>OV281081.1:20000000-22500000 GCA_923060345.2 Erebia aethiops
TATAGCATCGGCAGGTTTTTATTATATAAGACTAATAATAAGTCCTTAATGCTGGCTTCAAAAACTTATAACCTTCATGCAAGCTTTTTGGGGTGGATTGCAGCAAATTGCTTATGCAGTTAATTAAAACTTTAAACTAATAACCTAAATCCAGGTTTTCAAGTCTCTAACTACAAAAACATAGGACCTGCAAACACATTTTCAACCCTCATTTCACCCTCTGTGGGGTCGATTTTCGTAAAATTGCTTATGCAGTTTATTATTACTTAAAACTAATAACATCAATACCGATTTTCAAGTTTAACTACAAAATCATAGAACTTTTATGTAACCCTCCAACCCCCATTGCACCCCTTTTGAGGTGGATTATCGTAAAATGGCTTATACAGGTTAGTTTTATTTAAAACTTATAACCTAAATCCCGATTTTCAAGTATCTAACTTCAAAAACATAGAACTTTCATACAAACTTCCAACCCCCATTTAACCCTCTTTGGGGTAGATTTTCGGAAAAAAATTATACAGATTTTTATTATTTTTAACTTATAACTTAAATGCTAATTTTCATGTGTCTAACTTCAAAAACAAAGGACTTTCATACAAACTTCCAACCCCCATTTCAACCCCTTAGGGGTGAATTTTCCCAAAACCGTTTCTTAGCTGACGTTTACACCATAGAAGGAACCTACCTTCCAAATTTCAAGTCTGTATATTTTATAGTTACTGAGATATCGTGATGATCAGTCAGTCAGTGACCTTTCGCTTTTATATATATAGATTTTAAAAAAATCGACTTTATGTTCCTCCCTTACAAAACGGCAACTTCATAGGTAAAGACCTAATGATTTCTAGTTATAATCTTAACGGGTTCGCAACTGTGGTTAATTAGATAATATTTGGAATTTTATCATTAAGTTTATCAGCGTTGCTCTACATTTCACGATTTGACTCGTAATTTTAATGATTATAGTCCAAGATAAACTAGTATTGAGTACCTAATGACTACGGCAAAAGTCTCCAAAACAATAACAGTGATGATTATTGATTGCGGTGTTTCTTTATTTGCGATGAATATCTAAGGCTTCACGGAGCCGAGATGCAGCGTTAGTTTTAATATTAACTTAAAATGAGCTCTATTAACTTTGGCATTAAGAAAGACGCACCGGACAGCGTCGACCTTCGTGGGTAAGCGTAGACCCTAAAACTCATTCGTAAAGAAAACGCGATACACGATAGAAAGCGATCAAGATATAATACTCAATACCGGAACCGGGAAGATATTATGTATTAAAAAAATAAAACTGAAAGAAGAATGGTTATCGTGTTATACATTACCTATAGCCAGGATAGATAGAGTGCCTTTATATAGTAAGGAAACTCTGTAGGCTGTGATAAATAAACAGTAAGTAGGAGTGAACTTAAAAACACTTTCCATCACTTCATTTTCGACAATAATTTACCGTTTTAAGTATCCGAAATCCTAATTTCGTTAGGAGGAATTAGGGCGATTACCGACTCCCCAAAAGATAAATCCTTAGTTAAAAACACCCCCCTGCGAGTTTATTGCGCAACGGACAGGAACAAATGGAGTCAATCTTTTTTTTGGCTCCAAATGGAAAAACCGGAATTGCTACATTTTCAACGTGTAAAGTTCGATATCAATCAAGTCGACCTTTTTTCAATAAACTCGCCACAGGGCTTCCCAAAGCAATTTTTCAAGTAATTTGAGTCTTGATAGCTTCTATACCTACTTACAGGTATGCAGTCCAAACATCCGTTCATTACATTAGGTTATTTCACGAAATGATTTGTAGGCATTAATAGAAAAGGTGTTCCTTAATGTACAATTCCTACCATCGTAAATTTTTCGAATTCGACAATTCGTCATGGGAGCTGTTTATCTTAATAGTGCGAATTGGTAAAGTTAAAAGACAAAAATTATTAATATTAATTCATATAGTGATTCGTTTGCATTTTGCTTCGTTGAGTTCGTTGAGTAGTTTCATATAGCGAACAACAGGCGGGTCACCTGATGTTAAGTGAAGCCCATGAACATTTTCAGCACCAGAGGAACCGCCAATGCAATGCTGGCTTTTGAGAAATTTGATCCGCGCGTTGAAGAGCCCCATATTGTAGTCATGAGGGAACACAGATGATGGAAGCTGGTTCCATAATTTGCAGGAAAGTGGCAGAAAAGACCTGTAATGACGGAAGGTGGCATAGACCTCCAGGTGTTGAACATGAAATTTGTTTCGGCGACGAAGGGCAGACAATACGGAAGGTGGTAAGTATATTAAACTGAATGACTCTTCAGAACACTCCCCGTTGTAGAGTCGATGGAACACACAAAGAGAACTGACATCTGTTCTGTGCTGTGCAAGTCATTTAACACAAGACATTATTATTGGGTCAATACTATGTGTTCGAAACTTTTCTAGGCGTTTGCTTTCACTGTTTTATACCTATTGCTTCTATGTCACATAGCGGAAACAAAAACAAAAGATACTGATATTTATTTATGATAAGTAACACGAAAAATTCGCCGCGTGCTAATATCGCTAACTTTTCCTCGAGGCTTTTGTTACCGTCTATTAAACATAATTTATGATAGGGAGATATGAATTAAAACATACTACCTTATCGCTTGATTACAAATTGCTTTATTGGAATTTGGAAAGACATTTTGCCGCCTTGTCAGCACTAAATTTCGATTTGATAAGCAGCAACAGCGAACGTAATCTAAATCATCCAAGAGTAGTTAAGACCAAAACTAGTTTGCAATAATTGTTTTGAAACGGTATTGCAACTGTCGTAGCTGCCATTAGCGGCGGAGATTGTACGGCGTCAAAAGCGGGGTTGATTAAAGAGCTCCAGCTTATAGTGCGCGTTGCTACAATGAATATTCAGTGTTTCAGTGCATAAGCATAATGCGGCCGCGGTCTTAGTGCCGCTGTCGCAACTGCAATGCTGCCCATTTCTCATCTTAAATGCCACGAGCAAGACGCTTGACTTCCTAACTTAAGGCCTTTTTTGTCAAATTCATTTGAATACGCTGCGGTACACATACACAACTCGTTCTCAGTATTTCGGAGATGCAGCATTTCAGATTATAAAGCTCTATCCCTCTCATCTGATAATTCACATGCTTTATTTTCTACTTGCTTATCTTATTTTAAAACAACCAGTAGGAACTTTGTGTTTTCAGTTTAGAATATGTGGCCTAGATGATGATCCTATACCTGGCGAATGTCACGTCAAATCGACGGTTTTGATTTGATTTTATTGATAGTGTGAAGCTTAATGTCCTCGTAGAATACAGCTATTACAAAATTACAGACAAGCGCATCAATTTACTTAATATGTCTACTCTTTGTAGTGGGAAAATGCAGTGGGAACTCTCTTCCGGGATAAAAAGTATATCATGTCAAAGCTTCGAAGCGATAAGGCCGCCATTTGTACAGATTTTTTTTCTTATTTTTATTGTTGTTGTTTAAATTTATTTCTCCTGTATTTTGGTGTACATCATGTCTTTAACTATATCTATGCGAACATCACGTCTATAATGCCATGGGGGCATGGTTGAAGGATAAATCAATAAACACAACTCGTTTAGAATATTATTGTCTTCAGATATAGATGAATAGACAATATCGTAGATACCGCTCGGTACGGTCACTAATATTGGGATGGAAGTGAAATGAAGGACGATAATGCGATATTTTTTTGTGCTCGGACGTTATGAACACGATTTTCAGAATATCTCGAAGAACTTATTACTCTAGTAAAGCTTTGGCATCTGGCTTTTATGGAACAAAACGGCTTTTTTCCCCCATTTGATATGATTGACTTGGTGATGTTATTTATAGCTGTAAATAACTGACTATTGTATTTACCTATGTTATAATAAGTAGAAAATAATATTGAATATTTGGATGAGTAAGATGACCTACCTAAGTATGACAGTAGTGCGCTCAAAATTGATTCATGTGAATTAATTTGATGAATTATGTAAAAAAATCGTAAAGAAAATCGTAAAGAATATTGTTTTAGGTAAAGGAGCTGAGGTGCGATTATGTAAGAATTGACGATCAAATCGTCAAAGTTCTGCTTCTAAGTAAAATAAACCATAATAGCATTGAATTACAGCTCAATTTCGTGTATCCATTCTCATACGTTTAGGTATGTACGATACCCTAAACGTATGAGAATTTATTTTACTTTGAGGCCGAACTTTGACGATTTGATCGACAATCCTTACATAACTGCACCTCAGATGTACTTTCAGTCGGACTGCTACAAAAATAAATAAAAACAACTCAGGTAGTACTTATAAAATGTAATTTTTACGAAATTCTAATTAGATTAGCAAGAATTCGTCTAGATAACCCTGCCTTGAACTGAGCAATAGGTATAGTACCACAAACTTATCTGACCCGGTGAAAGCGTCGCTGTTATCTAAAAAAATAAAAACAAAAACTAAACAGTTAAGAAATTCGCTCCATTTTTGGCCACCGGGCCAGAAAAGTGGGTCTGACTATAAAAAATATTTAAATCAATTAGGTATTCATATCATTATAGCCGTAAACAGCAAAAGAGATGTCGATTTACATCTTGTCGTAATTATAGTAATTAGGTATGATCCAATGATCAATCAAATCGCATCACTGCTATCCAGAGTCCGTGGAAGCAGCAACAGCATCCTGAACAGCATAGCAGGGAAAATGGATAGTCCTCTGGTGGGGAAACTCATACAGAGGACTAAATCCCTTTTAGTTTTCATGTACTAACATAGATTAAGGTAAAATTGTTACTAAAACCTTAGAATTTAAGGTAGATTTTAAGTACTAACATAGTTATTAGGAATTATATTGTAACTAACAATAATGGACCGTAAATGTTGTCTGTTTTAAATAAATGAAATTGAATTGAATTGAAATAAATATTTAAACCCATATTTGGACACCACACTTAAGACCTAAAAGGTGTGTACCTACCTAGTTCGACTAATAAATAAATGTGACATTTTACACCTAATAGCACCTACCAAATACAAACTAGCCACGGCTAAAGTGGGCTTGTTAAAGTGGGTAAAAATATTGTTTTGAGGGGCAGCCGGCAACGCAGACAATCCCTCTTTTTTGTCTTAGACCAATTATTTGTATGTGTATCCGTCAACTTAAAACTTTGTGAAGCGACTGAAAGCGGTGAAAACAGTGTCCGACTTTAAGCCTACTCAAGGCACACTGTCGAATGCGTTGGCGTGTGCTCACTGTCCTACGTTTTACTTCTCATAATTTGAATTATAAAAATGAACCCCGACTGCGAAGAAGCCTACGAAGCTTTTGATCTTCAGTGCCAGAAGGGGATATCAAACAAAAGAACAAACTATTGATTGTTAAAAAGATTCCCGCCTGTATGCATAAATACATACACCCCAAAAATGAATAACCCTCCTAGCGCAGTCGGCTAAAAACCGGATATAAAGTCGGAAAGAGTTGGTTTTACATAAATAGTAGTAAAAGTCCTGTATTTTACTTTTAATGAATGTTGAGGGACTGACTATTTTACCATTCGGCTCCGATAACTTTTAATCGAAATAAAATCAAATCAAACCGGAAACCTGTTGCTTTAAAATAGAAACTGCTTTTCTTAGAAAGCGAACCGTTTAATTGTGCCAAAAGGTCTTGAAAAAGTTTTATGTGTGCAGAATATATATATATGATTCCTCATACAAATACATGTTTACAAGAATCCCTTCAATGTCTTCATTTTATCTTGCCCCTGTCAAGATTTATGTTGCTAGTAAGCTGAAAACTACTAGTCCCTTTTTTGTTGCGTATTCGGCAGTAAACCTAGATGTATTAGGCACTTCATAGGTATAGGTTTTTATGTTTTTATAGCCGGCTTCTACCGAATAGAAGTTTCGTATTTTTATTTCATATAATTTCTCTTCTTTACCTACCTACTTTTTTATAGCCGATTATGTATGATGCAGGCAGACGGGTGGACGATGAAATATAAAATACTTAATAGTTGATGTCCGCGACTTCGTTCGCGTGGATTCAGGTATTTTGGTTCCCGCGGGAACTCCTTAAATTTCCGGGATAAAAAGTACTCTATGTGTTATTCCAGTCTAATCTATCTATGTGCCAAATGTTCAGCCGTTGTGGCGTGATTGAATAACAAACATCCGTCCATCCATCCAAACTTTCACATTTATAATATTAGTATAGACTAGATAACGCCCGAAACTTCGTCCGCGTGGATTAAGGCTTTATATTGCCGCGGAACTTTACTTTTTAATTTTTTCGGGATAAATATGTACTTATTATGCCTTTGTGTTAATTCTGGGTATAAGCTATCTCCATTCTACCTCGTTGGTCTAGTGGTTGGTATGTTCGACTGCGGCCGACGAGGTCCCGGGTTCGAGTCCCGGGTCGGGCCATAATTGAGTATTGGCTTTTTCTGACTAGAAATTCTCAGTACTAGCTCGGAGTTAAGAAGTTGGCGGTGTTGCACCCCCGTGCCTCGGAGAGCACATTAAGCCGTCGGGTCCCGGTTATTATCACTAACATGATTATATAGTCGTTAAAGCCCGCCAACCCGCATTGGAGCAGCGTGGTGGGTCTAAGCCTTAATTCCCTCTCTCCTCTGAGAGTGGAGGCCTGTGCCCAGCAGTGGGACGTTAATGGGCTGTAGTGGTGGTGGTGGCTATCTCCATTCAAACTAAAGCCAAATCTGTTTAGTCGTTGACTGAAAGACTGACAATCATCCAAACATTCATATTTATAATATTATGTACCTATTAGTAGAATGAGATACCCACTAGATGATAAATTGTTACGTGGATTAAATACCAAGTTGCTTAATTTACCTAATAATAGTCAACAGGACCACCTCTATAACCAATTTCTTACATGTTCAACAGGAAAAAATATAGAATATTCTTAAGTAGGTACAGTAAAGATAGATTTTTCTTATTTCATTACTGTATTACTTTACAAATTGGTTCTTATTTCCATTAGAGAAAGTTCCATTTCAAACGAAACAAGAACTGAAAACATAACACAAAGATACGTTGAATTAATGTCTAGCGATTTACTTTTACGTTTACGTTTAATAGGTAAAAGATCCTGTTATTATATTCAATGGGAAATTTATTACCGTGATGTCACCTTAATTCATACAAATAAATTAACTAAATCGCACAGAAATTCAACTTTTGCAAGAAATAAAATTATTATAGCGGTTTGAATGTGTTCTTCATCTTTTAAGCCCCAACTTGGATGCCCAAGTCGGGGCTTAAAAAGGTGAAGAACACATCAAAGTAGGTACTACAATGTTGATATTTAAAAAAAACTTTGTATTTTTTTTTACAATATCTCTTAGGAAAAGTGTTTTTTTTATTTATTAGGATAGGTATGCTTGGCGTTTGCGCTTGATGACCAAAATGTCCATGTATAGTAGGGACAATTTTATCTTTGAGGTTTCGGTAAGTGGAAGATGCCTATACTAGAAATTATAAAACGGGTACTTATTGTGAGATGCCTGCCTGAAACTCGCTGAAATAAATAATATTGAAAACCCACGAACAAATCCGAAAATAAACTGTTTTCACATAGTGACGCATTTGAGATGGACTCACTACGTTAACTACTTGATAAAATTTAATGTGGAATATTTTCTTGAATTCTTTTATCTACATGACGTATAGCTATGAAGAGCAAACTCACATTCACATTAAGATCAAAATGAAAATATGTGATGAACATATGTGATTTCTGTCCAAATTGGCACGTGAGAAAATATAGCTAACTAGGACCTAGGTACTATAGATTGTTCAATGTTTACACTTTACGCGAACAGTTTACTTAGCAACACCCGATGGACATTTCATCACTTATTCTAGCTACACAATCTAGCAAACAAAACAAAAAATATATTTATATACGACAGAAAACCTTACCTAATGTCTGTATGATGTAGCTTTTCCAATCGCAGACGAACGAAATTGCACTTAAATATTCTTCTAACAGTATATCTTAGTTATTAGGTAATCTCTCAATTAGTTATTTAAAATACTTTAAATATCAAAGAGGAAGCAACACTTATTGTCACACATTTCGTACGCGAACAGTCGGTGCAATCGCGAGGCGCTACACGTCAGACCTGTTGTGCGTCAGAGGGCATACTGAAAACAGCGAACCATCAGTCCATCACACCGTGTAACCAACCGGGAGCAAGACGATATCGTAGGCAAAGTTCGTAGGCGTACCTCGTGAGGTTTCAGGGTGTTTCAGGCGCTACGAACTCGACGTATTGCGAAAAATTATTAGCCGAGAAAAAATTAGGCGCGTTCCAACCGCGACAGTCCATTCATTCACGAACGATACGACGTTGTACGTTTCGATATAGCGCACGATCCCGATTAATGCTAAGCACGCCAATAAATATTGATGCCGACTCCTTTGTCTTGCTGGGGATTCGTTCCTTTTTATTGATGGTAAGGAACATTTGCTTGACAAATCGTGTGTATCGTGTCATTTTTTTAAGGAAGGAAGATATAAAACAGGGAAGTAATCTATAATAAGTAGAATAACTTTCAGGAATAGATACATTTTACAACATCGTCTGCTTTATATTCAAATCTGTACGATCTCGTATAATATATTCATAGAGCAAAATCTAATTTAAATTATTATCTATGAGACGTTTAGTTAATATACTCTAGTAAGTATGTTTGATTAAACTTAATATTCGAAATTAATTCTGAAAATGTTTGCTAACCGTTATAGGGTATACCTATTTAATTTCTATTTGAATACAGGGTGTACGTTTTGCTTACTAGGCTAGGCTTTTATAATAATACTAGCTGTTGCCCGCAACTTCGTCCACGTGATTTAGTTTGTTTCTATTCCCACTAGAACACCTGAATTTTCTGGGATAAAAAGTAGCCTACGTGTAGTTAAAGACTAATAATCTATCTCTGTGCCAAATTGTATCCAGATCCGTTCAGCTGTTCTAACATGATTGAATAACAAACATCCATCCATCCATCCGACCAAACTTTCGCATTTTGTAATATTTGTATAGAAGTAGGACAGATTGTGTTGTGAATACCTACTTATTTACCCCACTTATAAGAAAAAAAAAGAAACCATACAATTATTCGTGCAGCTATTCTATACATGTTTACATGTACATAGTACGTTACATTTTCGCTATCAAACCAACCGAGTGAATCGTGTATTATGGCAAACTGTGATATCACGCAATCGCTCACGGCACAGGCGTCTTGCACGCAATACTTACTCATTACTATCCTTTTCTATCGCATTCGATCTAATTTTTCGTTACTTACACTTATTGTCACAGTTATTTAACTCATTGTATCTAGTTATTGTTTATTAATATACTTTCACTATCATTAGGATCATTTGAGAACAGAAAGTACCTAGAGAATTAAATGTTTTTATTTTATTGTTCGACTCAATTCCTAAATTATATATTATATATAACTTAAAAAAGTTTTAAAAAAGTGATCAGATAATCCTTAACGCTTTATATATGCCTATAATTAAGTATTACGTAAAAATATTTAAGTAGGTATTAAGTAGACATAACTGTATTATTTTAATATTATTAATATAGGCTTTTTCAAAATCCTGTAGGAATTTTTTGACTTTCCAGGACATTTTTTTATGTTCGCCAGACTGCAAACTATTTCTGTACCAAATCGGTTAAGCGTATAAGACGTGAAAAGGTATCAGACAGACAGACTAAAAAACACTTTTTCGCTTCGCTTTTATAATATTACTCAGTATTGATTTTTCGAAAAGGCGCAAAGGTGTCTACAGTGGATACGAATAAGCTAGTGTGAAAGTAACCGTAATGCTTACAGTCACTTATATAACAACAGGCTTTTAGTCACCTTTCGTTGAGGTGAAGCGACTCTGTTTCGAAAAGCTTTCAGGTTCGGAAGCGATTCTATTCAAATCGGTAGGTACCTACGGGAGTCTCTACATAAATCAAGTATTGAATAAGATATTTTTATCATCTCGCGTGCATTGTTCGATAATGAATCTTCGACAATGCTGTCTTAATTCTTTTGGGGAATATTACTTGATTCGTTTATATTACATATTTGTTTTGTACGGATACAGTGTGTATTCTTGATACACGCAATATGCAATATGTATCAGTGTATATCATTTTTGATACGCACCGCGTGCAAAAATGGTGCACTGGCGGCGAAGGTTTAAAAGAACTGGACACAGTGTGTGAGTGACACAGCCTACTAATAGTCTAGTCAACAAGTGCTTTTTGGGTCAAACTTTTTTCTCCGCCTCCGAAAAATATGAAAGAGGTATCATTCGATTCAAAATAGCGTGTAGATAATTTTCGAACAAAATTCAAGACCCGCTTGCAAAAATTGCAAAGTTATTAACAATTAACTGAAAAAACACTTGTTGACTAGACTATAAGTATTTTATCCCAGAAAATGAAAAACAAAAGAATCGTCATCGTCATGATTACACATTTTGTAATTTATATATACCTAGTACAAAAATCCGTTGCTTGCATTATACGTCTACTATGCGATCAAAATTGAAAAGCTCGAATAAAAATTGTGCAGTTCAAATAAATGTATAAACAAATAACAGCTTTAAAATGAAAGAAACCTGAATTGATAGTTTCGTGCTCAAGAAACGTAAAACCGGGGAACATTGTTATCAAGAATCAAGATACATTTACAAGTCTAAATTCCATTGCATTGGCTCTTTTTCATTAGAAAACATCATTATATCTAAAGTCAGTAGGTAAAAGAGACTAATTCAGTTTGCAAAATTACCGTCCTGTGAAAATTTAAGGCGACGCATTTAACATTTATTAAGACTATTCTGGTAGACCGACATCATCTTTATCATAACAAACATAAGCTTGTCATTCTGACACCCCACTTAGGTAAGAAGGAAATATAAAGCTTACTTTATGATTTTTGCTTTTACGTAGCGAAAAAATCCTATGTCTATGCTTTTACCTGCATCATAAAAATAGTAATAAGTACGTTTATTCTTAACATAATTGTATCCATCCATACATCCATCCAAACTTTCGCATTAATAATATTATAAGTAAAAGTATAACTTAAAGTAAAAAGTATAAGTAAGTATTTAGTATAGAAAATGTCCAATATAAAAAATGAAGATTTACAAACACCGAGGTCGGTGTATATCAAAAGAAATGGCCATACGACGAGGAAGACGACATATTACGAGGAAGTTCTGGGATAAGCTGCCTGCATCGCTGCCTGAGACAAAAACAGATTCAAGCACGCCTTCCGTAACCAGATTTGAACCGCCCTGCGCAAATAGATAAGTTCAGAACATCCGGGCTCTGGTCGGGGCCGAATAAGCCAACACGAGACTACAATATAGTAAGCAGTTTAAGCGACCTAATCTTAGGACATGATGAATCTAGATCACATGTGTCGTGCACACACGTACCTTTGCGCGTATACCATGTGTAGCAATTATAGACCTACCTACTAGATGATGCCCGCGACTTCGTCCGCGTGGATTAAGTTTAATTTTAAAAGGAGTATAAAGTGTATATTTTTTTGGAAATAATAATAAATTAAATTAAAATTAAATTGATTCCCGCGGGAATACTTTAATTTTCCGGGACAAAAAGCTTCCCCGGGATACAACCTATCCCTGTACGAAATTTCATCAAAATTTTTGAACAGGAGGACCTTGAAAGGGTAGCAGACAGACAGACACTTTCGCATTTATAATATTAGTATGGATGTTATCGAAGTATGATATAGTGAAAACAGCGAGTGGAGAGAATAAAATGTAAAAAACAACTTTAATTTGTATGATTTACGTGCACACACACTGTATTGTACGTACGACGTATATAATTATCCACTAAGGAATGATGAAATTACAAACAGGGTGAAATAGAAATTTCAAAACCTATAAAGTTTATTCCAGTCAATTACGGTGTAATAGGCGTTAAATAAAGTTTACGTAGCACCAAAAATGGGACTCTGATTTAATGCAAATCCCAAAGGAGATATTAAAAGTAACCGCAGGTTTTGCCGCCAGCGGAATATTTGTACGCCTATAAATCTCTGTATCTTTTACAAAATACTTTTTAGGCCAATTTAAAATATACTTAACTTCAGCTTCGCCCTAAAACGTAATACCAATTCTTGGAAATGCTAACAGCTCGCGACTATATTGAGATAGGAATGAAACACACTGGATTTTTTAGGAACAAAAGTGGGTAGGCATGTCATTCAAACCGCTCGTACCATACAGGCATTTCTATAGATATAGGAAAATATGCTAAGCAGATTAGATTATTTAGCTAATTACTCGTCGCAACTACCATATTATATTCTTACGATGTCAAACGACCGTTTTACGTTCGATTGTCGAGGATCGGAATAACTGCCTAGATTTTCTTTCGGAAAAAGTTGCGATTCAAGACGCTTTATTATTCCTTTATTATATTCTACTTGATAGTTCGTAGTGGTATATAAACCAATATCAGTAAGTGGACCGACTGAACATATATAATATCACCAATATTAAATATGTTCAGTTAATATTTTTGCGGCTTACCTTTATATCATAGTCCAAAGCCGTAGTGGACTGCAACGAGAGAAACTTTTTTCATAAAAGTACAGCGAGGCATTCGGTTGCGAAGGAGCGCAAACAAGGCGAGCAGTTCCTTATTAACTTTTATAACAGTTGTTACACTCGCGTGCAAAATTTTTGCTTCGCATTAAACTTAACTTTCTTATTATTTGCATGGAACCAATTCCACCACCACTTAATCCTACCTACATGCACCTAGTAAAGAAAAAAGATTTCTCGCATACCGGCAATTTTAAATCATGAATTTCTTATGCGATGGCTGAAAACTATATTGTTTTGGTTATAATTGAGAATTTGTCATGCATTACTGATAGTTTCTTGATTTTTTTTCGGGCTTTCTCCTTCCAAGAGTTTCGTTGGTTTACTTGAGGTTGCTTTACTGATTCTAAATCGGTAAAAAAAATCTCAATCGGTAAGGGAGTATCCCTCTCTTTTGAAAGGAAATGAACTGACAAATTAACTTTTACGATTGCTGCTGCAAATAATGCTGTAAATAAATTCACAAATAGTAAACTGAAGAATAGTAAACTGAAGATTTATATGAAAATAGAGCTTTGGCATACAGCAGTCAACAATTTTTTATAAAGCTTTATTTTCCATATATACAGTCCACTGGAGCGTGCAATAATGCATACGGCACGTGTGTCACAACATAACTGTGCTCCCTCACTAAATTGACAAAATATACAACATTTTGAATTGTGCAAGCAGAAATAACGATAAATAAAAAATGCCGAATAACAGACGTTACATATTATATTGATACTGATGACCTTATGAAACGTAAAAGAGACTTTTAAATTTTTTTTTAAAACTTTTAAGAATTTTTAAACTCTACTCAAATATTTACCCATATACTATGACCATTCTTATTTTTCGTTCTAGTCGGTTTTTTGGAAAGAATTTTTATTTATAACTTTTTAGTGTACTCTAAATCCCCACAGCTAAAGAATGCAGTACCCTGCAGCATCAGAGTTGAGGAGTTGGGACTTGAGTTTAAGTATGAAGTCGTTGCTTGACACCTATAATATGACTTCACCACAAAAAATTCCTAAATGGCTATTTTTAAGGAGTTCTGTACCCTGCAGCATCAGGGTTGAGGAGTTGGGACTCAGAGTTGAATCTTATATACGTGACTTGATACCTACTATATGAATTCACCATAAAAATTTCCTAACTCCCTAGTTTTGAGTATTTCATGTAGTACGGTACACCTACAGCATCAGGATTGAGGATTTGGAGTCAGATTTTTTTATGGGACCACCTCGGGAGCTTCCTCTAACCACTGAAAAGAAAAATTTTTCAAATCTGTTCAGAAACCACGGACGACATACATTAAAAAAAAAAATACGCGCCGAATTGAGAACCTCTTCCTTTTTTGGAAGTCGTTTAAAAAAGAGAATGACGCCACAACGGAGCAACAGATTGACGTAACTTTGGCGTGGGTATGGTAAGGGTATTGAAAAAGACTACCTACTGAAAATCAAGAAGTTTTAAAAACCTAAATCCAAGCGGACGAAGTTGCGGGCGTTATCCATATTTTTTTAAATAACAATCTAGCTAGCTGTCATTATTTCCCTACGAAAACTTCTCAAAACAATGAATCAAATCAACTGCTATGAATACACGAAGGAACATCGCGTCACATTGTTAATCACTTTTACATGGTACACACAACCCGGAGAAAATTGAATTTTGACTTCTGAAACAACTTTGTATTGACGTCGTATGCGTACAGAACTTCTGATGAATATAACTAGACTTCACTGAATACTGATTTTACTCGTATTTCTGGGTCTTAAATATTTGTTAGCTTGCGATTTCTGGCCAGGTATTTAGCCATTTGATGATCGGTTTTTTTCTTCAATCTAGCTAAGGTTAACTTTCAGATTTAGATCTCGGCGCGGTGTCCTGATACGTGTTATCGTTACACGAGACACTTTAGCTTTCATAGATAATACTTCTAACATCTTGAATAAGTTTCAACTTAGATTTTTGGGATCTCAATATTAGAAGTTAAGAGCTAGACATCTGAAAATATAAAGCTGAATATCCGCCAAGAAGTCGATTTAAATTTCATTGCTACTGTTAATAATATTAAAACTTAAGACCTAAATGAAATGGAAATGAAAAAAAATTCCATGTCGACGACATTCCCCTACTATTCAGGGAATGGTGAGACGAAGTTAACGGCAGAATAAATTCGACAGTCGACAAGACAATGCGAAGTATGTAGACAAAAGTTTTTTCATAAATGTGCACGGACCGTGGAAAAGAACAGCTGACGACTGGCTCGAGGCAGGGCCGCTGTACTTTAAGACTTGCTAGCAGATGTATTAAAAGGGGAAAATGGGGATATTTTGTCAGATTTTATCACTTAGCTCCAGGCGACATGAATAGAAAAGAGTTAAATGTTCCTGCAGATGTCCGCTATCGTCTTTTGTAACATTTTCAATTAAATGAGTTGAAACTGCCTCTGGAATATATAACTGTTTAAACTTAAAATAATTCTGCCTTTTAACGTTATAGACACAGAGGAAATACCTACTATCCATACTTTATCGTTCGGTTGTTATCTTTCGTGGCTTATCTACTATCATGTTCAGAGGCTATTAGGATATCAGTTAGCATTCTATCCTTTCCTCGAGTGACTGCAATCATTAGAAGAAAATATATTAGAGACCTTTTAAACCTATTATCTGGATTGCGTAGGATATAAAATATTTCCCGAAAAAATCAAATAGGTCTCCTGTATAGGTTACATAATATATCTATTATAATTAGCCGAATAATGACGCGGGCATGATCGTGTTAAAAATAATTAGAAAAGTTTCCACGAAATTATTTAACATGTTCTCGTATTTTATTTAATATGATATTCATAAAAACCGTCAATAGATATACCTATATCGACACAAAAATGTGCTATCAAGAAACCTGACCTGTAAAAACTGCGCTTTTACCACGAAAAGACACATGTGACATGGTAGAGCTTTGTCTAGGCCTTTACTCGTTATCCAATAGAGCACAAGTTTACTTATGCTCGGCAGATACAGTACGGAGAGAATCTATAATTGGATTCGTTATTGTTACTACGAGCGGATTGTCGTGTCTAAACTAAATCAAACTTTAGATCCGGCGGGAGCCGACGGCGAGTGAGCTTTGTTATAATACTGATGTTAAGAACGAACTGTAACCTACTTCTGCTGAACCTTGCAATAACAACATAATATAGTAGTATGCTAATTTCAACGAAAGGGAAAAAAAAAAAAATGAAATGAAGTAAAGTACACCAATGAAGTAAAGGGGTAAAAAAATAAGATAGATATTCTTCTACTAAATGTACCTCGTTATTGAGTATGAAACAAGCTTAGTTACTCGCAGCACATACAACACGGCAAGAATCTATAATTGGATTCGTTATAATATTGCTACAAACGTGTTATTGCAGCTATACCTACTAAATCAAACTTTATTTCCGGCGATAGCAAACGGCGACTCCGCGTCGTTAAAGCCGATATTGGAAACAAACCATAACCCCAACCGATTAATGTCATAGTCATTCTTCCACAATGAGGAAGCAATTGATGGTGAGCTTTTCAATTGGAATTCAATACTAATATTTAACAAGTACAAAATGGCCTATCTGTTACCTTTTGTAAGCGACAATCCAGAAGTAGGTAAACCAGCTATTAATAAAATACTTTTAATATATTTGTCCTCTCATTTGGAACTTACACGAGTAAATAGTTAAACGTGTAGACTGTAGAGGTTCTACGAGAGATTTAATGTATCTAATTAGATAAAAGTTGTTCGTTTGAGCCGGCCACGATTGCTATCGTTAAGCTCTAAATCAAATTGCGATCTAAACACAAAAGTATTCAATAATCGCTGAGTCTGCCGGCAGGAGACTGAATTGCCTTCGTCAAAACACTCGTATTTTACGAGAATAATACTAACTATTTTCAATATGGCGTCCGTATCCGCAGATTAAATCGAATGACATGAAACGAGTCAAATTAACAGGTATTATACTTTCTGTTTCATGAGATATAATGCCAAATAGTAATAATGCTAACACTTTCCACCCAAAGAATAATGGCGAGCAAACTGTTCATGGAATTCTCCGTCTAGATTAAAGAATTGTATTGAATTGATCAATAGACAATGTTTTTTTTGGCTTGATAATCTCACTTCATGTCTTTTGGGGCAAATAACATATATGAGTTATTGCTTATTATAGCATTCTTTCGAATTCACGCATAAAAACAGTACCTACCTTCCTAATGTGAATGCCGATTGACTATAGAAAAAGCATAGACATAGTATAAATAATACAGTAAAAATTCTTACGACATCTAGTAAATCTTCCAATGAAAGCCATTGATAATAATGCGCTCAGAACTAAAATTTTACTTAGTATATTGTCATGCGTCTCGTTGTTTCTTGTGTTACGTGTTTCTTACACCGACTGCACCTTATACTTTATTAATTATTATTGGCATGTCAAATATTAAATTTAATAATTTATCACATTAGCTGATGCCCGCGACTTCGACCGCGTGGATTGAGGTTATTTGGTTCCCGCGGGAAATCTTTAATTTTCCGGGATAAAAGTAGCCTTTGTGTTATTCCAGACTTTAATCTATCTCTGTGTCAAATTTCATCCAGATCCGTTCAGCCGTTCTGGGGTGATTGAGTAACAAACATCCATACATCCAAACTTTCGCATTTGTAATGTAAGATAAGATTAATTATAGATTTGCTTTTCATATTATAGCTTTGGAATTCACGCATAAACACTACCTACCTACTTACCTAATGTGATAAATTGGCAACGATTGACGATAGAAAAAGCATAGTACATAGTAATAGTATAGTGATTGAGTAACAAACATACATCCGTCCATCCATTCATCCATCCAAACTTTCGCATTTACAATATTGTATAGAAGTATAGATAAATCTTTGTATTTAAATACCTTACGTGAACTTTATTTCCTCCGGGAATTAGCGAAGAGCCACCCGGTCGCTACTGCCGGTATTGGGAACACACTATAGACCCGTTTTACCCCCGAAGGGCATAAAACGGATATTTAGGTTTCAGCCGTAGCTTGAACCACATGTGAGAGATACACCTGTCAATATTCGTCATCTCGCTCCTGTCTATGGTGCCTGAGTAGTGTATACGCTATCTCTGTCCCTGTCTTGCCTGTCATGCGTCACGAATGTCAGCGCGGGCGGCCCTTTCCATCAGTATAATTCTCTAATATCCAAGCCGGCAAGGCTCTTAAGATGTGGTTCAAGCTACGGCTGAAACCTAAATATCCGTTTTATGCCCTTCGGGGGTAAAACGGGTCTATTTAGGTGTTCGAGCCTTCGCTTGAACCACATGTGAGACGTGTTTATTATCTGCCGGCGCTGACCTAGCGTACTGTGAGTGTAGTGAAGAAGGTGAATAGGAAGAAAGTCTAATGTAGGAAAGTCTAATGTATAGATTTATTATAATCAACCATTGTTATGACAACAGAGTTGTATTATCTAATTACATTGCAGCGAATGATTCATTCAAAACATTCATGTTCGCTTTTGGTGGGCAGATTACTTCCTTAAAATAATACTTAAAGAAGGTGCTCTTGGATTGCCAATTTACCCTCCTGAGGATCTCATCGATGCTGTATTGATTACTAGCCCAATTGTGTGTCGCAACCGCCGCGCGAAAGCTCCCTGCTGAAGCCGAGATACTTGCTTCCCTGAAAAGTGTCCTAATCCAAGCCACTATTACTGTTCGCGAAGCAGGTTTAATCACTCCTCTCGTAGTTATAAAGAGATTTTTGATGTCTCTTGTTCTACGGCGTTCACCAGACACAACGATGTATTTTCTGACCCAGTAGACAATGTCAAGTCTGTTGTCCAGATCCTTCCCCTTCTCCTTAAGCAGCCACCCTGACTGCCTGTAAGACGCTGAGTCAGTTTTTGAGCCGAACAATGGCCAGAATAAAATCTCGTCTTCTCTGTCTTCGAAGGCTCCATTTTCTAATGACAAGAGTGTGAGGTCATGGACCCTCCTTCCAGATACCAATAGCAGTAATATGGATGTATGTCTAGCAACCGCGAATAGATTAGCCTCCCAAATCACGTAAGTTTTCAAAAAGTTTATCATATCCTCGATTCTCCAAGAGATTGCTGCTTTAGAGGGGGGTTTCGCCGTGAAAATCCCTTTATTACATGCCTTACTAGAGGATGAGTGCCTTAGTTCATTTGCCCGCAATGGAATTCCAAAATTTGCGACTAATGATTTGTGTACGGCTATCGTTCTTGGAGCTAATTTTGCTGTCTCGTGTAAGTAGCACAGATATTTAGCAAGGCTTTGCGCTGATGGGTTATTCGTTGGCACATTGTTAATACTTGCCCAGTTAATCCATCTAGCCCATACAGGCTTATAACTTTTGAAGGTGGACTTCCTCCAAGAAGATTCCAACAACGTTATTTCCGATTCGGACCAGTCCTTTATTTGTGCGGACCACCCCGAACCATCCAAACCGCCAAATTTAGCTGATCTACTTGCGGTGGAGGTCGGTTTGTTTGTAGGTCTATCAGGTTCTCACGGAGGTCTGGTATTAGCATGGGTGGTCCCTCCGATCGTTGGCGAAGTCCCAAAAAGCTTTCTCCCAAATTGGGGCTATCAGAAGGTCTCCGATGAGGCTCCGATGAGGATGAGGATGATATCAGAAGGTATCAGAGGCCCTCCGATGTTTGAAGATGTCGCAATACACGCGGTATAAGCGACGGGGGTGGAAACAGCCAAGCCAGTCTGTACCGCCATGTTCTGCTGAGCGCGTCCGTGAATAAGCTGTTCTTGTCTCCCACATTCTCGCTGACGTAAGTGATTACTACCGCTGATTTCTCTGAAGCAAACAGGTCGATCTCCGGTTTTCCAAACTTCTGAAATATCATAGATATCACACTCTGCTTCAGATGCCATTCCGGCATGCCCTTCTGTCTCGATAAGCTGTCCGCTATTCCATTGTATAGGCCCGGAATATGGCGGGCAATCAAATGGCATCGACGTAGCTCGCAGAATTGAAGGATTTTCCGTGTCGTTTCTAGAAGTGTCCAGGATTTCGTCCCTCCTTGTTTGTTGATGTAAGCGACGCTGGTTCGATTGTCTGACTGAAGGGTTATTGTTTTTCCCACTATTTCCAAGTTGAGTTGTTGAAGGACCTCTAGTATTGTCCAAAGTTCCTTCATATTGCTGTGCCACTTCTTCTGAGCTGGTGACCATATCCCCCAGAAATAGTTGCTGTACAGTACAGCACCCCATCCCAGATCTGCTGCATCTGTCGCAATAAAGACCGATGGATCTTTGAAGTGGATAGGAGAACTCTTGTGGACGTTCGCTGACCACCATTTTAATTCTCCCCGAATCGGTTCTGGCAAGGGAAACATCCGACGAGGGTCATTGCAAGGTAGCCGCTTTGACAGTCTCTGTAGCGTGCGGCAATGAAGCCTGCCTAACGGCACTGCTAACGATGCAAAGTTTAGCCTGCCCAACCCTACTTTCGCTCCTTGCCAGCTCCATCGGTTTTCCCGTAGGAGGCCTAATATAGCAGATTTTAGCTGGTTGACTTTGGCTTTTGACAGGCTCTTGGTGTTTTCTTTTGTGTCCCAGGTGATTCCCAAGTACTCTAGCCTGTTCGTAGCTACTAAAGATGATTTTGCTCGATTCACCTGCCATCCCAGTTTCTTCAGGAAACCCATTGCGAACTTCGCCTGATTTTCCAGAGTTGCGGGGTCTTCGTGGATGAGCAGAAAATCGTCCTAATAGACCAGAACTCGCAGACGGTTTTGTCGTAATTGATGTGCATTCCAGTTCGTTACTTTTGCGATGGCTGAAGGTGCACTCGCCAGGCCGAAAGGGAGGCATGTCATTTCGTAAACCTTCCCCTGATATGATAGGGCAAGGAACCTGCGGTGGTTCGGCACAATCGGCACATGGAAGTATGCTTGGGAGATGTGCAATGGGATTTGCTGTTGGTTTACAAGTCGAAAGGTTGGAGCAGAGACGTAATCGTTTAGTCTCTTGAGGTTGAAGATGGGCCGGTTTTTAGTTCACTCGATTTCTTTTTCAAAAATAGGGTTGAAAGAAATCCGGTTTGATGTGAACCCTCCTGAAGGGCATTGGTTTGCAATATTTTTTGTATTTCGAAAGACATCTGCTTGGAACATTTTGTCTGAAACTTTTCGATATTTGCTTGCCATTGATTATCTTCAAAATGCTTTCGGGTGCACCGCTCCAGTGTGATGTGTAGTGAGCGAGGCAGCCCGCTTTGAAACAGTCACTTGTGCTTTCCCCCCCCCCCCCCCCCCCCCATTTTTTTTTTCCCATAGAGGTTTTTGAGGGGGTCTGTCCGATTCCTTTCTTTTGCTGGAGAAATAGCCTCTTTTTGCGGCCTTCGTATCTTGATAGTGTGCTACGTTGACCCTTGTATTTCTCTCTTGCCTGCGAATATTTGCTTGCGGTATTCTGTCGTTTTTTGAGAAAAAAATTTATGGATCCCTCCCTGCTCTTTAACTGCTTCCGCAAAAGCCTTTTCCTCGAAGAGGTGTGTTTCAGAGGGTGGAATCTCATGCAAGATGGCCCTGAGAGCTTTGCTTTGGGGCTTGTAAATCTCTCTGCGATGTTGCAGCACTTCCGCTCGGCGGCCGCAAACATATTGCAACAAGGAGTCGGAAGTTTTTCTGAATTTAGAGTCTGCAGTAATAAAGTTTTCTCCAACTTTCTTCTTCATGTCCGCTGGAAGGCTCTCCAGGAGGTTCTGAAAGACCAGCCTCTGTTGAATGAGCTCGTTAGTTATGGCTCCTAATGTCGTGTCGAATCTTTCAAGAGTGGAATTCGATTTCCACTCGGGGGTTATCCCTGCCAATAGGTTATTTGGCTTCAGCGCACCAAAGGCTGGGGTAGCCTGAAATTGCTTCTGGGTTTCGGCATACCGAACATTGCACCAATCGGTGTCACGGAACTTTTGGCAATTTATGCCATGTTTTAGCACCTCCGGATCAGCCTTAGCAATTTTTGGTTCCTGTCCCGATGTTGTAGGGGTGAAGTCAAAATTCAACTCGGATTCGGGGCTTCTAGCCCTTTGTAGTCTCGCCAGTTTCCTTTGGGCATCGGCGATAGCAGAGCGCAGTTCTGTTTCCTCCGATTGTTCCAATGGACACTTAGATTCTTTTCCCGAACTTGTGCTGTCTGGTAGGGATTCCAACGATTTGTCCCGGTCAGCATCTCTGCGCTGGCTTGATTCGAGGATTCCCCCCGCTGCTGATGGAGTTGCCTGACATGTTCATTTTGTTCTGACTGCATACCGAGCATTCTGTTGAGAAGCTCAGTTTGCTGACTTAGTACTGTAGCCAGTAGATGGTCGCTACTGCCCTGGGTTAAACTCGTTGTTGAAGATGGAGTCGAAGCCAAGCGCTTCGACTGACTCGTATCTCCACTACTTGCTCTTTTCTTCTCCTTACCTCCAAGCTCGTAGGAAGCGTCAGATTGCTTCGTAAATAAATGTTTGAGGTTAGCGACCGTGTCCATAAATATGTTGTAGGAAGGTGCATGTATTCTCTCCATCAGATTATGTGGAGAGTAGAGCAGCGCTCTACCTAGGGGCCACTTTAGAATCTTCGCCCTGATTGACCTGTAACTACGCTCCAATAGCGAGCAAGTCGCCGGGTCGAAAGCTCGAGCCAAATCCACTGTAGGGATTGCAAATCTTAATTTGACTTCGATTGTTTGGGGCAGTTGGTCTCCGCCAAATAAATCCCTGAAGGAGAAGTTGAAGACCGGCCATTCGCGCCAACCCTCCGGGAAATTTAAGTCAATTGAGGCGACTATCGCCTTAAATGCTTCACTTTCCTCCTCCGGTGGCTTGGATGCTAGATCTCCCATCCAAACTAATTCCGGCATTTCTGGAAATAACGGCAAAGGTTGAATAGGCACGCCCTTTAAAGCAACTGATGCGACGACACACTCGCGACTCTCTTTCACTTGGGGTTGCCTGGTCACCTCCATGCGCGATGTCGCCTCAACCGAGACCACAGAGTACATTGGACATAGACTCTAGACGACATATCATTCCGTGTCCGCTTACACGACGCGTCGTTTCCTTTTCGAGGCGACGCGCTGATTGTGCTGAGGCGACGTGCCGATTGAGGCGGCGTTCCGATTGAGGCGGCGTGCCGATTTAGTGGAGGCGACGCGTCGATCGGATCGTGGCGACGCGTCGATCGGATCGAGGCGACGCGTCGATCGGATTGAGGCGACTCGTCGATCGGATCGAGGCGTCAGGCGACGTGTCGTTTCGTGGAGACGACGCGACGTATCGATTGAGACGGCTATTGAGATATGACGATATGTTTGAAGTGCATATCTACTTTTGTAGCTGGGCCAATGGGCGCCGAGCACAAATGTTTCATCGCTGGGCCCTTGGGCGCCGAGCGGGTTATGGTTGCCGAATAATAGGCGTAATTGTAATACTCATTTTTAAGGAATAGAATTCCCACTGAGTAATTTATCGTACTGCACGTGCACTCTTAACGAATATTGAAAGCGTACTGATGGAAAGGGCCGCCCGCGCTGACATTCGTGACGCATGACAGGCAAGACAGGGACAGAGATAGCGTATACACTACTCAGGCACCATAGACAGGAGCGAGATGACGAATATTGACAGGTGTATCTCTCACATGTGGTTCAAGCGAAGGCTCGAACACCTAAATAACCCAATTTTGTTCATTGTCATAGTTATTCTTGCAACGAGGAAGCCATTGGCGGTAAGCTTTTATGACGCAATTGGGAATAAAAAGATGTAGGAACTATAAATGAACGATTTCTATATTTTTAAGGTTCCGTACCTCAAAAGGAAAAAACAGAACCCTTATAGGATTACTTTGTTGTCCGTTCGTCTGACTGTCAAGACCCTTTTTCTCAGGAACGCATGGAGGTATCTAGCTGAAATTCATATCAAATACTCAGGTCTACTGTCCCTTGAAGCTGTGAAAAAATCAAACTTCTAAGCCAACGCAATCAAAAGATACAGCCGTTTATGGTGCAAATTTTCGACACTCGCAAGGGAATCAAAACCTACAGGGTACTTCCCGTGAACTCAGAATCTTGAAATTTGGAAGCAACGTCTTATAGCACAGACAAAGGAAAAATTGCGAAAAGCATAAATTTTTAGTTACATCATAGGTACATACCTACTAACTACAGGTTTGTACGGAACCCTCGGTGCGCGAGTCCGACTCGCACTTGGCCGGTTTTTCTGATAAAGTTTTATTTCTTACTAGATGATTTCCGAGTCCGACTCGCACTTGGCCGGTTTTATTTCTTATCTTTCTAATCATCTAGATGATTCCCACGACTTCGTCCGCGTGGACTAAGTTTTTTCGTTTCCTTAATTTTCCGGGATAAAAAGTAGCCTTATGTCCTTCCCGGGGATACAACCTACCCATGTACCAAATTTCATCAAAATCGATTGAATGGATGAGTTGACTTTCACATTTATAATATTAGTATGGATAGTATGGATTTAACTTGCCGATTTGTAAAATCAATTTATTACGTTTAATTCAGTTTGAATTCAATTTTTTAACTGTGTAATTATAATTAAAGAAATAAATATTGATCTTTTATCCTTAGTAGGTAAGCTATTAAAGATTTCTATAAGTGGCGCTAATAATATGGGTTAAGTATTCAGACAACTTTCCACAGAAGTGATAAAGATTCCCTTCCACCACGTGTATTGCGTGTGCGACAACAAAACGAAATAATCATACGCAATTCCGTGTGTGAATATTGTCCCACGTTAAACAATTTTTAAACAATTCCGTAGCAAATGATACTCCTACAGTCGGATCACAAAAAACTGTCGCGTTAATAAACATTACATTCATCCATGCACAACGACGCAGCGACGCGGACGAGAGAGCGCACATCGCGAAAGTGAAATCGAAAATAAATGAACATTAAAGTGGGATTTACGATTAAAAAATTTATTTTTACGTGACAGTTAAATCTTAGCAGATTAATTTCATCTGTGAATCTTTTAATCTACGACTATTAGATATTGGAACGAGCAACGAAACGGTATCTAAGGCATCAATTAACCAACATACGTAGGTATAAAGAAAAACTTGTGATTTGGGGTACTCTCCAGTAATTTCAAAATCATAGCCTGCATTGTTGATTTTAGTACTCAGGTAGGATAGGTACATGATGGTGAAAATCTCACAATAGAGGCGTCACCTCTTTAGTGCTCTGTTGATTTGAATGCAAACTATGAAATATATTTATGACTTCGAGAGAGCATTAGGCGCAAATCTTGAGCAGACGGCGCTACTTAAAATAAGCTGGCACGAGTTCAAGTGCCGTCAACCTGAATGCGAACTATTCAGTTCATCAAAACCAGATGTTTCTTTGCTCTATGTAAACATAAACTTTTTTTAGTTAAGCTCAAATATGCTTAAAATATGCTTAAAAATTCCGTAATATTACTAAAAAAAGTGTGTGTACTTATGTACGCACGCAAGAAGTTATACTTTTTGATAGCAAATAATAAATATCTTGAATACATTTATCAGTTTTCACCCAACATACAGTAAATGTATTTATTTTTATTATGTTGGTAGACCTTTTTCTGCAAGACTTATAAGTTGACCAATTAACGTCAAGGCGTCTAATTTGGTTGTAGGTGTCGTAAAAATCGTAAAAATTCCCTCTGATAATTTTTCCCTAACGCGCCAAAAGAAGCATAACTTCAAAAACTACTGATAAGTTGTATCAGTAGTTTTTGAAGTTATGCTTCTGAACTGAAAAATCATCCTCAAACATTTCAAAGTTCTGCCTTTAAATGAACGTCAATAATAAAAATCTCCACAAACAGAAGGAAAATAAGTCAGTTACGTGACAAATATTGCATTTTATATGCAGTTGTGACATACAGCAGCGAATGCGGGATAAAATCTAAATTGCAAATAAATTGCGTCCAACGTATTTCCACGAGTGGAATTATTTTAGATCACGGCACATGTGATCAATGATAGTAAAACACATTCTTGTTTTGTTGAATAAAGAGGTTTTGCCTGATCGGCTAGAAAAAAATAACTAGAAATAAAATAAAAGAAGAATAACTAATAACACATATTATGTGCCATTATTGCCTGTTAACCTTCCAACCACGTGCAGAAACTTTTAGAAACAACATCAAATCAAATTTCAATCATCTCACATTTTTCATCAGCAGTGAAAATGGAAGAAAACCAACACGATGTTGATAAAATCGCGTCATGAGCTTATAAATACAGTTAGACTGTACTTCAGAACATTTTGGTTAAATAAAAGTACCCAATGCTGAAGCTGGATGAGATTCAGTGACATTATACCGAATTAATGTTATAAACAAACAGTAGATGTTGGCTTCAATCCAAGTGTGTTAGGGCGCCGGCGCTAGTTGGCCGCGGCAACTATTTGGTATGCAACTGTAGTAGCTTCATCTCTCATGGCCGATAGCTGAATATTTTATATTCACACACAAAGTATACCGGAAATCCAAGTTAGTATTTATGTTTATTACGATTATGGTACCTACAGGTGTAGGTACCTATGTTACTGATTAGCTGACACTATTTATTGAAAAGATGTGGACTACCCACTTTTGCTTTTTCAGCTTAAACAATACGTGTCAGTAATTTTCAACAACTCTTGAGGTTTTCTATCATGATAGACCAACCAACGCCAATTTGATACTGACTTGTTATCGAAGAAACAGTTTGCACCGATGCACCAGAACAAACATTGAGAACCACGGCAGCATGTTATGATTATAAGGAGCAAAATTGCAGGATACATTAAATGTATAAGCGTAATTGACAATTCAGTAGGATCACAGCATAATATGATATCAACAACAACAATAGAAGTTTAATTACGATATGCGTGAAATGTGACACAGCTCCGCGGCAAGTTGAAGGTTTAATTACGTGGAGAGAGCTGTTACCGCAGATGACTCCTTGATTAACGAACTGAAATTGAGCTGCCCATTCAGCTATATCACATTCACAAACGGATTATTCATCACTCCACTCGGACCGCGTCAGTAAACGGACGTGCACTTAAAAATATTTTAAATTGAAGTATTCATAGTACTAAGTGAGTGTAGGCGCCTATGTGCAAGTGTACAGGAACGAAGAAGACACATATATTTTTCACCGCGCGCTTAATAGTTCATACCTCTTTGCGCACGCGCAGATCCGTAAATCGACAAACGGAAAGTTCTACCGCTTAAACTTTGGACTTAATCTTTTTTAAAACATGTCGGCATCGCTGAAAAAAAGTACTCTAAAAGTACCTCATGGAGCCTCTGAAGGTGATATTACAAAACTTGACCCTGATAATCCACTGCTTATAAGGAGACAGAAACGGCCTCGCAACGAGATGCTGAATAATTCTGAAGAGGACATCGTTGGTCAGTCACTAAAAGAAGAACTTCTAGAAATGCTGACAAACTGGAAGAAGGATCAAGATGCCACTTTGTCTAAACTCTGCCTCGAAATTTCAGAGTTAAAAGTACAAAATACAAAGATCCAGGCCACAAACTCTCAACTGGAGCAGTCCCTCACTTTTATATCCTCAAAATACGAGGATGTGAGAGAGAAACTGATCTCTTATGAAGATGAGCGCAAGGAAAGCCGCAGAATAATTGCTTCCTTAGACCTCAAGATTGATGAACTGCAAAAAAGGTCGAAGTTCACAGTTTTGGAGATCAGAAATGTACCCCAGCAACAGAGCGTAAAGCATGAGACACAACAAGACCTCACAAACTTAATACATAAGACATGCGTGGCTTTGGGGGTGAACATCCAGTCGGGTGAAGTAAAAGATGTCCACAGAATCAAAAATAAATCCGGCAGTTCCACCATTGTCACTGAATTGACCACTGTTGTGTCTAGAAACAAAATACTAAGCGCGGCCAAAGACTATAACAAAAATCACCCAAATACTAAACTGACGACGTCTACTCTCGGCTTACCTGGGCCTAATATGCCTGTTTATATATCGGAGGGTTTAACAAATAAGGACAGGAAATTATTCGCTATGGCACGCGATGCGCGAAAAGCACTTGATTACAAATACTGTTGGACAAACCAAGGCCGAATCTACCTGAGAAAGACAGAAGGCAGCGCTCGCATTGAAATAAAAGGCGAGTCCGACTTGGTGTCCCTAAAAAATAAGTGACTAATAGGTAACATAATATTATATCCTGTTGTAATTTATTACTTACCTGTATATTTCTCTCAGTGTGTCCCGTGCCTAAGTTTCCTTGTTAAACTGATATTACTTGTACAACTACCTACATTTCACTTTTATAACTCAATGATCTACATAATTAATACTATTTTTACACTCATAACTCACTATATAATTACTCCTTTTACACATTATAATAAACGTACTAGAATCTATCATTCATCCCAATCTATGTTATACGCAAATATTATCTCAAGGTTATGGTACTTGCTAACAGTTAATATAATAATATTCTCGACCCTATATCGTTGTTACGAACTGAATAAGCTATGTCTCATATCAGAATAAGTATCTTTTAACATACGAGTATTTTTACATTTCGTGTTTGTTTATGCTCCATAAACGAACCTTTGCCTGCCACTTAGTAAACAATCTTTCCCCATGTTCACGCCAGTAAATGATGTCCTATCTAACCTGGACAAAGTCTCTTTCTGTGATGCATTAACATGTAGCCCCGACGAATGCTCCGATTTACTACCGAGATCTAAGACGGGTCTTTCTATCTTAACACAAAATATTCGTAGTTTGAAAGCCAATTTTAGTGGACTTCTAACTTTGCTTGAACGTATTAAAACTGACTGTGATATTATTGTTTTATCTGAATGCTGGCTTTCCTGTAATCCCGTTATTCCCATTCTGAACGGCTACTACGCGCACCAAACGAGTCGTAATTTTAATCAAAACGATGGAGTAGTCGTATATATAAAAGATAATTTAGTTAATGTCAAAACTATTGAACCTGTAGTTTCTGATGCAAATTGTCTAATAACTACGGTTGGATCCGATCTTGTCATTATTTCTATTTACAGGCCCTACGCATTCAAAGATCCGTCGAATTTTATTCACTCGATGGATCGAGTCCTCTCGGATTATAAATCCTATAATAACATTATTTTTGTCGGGGATATTAACATCGATATTGCAAATAATCATCAAGCTATCCATTCACTTGACTATCTGGATCTCCTTGCTCAACATGGTCTCTTCCCGGGGCATGTAATACCAACACATGGCTCCACATGTCTTGACCATGCTAACTTAAAAACTGTAGTATCACCTAAAATTCTGGTTTTAGAATCTACGCTTACTGATCATTACGCTGTATTTATATCTCTGTCAAAGATTAAATATAGTCATCAAAATAAACCCTATACCACTAAAACTGATGAAGTAAAACTTACTAGTGACATTCTTAACATAAACTTTGATTCTGTATATTCGACCCTTGACCCAAACATTGCAACTGAAAATTTAATTAACCCTATTTTACATGCCTTATCATCGAACACCATAAAGATCCCCTTATCTCGTAGACGTAGGCCCATCAAACCCTGGATAACACCAGGCCTACTGAATTGCATACGTCATAGAGATAAGTTACATAAGAAGCTTAAAAAGGATCCTTTAAATGAAGTTCTTAAGGTTTCTTACAAAAGGTATCGTAACTATTGCTCTAATTTACTACGCAAAGTTAAAAGAGATTATGAGAAAAATGAATTCATCAAAGCTGGTAAAAATCCTAAATTACTGTGGAATGTTGTTCAGTCCGTAACTAATATATCAAAAACTCAATCTACTGCCAGAGATCTTTTGCTTTCGAATTGTAATAAAGAAGTCTGCATTAACGAGGTCAACTCCTACTTTGCCACTATAGGAAGTCAACTGGCCGATAAAATACTCAAAAATAATCAACCTCCTCCGTTACACTCATCTCACAGGGAATCCTTTGTATTGCTTGAGACGGATGAGTCCGAAGTTGAGCGCTTGATCAATTCTCTTAAAAATAACTGTGCAGCTGGTTGGGATGGTATCTCGTCAAGATTTTTAAAAAAGTACATTGGTGTAATTGTTCCCCCTCTCACATACATTTGCAATCTCAGCATCAAAAAAGGTATTTTCCCTAACCTGTTTAAAAAAGCGCTTTTACACCCCATTTTTAAATCTGGCGATAGGGACCATGTCGAAAATTATAGGCCTATCTCGATCTTGCCAGCTATGTCAAAGATTCTCGAGAAAATCATTAATTTGAGGCTTGTTTCCTATCTAGAATCATGTAACTTATTATCTAATAACCAATTTGGTTTTCGTAAGAAACGGTCTACTGCGGATGCTGTCCACAGCCTTGTGGACCATCTAGTGGACAAACTTGATAAAGGACAAAAGTGTGTAGCTTTGTTTTTAGACTTGTCTAAGGCTTTCGACACCGTCTCTGTACCTATCTTAATTTCTAAGCTTGAGACTCTTGGCATTCGAGGAAACCAACTTGCACTCTTTCAGAGTTACTTGTCAGGTAGAACCCAATTTGTGAGGATAGATTCCTATACAAGTTCTGAGTTACCTCTCACGTATGGTGTACCTCAGGGCAGCATTCTTGGCCCGAGCTTATTTTTGGTTTACATGAACGATTTATGTAACATTCATCTTCATCAAGGTAAGATATTTTCATATGCCGACGACACAGCTTTGATTTTTTCTTCTAACACCTGGTCTGATACGTATCGACTTGCTCAAATTGGCTTTGACACCGTAAGGGAATGGCTTAATAACAATCTTTTAACATTAAATATTTCTAAAACAAAATGCATAAATTTTTCCATTCGTAATTCTACACTTCCCCCTAGTAACTCTTTGCCTAAGCTGGTTGCCTCGTCAGCGCAGTTTAACCTCACACCTAACAGTGATCCCATATTAGTGGAAAATGTCACCTCTATAAAATATCTTGGCATAGTGCTTGACTGCAACTTAACTTTTAAAAATTACATTGAACACCTTTCAAACAGAGTACGTAAGCTTATTTATGTTTTCAAACAACTTCGACACTCAGCCGATCCTGAAATTTTAAAAATGGTCTATCAAGCACTATGTCAATCTATTATTGGCTATTGCATATCAGTCTGGGGAGGTGCAGCTAAAACACATCTTATTCAAATCGAACGTGCACAAAGAGCTGTATTGAAGGTGTGCTGCTTTAAACCCCGTTTGTATCCTACAAATATGCTTTACGAGTATTGTCAGGTATTAACTGTACGCCAATTATTTATTCTGGCTACTGCTCTCAAGCAACATTCCCTGACGTACTTCACCCGTGATTGCCCCCGTCGTAGACCTCAGCTTGCTTGCTATAGTAAACTAAAGACAGCTTTTAGTCGTAGGTTTTTTGTCTTCCTTGGACCTCACCTTTATAATAAGTTGCATAGAATTATTTCTCTGCATTCCTTAAATCACCATAATTACAAAGACGCACTTAGGAATTGGCTTCTTAAGCAAACATACTCGACTACTGAAGGACTTTTGGAGATTCTAGTTTAATCCCTTCTTACCTAAATTATCACACACATACACACACACACAATACTCATTCACACACAACACCCACTCACTCACAACACATACACTCACATTCACACACAACACCCATAAGTACTCATGCAAACTCAAGCCTACACGCACATGCATTGTTGTATTCTTCTTGTGTCTCGAGTTGGAAGCCCTGTTTTCCGAGACACAGTTTTAACTAGTTCGGAGAACAGGTGCACAATAATATTTAAAATGTATATCAACTATATTAGTTTTATCCTAGGTGTAAGGCTATAAATGTTATTTAGTTGTCCCACACTATATTTATGAAATAAACTTAAACTTATTATCATGTACTGTTTACGTAATCCCGTCCATATCCTGAGACCTCATAATCGTATTGTATTGTCCGGCACATATAAATTTATGCTGGAACGTCAGCAAACGATACCATTTGAATATTGCCACTGTAGAGCCGCCAGGACTAATAACGTAGATGAGCTATCGTACGTGCTAGGTACTAACTAATGTAAAACAAGTAAGTCATTAATCATTTAAATTTTTACTTTATGGTTGCAATGACAGTTAAGCGCAATTAGCAATTTTTGAAGGTTCCATTTTCTTAAAATTATTCCCGGACTTAATATTATGCACGGACGGACACATATAGATTTTATGGTGCAAAAATATTTTCTCTACTGTAATTACGCACGGAGAAAACAGACTAATACGATTGTATGGGGAAACCGCCCTCCCGTATCGATTTAAAGTGTAAAGTAAATTAATTTATATATGCGTTCAAAATTTAACAACATTAGATTATTTTAAACAATGCTGTGACAACTGCCTATATTGCACGAAATCCCCTCCTACAAACGCTCACTTCATTTGCGGATCCAATTAAATCATAGCTTACCAAGTTGACAGTATAGATATAGTCCCTATATTATTTGCATAAAATTTGACTCCCAAACCGCCTGTCTTTGAGGATTGACATAACTCGACCCAAGTCGAAAGCTTCAATTACGGGGAGTGAGTTGTTCACGCAGGTGACTCCTTAATTACGGGGTTGAAATTGAGCTGCCTATTCGACTGTCACATTCGCAAACGAATTGTGCTGTTTGCGTAATCCGGACCGCTCTCAGGCACAGAGGCCTCATAATCTTGTTATTGTCTAGCAAATATAATTTTATTTTCTGAATGCCGTATTATTCGTCAGTTTGTTTTTGTTACCATACATGGAAATGGTAAATAAATTGAGTTATCGTAGAACAGATATAATGTATAGACAGGCAATCTAGTTGAACATTTCCGCAGGTTCAGAGAATATTTCCAAGAGATCTTGTTTAAAGAAAACATACCTATTCCGTAATTTACTAAATTAAACAAATTAATTCAATCAAAATTATTTAGCTATTTATAGAATATACCCTAATGATTTAACTACTACGATTGAAAACGATCGGATGACTAGGTACTTCCTAATTAAAATTCAAAACAAGTGAACATAAATAAAACAATTCAAAAATACGACTGCCCTGCCCCATTGTAATTTTTTTCTGGAATACCATAAGGATTCTAATGATGCACCATACATCCAAAACTGTTCAGGCATTTAGAAGTTAAGAATTTATGAATAAAGCAACTCACATGTATATACATAAACTCCGTAAACATTACACTCCTTTGTTTGGCAGTAGTGTAATAAAAAATCCCCCTCGAATGGAAGTAAGGCTACTGCTACTACATAACGATACCACAGTCATTAATTACCTACCTTTGGAATCTTATTCACATTTTTATTAAATGATATTTTTTAATAGAATATATATACCTACTATCAAGAGTATATATATTCAGTAGTCTGGCAAAAAGAAGCTACAACAAACTGCGATTGGAACAAACCCGAATAATCCGCATTGGAAACAAATCCCGTATCGGATTGGAAGAGCATTAGCGTCAGACCTGGTGTGTGTTTGGCGTAACGTACTGTGTTCTTACGCAGTATGAACGTGAATTATTGTGGTTTACATTTGTCGAATAACTTAATCCATAGGTTCAAATTAAAAAGGACGATAAACGTTGCGTATACGAACTGATAAGAAAGTTAACAAAAATTGGCAGTCATAGGGACTGCCGCTAGAAGTGAAAACGAATATTTAACAAAACTGGAGAACCACCCAAATGAGCTTGCTTTAATGCTACTAACCCGAGGCTATACAAATCTTAGTAATATTATAAATGCGAAAGTTTGGATGGATGGATGTATGGATGTTAGTTCCTCAATCACGCCCCAACGGCTGAACGGATCTGGCTGAAATTTGGCACAGAGATAGATTAGTCCGGAATAGCACATAGGCTACTTTTTATCCCGGAAAATTAAAGAATTTCCTTAGAAATTAATCGAAATTAATGAAAAAATTTCCCGCGGGAAGCAAAAAACCTCAAACCAGTCTCTCTCAAATCAAGTCGCGGGCATTCGCTAGTAGACTAAAAAGGAAAAACAACATCTGATATCATAACAGCAAAGAGTAGATGTTCTTAATGAAGAACACACTTAACAAGCGAAACATCATTGAACACATATATGCTAAAATTTGCCACTACTTAATTGCAGATTAACGTAAAGGAATAAAAAAAAATTTGAATGTATATATTGACATTTAAGACCTTTTGTCTTTGTAACAACGCGAGCATGTCGCTGTTCGCGAGCATGTCGGTTACGCGAATCCACAAGTTCCTGCCAACAAGTGCTCAACGCGGCTAAAGAAGTTTGCACTTCCAAAAACCAGTTTGAAACGTGTTTAGATTTGGATAAGTATTTAGATCCCGTATGCAATCGAGACTAAAATAGAAAAGTTTATGCGTCTCCAAAACATCATGACATTGACGAATTTCCTAGTAATGTTGGCCTATATTTTTGTGAAGAATCCGCAATCTCACTTTATATTTCGTACTGGTAGTCTGACTGGACTGATAGTCACATAATATAAACCATAAAATGGAACTTGTATTTATAGACGAACTTATATTATGTAAACGAATAGGCTTGTCAAAAGACTATAATATCTCTAACAATGGGCTGATATCTGCCGACACGCGATTCCACTCGTGTGCTAAACCAAAATTGGTTTCGGTTCGGGCAATAACATGACAGGCTGCCTGGAGCGTGGCGGAAATAGTTTTCGACGACAAACCATTTTGAATCAGGTGAGTAAACCTGTGATACGTCCCATATTTACTGTGAAATGAAACTGGTTTACTCTCATTTGAGGCTTGATACAAGGATCTTTCAGATAATAAAGTGACATGCCCTCTACTAATCTTGAAACTTCACACATGAAAGTTAAACTTTGTCTGTCTGCTGGTTCGTTTCCCAAGCATCCAAGTATTGCACATCCGATTGTTGCTTTTGGGACTTGCGGGAAGATTTCTAGGTCGGGGCGGGCGACGTCTTATTCACCATTAATACCATATACGTAAGCATTTTTCTGACCGGCTCGAGCCAGCTCCGCGTCAATAGACTCTTAGTCGCATGTCGTCGCTCGGAATGTCAGCGTTTAGCTAGTTGAAAACTAAAATTCGTTCAAACCTAACACAGATGAATAGACTTTTAATAGGCCTCTTGATTCTATCAAAACACAATTAGTGACAGCTTGACCGGCAGTCAAAAGCTACAATACAAAAAAGAAACTCACTTTCGTCGATACGTGAAAACTACCAATGAAAAAGTCTTGTAACAGGCATTATATCCGATTCCTCCGTATAATGGAACACAATTCCATAATAGGTACTCGTACTTATCCAAATGGCTTTTGCGCTGAATGAGAACCTGGTATTATACCTAAGCTGTCGAAGGGCGTAAGCCGGAAATTGGTTCCATCCCACACACCATCATGACACACGAATAGACCTGTAAAGGGGTCCTATATCCGTCGTGAAATGGAACGTCATACAGTTTATGTCATGCACGACAAAAATTCACCGAGATGTGTGATAGCTACAGTAAAAAGTTTGTCAAGGGTAACTACTCAGTTTCTTGGTTCTTAGTTCTCAGATAAAGGCTTTTATCTGAAATCTTCTCAGACACAGGAGAACATTTCTGATTTCTACATTTGGTAAGTACTTATAAAACGAGTTATCCTAACTGACTGATTTATTAACGCGCAGCATAAACCACGGTGGTTAGAAATTTTTTACAGTACTTACTCAGGAATATGACGTCGCGTAGGCAATCACTGTTTTTTTGAAATTCCACCACCGGGAGGGGAAAACTGGAGATGAAAGTATGCATGTAAGGCGGTCTTTTTTCAGTTACTTACATGCATGAAAGTTGATCGTTGGGTTTTTGGTAAAACTTGAAGTTATATCTACGTGTTTTCGGATTTATGAAAATTCGACTCCCAAAGAATTTTCAACAATTCCTCCCGAGCGAAGTAGAGGCTTGTGGGTCTCATAAAACTTATCTTTCCTACACTTATTATACTTTGGTGTATATAAACATGTTGCGAAACGGGAAAAACAAGCAGCCTGCCTCTCTCAAAGAGGTGTTGAAAATATAATATAGAAATTGTCTAGGTTAAAAATTTCCATGCTAGGAAAAATTTAACTTACTTTTTTGGCTTCAAGAGAAAAATCGTTGCAGTCTCCATTGCACAGATTTAATTTACCAAGTGATTGAATCCAGGACCTAGGTCCTGGTCTGATTTGAAATGAGTCTTCCAGGCGTACTCGAGGGAACGTGATAGTTATTCACCGATATTCTACTCTCATTTTATTTCAACCGGTATTGACAGTCGCTTATGGTTCTTCAATAAATTACTTTGCCAGTTCAAAGTATTAAGTTGTCCTCCCATATAGTTTTGATTTGGGTTTATTGACATTACATAAACCACATTTGATGTTGCCATGTTTTTTTTGTGAGTAGCGGTAATTCTTAAGTCAAAATTACTCCTAATAATTTAAGCCTACCAAAAATTAAATCTTAAAGTGACTTCGGATGCCTTATTACCGAAAGACAGCGAGATGTAATTAAAATAAATATTTAGTAAGAAATTCGCCGACACGGCGCGTCATGCCGCGCACCTGTGCCCTCACAGTTTTTCGTATATTTTTGCAAATTAGACCCCTCAATTTCAGTCACTTCTATTAGGTAAAAAAAGATTTTCTTTAAACGCGTGATGAATTGTGTTTTCTTATGGGTACATAAACATTAATTTATAATTAAAATCCATTTTAATAAACAAATTTTTTTCTCATTTTTTGTTCAAAGTCAAAAGATTTATTAAATCATTTACCAAATGCTTTTGAATCACCAATTTTAGTGAGTCTGCCAGTTTAATGTAGTATTAGTACAATACCTTAACACAAATGAGGCATTTAGACAAATTTTAAGCATACCTAAGTGTTAGGTATCCAAGTCAATTATTATACGATCGATGATTTTCTGAATGACAAAGTTGCATGGAAGCAACCGGCCTCGCATCCAGTGACCCACAAGTCATTGTTTACTTGAAACGTAACGTCTGTTGTATTGTTTACTTATTGTAAATTTTTCTTTTTTAAGAAGAGAACAACTGCTGACTTTCTTGTCGGCTATTCTTAGTAGATCTTTCCGAACCGGTGGTAGAGTCTTAACGTATCGTAAGTGACACAAGTTGTCCTATGTGAAATAAATAAATCATTTAATCATTTATTTATTAGTCGTACAAAATAAACAGAGTTATCCATAGGCACGCGGAAATTACCAGCCCGATTCGTATTACCATGGTGTTCGCATAATTAGCTACGGGTATGTAATACCTATCGCTGTTAGATAACACAATATCAGCGCCTTTAATAGATGCCGAGTCACGAACTCTATGCTATCGTATAGTCGCTGATTATTATTTGTAGATACTAATAATGGAGCAAGTAGGTAATTGAGTATGTTGACTTCGAACATTTACATGTGACTAGTTAGTTAGCAGTTTAATTACACAATGCACGGTTCACATTATTCATCTCCAGTAATTCAACAGTATGGAGGTCTATTGGTAAGCAGAAGATACTCCTGCAATCTGCATTAGGCGGCAGGATAACTTAAGTTTCCTTCTCTCTCGTCTCGCACATTTTCACTTTTGACAAATGACGTGACCAAATCAAACCCATGACATTTTAGACCTAGGGTATGTTCCGATATACACTGCGAGCACTGTTCAGTGCTCTTACTGGGGAGAAATTCGTTCCGTTATGGAGTGACAGTATACTGCCGCAGTATCCTAGGGAAATATAATATGATGTCATAAATCGTCGCCATTTTTGTACTGTGAGCACTGGCGTTTTCTAGGTAAGGTGCTCTCAGTGCTATAATCACGTGATCAACAGCTGGACTGCGTTCCGTTTTAAACAGTAACCAGTAAGTATAGCTAACTATAAAGGCTTCGGAGTATACTAAATTGACGTCACACCTCACAGTGCTCGCAGTGTATATCGGAACATACCCCTAGTTTTTGATAGAGAAAAAATGTCGCGAGAAATTACTAGTTTTCAATAATTATTATATACTCCTGATACTTTACAGCACAGAACGAAGATGAGCGAGGTATCGATTGAAGCAGGCAGGCCGGGCCCAAGAATGCCTAATAACTTATGATGATGATGAATTTTCGACGACCTCCGTGGCGCAGTGTGTAGCGCTGTTGTCTTAACGTGCGGAGGTCCCGATCGATCGATTCGATCCCCGGAAGGGTCAATTTGGGAATTTATAATTTCTAAATTTCCGTGATCTGGCCTGGTGGGAGGCTTCGGCCGTGGCTAGTTACCACCCTACCGGCAAAGACGTGCCGCCAAGCGATTGAGCGTTCCGGTACGATGCCGTGTAGAAACCGAATAGGGGTATGGGTTTAATATAACTGCCATGCCCCTAACAGGTTAGCCCTTTACCATCTTAGACTGCATCATCACTTACCATCAGGTGAGATCGCAGTCAAGGGCTAACTTGTAATGGATAAACAAAAATTAACTTGACGGCATCATCACTTTAGTCATTTATAGTTTAAGATTGTATTACTCAACAACCACAACAGTGCAAAGTATGGAAATCTAGCTAGTATCATCAACCAAGATGTTATAGAATTATAAAACTTATAGATACTAAAGATTTGATGTAAAATAATATTCGGAATAAATGGTAGATTAATTTTATCAAAGAACATACCTTGATATTTTCGAGTGCTAAAGATGTAAAATGAGTTTTTTACATAAAGCAAAATTTCCAACTGCTTGCGATAAGAGCCCTAGACACGAGTGGCGTTTTCCTCCGGATACGCTGCCGTCCTTATTATAAGTTTTTATCTTTTTCTGAAGAAACCTGAAACTTCGTCTGAATAAAATATCATATTTAAGTACCCCCGGCCTGGATTCTATATGTCACCGTAAGATTGCAAAAACCGTTAGATTGTAATCTAACTAGGGAAGTTGTAAACTGTCGACAGATTGCGAACTGTTCAATATTCTGAATGTCAATTTTTTAAATATTCATTGTTTTACGTTTCTTGTCTCTTTCTTGTAGGTTAGGTTAGGGTTCGACATAAATAATTAGGTAGGGCACTTAGGTTTTATCGGTTTAATATACCTAACAGATTACAATCTACTACTACTAATAAATGCGTTAAATTGTAATCTGTCGACAGTTTACAACTTTGTTAGTTAGATTACAATCTAACGGTTTTTGCAATCTGACGGTGACATATATAATATTGGTAAATGTCTCGTGTTATTAAAATTCTTTGCAAAATTTATCCTTCATTATGTCTAATCTAGTTTATTAATGCGTTCTATTGTAATCTTTTTTTACGACAAGAATTGTTTGTTGAAATCCGTCTGTTCTATAAGAATAAATTAATGCATAGAGCTATTCAAATATACGACTACATTAGTCCAATGGGTAAGGTTTACACTTCAGTCTTATTGATTTTAATCCGCCTTTGTACTAATGGACTTTATTTATTTGTATTTTATAGGAGTGTCTACGCCAATTTGCGTAGGCGGCCAATGCGTATGTGTAATGTGTGTAAGATGCGGCCAACAATGTTCGGAAGTTTAAATAAGGCGTATGGACTATTGTCTATTATTTAGTCTATTAGTTACAATCTATTTACTTTATGGTCAAAAGGTATAAAACCCAATTTCAAATTAAAATAGCTGTTACTCCACTGGAAGAATTGTGTTTGATTAAACCTTTCCACTTACCAAATCAAAATTTAGAGGATCCGCCAATCGGACCCTCGCGTGGCTATTTAAATAATAGCCAAGGAGTTTTGTCTATATTACGAAGAAATCATTAAGATATATTGTAGCATGGTTTTGCTTGGATAAATAAATGTTTGTTATTCCGTATCAGCAGTACGAGACCCGATTGCTAAATATGAGAAATTATTTAATATCCCCCTAAAGCCAGACACAGAGTTTTGTGAGATAAATGGCCGGTTGATCCAGCTGCCTTGCGAGTTGCGACTACATCATCCTTGGAGTAAATAGACGTCGTGTATAAACTCGCCGCTGTCCTAACACAATGACAAATCCCTCTGAGGATACGGGACTTTAGGTGTAACTTGTTAAGGAATAGTAATACGTTTTAAATATATGAGAGGATTGAAACTGCTTTGATAAACAATATTATCATTTAACCAACTCAATGCATATGAAATGATAAGTGTTGGTCTTTATTACTTCTACTTGTCATTTGTAAAGATACTTTTCTCCTACTTATTTAAAAAAACAATACGTACATTGACCGTCCTCGTCCTTTTAAAATCACTTGGAAAGTCCTCGGCTTCGCCTCGTCCTTCCAATATTACCTACTCCGCGATGAATTGCTTTATTTCTGGCCTGAGCAACGTAACGTTAAACAAAAGAAAGTCCCACGAAAAAGTGAGGTTGGAACTTGGAATGTGAGAAAACTTAGCATGTGACTGAAGTCAAAAGTATTTGAGTCAGTTAAATATATTACTTAATACCTTGTGGACGAGCCCTTAACGTACTTAACAAACACGAAAAATTTACGCTGGTTAAACATATTTATTTTTTCTATGGTTAAACACATTTTTATGAATGAATTAATTATTCAAAAGCCCTCTTTTATTCAGAAAACGTTTTCACTATCCCAAATTCTTGCTAAGATAAGAACAAAACAAAATGCACACGTAAATCAAGTAGGTATATTATCTATTGGTCTCACCGTTTTATTCCAGCTTTCGCTTGGATAAGATCCCGCACTTCGGTCACGGGTCGGCCTTCGGATGCAGCCTGAATTACAATATTATAAATCAGTTCAGTGCTTGAAACGGCTGAGTTTACGGAAATTCCCATGAATACTATTAGTGAGATTAAGATCAGACCGCTGTGCCGTGCGCATGGATCGTGGATCGTGGCCAAGGGTAAGAAGCTATTAGGTAGTTACCTAAGTACATACTGGCAAATCATAATAGAAACATTGAGTTATCTAAACTAGGGTAAGCAGTGCTTTTATGCCTTTATAACCTGCTGCAACTGAGATCAGTTAATTATCATCAACGTAGAATTTTGTCGTTTAAGTAATGAAATCAGCTAATCCAAATGAAAATTATATTCCCATGGACCAAACCAGAATATGTCGCTACTCGCTAGAAATGCTAGAATATGACTTACTAATCGGTAAGCAGGTTCAAAATATTTAATTTAACTGGAATTTTTATATTGCTTTTAGCCAATTGTAAGAATAGCGCGTTTCAGTAATAATGAACATATACGCGTTTCAGAATTTTTGGAAATTTTACCCCAAAGGAATTTAATAGCGAAGCAGCGGCGGGGTCAGCTTACGCAATAACAGTAAAAGTTGAACAGTGAAACTACGCTAGCTGGTATAATATCAACGTACATTTGTCATATCGCACGTTATTTCTCGCTTTATCATGCCGTGGATTTTGAGAAATTCCAACACGATCTAAAAAATCTAAACCCACGCAATAAAGTCGCGGGAAAAGCTAGCAAACAAATAAAAGTAAGATACCTACTCGTAATTGTTGGCCTCCCAATTTCGTTCCAGCATTCGTCGGATAAAATCCCGCACGTCGGAAGCGGGTCAGCCTTTGGATGCAGTCTGAATTACAAAACAGTAAATCAGTTCATTGTTGGGCACGTCTGACTACTCAATTATTCGTGGATTTTTTATGAATACAATTGCTAGGATTTCATCTTAATGCTTCTTGTACAAAGGAAATCTCTTCAAGATTCTATAAATGGCAACCTTTGACAACCGTTTGACTAACGTCTTATAACGTTGCTTATAAGACGTTATTAATTATTATAGCTATAGCTTATACTGCTTTTGCCCGCAGCTTCGCTCACGTTAAGCTCGATTTTCATACAAAACCTATTTTACCTCTTTGAATTTTCAAAAATCCTTTCTTTGGGGATGCCTACGTCATAAAAGCTAAGTATCTGCCAAATCTCAGCCTGATCCGTACAGTGGTTAGAGCTGTGCGTTGACAAATTTAAGATTGACCTTTTCATTTTATTTGGAAAACATTTTTCATTTGTCCGCATCATTTTTAATATACAATAGTGGAGAACATCGACCAAACAGCCTAAGAAAAATCCGGTAGGATGGTAAGTTGCCCCTATCGGCAACCTAACCTAACTCTCTCTCACTTGAAATGCCACATCGCTCATATCAACTTTAATGCTAAAGATAAAGTGCGAAATAAAGCTACACTTGGAAAGAGATTGAATATTGAGATTTATGAAATCCAACAACAGCGCGTGTTGTATTTACGTAGATATTTGCGCGACAAACATAATGTTTGTTCGGCCTACTGTGCGTGTAAGTATTTGTTAGATTTTGTTGGTTTTATCATTTTAACCTGTTATAATTAAATAACACTCTGGATTTAGGATTATTTTAAGAAAGTCACTATCGCACATGAAATGTCACTATATTCAGTAAGATTTATGACTAGGTATAGCTCGTCTCGATGGAAGCACGGCCGCGCCCCTCGATCTTTTGAGGAATTAATACACTCTTTTTTAAAATTCGAATAAAAGGAGCCAAAGAACTCAAAGGGAAATTCAAGGGATACCAGGGTCCTTAACAAAACAGCTTTTACGCTGAGTGAGAACATGATATAAACTTGCAGGCAGGCGGAAATCCTATTCGTCGACGAACCATCACAACGCAGCCGAATGGTCCCGTAACGGGGTCCTATATCCGTCGTGAAATGAAACGTGATTCCATTCCTCCTATACTACGATCTAGTCTCGTCGAGATAATATATGTTGCTCAATTTCTCTCCTTCATCATACCGATTACTAATTATAAGCATTTCGATGACTTGTTTCTGATTTCCGTTCCTACTCCTTCTGGTCTTTAAAAAAATATAAAATATAGTAGGTAGTGTAGGCGTACTATAGTACCTACATTAGTTTTTTCTTGCTTTTCTATTTAACTTTATAATTATATCATTGGTAAGGATTTTGGCAATGCGTTTGTGCAACTTCTTTTTGAGTCTTCTTAGTTTCTTCCATTTTATCTTCATAGAGTGTAGCTGCTGATTCCAGTAGTTCAATGTATTATTTACCATGGGTTCAGACAAACTGAAGACAGACAGACTACTTAACTGTACTAAAACACATCTACGCTTATAACTGTAGCTACGAGACGATCCTCACTACTTCATCGGCGTGGATTTAGGTTTTTAAAACAGTTGCGCCGTGAAAGCACAGAAAGACAAACTTTCGCATTTCTAATATTAGTCTACTAATATGGATTTAAAATATCACCAACACAAAGAAATCTAAATAAATGCAGAAAAAATCTGGTTGATATCGCACCGTGTCACAACCTGTCAGTACGCTCGGAGTTACACCCGAATTAAATTCCTTCGCCACTCGACGACACGCCGTGTTCCGGTTTCCGTCGCAATTTTCACAATAAATTCAGCAAAGCTGGTGGAAATTTCCGAAATAAGCTTCATTATTTAGCTTGAACACGTCACACTCACGGGGATGCGGTGCACGACAGTCGTATCAAATTCCTCGTAAACGCCGACTATTATAAATGAAACCATTGTAAAGTGAAAAGGCGTGTTGCGATGCTGCGAAGGAAAATGACAGGCGAGTGCATTAAGATATATAAACCTTTGGACCGCAGCCAGTGTCTCAAGTGTCAAGGCATGAGAAAACGTTGACAGTCGCATAGTGTGTTGAATGTTCAACTTGTGTCAAGTAACACTAACATTCGGAGCTAATTACTAATTATAATATTTGATACTCGAAATAATATTTCCTACGATAAGTTATCCCTTGACTGACTTACCTGGTTGTAAGCCTGTTACTGAGGATAACGTCTGAGACGGAAGCGATCTCCTGTACCTATGGCAGATTTATAATCACAGTTTCGTAAAAATTATACTAACTAGTATAATACGTAGAGTCAAAAAGGGTAATTATGATGTCAAAATACAATTTGGCTATTCACTACCATTTTTCGTCCTGTCCAACGACTTATCATCAGGTAGCGTTTATATTAAGAAGTAAATTATACTTCTTAATATAAATGCTACCGCTGCACTGCATGCCTTGCGTAATTGCACCGTACATGTGGGCACTACTCATATGAACTAAATCTGAAATCCTAATGCGAATGTCCATTTCCGAGCATTAACGAAATGCAAATGTCCGGTGGAAGCTCATAGTATAGAGTCGGATTTCAACTTACTAACATGCTAGAATAACTTGAAAATAGCTTGGCGAAATATAAAGTCAAGTGAATTCCAAGCTGCAAATGTAGCTACATTTGGACCTCATTCATACGCGCTATACATATTTGCAAAAAACACTAGCTAAAATACAAAAGAAATACAGTAAAAAGAAATACAAGAAATAAAATACATAGTAAGTATTTTAATAAAGTTTCATTAGATATCTATTTCTAAATTGAAACATTTATTATATCTCAAGAGCTCCTCCTAAAGACTTCTATGACAAGATCGGAAAGCAAGTCATGGTAAGTTTTGGTAACTAGCTATGGTGGTAACAAATTTTGAAACGTGGGATTTAGTTGAACTTACAGTATTTACAGAGTTTAATACATAAGATATAGGCTACAACTTCCAAGGAATCAACGAAGCTGTAAAGATTAAAGGAAACTTCAATAGAAGCTCTCCTCCTAAGCTTTATAAAAGTCACAACACTCGAACATGTGTGTGCCTTTAATTAAAAAGTTCTGATGCGAAAAGATTAAGAATTTCTCGGTTGCCCTCGTTCTACTATTAACGTGTTTACAAGCTGACAAGGGAAAAGTTATTTGCAAATAAAATGTTTGTGGCCTGTAGCCTGCCATCAAGAAAATACGAAATTGAGTCGAAGGAAATTCTTGTGGCTTACAAACTACTTTTTCTTTCGATTAATTAAACCAACAATTATTTATTTAAAGTGGGTAAATTTTTTGGATGAAGTGTATACATATAAGTGAATTACAAGTGAGCTAATGCTGATAATTAATTAATTATTAATGTAAACTAAAATCTAAAGCAGTGAGAAGATCAAAATGCGCCATTCCCCGAGAAAAAGCCAGCAACGAACTCGGCCGGTATTATTTTTGTATTGAACTGTTTTCAAGAACCGATATAACTAGGTAAGATAATTAAAATTGCTGAATAGTATTAAAATTAATACTTGTACTCGACAGTATCTCTTGGAGAGTGCCTATCGTTCACTCTACCACAGCTAGGTAATAGGTACGTATTTGTTTCACAGGCTTTTGTCCCTTTTTTTCAAGCCCTCGTTTAGTTTTAATTAAGCTCCCTTTGAATGTTCATCCCGATTGCGGGTGAACACGGGAATGCTGTAATATTTTCGTAGGCAAAATGAAATGGCGACAGACGCCCAGTTATGAGATCGCCAGCGACGTGTAATTAAAGAAAATAAGTTTATTACCTAGGGTAGGAAAAACTAGGTAATGAAGTCAGGCCGAAACAACTTCAAATAACATGCCAATTTGGAGACATTTCTGAAATAGAAAATCTCTTGATAATAGTGTTTATGTGCGTCGCCTCGCACCTGGCAAGCGACTCCAGACAATGCAAGTGTGGCGTGGTGACACGGGAGACTTTGCAACTGCAATCTCGCTCTCGCCTCGTTCACCTTGACAAGGATTGAAGAGCTTCAGCTGGTTTGGAAGAAAAATCTTTCTTTTTTGTTCATAAAACTTTTCGATGCCGCCAAAACAACGCAAGGCGTGACCTCCGAATTATTGTTTAATTCGAACTCCAAGCTAATGTCGACGTCCATATCTTACATTTCATATGCAAAAGTGACAAAATTGCGGTGCATGTTGGAAAGCCTTATCGCGGAACGCGGTATCCAATTTTCCAATAAACTATCCAAGCCAGCGCATAACGTGCTGAGATTACTGAGCGCCTTCGGAGCAGCGGTCAAACGATATTTGTCGCCATCAGGCGGTACATTAATTTCCCATCGGTCACTATCAAGAACCATTAGTTTTTATCGGCGAAACTAAAGTTGGCAATTACCTCTTAGATGTTTGTATTGTACCAAAGTTTTGCTAGACAAGTAAATAATTAGTTACAATGAGATGATGGCGATCTGTCGCTTACTTAAGAATCTAAGGTCCGTATAAATAACCGACATCAGCTTAGAACAGGTTCTCACCGACCGATACTTGATTTCGGTTTATTAATAAGGGCGTTTAAGTTGCCTATTTTATGTGACTCGTTACATTATTTTTGAACTAATTAAACCTACTATTTGCAAGAGCCTAGATCTAGAGTACATATTTTGTTGCCTATCCTAGCCTCCTAGATGGATGCGTAACGATATCAGGTTTATTGCGAAAACAAACATTTACGAGGTATCCCGTTTTCCAATAAACCACTCGGGCAAGTACATAACGTGCCCAGATTACTGAGAGCCAAGTGCCAACAGTAACTAGCGGCCAAACAATAACATACAGTGGAATTGCTGACTTATTTATTTCTCTTTCGATCATAAAATCATAATATTCAGGAACTACTGAAGTTGGAGCATTAAAATATTAGGTAAGTATATCTAAGAATGGAAATCCTTCAATTGAGGCTACGAATAGTGAAAAAGTCACAAAACGTTTATTCTGTACTTCTTTGTCTTTTGTGTCTGTTTTGTGTCTTTCCGCTACACGAGCGATCTGCGTCAATGATAACTTTCGGCTTAATCTTAATATAATCTTCCACGAGGTTAACCATTTTAACACTAATATAACTAAAGCAAAATTACGTTATTACTATTTTCAGCTGCAGCAACCAGGTGCATCCGCATAAATATTATGAAGTTTTGCATTGAAAATTACTGACTTCATTTATTAAGGGACATAATTATTTAAGCTCGGCGTTATTGCTATTTTATTTAATATTCTGTTTCAGTTATGGGAAGAATCAATAAGGAAGGGAAATAATGTTTCTAAGTGACCCTACTTAAACCACACTAAGCAATCATTGGTTGAAGCGTGTTGAAATAATATTAAAGTCTATCCATAGAAATTCTAACATCCATTAAACATCCAGGTAACAAGTAATATTATATTATACAAATTATAATCATCTCAAAGTAATTAATAGACATGACGCAAACATACTAACCTAAACCTAACCCCAGTAGGTACATTAATGTTGTATGATTAATTTACTCTAGGCCGTACCTAAATTATTGTAAGATACCTGTCCATCACTAAGACAAGTCAGCCTTGTAATGCTTGTATGTTTTACTAGAGATTGCCCGCGACTTCGTCTGCGTGGTTTGAGATTTTTGGTTCCCGCGGAAACTATTTAATTTTCCGGGATGAAAAGTAGCCTATGTGCTATTCCAGACTAAAATCTATATCTGTGCCAAATTTCAGCCAGATCCGTTCAGCCGTTGGGGCGTGATCGAGTAACAAATATCCATACATCCAACCATCCATCCAAACTTTCACATTTATAATATTAGTAAGATAGTAAAACTAGAATGTTGAATAGGTTTTGTAATAATACGATTGCGAGAACAAAATCTTATGATCTGTAGGGATTTATAAGATTTGTGTGGTTGCAAATTAGCGGTGTCCAATAAAGCTACCTTATTTACGGGCTAAACTTTCCTATATCATAAATAATGTCCTGCCAATGAGTTATTAAATGAAAATATGAGTCTTCTCTTTAATTTTTACCAACTAACATACCTAACGTTAATACCTACTCGTGCAGTTCATACTTTAATTGTTATACTTACACTCAATTTAGATTTAGAAAATCTCACTCCATTGTTTGTGAGGAGGACCTCTGATTTACTTCAGTTTGCCAGGTATGCAGAGAAACCTTCCTATGAACTGACACAATGTGCCTCGACTCTTGGCAGACGCTGTGTTTAAGGCTACTATATCCCAGCACTTTAGGCATTTGTCGCTCACTCAGACCCGCGCTACGATACCTACCGATCATTGCCGTGAGTCGCGCAGTTCAAATGAACTCCGTGACCCTATCATAAATATTTGCGTCACAGTATGAACTGTTACAGTTGGACTATTTACATTATAATTCGCTTCACGAAATACATGTTGGAAGTTGCGTTTTTACCTATATTTTGATTTAGACTATATAAAATGAAATTCAGGGTATAATCTACTCGTATCTATATTGCAAATTTCAGCCAACTTACATTCCAAATTTCAAAATAAGAGTAAAAATATTAAAACTTTCCCATTTTAATTGTCATCCCCAATTTTATTAAATAAATACTAAAAGGGAATAAAAATAAATAATTACTAAAAGGGGATTTTCCAACACAATTTCTATAGATCTTTATAATCTCTTTATAATTTAAAGCCGATAGACCTACTGACAGATTTTTTTGCATCAAGCATTTTTAAATTTATTAGCTGTCAATATCGTGTATACAGTGGTCAGGGACGGACTAAGTCCATTGGGAGCCCGGGGCGGCAATCTCAGTGGGGGTTGCTGTATTGTAAATACATTGGTGAAAATCTCTTTTGTTACTGATTCACTAATTTACTTTTACCCGACACTTTTTTGGTATGCAACAATACTATAACTAAACTAACTAACTATACTAATATAGACTTCGTTTTTTTAATTTGTGCTAAGAAAATTTTAATTAAGTTTATTAAAATAAAATACACACATTTTTATTTGGTTTTTAAATGAACAAACTTAAACCACTTAAAATCCAAACCACTAAAACCACTAAAATTATTATTACAAAAACAATCAAAATTCATCGTAAAAAATCACGCGTGAGCTTGGACCTGGTTGCTGCAAATCTGGTTGCAAATCAGAGGGTGTACTAGATGAATGTTTTTTAGGCTGCACGTTTTCTATATCTTCCTGGTCTCGTATAGGCATGCCACGTTCATATCAACTATCTATAATTTCAGGCAGTAGGTATTTTAAATAAAATTGTAATATCTTTGGCTCCATGTTCTTAAACCAGAAAGTATCATCTTTATCGATGTACTCTGTATATAAAGGCTCATTTTCGCCTGCCCAGATTCCAAGCAGACACACTTTTCCTGTAACAACAAAAATATTTTTAGGTACGTTTCTAGGTTTGATAAAATTCACAGAGTAGGTATTTGTTACCGAATGAAAAAAAGTATTGACAAAAGCTCTTAAACCACCTTAAACTCTAACTGCATCTACAGATTCACTGTTTGAAATTATATAAAGGTGAAATAATATTACGGTGAGGTGGTGAACTTGAATATAATTTGATTACAGGGTGAGTTACTGGAGGCCCCACTTTAAAAAAAATTAAGCAAATTGAATTTAGTATTTCAAAGAAATGCGAGTGAAGCTAGCACAAATATTTTATTTTTTAGTGAATAATTAAATTACGAGCACAATATAATGTAAATTTTATAAGCCTTGAAAATATAATTATTATAGGTTCGATATATTAGGTATATAAGGTTCTTGGGGAACTCTACACCAAGGGTCCGGCCACCGGTGTGCCCTATCGCCCTTAGTCCGCTACTGTCTCACTTTCTCACGTATCAAATAAAATATAATCTGTATGGAAACTACTCACATGTCATCTTTTTCAAGCGGTGTGTCGTCTCTCTTTTTTGATGCAAAACGATTTCCTTTACGAGGGATATTTGAGCTGAAATAAAAATTTAAAGAATTATTATTTTTAACCGACTTCCAAAAAAGGAGGAGGTTCTCAATTCGGCGCGTATGTTTTTTTTTTTTTTTTTTTGTATGTTTGTTACGCGATTTTGATAGTACAAAATCGCTAACAGAGTCTCGTTGGTTTTATGGTAACTACTATCTTCGACTGCAGGTCTCGGGTTTATCCCCGGGTTTGGGCTCCTTAATATTATTTGTATTTTTCTAAAAACTAATTAGTAGGTAGGTGAGGTATTTCTATTTAGTATGAACCAAACTAGGGGTTGGAAGTTCAGAAATATCTCCCGCGCAGTTGGTAAATTTCTATTGACCGCCATGGCCAAAATAAAGTCGAGATTTAGGATAGGATATTATTATATCATGTATTCATGAGAAACTCAGTATAGCCAAACAAAAAAAACCTCGTCTCCCTTACTGACTGTATATAGGTATAAACTGTGGTTACGCGTGATGGTATTTGCACGTGGCGGAATTTACTCTACCTATCATAATTTTCTTAGTTCGTATCAGATTTTCTTCGGAGCTTTTGAGGACTAGGTATTTTGATAAACTCAAGAAACACTTACCATATATTTTTTTTATTTCTCCTTCGCTTCCTGTCAGATAGTTTTTTTTTCCGGCACTTTTATTTCCCATTTTAAATAAAAATCACAAGCAAAGAAACACTATATTTACAGGCTAACTAAAACTATTTTAATTTTATCACTAAATGTAGCAAAAGAATTTATTTACAAATAATTAAAAAATAAATAATTTTAGCGCGAAAGGAGCGTGATTCGTGAAAACTTGCGCAGGTCCTTCTCGTATAGAGGCTCGTGAGCCACTGAGTACATCGCTTATTCGATGCGTTAGATCATTTTATGACTTCTGTTAGGCGAAATTTTGCAGCAATTTTTTTATTTAAAATCGGTCTGTACAGTGAATAGGTAATACAATGAGCTTAATTTACGTATAATTTTTATTAAATTTAGTCTAAAGCTTTGGAAATGCCATTAGAAAAATGAACAAAAACAACCTGTTTTCAAAAATTTTTATGATCGAGGCAAGTTTAACTTATCGTGTTTTCATGAGTACATTAAAGAGATAAGGCATGTATCTTTAATATGTATTTTTAACAGTGAAAAAAAACTATTTTTTCATGACTTTGAATTGGTTTGAAAAGTGGCGTAGTCGCTAAAAACCGGGATAATGGGCCGTTAATAAGATAAAGTGACGTCGGCGTCGCGCTTGCCCTGCAAGAACAAAGCTTTTCCTTCCGAGTTACCGACGTCCTGAACAAAAGACACCAGTACAAAGCGCCCTCTATCGTTCTTCATTCCGCCCACTCTTCACGCTATACATTACAAAAGTTTAATATCGAAATGCCGCGGCTAGGTCGTATAGACTAACTTCACGTTCAGAAGTTAATAAGTTTTGCCATTGCCCGCTGTGTGTTTGTGGTTTTATTGCTTTAGTCGTAATGTTTGACGTGCTCTCCTGTAAAGTGTTTACCTTTTATTTTGGGGATATTTTTGAACCCTAATACAATATTGTTATAGCAACTATGATAAATGCCAAAAATTCAAAGACGAATTGATATTAAGCGGCGACTAACGGAGCCGTCCTTACACATATAATTGTAAATAAAGAAACAAAGTATAATATTATAATTAACGTTATAATATTATACCTATTATATACTACAGTCATGAAGGCATATTACGAGAAGAAATATTATAGATATGTGGAAGGAAAAAGAGTAGAGGGAGACGTATAAAAGCGGGGGATGCGTATAAAAGGGGTGAATGATAGGTTGACGGATAACAGAAGTGAGTGAAAGAAGAAAACATGTTGTGCCGACCCCACATAGCGTGGGACAAGGACAGGAAGTTCTGGAGGCCTACAAAAAGTCATCAAAGTCATATGTCCTAAGGAAACTGTATATTCAACAGAAAATATGAACATAATAAGTTCCCAAATAGAACCCGTTTAGGGTTCCAGGTGCCATCAGAGCTGTGTGTTTTTTCAGGGTCGTGCCAAGTGAGTATGAATCTCTAACTAATAGATAAATACAATTAAGTATTTACACTTCGTCCGGGAAAGAGCCATAACTATTGTGTATATAGCTTTTTGTATCATCTACACTCGTTCGTAAGATTACAAAAAGGGAACTTAAGTAGAGTTAAAAAGAAATCCATACCCGCTTACCTTTGCGTGTGACTTCACCTTACTCACAATAATTATTTCGTTTAGAGACATTACCTGAAAAGATAAAGTACCACATTAGATATTAATTCATAAATAACAAGTTACCTTACCATAAGCATATCTAATACAAGTTGTCAGAATTGGATAACTTTGTTTTCCCAATCTAACTAAGTAGTATGATTTTTTATCCTCAAAGATTTCATTAGCTGAAAACTACAGCTAACAAACTATGGAGGAACTTGACATTTTTTTTTATCTACTACAAGCTAGCCCTTGACTGCGATCTCACCTGATGGTAAGTGATGATGCAGTCTAAGATGGTAGCGGGCTAACCTGTTGGGGGCATGGCAGTTTTATTAAACCCATACCCCTTCGGTTTCTACACGGCATCGTACCGGAACGCTAAATCGCTAAAACGTCTTTTGCCGGTAGGGTGGTAACTAGCCACGGCCGAAGTCTCCCACCAGGCCAGACCAGGGAAAATTCAGAAATTATAAATTCCCAAATAGACCCTGCCGGGGATCAAACCCAGGACCTCCGCACGTTAAGGCAACAGCGCAACACACTGCGCCACGGAGGTCGTCAAAACATCGTATATTTGTACGATAACGTCACTGGAAAATCTCTTAAAGCAATTTTCTATCAATTATGTAGATCTATTAATGTAATCAAGCAGCAACAATGCTGCCAGTTAATTATACGAACAGCATGTCAATACTAATCGTACTTGTAATAGCCATGTGTTGTAAATTATGTAATCTATGGACTAGGCCTGCAAAGTGAAAGCTCATTGGGATGGGCCCTTTCATAGAAAAAATTGGCCGTCTGACCTGTAGAGCGCGCTCCACACCTGTAAAAGCCTGTCCTTGTCCCCGCCATAGCGCTGTCCTGCTTTTCAGGCTAGACTAAAATAGGTCCACATTCTTTGTTTGACAGGGCCCGTCTATGTAAATTGAGGTCGTTGTTTGTTAATAAATCACGCTAGAACGGCTGAACAGATCTGGATGAAATTCGGCACAGAGATAGATTATAGTCTGGAATAACACATAGGCTTTATACCGGAAAATTAAAGAGTTTCCGCGGGAACCATAAAACCTTGATCCACGCAGACGAAGTCGCGGACTAGTTTATTATACAAAAGTGTCAAATGCGCCAATGATAGACTATCATGTTGGTCTATTACCTTTTCACGACTCTCCGATCTTGCCGATATTTTAAAATTTTCTTGGCATAACTTAAAAATAACAATTTACTTCTCGCAATGCAACATTATCTGCTGCATATAACGGTTATAATAGCACTCTAATCTCTAATAGCGAAACAAAGATTTTATGTAGGGTTAACTTTGAGAAGTTCTCGTTTAATGTTGTAATTACCATTTATATTTGTTTATTGAGTAAACACAAATAAAAACTTGCTCAAAAGGCTGGAATGTCTCCATTTAACCGCCGCACGTCGCAAACCTGGATTTTGTACCGAATATTAATTATTTTAATTATGTTTGGACTTCTTTGGATATACCGACAGTAATGTTTTAATTTTCTTAATTTTAAGTAGAACATTTTTATTAAAAGCACACCATAAACTTGTGTCCTGGATACGCATTTTACCGTGTATATATTATGTAATGCATATAAAAGTAACTAGCATGAGAAAAGAAATCCTATGCAGACAAAGTCGCTTCAACTAAGTTTAAAATAAATTAAGGATATTTCGTTTCAATCATATCAATATTACTCGTATCATAGAGAAATTTAAATGAGCATGAAATAGGTGGATACAAAGAGAAATCCCCTCGAGAAAGTCAGGAATACGGCTACATAATGAAGCCGAGACCAGGCTACGAGAATAATATGTACCAAAATAAAATCCGCAATTAGCAATTCCTCCATGCCTAGGGCTATTTTTTTAACGACATGGCATCAGTAGGGAATATAATATCATAGGGATATCTTTAGACAATGCGTAACATAGTACAAGATATGAATTCAAACCCATCCCTGCCATTAATGCAGATGATTAATTTACTATGAAACCTGAACATAAATCTAAGACACTACCTGTCCGTCAATCAAGACTAAGTTATTAGCTTTATATACTGGTAGAGTTTAAGACGCACTATTGTAAAGCTGCCATATGATTTTATTTATATATAAATATAAATAAATATAAATAAATCATATGGGTTCACATATATGTGAACCCATATGATTTATTTATATGTGAAGCCCGTGTAGCCTTAAAACTATAATATGTTCTTAATTATATTTTTTGTTTCTAGAACCTGTCGTTCCAAAATGTTATCGAGTTTGAATGACTAGGTACTATTACGAACGCGAAAGTGTTTCTGGTTTGTCGGCTAACTTTTCACGGCCCCTCTATTAAACTGATTTTGACGAAATTTTGTACAGAGGTAGATGTTTGTATCCCGGAGATTGACAGGTTTCTTCCACCATAGCATACCTATATCGAAAAAAATTGTGAAATTGTTCCCACGGTTTTTAAAGAAACTGAAGTAAATACAGGAGAACGAATTCGCAAGAATGATGATTATTATTATACTAGCTGACTAGCTGATGCCCGCGACTTCGTCCGCGTGGTTTAAGTTTTCATTCCCGCGGGAACTCCTTAGTTTTCCGGGATAAAAAGTAGTCTATGTGTTATTCCAGACTATAATCTACCTCTGTGCTAAATTTCATTCAGATCGGTTCAGCTGTTCGGGCGTGATTGAGTAACAAACATCCATCCATACATCCAAACTTTCGCATTTATAATATTTAATTATATTTGACTAGCTGACCCGGCGAACTTCGTACCGCCTTAGTATGCAAAATTAAATGTATATTTTTCAATATTTCTGAGAGATTTTCTTAATATTTTTTTATTTTATAAGAACCTTCTCCTAATAATAACAAATACAACAAAAAAAGAATTAGTGAAATCGGTCAAGCCATTCACGCGTGATGCCGTGACCAAGGAAAACGGGTTTCATTTTTATATATATCGACGCTGGAAAGCAAACACATAGTAAACGACACTCTATGGTATTTTTTTTTATTGCATCGTTGGAATCAGTAAAAAAACCACGTTGAATGGTGTATGTCAAGTTACCATCCGATTAATATTGTCAAAAATTGGATTTTTAAAACTGACAATTTTTTTTCTTTTTTGTACTTTAAAATGCTGTAAATAACAAAAAATCCTGCATTTTCTTTTACTATGTTAATTACGACAATTCATATCCTATAAAAATGTTAATCCTGTAACTTACATCATCTGTGATTCCAGCTCTATTGCGGGTTACTACATTTTTGCTGCTCGTGAATATTAATTATTTGCATTTACAGCATTTAGTGGGTGATATTTACTGAAATGCTGGTGTTTACGACACTTTATACGGTATCTGGTTCCTAAAGTTTTGATCTTTACACTATTTACAAGGAACCAATTTATGAGACAATTTTGTTTTACAACACTACTAAAGATTATAGGTTTAAAGCTGGCGCGGATTTACTACCTATGATCGGTGCTGACGGCGGTATTCCTTTGATGCTTACGCCGCGGTCGCCGCGTTTCAGTATGGGCTGAGTAGTCTAAGTGTGCCGACGTTTTGTAGTGCAGTGTATTATTTATGAAAAAACTGTGCGTGGTAACACGAAATCCAGTAAATGTAGTAAGTACTTGAATATTTTGATAAGATAAGTTATGTATTAATTTGCTTAAAACATGTTTTATTACATATCAATAATAAAAAATATTAATGCATTTATTGCTCAATGAGTGTTAGGTAACTACCTATACTATAAGTTAAAACTGTCAAGGTTGTTATTTACACCCTTCAGTCAATCGTGTATTTTCATTAATGCATTTATTGTGAGGCATTGTACCTCAATACCTCAATGAGTGTTATGTAACTACCCATACTATAAGTTATAACTGTCAAGGTTGTTATTTACTTAACCCTTCAGTCAATCGTGTATATTACATTAACATTATTAATTGATGCATAGAGAAGTTATTTAAGTAGAAGACAATGCACCAATTGTCTGGTTTCGTGTCCTAAGTCCTGAGTGAGTTTTGTGTGATAATGGCAATTACTACATAATATTATTACCACTGTTTAACTTATATTATGTTTTAGTGTATTGATATTTCTATTTATATAATAATTACTTATCATTGTCTTTTAGATGGCAGCGCAACGACGAAAATGGCAGGAAACTTTACGCAATAAATGTGACACTGAAAAAAATTCGAAAAAGCCTAAGATAAATATTCTCGAAGATAGAGTTTATAAGAAAGAAAATGGAAAATTAGTTCTACAGACAAAAACTATTTATCCAAATGAAAATGAGAATGGTATAGATAAAGAACAGTTTCCTGATTCTATGACATTAATTCAGAGAAAAAATAACACATCGCCTCACCAAAACCCATCAAACGTTGAAAATTTGACCCCTACCTTCCGGAAACCCGAAATTTACTTGGCTGAAGCTGCAGAAATTATGCAAGAAATATCGCCAAAGTCAGAACAAATTAATACAAGTATTGAAGATAATATTATTAACATAGATAAAATAAAGCATGATTTTTTGTACTCCGGCATTCAGTTAAATTTAGCTGAAGAAGAGTTCAGTGTTACAGAAACCGATGAAACAGATAAATTATTACGAAAAGAGAGCCCCATTCAAGGCGTGCTTAATGAAGAAAATTGTTTAAAGGCGACAAATGAATGTGATAGTCCTAATTGGGCAAATTGTGAAACGTATAATATAGAAGTAACAATAGAACATAACTCTGAAATCGACAGTAATGCAAAAAAAAGTTTGGAATCTGAATCAGATGAAAAACAGACAAGTGATGAAAAGGTATTTAAAGAAAAAGACAACATAGACACTGGTAATAAAGTTACGACAAAGAAAATATTAAACGATATTAAAATGCAAGGTGCTGTGTTTGTAGATACTAGTGATGATATAAGACCTGCCTCTGACACAGATCTTGCAAAATCTGAAGAAGAGAAAAATAAAAAGATTGTTAGACGATCGAAAAGAAAACTATGTTTTGATAAATCTTACCTAGATTTTGTCGAAGATGACCCTGATACTATTTTGCTGAATAACGCTTTTCCTTCAGAAGAATCAAGTCTGGAATTGAGTGAAAAAGAAGCGTCTACTTCAAGCGATTCTGAAAAAAACGAATCAAAACGAGGTAGGTTTATTAATTGATATTTGCTCTTAAGAAAGTAATTATTTGAATAGGATTAAACAATTGAATTACAGAAAATGTAGTTATTGCAAAAAAATGTTTTAGGTAAGCAGAAAAAGAAAATCCTAAAAAAGAAACAGAAGAAAAGTCAAAAGATTGTAAAAAAAGGTCACGAACTATCTGCGGAAAAAAGAAAATCTAAGGCTGAAATTAAAAAAGAAAACTATGAGAAGAAAAAGAAAGGAAAAACATATATTAACACGAAGGGAGAAATAATTGAAAGTAAATGTGTGAAACCAAATCCTTGTATTGGAGTTAAGTGTGGAAACAACTGCGGTAACGTTCCTGAGGATCGACGTCTTAATATTTTTAACCATTTTTGGGGTTTGAACAGCTACCAAAGACGAAGAGATTGGATAGTTCAGTGTGCTATTAGAAAATCAATCAAACGCCCGAGTAAAAATGCTGTATCAAACAGATCTCAATCATATGAATACTATATAAACGAAGGCGAAGGTAGACGAAAAGTATGCCAAAAATTTTTGATTGCCACTTTAGACGTCACACAGAGGTTCATGCTTTATACTTAAGACACGATGGTTGACGGTTTTGCAAAAGAAGACGGACGAGGAAGTGCTGGAGGTCGCAACAAAACATCTGATGATGTCATTCAAGACGCAAAAATTTTTATACTCGATCTACCTCTTTTGCCATCACATTACTGCCGCAGAGATTCTACAAAGCTCTATCTTCCGGAAGAATTCAAAAATGTGTCCAAACTATATCGTATTTACCAAGATCACTATGCAGGCAAGAAGATCATGTCGTTCAAAGTATTTTCAGGTTGGTTCAGGAAAACATTCAACATAGGTTTCCACGTCCCTAAAAAAGACAAATGTACATTGTGCGTTTCAAGCAAAAATTTTGATGTTAAAACTCGAGAAGAGATGGAAAAGTTAAAGCAGCATGAAAATGAAAAAGAAGAATCTTATAAAAGATTCATATTTCATCAGAAGCTAAATAGTATGGATAAAGGAACCATATGTGCTAGCTTTGACCTTCAAAAGGTTTTAAACACTCCTTACGGAGAGAGCATGACTCTCTATTATAGTCGTAAAATAGCTGTCTATAACTTTACAATATACGAAAGCAACACACAGCTAGGAATTTGTAATTTGTGGACAGAAGCGGATGCTAAAAGAGGTGCAAACGAAATTGCCACATGTTTGCTAGAGTACATCAAAAACGTTGACAAACGTGGCAATGTAAAACAGATAATATTGTACTGTGACTCGGCTTTTGGTCAGAATAAAAACAAAACTGTTCTGGCAATGTTGCGTTATGCATTATCTATTTCTGATAATATTGCCATTATTCAAATAAACTACTTAATCCCTGGGCACACATACATGCCGGTCGATAGCATGCATGCTACGATAGAAACTTCTGTGAAAAATTCTATTGTCTGGGCACCATCACAGTGGCCTACAATAATTCAATTTGCTCGAAAAAATCCCCAGCCATACGTTGTGAATGTTCTAAACGGAGAGGACTTTTCAGGGTTTGAAAATATTGTTGAGCACACGTTTAAAAAAACTCAGAAAATTCAAATCTCTAAAATATCTATTGTTACGTTCCGGAAGAAACAACCCGAGAAAATGTTCGTGAAAAACTCAATGTTACCGGATGCAGAAGTCAATGAAGTCACACTCAGTGCCTTGAATAATAATGCAAACCCGAAACAGAAGTTATACCCTTCAAAGTTACCAATTTGTCAAAAGAAATATTCAGATTTGAAAAAATTAGTTGATAAACTAGTGATTCCGAAAAGATTTGCAAAAGAATATTTAGACCTAAAAACCAACCCTAAAGTTAAGGATTGCTTACCTGGCACTGATGATGAAGATGATTGTTAAACGGATTGTTTTGATAGATTATTATTAAGCTCATCCTAAAACAGAAATAATAATTGATACTTAAAAATTTGATTGTTGTACAATAACAGTTTCTAAAACGAATCTTAATGATTTACTTCTATTTCTAGTTTATTATAATTAAGTAAAGCCAAAAGGATGAAGCGTTAACTGTTGATTTTGATTTTTGAATAAATAACTTTTAATTAGTTCCTAAATTACACAAGAGAAGACTGTTATGTTATTTATGTTTATTTGATTTACTTTCTTATTTTATTTTTTGTTTTCATTAAAAATACTAATTTTAAGTGTGTTGTGAATGTCAACAATTAAACTGTGATTGACCTATGTAAAAAAATCAATAAATTTTAATACCAATTTGATTTATAATTATTATAATTATTTTAAACAAGTTTTGTTTTTAAACATTTTCAAAATATACTTAATTTTTTTTTTATTGACTCTTACAGCAATATACCTATTGCGCATACTCAGTTAAGAAAAATTGCATTTAATGCTATCATGTTTTCAGGGTAACGACAAAAAATGCTATTTACAACGTACTAATGACAAAATATTCATTGATATTTTATTGTTATAACGTTGTTTTAGGTAACGTTACTTAAAGTAATATATGTTACTACATTTTCGATTTCCATAAAAAAGTGCATTTAGCATAGTTCCATACATATACCAAATTCATTTACTACATATTAATGGCTTCTAAAAATACTTTTCAAATGTAGTAAGACGCAAAATATTGTTTTCCAATAACTTAAGGATAATGCCGCTGAATGGGATTAATTAAGCTTAAAATTATTACTTTGGTGTCTAAAAATGGCAACTCTATGTCTATAAATTTGGAGGTTACGATTTTTTTTTTTTTTAAGAAAAAGTATTTTTGCTCTGGTGAACAATTTCGGTTTTGCAGGTTACTACGTGTTTGCTTTCTAGCGTCGATATAAGAAGATAAGATTTGATAAGATAGATATTCAAATAAGAACCAAGGTATTCAAACTTTCTTTGTATGGAGCGCTACAGTTTATCTCCGACATTAAACGTGGAGACGTTCTACAATATCGGCCTATCGGTCTTCTAATGGCCTACATCTGAAAGGTGAATGGCTTCGTACTACGCCAGAAACGGGGAAATCTCTCCCAGACGAGGATCGATGGCGTAATATTTCCTATCAGCTTCATGATATATTACGTTTATTATGACGTCATATTTTTAGCCGTAATATATGCTGCAATGTGCTGTGTAAACACCGATAAGGAAATTAAATATTATTTTGTTCATAGGACGCATTGCTGAGATAAAAACTATTCAGGACTCGATTACACAGATCGCGATTGATTTCCTGTTACCCGTTGAAGTTCCACCTTTCATCTCTTAACTAAGTATTCATTAGATCTTTATCAAATTTACTTGGGACCTATCTGGAATCTCTAAAAATTCGAAATTGACAAATTAAATGTTCGAATAGAACATAATATTTTTTTTGTTTTGTTCGCCTCAATACCGGGGTGGTAAGAAAAAAAAATTATAGAAAAAAAATTGGAAAAGTTTGTCAGAAAATTCTTAAATTAAGAAAAAACTGAATTTTCTTTGTGATTTTTGTATGAACTCAATTCATTGAAATTAGGCCAGGACGTCTATCGGATATATTGAAGTAAAGATATCATAAGGTAAGTAGTAAGTACCTACATAACATGATAAACCCACCCGTCCAAAGCAGGATGGTCAATTACTAGTCCTCTATATTAGTGTACGTACATGCATAAGAAATAGTACAATACTAGTCCGCCAATCCATGCATCTCAACTTCTAAGTGTACCTAACTATATTATTATCATTAAGGCACATAGCGTCAGCGATATGATCCAAGAAATTTAATATTTTCTCAACAACAGCGAATCTTCAAGTTTACGAGTAGGTATACTTAATAACAATTTTTATTAAAGAAAATTAATAAAATTATGTTAATTCTTGTTGATATAAGAATTTTAATATACCGACCTTGAGTAACAACATATTAAGTCTTGAGGGCTTATTGCCATCTCATCCAATTTATCTTCAACATTTCCATTTCGTTAAGTTCATAACAAGAAATAAATCGTTCTTATCTACATATAAAACATTGCTTACTTAATTTTTTTTTTTAAAAAACAGCACCAAGTTGGTAACTTTTGTGGCTAATTATGTTGTACACAATCTCTAAACTGATCAAAATGCGAGGTCTAAATATATTGCTAACCCTTTCATAATATCCCCTGCGGGAAAAGAACCTACAGTTAGTCCTGTCAATTTAGTTAAGTTAACAAATTGTTTACTGATCAGCGTTTTTTTTTGAAAAAAAAAAACTTTTATAATTAATTAATTAATTAATATTCAGTTATAAATACATAATATTCAGTGAAAAAACTAAAAACAGTTTGTGAAGTAACTGGGTGAGTTCGAACAAGACAGATGACGTGAGGCTGGAATATTTTATTATGAGGAGTTCAGACGGTGAGGAATTTTTATCGCTCAAGTTTCTCGATCACGTCGATTTGGTTTGCTGTAGATACCTACTATCTATTGGGATGAAATTTCAACTCGAAAGTGCGATACTAACAACAATTTTCCTTCAAAGTAAGTATTGATGATACACGCACCGCAGTAACTAGGTATACAGTTTTTTTTTTGGTGGTTTAAAATATTTGTCTCAGAAAGAATTTTACAATTCACTTATTTGAGACTTACAGGCTAACATTACTTAATAAGACAACAAACATACAATTCTAAACCAAATATAAACTCAATTTATAATAATGAGGGTAGTCTTAGGCATTAGCTGTACGATTTGAACAAAACATATAAAGTACACGGACAGTCTGCCACGGAACTGTGTGAACATAGATATATCTTAACTAGAAGTGACCTGAGTTTAATTATTCTATCATACTTTAAGTATTTACAGTACCTACTTAGTAAAAATGCACAAACTTATCTGACCCGGTAGCCAAAATTGGAACCAATTTTTATGCCTGTTTGGTTTTTATTTGTTTTTATTTTTCATAGATCACGCTGTCACCGAAACAGTGAACTACCTACAAACCCTCGTAAAAAAGTGGCAGTTTTAAGTAAGTTTCATATTAATCTCTTAAAATGAAGAGTTAAGACTTTGCTAAGAAAATATAAGCACGTACTATACATTCTGAACACGTCTGAAAATATAAATTTATAACGTGGAATCCAAGCGGCGACAGGCGGTGCTTTGCGACTGCAAATTTATTAAATACATTAATTATGAACTAAAATATACGCTAACGAGTATAGGTATACCTACTGTATATTTTGCACCAACATAGGCTAAATAATAAGTAATCTAAAGTGGCCGAAACGGAGGAAGCTGGGATAGACGTGTCCAGGACTGGAGAGCTCTTACCGCCAACCAAGAGCAGTCGCGCTTCGAAGAATCGGTATTTCAGGAACACTGGTAGCTGCACTGACGACTTTAAGAAAAAAGGCCAAGGATCTTATACGCTGGCACGTTCTGAGCCTTATCTATGACCAGCAGTGGATGCAAATCCGACGATGCCGATACTAATTTTATTCTAATAGCCTATTGTAGAGATATATGCATGTTGGAAGTTGGTGCCTCCGCCAACACCTACTTTGGAACTCCAGTATGTTTTAGCATCCGAGTTATGTGATGACTCCTATTGCCACTGCAGCTTGAGTTTCACAACTCGTTGAGTGTTGGTGTCGGATTTTATAGTTGAAGACCAAGGACCCCATTTTTAATTTGATCGTGTATCGAAATTTATGAATAGATATAAAGCTCTCTCCATCGCCCGGTAATGATCCTGAGTTTTCTAATCAGGCTAAAAGCTACCATGTCTTAAACCTATTAAATCATTTAAAATGCATAACTACTACCAAGAATAAACGCGAAAAAAAATCTGCATTCTGGCTGCGTCTGTAAACGGCAATAACCATAATTTATATCAAATGCAAGTTTCCGTACGAAAGCAGAACGAATTAACTGTACACTAAAGTTTTGGCATACACCCAAATCCGTATTTTTTCTGTAAACTAACTATTTATTACAAACCACAGATTGAAGAATATACTGGTCATGTACCTAGTCTATATACATATATGTAAAGCATGTTATAGTAATCTCAACTTTAACTTTTATTTTGTTAGGAAAACTTACAGCTAGGTAAAAATACTTTTATAAAAATAGTGCTTTTTTTTATCAACTACAAGCTAGCCCTTGACTGCGATCACACCTGATGGTAAGTGATGATGCAGTCTAAGATGGAAGCGGGCTAACCTGTTCGGGGCGTGGCAGTTATATTAAACCCACACCCCTTCGGTTTCTACACGGCATCGTACCGGAACGCTAAATCGCTTGCCAAGACTTGCCGCCAATCATCTAGTACTTAATAATAATCTTATATGCTAATTAAGAATTAAGTAATTCAAATACGTATAAAGTACTTATAAAGTTTGGAAGATCAGTCAATAAAACTAATTGAGAAGAACCAGAATATACTAATATTTAGTATTATAACAAACTAGATGCCGCGACTTCGTCCGCGTGGATTAAGATTTTTGATTCCCGGAGAACTCTTTTCTTTTCCGGGATAAAAATAAAATATAAAAAAAGCCTATATCCTTCCCCGGGATACCATCTACCCCTGTACCAAATTTCAGCAAAATCGGTATAAAAGATGGGCCGGGACAGACAAACAGAAACACTTTCGCATTTATAATATTAGTATGGATATACTGCACTAAATATATATTATATAGATAAGTATAGTTAATCTGATCCTAGCAGTTAATATTATGAAAGGCGTAGTCTGAAAAAGATAAATATTTATAGTACATGCTCTACCAAAATTGTTTCAGAAGAATTGAATACAAAGTTTCTCCAGATTGTTTGTGTTTAGTTTGGCAAAGAGCTAATTTTACGTACAATATTAAATCTAAAATTAACTTCTCATGTATACTACACAAGTCACAACCTTATACTAGACAATTTTATAATATTAAAACTATTAAGTGTACCTTTGTTGTCTTTGGACGCGTCTTGCAAAAAGTACCTACTAATAAAACGGTTGCAGTTCCAAATTTGATTTACTTATTTAACGACCTCCCTGGCGCAGTGGTTAGTGCTGTGGTCTTGTAAGTGGGAGGTAACGGGTTCGATCTCCAGCAGGGTTAATTTGGGAATTTATAATTTCTGAATTTTCTCTGGTCTGGCCTGGTGGGAGGCTTCGGCCGTGGCTAGTTACCACCCGACCGGCAAAGACGTACCGCCAAGCGATTTAGCGTTCCGGTACGATGCCGCGTAGAAACCGATTGGGGTTATGGGTTTAATATGACTGCCATACCCCCAACAGGTTAGCCCGCTACCATCTTAGACTGCATCATCACTTACTATCAGGTGAGATTGCAGTCAAGGGCTAACTTGTAGTGGCGTAAAAAAAACTTGGGTACGGCTACATCACCAGTATGGATTTGAGATCAGATGAGTAGTTCACTTTGTAAAAAATATAGGTTTACATAACACATAAGTAGTAAGTACTTAGTAAGGCTGTAGTAAATACGGTACCTAGCCCATCCGTGCGAAGCCGGGGCAGGTCAGCTAGTAATGTTACAAACTCATCTTATTTATGAAATTCACAACAACCCACGATTATATCATTGCAAATAATGGTACCCGTTAAGACAAACAAATAAGACTATTCGGAGATCTCTAAAGTATCCGATAAGACGCTGCGTGGAAAGCTAATTAAGTTAATGGACACTAGTCTTAAATTGTTTTAGCAGACCAACAGAAGTTAGTATCATTTACACGGAGTTCACTTTATAGGTGTTTTTTGGAGTCCATAGACATTCTATTAGTCATATTGTAAACTACGTTCTTGTTACAACGTCCTCTCAGAGACCTAGCCATCGCTGTTTGAATTTAAGTAAGTAATTACTTACTTACATTAAATTAAAAGTTTTCGTGTTAATTTATTCAGTTTCCTTTTATTTTTCGAAACTTTGAACTCGGATTTCAAAAGAAGAGTGAAAAGGTATTTTATTAATGCAAGCTCAGTGTTCATCGACTGCATCTCTACGCTACTTGTATGATAAAAAAATAACATGTAGTTAACAAGGGAGTGTAAATACAGTACAAAAGGTTTACGAATGAATAAGTTATATTTAAATTAGACCCAACCAAGACGAAACAGTTAGAAACTCGGCGGTTGCTCTTTTCAAAAATTCAACTGTAATGTGACTATCACATCATTCAGATAAGTACCTAGTTGCATATTGGAAAGATTACAAAGATATATCATCTACAGAAGGGAGAGGAATAGATATAAAGAAAAAGATTGGAGAAAACGTTTTCGAAACATTCAATAACTATATTGTAAAGAAAATGTAGTTAATTGAAAGAATATGAGGTTTCACTAACTTATGATTCTGCATACTCGTATGGCTAGGTACTCCATTCAATGTCCCGTAAGTGCAACGAGGGACAGCTGTACCAGTTCAGAGCGTGGTAAAAGATAATTTAATGGCTAAACGACTACCATATGTGGATAACGCATTTTCTAGCTGAGTGTTGCTACTTGCTAGTATTCTTGTCTAGTAATATGTGTTTTGTGTATCCCAGCTAGTAGCTTACAACTTTGTTCAATTTTAGCGTAGCATCTTCATTTACATATTTTAAAAGTTTAAATCATGTTAATATCTACTTACAGCTATTTACTTACAAGACAAGTTTATCAATCTTCTCATATGAAACTTAATATTTTTCAGTTTTATAGGGGTCGATATTGAGAAAGCAACATTTATACAAACCAAAGCTCATATGCCATAAATCATAAGAAGTCAAGAAACAAACGTGAAACTTTTACAAAAGTTCGTCCTTTGGTCAGAAAATTCGATTGTGGTAAGTATGTTTTTTGCATTTTTATTAACAAAACAGACAACTTGTTCCGCCGACGACGTTAAGATTTAGATATGCTTAGTAAGTAATTATAACATTAATACCCCCCCCTTAAAAGTAGAGATCGGGATATATTTTTAGAGTTCTGTAGAAAGATAGTGATAAGAGTAAAAAATAGAAACAAGGTAGACTAAGAAATGTATGATAGCAACATATGGTGATGTATATGAGTGTAATCATACAACAATGTAACCACCACCACCACTACAGCCTATTAACGTCCCACTGCTGGGCACAGGCCTTCACTCTCATAGGAGAGAGGGAATTAGAGCTTAGACCCACCACGCTGCTCCATTGCGGGTTGGCGGGCTCAACAATGTAAATAGAAATTAGGAAATAGATTAAGACTAACAATAAATTAAAAACACCTGTACTTGTATCCAAATAAAGAAGACCATAACCCAGAATACCCTGAACTGAAATAAAAGGATAGTAAAAAAAAACATTAATACCCCCTTATTTGATTTAACTTCTAGACTGACTAGCATTAGCGTGTCTATTATTTTCTCTTTCTTTGTCTCCATTTTATCAAAACTTTTATAAAATGTAGCCAATTTTAAGGTACCTACTTAGAATCAAAAAAAGTGCATCAACTATATTCGATTTAAGGCAACGCATGAAAATATCATGACTTCCGGGGCTATCATCGATTCATCGGTATTCTGCAAAATCTACTCTTTATTATTTGACTAGCTGATGCCCGCGACTTCGTCCGCGTGGATTGAGGTTTTTTGGTTTCCGCGGGAAATCTTTAATTTTCCGGGTTAAAAAGTAACCTATCTGTTTTTCCAGACCATAATCTATCTCTGTACCTAATTTCATTCAGATCCGTTCAGCCGTTCTGACGTGATTGAGTAACAAACATCCATTTGGGGATTTTGGTTCCCGCGTGAACTCTTAAATTTTTTTTATACAAACATTGTCTTCACTATAACGAAAACAAAAAACAAGAATTATCCAATTTGGTGCAGTCGTTCGAAAGTGGATGGTGCCCGCGACTTCGTCCGTGTGGATGGCGATTTTTTAATTCTCGTTGGAAGTCTTCAATTTTCCGGGATACAGCAGTAAAAAGTAGCCTATGTCATTCCCAGGCATGTAAACTATCTCACAAAAAAAAAAAAAAAAAACACAATTATTTTTTTCAATATAAATACCTTCCGTGGAAGTTATGGAACATACGAAAACAAAATTTGCCGAATTGGTCGAGCCGTTCTCGAGTTTTGCGCTTAGCAACGTTAATTTTTATTTTTATTACTTACCTATAGATAGCAAGAAGATGGCATCCCATTTACACAGGGCAAACTAAACAATAGTTCCACCCGCATACGATCACAGCCATGACGACGTGCGTGTAATAATATAAAGTGACTTCGCGGGCGCCTGGCCTGTTAGAACAAAGATCTTCCTACTCCCAACAATATCCCTAAACAACGCCCTTTTCCTGGAGCACGTCCCTGGCTAGTATACGCTATGGCTGTACATAATAAAAGTTTGATATTGAATTGCTATGGATAAAGCTCAGACAAACTTTTGAGCACAGAAGTTCTGCCTTTTGCCTGTGGTTTAATTGCTCGAGTCGACGACCGACGTATTTCACGATAGAAAATCTCATGCTAAATTCGTTTAGATTTTTTATAAGTACAAAAAAGTAAAAACTTTTCATTTAAAAAAAAAAAAACATTCTTTGTTTGATAACAACTGAAGAGCTTAGGCCAAGTCAGACAAGTGGTGGCCGATGTTTTCCTTTTCCACATTCTACAAATAGTCTGTCAAAAAAAATCGGCCCACTTGAATGTCGATGTCGATTCAAATGTAAGGAAATCGGTCCGATTATTGGGGTTATTGGACCTACGGAAAGTCGGACGTGGGCATAGCCCCTAAGCCATCTCACCCACTGGTAAGAAACTATGGGATGTCTAAAGATGAAAGCGGGCTAATCTGGATAAGTACATGGACCCCTGATCGGCGTTAACTCGGAATTGTAGCGGAAAGGGTTTAGCCCTTGCGGCACGGCTTTACCGGAAAGGTAATAACTGAAGCTGAGACGTCACGACAAACCTACTACCTAATATTATAATTTAGAAAGTTTGGACGTTTTTTGCTCCTTGACGCCGCAATGAGTTATTTAAAACTAAACTTTGTTACTCAATCACGCCCCAACGGCTGAGCGGATCTGGATGAAATTTGGCACAGAGATAGATTATAGTCTGGAATAACACATGGGCTACTTTTTATCCCGGAAAATTAAAGAGTTCCCGCGGGAACAGAAAAACCTCAATCCACGCAGACGAAGTCGCGGGCATTAGCTAGTTAACACATACTTATTACTTACCTATAGGCTACATTTTAATCCGGAAAATTAATGGGTTCCCGTGGGAACCAAAACCCTCAATCCATGCGGCCGATTTCTCGGGCATACTGATTTGCATGTTACAAATATTTTACATTGGCATCGTATAAGAAGATAAAAAATTGGCAGTCATAGGGACTGCCGATAGAAGTGAATTTCTTTTTAAATTTTTGTTTTCTAATTTAAAAAAAAATAAAAAATGCTTAATAAAAATATTTCAAATACAAACCTTAAAACTAAGGCATTAAAGTTTAATTACGAATTACTATATTTATATTTAAGACCTTTTGTCTTCATAACAACGCGAGGTGTCACGTCGGTGTAGAGGCCATGGTTACACAGCACTTATTAATATAAACCTTAAAACTAAGGTATAAAGTTTAATTACGAATCTACTATATTCTTATACTTAAGACCTTTTGTCTTAAGAAGAACGGTGTCGGTCTCACGTATTCCCCATTTTTACCCCCTACCAAAAAGTGCTCAACGCACCTAAAGAAGTTTTCACTTCAAAAACGTGATACATCAGAAATATCTGCCTATAACACATCTGGCACCTGGGCCCGACGAGGCACCGCTAATGGGGCCGCGTGCGACCATCCAAATCGGTGATTGATTGACATGGTTAGTTTCGCGAGCATGTATATAGTTTACCACATCATACTTTTTCTTATCAACATCTTTAACTTTTTGAAGTAAAAAAAACTGTAATAGACAATCAGTCAGTAACAGCTCAACTACCGCTTTCAGGTCAAACAAACTTGAAAGCCAACTTCCAATATAGGGGACGGCTACAAGAGGAAAATCATATTAAATGGTCTGTGTTTTACAGTAGCAAACATATACCTATTACCTAGTTATGTGCTTAGCTTTTGGCGCATCTTGCAACTGTATCCAACGAGGCCTCGCCTAATGGGTTGTCGTGCGTCCAACCTCGTCTGTGATTGATCGACACTCTTCGCGACATGTGGACAATAGCCTATATCGCTCTTACCTTCAAGTTTTAACGCGTGATAAATCATGCGTTTCAGTTCCTGAAAAGCACTATCTATACTAAGCGAAATCGATTGTTTTTTTACACAAAAGCAATAGCTTCTAAGACGTAATAAAAACTTCCATATTCGGTATCTCTATTTTTCGGACATAAACGATGATGTAGGTAAGTACTTAAGTATGTCGGATGTAAAAGTAAAGACGAAGAAAAAAAAAATGACGAACGCGACTAACTACTTAAATACGCATGGATTGAGGTTTTAAAATTGTGTGGGTAGTCTTGATTTAGAATAAAAGTTAATTTTCCATCCCGGAGGATGCAAGCTATCTCTATACCTATACCTACTTACCCATACCATAAAGTTAACAGACAGGCACTTACTTTCTCACTCTCATTTCAGTTTTCTATATTTTAGTAAGTAAATACTTAGATAGTTATTAAGTTTTCTATAGCGGACATAAACCACGAACGAAAGCATCCCCGAACAAAGGAAGATCCTCTGCCATTATTACAAAAAAGGCATTTCGAAATAGCAGACCCCAAGTTATTCAAGTGGAAGTGATTAATTTTCTTAACAATTTTCCCGTCATCTCAAATCTTTTCAGAGGCACAAAACATTTAGCCAATTCAGCGCACAGGCGCTCGGCCATGATAATAGACCCTATAGGCTGGGACGGGGCAGTCATCATAAACGTACGCCATTAGGTTATTGTCAGCGTTTTTTCGCAATACTCGCTGTATTCTGAGCTTTTTCGTGTATTCCTTGAGCACCCTTTACTATGTTTGTATAATAATATGTTAGGACTTAGAGCCCATTAAGAATATTATTCCTCTAACTTTCGAAGGAAACATTTTTCCGACCATTAAATTTCCGAAGACATCTGAAGTAATGTACCTAACCGATTTGGTACCGACTACCGAAATAGTTTAGGATGCATAGGATAACTGCTTACTTTTTATTCCGGAAAATCAAGTTACTACTGCATTTTTAAAATCCTAAATTCACGCTGACGAATTCACGAGCATCATGTTACCAGTTCAAACAACGCTAGAGTAAGCGACATGGATTAGTTACGGTTGCTATTTTATTACAATATTTATGTACTCCTATACCTACTAACTTAAATATAAAATATATTTATATTTATGGTATTCCAAATAAGTACTTAATTAGGTAAAATGAGCTCTTGATTAAAATAAATTCAGTGGTTCACAGAACATTACTGTCTACTGAACAACTGCAAGTTTGCAACAGATAGTGAGCGGTCACTATCCTGCTCAAGATCGCATGCCGCCGACAGTCTGTGGCTGTTGAATATGCTCGACCATTCTCTAAAAACAAAGCATCCCCGATCTAATCAACGCAACAATACACCTCGAATAGCCGGTATATAAAGCCAGCGGCACTCTTGCCAACATGGCCGATTTAAATTACAAACAATATTACACGGCGCGGATACAAACGAGTCCATTGTAGGCCGTGTGGGCCCGACAGCTGTTTTAGATAACGTGCGACCTCCCCAGATTAAAGCGAGCACTCCATGGACAATTAAAACAACAATGACGTCGAGCGCGCGGCACCACTTATCATCGAGGGTTTAACAAACATAGCGAGATTGGCTTGTGTCAAAAACATGGCAAAGGTTAAAGCTATAAGGTGAGCCTCATTCACTTATGGCTCAATAGTTAGTTAGTTAGATGACCCCAAAAAGGCATTGAAAATCACCAACACCAGCATAAGAGATCTTACAAGGATTTGCTCAAATTTTAGGAATCTCTTCAGCGGTTTTAAAGAATAAAAAACTGCCATATTTTTTTGTTTAGAGAAATTCAAATACTTGTGTGCCAATCAATCAAGTCAAGGGCCATGAAGAACGAAGAACATCGAGAAACACTTCACAAAATGTAGAGTTACTTACAATTTTTAGTACGTAAACTTACGCGTTAAGTTACGCATGGTTACGCGAACCATTATAGTCAACTACATTAATAATATAATATTACCTACTGGTAGGTACTACGTAATCTATGAACATATTGATAGAAATTAATAGGAGCCCATGTTTTCCAGGCCATTGAATTTCATAAAATTTAAATGTGGATAAAAAATAATAATGGAAAGGTAGCTCCTTAACAAACACAAAAGAAACAGGGAACTAGGCACATCTCCTTATATTTTATTTGCTCCAATAAGCTTTGATCCTTGGAGCCTTTGAAAATGCCACTCAAGATTTACCTTCTGAATATGCTTAAATGGTTTTCGGTTAACGTCTATCATTGAACAATCTACGGAGAATTTACTAAATTTCTTGGTAAGTAAGTTAGTAGGTAAGTACCTACTTGTAGCAAATTCTTAATGACTCATCGGCTTCCTATTTCTTCCTACCTACAGAGTACAGATTTAACTTGTTTTCCTCCTATGATTTAGCACCAAGAAAGCCAAAGAAATAAAGTCGATGATCGATGTTTTCAAAAAAGTAATAATCTATGGTAGTAAAGTGTTACTTACTTCTTGGTTGTTGAATGTTAATGTGTTGTCCCCATTGCAATCTAGAATCAATAATAATAGTAGGAGAGCCCAAGAGATTTTGGGAATTATGAGGGGGGATACCTTAGACCATGTAGAGTATCTTCACCGACGTCTATCAGAATTCTGATCATATTCTGTCATCGGATCAGAATAGTAAAAAATAAATCGATCATCAGAAATATTAAAGCGCGTCAGATTAAGGATACGTTCGCATTGTGAATAACATTCGCGCAAATTGTATCCCCACGATCTATATTTCGCGTAACTACCTTTTTTTCTTTCTACCATCTTATCTTCAAAATTCATCAGGTCTCCACGACGCTAGAATAAATCCTCATTTAAATTCGTGGCCTCCCCATAAGGCCAAAGAAGGTTGTCAACAATATTTAATTTTTCATTGTAGAGAAATATAGCTCAACATTTCTTTCACCATGAAAGTTTGATGAGGCAAAATACACACATTTAGTTTTTTTACTATTCAATGCTAAATTATTTACCGAAAACCATGCGACAGCATAGAGGGTGCTTTATTAAGGTTGTCTAAATCACAATTTTTTCTCTGATATAAACTGTGAAACACGAGAGAAGTGACATTTCACACTACACACTCACATAAACACAGCCTGCGAGGCAGGCCCTAGCAAATCACAGCTTAAAGAAAACATATCTACGAAAAGCAACTTTGAAAGCCACTTATTTTGTACTTAAATGACATGACCAGTAACTGCCCTCCGATTCGGGACAATGTGCAGGATTTCCGTTTTTACAGTAAGGTTTAAAAATTAAAACCGAAAATACTATGAATTTATTATTCCGATTAAGGTCAAGGTTAAAATGTCTAAAAAAACAATACGTTTATTGTTTAAATCTTGAGCGTCAGGTTTCCTCTTTAAGCACTACTCCATGTTACGTTCCGTTTTATCCATGCCTAATAATAATCTTGTAACCTGAAACTTTTTGATCTGAAAACTATAAAATATAAAAATTACAATAATAAAGAAATCATTGCTGCACATTGATTTTTGATCTCTAGGCAAGCTCCCATAGTTCCTCTGGTCATTTCCTTTAAACACAATATACTGATGGCCTCAAATACATAAACCTTATAAAAAATTTAGGGGAGGCACAGTCACAGGCAAAAGGGAAGTAATTATTTTTTGGCTTGGTAAGTAATTTCTTTTTTTAATTTTGAAGTTATTATGTTTACGTTAATTTCATCACACAATTACATAATACACTCTTAATTTTAGACATTTTATTAAAAAGTGTCCATAATTAATAATTCACTGTCATCTATTAGTGCCTTCTTAAACCTGGATACCTACTGTTATGTTACTTATTATTATTTAAGGCCTTATGTAGCGTAAAAGGGGGTTTTTAAAAGCAGTGTATCCATCAAACGGTGACAAAATGTATGCTTGTAAAAATAACGTGCTGTTTTCAAGACCTTTGAGAAGCCATTGACGCATCTCAAAACACAATTAAAAAAAATCTTTGCATTGAAATTTATTTTAAACATACCTCTTAATTTACCTTTTAAAGCAATTTTTCTCCTTATTGAAACCAATAATTAGCTCTAGAAATATAAGATAAAATTCATATTTCTAAATCAAACACATTGTCAGATTCATTTGTATTGAAAAGTAAATATTAATTTTTTTACAAATTATTTCATGCCTTTTTTGCGACATGCGCTTGCTCAATTTCACCCCCGCGCCTGTGTTTTTCATCTCGTGAGCTCACAGAGCCTTAAGAACTTATTATTACTTAAGTAGTCATATTTAGAGGAAACATTTATTGAGAGGCTCTCTTAGATAGATAGATAGATAGATAAATACTTTATTGCACACAAGAAAGAATAATACAAAGTTAACTATAATTAGGTAAACTAGATATGCAAAGGCGGCCTTATTGCTTACTGAGCAATCTCTACCAGGCAACCCTTGGTGAGAGGATAGAACAAGATGTGTAGGGTAGTGTGGCACAATAGAATACACGTTATTATTAGTGGGTTATCAGATAATATAAAACATACTAGACGTATTATATATTTATACATTACATATAAATAAAATAAATAAATATAGGTAACAATATATTATTATATTATACATAAACATACATAAATAGTATATACATAATACATACATAAATTACATATGCTCTCTTGTTGAAAATTTAAATAAATCCTAACCAGAGCTTACTGTATAGGTGTTTCAAATGGATAGACAAAGTAGCTGATTGGTCTTAGTATATGCTCTGTTTGTTGTTTGTACTTTGTACTATGTAGGCAGGTAACGTAAGTGTCCCCTATTTCAACATCTTAAGGCTCTTAAGACTATGATTTTTTAAATATATTCCTAAACATGGTAGCAGTTTGAAAGCTTTTGTTTGATGAATATTGGTATTTTCTAGTAATTTAATGCATGAATGATGTAATTTTAATTCGTTTTTTTTAAATATGCTCTTGTTTCAAACCTATTTTGTGATAAAATTTAGCTCTGCTTCTAACTTCGTGAATTCCTGGCCCCTATTTCGGGATAAAGTTTTTACAGCAAGTTATGATAATCAATAAAAAAACAAAAATATTTAAAAGATTTATGATTGAGAACAGGATTAAGATATTTTTTTATAAAAATCCATACTAAGTATTACAGTGTTGTGCCATCTCGAGCAGTAAACACACTGTTAATGCCCTCTGCCCCACTGGGACATAGGACATATACTAATATTATAAATGTGTGTCTGTCTGTCTGCTACGCTTTCACGGCTCATCTATTCAACCGATTTTGATGAAATATTGTACAGGGTTAGAATGTATCCCAGTGAAGGTATGTCCTTTATCCCGGGAACTTGAGGAGTTCCCATGGGAATCAAAATACTGTGCCAAAGAACTAAAAAAAATGGAATTCTGTGCTTGCATATTATTATAACTTTTTCCGAGTCTGAATTGTAAAGGAACATAAAAATGCATTATTAAAAGCTATGCCTTTCTGTATTTAATAAATGCAAACCGCACAGATGTTTGTAGCCGACTGAAAGTTTCAAGTGTCGTGTACTCAGTTTAGTAGCCAAAATATTGACTTAGTTTATTAAATTGCTTAAATGAGTGATTTTGTACAAATGTTCTTAAGTATATTATTAAACTGTTTATTTTTTGCGCCAGAAACAAATGTAACGAAATAAAATACTATCACAAACCAGGGGCACGTTAGCTTACCTACTTACAAATAATCCAAAACCTTTCCTAGTAATCAAATATTTCCAAAAGTTATAGGTTAGTGCAGAGTTATTAAAATGTGTTTGTGCCTCAGATCCTGTTTTGCAGTAAAACAAATAAAGTATATACCTATGCCTTGGTATGTAATAAATCTTAACTACTTGAATTCTCTAGTAAGTAACAAATAACTAGTTTTCCTCTTTATTTAAAATAACTTGATGAACTGAACTCTTGAACTAACTCATGAAGTCTGTCAGGTCTCATGAGATAGTTCTTCATGAGTTAGTTTGGTTTTCTATGAAGTAGGCTTGTTTGGTTACCTTAAAGTGCTCGATTCAAAGATTCCAAGGAACTGTCCAAGTGTTTCAGTTTAAATGAATAGGTATGGCATTGCAACTTTTAAAATATTTCACAGCGTAGTTTTCAAATGTCACTTTGTAGATAATTACGTACTTATTGTTCACTGTTTATGGCAATAAAACCAGATTAACACATAAAAACAATCACGATTTATTTACTTTACTTTCAAGTTTTCGCAAGCACAACACAGGACGAAAATCCGTAACCACAGAACCACAAAACAAAAGTCAAAACCCACAGAGTACATTATATATACGGGTAAACCGAAACAAAGCATTTGCAGCACAGATCATACAGCAGGAAAAAACAAAAATTAAAAAAAAAACACTGCCGTAGTGATGCGACCACAAATTTCTAAAGGGGAGGTTGCTCATTTAATCTGAGGGAGGATGTGACGCGTCTGTAGCTTTGGGCTGTCCCACGGCTGTCCGTAGACCACCGTAGCCAGAGAAAGTTAATTAATCTATGGATGCGAACATGGTGAATGTGATCCAATGGTGAATCGCAACATAAACTTCAAACATACCTCTTATTTCAGTTTTTAAATTGTACCTATATTTTTTGTTTTCCATTTTATTCCGGTTTTTCGAGAAGCGCTAGCTCATTTACACCTCCGCCAGTGTTCGTTAGAACAGATAGATAGATAGATAAATTCTTTATTGCTACACAAGATATAAAAATACATAGAAAAGAAAACAAAACAAAACAAAGTGCGCAAGGGCGGTCTTATCACTAAAAGTGATCTCCTCCAGACAACCCATTAATTAAGGACCTTTAAGGTAGGAGCGGGATAGTGCAACAATATAGACAGCTATAATAATATACCTACTACATAAACTTTACATACTAATAATACATAAATAATTTTATAAATACATATAAAAATAAATATATACTTACTTACCTATATAAACCTACATACACAATACTTAAATATTCTATAGCATACTAGCACTAGATAAGTAATGATCCTTTAACCGATTCTTGAATATATATATAGATTTCGATTGTCTAATGTCATTCGGTAGGACGTTCCAAAGCTTAACCGTCTTTACTGTGAAGGAATTCCCGTACACCTCCGTATGACTAGAAGGTATTCTCAACCTGTTGTCATCTTTAGACCGCAAATAAATAGACAAGTCGTTGCTGCCAAGAAAGTTGAACCGCTCTTTTAAGTAAGGTGGCGTTTGAGGATAATATAATATGGAGTACAAGAGAGAAAGAGCATGTAAGTTTCTACGGGAACGAATTGGCAGCCACTTTAACTGAGCACGAAATTCAGATATATGATCATACTTGCGTAAGCCAAAGATAAATCGTATACAAACATTTTGCAGCCTTTCAAGTTTATTGAGCATGGTCTCAGATAAATCCAAATAACAAACATCCGCATAATCTAAAATGGGTAAAAGCAGAGTACTAGCTAATAGGATCTTAGTTTTAATCGGTAAAAAATGTTTCCACCGTCGCAAGTACCCAACAGCAGCAAAGATCTTACGACTTAGCTCTGTAACTTGCGGAACCCAAGACAAAGAATTATCAAGAATAAGGCCAAGATCCTTAACTGCATTAGTGTAAGGTATAGCTGTTCCATCTAAGACAACAGGTGGTATAATATTATAAGAAAGTAAGGAAAGGTAATATTTGCTACCTATAATAATAACCTGTGACTTATTTGGATTTATCAAGAGACCATAAGATCGACACCAAGCGCTAATCTTATTCAAATCAGCATTAAGGGAATCAATAGCTGCAGCAAGATCATCAATGGCTGCTGATACATAAACTTGTAAATCGTCAGCATATAAATGATAAGATGAAGAAATTATTGAACAGGTTGTACATTGAGCAATCAGAGATGATTGCGACTGCAACCGTTACACTGTAGCTGTCTTTTTTAATTTTAATTTTATAGTGCGGCGGGAGCATGGAGGTAGGAGCTACCATGTACCGGAAATACCATGTGTACCATGGATGTTGAATAAATTCCTACTTTTACCTTCCATGGGTAGGGGCCCTAATACGTAAAAACCTAAGATAAAACGATCGCAATCACGTCTGAATTAAAATCACAATGCGTACAGCTGTTTTTATAAATTGATCCGTTTGTGGTTCGTCAATAAACCAAAACCTATAGAATACGTACTTCCCATTGACCTACAATCACGAAATCCGGAAAGGGGCAAGGTCTCACAGCACATTATAGGATCAAATCCGGTTCCGCACTCATAGCTCATAGGGTGTCGAATTGTTTGTCAGGCGCTACCAGCAGGGTGACCGCGTAACTTCTGCATTAATCATTGTTACAGTATCAATTGTTGTGATTGGCTGAATTTATGGTATTCTTGGTACGTCAATGGATTTTGTCCAGTAGTGGAAGAGAGTTAACCAATCAGAGGTGATTGCGATCGCTACACAGTTGCTGTCAGTTTTAGCCGGTAGCCCAGCAGGGCGACCGCGTTAATATGTCTGTGCGACCGCGTAACTTCTGCATCAATCATTGTTACAGTATCAATTGTTGTGATTGGCTGAATTTATGGTATTCTTGCTGCGTCAATGGATTTTGTCCAATAGTGGAAGAGTATTAACCAATCAGAGGTGATTGCGATGTAACAATGATTGATACAAAAGATACGCGGTCGCCCTGCAGTTTAGCGCCATAAAAAGCCAGTTATTTTACAGCTGATTACGTGTTACTATGACATCTTTCTTGTTATTTATATTGTATGGTGGTACGGAACCGCGAGTTTGCGCGCATCTGACTCGCATTTAAGGTGGATGACAAGGGTCTGCCCGGGTGGGTCTTGTCATCCACCTTAACCAGTTTATTTTTAGTCCTCGATCCATTTATTTATATTCCTACATCCATGGTCGTGTTTTAGACATGGAGCAAATTCAATGGCATTGAGGTAAGAAAGGAAATTGGAATCCAGCAGGGCCTCAGATACAATACCTATTTCTTGTGATTTCTTCCTACCTAGAGGTCATTGATCTGAGAGCAGGGCGATTGTCTAAAATTTCATACTTGCCGTTAAACTTCCGTTAGACCAGTTATAAAAATAAAACTAAAATTGCAATTACCTCTGATTGGTTAACAAGGGTTAACATTCTTCTACTATTGGCCTAAATCCATTGACGCAGAACATATACCATAAATTAAGCCAATGAATTGAAAAACTTGAGACTGTAACAATGGTTGATATGCACGATTTATTACCTAATCGCCCGGCAGGGCTAAAATAACACAATATTATGTATATCTTACTAATATTATAAATGCGAAAGTTTGGATGTATGGATGTCGGTATGGATGTATGGATGTATGGATGGATGTTTGTTACTCAATCACGCCCCAACGGCTGAACGGATCTGGATGAAATTTGGCACAGAGATAGATTATAGTCTGGAATAACACATAGGCTACTTTTTATCCCGGAAAATTAAAGAGTTCCCGCGGGAACCACAAAACCTCGATCCACGCGTACGAAGTCGCGGGCGTCAGCTAGTGTAAAATAAAAACGTAGTGGTTATTTCTCTTTGGCTAAAATAAAAATTAGGTTGGAGCACTGAGTGGCTCAGAAGGACTAGAATCCAGAGCCGTTAAACCAGTTAAATAAAAAATTAGGTTGGAGTTAGGTGTGAGTTAGGTTCGTTGTTTTTGGTTTTGCTAAAGTGAGGTTATCAGGTTATTACAATAGATATAAAATATGAATTTCTTAGTTAAAAATTTTACACGTACTGCGGCGACAATAATATACAATCGCACTAACAATAAATTAAATCTCTGCAGAACGACAAAAGGCATTAAATACATTCATGTCACAAGTAACCAAAGTAGTTTAATGGATTTCTTCGATAATAAAAAGAACTGGAACGAAACTAACATACGTGTTGGTAGAGCTTGGCGCCTAGATGAATTAAGAATAAAATCGAATGCGGATTTACACAAACTATGGTATGTTTTATTGAAAGAAAGAAATATGCTATTTACTATGGAACACGAATGTAATGAACAAGTACGTCTTTTCCCGAACCCCGAGAGGATAGATAAAGTTGAAGAATCAATGAATAACATAGAAACTGTAATAAGAGAAAGGAACACTGCATATTATAAGTTGGAAACTGGAGAAACAGGAGAACGTCCAGTGGAAGATGTAGTGAACCTTTTTGGCTTACCAGAAAAGTACCAGAAGCAAGAATACTTCATACCAAAATTTATGAATTCTCGTTGGGTAAAATCTTACTTGGAACATGGATATATTAACAGTCTTGCAGTAAAAAAATTCTATAGATTGTACCAAGAAAAGTTATACAATTTTAAAAGAAAAGAAAAAAATAGAAATTTTAATCAAGTTCAACATCTTTTGAAACGATTTCCTGATATGGATATGGAAAAGTTACAAGCTGAGTATCCTGAAGTTGATATAGAGAAAGCGAAACGGTCAAAAAAAGCTAGAGGTCATTTTCTACCCAAATATTAATGTTATAGTAGTCTTAGCTTATTGTATGTAATAGAAATAAAATTAACATTTCAGTATTCCATCTGGTTATATTTTCTACTAGCATAAAGGCTGCATAATTATGGCTCTATATAAAGATTTCAGTTTCCCAGGGGTTGTTGTAAATGAAAACTGATTTTGGGGTCAACAAGGTCTAAAAATCTACCCCTATTAATTAACACAAATTCCTATTTGAAACTTTGAAGAGTTGTAGACTTTATAAGTTATGTTATGTGTACCAACTTGTTATAAGAATTACTATTTTAGTAGGAAGTACCTACCATTGGTGTACTTTTAAAAAACTCCATAAGTCGATAAGCGTGCACAAGTACGTACAAGTTAAAAAATCATTCATCACACTAATATTTTTATTTTTTTACTTTACTACTACTATTTTATTTTATTTTTCAAAAAATAATTACCTGCATAAGTATTTTACGTAATTTGTATTAATAAGTAATTGACAGAGCGAAGCGAAGGTCTCTGAGTCTACTTGAGTGAATTTGCACTTGTCCGTCCATCCGTCTGTCCGTCTGTCAGAGCCTTATAACTTCTGAATTACTGAACGTAATTACTTCAAATTGAAATATTATGCATATAAACTGATGGCCTCCCGCCGAATATGGCTTAAAAGGTTATAAAAATCTTTATTTCAGGGGGGCTCTCATAGAAGCGAATGCGAAGTAAAATATTTTTTATAGCGTTACATAGGGTTGTGGTATATAATTTTAAAGATAATTAGGAATAGAGTTTCCAAAAAATATTTTTTTTAATTTTTCCTCTTAAATTGACGAAATGGGGGCTTTCAAAGTGGAGATTTTATAACGTCCAAAGTTGACCTCAGACACAGATGTAGTACTAACCTCAGAACTCAATTTTCTGAAAGGCTGAGCCTGAAACTTGATCAATTATTTGAATTATATCCTGTACTTGAACAACAAATACTAACATTAGATAAATATTATAAGGAAACGAAATAGCTTCGGTATTTTTAACAGAACTTCACAATGGTGTCAATAGATGGCGCTATGTTAAAATTTACCTATTACAGGGCGAACCACTAGTTATTAATTTTGATAGGTATTTGCTGAATTTTATGTCTATTTATTTTGTTAAATTTTGATAAGAAAATAATGATGTCAAGTTTACTAAACCTTAAACAACCGTAAAGTTTTTAAATTGGTAAGTATTTTGTATCAATAGGAAAAATACAAGAGATAGGATTTTTAAAGTAATTTAGCTATGGGGGTCTGAGGTACCAGTACATTTTGGAAAAGGGGTCTCTTGCCCAAAAAGTTTGGGAATTTCTGAACTAGATAATGCCTGCAAGTTCAAACCGCGGGTGAGTATTTAATTCCCACAGGAAATCTAATTTTCCAGAAAGAAAAGTAGCCTATGTCCTACCCCAGGATGCAACCTATCTCTATACCAAATTTCATCAAAATCAGTTAATTAGATGGGCTAAAAGAGTAACAGAAAGACACTTTCACATTTTTAATATTATTACTATGGATAAACTAATTTGTGGAACTTTGTACCAAATGCATAGTGATGCATTTGGTAATCTGATGCGCTATGAAGCCTATGAAGCTTCATACTAGTGATGTGCCGTTATTAATGTTTTATTTGCGGATACCTATCTTACTCATTTAGTGTTGGTGCGCGTGACCTTGAAACTCACTGCGATAAATGTTTGCAAAATAAAGTAGCTAAATACCTACTTGATTTTAAGATATACTAGTGGTTCGCCCCGAACTGAGACCTCGCGGCGCCATCTATTGACATAAATGTGAAGTTCTGTTGAAAATACTGAAGCTCATTAAAAATTAAATAATTCCGTTTCCTTACAATATTTATCTAATTTTAGTATTTGTTGTTCAAGTACAGGATATAATTGAAATAATTGATCAAGTTTCAGGCTCATCCTTTCAGAAAATTTAGAGTTCTGAGGTCATCTTTGGACGTTAGAAAATCTCCACTTTGAAAGCCCCCCATTTCGTCAATTTTGGGGGAAAAATTAAAAAAAAAATATTTTTGGACTCTATTCCTAATTATCTTTAAAATATTAGACGGACGGACGGACGGACAAGTGCCAATTCACCCAAGTAGACTCAGAGACCTTCGCTTCGCTCGGTCAAAAAACGAATCTGAATGGAATTTAATAGCTTTCATTGCTATCACCTATACAGTATAGAATTGAATCTATGTATTGAAAATTAATAAGGTAAAAGATCTGTCAAAAAGTAATGGATATGGATCTTTCTTCTCCCTCGGATATGTGCAGATATACGGATACGGATATCCGGCACATCACTACCTCATACTAAATGTGAATACAGGGATACCTACTTGATTTTAAGAAATAAAAACGAATCTGAATGGAATTTAATAGCTTTCATTGCTATCACCTATATATAGAATTGAATCTATGTATTGAAAATTAATAAGGTAAAAGATCTGTCAAAAAGTAATGGATATGGATCTTTCTTCTCCCTCGGATATGTGCAGATATACGGATACGGATATCCGGCACATCACTACCTCATACTAAATATGAATACAGGGTGGTTTTAGTATCCTACTAATATTATAAACGCGAAAGTTTGTAAGTATGATGTATGGATGTTTGTTACTCTTTCACACCAGAACGTCTGAACTGATCTGGATGATATTTGGCTCAAAGATAGATTATAGTCTGGAATAACACATAGGCTACTTTTTATCGGAAAATTAAACAGTCCCCGCGGAAACCAAAAAACCTCAATCCACGCGTACGAAGTCACGGGCATCAGCTAGTTGTCAGTAATAGTATTCTTTGTGTGCAACTTCAGGGATCTGGAGCACTATTTTAGTAGTCTTTACCCCATGTGGCACAAGCTAGCAATATATATAGCGATAGAGTAAATAATAATTCGTTTTTAAAAGAATATAAAAACTTTATTTGCATTAATAATAAACTATACAATTGATAACAATTTTAATTAGCAACCTGACTATTAGTAATTACACTTAAGTTTAATAAGTTATCAAATATATTAAGCTCTTTTGGCAGGCCATTTCTAGACTGTGCCTGTTTCATTGTCAGTATTAATTCTTTCAACATTCTAAAAATGTGTCTGTACTTCTTAATAAAACCGTGCGTTACAGAATATGACTTGCATTCAAGGAGTTTGTTGCTTTTTGAGTCACTTACTTGTGATATATCGGCATGCATTAAATTTTCATTTAATTTCATCAGTGTTTCTTGAATGCTTTGTATTCCATATGCCTCCAAAAAAGATTGTAACGTTATATACAATATGGATATTAAAAAGCTTTGGTCAATCTTACTGTCATCTATATTAACACAGAATTTCGGATATAATACATTGTTATTCACATTTGAGTAATTTAATGAACTGTTGCAAATCATTGATAATTTTTTTAAAAGCTTATTTGGTTTCACTCTTTTCACATTTAATTTTTTCAGCAATATCAAGTTGTTTTCATTGCTGGGGAAGTTATTCCATTTAGCTTCTTTCAGGAAGTCAGTTAAAATATTAAGTGTCTCTTTTTCATCAGATACAAAGATTGATAACAAAGTTTTAGAATAGTAATTACTTAACTGGTGCCTTAGATATGCCGGTTTAATTCTTTCCAGTATATTTAAAATTGATTTAGGAGGTAGCTCTGAAACAAAGAAAATATATTTGGTACTAGCTGATGCTCGCGACTTCGTCCGCGTGGTTTAAGTTTTTTGATTCCCGCGGGAAGTTCTAATTTCCGTCCGGGATAAAAAGTAGCCTATGTCACTCTCCAATGCAGTAAACAGATATAACCAGTATGGAAACTACCTAGAAACGTTCGAAACAGCCTCACTCACACAAACGTGCGCATCGAACATGCGATGACGCGGCACTCACTACTGACGGCACTGCGACGAGCGCTTGGGGTCTCGTCGATGCGCACGTTTGTGTGAGTGAGCCTGTTTAAAACGTTTCTAGGTAGTTTCCTTACTGGTTGCATCTGTTTACTGTGTCCTTAAGCATATTATGAATTATCTTTTCATATATCACATTTAGTCTAGGCAATAAAGCTAGTCGACCCCAACAATAATTCCTCAGGCGACGAAACTTTATAGTATGATAAAGTATCATGAGTTAAACGTATATTATAATTATCCAACAAAGAATCGGATCGGTTTTTTTAAGCTATACCCAATTGTTAAAGCAGGAAGGTACGTCATCGCGTAAACACAGTTTAGATTTCATCATAAAATCGGTTTAAATATCGATGTTCTACATGATTATTTCATTTGATATTTCGGTTTTGAGTGTAAATATACTACCTACTATTCTTTTAAAAAGAAATTGAGAAAATATTCAGTCATAAATATTAAGTTTTAGGTATAAATACCTAACTTCCGGATGTTTTTTTTGATGGATATTTTTGTGTAAGTTTTGGATCATCCATTACTAAAACCCAGCCAAGTTTCATCGACTGAGAAATTAAATGCGGGGGTCTCCATACAACGGACCGCCCCATTGCCTAGACTAATTCGGAAAATAGGCACTCTTTATCCAAACTGCAGGTGGAAAGCACATCATTCCGGCCCTAGGGATGTAATGAATTAAAAAATAGTACAGTTAGAATAGCCAATTTCGATTCACATTTTTATCAATCGTAGTATTTGCTTTAATTTTACTAATTATCATATTAAAACGTTAATCATATTTAAAATATGAATTAAATGTATAAGCAGTGATGATGTGTGATTCTGTGGTATTCTCACTAAATTTCAATAATATCAATTGAACTGCCTCGTTAGTCTAGCGGTTAGCATGTTTGACTGCGGCCGACGAGATCCCGGGTTAGAGACTCGGGTCGGGCCATACTTGAGTATTGGGTTTTTCCGATCAGAAAAGGTACTAGCCCGGAGAGGAAGTTGGCGGTGTTTCACTCCCGTGCCTCGGAGTGCACGCTATGCCGTCGGTCCCGGTTTTTACCACTATAGCTAAACCGCTGTAAGCTTGACTCTCCTGATGGTCTGCGGGATGCGGGGCGGGAGCGCGCTCAACCAATCAACTAGTCTGCCGGTGTCGGCCGGCAGTGACTGACGTGAACGCTAGTCCGCGCGTCAAATTTTTCTAGCGACTGCTACACACGATAATATTAATCTTGCGACATGGATCAGGATACGTACTCTGCGTAGTAAAAAATTAAATAGACAATCATGTGATGAAGAAAGTTCTGATTAATGATATGATGATATATTTTTCTATTTCCTACTTTCAATTATTATGTCTGTGATAAATAAATAAAATTAATAACGACCATTGTTTATTAATATTAGTTCTAATAAATGTAAAATAAACTTTAAAAAATACTTAAAATAAGAAAAATATATTTCATTAAAAATATATCATAGGTGTAAATATATCAATCAAGATCAATTAAATCTCAAGATACGAGTCATTACGTCGTATCGTGTATAGCCGGTTGCATCATCCGCCCCGCGCCCGGCAAACCATCAGGAAGGCCACGCTTACGGCGGTTTACCTATAACATGATAATAGCCGTTAAAGCCCGCCAACCCGCATTGAAGCAGCGTGTTGGGTCTAACCTCTAATTCCCTCTCTCCTAGGAGAGTGGAGGCCTGTGCCCAGCAGTGGGACGTTAATGGGCTGTAGTGGAATTGATAAGGGGCAAATCAACAAAAACTTGACAAAGGCGGTCTTATCGCCTAAGGCGATCTCTTCCAGACAACCTTTGGAGACAGGAGAACAGGAGAAGAGAATACAAACGGGATGGTGCACAAACTACAAGTATAAATATATTATACATATTAACTACAAACAATACTACGTTTCTAAATAAATGTTAAACTATATATATATATATATATATATAGGTATATAAATAAATATGAATAAATGTTAAGGCTGTTAGTGCTGTTTCTTAGAAGTTCTTGACAAAGGAACCCAACACACTTTTATAGCATGACTCAAATCCACAATCTGATGATCTACAGCCGAATAACCAGGCAGTCCTATTAATATGATAGCATGGCAGCACTGTTTTTACTAAACATCACTCTCTCTGATTCACACAAACAATCCAATTTTAAGTCAAATGGCACATCGTCAATAGCGAAAATATTTATAATAAATTATGCTTACCTCTGATTATGTCGAATAATTCAAGTATAATCCCCTTATTAAACTTAGAAGGGCTTGGGTAGTCCTCAGTTGGACAATTTCCATTCATATAAAAATATTCCATTATTGCATTAAGCCAAAGCTGTAAAAACATTGGAGACTATAATGATTATGTGAAATATTATGGGTCTGATTGGTATAAAATAATACTAGATGATGCCCGAACTTTATCTGCTTGGTTTAAGATTTTATAAAATCTTGTGTGATCTCTTTAATTTTCCGGGGAAAAATATAGCCCATGTCATTCCCCGGGATACAACCTATGTCTATACCACATTTCATCACACAGCACGCATAGCAGACAGACAGTACACACTTTCGCATTTTATAATAATAAGTATTACAATTTCACCTGAATCCATTCAGGAGAAATTTTTTATACATAAATTTATGTGCGGCCTGGATTCAGGTGAAATTGTTCACTATAACCTACTATCATAAGAATATCATCAGCTTGACCTATCGCTGGCCCCGTCTCCGAAACGCCTCTGCACTTTATCTGCTACTGCCCCACGTTAACGCACAAACGTAGCCTCCTCCTAGGGAAACACCTAGTAGACCCTGAAGAGGCAAAGAACATCCCGGCCAAAAAGTTGCTGCTGTTTCTAGCGGCAAGAAACATTGGTCAGGAACTTTAGATAGTGGCCATCACAATAGATCGGCGACGGTCAAAGTGATACTGGGTCTCGCTACAGAGCCCTGCAAAGCCGCATCAACAAGAAGATCGCTGGCCCCACTAAGCACCGGTCTCCTCTCAGAATGAGAAGTTTTGGCCATAGTCCACTACTCTGGCAAAGTGAGTGGACTTTACTCACCACTCACCGAAAATTTAGCTCAATTTTAATTATTCAAGTACATAGTATGGTTCATGAGATTGCCGATTAATCACATTGATAACTATAGTATGTCTAGTGAAAGCTGAGAAATGGCAGGTAAAAATTTTATTTTGGCCCTAGTGTTGCCACTATCTAAAAACGTTAAATAATCATCATTTCCCAGCTTTCACAGTTCACTATAGTCTAGTAAACTTTTGTCAATTTATTTTGTTGGCAGTAAATTTTGAAAAAAGTAACTTACAGTCATCGTTTTTATATGTTCTTCAGGGTACTCTAAGTGCACGAAATGCGCGAATATTGTTAATATTCGTGTACAGATGGTTGTAACAAAGCAATTATGAGGGTGCTGTAAAACACTTGCCATAAGTGTTTTTATCCCTCTGATTTTTGTATCCGAATTTCTGAAACATAAGATTTTTTTTTTTATCCACTACAAGCTAGCCCTTGACTACGATCTCACCTGATGGTAAGTGATGATGCAGTCTAAGATGGTAGCAGGCTAACCTGTTAGGGGCATGGTAGTTATATTAAACCCATACCCCTTCGGTTTCTACACGGCATCGTACCGGAACGCTAAATCGCTTGGCGGCACGTCTTTGCCGGTAGGGTGGTAACTAGCCACGGCCGAAGCCTCCCACCAGGCCAGACCAGGGAAAATTCAGAAATTATAAATTCCCCAATTGACCCTGCCGGGGATCAAACCCAGGACCTCCGCACGTTAAGGCAACACTACACTACTACACACTGCGCCACGGAGGTCGTCAAAATGTTCTAAATTAAATCCATTATAATAATAAAAGTTGTTGATTTTTCTTAATTTCATTTCAAAATGTCTGAAACATAAGAATGTTCTATATTACATCCATTATAATATAATTTGTAACTGTATGAAATCAATTAATGTCCCAAATTGTAGGTATAAATTAACGCTTGCATACAAAATGTGACAGAAAGAAGAAACTCTTATTTACAAACAAAGATATATGATTCAAAATCATGACAGAATATTCACAGCAGTTAGTTATTAATAAGTGTAAACAGTTAGTTACTCATAACATGTGGGGCATTGAACAGAAGTCATAAACATAGGATTTTACTGATGTAAAGCGATGTATGTATGTTAATATTGTCACAGACACAGAAAAAGCAGCGAGCAATCAAACACACCTCATATGTATCTATTAATATTTATGTTTATTTTTATGCACCACCTTAACTGTCCATTTGCTAATTTTCTCTGTATCGATAAGGTTGTCTGGAAGAGATCGCTATTTAGCGATAAGACCGCCTTATTGTACCTACATTTTAAGTTTTCATGTTTGTTGTCTACTTTGTGGAGTACAATAAAGAATATACATACATACATCTCAGTATGCATCAGGGGTCAAAAGTAAAAGAAATAGTCTTACCGAATGGACTGCCAAATAGCAAGGTCGAATTGCAACAGCTCTATCACACTATGCAGTACTGTCATCAACCTGTTTATTCTCTCAGTGCGATCCAGCATCTCGAAAATATCAAACTGTTTTTTCTCATAAAACAATCCTTTGACGGTTTGTTTAAAATTTTCAGGTGTGTATTCGGTTTTGTTGAATAATGCACCATCCTTGCTGCTAGGATCTAATTCATGCTCTAATCTAGTGAAGCAAAAGTTTACAATTCCATTTTCACTGCCATATTCTCTCCTGTAGACAAGTAATAGGTAAAAAAGTTACCAAAAAGCCCAATAGCGGCACAGTATTAACCTGACTATGGAAAAATTTCTCCCACCATAGAGACCCCACTTGTTTGGATGTCCAAAAACTGTCATATCGGTTTTTTCATGCAAAATATAGCTTAAGTTACCCAGACCATTATAAAAAATCTATTGACACCTCATTCATTAAAATCAGCTCAGTAGTTTGGGGGCTATGGTGGAACATACATAAATAAACTGCTAAAATTATAACCCTTCCTTTAGGCTTTGCCATAGTTGGGTAAAAATAAAGTTTAGATGTCATACTAACTGACGTCATAATTAATGTAATATCAGCTTACAAGCTATTTGATCTTACATAGTAATGGAAATAAATACCTGATTGTTTTTGTATTTGCTGTATTCTCCATTGATGATGTTAAAAACTTGGTATAGACTTCTCGTAAATTATCATGTAAGCACGGGCAGTGTGTACTAAAATGCAATGTCAGAACGAGCTTACATTTGTCTAAAATCTGTGAAATTGTGTATCCAGAAGAAAGATATTCATGTGCATTCTGAAAAATAAAATAAAAATGGAATTAATTACACTAATCCATACTAATATTAAAAATGCGAAAGTGTGTCTGTCTGCTCCACTTCCTCCATCTGCCGCTGTGGTGGCCCATTAGTTCAATAGTAGTGGAATAAAAGTTTAGATTTTTATCCTAACTTAACTGCTCAACTCTGCTTTGGGATGTTGTTGCTACTTCTGATTTTTATGACTGCTTAGAGCAGTTATCATTAAATCAGTCTCACATAATATGATTGTCCTATGATTGATGATTGTTGTGATTTTACATACAGTAATTGCTTAAACATGTGACTACTAGTGCAACCACTAAGGGCTTCCATCGTGACACAGACTATATTTTAAGGCTATTTTATGACTGCTCAGAGGAGTTATCAGTCTCACATATGATTGTCTGTGTCACAAAAGTCTCATAGCGACCAGTGGAACTACACATACACAGTAGTGTAGTGTAAACATTTACATTTTACATACAATAATTTCTTAAACATGCGACTACTAGGGCCACCACTAAGGGCTTCTTTTATGGCACGGATTATACTTTAAGGCTATGATTATAGAACTAAAAATTTACCAGCATTATGCCCACCACATGTTTAAGTACAACATCAGATAGATACTGGTCATGTGTGATGGACATTATACAGACTTCTAGAGCACCACACCAGTTGCTTGCTTCCATTTCAAATTCTATCAACTTTGTAACCTTCAGTGGGATCTCCTTAATGCTTAGCTGGAATTAAGTTTTTAAGTTTACATTAATTTTTATTATTAGGAGAGACATTAAAAATTTTGTATTGAAATATAAAATTTAGTAATTTTGTTAATTCTTTTTTGTTTTGATAAAGTAATAGAACCCATGGACAACAATGCTATACCTGATATAGAATAACCTGCTTATAATATTATAAAAGTGAAAATGTGTTTCTTTGCAAATAAATATTATGATTATGATGATTATGATTATGATTTATTGGTACGGCATTCAATAATTATCAGAATCAATGAATGGGCATGATTTTTCGCATGGATATACATATATAGTTAAGTATAGAGAAATTGATTGACATATGCTACTCATTGTTTGGGAATTCTAATAGGATATTTATAATGATGATGTCTTGGACATCATCTAGATAAGTACCTAGTTTATAACGTAAAATAAGTACTTACATTACTATTATGCCTACAAGACCTTCTATCAGTGCAAACTGGCATATAAATCAGCTGTAAACGCTCAGCATAATTGAAATAGGCTTTCTGGGAGACTATTTCACAAGCTTTGATAAAGTTTCTGCGTCTCAAAGTAGGTATGTCATCTGAAGAGATACTAGATTTAATGCGTTTACAGGGCACCCCTTTATCCTCGTCATGATTCGGAACGGTTTTCTTTCCATCCTTTTCCTGAGAACTCATGATTTATGCTGAAATTATAACTGCAACCACGACGCGGGAAAGCTTAGCTCCATAAACACACAACTAGGCAGCGAACGAACAACTAGGTACTTAAAAAGTTAAAATAGTTACCTACTCTATTGGTTTAGTAATCTTATCACTAAGTTCAAGTGGATGTGATTTAATCAACAATAATTCTACACTCTATATTAAAATGATTAAACGGTCACCACTTGCGGTGCGTGAAAACAATAATATTATCCATCATTATTTATCAATCCTCATCCTCAAGCAAAAAATTGTTTTGATTTGTAAATTATAATGTTTACACCATGACCAGAGCAGAGACAACGGCAGTCGGCAGTCGGCACGTCAGACAAGTGAAGTACTTGTACTGTATTTGTTACCTCCATAGAAGTAGGTAGGTAACTTAAAACCGAAACGGGCTACCGGCATGGACCTAATTGTATATTAGGTCCATGGCTACCGGCTGAAACTGACAGCTACAGTGTAACGATCGCAATTACCTCTGATTGGTTAACACCATGGAACCATCGTTAAATATGTAAGTACTAGATGGGCCCTTTCATAGAAAAACACCGGGCCGCCGAGATGCGGAACGCGTTCCGCATCTGTCTTTGTTCCCGTCGTAGCGCTGTCACGATCGCTCGTCGTGCAGATAATTTGTTATTATTAAGTTAACATCTAAAGTTTAATTAGTTTGGCACTGTATAGTTTTTATTTATAGGTAAGTGTTTCAATTCACAATCATACATTTCCAAAAAAACGTTATTTAATCTTCCTTTTTACTAATTTTATCCATTACGCAATCATTTAACTTCCGCGGCAAACTGTATGATTTTTTTTTTAATAACTGGCCAGTTAGTAAAAACTTTGGGCTTTGGGTTCCAGCCGTAGAATAGTCAGCCCAGTACGATAAAAAAAATGCAATCAAGATTAGAGACGGGCAGACCGTACAATAGGCATTAATATTAAAAATTAAACTCTATTTAAATTTAATTTAATATTATTATAATAATAATATGATAAAATTTATTATTGACGTGAATTAAATTTTTAACTACAATAAATTACAAGTTTTTAGCATTAGTAGTTACTGAATTATGCAAAGTGTGACGGACGGACATGTCGCGCCACAAGGGTTGTTTCCTTATCATTTTGGTACGCAACCTTAAAAATGATTTTATTTCTGTCAATTTTCGACAAAACTTCAGTATCAATAACTAAAAAATAATAAAATTTAAAAAACCCACGACGTACTGCAACTCCCCATTGAGTGGACTTTGACCTTAAAATATATCTAAGAACCTTCTCACAAGCTATACATATCTAATGCAAAAAACCGCATTATAATCGGTCCAATAGTTTTACAGGAAAGTTGTAACAAAAGTGGTAAAAATAACAACATCATATTATCATTTATCGTTTACCTCAGAGAGTACACTGATGTAGGTATTATTTTCAACAAGCGTATCTGTACTAATCTATGACCGAGTCATATACGTTTTCAAGCTGTCATTCAGCAATGGCGGATATTGCAAGCAAGTTCCCGCTTTTCAGACTAGATGGCGTTGATGGCGTTGCTAAAAATCGCCCACATTCTTTGTTTGACAGGGCCCGTCTATGTAAATTGAGGTCGTTGCATGGAACTAATAAGTACTACGTACAACTAGTACTTATTAGTTCCATGGTTAACACTCTTCCACTATTGGACAAAATCCATTGACGCAGCAAGAATACCATAAATTCAGCCAATCACAAAAATTTATACTGTAACAATGATTGATGCAGTGAGATGCAGAAGTTACGCGGACGCCCAGCAGAGTCCAAAGAATAAGGTTTACCTACAGGTCGAAATGCATTAAATAGTGCTTTGAGTAATCATTATACTACCTACATAATAATTCAATGTCGTAGTGCATATTATTTCACTTCAATCTACAATAATTATTATTGCTACATTCATATCATACCCTTTGCCTACACCAGCGCCACTGCGGAAGGTTTTTGCACTGTTATTTATAGCAACCACTGGACACTTTTTCAACTTTTCAACGCCTTAAGAGATGACGTTACTCCTTGTTCTAGGTACCCTCCATACATACAACAAACGATGTTACCGTCCATGTAGTCCTAGTCATTAGCCTAAGCCATGTGTCACAAAAGAAGTCCCGCACGCGGTAATCATATCATATCCACAGATTTAGCATTGGTCTTTAAAGACCAATGCTAAATCTATGATCATATCATATCATACTAATATTATAAATGTAAATGTTTGTTGGTTTGTCCTTCAATCACGCCGCAACGGACGTCTCATACGTATGAGAATGGATACACGAAATTGAGCTCTAATTCAATGATTTATGGTTTATTTTACTTTGAAGCCGAACTTAAACGATTTCATCGGGAATCCTTACATGATTGCACCTCAAAGATCGGTTGATGGTTATTAGATACTACCATAAATAAAATTCATATTATTAAAAATATACCTACTTACCTTTTTTTTTTTTTTTTTTTTTATCGCTGGGAAATGCGTTTAGGCATCCCTCCCGGACGCAGGCAGGTGAACTGCCGTGCCTCCGAGAGGGTATGTGGGACTCACTGGCACTCCAGAATACCCACTAAAACCCAGCGGCGCTTCTGCGCATCGCCTTAAGGCTGGGTTACGGGAGCGCCAAGGGCATTCGTCCGCAACCCATCCAGCGACATCCACCGAAGCGGACCCACCTTCGGGGACAAGGTCTTATGGTGAGGTGCACCTCCCGACTCGGGTTCCAACCCCGCTCAACGGGCGACAGACATGTCTAGTCAGTCGCCCGGAGCTCTCCCTAGTCCATTGGAACCTCTTGTTGGGCGGAGGGAGGGGGCTTATCCCCATTCCCTCCCCTCTTCTTTCCCTTGGGTGGGAGCTCACATGCCTTGCCACCCACTCGGTGCTCTGACGGCCGCCCGGCCGCCGCGCAAACGATGCAGCGCAGCTCCGCGGTGCAACCTCGGGCCTTGTGGCCTGGTTGGCCACAGCGGTAGCACAATCCGCTGCGGTCAACCCCCTCCGTGCATTGGGCGCCCACGTGCCCAGGTGCTAGGCACCTGTAGCACATCATGGGGCGGGCGTCCAGCAACTCTACCCGGGCGGACACCCACCCCACCGTCAGGCGACCTCCTGCCGCGATCTTTTTGGCAGCAGTGACGGGGCAGCGCACCAGTACCGCGCCCAGCCCGTCGTGCCTAGCCCCCACCTCGCCGGCTCTCACCTGCTCCGCGGGGCACTCTCCGGCCCTGGCGATCGCCGCCGCCACCTCCGCACTGGTGACGGAGTCGTCCAAGCCCGACACCCGCAAGTCGACCGACTTTACAGGTCGGGTGATTCGGACGACCTCGTCACCCAGATATACCTACTTACCTACTCTAACTCAAATTAGATAGAAAAACTTTGTCCCTAATTTTAGTAATAGGTCATAAATAGTGGCGGAGCAAGACCTAAATTTGATGTGGGCAAGATACTTTTTGCGCGGCCCCCTGATGGATGATTACTTGATATTTTTTACCAAGTTTACTTGGCACTTTTTTCCAAGTATACCTACTTGGCACTTTTTACCAAGTAACTAGTAATTTTTACCAACTATAGTTACTTGGTACTTTTTACCAGAAAAACTTAGTACTTTTTACCTATGATTGCATAGTAAAAAGTACTTTATAATTTTCTCAGTGTAGATTGTAGCACGAGACTCCTCTCAGAATAGAATGAGAAATCATAGAGCCACAATACTGGCCAATTAGTGGATAAGCAAACTTCATAAACCTTCAAGAACATGAATATGTCACGGGTATGCAGATATCTTCGCGAGGTTTTCCTTCACCTTCAAATTATATTTGATTTCTTAAAACGCACATAACTCCGAAAAGTCAGAGGAGCGTGCCCGGAGATCGAAGCCGTTACTCGTAACCCCCCGGTTGGATATCTTAACCACTATGCTATCGCCACTTCTGCTAAATGGTAATAGGTAGGTACCTGATAAGATAGTAACCCAGGATCCTAGAGATTCGCGGTCATTCAGATTTTTTTACGCCATTACAAGTTACTTAGTCCTTAACTGCAATCTCACCTGATGGTAAGTGATGATGCAGTCTAAGATGGTAGCAGGCTTACCTGTTATGGGGGTTTTACTATATTATTTTCAGACAGTTTTATTAAACCTCAATCAATCATGTCATTCTGATAAAACTCAAATTCGTCAAAAACTGATATAGCCATGTTCTTTTCTGCTGGTGTCGTACAACTTTTCAATACTTTTAATACTTAGTTGAAAAGTTGTTGATTCATAATCATAATATTGCTGAGTTTGCTGCAACCCGCGTCAATAAGTCCGTGATTACTTACCTATCCTACTTTCTTAAATAATGCTGCGGTATAAAACCACAATGTTTTGCAGCGTTAACATCAGTCCCGCGGGGTACAGTGCAGATCGTAACTGTTTCAAGTTTCAACCTACTTGCAAAATGGCTTTCGCACTTATGGTATTACTTAAAATTGTTTCATTTCGTAGCATTTTCGTATTGAATGAATTTGGCAACATTTATTATATGAATCAAGTTCTGAAAAATTGCCTAATTTATTTTAATTCTTTAAATACCAAATTGATATTAAGTTTTTGTAAAAATAAAAAAGTGTCGAAAATCAATAAAATTTTTGCAATTTTTACTTTGTAAAATTATTTGTTTTCTTTGCAATATTATTTACAATAACATTTATTAGAATCTAGTGAAACGAGCTTTGCTTCTAAAAGTAAAACGAGACATGACATTTTTTTACTACTTATCTTCTTCATTCTGTGTGCTAAGCATGGACCTTCTTTGTAGTGTCTGCTAGTGTTTCCCTAATTTGTTGACATTTAGTTTATTAGCAATTGGAAATATTTCAATAACGGCCACAAACGCTCTGATTTTATAGGTTTTATTTCACAGCTGCTATTATTTGGCATATTCATTAGATTGTACTTAGATTTATCTAATGTTGAAAGTCTAAAGTCTAAGCCATTCCAAAGATTTCATTCAACAGGTTCCTTAACACAACGAGCATGTTTATTATTACAGTAACAGATTAATTCAACAAAGATTTTGTTATTTAGTTCACGGTCTTCGGTTAATTTATTCATCTATTCTTTTCAGACTTTCGCACTACTGGCCCTGACATCGCCCGCTTTCTCAGTGTACGCTCCGGGCGGGTATTCGTACAACCGTTTCAGCGGACCAGTCAGCGGGAAAATCGTTGAAGTTCAGGTCCCGGCTTCGGCTGGCGCCCAGCAACATGCAGATTACGGATACAACCATCAACAAGGCCAAATTGACCCAGAAACAGCAAAATACGAACGCTTGAAGACGGTTGACTACAAAGTAACGTATTTTTGAATACTATTTTTGCGAACGCTTGAAGACGGTTGACTACAAAGTAACGTATTTTTGAATACTATTTTTGCGATATCTCTCTCCTCTTTTAAAATAGCAAGCTCCGGCTGACTGCCGCTACTTGAATTCTCCGTGGGATAAACCAGTCTCCATTCCTCGTTAACATTCTGTGCATTTCTGCGACTGACGAGGCAACTTAACTTACCTATAGGCTCAAAACTGAGGCACATCTGAGTATGTGCGTTTCTTCGTGGTACAACTAATTTGCCCTACTAGTAGGACCACGAGGAATATTTAATACGATCGAAGCGTCTTTTAAATATTGTATTGGCTATCTTATAAGGGCAATACTTATATTTGTGTAAAAAAGTCGGTTTCTTAATTCCATAAATTTGGGTATTGATAAATGCATTTAATTTAGCTAATTATTGATAAATTTTACACTAAAGTATGCATACCTAATATGTACAAAATAAATTGTCGTTTAATTTTACCGTATTTGTTAAATTTTAGTCTTTCATCTTTCATATTTCAGGCCAAGCCCGACTATCATTACGCGTATGGTGTTCAAGACCCCCACAGTGGCAACCAGCAGGATCACAAGGAGACCCGTGAAGGAGACGTCGTCCGAGGCGAATATTCCCTTGTAGAACCCGACGGCTCCATTCGCCTCGTGCGATACACCGCCGATGACAAAAACGGTTTCCAGGTATACTTTTATACTTAATATCATAAATGCGAAAGTTTGTATGGATGGATGGATGGATGGATGTTTGTTACTCAATCAAGCCAGAACGCCTGAACGGATCTGGATGAAATTTGACACAGAGATAGATTGTTGTCTAGAATAACACATAGGCTACTTTTTATCCCGGAAAATTAAAGAGTTCCCGCAGGAACCGAAATACCTCAAACCACGCGGACGAAGTCGCTGGCATCTGCTAGTCATACCTAATATAACGCAGCTTAACTGGCACAAGTTTTTAATGGAGCAAACGGTAAAACGTTGAGGAATAAGCCTCAATAATGGTGCAGGTCAATGATGCAAATTGACCCACGCGAAGTTATTATTAACACGCTTTATTGACCGTGAAATAAAATTATTAAATTTTGAATTTTAAAACTACAATACTTCCTCATAAGGTCAACCTTTCAAAACGCTATATTATGTGTTTGAGCCATGTTTGACCACTGTTTGCCAAAAATTCCAGAAAATGAAATTCTGCATTGAAATAAACTATTTAGGCTGCATTACGTTCAATTATAATAATTTAGTTCGAGTTAAAAAACATTTTGATTAAAATGTGTTATGTATTGAGTGAGATGTAAAACTACAAAATCAACTGAAGTATTTCAAAGTGGTCATTAAAATTTAACCACATTGCTTTTTTCAATAGTCAATGAATGTGGTTCACCAAATAAGAACCAGAGCGAAATTAGTAATAGCACAAAAGTAAAAGAAATAGAAAAATTACGAAATCTCTATACAATGGCGAATGCACAATTCCTATTAGGTACTATTATTACAGTTAACGATGTAACAATTGGGTATTTGACAACTACCTATTCAAATAAATTATTTTTTATAGTGATTATCAAACGGAGGTTCTCCCAAAAGTAATATCCATGTCCCCTGTTAGTTATATGTTGAATAACTATTTTAAACTATCGATTAAAGTTAAAAAGTGCGTCGAACTTTGATGAAATCACTATTCAATATTTCATACAAAATCCCATACTAAGCAAGCGTTTTGACGTTTGAAAAAAAGTTGCTGATTTCACTATTTGTCAAATACCCCTTGGTTACACTGTGTGATATCTATAGAGTGAACTTTGACTTTAAAGTAGACTTAAGTCATGGTTAAAATGAAACAGATTTATGTTTCTCACATAAGTCCATCTTGTTTTAACTCTAAATAAAGTCTGAGCCAAGTCAAAGTACGCTCTATAGAGCTCAGCATAAGTGCTTTTGGTAAGCTTGTTGACAATAATACAATGGTTTTTGCAGGCTACCGTGCACAAGCAACCAGGAGGCAAGCCAAATGCACCGGTTAATCAACAACAGCGCTATACACCAGTTAACCAACAACAAGAAGACTCTGGAGAATACTAGTCTTAGTTGCCTGTGAAAATAAGACTAAGTGCTGAATTCTTCTTACGTTGATATCGTCATTAAAAAAATTACAGTACAAATCAGCGTAGGCGAAATTCAGACCTTAGTTTTTACATTTATAGAATAAGTGTTAAATATTTATTATGTTCGCTGTTAATGTTTGCCAAATAAATGAAAACATACTAAAAGTTAGTAAAAATTTATTTCAACTATATAGTAACTACTCGTCGAGTATAAAAACATGAGTGAAACCAAATCACTTGCTAAAAATGTTCTTCATAAGATCCGGAGAGAAAGGAAATACAATAGTATGTGTCTTATCACCAGCGATCGTTTGCAAAGATTGTAAATATCTAAGCTGTAATAAACAATAAGTAATTATTTTTCAATAGTGCAAAATTTGCCACCATCTGATAAAAGATAGAACTTATGTAATCATTGGACTCAGTATTCTCTTAAGACTGAAATAAGAAATTGCTATTGAATTGTAATTTTAACTGATCAATAGGGATCGTCTATACTTTTGACAGAAATTTAAAAAATGTATTGGTAATTTAGTTAGATCCGTTGTTGAAAAAGAAGTTGTTAAACAAAGTTGAAAAAAAATTACCTACTGAAAATTCGTACATGACGCAGAAATTCTCTAGTAGTTACAATGTAATTGGCTCTTTATGAAGTTTCTCTTAGAGGCAGTACATAAGTATTTAAATTAATTGAGCTACCTAGTTAAATTCAGTTGCAGTAGGTATGAGCGGAAGGAATTAAACGATTACTGATGAGAAACATATTAGTATACTTAAGAACTATTTTGTAAGGGCTAATTTGACCTTCCTATTAGGAGAACGGAAAGCGAGTTATTAATGAAATTAAGGCAAACCTGCATGCACATTGGATTATCCATTAAAATATCGGTGGCCATTTGGAGATTTCTCGTTGACTCGATTTCTGCTTTTGCAACGATTATTTTCGCGTTTGCCAATCTCGTTGATTCGGCTTCAGCTGCCATTGCTTTTTGTAATTGCAACGGTAGGCTAATATCTTTGCTGTAATTTATGACACTTATTAGTTGCTTGCTGGGCTACAGCCCACGACTTCGTAATTTTTTTTAGTTCAGCTATTTAGACTGCATCCAATCAATGCCGAGTTGTGAAATCAACCTACTGCCGAAATTAATTAAATCCATTTTTTGCAATCACTTAATAAGTTACTTATGCCCCTTCTCATCAGCCAATAGTTGACACAATTCACGTGCAATGATATCAGCTAAGTGGATTTTGTATTAAAAATTGTTGATCAGGCAGGATTTGCGGTGTTGTGATTTGTAATAAAAACATGAATAAAAAGATAAATTATTACATTTCCACTTTAACGATTTCAATTCCCCAGTCTCTTGTGATATTTTTCATGAATTCAAACACTTGATGGCTGACTGCAGGACGATTTGCTAGAACTTCTGTTAGCTTTCTTGTTCCAAGTGCATTACGCAATGTCGTCGCAGCCAGGTAATGGGTTGATAACCTGGATAAGATTAAAGAGGTGTATAGGAAAGAATATTTTACGTTGGTACCTAGGTTGGAACGCGCCTACCCAGAAGGTGCCTATTCACTCTTGCCTTGAAGGTACATATGTTTTAAATGGCAGGAAACACGTGCGCTGGGAGGTTCCACACCCTAGCGGTTCGTATCAGAAACGTCGAGCAAAAACGCTTCGTGCGAGAAAATTGGACGCCAACCACATAAGGGTGCCAACGCTGACGGTTTAACCTAAAATAATCGAGTTATTTCACTATCTAAGTATCTTTTAATATACTAAATAATATGATGTGTAGTGGATCTGCTTAGTAAAATTAACTAGCTTACTTATAATCAGTGACGCTTATGATAGCAAGTATTGGATCAAATATTTTATAAAACACAACAGCATCCACGGAAACTGTTAAGGAGTCTTTAGTGAGCACCTGCGAGTAAAAAACATTATTAAAATCAACAGTATTATACACTCTTAACATTTTTTAAATCACAGTGGCATGATTATTTACTTCTTGTGGCGGGACCGCATAGCAAAAAGTCCTTAAGTCGACGAATTTTACAGAATCTACGCAAGGTAAATAAAAAATAAGTCCAGGACCAAATGCGTGATTCTTATACACTTTCCCGTTGCGCAGAATTATGGCTCTTTCGAATTGCCTTACAACCTGGAAAGATTTTCGAAATAGAACACGTATTTGAAAGAGATCGGTGGATATACAAAGTAGTCGTTTTAAAATTGTGTAGGAACTAATGCTATAAAATAAAAAAAGTACAAACCACAAATAGGCATAGCAGCGAAAAAGGGAATGTTATAATACAAATAACAATTGATAACAGCACCGCAAGTTTTTCAATATATTTATCTTCTGTAAACACAAACAGTTATATTTTAAATACCAATAAAAATGGCTTACTTAAGTATACGGAAAAGTACAAGTACTATGAATTTTAAAGAACCTAGGTATGTTTACCTTTATTACTTTGCATTCTTTGAACTACAGTTGAAGTACTTCGACTTTGCATGGTAGGTACAGAGCCTTTCTCCAAATCTGTTGTAGCCAGCCTTTGTTCATTATCAATATGTTGGGACCTATTTCTATGTTGCATGTTTATTTTAAAGATTGGCTTTGTTTAAGCCAGAAGAATAATTATATTAGATGTCACTTGGCTTTCTCATACTCTCTGATTTTCTATGATTTCTAGACTTGACAAATTTAGTCAAAAAAGATGAAAAAAGTTATGAAAAAAAGTTTTTGTTTCGTTTGTCTGCGATATTTTTTTATCTTTTCCAGATCATTGCTGCTTAGGAATTGATATTGGAAATGGGAAGAAAATTGAAGTTTGATTTTGCGATGCAATAAAATTTAAAGTTTGCAAATATCTGAGCTGAAATAATAATATCAATCAACACTGGAATTATAGCTAACATATTAATTATAATGATAATTATATAAGGTGGAAACAAAATGTGTTAGCAGGAAATAAGGAAGGCTATAGTTAAAGATAGTAATAATCCAGAATATATTATTTTTACTAATCAAAGACCCAATGTACTTACTGTGCCAAAATAGTACTGTGACAAACCTCTGGACTTCAAGCTGGGTAAAGATAGTAGCGATAGTAATAAAACTAGTTAAGATTTGTTTTTATGGTTAAGTGCTAGTCTTTAAATAAAATATTATAATTCATTAAAAAAATCAAAGTACGTAACTTAAAAGATTTCAGATATAATCGATTTGCCTGCTGGACATATTTTATTCTACCTTATATGACTTGAAAGTGATAAAAGTGTAGTACAAGTATAGTTTGCGGGTTTTCGACCATTATTTTTGAGGCATCTCGTAAATTTTCCGCAGCCTTTATTTCACCCTGGGCTTCGATGATCTTCGCTTTAGCAATTCGAGTACCTTCAGCCTCCGCTGCCATTGCTTTTTGTAAATCGTAAGGCAAAATTACATCCTTTCTGTGTATAATTAATAAGAGAATAAGATTAAAGGTAAAATTTTATTTATATACCTATATTATACACGCATAATTTTTCACGCTACTATTATATTTCATATTCACTATAAATACTATAATTTTTTATGAAGATAAGGTCTATTTAACTGGAACCTCAACTGTTTGATATCTAAAATTCAAATATTTTAGGGATTTCTTTTAATTACCAACTTATAATGAAAATGACAACATGAAAATTGCATAATAATCAAGGTCAAGTAAAATTTCTATGAACGATCATTACATTTCTACACGTTCCACTTCAATGCCCCATTCTGCAGTTCCTTTATCAATTTCATTGCGAATCGCATGACTGATTGATTCACGGTTTGTCAACAGATCAGTCAGTGTGTACTGACCCAAAATATTTCTTAAAATAGCTATAGCCAATAACTCTGTCGCGTATCTGTAGCAGTGAAAATAGATTATGAATAAAGATTTACTACCACGGAAAATAAGGCAAATTATATACTATTTTCCAAATATACATAATATTTACTTATACGATTGGACATTAAGCAAGCAGTGTAAAGGTTTCATAACATGAGAGTAAATCACAGCATCGACGGTAACAGTGACAGAGTCTTTCGTGAGAATCTGAAAAAGAATTTCAATGCACATAAGTATACCTACATATTGATTCGCCCTAAGGACCGGCGTAGACGAGGGACAATTAGGGATTATTAGTCCGCATGCATTTTGAAGTGATCTATTTTGGCTGTCAAAATAGTGTACCTCGTCTCCACAAGCCCTAAATATTAAATCTGTACTAATATTATAAATGCGAAAGTGTGTCTGTCTGTCTGCTACGCTTTCCCGGCCCATCTTTTCAACCGATTTTGCTGAAATTTAGTACAGGGGTAGATGGTATACCGGGGAAGGACATAGGCTACTTTTTATCCCGGAAAATTAAAGAGTTCCCGCGGGAATCAAAAATATTAATTTACGCGGACGAAGTCGCGGGAATCATCTAGTTAATTCCTAATAAAAGCTTTAAATTCATAGTATAGGGATTTTCACAATAAGCATCTAGACTAGACAAGCATTTCTATTCCTATATGAGTGATATGATAAACAGTAAAGAACTCAAAACTCACCATATAAAATAAAAGCACCATTAAGAAGCTAATTATATTATATACTAGCTACATATTTTAAATGAGAGATTTTAATTCTAAACAATACATTATTAAAAATACACCACTATCTCTGCAAAATAAAGTAAATACCTCCTGTGGCAGCAAATTGAAGGATTGAGTCCTGAGATCGATAAAAGTAACAATGTCCGTACAAGGCACTACCCAAATGATACCAGGTCCGGCGGGGGAATCACTTCTCACTCGTCCAAAACGTAAAATTACTGCTCTTTTGTACTGTTTCACAACCTACCAGACAATGCATCTCTAAATTAAGGCAATAGATAGCACAAAAAGTTTACATGACGAATTAATCAGAGTACCTATTTATCTATTGCAGTACTGTTCCAGCGAAATATTTCGCTAGCTAGTAAGCAGTTAGGTTATTGACTGGATGGATCCATACTAATATTATAAATTCGAAAGTCTGTCTGTTTGTCTGCTACGCTTTCACGGCCCATCTGTTCAACAGATGTTGATGAAATTTGCTACAGGGATAGGTTGCATCCCGGGGAAGGACATGGGCCTCTTTAAAATTAATCCACGTGGATTAAGTCGCGGCAATCATCTATGATCTAGTTATTAATAAGAATAAAATGGTACTGGTAGGTATAAGTTGAACGCACTTCTTACTCTAGATAGGTTTTATCTAAATAATTATTGTGAGTATATAAAACTAGCGCAGAACAAAAACAGAAGTCACCGAAGATAATAAATTTATAAGTTAAATAGTTTACTTCAGTGTGTTCCATGTGTGTTCAGAGTAATAATTTAGCATCATAGACTTACCTTAAAACATATCAACAATGTCATCGGAAACAAGATTATCATGAGAATTGCAAGAAATCTGAACAGTTTTTCTTTTAGGGTCTCTCGGTTCATTTCTAATGGAATCAAGAAAAGGCAGAAGTATAATATTGGTTCTATTGTAGATAATTAAAGATCAATAAAAAATTAAAAATGTTACTAGAGTTACACATATTTACCAGTCAAATCTACGGTCCTCTGTTCCATTTTAATGTAATTCCTTTTGTTAGTCATATAATAATATTATTCTTGTTGAAAATGATTACATCACAAGCAAAGTTAAAATTGTTTCTAAAATAGTAAAGAAATTACAGGGAAATTAAACATCAGATTTTTCAAAACAGGCACCGATGACAGCAAACAACAGCTGATGACTTTTTAAAGATTACAATATTACAGCCTAAAGAATGCTACAGACATAGATAAAATGATAAAATAAGGTGACAACTTTCATTATTTCCATGGATAACGCAAACAAAATTCAGATCAACAGACATATTAAACAATTCAGATCATCAACTTAAAATTATTTTAGGTAACTGTTTTTAAAAATAGCAAAAATTAGAAATAAACAGTAAGTAATTCATTATGCTTGAAGAAATAACCAGTTAAATCAGTTAACAAACAAATAATACTAATATTATAAATGCGGAAGTGTGTCTGTCTGATGTCTTTCTGCTACGCTTTCACGGCTCATCTGTTTAAATTAAGGGAAGGACATAGGCTACTTTTTATCCCGGAAAATTAAAAAGTTCCCGCGGAAATGAAAATCCTTAATTAACGCGGACGAAGTCGCGGACATCATCTAGTAAATAGTAAATACATAAATTAAAAACTACTCCTACGTACTTATACTTAGCAAAAATAATAATATTCGATAATAATAGACGTCTTATCACAGAGTACTAACTTTTACCACAGAATAATATAATAGTACTCTTTTACCTTCTAAGAACGTAGCCCTTCTTTAATAGGCAAATAATAATGTATTTGTAAGAGCTATATTAGTCTTCATCTAGTACCTAATAATAGATATATTAGGCATTCTGCAGTGGTGTATGTATTAACGCATTCTTTTGGAATGAGACCATGCCTTATTTCGAGCATCAAAGTGCTTTTAATTCGGTAACAAATTAGCCCATGTGGGTTCAAGTCTCAACGAAAGAGTTATTAGATTTTCTGGCGTAAATTCTTACTAGCATTATGTAACTAATGCTTCGGAAAGCGCGTATGTAGCTGGTTCTGAGTTAAATCTTTTTCCAGTCATTTTTTTTCAAGTTTTTCTACGCTAGATAATGAGTGCCGTAGAGTCAACGGTATTGCACCAAAACATAAATAAAACATATTAGAATTGAAATAATATATTTATATAGGCAGCGGCGTCTGCGGTATACTGGGACCCGCTCCTCCACTCATAAAAGTTTTGAGGAAGTCCATGGGGAATGGAAAGATAATTGTGGAGTTCTTTTCTGCTGATATCGTGTTCAGTGATTGCAGGTAGCGTAACTGTAAAAATAATAATATATGAGAAGATTGCATATTATACGAGTACCTAATAGCCTGTACAAGGGCCCATTAGTAAGTAGGTATAAAAAAGTATCATAAAGAGCACAGAAAATTCTAGCTAGTACATCAATAAATAAGCAATATCATCTTGATTTCCTATGAGCTATCAGTATATCAGAAAAGCCCAACACTTAATTATGGCCCGACCCGGGACTCGAACCCGGGACCTGGTCGTCCACAGTCGAACATGCTATCCACTAGACCAACGAGGCAGTAATTATCTACTGTAATATTATAGATATCCAATACCTACCTATTCATTCTTCCTATTTATTTTATTAGCATATCAAATTACTATCACTAACAAGATATTTCCCGCGACTTCAACTGCATTTATTTTGATTTACCGATTTTGAATCTCTTGATTTTCCGGATTAAATAGTAGCTATTTCCATCCCCAGGAAGTACCTTATCTTTGTACAAAGATGACTTGATAAGATTGGTCGTGAAAACGTAAGACAGACGGACAGGCACACAACTCACAAGTCACATACTTGCTAATATTATAAATGCGAAAGTTTGGATAGATGTATAGATGGATGGATGTTTGTCCCCAATCTCAATCTCAATCACGCCCCAACGGCTAAACAACGATCTGGATGAAATTTGGCACAGAGATAGATTATAGTCTGGAATACATAGGCTACTTTTTATCCCGGAAAATTAAAGAGTTCCCGCAGGAACCAAAAATCTCAATCCACTCAGACGAAGTCGCGGGCATCAGCTAGTTTATAATATTAGTAGCTTAGATTAGTAGACATAGATATGGAAATATTTAACCTGCAGAGCTGTAGGGTTGTCAATCATGACAAGCGAAGCTTCTCTCAGAGCCTTCGAGGCCTTTATTTCACCCTCAGCGGCTATGATCTTAGCGCGCGCCTCCCGGTCAGCCTCGGCTTCAGCCGCCATCGCTCTTTGCAACTGGACCGGCAACCTGACATCTTTGCTGAAAAAAATTGATAAGATCTGGAAAAGAAGTGACTAGTTATGAAACCTTAAGAGCAATAGAGCTTCATACACATGATTCTGAGCTTATTGTAACGCTTCCAGTATGATAAGGCATTCGCCTATTTTGTATTCCGATTCCAATTCCGACTCGGTGGACTAATTTTGATTAAATAAGGTTACTTTGACAAATTATAAATTACATTGCTATTTCAGATTGCGAACGTACTGTCAATTTAATATGTTCCCTTACATCTCAACCCTCTCCACCTCAACTCCCCACGGGTCTGTGGCTACATCCAGGTTGGTCTGCATCATGTGACTTATGGCTTCACGGTCGGAGAGCAGCTGAGCCAGGTCTCTCATTCCGAGCACGTTTCGAAGTGTTGTGGCTGCCAGTAGCCGAGTAGATGCGCTGGAAACAAAAATATGAAAAATAAACTAAACAAACTCCCGGCATCCATGTTTACTGCTGCGTACAACATAAAACTTTCTGTCTGTCCCCCTGGTACCCGCTATACTTTCACGGCACGTCTGTTCGACCGATTATTACGAACTTTCGTACAATATATGGGTTGCTTAACGGGTAATATAGGTTTTTTCCCAGAAATATTAAAGAGTTCCCACGATTCCCACATTTTTATAATCCTTAAGTCGCGGGTATTTTCTAGTTACCTATAATCGGCAACCCTGATGACGGCGTTCAGAGGCTCTTTTATTCTGTAGTAGACCACAGCGTCCACCGCTACAGTAACGGAATCTCTTGTAAGTACCTGAAAACAAAAATTTGAATGACAAAAAGTTTATGAAGTGAAACTTCATAAACTTTTTGTCATTCAAAATTCGATTTGAATTATTTGATTTGAAAATTCGATGAAACGAAAAAGACAAACATATTCAAAATAAGATTTAGCCTGCGAGAGAATGAGATAGAATACAAGTTATATTTATCTCATTCTCTAGGCTACTTTTCTGAAGTTTCACTTCTGTGAGTTTTTTTAAAGTGTGTGAATAGCATGCACACACTTTAAAAAAAATTAGGAACCGTCTATTTTGTAGCACCGTTTATTACTATACTCCGTCCGACTGTCTCACACTTGCCTATCGATATTGGCGAAACTTTACTTTTCGAGTTCAATTGTTTGATATTAATATAAATTAGGTCATTCACGACTACTATAGACTTGTTTGTCGATTTAAGGTCTAGCCTTTTTTTTTTTTAATCCACTACAAGCTAGCCCTTGACTGCGATCTCACCTGATGGTAAGTGATGATGCAGTCTAAGATGGTAGCGGGCTAACCTGTTAGGGGCATGGCAGTTATATTAAAACCATACCCCTTCGGTTTCTACGCGACATCGTACCGGAACGCTAAATCGCTTGGCGGCACGTCTTTGCCGGTAGGGTGGTAACTAGCAACGGCCGAAGCCTCCCACCAGACACTTGAGTTGTCGCACTCTCGTTTACTCTGCCGCTGTTCTACTTCTCATTCTAATAATGAAGATTTTGTGCTTTTCTCAAACCATTGTAAGTTTTGAAGTCATGATATAACTAATTATATAGTCGGCAGCAGCAGAAATCATGATTATAGAGTCATGATTTCTTCTGCTACCGACTCTTCCTTCATGTTATATCTTCCATTATCATGCTAATATTATAAATACGAAAGTGTGTTTGTTTGTTGGTTTTTTCGTTTGTTGGTTTGTCCTTCAATCACGCCGTAATGGATCGACGTGATTTTTGGTATGGGTATAGTTGAAAACCTGGAGAGTGACATAGGCTACTTTTTATCCAGGAAAATTAAGGAGTTCCCGCAGGAATCAAAAACTTAAACCACGCAGACGAAGTCGTGGGCATCAGCTAGTTCGGTAATAAATTAAAATATTTTTTTAGTGTTTGTGGCTATTGAAGTCGGTATTTATTTATTTTTATAATTTTTTTTATGATTTCTTCATTTTCAAGTTTTGATTTCTTCTGCTGCCGACTCTTCCTTCATGTTATGTCTTCTATTAGGACCTTTAAGTAGATCGCTCTTTGCACGGTTTTCAATCGATCGTAGCGTTTTTTTCAGGTGAAAATGCGAATGATATCATCAGAATTCAGAACACTGCCTCAGCCATAACACACATCAGCCATGTCTAAAACCGAAAAAAAAAAACTAGATATCTCAATTTTGAATCACGATTGCGCTACGTATGTTTCGTGATCTTTTACTGTGAAAATTGAGATTCCCAAGTCGATTTACTGCGTATAAATCTGGCTAACAAATGAGGTCGCCTGCGTCATATCTTTTAGCAGATCTCGACACGTTTAAATAAACATTGATCATACACAAATTATGATGTTGTGCAGGTGTAAAAATATGAAATTAGCTCGATTAATAGGCATTGCGAATTCGGATGTGGTGGTTTCTTCCGTGGATGATAGAATTTATCTAAATTTTCCACATTAAGGTATTTAAAAGAAGATAGAGTCCGTGACTTCGACCACGTAGAGATAGGTTTCCTAAATTCCCGTAGTTTTTTTTATTTCCGGGATAAAAGCCTAATGTCCATCCCTAGTATTCAAGCAATCGCTGCACCAAACTTCAGTCCTTGAAAACGTAACAGACCGACAAACACACTTTCGCATTTATAACATTAGTCCTATGGGGTTCCTTTTGTTTGTTTTGTTCCTACATTTTAGTTATGTGGTGCGAAACCTTTGCTTAAGTTTGTAATAAGTTTGAAACCTTAAGCAAATCTGTTTTGTAAATTTTCGTTTCCAGAAAGTTCACCTTTTCCTTCCTTGTAATAATTCAAAATTCAAAATTCTAGCAACGGCAGGCTGCGTAGGCTCTCCTAAATTTCATACAAATTACCCATTGTTTACCATACCTATTAATTTTCTAACACTAGTGCAATAATCACGGTATTAATAGACACAATATAATCCAGAACAGTGCAACAACTGGTTAACAAGAAGCGATTGTTATTACGTCGTAAAACTTTGATTGATGGTTTATACGAACATCAATCAGTGGACCGGCTGAATGGCCGGCATTTGGGTTAACTGTTTTCAATACCAATGCCAATTCAGTATCGCCTTTGTTTTTGCGGCCATGTGTTTGCTTCAAGTTTATAATTTGCGGATGCAGGCTCCATTCGATTTGCATCGGTACGATAAGAGAGATATTGGAAAAGAAAACCTTAATTTTTCAGGAAAGACCGACTAAAATTGCATAGCCACAACAACCCATTAACGTCCCACTGCTGGAAACAAGCCTCCACTCTCATAGGAGAGAGGGAATTAGAGCTTAGACCCACCACGCTGCTCCAATGCGGATTGGCAGGCTTTAACGACTAAGTTAGTTATAATAACCGGGATTAGCTGCGCCACTCGGATCTTATTGTATAACTGCTCTTCTGCTCAAAATGTTTAATAATAATCAATACTAGCAAAAATAATTCCAAATAGGTACTCTCCATCTATACTACAGGGAGAGAGACAGAGACTAACGCATTTCTGTCACACACCATTGTTCCAGCCCAGGGGCCTCGTTCTGAAAGAAAGTCATATAGAGTCGTTCTAAAAGGTATATAAATTATTACAATATGGTAAAGGGTTAAGGCATAAAAGGTAGATACAAACCTCCTGTGGTGGTACATCAAACGACACAGTTCGTAAATCCACTTTCCTGTATGTATCGACACACGGCAACACGAAGAACAGCCCTGGACCCCTGACGCCGCCTGACCTCAATCGTCCTAGACGAAATATGACAGCTCGTTCGAACTCTTGGACTACCTGAAAAGGCAGAAAATGTGGCCAATTCTGTTTATCACAATTAACAGGTTTAAATCTAGTTTTGTCCGTTTCCGCAGATAGTATCATTTTAGCAATATTTTTATATTACTGCAGTCATTTTAGTTTAGTTTAGAGATTGTGTACAACAGAATCAACCCCAAATCTAGAAAAATATAAATGCGATGGTGAGTAATTAATTATACTTAAGTACGCTAATGTGGAAAGTCAGTCAGTTTATCTTATAAAAAAATAAAAGATCATATAGGTGTCTCGTTCTGAGAGTGATCAGTGATGCGTGAAGTAAAGGTGATGCCTGATGGTGATTGACAACAAAAGCCTAGCAACTTGAACATAAATTTGATCTCAGTAGGTACCTACTTTTTAATAAGAATTTGGCCACATAATTTCACATTATACCTACAATATGTTTTGTCTGGGTAAATTATTTACAAGTAATTATTTTAATAATAATAATAATCTATATATATAAAAATGAAACCCGTTTTCCTTGGTCATGGCATCACGCGTGAATGGCTGGACCGATTTCACTAATTATTTTTTTGTTGTATTTGTTATTATTAGGAGAAGGTTCTTACGGAAAAAAATATTAAGAAAATCTCTCAGAAATATTGAAAAATATCTACACATTTAATTTTGCATATTTAAAAAAAACGCGCGTAACGAATGTCAATGTCACTACGCTAAGGCGGTACGAAGTTCGCCGGGTCAGCTAGTAAAAAATAAGAATAAAATCAGTTGATGTGGATATTTTTCGAGCTACGTGTATCAAAAAAATAACAGCAATTTAAATTATTTAATTTATTACTTGTTCTTCGACTTTGCCTACATTCTTCTCGCCTACCAACGCTTTACTCACATACCTAAGGTAAGGGCTTTTTATTTGGCTTTAAAGAATGGTTGGCAGCTTGCGAGAGCCGGCTTATAAGTGTGAAAATCATGTGAAAAAGAAAAGAGTCTTCAGTATACTTGAACACCTGTCAATAGATAATTATGGTCCATTTACAACCAGCGCCTGTGTTTCAAATGTTATTTTTGCTTCGTTTGCAAAGGTTTACTTTACGAATGTGTTGCGTATAAATCTATTAGCACTCCGATAAATCCTACTGTAATAAGATTGGTAATTAGGTGTTTTATGTATTTACTTTAGAAATAGCTTCTTGAATTACATTTCAAGGGCGTTACTGTAAAGGTGATCGCACACCGCATGAAGTGCAACAGTCAACAACAGTGGTCTGCAGCAGCCGCCAGTGGCGCGCCGCGCGAGCAACGTATACCTCTATGGTTCGCTTGCAGGATTGCCCACCGGGCTATCCTCTTAACCCAGAGTTAGTTACTACTTTGTCAGAATTCGTATAAAACTTCAGTGAAAATTTCAAATTTATTCCTAGGTTAAACATAACCCGGCGTCTCTGCGAGCGGGCCTAAGTACCTTAATTACCGAAAATTTGTCAAGTACATACGGTTATACGCATATTCACATCAGTACCTACTCAAAAATGCGCCTTGCTTAAGGCTCTGGCACTTTATACATGCAATTTTCGTAAATAATAAATACTCTTTACTCATTGGAAGAGCGTTTTAAATCTTGAAATGTAACATACAGTTACACTTTGGAAAACCTTATTAACTTTGAATTTATAATACTAGATAAAGCTATATCTAGGTATATAGAGTTTAAAATATTTTTCGTCGGTTAAATCTAAAGTTTAATAATTTTAAATCAACTGGTCGTATTTGCCACATTTGCGCTTAGTTATAAATATTTTAAATTAGGTTGAGTAGTTAGGTATAACGAAGTCACAAACAAGCAAATCAATAAACATTCAGACACACTTCACAAGGCACGATTTACATGTAACTCGTACCTTAAAACATTCGAAAAGTGAAAACGGGAAGGTGACAATGACCAGAAGAAATGAAAAGAATGTAGCGCACTTCTCGACGCATCCGGTAGAGTCTGGACTTGCTGAAAACAAGTAAAGCTCTTTACAAAGTGCAGGTACCAAGGCTCAACAATCAACCATCACTTACTCAAAGTTGTTATTGAGACACAAACCGTTTAAAAAGGTAGTTACGAGTTACCTAATATTTTTGTAAAGACATACGCGATTGTTACTTCATATATAACAGAACATATTTATATCAAAACTTTCGATTGTTTAAAAATAAATAAAACAAGTAATCCTCAGATCAAAATTTAGAAAGCGCACACTTATTATTACCTACTACTTACCTATTACTTATCTCCTATACTTATTACTTATACTTACGCATTTGTATCGTGATAGCGCAAGTGGTACCCGTATCACAATCTAAAATATTGAATTGTTCGAATTAATTTTTAATACACGAACGATTTTTTGCTCACCCACTCGATAACTACTTACGGCTAGGCACGTTATCACGTCTGGTGCTAAACGATCTCAATTCCGTTTGCATCGTGAACTAAACTAATACAAATCGTTAAAGAGACAACAATAAAACGTTCATAACACGTTTAATTCAGCTAACATGCACAGTCCGCGCTGACATCCCGACTAACTTACTGTCAGTAATGCCCGCGTGTTTACGCGACCCAAAAACAACACGAATCCAACTAAAAATATCAATTACAATGCGAATGATTCAAAATGTGTAATTTATCGAATGTAGTTTCGTTTACTGAAAATGTATTTACGTATTTCGAAGTAGCACTCCACTTCGCCGGAATCCTTGTCGAGGCAACCGAAATCCATGTGGGATATGAGGTTCGATGCTCATCGATCGATTCCCGCATCAATCAATATTAAGTGTTCGCTGTGTGATCTAACCGGTGTCTATATTGGTACTACGGTGAACACCGGTTGATCAGGTTGATTAAAAAAATAAATAAATAACGCACTTTCCATGTCGAGCGTACGGGCGCACTCTGGACCGGGATGCTGCAAGTAAAGTGTTTGTTAAACGTTTCTCAGCACTATACGCACTTCATGCTAGGATGTTTTGATTATAACTTCGCTAATATTATTAGACTAGCTGTTTAAGAGGTTAATTCATTGTTGCCTCAACGAAAGAACGCGAAATATTACCTATAACCCGATCGAATCGCGCTATTTTTGACCTACGTCAAGTTTACGGTTTAAATATATTCTTACAGACCTACATTTCACACATGAAAACTTAAAAACTTGTAATGCAGAGAAATTTATTGTTTATGGAGAAGCAAGCAGGTTTCTTCATGGTGGTTCGCTTCACCATCCAAGTGAACAGTTAAAACGCTATGACTCCGAAGTCAGAGGTGCGTGCCCGGGTATCAAACCCGGAAATCCCTCAGGTCAAAAACTTTACCATTGTTGTACATATCAATAGTTAGTTATAAAGTATTATTAATTTTTAACCGAATTCCAAAAAAGGAGGAGGTTCTCTGTTTTCCAGAAATTCGGAAATCAGGGACTGAATTAAAAAAAAAAATTCTTAGTGGATTACAGTCCGACGACAATAATTGCATTTAGGTATAACATTAGTTTTGATGATAAGACATTATTTTAACAAATCCACAAAGTCCTAATATGCACTTAACTGATTTGTTAAAAAAATAATCCTACTAGATATATTTAAACATTCACCACAAAATTAAAATAACAAGGTTTGTATTTTAACAGCATTCGGTTATTGCAATTAGTATGAACCACAGTAAACAGATGCAACCAGTATGGAGACTACCTAGAAACGTTTGAAACAGGCTCACTCACACAAACGTGTCCCGATTTAAAAAAAAAAACTTAATCAACGCGGACGTCACGGGCATCATCTAGTTATTAAATATTTTACTTCATTTTATATAAAAAAAAAATTTTATATAAAAAAAGATCAAATCCAAAGGGGAACACAAAAATAACAATCTAAAAGAGGCACATGAGCTGCTACGTAGTGCCAGCAGCCAAAGTCACAAAGAATATTATGTTCGGTCCATTTTAGCAAAAAATGCTCCTATCTTTGGTTTTGGATTAATGATAAATGATTTATTTATTTCATGTAGAACAACTTGTGCCACTCTAAGACTACCACCGGTTCGGAAAGCTGCTTCTGCTGACAAGAGCCGGCAAGAAACTCACTTATCGATCGCATTTAGTTTATAGATTCAGCAAGGGTCACGTCAGCGCTTGTGATGTAATTCTTACGAACCTTACGTCCTTCATATCGAGTCCTTTATACCCTATCGCCTTTATAAGACTAGCCCTTTATTTTAAACTGTCTGCATCTTTCAGGCACACTATTGTTACGCAATATTTCCAGGTTTATAATTACTTTTACTATCAACCGTATACCCTATAATTATTTTGTCTGTCTTACGTTACTTCAGTGCTTCATTTTGCTCTAAAATCATTTTGAAATATAGGTTATGTCATGAATTATTATGTAACATAGAAATGGTGCCCTAAAGCTCTAATAGCCTAGTTATGTAATCTAGATAATATAACATGCCCTTTGCAGTGATTGAAGTATCGTTAGTTATTTAGTGGATAGTGATTTTCTTAGAACTTAATTCGAAATTGTAATCCAGTTCATCTATACTTCTGGATGAATCTGGATGAAATTTGGCACAGAGATAGATTATATTCTGAAATAACACATAGGCTACTATTTATCCTGGAAAATTAAAGAGTTTCCTAGGGATGCAACAAAACCTCAATCCACGCAGACGAAGTCGCAAGCATCAGCTAGTAAATCATAATAGCTGTCATTTATTTATTAAGTTTATTCATAGATTTATTATTGGGTTAAATAATAAAGTTAAATAAATCTATGAGTTTATTATTCTTAGTTCTAAGTCATAAGACATTTCAGTGTATTGATCCACACGTCAGGGGGCATACTATTATTTTCAGAATTGGGTATTTGACAAATTATAGTCAAATAAGCAACTTTTTTTCAAACGTCAAAACGCGTCCTAAGTATGGGATTTATATGAAATTCTGAAATGTGACGTCATTAAAGTTCGACGCACTTTTTTACTTTAATCGATTGTTTTAATGGTTATTCAACATAAAACTATCAGGGGACGTGGATAATACGACTTTTGGGAGATCCTCTATTTTAAAATCACTAAAAAATAATTTAATTGAATAGTAGTCAAATACCCAATTATAATCCTTAGTTTAGAAAAGTCGAGGTATGTGACACAAAACTGTCATTTTGGAATAATACAGCAGGGCGACCGCGTATCTTTTCGCGCATCAAACATTGATACATCGCAATCACCTCTGATTGGTTAACACTCTTCCATTATTGGACGAAATCCATTGACGCAGCAAGAAACCATAAATTCAGCCAATCAGAGGTGATTGCGATGTATCAATGATTGATGCAAAAGATACGCGGTCGCCCTGCTGCTTTAAATGATGGTAATAACTAGTAACCCCCCTGGTGTCCCAAGAAATGGAAATGTGTTCTTTAAAGAAGTTAACTTTGCTCACCCTACGATTTTGGCCCGTAACAATACTCGTAGATAACTGATAGATAGATCTTAGAAACAGTTATTGTATATTAATAGAAGCCGAATGGGATTTGAGTCTAGATATTTGTTGAAGCTGATTTATATCAATAAATCACCCGGTAAATGTGCATTAGTATTTATTGAGGGTTTATTTTGAATGGGAATGCATTTCGCAAAATATGAGGCTTATTGCTTTAAGGAATTGCCAGGTACTTTGTTTGCAAGCCTAAATCCGATTTATAAAGGAATGTTGTGGTATTATAGTTTATATATAATAATTATTATATAAAAATCAAACACTTTCGCATCAATAAAATTATCAGTAAGATCCAGCTTAGAAAGCTCAAGTTGCTCAGTTGGTTTAAATAGAATAGAAATAGTTCCAAATGTAGGTTGCACCACAGTCGAATTATTCATCGTTGAATCAGAATTTGTTGTCTCAAATGAAATGAAATGAGTTTCAAGTCGGCTCTTCTCAATAGAACTTGATTTGACTCTACCACAGGTTCGGAACGACAGTCCGAACCTGTGGTAGAGTCAAATTAAGACAACATAATTCTTAAGAGACACTCATTCCTATGTCGATATATAAAGTAATTTGAGTTCGTTTTTTATTAATTAATGCATATCATTATTAATTAATGTACATCCCAGCCATACTAAAAATCTTATACAGTAAAGCGAAAAGTCCTGATTCACTCACTTAATTGTACAGGTATTCGATGTATTTTTGGTATGATTTACTTTGGAGCGCTATATAAATACCCTTATAAAATATCAAGCATTCTTCGTAGTTGAATGAATAGACATGTGCAAGTTGCAATGGATGTATGGGAGGGGTTCTTTACTTATAAACGTAGGAGATCAGGCAAACAGGAGTATTACGTACCTGTTATGTGAAGTGTATGTTGAGCCAAGACAGGCAATATGTGGGTGAGTTAGACAGCTTTTTTATAAATTGAATTAATAATATATACAATTTCTCAATAAATTAAAAACTAAACACTAAACATTAAAAATATAATCTATGCCGCTGCAATGAGGCAATGTGCCCTTTTATAAATTAAGTACCTAATTAATAATTAATAACAATAAAAAATATAAAACAAAGTAAAAACAGCATAATTTTTACATTAAAAACACTCACAAAAATTATATAAAGCATTTTTAATTAACATTAATAATCGTACTTATACTTTTGTAAATATAAATAATTTATATTCATAAAAGTAAATATGGATTTATATGATTTAATTTAACCAATGACTGCAATTATTTCAGTTATTTGTTTTAGATACATAGAGTATTTTCTCGTCCTCGTCTCTTCGATAAGAATTTATTGGCGTTGTTGTAAACAAATAATTACATTTGTTATAAGCGGATCATTAAGATTTATTTAGTATCTACAGCATAGATCTATTACCAGACACAGTAAATAAATTAAACAAGGATACCAGAAAATAATATGTAGGTAGGTATACATTAAAAATCGAAATATATTAAACGTTCTTAATAAGTATTCCTTAATATTATGTGTACGTAATATTATGTGTAGGTACATCATTTTTATTCCACTATAAGTTAACCCTTGACTGCGATCTCACTTGATGGTAAGTGATGATGCAATCTTAGATGGTAGCGGGCTATCCTGTTAGGTGTATATGTCACCGTAAGATTGTAAAAACCGTTAGATTATAATATAACGTTTTTTATCTCGATAGATTATAAACTGTCGACAGATTGTGAACCGTAACATACTGCTTACAATTTAACGAGTTATTTTTCGGTAAATTGTAATATATTAGGTATATTAACCCGATAGAACCGAAGTGCCCGGATATTCATATCAAACCCTAACCTAACCTATAGTTCGCGCGCGAGTTGAATGCAGAGTAAATGTATGGTGATACTTACATTTACTCTGCATTCAACTCGCGCGCGAACTGTACAAGAAAGAGACAAGTAAACGTAAAAACAATAAATATTTCATAAATTAATACTTAGAACATTGAACGGTTCACAATTTTTCGACAGTTTATAAACTCGCGGGATAGAAACCGTTAGATTATATTCTAACGGATTTTACAATCTTACGGTGATATATATGTACGCTAATCGCTATATAATTTGCTGGCAGGGTGGTAATTAGCCACGGCAGAAGCCTCCCACCAAACCTGACCAGAGAAATTATGAATTCCCAATTCGAAAAAAATAAACCTCCCACGTTAAGACAACAGCTCTCAACAATGCGCCAGGGAGGTCGTCAAAAATTATCATGTTTGTATTTTTTTAAGAGCTCGGTTGTTATGTTGCAGATTTTAGCTCTATTATGTTGTATCAGCGCAGCGGTGGCCGCGCCGGTTTCAGTTGGATACGGTGTTTACGCGTCCGCGCCGCTGCTGCACGCCCCAGCAGTCCATGCCCCAGTCGTACACGCTGAACCAGTGGTTAGTAATATCATCTTCATACTAATATTATAAATGCGAAAGTGTGTTTGTTTGTTGGTTTATTGGTTTGTCCTTCAATCACGCCGCAACGGAGCACCGGGTTGACGTGATTTTTGGCATGGGTATAGTTGATTACCTGGAGAATGACATAGGCTACTTTTTATCCCGGAAAATTAAGAGTTTCCGCGGGAATAACAAAAAAACTTAAACCACGCGGACGAAGTCGCGGGCATCAGCTAGTTTGAACTTTTTGAGAGGATAAAACGCGGAGTCCTGTTTTTTTAAATAATTTAATTGAAAGTAACCTAAATTCTATCTCATACAATTATAAGTCTTCAAGCTTTTATCGTTCGCAGACAATTTTAATTGATACCCATATCATCATATTATACTTAAAAAATAACTAATCTGCCATCTTTACAATTCCGCCATTTTTGATTTAGAATGCCATGCAATTTCACCCAAACTATACGTGTACATGCAAAATTTCAGCTCATGCAATCGGTTGGAGATAACTGTTTTAAAATTCAGTTGCAATATTTGACCTAAAAAAACTCACAAACATTGCAACTTAAATAAAAGCTTGTTAAAAATTCTTTCCAAAAAACCGACTTCCAACGCCACCGTAAAGTAAAAAATAATTTGTATTTCTACCCACTATGTTGAAGTCGGGCGAGCCTGATGCGTCAACTTTGCTTATCCTTGTTATACCCGCATTTCAGTCGTCAGACTGAAATAAACATTTTTCAAATCGGCTTAGAAACCACGGAGATATGCGGTAACATACATTTAAAAAAAATACACGCCGAATTGAGAACCTCCTCCTTTTTTAGAAGTCTGTTAAAAGAAAAGTCTTCACTTACTTACTGGCTGACTCATCAACGCCCATCACAAACCCTTGGACGTAGAAAGCTGAAATTTGCACCGAGTTTCCTCTTGTAGCTGATAAGGAACGGATTTTTCGAAATTTTCACGAAAGAGATAGAGAGAGAGACGGTCGCTCGTGCCCATGTAAAACTACGGCGAGTGAGACATTTACTATATTTTGATTGACCTAAGACGATACTTTATTTTTGAATCGGATTCTAATAAAACTAATCATATTTTCTTTTCGCCTGTACAGTCATATCCAAAGTACGCATTTAACTATGGAGTCAAGGACCCCCACACTGGCGACGTGAAGTCACAACAAGAAGAGAGAGACGGCGATGTAGTTAAAGGTTAGTAATACTTGTATTATAATGTATGCTGATATTTTCCTTGTCGTTTATTGAATGACAAGTTAGCCCTTGACTGCTTGGTGGAAAGCGATGATGCAATCTAAGATGGAAACGGGCCTGACCTGAAGGCTCTGTCATAGACAGGTATAGGTACTAAAATTCTACATCAATGGTCATAGGGGAAAATTGTTAAAAAGATGGTTTCTAAAGCAGTTTATCTATTAAACAGTGGCATAATAATATGATTGAGAAAAATATATGCCGTTGTATCATTCCAAAGCAAAATTTCAACAACTTCGCTGCATTAAAAAAAAATCAAACATGAACTCTTATGTTACCTGTCAAAGCAGCTTTTCTCCCCATTGAAAAGTATACTTAATTTATTGTAAAGATGTAACATTAAATTTCACATTATAAATCACATCCGTGGCATCATTAATATTTATTAGGAAGGAAATACATTTTTGTTTTCGAATTTATACGGTTTTAAGAGAAGCGTTGGCTCATTTTCACCTCTGTCTGCACCGCGCTTGCGCCATTATGTGCTTATGAACATAAAATTTTCTAATTCTTACATAGGTAAAGCTAGATTATAATAGGATACCATGGTGGTGACCACTGACCACTGTCCAGTCTGCGATAGAAAAAAAAAAGTGTGTGTCACTTCCGACGCACGACCTGTGACACGAGTATAGGTAGGTATACGTACTCTGTGGCACGACTGGAGTTTAGTCTTTACGAACGATTATAAAATATGTAGATTAGTAAACGTAACGGTTTTGATTTTACTCCCCATCAATTTTCATGACCACTGACCACTGTCCAGTCTGCGATAGAAAAAAAAAGTGTGTCACTTCCGACGCACGACCTGTGACACGAGTATATACGTACTCTGTGGCACGACTGGAGTTTAGTCTTTACGAACGATTATAAAATATGTAGATTAGTAAATGAAGGTTATTGAACGCATTACTGAAAGCATGCTTTATACATTTACTAGCTGACGCCCGCGACTTCGTACGCGTGGATCGAGGTTTTGTGGTTCCCGCGGGAACTCTTTAATTTTCCGGGATAAAAAGTAGCCTATGTGTTATTCCAGACTATAATCTATCTCTGTACCAAATTTCATCCAGATCCGTTCAGCCGTTGGGGCGTGATTGAGTAACAAACATCCATCCATACATCCATACATCCATAGCGACATCCATACATCCAAACTTTCGCATTTATAATATTAGTAAGATTTATAATTTTTTTATTTTTTTATTGCGTGATAGGCTTGCGCTTGACGACAATCATGCTTAGTGCAAAGCAATGATGAGGTCTAGGTTGGAACGCGCTTGCCTAGAAGATGCCTATATAATAATTATATAATTTATATTCATCAAAATACATTAGTCATGGAAACATAAACAAGTGTTACAATGGAAAGATAAAATCAATAACGTAACGGTTTTGATTTTACTCCCCATCAATTTTCATACCCCAGGCTTATATCTATTATATGAAAATCGATTCTAAAGGAGGTAAACTCCAAAAATATATTGATTACCCTTGAATTCGAATTCATAATTTTCAGGTAGTTATTCACTAGTTGAGCCCGACGGTACGACACGGACTGTCCACTACTCGGCGGATGACCACACCGGCTTCAATGCTATAGTCCAGAGGACAGGACATGCCGTACACCCGGTAAGACGTAAATTATTTTAATTTACACGGAATCTCTACACACAAAAATCAACGCAGTCATCTCTTTTTGTGTATATAGAGATCACATTTTAAGAATCATGTTATAATTTGCTAGAGTTTGTTTGTTTGTTTACCTTTCAATTTCGCCCGAGGGGATCGACGTGATTGTATTTCCATGGGACCAATTAAACTCTTTGAAATTCATTTTTTTATGTGGGCTAGTTTTGATTCTGCAATTATGGTGAAAATATACTCCTTGCAATCAAATTTACACTTTAAATGGAGCTCTACCGACTACAGACTACCTTGACAAGATCAATCGAGTTTCTCCTTCGACACAGGCGTTTCGCACAGAATTTTTGTCCTGTTCTGTCGCCCTCACATCTCAGATGTGTGTTTTCGCCCTTACTGAGTTATGATTAGGAAAGTGTTTTTCACTCGATAACTTGTAAAATCTAATATTGCACAAAGTGTTTCGGCCCCATTGGCGGCCCTTGCGCAAAACTAACGGTGCTTGTCGCATAAGGAAACGAGATATTTAGCCCGTTAATAACCCGGTAAACTTGACGAACTATTAAAATTTTTCTTTATAAGGCTCGGGGAAATTTAGAACAGTCTTTTTGCGTGTAATTTTATTGCATTCTTACGCCCAACGATTATATGTCTGGTTCAATAAAACATAGGTCGATGTAGAATATTTTGTATCAAGTAGCAACTTTGGCTTGGCGATATATCTAAATTGCATTTTATGGTAAATCCATATTTAATAGTATAAATGCGAAAGTGTGTCTGTCTGTGCGCCTGTCTGTCTTCTAACCTTTAACGGCCCATCTGTGCAACCGATTTTGATGAAATTTGGTATAGGGATAGTTTGTATCCCGGGTAAGGTCATAGGCTACTTTTAATCCTGGGAAATTAAAGAGTTCCCGCGGGAATCAAAAAACCTTAAACCACGCGGACGAAATCACGGGCATCATCTAGTTTTTTATATTTCGGAAATTAATCGAATTTGACTAACACTCCATTTTGTTGTTTACTGCCGAGTTATCTACTAACGAGTAAACTTAGCACGAATAATAATAAAAAAAAACTTATCTTAATCGTAATAGTGTTGAGTAATCACTGCCGAATAACTATACCTAAATGTTTAATGCTCGAGTAATTCCAACCTTGTATCTAGGTCCTACTGACCTTGTCGGCTTTCCTAAGAAAACGTAAACGCTTTCTGCAGATGGGTTTGTAATCGTTCGACTAATCACAAATATTAATCGTTGTATAAATCCGGGGTTTACTAATAAGTACGTACATTACCTACTTAAGCAATCTACCTAGAAAAAGTTTATTACTTAGAGAGCCTTATTATACAAGCACTTAATTTTTTTATTACCGAAGCGTTAATAAATTATATTCCTTTAGGGCGTTTAATTTCCGAATCCCGTTGCCTTCCAATTCAGGCTGAATATGAATCTTCTTAGGACGCAGGCTAATATTATTTGGGTATGAAAATGAAATGAAAAAAAAAAGACTTTTTCCCACAAAATATAATATTATAATATATTCCTAACTCCGGGCTAGTACTGAGAAGACTAGTACAAGCTCGAAAACTACTAGTCAAAAAACTTTCTAGTTAGAAAAACCCAATACTTAATTATGGCCCACCCGGGACTTGAACCCGGGACCTCGTCGGCCGCAGTCAAACATGCCAACCACTAGACCAAGGCAGGTCTAGTGGTTGGCGAGGCAGTCTATCGTCTATAGTCTAAGTACGTACTCTGTGGTCTAAGCGTTGGTCTATGATTAAAAAAAATTAATTTACAAAATATTTAAAAAAAAATCAAATCGGTTCGGAAACTATGCACCGACATACATTAAAAAAAAAAAACGCGCCGAATTGAGAACCTCCTCCTTTTTTGGAAGTCGGTTAAAAAAACACACTGCATACTTACATAAGCTTCGCCAGTTTGCGTGTGAATTGCATTGATGCAGTGTTGGTGAATTGGAAATGTTTTTATTTTTATTTTTCAGGTTGTCGCACCAGTAGCACATTACGCGCCTGCACCTTCCCTTCTCGTATCATCTTACGGCCACCATTAAAATGTTAATTATGCATATTCTTACCACGGCAAACTAGTTTTACATGATTCGCAACGATTTTAGGCTTAAGTGTAAGCAGATAGAATTAGAATGTTAAGAAGGGTGTATAAGTGTATAAGAAGGGTAAAGCTTAAGGTGAATAATATTAAACTATTTGGTTTCCGACACCAGTAGATATAGGAAAATATAAAGTGACATGGAAACATTTTTTCGTCCGTCAGAAGAATGTAGGGCCGAAACATTGACCATAGGCATGACCTAAAATAAATATGAGGAAATAGCTTTGTCATATTTTGCCCTGAGAAAAAAAGCTCTGCCATATTTTGCCTCTGCGTATAGTATTTGGAGTATAGTCTATAATATAGCTACTTAGTGCACCTTAAGGCTGTCTGCTACCCCAGCTGGAATTTTATGTTGAGAGAAAGGTAACAGCTATCTCACTCCAACGTCCCTTTCCGGTTGCCTATGGAAACGAAACCCAAAAGTATTTCGTGTTTTTATATTTAATTAAGTATAATTTTTTTACATAAGATTTAACTATAAAATGTTACAGATAAAAATATCTTCCAACATACAGAATTATTAGCATCTGAAGTACAATTTTTCTACTATATATTATATTTATTATCTACTTAGGTATTTTAAGTCGGAAGATCATAAAATAAATATTATGGAGTATTTATAAATAAAGAATAGGGTTTTATAAATATAAATTGTTTACATTACCTCATCTCATAAATAGATCGTAATTTTGTCACCAGCTACAGTAAGCTGATAAGTGAAATAAAACTTAAAGGTATCTTGGGATTATTTCCCACACTTGGACGCAGGCGTCCGCTGTACCTGGTGATTTTCAAAGGTATTGAAATTCGAAAATACAATTATTGTGAAAAGTTGTAGTCGTTTACCGCTATAAATATTTCACCAGTGATAGCAATCTTTGCTACGTTTTAGGATTTGATTAATAATATGAAAACCATTGTAGCAATAAAGCACTGACACATTTTTGAATATTTTAAAAGATATTATGCACACAAAAAAAATCTGTTTTATAATAATAATAATAAAAATTTATTTTCAAGTTACATTGACTCATATTTGTTAGTAATACAAACTTATTACCTATGTTAGTACTTAACCTAAAACTTATCATTAACTCGTTAAGATGCGAGTCATCGCTGCGCCAATCCATTTGAAATAGCGCAGCAGTGACTCACATATCTACAGTCTAACCTACTATTAATGAGCATCAGGATGCTGTTAGTGCTACCCCGCAATCTACGCACCAGACCTCCGCCTCTTTTGCGCATCGTGGCATAAAAGCAGTTGACTCGCGCATTCGCGAACATCCCTGATGCGCTACAAAAACGGGGCAGCCCCATCAGCACCCTGAATGCATTATTGTATTGTACACGGAGAGCGTTGTACGATTTTTGAGTGTACTTGGCCCACAGGTTGCACGTGTAGAATGATGTACAATAGGCTCTGAACAGCGTAATCTTAACGTCGCTTGAACAACGCGCAAACCTGCGAGCCAGCATATTTGCTCTCACTGACAACGCCCTCCGCTCTCTCTCAATATCAGTGTCGTCTTTGAGGTCGGGAGTCAACATATGGCCCAGATATTTCACTTGAAACACCCTCACTAGTTCTGTGCCACTAAGCACTACGGGCGGTACATTATTTGGTGTTTTGACTGGTCTACCCTCGGCCTCAAAGACCATCACTACACTTTTCTTGGCATTGTAGATCAGACCATGCCTTCCCACATAAGCCTCACATATGGCCATCAGATTCCTGAGTCCACAGATCGACGCACTCAACAACACCATGTCATCGGCGTAGCTTATATTATTGACACAAACTCCGTCTATGTGGCATCCGATCCTGGTGCTGCTGAGCTCGCCAATCAGATCGTTCACGTAGAGGTTAAAGAGCGTTGGTGAGCTCAACCCCCCCTGCCTCACCCCGCACTCCAACCCATACGGACGTGACAAGACTCCTGCCCATTTGACATAATTACCCTGGTTTCCATACCAATATTATACCAGCATATTGTAGATGCTCAATGCTAAGACCATCATGACCTGGAGATTTGCCTCTGGACATATGTTTAATGGTGTGTGCAATATCTTTGCACTTAAACTGAAACTCCATTCTCATGCTGGTCCCAACCTTAGGCATCGATTGAGAAGACCCCAGTGGTGGTTTGACAGAAAAGTGATCCACAAAAAGATTAGAAATTTTTTCAGGGTCACACTCGCCACTTATACTCACGGGAAGAGACGGCTTGTTGTTCATTTTATTGGTATTTTTCCAAAAACCGCGAAAATCATGACTAGAATGATGCGAGGCCAGAATATCCATTTTAATTTGTTCTTGATGGTTTTGACACCATTTTAAACGTGATTTAAACTGTTTTCTCGCCTCGCACATTTCTATATAAACAGATCCTGTAGAAGGTTTACCATACCATAGCCATAACGAAAATTTTCGCCTTGCCTCCCCGTGTGCTTCAGCTACATGCTTATTCCAGCCTATCACTTTCTTTTTTCTTCCGCGGTTATTACTTCCTCGTCCCACCGCTGAGGATTCCACCAGGGCTCGAACGATGTTACTGTACAACCCTGTTATAACGCTTTGATGCTCAAGCTTACTACACGTATGGTCACAACAACCGTGAAGCTCATGAGGGAAGTCAATCAATCTTAACCTCTCGTGACACTCCCTCTGATATGTGTCTATCTGTTCTCGACTCCGCTCTCCCCAAGTAATCTCATTTAGAGAAGTGATTGACATAGGTTTCTTAGGTAATAACACGTTTAAATTGCATTCTACAACCAGAGGGAAGTGATCAGACCACAATACGTCATATAATACATAAACATTACGAATGGATTCTAAAGCGGCTTTGGTAGCTAAGCAATGATCAAGCCACCGCTTAGACCCGTGGGCTTCACTAACGAATGTGTAAGTGTCAGACATTAAACCCAGCCTATCAGTGTCTATACAAGTCCACTCTTGCTCTTCACTGAACTGAATAAGTTCGTCGTAAAACCTCTCCGACGGGTGCGCATTAAAGTCCCCAAATATATAAACGCAGTTTTCCCCATAAATGTCAATAATAGCACTTACCGAACTTAGCACGTCTGTAAAATCCGTCAAGTTAGCAACTGAATCCGTAGGCATGTACACACTCATCACTAAAAATGATTTCCCTTCTAACACTATTTTAATTGCACAGATACGTGGGTTATCACACTGTATAACTGACACATTTTGAAAAACACTATGTCTCCATAGCAGCGCGACCCCTCCGTATGGTCTTCCACGTAGGATACCCGCCGACGTGTCCACAGCAGATACTCCCGTCGAGCTGAAGTCATCACTGAGTGTGTCAAGGAAAGATAACTCCTCCGGCAACAGCCATGTTTCTTGCAGCGCAATTATGTCCGACGATTTACATAACTCGCGAATACACTGCGCAGAACGCTTTACGCTCTTGCAATTAAATGTCAAAAATTTACAAGTTATGTTATTATCCATTAACAGTAGGCAGGATATTCAACGCCACCTGTTGAGGTGTTTCGTATGGACGTTTTAACTTAAAGTGCACAAACCGTCGAAAAATAATCCCCTGTGGCCATAGATTCTCATCTAGGTACAAAGGAAGCTTGCTTTGTGCCACGAACAGTTTGTATGCGTCTGTATGTGTTTGTATGTGTTTTGATATTATGAGTACCATAATACTGAGTTTACATATCACCTTCTATACATCGATTATTTTTTGTGAGACAAACAAATTAAAATGAAGAAAAAGCCAGATATTATGTATAATGCTTGAATAAAACAATACCTCTAATAAAACAAATTACCTATAGAATGAGATACTTACCTATATTATGTTACTTAAACTTTGCACCTACGGTGCTTATCATTTTATGTTAAGATGAAGTCACAGTTTATGAAACCAGTTTTGTTTTAGAATTAAAAATTGAACCCCATTCTTCGAGATAGTTTGAAGGTCCACAATAAATTCCTGTACCCTTATATGAGGTTGAGAATTTATCGGTATTAAAAATTGAAAATATTAGTTGGGTAAAACATAAAATATGGGAAACATTTTATGTGTTTTTCCCGATAATAGGCCTTGAATCATAAAATAGCATCGTTTTATGGCTTTTGACCATAGCTAGCAGATCGTTTGATTAGGTATATCTCCATGTTTATTCATGTGGAATACGAAAGGATTTTAATCGTTTAAATTTTGTTTGTAGTTCGAAAAAAAATATCACCTACTTACCTAACTAGAAAATTGCACATACAATATAAATTACAGTCTTATTATACGAGTATATCCGCAACACAAATCCAAGAGCAACATTCATACTAAAAATTGACAAAATATTGTTCATTTTTTTTGAATTACCTAAGATTATCATAGTTTTATAATTACAGGACATACTTACTCGTACTTGGAATATTGTTGCTACCCATAAGCAACCAAAGTAAAGTTAGGTGACCATGATTAATGATGGAGGAGTACCTAAACTAAACTTTATACATCAGGCGATAAAAAAAGCCCATCATTTGATAGCATTTCATAAATCTACATGGACATATATATTTCTCTAATTACGTAAGATACCTAATTTAACTGTTGTCCGAAATAGGTATTTGAGTATGAAACCCCGCCAAAACACGAGGCGAGTACTGAGAATCACTAATAGTTAGGACAGTGTATGGACTCAATGGTGTAGCTAGTGGTTAGCATGTTGACGCCGGGTTCACTCTAAAATAGAATGATAAAGTCTGTGTTATCACGGACTTTATATATATATATATATATATAGACCTAGCCTTATCCCATCTTAATTGGGGTCGGCTCTCCTAACCATTTTTCTCCAAGCCGTTCGGTCTTGGGTTGTCATTGTGTCAATTTGGGCTGTTTTCAGGTCGTTCATTATGACTGCCATCCAGGTTTGTCTGGGTCTACCCCGTCGTCTGGGTCCAGCGCTAACATTTATTACAGTTCTGGTCATGTGATTTTCAGGTCTTCTCATAATATGGCCATACCACCGCAGACGCCTCTCTAAGAGTTTTTCCTCGATCTGCGCTACTTCACGGACTTTATAATTTTTTCTTTATAAACATTCAGTTAATATACAGAGTGAAAGCAGGTCCAGCGTCAATTTACTAAATGAATGAAAAAAAGGTCCTTGTTCACCAGTTTTGTGGGAATCAGATTATCAGATTCTGATAAGTAAATAACCTACAGGGTCTCTAGGAAAATATTATAATACAATAGAGTTAAGTTATTTTCTTCCCTACTTACTTAATTCATGTAGCTTATAAAAACATACCTGGTTTGAGTCATATTTTGATGTAATAATATTTATGTAGACATTTGGCAATATATAGCCCTTGACTTTCCGTACTTCCCACCTGAATGTTTTAAGTCATCGCTTTCCCATATTTGCTGACGTCATATTGGTACACTTAACTTGGCATGTCATATGATAAATCATTCTACTATGCAACTTCCGAACTTGACATTGCTAGTTGGCTGACAAACTAATATTAAAGCACACAAGAAGATGCTTGCCAACATCACAAGGCGGTTGGTCCCTAAGGGGGACCTTTAGGCAACTCTTGAACTAAATACCTGGCTAGGATTGAACTATTTTGTCCTGGCTTCCTCAAAATTTAGATCAATAAAACAAAGATTCTAATATGACCATGTTATGTTGTCATAACTTTAAAATATTATTCATAAGCCTTTGTTATAGAAAATAGAATCTGTCAACGTTTACCTAAAATGTGCATAGCAAGGTGTAGGCGGAGCGAAGGTACTGTCGGCTATCTCTGAGGCGCCTTTTGCGATACATCGTATTTATTACGAAAATCCTTAAGAAGTGAAGATTGATAAAAGCGACCATAATCCTTTCTGTTTTAGCATGATGGAATACGTGATAGGAGTGAAAATTTAGAGAAAGCAATAAAGTTACTAAAAAGGTAACCCACCAAGATTGATTAACACTGACTCAATATAGAAGAGAATAAAACAGTTCCTGATCATTCCTGAAAATGCCCACTACATGTAGGCACTCATTCCAGTACATAATTGTACTGAATCAAAAAAGATAATTGATATGTCTTTACATGTCTTTACAAAAGAGATGAAATAGGAAACCCATAAGATTTCTGTTCAATCCATTAAAACAAAAAAGGAAGTCTCTCTTTTCTCCTGTCTAACGGGACGCACCAAATTTAGCAAATATTTTTTTTTAATTACAAAAATAAATATTAATTTATGAAGGATCTTCATTAGTGATTCCCATAAATCTTAGAACTTGCAAGTCCTAATTGAGTAGTCTTGTTTACAACAAAGCTACCGTTAAAAGACCAAAAGAGTTTATCACCTCGTAAAATGTTCCTTATCCTGTGCCTAATGGTATGACATCACTGAAGACCAGGGTTACCATAAAAAACACTAAAATTCTGAACCGATGAGCAGCCCCCCCCCCCCTCCCCCCTGCTGAAACTGCATCAATCAATCTCAACTGAATTTCTTCCTCCAACTATGTAGCTAAAACTAATAGCAAATAAATAATAATCCCCTGATTAACTATCATTTTTACATACTGAAACCCCTACTTTAGTATGTAAAAATGATAGTTAAAGTGTAACAATCGCAATAACCAGTGATTGGTTAACACTCTTTCGCTATTGGCTAAAATCCCTTATTGCAGCAAATTCAGCTATATTGCAATAATAATTATTAAGAATGTAGAAATGATTGATGCAGGTTTAACATAACGACCCTTCAGAGGTGATTGCGATTTTGAGGTAATTACACTGTAGCTGTAATTACCTCATAATAAGGCAACTGGTGACAAATTGTAATAATATTTGCATGGCTATGTAATTGAGAGTCGATAACTTTTGTTTGATAATGTTAAAATAATTTCAAACCTATGCTGGTGTATCTTTTTCTCAATATTGTTTATCTCTGCGGGATCTATCTAATTCTTAAATCTAACTCTTTAATGCTTCTTCTATGGCTTGCTCTGATGTAGTGATTCCATAAGAGTAGGACACGAAGAAAAGGGAAGACCAAGGAACCAAGGTTTCTTGGTCTTCTCTTTTCTTCGTGTCCTAGGGAAAGCCACCGTTGGATGCTATACCAACGGTGGTTTTCCCTTTCAAGTCTATTCTATGAGCGACTTTCAACATTTTTCTTAGAATAGTATGGCATCCCTTTTTGCACAGAGCCTAAAACTTTTTTGAAACATATTTTTGGACACATGGTAACCCTATTGTAAACGGATATGGACGGAATCGCCTTCACCCACAAAATTACAACTGGCTCGTTTTTGCCGGCTAAAAACCACTAAAAGGAGACGTTCGTCGAAAGTTCACGCATGTCCACAACGTCCTTTTGTCAGTTTACACATACACTTCCTCTAGGAGTTAACCTTGGAGTGCCTTTTGATTTTGTGAAGCCCAAATGGATTTTTCTTCACAGGTAAACAAACTTTTTATTATTATTATTTAATAAAATTATTTATTAAATAATTAATAAAAATAATAATAATTATTTAATAAAAATTAAAAATAGCTCATCTCTAATTAATATCTATAATTTTTTACCAGAATTTTTAAAAATTTTAAACTCGAGTTAATAATAATTAATTCAAATAAAATTTGTAAATAATTCTACTATGTTGGATATTGCCCAATGAGAAGCTATTATAATTTTTCACAACGTCTACCAAAGCTGTTGATCTCTACATACTAAATAACATGCATATCATATAAATCACAATCTAAATATATGTTTTAGTAAAAAAAAAATTCAAAAAATTTTTAATATACCTACTACTTATGTAACTTTCTTATTCTCGTTCAAAGCTTTGTGGTTAAGACTCCGGCTTCCTATATAGGACCCGGATCAGGTTTTGAATCCTGGGCATGCACTTCTTCCATTGTTTTAAAAAAATGAAATTATAATGTTATATTCAGTATGCAAATAATCCACAGGGAAACAGAGAACTAAGTAGATGTCTATGAAAATATGTATCATTTTGCGAAATATATTTATAAAAAGCAAAAAATAATAAATTAATAACGTTAAATGTGGTTTATTAATTTAAATCTATGGGAGCTATGACCACATAAGATTTACACCTACACCCTTCATATTATGAAGGGTGTAGGTATGTAGAGCTTACATTATGTTTCAGGTTCTACTTATAGTGGCTGTGTTATGCAATAACGAAGTCAATCCAGCTCCTAGACAAAAGAGACTCACTTTAGCTTCACAAATGCCTAGCTATTACTACACGAATATTGACGGTTGGTTCTTTGTAACAAAAATTTCAGAAAATAACTTAAAAATGTAACAGTCAACCTTACCTTTCACTTGTTATTTAGTCATGCATCATGATAGACTATGACGAAATTAATAATAATAATATAAACAACCACTAAGAGCTGAGTAGTTAAGGTTAACTAGACCTCATTCAGCCACCTGTAAAAATGTTTCGAGTTAACATAATTTCTTTTTTTCTAACTGTGTTTAATCGGATGAAAAACTCATTAGATATTTTAACTTTGCAATAATTGATTCAAAATTTAAAATCTATTTATTGCAATAAACATTGCCTCTTCTGGCGTGCAACAGTGTTACAAAACAGTGGTTAAAAAATTATAAAAAAATAGTTTATATTATATCAAAATTAATTAATTTAATTATTATCTAAATAACAAAATCTAATCTATCTATTAATCTAAAATTGATAATACTCAATTAAACAGGTCATCCAGGTACATATGCCTTTGGTTACAATGTTTTCGATCCAGACACAAGGAATACTCAGTATCGATCTGAAGAGAAGTACCCTAATGGAACTGTAGTCGGAAGTTACGGGTACATCGATCCACGCGGCAGGTCGCGTCGCGTAGATTATATTGCTGATGGAAATGGATACAGGTATGAAACTTTTCTCAAACAGTTATTCAATCATCATTAACCCTTTGCTGGCTCAACACAATCTAGGCAGTTCACAATTTTTTACAGTAAGTCTTGTTTTAAAGAGCGCCTGTAGCTTTTCATTTTTGAATAATACTTATACAGAAATTGCTATCTAGAAAGTTATAAGCGAGATAGAATAACTGAATACCATGGAAAAACATGGAAATTATAAGTAGGTAAATAATTATAAACATAAATTAAAAAAACTGGTTTAGTAATAGATTTTTCACTGTTTCAGAGTGATGACCGAAGCACCTCGAAGACAAAACGATATAGAGCAATCTACCGAAAAAGATAGTTCTTCCACTGAAAAGTCAATATCGTGGACTCGACCGAGGAGGCCAAACAAAAAGATAGTAGACAAGATAAATATGAAACCTTCCGAAGTATTAGAACCGCCTTATTAGATTCTTAATAATAAAGGACTATTTATTAGAATACTTAATTTGTTTAATTGAACTCATTTAATATCTTAGAGAATTAGAGAAAATTAGAGAACGCAATATCACAAAGGAGAACTTTTTAAAAATCATAGATAATAATACTAAGGAAGACTAAGTGACACCTTTGTCATAATTGAAGATAATAGGTAAATAACGTGGTGAAGTGGGAGAAATAATTTAAAATAAGATAATGATTATAAATAACTGTCAAAGCTTATGGATCTTCTTATTACTGTTATTTTCAGCAGTTGAATGTAAGCATAATTTATTAGGGTTTAAAACCTCGCTTTAGCAAGGATTAGCAACTATTAGTAACATTAGCAAGCTGAAGAGGTAGTGGGTGGACCATGTTTGTTGTAGGGGCAATAGCTATAGTCATAAAATTGCTATAGCCTATTGGAGACACGAATTCCCATATTATTTAAGATTGCCTACAAGCACAGAATAGGTGCTAAGATAAATAGGTAAGCGCAATGTAGGGTAGGGCGGCCTCCAGCATGTGTATGTTTTCGAGGTCAGGATACAGAATAAAACGTAGCGATTAAAAACTAAAACAAAACTGACCTATCCAGTGATAATCGGCTCTGGCACTCGTTGTATTTAGATAAAAATAGTCACATATAAATTGTAGTTAGTTAATAGTTTTTAACTGTTACTTTCATTTTAGGTTATCCTATGAAAAGAGGTGATGAGGATAACATGTTGGAATACAATAATGAAAAGCGATATCCTAACGGCACGATTGTAGGAAAATACACGTATAAAGATAAAGAAGGAAATCCTATACACGTGAAATATTTTGCGGATGATTCTAGTTACGGGTAAAATATTTTAAATTAAAGTTGCTCCAATTTTTCATATTAAGTGTTGACTAATTTTCAAAGATTTCTTGAGTATTTTACTTCATAATATGCGCAATAAACTTTTTCAGTACTTAACTCTTGTAAAAAACAAGTCTAACACGGTTGTTCCTAAAGCGACTTATTCAAATTATTTGTTTTTTTTTAGCGTTGAACTTAAAAGCGTTAAGGTTTTTGATGCCAATTCTGATAACAATATAATGCAATTTAAGCTACCTAAACTTGAAAATATGATGACTACAGCCAATATGTTTCAACCACTAGAAGGGATGGGTACAGTTAATGCATTATTCAACAAGGAATTTAGTAAAAATAAGACCTACAATCCACTTGAAGTTTTCAATGATCCAAATAAAATAAATCGTTATAAAGAATCTCATAAAGTCAATGATGATTATGAGATATTCTTAGAGAACGACCTAAAACCCACAGAAAAGTGTAACAAAGAAAAAGTAAAAGTGTATTTAGATAAAAATAAAAGGAAAACTCGGAATGCGCCTTATCATTACAAGCCATCTGACTATTGTGAACGATTTTGATAGTTATTTTTAAACAGGTACCCAGGTTATAGATTTTGTATTTATTTATTACGATGATTGCGAATTAAATTTAGTTATAACCAAAATTTGTTTTAATTTTAAAACCCCATGTATTAGCTAAAAGTTAAAAAAAGAAACAATTGAGACGATAATAAGATAATTTCAACCACCATACCATGCCAACCATAGTTTTTTTACTAGGAGAGAAAGAAAATAAAACAAGTGAATATAAAAAAATATATTAAAGAACACGACTGCCCTGCCATATTAATCTAATGACTTTTATTTATAAATCAGTCGTTCATAAAACGCCCGTTCAAACGATTTAGATTAAGTAAAACTAAGAACTCTCAATCCTCGCCCGGAGATTGTCGTCCTATTATTATGCCACGAACTGATGGTCTTCTTATTCTTACTTTTGAACCATTAACCGCCAAACATCAGTTCGAAGAAGGCACGAATCCCTCTATGAATTTTCACGGTTGATCCTCGAAGGCAAGATAGCGGGAAAAAGGGCACCTGGGCGAACAAGAAGGAAGTGGTTCGACGACAATTAAGGGAGTGGACTCGACCTGTGTATGCAGGAATAAAGAAGATAGCACGTGACAGCAAAAGTTTTTTCCGACTGACCGCCCAACTTCAGTTTGAAGATGGCACCACATGATGATGATAATGTTAAATACCTGTTTTGTATCAGGATTGTTGATGGAGTTGGTTCATAATATGGATAAATATAGTAAGTAATAATATACCTGGAGCTTTACTTGGAGCCAATTTATTAAGCGTCAAAAACAGTGGACAGCACGCTCGACAGGTAAACTAAGTTACTACGTTGTTATAACGTATTGGTATAACTAAAATTTGGCGGGTTGCTTTGTCGGTGTCTAGATAAACAGCACCTCGCTGATAAGAATTGTTTACTTATGGTAATATTGGCTTAAAAGTATCTGTTTCACGTTTACCTATTTGTAAGCAAGCAGGTAAGTAGGTATAGCGAAAGTGAAGTTTAACTTGCGACGAACTTAATACGGTTAGGACTGGTGGTGAATTATAAACTTAATGCGTAATCGTATTGAATCGGAAATGTCGGCGATCATCGTGCCCTAAATACGCCTCGTGTTTGTACGAGTTAATGCTGGTATTGTAAGATTTATTTTTATTTATTTATTTGTAATCAGTGTACCAACACTGCAAAAACAGCAATAAACGGAATTTTACATTAGAATACAGTTCACAGGGTTCAAATTGAAACCCAGATGGCAGACAGTCATAAGAGATCACATAAAAATGAGGTCAAAAACATTAAATAGATAAAACAACAATAACTTTACTAAACAAGAAAAAGATTTCTAGTCCAAAAAGTGACGAACTTAATAATTTTACGTTTAGGTACCTACTTATTATTTTTGAAGGTTAAAAAAGTTTAACAGTTGTTACTATATATTCAATAAAAAATAACCTACCTCTCGATCTACCTTTTCGACTAAAATTGGGTCTACAAAATACGCTCTTATTTTGTAAGTTGTAATAAGTAACGATAAAACTAGACTATTTGCGATTGGTAGGTATGTATTACGTTTAATATTACGCTTGCATTATACAAGCATTTGTGTCTAAATAATGTAAACAAGCAATTCTCACATTAATTCATGAGATTTAGAGTCCTAGAAGTTATAACTCTAGCCCTATCTACTCTATTTAACAGAGCAGAGGAAATATTGCTCTGTTAAATAGAGTTGCTGTATGTAAAGTAAATATTTAAAAAAAAAACATACGCGCTGAACCTCCTCCTTTTTTGGAAGTCGGTTAAAAAATAAAGCAGCTTGTAGCCAAAGCCTAGCGACTAGCGAATGCCCGCGACTTCGTCTGCGTGGTTTGAGGTTTTTGGTTTCCGCGGGAACTCTTTAATTTTCCGGGATGAAAAGTAGCCTATCTGCTATTCCAGCCTATAATCTATCTCTGTGCTAAATTTCACCCAGACCCGTTCAGCCGTTCTGCCGTGATTGAGTAACAAACATCCATCCATCCAAACTTATTTATAACTAGATGATTCCCGCGACTTCGTCCGCGTGGATTAAGATTTTTGATTCCCGCGGGAACTCTTTAATTTTCCGGGATAAAAAGTAGCCTATGTCCTTCCCCGGGAAACCATCTACCCCTGTACCAAATTTTATCAAAATCGGGTGAAGAGACAGTTTTTTTTTATTCCCGCGGGAACTCTTTATTTTTCCGGGATAAAAAGTAGCCTATGTCCTTCCCCGGGATACCATCTACCCCTGTACCAAATTTCATCAAAATCGGTTCAACAGGTGGGCCGTGAAAGCGTAGCAGACAGACAGACAGACAGACAGACAGACAGACAGACACACTTTCGCATTTATAATATTAGTATGGATATACAATTTTTTATAATATACTAGATAATGCCCGCGACTTCGTCCGCGTGGATTAAGGTTTTTTGATTCCCGCGGGAACTCCTTAATTTTCCGGGATAAAAAGTAGCCTTTGTCCTTCCCCGGGATATAACCTACTTCTATACCAAATTTCAGCGAAATCGGTTGAAAAGATGGGCCGGGAAAGCGTAGCAGACAGATAGACAGACAGACACACTTTCGCATTTATAATATTAGTATGGATTAGTATAGTATAGATAGTGAGGCTAATCCTTTAGTGTCTATTATGTACCAAATATCCATTTTGAGCTCCTTTACAAATAGTGACAACTTTACAGTATTTTGAAATCACAAATTGCTTTGGTAGATCCTCTAACAATGTGTCACTAATACGCAAAACTAGTTACGCGATATCGCAGCCCACTTTCCACAATGAGTCGTGAAACGTTTAAAATATTTTATTATATTTATACAGAAAATACATTTATAAAAAGATGTTGTAAGCAGTATAATCAGTTGTTTTCTGATAAAGACATTTTTCATCTCTCTCTCCCTAAGTATAAGTTAAGTATTACGATAGTTTGGCAAAAACCAACTAGCTCATCATTTTTTCTTTTTAATTAGTACCTATGTTTTCTTTCTCTCTGTTCTAATTTAAAGTAAGTTAATTTAAAGTAGGTAAGTGTAATAGATTTTGTTTTCGTCTAGCGGCTATACCCAAGTATCCATTTGGAAAATTTTCAGACAATGTGCAAAAAGTCATGGAAAACTGTTATGGTTTAAGTGTAATGCTATATTTGTTTTATCTATTGTATGTTATGTTACAGTATGTTTAAAAAAAAAATACAAACCACCTCCCAATTTACGCCTATAATAACGACGTATGATTGGTAAGAATTGTGAAATTGATGTAAAAAATATAAAAAGTGTTGTTGTATTGCTGATTTAATGAAAATTCCCGTTATCCTGAAGCTGTGGCTATACAGCTTCAGGATATCGGGAATTTTAAGTAAAAATTATACGTCGTTTTGTACCTTTATATGTAACTAGACTACAAAGTCTTCAAGCCTTAAATAAGGCCTAAGTCTTAAAAAGGGCTCAAGCCTTATTTTTACAACTAAGCTTTTAAACCTGTTCCGTTAGTTGAGCTCTACTAACAAAGGCTCCGAGGCTTAAAATTTTGGGCTAAAAGGCTTGGGTATTTTGGAACACTACCTAAGGTCGGAAATTCGCCCACAGCACCATGAACTTTAAAATGAAGGGGCGATCAGAGAGACAGGGACTTATTTATTAATAATTGCCCAAATGTGATTTTAGTAAAGTAAATCGTACTATTTATCAATAACATCTGCATTCCGAACCGGAGCGTTTGGAATGCATGAATGTATATAGTCAAAATAAGACGCTGACGGGTTCGATCCCCAGCAGGGTCAATTTGGGAATTTATAATTTCTGAATTTTCCCTGCTCTGGCCTGGTGGCTAGTTACCTCCCTACCGGCAAAGAAGTGCCGCTAAGCGATTTAGCGTTCAGTACGTTGCCGTGTGGAAACCGAATAGGGGTATGGGTTTAATACATATAACTGCCATAACTATAGTTATGGCAGTTTTATTAAACTTAACCTGTTAATTATGGCATTAATTATTCCGCTACTTCTTAGACTGCATCATCACTTACCATCAGGTGAGATCGCAGTCAAAGGCTAACTTGTTGGAGATAAAAAATACATGGGCACCTGTCGTAAGAGAAACGTGTATGTTCTGTCCATGTCCTAAATTAAATAAGCTTTGAGTTTGAGTCTAAAAATATGATATGGAAGCAATCTTCTTTTCATCACAACTAAAGTGATACCCATTTCCCACGAAGTACTTGCCACGTTCGGAAGGAAGTAAATGTCTGTGTACGTTTTTGCTCAACATTATTGCATCCATAATTCGATTATCCAATAGTATTGACGATGAATTGAAGATTATTTCCTTCGTCTCTTTTACTTATACAGCGATAAGGAGAGATAACTATATAACCATATACTTAGTATGTAATACGTTATAGGCACTGTTACAGATTATATTGTTTCTTGCAATAAGATTCTGTTGAAAGGTATTCTAGCCACATTGTTTATGATGTTAGGCATTTATAAGTGAATCGTGATATAATGATTATTTGATCACAATACGACCATGCGTGCATTTCACCCCTTTGCGGGTCGAATTTTCAAAACGCCGTGAAGTACGTGTTTCTTTATTTACCAAGTTTCATGGCCATAACTTGAGAAATGACGGACTTTCATACAAACTTTCATTCTGTTTTTTACCCCCTTGTTTAATGTATAATTTTGAAAAATCCTTTCTTATTGAGTGCTTATGCACAAAAGAAACTTACTGACAAAATTTCTTTACCCTAACCTAACCCCAGCGGTATAGGCTGTGCGTTGATAGACTAGTTAGTCAGGACAAACGATTTTATGTGTATAGAGTATAGAATATTAGTAACTAGAATTAAAATGAAAAAGTGGATTTATTTTTGGAAAATGGTGGGATGTTTATGGACTTAATCTTCTGATGACTAGTTCTAGCACACCTCAGATTTTTGGCCAAGGGGCTTATTACGGTAAAATGGTCGTTATAGTGTAACGATCGGAAACATCTCTAAGTAGCTAGCACACTTAACAGGGCTACACGTAACCTCATGTTATCGGGTATTTAATAAGATTATAACCAGCTCCGGTGACTTCTCGGGAGCAAATTCTAACAGAATAAACAAATAAAAGCAGATGCAGTCAATAAAATGTCTTGACGAAAAATAATGTTTTATAAGAAAAATGTTGTCTTCATATGTTCAATCTGAAAATATTTCATCCTGATAGGTTGATAGGAGAGGAGAATCATGATTAATTAACGTATTTTTGGAGCGATAAAGCTATTACAGACATATTATGCAGAACCTTCAGAACCCTCGTTTTAAGATACCATAGTACCTTAATTATCACCATCACGTCTATACTTTGTATAATTAAATATACCTCCAGAAATGGTACTGTGTTGGACTTTAAATGAAGTGGCGAAAAAAGGGCAGGAGTGAGCTTGGGGTTCTGTAGCAGACAAGTATCCTCTTTGGGATACAGCTAGCGTAGAAAGTAATTTGAAAATCATACTAATCAATTGGGTACTTGAGTACTAGTCAAATAAATTACTTTTAGAGGATCTCCCAAAAGTTTTAACATCCACATACCCTGTTAGTAAAAAAGTGTGTCGAACTTTGATGACGTCACAATTCAATATTTCATACCAAATCCAATACTCCCGCGTTTTGACGTTTGAAAAAAGTTGCTGATTTGACTAGTTGTCAAATACACAATTTAAAGCAATAATGATTTTGCCTTTTCTCGTCCTGATACTAGTTCCTATAGCAACGCTTCTGTCTGTGAAAAGTTGAACAGTTAAAAATTTAAAATGCATAGCTATAACAACATATTATTATTTTAAAAATTTAAAATAATAATATGTTTTCCCTTATCGTAAATATACATCGTAATTATGTGTTTTAATTTGTCTATACTTCGAGTGCTTATAACTAATACTGCGGATTCGGGTTGACACTTTAGTTAATAAACAATAGATCCACGATCTACTATTTTTTCTAACGCTTACCCACCCACCTTTTCTACAGACATATATATTCTCAAGTAGAGTTTCACTTAACACACACGGTTACTAACCTTCCTTCGAAGTACTTGATTATTTAACTTTTGTAACATAGTTTAGTGAATTAACGTGTAGTAATTGTGTGTAATAAACAGACAAAATGGCCATTAAGGTGAGCTACTACTAAACAATTTAAAAATAACTTACTTAGTTAAACGTATATAACTAGCTAGTAACTAGCTGATGCTCGTGACATCGTCGGCGTGGATTGAGATTTTTTGATCCCCGCAGAAAGATTTTCTGGGTTAAAAAGTAGCCTAAGTACATATGTGTTATTCCAGACTATAATCTATCTCTGTGCAAATTTCATCCAGATCCGTTCAGCTGTTCTGGCGTAACAAACATCCATCCATCCATCCATCCAGACTTTCGCATTTATAATAGAAGTATAGAGTATAGATAATATAATATTTACGCAGGGAGTCTGTAGTTCTTAACTAAAACAAGTTACTTTAAAGTGTCTATATTTTAAGTCACAAGTGTTGCGACGTTTTTCCTTCTTTTGCATTTTCATTTCCATATTAATTTCCACTTGTCAGTGTCTGTTTCATAATTTTATTATTTTTACATTTTCTGGATAAGATCGCGATTCAGTGATTTTCCGGGTTAAAAGGTTTATGGCACGTCCAAACTTCTATAACATTTTTTGTCACTGTAATCGGTTAAACAAATGAACCGTAAAATAGACAGACAGCTCAGTAGCAGTTTATTATCTTTAGATCCAAGGGAACGTTAAACTTTATAATATCAAAGATTTGAGAAATCACTGAAAAAAATAAACACGTAACCGAGTATTACGCAGGCTATTGAAAGTGCGTGGGAAATTGCACAAAAAGGAAACAAAGTGCCTTTGTGTCTTCGAAAACCTATTGATACAACTATTGTTAATCACATAATAGATGTTATCCCATAGTGCGAGCAATGACATAATAATGTAGTTTGTAATGGGCATAACAGAGTTTTTGCTAATTTAGGGTTCATTAAAACCTCAACGACTTGAGGGACGAGTGTCCTAGTTGCGACAGCGCATATATCAGTCGATTGCGATTGTTAAGCAACGTTGACCCAAGTCGGTAACTGGATGGGTGGCCAAATTTGGTTGTCCCAATTTGGCCTTTTCGTTTCCTCCGTGCCACGGAGAACACGTTAAGCCGTCGGTCCCGGTTATTATCACTAACACCTGATAATAATACAAACTTAGTTAGAAACCTAAGAGTTTAAATAATACCTTACTCTCTTAGTCGAGTCATAAGCGAAAGGACCTGGAAACCCACCTCATTATTATCCCAAGAAAACCCCTACCATTATGTGATTAATGGGAAGGGGTCACGACCCTCAGCAATAGGGAATACGATGCAGATAGAGAGAACACTTTAATGAGATGAAACTAAACAAACTATAAACTTTAACATGCTGAGTGAAGATCATTTTGGGCAAGTCACATTTCGCGTCTCTTTTTCTTTATAGTCTTATTTTATTATTAGTTATTTCTTGTACTTGTATTATCCCCGAATAAAGATTTCTTTCTTTCTTTCTTAATGACCTCAAAGGCGCAGTGGTGTGCGCTTGATAGTAAAGAGGGAGGTACCATGTTCGATCCTGAATCCTGACGAACTACTAAATCTGTGCCATTGTGTGGTTTTGTTCAGAAGAAAGCTTTGATTAGTTATTTAGTTACCGGTTACCACCATACTTGTAAAGCCATATTATCTAACGTTTGGACAACTTCCGAGTGAGTCAGGATGTATGTTGCATTTCAGTAGGTTTTCAATGGACAAGTGAAACATATTTTTTATTATTATTTTATATAGCGTTATAATAAATATGCGGGTTCCTTTGGCCCTCTTAAAATGTAGGCTCGGAAATCTGTATTCCTCTTGTACTTTAAAGCTATCAATTTTATTTTATTTTATTGCGTGATAGGCTTGCGCTTGACAATCATGCTTAGTGCAAAGCAATGATGAGGTATAAGTTGGAACGCGCTTGCCTAGAAGATGCCTATTCACTCTTGCCTTGAAGGTAAGTTATATGGCATGAAACACGTGTGCTGGGAGGGTGTTCCACACCCTAGCCCTAGCGGTTCATATCAGAAACGTCGAGCACATAAAGGGTGCCAACGCAGACGGTTTCTCGCTGTTCTGTGGTAGAATTAATTATTGTTTATTTCAACTTCGGCCTTCTCCAATTTTCAGCACGTGCTCATAGCATCAGCGTTGTTAGTTTGCGTATATGGAAGAGTGTTTACATACTTGCGGCCAGTGGACCACCAGCCTTCAGCGACGTTCTTCCAGCCAAGGATTACCTACGACGTGCACCACCATATACCTGAAGATGAACACGTTGATTACTATGTGAGTACTTAATCTTGTTAGTAAATGAAATGAAAATGATTTATTTTAGGACAACTTGTGTCTCTTGATATGACTTTAGGACATGACTGTCATCGATTCGGAAAGCTTTTGCTTTTATTTATATTTATTTAGGATAAGTTGATTTAAAGTTTAAGTTTTTTGATTCCCGCTGGAACTCTTTCATTTTCCAACGTTAAAATTGATGTGTTATTAGAGTATACTCTATCTTTGTACCAGATTTTGACGACCTCCGTGGCGCAGTGTGTAGCGCTGTTGCCTTAACGTGCGGAGGTCCTGGGTTCGATCCCCGGCAGGGTCAATTTGGGAATTTATAATTTCTGAATTTTCCCTGGTCTGGCCTGGTGGGAGGCTTCGGCCGTGGCTAGTTACCACCCTACCGGCAAAAGACGTGCCGCCAAGCGATTTAGCGTTCCGGTACGATGCCGTGTAGAAACCTAAGGGGTATGGGTTTAATATAACTGCCATGCCCCTAACAGGTTAGCCCGCTACCATCTTAGACTGCATCATCACTTACCATCAGGTGAGATCGTAGTCAAGGGCTAGCTTGTAGTGGATAAAAAAAAAAAAAAAAGATTTCATCCAGATCCGTTCAGCCGTTCTGGCGTGATTGAGTAACAAGCATCCATCCATCCAAACTTTCGCACATTTTTATAATATTAGCACAGAATAGGTATATAGTTTGATATAATCAAGATAGTATCAAGTAAGATTCTCAACTCACGTAGGTACGTCTAGCGATTATTGCTTGTATTATATATGTATCTAACTAAACAGAAAAAGTGTCTACAAACTCAGTATTTTATGTAAAAAGAAAGTGCCCATGGGACATAACGTGCAATTTGAATATTATGCGTACATAATGTTGCGGAAAGGAGATTAACATTATGTAACTAAGTAGGAATGACCAAGCAAAATTTACGCGATAAAAATTATTATATCAATAGTGTGGTCACTCATTATATAGTTAATTTTTAGTTGTTTTCGTTATTTAGATATGTGTCTTGTTTATTTGTTAATAAAATATTGATGAGCATATTATAGGGGCGACATGATCAGTATTAACAAAACCCGTAAAACAAATGATGAGAGAAAAAAAATAGACGTTTTCAATATTGTGACTTTCTGTGTTTTGTGTGTGTGTTATAAATTTAATTATAAACATATTTAAAATTTAAATAAATCTTTTAATGTTAGAGTACTTTCTGTGTTTTAGAGATATTGTTTATGAACGCAATTCAATTATACTTAGGCATACAAATAGATAAAAATTTAAACTTTGAACAACATATTAATACTTTAACCAATAGAATAAGAAAATTGATAGCCATTTTTAGGAACGTTAGGGAGGTTGCAGATCCTAAATTAATAAAAACATTATACATAACACTTCGCCAATCCTTGCTAACGTATGGCATTGATACATGGGGGGAGCAGCGAAATCTCACATGATACAGCTTGAAAGAGCTCAGAGATTGCTTTTAAAAGTGATCTACTTCTTACCTTATCAGTATCCCACAGTATGCAACCGCGATAGCAAGGTTTTAACAGTAAGACAATTATTCATTCACAAACTTATAATGAAATACCATGCTCAAACAAAAGGCAAAGCGAATAATTCAGGGAAGAGACGTCATTACCAAATATTCACAATAAACAAATTTAAAAAATCATTTACGCAATATTTTCCATGTTTTCTTGGCAGTTACCTTTATGATAATGTTATTGTTAACAAAAATCTGAATATCAATGAGCTGAGTACACGCGAATGTAAAATACGACTATTTGATTGGCTATCAAAGCTAAACTACTAAGAAATGGAGAATCTAATAAAAATCTTAAAATGAGCTAAAATCTTAGAAATCAAACAATTGAATACTTGACTATTAAACATATACACAGAAACACACACACACACAATTACACTTACCTACACTTAAACTCACAAACATACACACACTTATTAAATCTACTTAAAAGATATAATAATAATTTATTCAATAAAAATAAACAAAATGTAACTTACGTCTATTAGATAAATAATGTTGAATGATAATTTACAATAAATCTGATTTAATAGATTTTGATTTAAAATAATCTTGTGGAACGTTACTTTAAAAATTGTTTCGAATAAGTTTATCTGTATGGATTACGGGGATAGGGCCTGGTGACTTGAACCACAGGCATTTGCTTAGCTCAAGCACCAGTCCCCACATGAAAATCTATCACATAGAAATCTAGCTATAGTGTAGGTATTGTATGTAAAGTAATGTGTGGAAATAAAGAAATTCATTCATTCATTCATTCAATTCAAATGAGATCGTACTCAAATTTAAATTTAAGCATAGTTAAAACTAGCTGATGCCCGTGACTTCGTCGGCGTGGTTTAAGTTTTTTTATTCCCTCGGGAACTCCATAATTTGCCGGGATAAAAAGCCTATGTCACTCTCCAGGTGCTAAACTATACCCATGCCAAAAATCACGTCGATCCGTTGCTCCGTTGCGGCGTGATTGAAGGACAAACCAACAAACAAACAAACACACTTTCGCATTTATAATATTAGTATGATTCCACCACTACAGCCTATTAACGTCCCACTGCTGGGCACAGGCCTCCACTCTCATAGGAGAGAGGGAATTAGAGCTTAGACCCACCACGCTGCTCCAATGCGGGTTGGCGGGCTTTAACGACTATTATCATGTTAGTGATAATAACCGGGACCGACGGCTTAACGTGCTCTCCGAGGCACGGGGGTGAAACACCGCCGACTTCCAACTCCGGGCTGGCACTGAGAATTTCTTAATTGAAAAACCCAATACCTAACAATTTTTATGCCCGACCGGGAATCGAACCCAGGACCTCGTAATCCGCAGTCGACTATGCTAACCGCTAGACCAACGAGGCAGTTGATTATTATGATTAAAATATCTGAATCTTAATTAAGAGTGAGTCTCTAAGACGGAAGGGGGTGAAGGCAGATATCGAGAGGCAACCTGCATCTCAAAGGTGTCTGAAGATTGCCAATCCACATTTGGCCAGCCAGATAGACGATGGTCAAAACTTTTATCATTCTGAGAGGAGAGTCGTGTACAGCTGTAGCTGTTTTCATTCGCTTTTTATAATTCGTTGGCCGATAATGTCGTCGTATATATAGAATCAGCGATATCGGGAATTTCATGTTAATATATCTATACTTAATATTACTCTATCACGCCAGAACGGCTGAACGGATCTGGATGAAATTTGGCACAAAGATAGATTAGTCTGGGATAACACATAGGTTACGGTGAGACTGTGGGTTTAAGCTTGACATAGGCTTGGTAGTAACAAAAACAGCACATTTTTTCTTATTTAATCACATTTAATTTCCTGCACTATTTTGCACGGATTGACAGGAGAAGCCCGGAAGCCCGTGGCCGCGCAGTGTTGCCCTATTTTATTAGTATAATTGAATGTTGATTGCAACAGGTTACTTCTTTCCTGGAAAATTGAAAGTTCCTACGGGAACCAAAACAACCTCAATCCAGGGGAAGTCGCGGGCATCTACTAGTATTATAAATACTTTTTTTTTATTCCACTAAAAGACGTTAGCCCTTGACTGCGATCTCGCCTGCTTGTGAGTGAAAAAGTCTAAGATGTGGTTGTATACTTTTTGTAATATAACTTGGTAACGATAGGTACAGGACACAACATTATCAGCGAAGACATATCGACATCATGTCGGTACGTCAAAAAGCGTCATAGGTAGCATAAATTACCTTCTGTGGCACGATATCGTTAAGAGTTAATATCACTGAAAAAGTTGCCTTTTTATTGATCAATGCAGTTTCTTCATATAACATGAAATGACTACTATCGCCATTGTTAGTCAGTAGCTCATTTGACAGTAGACGAACAATGGGTGATTGTGTCCCATTAAGGTTACAGCATGTAGTTATAGGAAACATCATCCGTAGCTGAATAGGAAGTTACGGAAAAGATGTTACTTCCTACGACCTCTCTTGTTTTGCGACAATACTAGTGAAATGATACTATAGACTCGTTTTTTCCGTAAGCGTGGATTTTAGACTAAGAGATAGCTGCACTTTTGATACCTAACTATCGCCAGGAAGGCTGATTCAGTATTCGATGGGTTTAAAATGCAGGGTGGGGAATTTACGAAAGATACCTTACAACGTAGAGAATTACACGTAAATATACTTCTACGATGTATATATTATATTCTTTTAATTAACTAACCTTACTAACACTAGAATAAGAACAATTTATTAGTAACTTATTAACTATTGAAAACAAAAGACCTATAATATTATGTTAATACATAAAATATTGTGACAAGAGGGTAAGCAGTCAACTACTCGTACAACAACAAGCTGCGCTTAATGAAGTTGACAGCAAAACATTTATTGGTGACCTGTAAAATGTTAAAGTCGGTAAAAATGTATTAAGAATACCTATGTAATAACTTTACTTTACAGTTAAGCTGAAATAAATATTTTCATTTTCATTTCATTTTCATACATTATGTAGAGAACACTACTTGTTTTTGAGTAAAATGATAAATATACCTTTTATCTTTTATTACAGGCTTACCCGAAATATGCATTCAAGTACGGAGTGAATGATTTCCACACCGGGGACATCAAGACGCATGAAGAGAGCAGGGACGGGGACGTCGTCAAAGGTAGCCGGTCTTTAGGACCTTGAATGTATATATTATAGGCATGACGACCTCCCTGGCGCAGTATTGAGCGCTGCTGTCTTAACGTGGGAAGTCCTGGGTTCGATCCCCGGCAGGGTCAATTTGGGATTTAATAATTTCTGAATTATCTCTGATCTGGCCTGACTGGCCTGGCTTCGGCCGTGGCTAGTTACCACCTTACCGGCAGACGTGCCGCCAAGCGATTTAGCTTGCCGGTACGATGCCGTGTAGAAACCGATTAAGGGTTTGGTTTTAATGTAACTGCCATGCCCCTAACAGGTTAGCCCCTCAGGACTTTTTCATTTTCTAAATCATCTCTGGTCTCGTCATGCTTGCTTCAGCCGTAGCTTTGTCAAACCATACAGCGATTTAGCGTTCCGTTGCAATTCCTTGTAGAAACCGATTAGGGTCATGGGTTCCCTTACTATTATTATCGATTGGCTCGTTACCATTACAGACCACATTATTACTTACCATGCAGGTGACATTAACGTCAAGGACTTGCCTACTTGTGGTAGAATTAAAAAAATTAAGGGCATTTTTTAATCCACTACAAGTTTGCCCTTGACTGCAATCTGATGGTAAGTGATGATGCAAAGAAATCAGCGGGTTACTACCAACGTTCAAAATAGTATTATTTCAAAATGACAGTTTTATGACACGAACCTAAAATGAGGATTATAATTATTTTAAAATACGAACATCAACAGTATTAAAACAATACGTCTTTAAGCGATGGTAGTATGCCCCCCGCTTGTGAAACCTATAAAGCAGCAACATTCACGAGGACGAAGTCAATACAGTATCAATATATATTATGCTTTTATCTACTATATTTTTATTTAACATAATATGATTATATTATTATTTTGAATGAATAATCAATCCGAACTGGAAAGCGCAGCGTAGGACAATCCCCATCACACGAGTTGGACGGACGATCAGCTGACACCGTCCAGCATCGTTATCCGGCCGCGCAACTGGTTTTTCTGGGGTACTTTAACGCCCACCACCAGGAGTGGCTGTTCCCATACCAGAAAACTGATCACGCTGGAAGAGAGGCGCGCAATTTTGCACTATCGCTAGATCTCTCTCAGCTGGTTCAGGAGGCCACTCGGATACCGGATATCGATGGACACACACCCAATTGTTTGGACCTTCTGCTGACAACCGATCCAGACAGGTTTATGGTATCAGTTTCTGCCCCATTGGGCACATCTGACCACTGTCTGGTGAAATCTGTATCCAATTATCACCCACCGGCCTATGATTCCTCTGTTAAAAGGCGGGTGTGGAGATACAGGTCAGCAGATTGGGATGAGATGCGGCACTTTTTTGCGTCTTATCCGTGGCGGCAGCTTTGTTTCTCTACCAACGATCCGTCGAGCTGTGAGAGTGCTATATCAGAAGTGATACGCCGGGCAATGGAATATTTCATTCCATTCTCTGACATATCGCCTGATAGCAAGACCCCCCCTTGGTACAATGCTGAATGTGCAATTGCAGAGGCCCGCAAGCAGTCTGCGTTTGTAACTTGGGCGGATGCACGCGCTCTCAAAGCTCCGGACGTCAAATCAAAGAAAAGAGATTACAATGTTGCCACCAAGTCCTACAAGAGGGTTCTAGAGCGAGCACGTTTCGGTCGCACTAATCGCATTGGACGTAAGCTCGCCACTTACCCCAGTGGTAGCAAAGCTTTCTGGTCCCTTGCGAAGTCGGTCGAAAATAATTTTTGCCGTTCTTCACTACCGCCTCTGCAGAAACCTGATGGGTCCTTGGCCGTGACTGCAACAGATAAAGCGAATCTTCTCGCGTCTCTGTTTGCAGAAAACTCACATCTTAATGCTGGAAGTAAAACTCCGCCCACTCTTCCACCATGCGACTCCGTTATGTCCGAGATTCGCATTCGCCAGCATGAGGTCCTTAAAACTCTTCGGAACCTCGATGTGAGTAAGGCTAGTGGCCCTGACGGTATACCTGCAGTAGTCCTGCGGAATTGTGCTCCTGAGTTGTCTCCTGTGCTAACACGCTTGTTTCGCCTCTCTTTCGAAACTGCTCAAGTCCCCAAGTCGTGGAAAGTTGCTAATGTGCAACCAGTACCTAAAAAGGGGAGCCGCGCTGACCCGGCCAATTACAGACCCATAGCCATCACGTCCATCCTTTGCAAAAGCATGGAACGTGTACTCAATGGCAAGCTCCTAGCATACCTAGAAGATAACGATCTTCTGTCAGACCATCAGTACGGCTTTCGGAAAAATCGGTCTACAGGAGATCTTCTGGTGTATGCCACGCATACATGGGGAGAAGCCATTGAGAAACACGGCGAGGCGCTCGCCGTTTCCTTGGACATCTCAAAGGCTTTTGACCGGGTCTGGCACGGCAGTCTTCTCAGTAAGCTCCCGGCATACGGGATACCCACTGGTTTTTGTAGCTGGATATCTGACTTTCTGAGTGACAGGTCATTTCGGGTGGTCGTTGACGGCTGCTCTTCTGACCTAATGGCTATTAATGCCGGTGTCCCTCAGGGGTCTGTTCTTTCCGCAACACTCTTCCTGCTGCACATCAACGATCTTCTCAAACCCGGCATATTTGGGTACGCTGATGACAGCACTGTTGCGGAAAGATACATGTCCAGCTCTCGAGCCAGTGCTTCTGAGACACTTGAGCAAAGAGAGGCCATGGTGGATCGCGTTAACTTGACTCTTAAGGAGGTGTCCGATTGGGGTGACGCCAATCTAGTCCAGTTTAACGCCACCAAAACACAAGCGTGTTTATTCACCGCTAAGAGGAGCCCTTTCACCTTGGCTCCTACTTTCCAGGGTATATCCGTACCGATAAGTGATCACATTGAGCTCTTGGGAATCGACATCTCTCCCAACCTCAATTTCGGGAAATGTATCGAGTCAAAGGCCAAAACAGCTGCCAAAAAACTTGGCATCCTGAACAAGGTGAAGCGATACTTCACGCCAAAACAGCGCCTCGTTCTCTATCAGGCACAAGTCAGATCTGGCATGGAGTATTGCTGCCACCTTTGGGATGGATCCGCCAAGTATCAACTCGATACATTAGACTCGATAGATCGCCGGGCCCGAAGGATAATTGGTGATCAATCACTTACGCAGGCGAAATTGCTGAGTCTACAACACCGACGCAATGTCGCCTGCTTATCGGTTTTTTATCGGATATACCATGGAGAGTGTGCTCAGGAACTTCACAACCTTGTTCTTCCTTCCCCGTTCTATCACAGAACAGCGAGAAACCGTCTGCGTTGGCATCCTTATGTGGTTGATGTCCAATCTGCCCGCACGAAACGTTTTTGCTCGACGTTTCTGATCCGAACCGCTAGGGTGTGGAACACCCTCCCAGCGCACGTGTTTCCTGACACATATAACTTAGGTACCTTCAAGGCAAGAGTGAATAGGCATCTTCTAGGCAAGCGCGTTCCAACTTAGACCTCATCATTGCTTTGCACTAAGCATGATTGTCGTCAAGCGCAAGCCTATTTCTCAATAAAAAAAAAAAAAAAAAAAAATCCGCTGGAAGCGAGCGACTTGTCCATATAGAAGACTTTCGTCCAGCAGTAGATGTATTTAATGGTTGAGACGATGAAGACGAATTTATTAATAACTAGTTAATGCCCGCGACTTCATCCGCGTGAATTGAGGTTTTTCGGTTCCTGCGGGAACTCTTTAATTTTCCGGGATAAATAGTAGCCTAGGTATGTGTTATTCCATAATCTATCTCTGTGCCAAATTTAATCCAGATCCATTCAACCGTTGGGGCGTGATTGAGTAATAAACATCCATCCATCCATCCATACATCCATACATCCAAACTTTCGCATTTATAATATGAATATAGATAGCTATTCATTTCCTTAGCACTGGTAGGTTTGTCGAGGGGTAGTAATTGAAAAAAACTTGTTTCGTTAGTTACGAGTACTTACGCATACAAAAATTCCTTCACAAGAATAGAAAATAGGCCACTGCTAACTAAACAGTTATTTGCTGTGATATAATATGCGTGCATAAACGGGACTAATATACCTAATTGTTTTACGGTTGGTTGATTAATTAAGACTTAAGTAATTAACTATTATTATTGCATTATTTTACGTAAGAGCAAATCATTTCCTTTTGGAATGAAAGTAAATAATAACAGTATTATTTCATTATTACGTACCTACAGAAGTCATTCTTAAAATGATAGTATTGTTAGTATATTGCTAAACTAGATGATGCCCGCGACTTCGTCCGCGTGAATTAAGTTAAGTCCCATGGAACTTTTTAATTTCCCGAATGAGGATTTCCCAGGATGTAAACTACTTACCTCTATACCGAATTTTATCAAAATCGGTTGAAAATATCGGCTGTTAAAGCGTAGCAAAAAGACAGATAGACAGACAGACACACTTTCGCATTTATAATATGTATGAGCATGAGTATAGGATTAGTAGAAGAAGGATACTAATCATGAGCAATTATTTTACTGGAACTTATGTCAGTGGGAGATCTTTCAAAATTTTCGCATTTTATCTCGGGAAATTTTAAGAGTTTGCCATTTCTAAAACTCTAAATCCACGCCGACAAAAATGCGGGTTTCAGGTTCTTAGTATATATTATTATATAGGGCTACAAAAACTTGTTTAAAGTGTAGGAATAACATTTTCATTTTTGATATTACTAGCTGAAGCTAGCGACTGCGTCCGCGTGGATTGAGGTTTTTTGGTTCCCGCGGGAACTCCTTAGTTTTCCTTGATAAAAAGTAGCCTATGTGCTATTCCAGACTATAATCTATCTCTATGCCAAACATCCAGATCAGTTCAGCCGTTTGGGCGTGGTTGAGTAACAAACATCCATCCATACATCCATCCAAACTTTCGCATTTATAATATTTATTTGATTGATTATGATTTGATTTGATGATTGATAATTTTCACAGGCCAATACACAGTAGTGGAGCCCGACGGTTCAATCCGCACCGTGGACTACACTGCCGACAAGCACAGTGGGTTCAACGCAGTGGTACACACAACATCACCCATTTCACACCACGACGCACACCTTTAACATTTAACTAAGCGTGAAACTAAATTTATCAACTTAGTGTGAAAATTGTTAGAGATCCAAATAAAACCTTCCAACGATCTCCATTAGGGTTCTTATAAACGATTGTCATGTTCAGTTGCAGCCAGCTAGCCATGTTCTAGGCGACAAAAGCTTTAGAGGGTCTAGTGATTCTAGTGTACCTACATTGTAAATTATAGATTTATCAATGGACTTCGTGTCCATACTAATAGAATTAGCTTTTCACGTCTTCACTCAATAAAAAATTTACGCAGAGGAGCGTTAAAATATGTTGGAATAGGTACAATTTAGCAGAATATTTATTGTAAATAAAGTACTTGTGTGGATTTTTTGTCCTTCAAACATTCCTTTGGTCCATAGTGTGTTTTCACACTTAATCTTAGTTCATGTGAAGTTACACTCAGGCAAGTATTTTTAAATATTTTTTTATTCAAAGATTGCTCCGTCGTTCTAGAATTGATGATTCTAGAAAAGACTGTTCTCGCGTCCCTTGTATGTTGAATAATTGCAGTCGTCCATAAATAGCGACAGCTGCAGTCAGCTTTTTGTCTTCAGTAACATGTCGTTTGTTTGTAAGTGCCCTTATTTTCTGTCAAAATTTTGTTATTTTTATTTACGTCATTATAGGTAATTATGAAAGGTACCTGATATTGTTAATGTTATATTTAGATTAGAATTAAGCGTGTTTATTTGTTATTTACTAAATTAATGTACTTACCTAACAAATAAATAATGTATGGTAAATTGGTTTTATTTTATTTAAATTTAGTTCACCTTTAAAATAGTACAAAACAAACTGTCGCTACTACATCTATTTGTGCGCATAGCGTTAATATGCGCTATAGATTTGAGATTTCATACGATCCAATCTCATACGGATTCATACTCATGCAATCATGCAGATAATTTCTTCCGGAAAGTTTGTATGTTATAGGTTTGTATGTACAAGGCCGGGACTATTTAATAATATTGAGAACTGTGTCATTCTAGAACTAGATTATTATCCATTGAGTTATCTATTCATCCCCGTTTTTTAAACTATTATCCGTCGAACTTATACAGGTAAAGAAATACCAAAATCTCGTAGCACGTAACGATAAAAGTCCTTCCGGTAAACGCATAATATACTTGTGGACATTAACATACAAAATGCGCATTGTCTAGCAAGGTAACCTTTTTCACACGATACACATTATGTCCCTAAATATGTGTAAGTATAAACTGACACTATAAAACCACCTACCTTTGAATCGATTTCTTCTAAGACAAGTGCCGGAAAACAACTGGGTTATTCTTAACTCAAGGCTAAAAAAAAAACATAGTCGTACCGTACCATCTATGGATATTTAGACTAATTTTCTCGCCGATAACACTCGGCTTGTATATGTCACCGTAAGATTGTAAAAACCGTTAGATTTTAATATAACGTTTTTTATCTCGATAGATTGTAAACTGTCGACAGATTGTGATCCGTAACAATTAAGGCAATTTAAGGCGTTATTTTTTGGTAAATTGTAATATATTAGGTATATTAACCCGATAGAACCTAAGTGCCCGGCCTGCGGCCGGGCACTACCTGAATATTCATGTCAAACCCTAACCTAATCTATAGTTCGCGCGCGAGTTGAATGCAGAGTAAATGTATGGTGACACTTACATTTACTCTGCATTCAACTCGCGCGCGAACTGTACAAGAAAGAGACAAGAAAACGTAAAAACAATAAATATTTCATAAATTAATACTCGGAACATTGAACGGTTCACAATCTTTCGACAGTTTATAATCTCGCGGGATAAAAACCGTTAGATTTTAGTCTAACGGATTTTACAATCTTACGGTGACATATACACCGATACTTATCACTTTTAAGTCCTGGATACATTATTATAATCATTGGTAAGTAAAGATTACTGAGCAATCACGAGATAGTTTTAGTTCACACGTTAATTAGAGCATTTACTGCACATTAACTGTGATGAAACCCGGTTCCAATTACCTCACTGGAAATGAAATTGCCTACCGTGATCTACCAGCGAGGTAGGAATTACTGCACCTACTTACGATTTGGATAGCTACTGTAAAGAAAGCCTTGTTGGTCTAGTGGTTAGCATGTTCGACTGTAATTGACAAAGTCCCGGGTCCAGCTCCCGGGTTGGGCCATTATTACGTTGCAATTGGGTTTTTCTGACAATGTCTCTGTACTTACAAGTCCGAAGTTAGGAAGTTGGCTTAGAAACTTGGAGAGCGCCTGATCTCTTTCCAGTCGTGTCGGATTTTCCGGCTCATCGAGCTATGAGAGTAAGGGGATAGAGAGTGCCCCTGTGTTCGCACACGCACTTGCGCACGCACTAAAATATTTCCCACGCAGATAGCTAATCTCTCTGGAGATTAGCTATATATAGCTATATTATAAACTTATAACGTTAAACTTAAAAAGTATACGAAGACTGTTCAGTCGATTATGGGTTTGAATTATATGAAGAACTAGTCTAACAAGATGACGTTCCCTCAAATATGGTCGAGCGAAGCAATGGCTGGATCATGCGTCGCATGCTCGTGAACGGGTGCCACCGGCGGGGCTACTTTCTGTCTGCCCGTCTTTGACATGAATTGAATAAACAAATTTAAGAAATCCATTAAAAGTATGCTCCTGAAAAAAGCTTATTATACTGTTGAAGATTATGTAAATGATAGAGGAGCATGGATTTGATCGCTCCAGCAATGCTGGGGACAGCGGTTACTTATGTACACATTGATATAGTAATTGTAAATGAATTATTTAAAAAGAGCAACCACCGAGTTTCTTGCTGGTTCTTCTCGGTAGAAATGGCATTCCGAACCAGTGGTAGATTCACTTGACGATTCAAAAGTACTTGTAAAAGTTTATTTGAATAAAAAATATTTGATTTGATTTGATTTGATTTGATGACCTTTGTCAGAGTAGGTTTTTTAAAAATCATTGGTTTTCCGGGACAGAAAACCTGTGTGCGACTCCGGCATGCATCGGTTAAATGGACGGGCTACGAAAAATTAGCCTACACTTTTTTCCAATTTATAATATTAGTATGAATACATACTAATATTATAAATTGGAAAAAAGTGATTCACTATTCACTATTTCATTCTAATAATATATTCTATTATATATATATTTCATTCACTATTCACTATTTCATTATTAAGTAACAAATCTTGAAAATGCTGACACCGGCCGTTCATCTTTTTCAGGATACGATATGAGATGAGGTATTTATTAATGTTAAAAAAGACTCAGAAAAACTAGATAACTATGTATGACGCTACGTACGTGAGCAGTAACCTTAACAGCTAAATTATAGCTTAAGCTACATTAAAATACGATATTTAGGATAATATTATGTTATCTGCATTGTAAAAAACAGTATTAAACACCTGTACGGCTACCATAAAACTAATGTGGTGTTGCAATCTAATTTGTATGCGACGTCATTGGACCGTGCGAAAATTTTCTCAATTGTTGGGTACTTACGTCTACCGGCACAGGCTCAGCGTGTCCTAGGAAACATCTCTTCGGACTCGGCCCCGCACCAAGGCTGGCTCACAGAGGCTGTTTATAAAGGCATGTGAACCCTCTATTGTACTATTCAGGGATTTAACTTAGAACGCTGCAGTTGTGTTTATCCCATTTTCTCCCACAATGTCTCAGTATATTTGTGTGTTGTTCGCAATAGTGACCGGATGTGTTCAAGCGAGACCTAAGATCAGCCCTGTGTTTAACCAAGTGTATCAACCTGGACTAGAATATTATGATGTGAGGGAAATGATTTTTAGTTTTCGTTTATTTTTTTTTAAATTAACATTGATATTCATGCTCAGTTAACCTTTTGATTTGGGTCAAAATACATGTTGAGTTCAGTAACCTGTTATTGATTATATTCAGTAACCGACAATCAGCAAGAATAAATAAAATATACAGTTAATACTAAACTACTTACAATTACATAAGCTAGATTAGTGTAAGCCTGACTTTCTTACTAAAAGGGAATGATATTCGAGAATACTTTGTAAGCTTGGACGAATACAGTGGGAGGTCATCAAAAGGATTGGTTTCATTTTCAAAATTTCCCTTATTTTAGCTCGAGCATGCTTACTTCGAAATATGTTCACACACATTATTTGTAACTAAACCAACAGAAATTATCATGACGAATGTCATGACTTTGCTGATATTTGCTCGGATAAACCATGAAGCGTAAACTATTTTAGAGGTCGGTTTTAAAGGAGTAGAAGCTTTTACCAGGCTATGCAGAGAGTCGGAAGTGACCAGTAAAATTGTATCAAAAATTTCACTGGTTTTTTTCCGATTCTGGCAATCAAAGACACTCAGTTATCACGTAGATAATACTACTCAGGTTACCATATTCGTATTATAACCTACGAGAATAATAATGTGTGCTCATTCATTGTACTATAAATAATAGTAAAAATGATTGTTACTAGGACCGTCCGCGATACGCATTCAACTATGGCGTGGCGGATCATACTACTGGTGACATCAAATCGCAACATGAAACTAGAGACGGCGAGGTCGTAAAAGGTAAAATCCTAGTTTAATATCCATCCTGCGTCCTGTGTCCACTGCTCGACATTGGGATTTTTGAGAACGCGCTACTACACACTATCCTACGTCTTCCTTACCCACCCGCTGTCTACAAAGATGTTGACGGTGTCGACACAGTAAACAGATACAACCAGTATTTAAAGTACCTAGAAACGTTCGAAACAGCTCACTCACACAAACGTGCGCATCGATCACCACTGATCGACTGTGTGAAGGAAGTCAGCTATGTTTTTATTTCGAAATTGTAGAGCTAGAGACTCGTAGTTTGACAATTTTTATTTATGAGATAAGTTTTGCCATCAGGTTGCTCAATAAATAAGGGTGAAGACCTGATAAAGATCTACAAAGTTTGAGTTAGGTAGGTACGCTTAAATCTCTGTAAATCCAAAGGACAGTAGCTACTCAGTCACATTTTTACAATGTTCTCAAAGTAAATATCACAGTTTTATTTAAAAAAATGGACCCATCCTTTTAGGCTATATAACGGCTTAAGTTAAGCTTTTCAGCTTAAGCCTTTTAACCTAGCATCTAAAAACAGATTTTCTCTTACAACCAATTTCATGAGGCTCATTATTATATCTAAACAACGCGCATTGTTTGAAAATCTATGCGGTCATTAGCGTTGTTAGCAACAGACATAACTGACTAATGACGTACTATGGGAATATGGGATTGAGTTTTTTTTGTGATTTGCGAAACCACCATTTTCTATACTTTATCAACAAAAAGTGGACATTGTTTATTGTTCTAATCTTATTACAAAGTTAAGATACTTAAAACTTTAATAAAGTAATCAAATTTCCTTCAATCTAAAAGAAAAATATTAAATATACTAGATGATGATGACAAAGTTTTTCCATTCCCGCGGGAAATCATTGATTTTAGGGATATAAAGTAGCCTATGTTCTTCTCCGGGATACAACCTATCCCAGTACTAAATTTCATCAAAATCGGTTAAACAGGTGGGCGGTGAAGGCGTAGCGGACAGACATACATACTTTCGCATTTTTATTATTAGTATGGATTACTTCGAATTTTTAAAAAATCTATACTTAATATTAATGCGAAAGTGTGTGTCTGTCTGCTACGTTTTCACAGCCCGTCTGTTCACCGATTTTAACGAAATCTTGTATAGATAGAGGTTGAATCTTCTTTCTTCTTCTTTATGAGCCTTTCTTCATCCATTGTTGGACATAGGCCTCCTCATGAGCACGCCACTCTTCTCGATGTTGGGCAAGCCTCCTCCATGTTTTCCCCGCAAGCTTGGTGATGTCGTCAGACCAACGAGATGGTTGTCTTCCTACGTTTCGTTTGCCGATACGCGGTCTCCATTCCAGTAGTAAACGGGTCCATCGATCATCTTTGGTCCTACAGACATGCCCTGCCCACCTCCACTTTGACCGGGACACTTTCAAAACAATATCGGTTAGTCCCGTTTTATGGCGCAATGTGGTGTTTGGCACACGGTCAATGAGCGATATACTGAGCATGGCCCGCTCCATTGCTCGTTGTGCCACTTGCAGCTTAGGTGTAATTTGTTTTGTCAGAGTCCATGTTTCCGAACCGTAGGTCATGACTGGCAGTACACACTGCTCGAACAAGCGCCGCTTGAGATAGATGGAGATCTTCTTGTTCTTCAGGACGTTGGATACTTTGCTGAAGGCAGCCCATCCGAGTTGAATTCGGCGTTCCACTTCTCTCATTTGGCTTTGTTTATTCAAGGTCATCACCTGGCCCAAGTAAACGTACTCATCCGCTCTTTCAATTAGCTGGCCTTGGATAGTAATGTGGTCAATATCCATGGTCAATATCCACGACACATGAATTTGGTCTTCCCTATGTTCATTTTTAGACCAACGGCAGCAGAAGCATCTTTTAACTGCTCGAGCATTGTCCGCAGTTCTTCAGTTTGGCTGGCAAAGATAACGATATCATCAGCGAAACGTAGGTGAGACAGCATTCTCCCATTAATGTTCACTCCGTTTCCAGACCAGTCAATTAGTTTAAAAACGTCTTCTAAAGCGGCAGTAAACAATTTCGGGGATATGGTGTCACCTTGACGGAGTCCTCGCTGAATGCTAATTGGCTCAGAAAGTTCATCAAGCCTCACTTGGATTGTGGCACCCCTGTATATTTCCTTAAGCACTTCCACATATATGTTGTCGATCAAACATCTTTTCTGAGCGTGGAATATTGCCCAATGTTCAACAGAGTCGAATGCTTTTTCAAAGTCTACAAAAGCTAAGCACTGGTCTTGATTGTATTCCACGCTTTTTTCTATGAATTGTCTCACTGCAAATATGTGATCGATAGTGGAGAATTTGGAGAGGTTGAATACTGGGAAAAAACTAAGGCTTTTCATCCTTTGAGCCTATGTCCTGAGTTCCTACAGGATTTTTCAAAAACAAAAACCCACGCGGCGTCATTGCGACATTATATTATGATCTTCAAGTTGCTAACCGCAATTTTTTCTATTCAAAAAATTGTTGTCAACAAAACGGTCGGTAGTCCTTAAAACCATGATTAGTTGGTATTGATAGTACTGGGTCGGGCTTTAATTATTTTATATTATTTTTATTAGTAATTCTCAGTACTAGCCTGGAGTTAGGAAGTTGGCGATATTGCACCCCCGTGCCTCTGAGAGCACTTTAAGCCGTCGGTCCTGGTTATAATAGTCGTGAAGACCGTATTGGAGCAGCTTGGTGGATCTAAGCGCTAATTCCCTCTTTCCTATCAGAGTTGAGGCCTGTGTCCAGCAGTGGGACGTTAATGGGCTGTAGTGGTGGTGGATATCTTACCTATGTCTTACTTTTATTCTTATATTTCAGGACAATATTCTCTTGTGGAGCCAGACGGTTCCATCCGTACAGTAGACTACACAGCCGACCCAATTCACGGTTTCAACGCGGTCGTCTCTAAAGTTGGGCCTAGTGTACACCCGAAGCCTAAGCCGCTACCGCCTGTACAACCAGCGGTCATACAATACGTGCCGAACCCTGTGTCCGTGCCTGTACAAATTCCCAAACGAATTTTTAGGCCTGAAATTCTGCAACAGCAAATCTATGCTTCGCCATCTCCATTTTGTAAGTTTTTCAGTTAGTTACTTTTTATCTGGAGTTGTGATGGCGGACGTTTTTCAAGCAAAACTAATTTTCATGTAGAACACCATGTACCACTTATGATTACTATCATAATTGTGATTATTATTAATATGTCAGGACTAAAACCGCAAAGTACTTATATGTTTTAGTTGAGTTGGATTTCATAGGTTTCTTCTGTATAATATTTCCGGGTCAACACGCTTTGTAGTTTTCATCTTTACTCAATAAAGTCATATCTTCGTTTGGTTTTGAAATCTAGATAGAGATAGGAGAGGTCTGCCAATTCCTCTTTGTATAGACAGAAATAAGATATTCCTTTATGCACATGAATTTATTTGTCCAATTTATTAGTGTTAAGAATTGTAACGACACGACAACGTTTCACCTAGCTTTTTATCATGAACAATAAAAGATGTGAAAAAATTTAGTTACAGGCAAACATAATAATAAAATAATGTCCAATTAACGTTGATAACATACCGTAACCCCATTGTTGACGATTCTTAGAGCCATTGTCTTTTATATTGTTTTCTGTTTTCCAGTGTACCCCAAGGTTGATGTGCAGTTTCCCGAGTACGACTTTGAATTCGACGGACCTTCGGATAATTTCTACTAAGCAATGTTTAAATTAAGTCAGTAGCTTTATTTACTACCCTTACATGTGTAAGAATACTTAGTAGATCATAGAAGTTACTATAAAGAAATATTTAATTAAAAATCCTTCTCCATTCGCAGAAGTTATTTTTGTAAACATAGTTGAGAATGCAAGTCTCAGAGCACACTTACTTAATTTTTTCTTTGCATTGAAATAAAAATGATTGACCTCTTGATTTGATTCTTTAAGGAATCATGTAAATAGTATTGCAAATCTCGAAGTGCCAGTATTAATAAATTATAATATGCCCTCCAAATACCAGTGTTCTTATTATTAACACTAAGCTATTCAAATGATATCGTTGTTTTCGCCTGATGTAATATAACGTTTTATATAGAATCACAGTGATGATGCTATGAAAAAACTACAGGCGTATGATAAACAGCTATGGGCGCTTCCAGAGAGTACGATAGCTCCATGCTTGACCTTCAATCTACTTACTGTCAAGTATTCAGAACTAGGGTTGAGCCATAGCAGATATAATTGATGATGTAAGATGAAGTAGGTAAATCCGGAAAATGGTAACAAACACCAACACCATTGAAGTGTGTCAGGTATACCTATTAATCCCTTATCTTTCTATAACTGCCGGCAAAGTAATGAAAGTTGGGCTTTAGTTGCTTTTGTTGAGACAGGCACTTTCACAAAGTCGTGAATTATTTGTTTTTCAGACATATTTTAGGCATTTCCAACCAGTTGTCGAACTCAGAACATCGTACGCAAACTTTTAGCTGGTTCAAGCCTGCTAGTGCTTCAGTAGCGTCAGTAGGAAATATTCTATTAAATATTTTGTCTTTGGTCATGCAAGCTCACATTGTGTGGTGCGCTAAGCTGTGAAATGGTGAGGTAACAATAGACGGACAGAAAGGTAGACAGATATCACTTATCACCTACACTACTCCTACACACTCCGCAACTACACTAACCTGCTCTGAATGTATATGAGATACACCGTACGCGTATGACATAGTCTTTAGTTATTATATTATTTTACTCAACAACTCACCTTCCACATCTTTATGTTCATCCGTATAATGATGCTCACTGATTCGTATTCTTAATGGAATCTGACATTCTTCGTGACTAACTTCTGTCGTGACTAACGAATTTGAACCGGAACGAATAATTCGGAACCCATCTTCAATTTTTCTATAACATAGTACTTAGTACTATTCGGTACATTGTAGGTACATATCTAGGTACTTTATCTATGCGTATGATGCTTTTAAGAGATTAAGTATGCTATTTTTATTGCGTGATAGGTTTGCGCTTGACGACAATCATGCTTAATGCAAAGCAATGGTGAGGTCTAGGTTGGCTTGGCTATAAGATGCCCATTCACTCTTACTTAAGTTATACGTGGCAGGAAACACGTGCGCTGGGAGGGTGTTCCACACCCTAGCGGTTCGTATCAGAAACGTCGAGAAAAAACATCGTGCGAGCAGATTGGACGTCGACCACATACCAACCAACGCTGACGGTTTCTCACTGTTCTGTGGTAGAAACAAGGTTTTTTCTTTTATTTCACAATTTCTGTCGTAGCTTTATAATATCGATGGCAGCAAAGCAATGATGTAAGCAAAGTAGATACGGATATCTACAAGTTTGCGAAAAGGCTTTTTTTTACAAAAATGAGCTTATAATAATTAATCCTATGTATTAAAATTATTTTGTTTTTATTTGGGACCGCAAACGGCGAAACTAAGGCCCGTTTCAAATAATATCCGCAAAATAACTTCCACTAGATCTTCGTTTTCCTTTTTCAGTATTTAGTCACACGTCGTCTCACAAAATTGGAAAATTGAAAAACCAATGAGTACCTATCTTATAGCCATCAAGTAAGTACTTGAACAGAAGGTTTAGTACAACTCGCAAAAGGTTGAATCTCTTTCAGTCCAACCGATTTTTAATACGTAAAAGTATGTGTTTGTGCATTATTTTGCTAGCATTTGCCTGACATATGTGCTGATTTATTATTCCGATAACTCTTTCTTTCGTTAGGTAGATAGTAGGTAACCGATGTCAGCTCAGCAAACTGTGATCCTGTTGTCGAAATAGGTATTTATAAGAAGTGTGGTTTATTCAAATATTATTCATTTTAGACGCGTGCCTGACATAATTACCTTGCCTAAAACGGCCGGGGTGACGGCTTGTGACTCGTGAGCCGTGCTTGAGGACCGGCTAATGCATCTTAAGCAACCATCTGTTATTATAATTGCCCACCTAAACCACAATTCATGACTATCTCATGTCTCGCTATCTTTACAATCATCTATTGCTTGAGTGTTGACAGATAACTGACATTTCATTTATTAATAGGCTTGATTTTATAATTTAAAAGCTCGCGCATACTTCGTTGGGAAAATTGGACAGTGAATTCATACTAATATTATAAATGCGAAAGTGTGCACGCAACGGATCGGCGTGATTTTTATTATGGGTATAGTTGAGGACCTGGAGAGTGACATAGGCTACTTTTTATCCCGATTAAGGAGTTCCCGCGGGAATCAAAAAAAATTGAACCAAGCGGACGAAGTCGCGGGCATCAGCTAGTAATATCAAATACTCCTACGTTAGCTTTTTAAACGGATTAACATTTCAAAGAATTATATTTTGAGTTGCTTATAAAGGATGCAATCGGTCATGAGCTAATACAGCTAGCTTACCTAGGCTACAACAGATTCAATAAATAAATTAATATTTAGGCACATAATATGACGTTATATGATACTATTACTAATTAAGAGCACCAGACTTTATATTTTTATTTATTTTGTTATTTCTGCACCATCTACCGGTTGTTTTTGTGGCTATGTCTTTTTAAACCATTGGTTGCCTGGAAGAGATCGCTGTGAAGCGATAAGGCCGCCAAATTGTATACTTCCTTTTGTTATTTGCTAAGTTTACTGTTATTATTGTTTTTCGGTATACAATAAAAGTATATTCATTCATTCATTTTTCCGAACTTCAAGAGGTAATTTCGTGGCTAATTATGCCTAGATGTGCGCTATCCATTAATCATTTACAGCCCCATATCATTGATGATCATAAAAACGATAAAAGCTAGTAATTAAATCGTAAAGCTGTGTTGAAACTATATTTATATTGACGGTTATTGTTGGGACTTCGCTGCACCTATAATATTTTATTGTTTAAAGAATATACTGTATGTTTGATGAAAGAATAGGCGTTTCATGTTGCATAAAATACTTAAACCTTTTGGCGAAGCAAGTGAAGCAATAAATCATATTTATGTCAATCTAGATTCTAGATGATGCCCGCGACTTCGTCCGAGTGGATTTCGTTTTTCATTAATCCTGTGGGTATTTTTTATTATGGATTGAGGTTTTTTTGGTTCCCGCGCGAACTCTTTAATTTTACGGCATAAAAGTTGACTATAATCTATCTCTGTGCCACATTTCATCCAGATCCGTTCAGCCGTTCGGGCGTGATTGGGTAACAAACATCCATCCATCCATCCAAACTTTCGCATTTATAATATTAGTAAGTATAAATAAGTATTGAAGTATGCATATCGATATATATCGATAATGGTATCCGTCACATTTTATTTCCATGAAAAGGACTTTAGCAAAACTTTGATCTTGCCTAAACGATACTTTTGCTTCAGTTGAGTGACATTCGTAAGCAAAAACGTAACAGGTGCAGAGGCACCTGGTCACAAACCACGAACTACGCAAGCCTGGCTTGAAGTCAACGTTCTGGACTGTATAAGAGCTGCAGACTGGCCCTCGTCTAGCCCAGATCTGAACCGCTTGGACTACAAATTATGGTTAGTTTTAGAGGACATGGCCTGCTCTAAACGGCATAGCCCTTGACTGCGATCTCTCCTGATGGTGAAGTGACGATGCAGTCTAAGATGGTAGCGGGCTAATCTGCTAGGGGCTTGCCAGTTATGTTAAACGCCTATTGGGTTTTCTACACGGCATCGTACCGCAACGCTAAATCGCTCTGCAGCACTTCTTTGCCAGCAGGGTGGTAACTAACCACGGCTGAAGCCTCCCACCAGACCAGACCAGGGAAAATACAGAAATTATAAATTTCCAAACTGGCCCTGCCGGGGATCGAACCCGGGACCTCCGCACGTTAAGATAACAGCGCTCAAATCTGCGCTACGGAGGTCGTCAAATTAGTGCGCATTAGATTTGTGCAAATCTAATGCGCAAACAAAAATATCCCACTTGCATCATAGTAATTTGTTGTGAGGGAGTCGACATTGATCCCCCTCTGGCATTATCCACTGGTCGACTATCGAGTGGCATTAAAAAGTATGAGAACCGTTAGACCTTTTCGACATGTAACCTACTGTGACATCGTTGCAATTCGTCACTCACTTCTGGTGAAATACTATTTCTATTTTTTCAACTTACCGTATACTTAAAGCCATATCCAAATATTGTTACTTTGCTACAGCTTTATTTATGTTGACTTTCAATGATGTAATGATGCAAACATAATATTATATCATCACATATAAATGTAACTTGGTACGTTTTTTATTTGCTTTACATCTAGCTTTACCTACTCTTGTGTGTAAATCGACGAAGTTTGACGGAGAAAACTGGTAAATGGTTGTACCACAGAATGGGCAATAGTACGTGTTGTACCTACTACACCATGCCCAAAATTGGATGCTAATTAGATTGCGTCGTTTTTGGGGTTGCGTACCTAAGTGTGAGATCCATAGAGCGAACTTTGACTTTGCTTAGACTTACGACATGGTTAAAACGAGACAGATTTATGTTACTCACATAAGTCCATCTCTTTTTAACTCTAAGTAAAGTCTGAGCCAAGTCAAAGTACGCTCTATAGATCTCAACCTAAGAGGTAGGTTTGCAACCCTTTTGGTGCGACTATACGACCGTCCGGTCAAATCCATATCCGTACTAATATATTTTCCATACTAATATTATAGAAGCAATATTGTCTCTGTCTGTCTGTCTGTCCGTCTGTCTGTCTGTCTGTCCATCCGTCCGTCCGTCCGTCCGTTCGTCCGTCCGTCCGTCCGTCCGTCTGTCTGTCTGTCTCTCTGTCTCTCTGTCCGTCCGACCGTCTGTCTGTCTGTCTGTCTGTTGTCTGTCTGTCTGTCTAATCCACAGGGACGAAGTCGCGGGTCTCATCTAGCTTTGTATATTTTAGTAACTATTACAGTATTCATTACATAAAATCCAAGGAAATAATATTCCTATATTATATTACTCTGTCTGAGCTATACCAACTAAAAGCTCCCAGTTCAAAGTATACAACAAATAATTACCGTAGCCAAAAATAAAATACTTAGTAAATGCTAACGGCTACCGTATTAAATTGTATTTGGTAAAGTTTAGTTAACCGTCTGTCAAATTGTTTTCTTAACAAGTTAGATAGGTTTGCGTTATAATATTTTGTGTATCCACTTTGGCATTTTGTAAGAGTTTCTAAATAACATCTACCTATTCGTAATAGCAATACTGTAATCGATTTAACGGTAAGATTTATTTTAATACGTTTGAAAGGGTAGACCTTTGCGAATTGTAATTGTATAATTAATAAAATTTCATAAAATACAATCGGTGAAACATTTTAATAACAAAATTTTTATTATGATCCACTTAGCGCGGGATCTGACAACGTTGCTATTTCTGGAGCGATCTCGCCAGTCTGCAGAATCTTGGGACCCTAATAACTCTATCGGATCTCCGTGCGATTTGCCCCACGGCCCACCCAACAACGCTACTTTAGATTAGCACCTTGTTGTCTTTTGACGTCAAAGGATCCCTTTATTTATGACTAGCTGACCCGGCGAACTTCGTACCGCCTTAGTATGCAAAATTAAATGTATATTTTTCAATATTTCTGAGAGATTTTCTTAATATTTTTTTCCGTAAGAACCTTCTCCTAATAATAACAAATACAACAAAAAAAGAATTAGTGAAATCGGTCCAGCCATTCACGCGTGATGCCGTGACCAAGGAAAACGGGTTTCATTTATATATATATAAGATTGAACACGCAGTGAAACTCGCAAATGAACTGAAAATTAAAAAAAAAAATGTTATAAGTATATATCACCGTAAAATTGTAGATTATAATAAGATTACAATAAGATATAAGTAAATATTTACCTAAAACCTTCTAGGTTCTATCGGGTTAATTTACATAATAGATTAAAATCTACCGTAAAATAATGCGTTAAATTGTAAGCAGTATGTTACTGTTCACAATCTTTCGATAGTTTACAATCTCCCGAGATAGAAACCGTTAGATTATAATCTGACGGTATTTACAATTTTACGCTGACATATAGGTACATAGGAATCGTCAAGTTACAGTTTTATTATTAAACACCTATAGATTGAGCTTAAGTCCATTAAGTTGAAATACAAGTTGTAATTTACTGATGGGCAACGTAATAGTCTATTTCCTTGGTAAGTGTAATACTTTCTGATTTCCGATTGTATCCAGTAATAGAGCGAAATGATCCAAGTTCAGGCGCAATTATGGCGATATCAAGTACCGATACAGTAATTACATGTTTATGGGGCATTACTTTAAAGTCTTTAAACGTTTATTTTATAAGAATCTATACTATTGTGTAAGTTAGTAGATATAAGATCTACCATGCCTGTGTACCTTCAGTCCTTACAGCATATTATGTATAAAGAAATCATTGTAGGTATAGTATGCAACGACCTCATAGACGGGCCCTGTCAAACAAAGAATGTGGGCGTATTTTTAGCAACGCCATCAACGCCATCTAGTCTTAAAAGCGGGAACTTGCTTGCAACATCTTGAATGAAAGTTTGAAAACGTATGACTAATATTAATAAAAAAAAATCATACAGTTTGCCGCGGAAATTAAATGATTGCGTAATGGATAAAAATATTAAATAGTAAGATTAAATAACGTTTTTTTGGAAATGTATAATTGTGAATTGAAACACTTACATTAAAATTAAAATTATACAGTGCCAAACTAATTAAACTTTAGATGTTAACTTAATAATAACTAACTTAATAATAACTTAAATAGTATGTCATAAAAAATAATTATAAAAATACAGGTAGGATAAGTTATGGCTCTTATGATACTAGGTATGCCAATTCAGACTCTAAAAACCATTATTACATATTTAGCAAGTAGACCAAATTGAAGTTCCTTATTATTTTGTATAGGTACCTGCTATAGTATTAGAAAGTAAGTAGATATCTGCTGATATAGTAAACAATCGAGATGATTAATTAGTTATTTAAATAACTAGTTTAGTTTAGTTATTTGTTGTGTTACATGGTACATCTTGGAACTATTTGTTAACAATTATTGTGCTATTACAAAAAAAAATACTGAAAATGTTGTAAGATTAAGTACCTACTGGCTATCCTAGCTAGATTTTTTAGACCTGTGCTAAGGATAACCAACCCTCTCCCTCGTTAACCAAATGTATGCACAGCACATGTTTAATTCTACTTATTTATGCACTCACTAAAATTGCTAATATACATACTAGGTATATTATTCACTAAAAATAAATATTATTGTACGTTATTATAGTTACGAGTAACTTAAGCAATGGGAACTGGTGAGTAGTATGTTTATATATATATATATATATATATATATATATATATAAACATACTACTCACCAGTTCCCATTGCTGTGTAATATGTGTGTGTGTGTGTGTGTGTGTGTTTATGTTTATATAAGTTCTTGTAAATGACAACATGAAAGAGTAAATGGGACCTATAGGTAAATAACATTATAGGTTTTGTTTTAAGAAAATATAATACACTATATTATAAAAATATGTAACTAGTTTTTACATTGAGTAAGTGGCAGATTAAATATGGGCAATTCTGCATTAAGCTTATTATATGAGAATGTACATAAACAAAATTGCGGGTAGTTAATTAATGATTAAATACACGCTATTTTATTTGTCAGGTATAGGCACAGAATAGGTAATACATAGTTGGTATAGGTTATCTAATTATTACCCAACCCAGATGCTATTAGGATAATAATAAAAATAGGTTTATCATTTATGGATACAGTCACTCGAGAGAAAACGATAGAATGTTAACTGTCATTCTAATAAGATCTGGATATAATAGTACCTACCAATGTTTATATAGTAGGTATCAAAAGTTTTTTAAGTAACTATTAAGTATTTTATTTTAGTGTGCACTACGAACATAAACGTTTTTAACGATGTATCAATGTCCTTCTGGAAAAAAATGCTTTTCGAAAGGCGTCTCAGCATCGTCGCTATGTCTGTCATGATATTTAAATAACACAAGTTAACATTGGTACAGAATAAGAAAAATGCCCTTGACTTTTAAAAGCAACGCTTCCGACGCGACACTAATGGCAACCGCAGATATGCGTCAAGACAGATTTGCGGTAAGACCTAAGACTATGTGTGGGGATTTGACCAATGGTTGAGGGCCTAGGTGAATGCGTGAGAACGACAGTACGTCAGTTGAGAGGCGATATTTGCATCCTTTAACGGGGGAAATCTTCCAGATATACCCAATCACAATAATATGAGGGAGGGGTCGGGTAGTGTGGATTTTCTACCCACTAAAATCCACTTGGTGACCGTCTTCAGCTCATAATGAGAGGCTCCGGGAACTCCTAAGAATAAGTGCCGGAGCCTCTCTTGTGCGACGTCCATTGTGGGTTAATTCCAGGGGAGATTATCCTACCACCTCTTGTTAGGTTCAGCAGCATGAATTGGTAAATAAATGTATGGGAAGCATTTGAGGTGAGCGACCACAACAGCGACTCTAGCCATATTTATCTTGATCATGTGTCGTGTCGCTATGTCGCCGTCGCGTGTCGCGGTCATCTATCTTTTCGTCTGCCTTTACTAAAAATCGTTGGTCAGTGATTTCTCTATTCTAAGGTCAGTAATTGACATTAGGAATAAGAAAACTACAAAAAAAAAGCATCGTGTATAACAGCCGCTAACCAACGTTTATAAGGGTGGTACATCATATAAATGATATGACAAAAATATAATAGCAATTGAGATTATTCAGATCAGTATTTCATTTATGTTTAACGCAACGAACAAGAAATTATGTGAAGAGTTGGAAGAAATTATTTGAAACTAACATAGGCATCATGCCCGTGACTTCGTCCGTATTGAATATAAGGTGATTTATATTCTTAAGTTAACTTCCATGTATAAATGGCCTATGTCCTTCCCCTTGCCCCCTCTCTCTATAGTAAATTCCATCAACATTGGTTGAAAAAATGGGCCGTTAAAATCAGCTAACTGTAGAGCTCAGCAGCACCGGTGACGGCAGCTCTTTTGATGGTCGCTGTGTAAACAGCATCAGTTACGCGGACGACATGGAGCTATTGAGTCCATCGGTGAGTGCACTCCGGAAGCTACTGGGGATTTGCGAGAACTATGCGCAGAGACACGGCCTGCAATATAATGTGAAGAAGAGCGAATTTCTAGTGTTTCGGGCGAGGGCACGGAAACCAAAGCAGGTATCGGCAGTGACACTGGGAGGTCGGCGACATCGATCTTCGGAGAGTGTCAGAATTCAGATACCTTGGCCATGCGGTAACCGAGGATCTGAAGGATGACCTTGACATGGAGAGGGAAAGGAGTGCTATTACGGTCCGATGTAATATGTTGGCTTGCAGGTTCGCGCGGTGCACGTTAGACGTCAAAACACTTTTTAAAGCGTTTTGCCAGACGTTATACACGTGCGGCCTGTGGACCAACTAGACGCAGAAGACGTACAATGCGCTCCGAGTGCAATAGAATAACGCCTTCAGGGTGATGTTGGGGCTCCCCCGATACTGTAGTGCCTTGGCTATGTTTGCGTACGCGCACACGGACGACTTTTATGCTGTCATGCGCAAAAGAGTCGCATCAGCGATTTAAACAAATTTTATTTATTTATTTATACCGTAGCAGATAGACAGACAAACTTTCGCATTAATAATATTAGTATGGATTTTATTCTGTCTATTAATTCTATGTCAATGAGCTGTTGAAGTTAGCTTTTTAGAATTACCACGTATTACTTACCTAAACGCTTATTCTAAGTGTCAACGCCACAATCAGATTTCCTTAGCCGCGTCGGATGCAATGTCGCGATGTAAAAAGTGACAAGAGAGTCTTATGTCTGCACTTCACATAACTGTGTAGTAGAGCCGCGGTAGTCCAACAGTGAATAAAAACTCGAAGTCGTCTCCATAATTCAAAGCTCCGCCGTCCATATAGCCTTGCTATAATTGGATATATTACGCATATTATGTCGTTTACTGAATCACGTATGGAATGGAACTCGATTAGCGCGTAACGACGCCAGTTATCGCCACACGCAATTGTCATTATAAAATTGCTTACTGATTAAGTGCATCGTAAATAATACAAATTTAAGAGGGGTTGTTTAAAAGCTTTGAATAACAATAGTTAATTTTACCTACTTGAATCAATTACCATAGTGGACTCTCTGTTTCTATGATTAGTCTAAGCAACGGGGCGGTTCTTTGTATGGAGATCCCCGCATTAAGCCCCACGCCGTCAGTCGTTGAAACTTGGCAGGGTTGTAGTATGGTATGGTATGAACAAAAACTTATACAAAAATATCTTTAAAAAATGCGGAAGTTAGGTATTTATAGCTAAAACTTAATATTTATGACTAAACATATTCTTGATTTCTTTTTAAAATAGTAATAGGTTTTGAGTGTAAATATACTATATTTACACTCAAAACCGAAATATCAAATGAAATAATCATGCAGAACATCGATATGTAAACCGATTTTATTATCAAACCCAACCTGCGTTTACGCGATATTGTACCTTTCGGCTTTGACAATTGGGTAGGTATAGCATAAAAAACCTTAATTCCTTTTTGATCTTTTATTGGCTGATGCCCGCAACTTCGTCCGCGGGGTTTAGGTACGTTTTTGATTCCCGCGGGAACTTCTTAATTTTCGGCGTAAAAAGTAGCCTATGTCACTCTCCAGGTCCTCAACTATACCCATACCAAAATTCACGCCGATCCGTTGCTCCGTTGCGGCGTGATTGAAGGACAAACCAACAAACCAATAAACCAACAAACCAACAAACAAACACACTTTCGCATTTATAATATTAGTATGATTTATAGTATCTCTGAATTTATACTTTTTCAGCAACTTTTCATTTTTGCTACTAGTGATATTATAGTTTTAGAAATAGGTACCCAGCAGCTCTACATTTACTGAAAAAAGCGTTGCTTCCGGCTCGTCTCGCAAATTGCGATCAGGTTAAGTGATTTATTATTCTTAATATGTAACACTTTGTAGTATCATGAAATACGGACCACATTTAAATTTACATTACTTTAGTATTTATATTTGATGCCACCATAAAGGATGCTGAATAGGATGTCCCTGGTGAATCAAATAACTCTTTGCCATAAAGCTTCAGTTATGTTGATCCGATTTTAATTTATTCATTAAGTGATCGTAAGTCCGGGTCACGGATTCATGTATTTATTTAGGATTACGAATAAGTATTATAAACTTTTTTTCTATATTTCTTTTCGTAGTCTTTTTGGTTACCATAATATGATTATTAAAATAATATTGACAACGAATATACTTTCACTTAAAAAAAAATGTGTTAAAATCAAAATTTTATTATACCTAACCTACCTACCATTAAAATACAATATTTTTCCAAAGAAATCACATAAATTATTATGTTTCTCTAGTTATAGTGTTAGTTCTTAGCAAACGTTTTAAAACCTAAGGGTTTCCAGGAATTTATTTCACACGCCGGAAGATCTAACATTGCTAAAACTATAATCATAATCTCACGCCTAAGTATAAAGTATTGACCTTTTCAACAAAAAACCTATGTCTTAATACATAATGACTAAGTGATATTTCAACGTTACATGAGAGTGTAATAACACAAAAATAGTATCACTTTTTAAACATGACTTGTCATCATACTAATAATATTATAAATACTAATATTATTAATTATATTAAGATGATGAACAAGTACACATTATATTTAAATGCAATTCATTTAAATATAATGTGTATTCCAACTAGGAAAGAATTTTCATACAATTCAAAATCTCTAATAAACCAGTGTGAATATGCAGATGAAGTCGTGGGAAAGTAAAGCTAGTAAGGAATGGAATTCATAATTATTGAAAAGAGGTTGTGAAATAGAGCATACTCGAGTTCGTGTGTCGTCCGGCCCTGAAGCTTCACGGGCAGACTACTCTGTTATTATGAACCTGTTTTCATATGGATGCTGCACTTGTTATTCACTTTGTATTCTTCATGTTAGTACCTTAAATATAACTCCTTTCATTTATCATTATTTGAAAAGTTGAATTACTTTAATCGTAGCACCGTGTACGAGTTATTGCATTAGGAAGTTTTTATTTTGTAACTAGCTGACCCGGCGAACTTCGTACCGCCTTAGCGTAGTGACATTGACATTCGTTACGCGCGTTTTTTTAAATATGCAAAATTAAATGTATATTTTTCAATATTTCTGAGAGATTTTCTTAATATTTTTTTCCGTAAGAACCTTCTCCTAATAATAAAAAATACAACAAAAAAAGAATTAGTGAAATCGGTCCAGCCATTCACGCGTGATGCCGTGACCAAGGAAAACGGGTTTCATTTTTATATATATTTAAAAACGTCTTGTAAAAAAAAAGTTATGATGTGTACTACATTTGACGTTATGACTTATGTTCCACAAAATTAGGCGTGAATTGGCAGCATTCAACTTTGAAAACTGCTGGCCACAGTCGGATAAAAAATAAAGTGGTCATCTGCAGTGGCTTAATATTATTTTCTTTGTAATTTTTCTTAAATTTGGTTTTCATTCTCTGATAAATGATTTATTTATTTCACGTAGGATATTTTGTGTCACTTATGATACGTTAAGATCTTCTACTGAGAAGAGCCGGCAAGAAACTCAGCAGTTGTACTTTTTTCAAAAAACAAAAGGTAACAATAAATAAATAATACATGACTTGTGGGTCTCTCTAGCATTTAACACTTTTAACTTTTATTAAGTTTTCATTTCGTAAAGTTTCTTTGTTATCATTTTATTTTCTTGTATTTACAAGAATTTATAGCTCTTTTGATACAGATCTAGATTTAGTTACGTAAGAAGAAAGGAAAGAATAATTATAGCACTGGATTACATCTGCTTGTAAATCGGGCGTTTACAATTACTATGATACCATCAGAGGCGAGCATTCAGTTGTGATAAAAAAGCAATGCTTAAATACTCTATTAGCAATTTTGCTATAAATATTATTAGAATATCTATCTATAGAATAAATCTAATTAGTTGTAACTGAATAATGACAATGCACAGTACAACTGTGAAAGTGCGTTTTTCAGTCTGTTACCACAGAATAGGTAGTAATCAGTACAGTTACCTTTTCATAGCTTGTTCGCTTTTGTTAGGTGCAGAGATATCTAGCATTCCGCAGATAAACAAAGACTGCACAAGACTTGCCCCTTATAGGAAGCATAATATCTTATAGAGATGATCTCATCATCATGTCAACTATTGCCTGCAAGCATTAACCACGTGTTTCCCCTAAGAAATAGAGAGGGAGAGTCCACCACGCTGATCAAGTGTAACTTGACAGACTTTTCTCAAAAAAAAACAAAAGTTCGCTTATATGAGAAACTTACAAATAATATATGCTTAAAAACTTATGCTTAGAGTAAATAGGTGACCTACATACTAATCTTATTATTAAACTTCGCACTTTGAAAATGCTTAAGTAATTTTTTTCTTAAATCCTACAAGGATTAAATAATTTATAAAATGATTTAATATAGAGTAAATCCTACAGTAGCGCTCCCTCAAACTGTATAGTTTTTGAACCATAAGTTTTAGTCCTAGCTTTTGATAATTTTGTAATTTATGTTTGTAATTTGTACAATGTACCTAACCTACCTAAATAATACCTTTAACAACATTATCAAGAATTCTCGAACATGGTTTCCTCATGATTTTTTTCTTGAAAAAAGCAAGGTGAGTCTCCGTAAAGCAACAAGAATGATTAAAAATTTATAATGTAAAATAATATTTAAAATAACTAATTATAAATAAATAGCATAAATAATATTAAAAAATGGTACTTAACAGACACTACAAGCAACTTCTTAACTTAAAATGCATAATAATATACCGTCGTTCGCGTCGCGTCGGTGTGAAAAATATATGGTTACATTTCAAAGCGCAATTTATTGTTCGTGAAGATTGATAAAGATTTAACTGAAGAATTTATTCGTGTTTCTTCCGACCCTGAGCTCGATAGTCAGTCGAATTGATTAGGGGTATATCATCATATCTCGCTTATAATTTAGCAGCTTCACTATTAATGTGGTTGCATACCGCGAGACAAGAGCCACAAGAGCCGCAATGATTATGGTTAAAGAGCCGTATATACAACGACATTCACCGATCTGTTTACCAGATGAAACCTACTTTTTATTTAAATACGCCTTAAATAGGTTGCCTATCAAAATCCTGACCAGGTTATATCGGTATAGATCAGTATATTCGGCTCTAGGACTATTAAAACACAAAAATGAAGTAGCGGTAAGAAGTGCACTATTAACTTTAATTCCAAAAAATGTGGATGTAAGTTTGTCCGCATTTATTGCATAGCTTACATTCTAAGAAAGCTTGGAGACGTGTATTCTGCTATCACTTTTAACTATCTCGACACCAAATTTCATGAAAATCGGTTGAAAAGATGGGCCGTTAAAGCGTAGCAGACAAATAGACAGATGGACGGACAGACAGTCAGACACACATAGTTTCACATTTTTAATATTAGTTTGGATTTGTATGGATTGTTTCAATATACCTATGAATTAAACAGGAAGGAATATTGATAACAAAATTCACTATTCAATCAACTTCATTTATTTAAATTAAAAAAAAGACTTAAATATTATCCTCTTGATCTTAAAACTTGTTAGCAGGGACAAAAAGTAGATCTGATGACATTTCAAAGTACACGTTGAGAAGGTGACTGAACTCTATTTTGTTACCTTCGGAATAACGCCACTATCCAGACTTTATATTAAATACCTAGTATATATTATAACATTTGAGATTGTTCCAGGATGAAGTTCTGGTAATAATTTGCTCCAAGGGAAGAAGGCACGTTGATATATTCAAATAGGGATACTCTATTTTTTCAACTTCTTTAATGTCTGATCACGTAATCTCATTTGCAATTCGACCAACAAATGGAATGGGATTGCATCACTATTGGTCAAGTGACAAGGATGACATGACCAAACTTTAAAGAAATTGAAAAAAAAATCATCCCTTTTGGATGGAACGAACTTTGGAGACAATCGTAAATAAATTCTATGACTTTCAATTTTGGCATCTATCTCTATGGATGTTTCGATGAGATAGATTTGTTTTTTGTTGGTTTGTCCTTGAATCATTCTGCAAAGTGACCCTAAACGGTGCGTAGCTTTTAGTGTGAAGTTTGCATAGCTTTTAGCAGCGCTAATAGCTTTCGTTTTAACTCAACGCCCCAGCTTTAAACACATTTCAGTGACATAATGATATCATTAATATTATGTACTAGTTATAATTTAAGGTATAGGTACTAAAATTCTACATCAATGGGTCTAACACATTAAATTGTTATCACGAGGTTTATATCAAAATTGTGATAAAGTACGCCCCACGATTAAACTAAACGCAATACAAAAGGTTGTTTAAAGGTAAGTGCTTGTCACGTCTTGTTTAAAATGATGGTGCATTACCTACAAGAAAAATAATATTTAAGAATCTATAATAATAGAATTAGTATCAAGTACAATTATTTATCCTAGATACATTTTATAGCTGATTTATGATCAGAGGGCGCTGAAGTAGTATGTTTATATGTTATCTCCTTAATTTGCGGTCGGCGGTCGACCTTCATTGCGACTTTTTATACCACGGACATCTCACTACTTATTCTGAAAGAGCACTTATCATGTTGCGTATAATTACGATAAGCAAATACAGACTTGTTACAAAAAAGTTTAGCGTCTGTTTTATAATGCCTTTATTAGGTAACGTGCTGATGATATTGACCTTGATATTATGTTGTATGAATTATTAACAAAGGGCCGAAAACCTTTCAATAGAAAAAGTGCTTAGGCAGTACTCGACGCGTCTGTTTCAAACAGTAGCTGAACCTTCACGTGGCCTCCTACGTTTTTGCGTAGATAAGTTAGTAATTTTCTCTGGAGTTTTATTGCGTGTCGATGCATCGCTTCGTGTTCCTCACTCACCTAAGACAACGTACCTACAACAACAACAAAATTATCGCTACAAGTATAAATTTGTTTACTCAGTGTAGGCACTAAAGTAAGGTCTAAGCACCGTGATCTGTGGGTCTAAGTATTTATTATGCATTGTGGGACATAATATTATAGGTACCAACACTTAAAATGGCCACGTGCTTCATACCATATGTACCTATACTTAAACTGTGCACCCATTTGAGCGTGATTAGCAAAAAGATCAAGTATGGAGACACCCTCGCGTCTTGGATAGGTTGGTTTTTTAGTTTCGGTTGCTTCAACATTATGTGACTTTTTGCATTACAACCTTGATTTTTAAATACCACAGTAACGCGGGTTGTATCTTATTAAAAAGCACACGTTATAAAAACTGTTGAAATATTTTTTAGCTAATTTATTATACTTTGTACTTTAATTATAGAAGATAATTGATCTAGGAAAATGTGAAACACTAGAAAATTTAACACTTCGTTATTTATGCGCGTTTTGAATAGCATTAAATAGGTCGAGCATAAAATTACTATCTAGTAACTGTAAAAAACAGCAAACAGATTCACAAATTCTGATATATTGGTGGAACTGTAAAATATTAGTAGATTAAAGATTTGAATGTTATTGAAAGAAAGGTTTTAGTAAAATTATGCCTACATTATTGGCTACACTTAATGCAATGATTGATTATAGTTTTTTGTAAGGCTGATGTTCTTTTTCGTACCTTGACATTAAGTTAATTAACATTTAATATCCTGCTCCATTAATTTACATTTGGGGCTATTTGTATGTTTTGGTAGAGTATGAAACCGATTTATATCTAGCTTTAGATTGGTAGTCCCACCAACTTGTTTAGTCTTATGGCCAAAATGTTAACTACTTTTTATGGCTGTTTAGTTTTTATTTATATTAGCGACGCTGTCACCGGGTCAGATAAGTTTTAGGACTATACCTAGGTCGAAGAATCAAAGGGACTCGAGGGCTCTAAAGATAAGAAAGCTGGTTTGGAAGTGAGCAGGTCTGGCACGGTACTGATAGCTGGGCAAGAGTGGAGTAAATCAGTGTAGGACGATCACTTACACGATACCTTTCACCTTTCATGTACCGTTCTTTATATACAAGACCTTCCTGGCGCACTGGTGAGCGTTGTAGTCTTATAAGTAGAAGGTCCCGGGTTCGGGAGGGTAAATTTGTTTTTTTTGGTCTGGTTTGGTGGGAGGCTTCGGCCATGACTACTTACCACTCTACCGGAAAATTCGTGCCGCCAAGCGATTTAGCGTTCCGGTAGAACTGCCATACTCCCTCCATACCCCTTACAGGTTAGCCCGCTACAACTTGGATTGCATCATCTCTTACCACAAGGTAAAATTGCAGTCAAGGGCTAACAAGTGGAAGAGGGCTGCTTGCTCTCAAAAAAGTAATCCTGCAGTGGATGCATCTAGGATTTATTGGTAAACAGACTAATATAGGCGTTGATATTATCGTATATATGGAATGCGTTTGCTTAGAAGATGCCTATTGACCTAGTATTCTAAATACTTGGTATCTAATAAAACAGTTCAACGTTTACAATGTTGCAGGTTCTTGTACGCAATATGCTCGCTACTAAATTTAAGTAGCCACAAACTTTGCATATTTTGCTTGTAAATTTGTATAATATTGAAGGTGCAGTAGTGATAATGACGTATTAAAACAGATTATTTGATCTAAAAACAATTTTCAAGTCAAATGCAGTAATTTTGTAAAGTAAAATTTTCATATTTATCAAATAATTAAACGTTCTTGTGAATAACTGGTAATTAATCTGACTTTACTTTATTTAGAACATGTTGCTAATTATATTTTAATAGCAAGTAACATCTGCAGATAAAAATGTAGTATTTAGAACGCAGAATATAATAATTATGCAGTGCAGTTTCTAATCTTTCTACTTTCAATAAAAAAGTAACAAAGTCTTTTCAAAGTTTTTTGTTTTTCAAATTTAACGTGTTCATTGAACTTTATCTGGTCTGGTCTGGCTGGAGGCTTCGGCCGTAGGTATTTCCACCATGAAGACGTACCGCCAAGCGATTTACCGTTTCGGTACGATCCCGTGTAGAAACCGATTAGGGTTTACCTATTAGGGGTGTACTTACCGCCGTACCCCTAACAGGTTAGCCCGCTACCATCTTAGACTACATCATCACTTACTATCAGGTGAGATCGCAGTCCAGAGAGACAAGAGTCACGAAATCAAAAACAGTGTGTGTGTGCAATTCACACACGGCATAAGTGAAACTTCAGGAAAGTAGCCTGCGAGAGAATGAGATAAATATAAATTGTATTCTATCTATTATGAATATGTTTGTCTATTTTAGTTGCCGCTTTTTCGTTTCATCGAATTTTCAAATCACAACGATTCTAAAGAAATTTCACTTCGAAAAATCTAAAACCGGATGTAGTCGCGGTCATCATCTAGTAATATAATAAAGCGCAAACCTAGGAAATTATCAAAAGAACTTTTCAATTAGCACGTTCTATGATCATGAATAATAAAGGGTACTTAGGTTCACAGAGCGCGTATTTTCCCCCGCGATTATACCAATGGCTCGTAATAACTCACGATCTTTACAACACCGTAGATATGCTTGCGTTTATTGATGCTCATGGCGAAACTGATCAGCAGCATCGGTGTTACGAAACTGCTTGAAGTACGAACAGTCGAACAACCCTAAGGAGTAACTAGTTTACGCTACCAAAAAATTGTAACTGTCGCCAAGTTTCATGCTGGTTCTTCTCGCTAAGAATAGCATTCCAAACCAGTTGTAGATTAACTTCAGCGCTAACAATAGTTTATTTGAATAAGAAACATGTAAATCTATAGGTACTAATATTATAAATGCAAAAGTTTCGATAGATAGGTTATTAGATGGATGGATGGATGTTTGTGACTCAATCACAGCCGAAAGGTTGAACGGATCTGGATTAAATTTGGCGCAGAGATAGATTATAGTATGGAATAATACATAGGCTACTCTTTATTCCGGAAAATTAAAGAGTTCCTATGGGAACCAAAAACCTCAATCATCGAATCAGCTAGTTTTGAATAGAGATTAGCAATTTTAATAATTGAAAATTTTGGCATAAAAAGCCGTAACTGTAACTACAGATAATATGAATTATTTTCCTTAAAGCAAATACGTCTTCAGGATTCTGTGGAGACAGTTCCTCCGAAATTTTAATATTTTACCTATAGGTCATCGACCAAACATAGGTTGTTTAGTCGATGCTATGGGTAGATGTGTACCTACATGTGACTTTCAGGTACTTTATTTGTACAGCAAAGTAATTACAAGTAAATGGTAGCATAAAAGAGGGTTAAAACTATGAACATCAATCACAGTTACATATAAAACAAGTCATCATCATTGTAACCAACTGGCTGACGAAGGCGCCAGCCCACTGTTGAGCACGAGTCTCCTCTTAGAAATTTCTAAGTGTTTAAGCTAACGTACAACACGCTTGCCATTTTTTGGATTGGTAGCGTTTAAACACACTCTTTGGGGAACTTTCAGGAACACAGGTTTCACTGGCTCACGATATTTTCTTCTCCGTGCGTACAAATGATATCAGTAGAACTCCGAAAAAATTTACGTCCCCGGAGAACGAACTCCGGACTCCGACTCCTTTCTGTCTGCCGGTCTTTGACATGAATTGAATAAACAAATTTAAGAAATCCATTAAAAGTATGCTCCTGAAAAAAGCTTATTATACTGTTGAAGATTATGTAAATGATAGAGGAGCATGGATTTGATCGCTCCAGCAATGCTGGGGACAGCGGTTACTTATGTACACATTGATATAGTAATTGTAAATGAATTATTTAAAAAAAGCAACCACCGAGTTTCTTGCTGGTTCTTCTCGGTAGGAATGGCATTCCGAACCAGTGGTAGATTCACTTGACGATTCAAAAGTACTTGTAAAAGTTTATTTGAATAAAGAATATTTGATTTGATTTGATTTGATTTGATTTGATATAGGAGTCCGAGGTCTAGTTATCACCGCACAGAACAATTCAGTAATAGTTACCTTAAAATCAAGGTAAGTAATAATAGCGCAGCCAATTTATGTCCAACCAATCAATCGCGCGGAAATTTTGATCGTAGAGAAACGTATCAAATAAAATAATGATAGACGAAAACCGTGGGTGATCAATGATTACGGTTTTCTTACGGGTTTATTGCCTAAACGTAATAAGGCAGGCATGATTTTATTAGTCTGTGATGTCTTTTCTATATTATACTGCTCTATTATTATGAGAGACAACTTAGCAACTAAGTATTATAAGAATGTTTGGGCTTTATCTCTTTATAAGTTTTATGGGTTAGTAAGTAGTTAGTACGTACAGTAGGAAAAAAATATGAATTAATTACCCACGGGTTTGGTATATATAATGAAAATTAACTCATTATACCTCAAAGAATAATTGAAAATGATAAAAAAACCCGGTCAAAAGATATTATTATATATATTTATTTAATAAGGATGCGGCGGCACGCAATTCGTTTGGTCATTTGAGTTAACTCGCCTTTACTCCACTCCGCCTTTATGCATTGACCCCTAATAGTAAAGGTTATCGAATTACGCGACATAAACCTTAATTTGTATTAGTTTCTACATAGATCGTCATTTAAATTAGATTGCGCTTAATATGTAAATACGACATTTGTAATTAGGTGTCTCATATCTAGAAGTAGAACACGCCTACCTTGATAATGTCATAATTATCGTATAGTAATTATAAGTTAAGTATTTAGCACCTGCAATCTACATTGTACCTATTAGGTAGATAAGAAATGGAAAACAATGAAAATTGTAATTACAACCAGGTTTTAAAAGTTGGTTAGTAAAAATGTATAAAATAGTTTGCAATATTACCACAGTCATCATCATCATCATCTCAGCCTGCAGACGTCCACTGCTGAACATAGGCCTTTCCCAAAGAACGCCACGACACTCAGTCCTCAGCTTTCCTCTTCCAGCCACTTCCCGCCACCCTCTTAATGTCGTCGGTCCATCTTGCTGGAGGGCACCCCACAGTACGCTTACTTGTACGCGATCTCCACTCTAAGACCTTCCGGCCCCAGCCGCCATCACTCCTTTGACAGGCATGGCCTGCCCACTGCCACTTCAGCTTGCTAATGGTTTGGGCTATGTCAGTGACCCTGGTTCTCTTACGGATCTCTTCATTTCGGATCTTGTCCGAAATGTTGTATGGAGAGCCCTCTCCATAGCACTCTGAGCGACTTTAAATTAGTGGACCAAGCCTTTTGTTAGTGTTCACGTTTCAGCGCCATTAGTGAGGACAGGGAGGACACTCTGATTATAGACTTTCGTATTCAGGCATTGAGGTATTGACGATGAGAAGACCTGACATAATTTACCAAATGCCGCCCAGCCCAGCCGTGTTCTTTTTTTGACCTATTCGTCGAAATTGTTTCTACCCAGTTGAATGATCTGGCCAAGGTTGAATGATCTTGCTAATTACCACAGTATATTTCTGGAACCCGTACTATATTACTAGGTATTATAATTTTCCGGCCCACCCGCTGCACCGATTTAAGCGAAATATTTGTACAGAGATAGGTCGCATCCTGGGGTTGTACATAGGCTACAATTCAATGGGGAAAACCTAGGAGTTTCTGAAGTATTAAAAATAATCTAAGACCACGCAGGCGATGGCGGGCATCATCCACTGATCAAAAGTAATTAAGTTTATTTACTTTGAGCATATTAAAATAAAATTATTTGTTCTTAACAACAAGGTTACATTCATAAATAGTGCTGCCTTTGTTTAAAGGAAATTTTAATGTTTTATGTTGTTTGCTTATATAGCTTCCCGTGTTATGCGCACCTTATTATATTGGTATTAATATTAATAATATAAAACTAGTTTTAAATTTATCATTCGCAAGATTTTTGCAACATTGTTGCGTCTATAACCTCTATTAAACCGATAGTCTCATGTATACTTCAATATACATAAGGACTATATTATCATATACTGAGACTGATACTTATTGAATTATGCTCACCTTATTCGGTTTAAGCAGCTAAGTTAAGCTAAGTTAAGCTAGTTTAATTGGATATATAAAGAGTCAGTTGTGAAGATGAAATTATAGCCAAGCTATAACAATCTGGCGAATGACACTACGGAATGGAATTATGACTTTGTTGAGCACAGAAAAAGAAATCAACTTTTATGCTTATGTTCTGTGTCGTTGAGTATTACGAGTCACAAAAAACTATAATTTATCACAATATATTGAATAAATATTATATGCATAACAAACTATGTGCATAAGAGCAAGGTTGATGTTGTGGGATGAAAAGTAAAATATTAGGTCCTTACATAATATGAAATTGGCGTTTTGTCGTACTGGGCACTTTGATCTCAAATATCTCCTCTTTGGTTAGGAATCTCAATTTAAAATTTATACAACTATTTACTCATGCTTTTGTGTTTTGAAAACCCAAATTTTTTTTTTTCCTCTTTTGGTTTTTTCTTTGTGTCACTCAGTTTACAAAATGGAAAACTTGAAATATCGCGTTATTTACGAGTACGAGCTCCATCGTGGCACCAGTGCTGCAGAAACGGCTCGAAGGATTAATGATGTGTATGGCGGCGGTGTCGCAAAAGAAAACATAGTGCGTTTTTGGTTCTAACATTTTCGTTCTGGAAATTTCGACCTGCAGAACAAGCCCCGTGGACGGCCGGAGACCAAAGTTGACAATGAAGAATTGAAGGATCCTTAAGTCTGACATATTATGTCAGACTTAAGGATCCGATTCATCGGATGAACCGGGGAAAGGCTATGGACAGATAGACGTACTCTTTCGCATTTTGAATATGAGAACTTCGGATAATATTCAATAGTAACAGTAATATGAAACATGATATAGCTCTGCAATGTAATATGAATGCTACTGTATACCTACCTACTTATACTATCCGTAGGCGGAATATTAACACAACATATTCATTGTATTGTCTATTGAGGGATTATAATTTAAAAGATAATGTTCTTATATAAACTGTAAGCTAATAAGTGATCTATAAATTTAAAAAAATATATAATTTTAAAGTACAAATTCACAGCAGTACCTAGTACGTATATAGGTTACAAGTTAACGAGTAACAGTTGACCGACTTATAAAATGTAGGTACTTGGAGAAGTTGGACGAGCAACCCTACCCGTGCCTGCACTACGCGTGGCCTGACACACACTTGGCCGGTTTTTTATCCATACGATTGAAGACAAATTGACAACCCTGGTACGCGGAATGCAAAGTGTAGGCGGTACATTATGTGACATGTTTAGAACTGTCCTCATAACATTAAACGACTTAACATTGTATGGGAGGAGCACGCAAGCAGCTTCTGTAAGGTCATTCGCACACCTGTTTATGTATTAAACCTACAATAGTCATTTTGTATTATTGACGCCATTACAGTAGTTTATAATGACATTTTGCACTCACAAAAAAAGAAATCTATTGTAATATTAATAATCTCGTCAAATGTACCATGTCTAGCAACTTGAGACTGCACAATAGGTATGTAGACTCCCAAAATGAAAGTCTCAAAAATTTTTGAGAAATTATAAGCCAGCGGATGAAATCGAGAGGGAAAATGCTAGGGAATTCAAAAATAAACACTTTTCTTCAGTAAAATAAGCATTATAAATCCGTCTGTTTCATACTCAATCAAACACAATCAATTATTTCGTTTAAACCGATTATACAGTCCATTGAATATAATCAGCCCGCCCTTAGCTATCATGCATTACCATACAATGAGCCCCCGAAATGCACGCTTATTATTTCGAAGGTCCCATTCACGTGGTCTCGTGATGCTCTTATTATTTATCGAAACACTGATAAATCATTTATTGAAAGCTATCTTGATGATATTTCTTCGTGCCTTCTTTGACTTTGAATTGCGACAGGTCTATTCAATTTAACTTCGAAATGTTTATGGATCTTAAAATATACCGTCTTAATATATTCATAATATGTGAATATTTTAAAGGTTACCTTATTAAATATTGTGAGTAATTTAAAAAAAAAACATTTATGTCAACAGTGTTCAATTTGAAAATAAAGATTTATATGTAAATAGAAATTTAACGCCGGAAACATTTGCAGTGCACTAATAATTGGTAGTATATAAGTAACTAAGTAGTATTTAAGAAGTTAGTTTTAATTTAGTTCTCAGTTTACAGTTTATTATATTTTATAATTATACCGTTGTTAGTTTTACACCAATTATGTTTAGTTCTGGTACCTATTGTATATTAAAATAGCATTGTTTTATATATAAGTACTAGCTGACGCCCGCGACTTCGTACGCGTGGATCGAGGTTTTGTGGTTCCCGCGGGAACTCTTTAATTTTCCGGGATAAAAAGTAGCCTATGTGTTATTCCAGACTATAATCTATCTCTGTGCCAAATTTCATCCAGATCCGTTCAGCCGTTGGGGCGTGATTGAGTAACAAACATCCATACCGACATCCATACATCCAAACTTTCGCATTTATAATATTAGTAAGATATAATGTATTGCGCTTCCGAATAGCCCGTGATTTCACTAGGGGTCATGCCTGAAAACCAGCGCTGTAGTCGAAGGGCTGCAGCAAAAGCTGAGGCAGCGCCTCGTTTAGCCAATTAAATATAGGTTTAAGTTTGTTTAAGTGAGTGCCCGGGTCTCGAGGAACCAAGGTTGGCTTAAATCTTGGTTGTCGCCTTGGTTCCATGAGAGCTGTGGCACTTCATGTATGTTTCACTTAGATGTAATTTTTTTTTTGTTGGCTATATAAAGGATTATTTATTTATTTATTTAATATTTTATAATACTTATGCAAATATAATGGTCACGAGCGAGAATCTTAGCTGTTTTATGACCGTCATTCATAATTTTATGGTATCTTCAATATATCTTTAATATAAAAATATATTATACTTAAATACATTAAAATTGTTGACATAGTTTGCAAATAAAAAATAAAAAATATATAAACTATTTTTAAGTATTCTTACGTTACCTATGTTTTTTATTTAGTAATTATACCTATGTACTTTTAAATTTATAATAAAATCAAAAATAATATTTTTTTATTTTTTATTTTATGACAAACTAGCTGATGCCCGCGACTTCGTACGCGTGGATCGAGGTTTTGTGGTTCCCGCGGGAACTCTTTAATTTTCCGGGATAAAAAGTAGCCTATGTGTTATTCCAGACTATAATCTATCTCTGTGCCAAATTTCATCCAGATCCGTTCAGCCGTTGGGGCGTGATTGAGTAACAAACATCCATACCGACATCCATACATCCAAACTTTCGCATTTATAATATTAGTAAGACTAGCTGATGCCCGCGACTTCGTCCGCGTAGATTTAGTTTTTAAAATCCCTAGGTAACTCTTTGATTTTCCGGGATAAAAAGTAGCCTATATAACTCTCCAGGTCCTCAACTAGGCCCATGCAAAAAATCAAGTCAATCCGTTACTCTGTTGCGATGTGATTGAGGGACAAATCAACAAACCTACAAATCAACAAACAAACACATTATTGCATCCATATCCATATTAATATTATAAATGTGATAGTTTGTCTGTCTGTCTGTCTGCTACGCTTTCACGGCTCAACTGTTCAACCGATATTGATGAAATTTGGTACAGGGGTAGGTTGTATCTCGGGGAAGGACATATGCTACTTTTTATCCCGAAAAATTGAAGAGTTCTCGCGGGAATCAAAAAACAACAATCCACGCGGACGAAGTACTCATCTAGTTTATAATATTAGTAAGATAGTTAGAAGTAAGATTAGTAGGATGGTGAATAACCGAATTAACACTATTAACATATTTTACACCAAGAAATTAAGAAATAAGTTAAGATTTATGTATACTTGAAGTTTATTGATGCTAAAGATAACTGCTAACCGATATGCACATTATAAACACAATAATATAACATATTAACATTTTTGATACAAAGCAGATGCTCACGTTTACTTAACTATGTACATCCACAATTTCTTATTTAATGAACTTAAATTCATTATAATTATAATTTAATTTCATCTAATTCAATTCAGTTCTTCAATTGTTATTCCGGAAATTCATAACCTTTATAGGTTACCTATGCCTGTCTCAGCCAACGACGAAAGCTAAATCTGTACCAAACGTTAAAAAATAGAGCCAAAATATATAGTGGTTGGAGGCGTGAAAAGATAACAGAAAGACAGACACTTTCGCATTTATAAAATTAAAAAAACAAGTCAAGCTGTACCTGCGACTTCGTTCGCGATCGTTATTCTGGCGCATGCAGTGGCGTTGATAAAATAATTAACTACAAAAATGCTAACTAAAATAGGCCTTGCTCCCCACTATAACATGAAAACAGGAGCCGAACCGCGGGCAGGGGTTTGTACCTACTTTTATCGGTTGTGTGCATGTGTGCGATGGAAGCCCGGGGGCAGATAACGAATTCAAAAATTCTATAGTGTAATTTGTGGCCTCGTCTTGATGAAGCTATACTGCACATTGCCCCATCAACACGCATCAATATGGTGTTGTTTATTGCAGCAGCTTGATCGTTTCGAGTGGTCAGTATAGCGTGCTCACAGAACCAAGAATACTCTCGAACTGTCAAATTCTCTGTTTCACCATACACTAAAATAATTAGTTCCTCAGAAGAAGAAACTGTTTGGCATAAGTTTTAATATACGAAATTAAGTCCACATATCACAGGCAAACATATTATGGAAATACCGATGTGAACAGTAAATTATGTCAGCCGTCAGGCTGTTGACGAATTTTCTCTTGGTCGCAATTTTTTATTATAATTAATTTTGTTTCTTTCCAGTGAATTGCTGTTATCTGTTGAGGAGTTTTGTCCTCTATCTCTGATAATATTTATCAAATTTTCACCAAAATTGGGCAAAACTTACCTGATGATACATATACCTTCTAATAAAGAAAGATTTATTCAAATCAGTTCAGATTTGACTAAGTTATGGAGTAGAGTAAAATCAACAAAAAACCCCTATCCCTGGAGGAACCTTATTTTCTATCGGGATAAAAACTATCCTATATTATATTGACCCGGAGTATCAGCTACCGCTATACCAAATTTCATTTAAATCCGTTCATTAGTTTTCGCGTGATGCGCGGCCATACAGACAGACAGACAGACAGACAGACAAAAATTGCATAAAAATCTGTTTTGGGCTCAGTATCGATAATAAAGCATACCCCGATTAAAATTTTCAGAATATATTAAATGCACAGAAATCTTCCAGAAACAGTTTTATTATAAGTATAGATAGATAAAAAAATACACTTGTTCAAGAAGTATTTAAAGAATAATATTTTGTAGGTACCTATTACGGAAAATATATTCTCATCTACTTTTGTTTATCTTTTTGGGGTCTTAACTTAATTAAGATTTTTTTTAAATATCTTATTAACAAATAAAGATGGTAAATATCAAAATATAATATGGTCATAGACATTAGACATTGCCGTAAGCACTTTGCTTAAAAAAACGAGTGATTATAGGATTTTGAAGGTCATGTCGATATGTCTTTAAAATATCGAAAACCTTTTCGTACGCGAGCAATGCCACGCGTATCCGTAGTAAATATTATTATGGCTAAGCAATCGCTCTTCCGCCATAAAATAACAGTTATAACACCACCTACGAGTTTTTATTATAATTTTATGCCTAAAATAGATAAAAATTTGGATCAGTCTACTTTATATAATGTTATGTAATTTTAATTGAATTATCGAGCTGTTTCGTAATGTACCTATACTATTTACCTACAACGCTCGATATCGTCGCTAAGCTAGAATGATATAAAGAACCATGATGCTTTTTCCATTTATTATTACATAATATTTAATAATCATATCAAAAACCAGCCCAATGTGTTTTTCAAAAAGAAGGAGGATTTTCAATTTGTCACGTATTTTCTTTTTTTTGGCGATATTACTAACCGATTTTATTAACTTTTATTGAAGTGACAACTTCTGTAGCCGCGTTGAGTACTTTTTGGTAAGGGGTAAACTTGTGACCGACATGCTCGGACGTTGTTCTATATTCGAAATTGAACTTTAAAGTCTTAGTTTTATATTTTAATTTTTTTTTTAAATATATGTAGTTATATTTAAATATTCGTTTTCATTTCCTTCGGCAGTCCTATGACTGCCATTTTTTAAAATTTGAAATAACGTATCTTCAGGTTGGTCCGATTTAAATTTTGTGAAGATCTTATGAATATCTTCAGAAATGGAGGACGGAAATTCTCAATGAATAGCAAATCACTCGCGATCAGAGTAATTTGTAGACTTATCCATGTATAGTACATAACATACTTTAATATGTTAAATTTCTATTCGGCATCTCATTTTTTAATTTTATTTCGATAAGCTGTTGATTCTAGCGACAAGACGAAGAATTTTCTGTGCGCTAAAGGTTAACTTTACATGCCCAAATCTTGCCTATATCACCAAAATTTGTAAAAAAAAAGATCTTTATAAATTTGCTTGAAATTAGAACTATTTAATTAGGTACATTCACTCAAAACGCATGTATAGTAGTAAAACTGTGTTAATGCATATTTTATGAAACTAAGATAAGATACGAAATCTCTGAATTAATGTTCTTACTCGTACAACTTGAAATCATTGAAATTTGTATTTCGTCAATCACATTTTTATATCTTTATTAAGGTACCGCTAAAGAGTGTTTTACATACATCACCGTCCCAAAGACTATTAACTATCATACCATGTACCTATTAGAGCGTAACCATTTCTGCCAATCCCAGAAAATGTGTTAAGACAGTTTTCATGCCAACACGTATATCGACTCGAATGATGTCGAGTGTCGACTCCCAATGATGGGATAGACCTCTACTTTTTATGGCATCTTTTACGTATAAAGCTTTGATTAGGTACGGTAATGCTGCGACTAATTAGCCGATGAACTTTATTTTATTGGCTTTTACCATATTGGTCTCCTTAATCAATATAAATGTAAAGCTTACTTACTTATACTAGGAAAATTTCCAAGTAACGCTGTAAGGACGACCACATTTAGAATGCTGAGACAGTTTTTACAAAGATGCATCAGATACTTTGCTGGATTAAGTTAGTCGTAGAGTAATTAATTCAATTAATAGTCCTTTTTAGTTTCGCCAGTTTAGCACTAATTATTCTAGCTAGCATGTGCGTTTAGGAGTATCGAGTCACGTGGCTTAGTTTTAAATTATAAACAGAAAAGGCCTGATGCATCTGACCCCAGCCTTGGAGTCTATATTTGGATTAGATTCAATTGCGCGTAGGCGTCGTTGCAGCTTGTCAATTTGGGTTCTAATTTTTTTTGTTCTAATTTTCTAATTTGGCAATCAAATATATATTGAGATATACGCATCTAAGTGAAAAAACAGAACATGAACTTAAAATAAAATATATTTTTTGTAGGAATTTAAATATAGGATCCTTCCTAAATTAATCGTAAATTCTTAAATGAATACCTAACGTCGACCTTCGCTCGTATGGAACCGTACCCAGACCTTTATTTACTATGCAAAATCATAAGATTTTGGTGATATTACAAGTATGTCAACTCGAGCTAAAATGAAAGTGTCCCTTATACTGATGTGACCCGGTGACAGCGTAGCTAGTAACTACATATAAAAAATAATTGGCAGTCATAGAGACTGCCGATAGCACTGAAAACGATTTTTTTTTTCTTTTTAATAAAAAAAAAAGAATTAAAAAATAAACTTTAAATCTAAAGTTTAAATTATTAGTATATTTATATTTAAGACCGTCTTCGTAACAACGCGAGCATGTCGGTTTTCGCGAGCATGATGCTGTTCGCGAGCATGTCGGAGCGAGGTGAGGTGAGGTGATGCGAATCCACAAGTTTACCCCCTACCAAAAAGTGCTCAACGTGGCTAAAGAAATTTTCACTTTGACAAAAACTAAACAGTCATAAAAATCTGTTTCAATTTTGGCCACCTGGCCAGATAAGTTTGTGGGATAGGTAGACGATTCTTAAAGGGGTCAATGGTTAGGGAAAACCTACATCTAAAATATCTTATCATCAAAATCATCTAAAATCTAGACTGCGGTATAATTAGGATGTTAATGTCTCAATCAGTCAGTTCAAAACACACAAAGCATTTAATGCTTTGTGTGTTTTTATTAGTATCCATACTAATATTACAAATGCGAGAGTGTGTTTGTCTCTACGCTTTAAAGACCCATCTTTTGAATCAATTTAAATAAAATTCGGTATGGGGATAGGTCGCATTTCAGGGAAGGGCGTAGGCCAGAACCTCAATCCACGCGGACGAAGTCGTGGGCAACATCTTGTCAAAAGTATCATCTAGAGATGATCTAGTCATAAGAAAAAGGGTAGTTATTTCCCTAGAATAAATCCGTTACGGTTCTTCTCTGTAGGAATGACATTTCGAACCAGGGATAGATTTACAAAAGCATTTGTAAAAGTTTATTTACATTAGGAACTAGCTGATGTTCGCGACTTCGTCCGCGTAGTTTTAGTTTTTTTTCCTTAATTTTCCGGGATAAAAAGTAAAAAGCCTATGTCGCTCTCCAAGTCCTCATCTACACCCATGCCAAAATCATGTCGATCCGTTGTTCCATTGCCGCGTGATTGATGGACAAACCAACAAACAAACACACTTTCGCACATATAATTAGATTTTTAACCGACTTCAAAAAAAGGAGGAGGTTCTCAATTCGTCGGAATCATTTTTTTATTTATTTTTTATTTTTTATGTATGTTCCCCGATTACTCGAAGACGCCTGGACCGATTTGGAAAATTCTTTTTTTTTTGAAAGGGTATACTTTCCAGGTGGTCCCATGGTCATTAGGTCTGATGATGGAATCCTGGGGAAATCAAAGGAACTTAAATTTTATAAGGACACGAACCCAGATAGTCATTAGGTACAGGTCTGTCTACCTTTCGAGAACCTATTTTTCTTTTTTTTTATTATATTTACAGCACTAAAAAGCAAACAATAAAATTATTTTTAAATAAAAAAAAACCGCCTTCAAAGCTTTTTAGTTTTTGAAGGCGGTTTTTTTTATTAGTATGATTTTGTTCGAGTCTAGTCTCTACATGCTCACCTACCGGGTCTTCAAAATGAGTCGGTAACCGGAAAGGTAACACTCATAAAATGGTGCTCAATAAAATACTAAGACGAGGCGTTTAATTAGAAAAGCTGCAATTTAAATCCATTGCAATAGATCGTTAGCAATTTGTAAGCATAATACCGATGGATTATTATTCAAATGCCTTTATTTATATAAATACTAGTTGATACCCACGACATGAAAAAATTTTTTTTATTCCCGCGGGAATTGTTTAATTTTCCGGGATAAAAAGCATATGTCCTTCCCCGGGATACAATCTACCCCTGTACCAAGTTTCATCAAAATAGGTTGAGATGGACCGTGAAAGCGTAGCAGACAGACAGACAGACAGATGGACAGACAGACAGACACACTTTCGCTTTTATTTAGCGTTTTTTTGAGAAAATCAACAACAAACAAAATATATACCCAGATAATGTTTTTTACTTTTTGGTAAGATAGATATAGTTTTTTACTTTTTGGTAAGATAGATATAATAAAAGCCACTAAATAAATAAAGAAAAAAAAAAGATAGATATAGTTTTGAAGTCGGTTTTTGTTTTAGATGAAAGCGAATAATTACTATGAGAAACAATTGCTTTTATCCTATAGATATGAAATTTTTAGGGTTCAACATACAACAGATAGAAAAGATAAAACGTGGTTCTTGCAAATTTAATGAGAGCAATAAAGTGTAATTTGGCATGTAATAATAGCTGTTTGCGATATATGAACTGGTACTCAAATTAACAGCGTGTACAACTTTTATAATTGCCTAATTCTCAAGTATGCCAGTTATAAATTAAGACCCCTATTAGTAAGTAGACTGTGGTTTGTTACTTTAGCAGTAGCTAGACATTTAGTGCCTTTATTCACTTTTACATGAAGCCCACACACTAGTGCGATAGGACTTTTTATACGACTGCCTGAAAAAAGGAAAAAAGTATATTGTTTTCAGGGTTCATGTATGTATGTATGTGAGTTTGTATATTCCACCATAACTTCTATACGCCTGAACCGATTTTGATAAATAAGGTATCGTTATCCCTAGCTTATTCCGGGTGAAATAGGCTAGTAAATTTTTTACAAAAATTGATGGGGTGACCGTGGTCCTGCATTAAAGACTAAAGTTGAAAAAAAAATTCGAAAATAAGATTAACTATATGATCATCATCTAGAAAATGATTAATAGATCCCAAAAATATATAACACTATAATTCAATATCCAGTGATTCACAAAAAAATATCATTTAATAAAAAATGTGAATAAGATTCCAAAGGTATCGTTACGTAGTAACAGTGGTAGCCGTACTTCCATTCGAGGGGAATTTTTGCATTTGGCCTAGGCAAACCTGAATGACGTATTCCAGTGTTCGTACTTTAAAGACTGTCATTCAGTGAGTTTCTTTATTTCAACATAACTTCTAAATGCCGGAACAGATTTGGATGTTAGGGTGACACTGGCTATAATTTTTTTGAAAAAAATTCAATCTTGCAGGGCAGTCGTATCTTTTAATTATTTAATTATTTTCACTTGTTCGCTCTTACGTTAACCCATTGTCCTAGGTGACGTGACGTGAAGCGACGTGACGCGACGCCATAGAAAATGACCGACGTATCTACGCGACAAAGTAGGCCACGTGAAGGGTCAGCTATACTGTTAGATACTGTCATGTCGCGTCGCATCGCGTCGCTTGGCCGCGTTTGTCGCTCACCCGTAGTCCTTGGTAAGCGACAGAAGCGTCTCTACGCGATGCGGCCCATAGAAAATGACAGACATATCTACGCAACAAAGTAGGCCACGTGGAGTTGTATCGACATAAGCGATGAGAAGTGAATACGAGAGGAAAACAGACGTATCTACGCGACAACGTCTCTAAGGCGAGCTTTATATTATTGAGTGTCTTAGAAAACGCGGTACAAACCGTTCTCAACTTTGTGTTTAACAATAAATGCAACTTGTACCTCGTGGACTAAACAGTTTTTCTCACTAGAATCTGTTTTCCTAACCGGTGGTAGTCCTGACATATCAGTAAGAGTCGTCCTACATTAAATAAATTTAATTTAATTAAATTAACGCATGCTTCATGCCTATTTTAAGAGACAAACTTCTTCTTATTATTATTCTTATTTATTCTTTCCTGCATTTTTATTACCAAAAAATGATATTTTATTCAATAATACTTGTTTTTATGACTTTGGCATGTCGTTAAACTTTTTGTGCATTTCAGGTATGAGGATGTTCCGGTGTTAACATCGAAACTAACCACTTATTTCCTGGTCATATGTACTAGGCGCTTTACCTGTATTTATTAAAAGAAACTATACAGTATTGTAGTGTTAGAAATGTCATAGAATTTTTTATATTATTATGTTTTTGTTGGTCTAAAGTTTTATTCTGCGGAAAAATGTGTGATACTGAGATGAATTTGACTTTACCAGATAATCTGGATGAAAACGACAAACATATTTTTACTGCAAAAATAAAATTGTCTTAGGACAAATTCCGCAAAGACATTAGCAACATTAAATGGATCGGATTCTAAGGTATGAGTCTTGAAAAATATCACTATGCGAGTGTGAGTTAAAGACCTCGCTTACGGTTCGATATTCAAACTCAAACTTATGTTTTAACTGGCGAATGCCCGCGACTTCGTCTGCGTGGTTTGAGGTTTTTTGGTTCCCGCGGGAACTCTTTAATTCCCCGGGATAAAAAGTAGCCTATGTGCACTTCCAGATTATAATCTATCTCTGTACCAAATTTCAGCCAGATCCATTCAGCCGTTGGCGCATGATTGAGTAACAAACATCCAAACTTTCACATTTATAATATTAGTAAGAAGTAAGATAGTATAACCCGCATTATGAATAAACTTTTTAAAAACTTCCTGTGAGGCTCTTAAACTATTCTAACAGCAGGCACTACCACAGAATAGGTAATAGTATGGTACTAGTCGAGAGCCCCAGCCATAAGGTTCTATAAGTCAAGATTTGTGTGCCTCTCGCGCCGTATAATGTTTTTCCATATTTCAAATTGTGAAATATTGCACGATAAAGAAAGTAACTTATTGCAAATTGCATTCCTTATCTTCATAAACCATGCCTTTGTGCTTATTCGAGTTCTACTACATACTCGTACCAACGTTTATGACTCAAAATTAAAAAATAAAAATAAAAAGAATTTATTCATGTGGTTATCCCGTGGAGACTCTTTTAATTTCCCTGGAAACTGTAATGTTTTAACTTAAACTCAATTCTTTTTGTAATAAACTTATTACAAGTGATTTTGAATCGTCGAGTGAATCTGCCACAGGTTCGGAATGACATTGCTACCCAGAAGAACCAGAAAGAAACTTGTGGTTGCTCTTTTTAAAAAAAAAACACAGATTTCGCAGTCCCCGCAAGAATCGGAGCATTGAAAATGAATACAAAAATTTACGAAAAAGCACTTCTCGCCTGCATCCGCATCTTTTAACACCATTGCCACCCATTACCATGACGATCGTTCAATAATCATAGAAGCTACGTCACTTTTTATATACGTAAATACCCGTTTTTCTAAAATTCCAAAACTAAAGGGACCACGATCACAATTATTATTAACCGATTTTCAAAATTTTTTCGCCATTTTGTAGGACATTTTTTTCATTCTCTCGTAAGTCGGTTTTTTTTCCGAGATATATACAATTTAGTAAACAAACACCCCACCGAAAACCCGACTTTTTACATTTTTCAAAATTCCAAAAAGTTACTAACTGATTTTCTAAATTCAAACGCTCACACGTGTCTCGATAAATTCCTCAACTCTTGGTACTATTGCCATCTTGATCCTCCCTAAATCCTTGGAGCTATGGCCAAAAATACGTCTCAGGCGATTTGCATCTTATAACCATTTTCAATCGTAAAAATAATTTACAATTACATCAATTTGTACATAAGGTTACAACGTACTAAAATTGTACATCAATGAGGTCACATAAGTAACCGCTGCCCTTAGCATTGCTGGAGCGAGTCAAATCCATGCTCTTTTATCATTTACATAATCTTCAATAGCTTCATAAGCTTTTTTCAGGAGCACACTTTTAATGGATTTATCTGGTATGTATGATTTATCGGGTATGTACTATAAATAAAGAAAATAAATCAATATATTATGGCGCTTTTATTTAAAAGTATAATTTTCTGACGGAACTGATGCAGGTGTACTTAATTAAAATGAAACAAAAGAATCTAAAAGTGATAAATCCTACACCGTTTAGCAAGGTTGCTAGCTGCTTACATATATCGTTTGAATGCCATGCTCAGTGGCCCATGAATAACCTCGAATATAATATTATATTATGGTCGCTATAGCCCAGGTAGCGGATGCCACGCTCGTCCGTCGATTTTTAACCTATTTGTCTGGATAAAAATGTATTCTTAAACTTCCAAATCCATACTGATATTATGTAATTTTAATGATTATAATTATAATGCGAAAGTGTTACTGTCTGTCTATCCATCTGTCTGTCTGCTACGCTTTCATGGCCCATCTTTTCAACCGATTTTGATGATATTTGGTACAGGGATAGGTTGTATCCCGGGGATGGACATAGGCTCCTTTTTATCGTGGAAAATTAATGAGTTCCTGCGGGAATCGAAAAAACTTAGTCCACGCGGGCATCATCTAGTACCTAAATAATCTTTGATATGTCCGTTTTATGCTATAAAGTTTTTAATAAAATAAAATCAAGAAACATATTGAATTATATTTGACAACCTCCGTGGCGCAGTGTTGAGCGCTGTAGTCTTAGCGAGCAGAGGATAAGGAAGTGATCTTGAGGACGTTCACCTCCTTGGAAAAGTCTGATAAAAACAGTGGGCCAGACAACTGGTGGAGTGCTCCTGCAAGGCTACCAGCCGAAACAATCAATCCAACAATCAATACAGTGGAAGAGAAACGCGCGGGAGGTGGTGCGACTCAAATTAGAGAAGTCCGATGACGATTAAATCTGCATCATCATCATCACCCAGCAGCCACGACCACTCTGTTAAGAGTGTACGACTTCAAAGAAGAATAATTGTATGCTATATGCGAAATAATGTCAGCTTTCTAGTTCCAAGATTTTGGGCTGAGCATTGATTAGACTGTCGGAGAGTGACTCAAAATTTTCCTTTGTATGAAAGTATTTTATGTATGGAATTGTATGGAAAGATATAATCAGAAATTATCCTTATGTTAAATGCAGTATATATGTCAACGTATAAAATTGTAATAACCGTCTAGATAATCTAACCGTCGAGATTGTAAACTGTCGAAAGATTACTATTTTTTGGTTGATTGTAATCTGTTAGGTATATTAACCCGATAAAACCTAAGTGCCACTACCTGGTTATTTATATCGAACCCTAACCTAACCTACAAGTAAAAGACAAGAAAATGTAAATACAATGAATATTTCAAAAATTGACCCTCAGAACATTGAACGGTTCACAATCTTTCGACAGTTTACAATCTATCGAGATAAAAAGCGCTAGATTACAATCTAACGCTTTTTACAATTTTACGGTGACATAATATGTACTACTTTCATGAGTGGAAAATTTTAATTGACTGAATTGTACCATAGTTTAATTGTTGGATGTTTCTTAACGGAACAGTATAGCTATATCGTAAACTAGTAAATTAACATAACGGAAACGATTGAATGTAAAATCATGATTTATTGCGCTATGTGTTAGTCAATGCGTTTGTATAAAATTCGATTGCAAACAGGCAAAAATGTAGCATATTTAAGTTTTTTAACGCTACCTTTGGTTGTAAGTTTGTAACAAACGATGTGGGTCTTCATAATAAAATGTGTATTTTCATAATAAACATTTTTATTGAGAAAAGTAAAAAAAAACCGGCCAAGTGCGAGTCGTTACCAACCTGCAGGTATATAAGTAAAAGTTATGGTATTTTTATTGCTAAATAAAATCCATAACACTAGTAAGTTTAAAATTATTAAAAATATTTTTATTATATGATGTAACTAAAAATTTATGCTTTTCGCAATTTTTCCTTTTATCTGTACTTTATGACGTTGCTTCGTACCAATTTTCAAGATTCTGAGTTTACGGGAAGTACCCTGTAGGTTTTGATTCCCTTGCGAGTGTCGCAAATTTGCAGCATAAACGGCTGTATCTTTTGATAGCGTTGGCTTAGAAGTTTGATTTTTTCTCAGCTTCAAGGGACACTAGACCTAAGTATTTGATATAAATTTCAGCTTTATACCTACCTCCATGCGATCCTGAGAAGAAGGGTCTTGACAGACAGATGAACGGACAACAAAACTAAAAATCGTTTATACATAATAAGAAATAAACGATTTTTTTACATCGAAACAAGCTTTTATGGTTCTTTTTTATAATTAAAAAAGAACAAGTCCTATCGATGTTGAATGGACGTTGATATAATTATCAACGTCCATTCAACGTCGATAGGACTATTAGACTTTCATTATAAATTTCGTCATCATCAAAGTAAACAAAGAAGTAATATAGTTATTTATTATTATTTCATAGCATGATAATTATAATTGGCAAAGGCCAATATTAAAAGTAATACAAAAAAGGCATTTCTTCAATATTAACGCATAAGGCTCGACATACATTAACATATTTAAGCTAAATCCATCCATCAATCCATCCATCCATCTATCCAAACTTTCGCATTTATAATATTACTAGACTAGATGATGCTCGCGACTTCGTCCGCGTGGATAGAGGTTTTAAAATTCGTGCGGGAACTCCTTAATTTTAGGGGATAAAAACTAGCCTATGTCCTACCAAATTTTATCAAAATCGGTTGAACAGGTGGGCTGTTAGAGCGTAGCAGATAATTAAACAGACATACTTTCGCATTTATAATATTAGTATGGATTATACACTGATAGGTTACATTTTAGCGGTTCTCTTTTCCGATGAACAATGAACGATGCCAGTTAAACCAATCGAGGAAGTTTCATCGCGGAGCTAGTTTACCGATGAACGATATAAGGTCTTTTTTAGAAATTTTCATTTTCGATGTGCCATTTTATGTGATCACAGACCATGTAATGAACGAAAAATTTAATGCCCATTTTTTCCAAGCCAAAAAATTTAATGCCCACATCAAATTCGTGAAATTTTCAGTTTAGTCAATAATAGAGCTGCTTTAATGTTATAAACATAATATTACGAGTCAGATCGATAATAATCTATGATAATGAACTACTAGGTACTATAGGTCTCTCTCTGCGTTGTTTTCCTCATTACTGAGGGTCGTGACCCCTTTCTATTAATCAAATAATGGTAGGAGCTTTCTTGGGATAATAATGCGGGGGGTTCCGACGTCCTTCCGCATATGACTCAACTAAGAATATTTTTGTGACGATTATTATCAGATGATAGTGATAATAACCGGGATCGACGGCTTAACGTGCTCTCCGAGGCACGGGAGAAACGAAAAAGCCAAATTTGAACCTCCAAATTCGGTCACCCATCGAGTTGGGTCAACATTGCTTAACCTTCGCAAACGACTGATATGCGTTGTCACAACTAGGCCACTCGTCCCTCTACTACTACTAAATGTACATACCTCAAAATACATAATTATCAGTGTGAGTCTATTATTGCTGTCAGATAGAAATCGTAAAGTATACCTACACCCCTGCAGTGTCTGTATGACCTCTTATCGCTTGGCCTCAGGCCAGAATTAGCTTACCAGCATATTTAATAAATGGGAGCATGGAATACGCATATTTATGCATATGACAAATGCACTATGTGTGTTCATGGGTTTAAGATAGGCTTGTGCAACAATATGCGGGTGTTAAATCATTATTATTGTTATTTACATGTTACTTAATTAATAAATTAAATGTTTTGTTATTTACTTAGCTCCATTCTATATTTTTGTTGATGCCAAGGAGCTTGTATTTATTACGTCAGAACGGTCAGACCCTCAAACTTAAAAATGGTATTTCGTAACCTTACTGGGAATTTTACTTGTCTTTGTGTATTTATATTATTGTATTAGTGTATCTATATTTATATTGATGAACATACCATCCAAACTTTTATTATACGTTGTTTGAAGTCGGCGCCAAACAAAATGGAGAAAACTAGAAACGTTCCAAAATATGAGGATTATAATATCACACGATTCTTCTTATCTACCTTTGGACAAGAAGCATATACTCGTATTTAGTATTTTATTGGCTGTTTGATAATGGGCGCTGAGTCCAAAAACTACCTACCTACAGTATTATTACAGAATCCTTAGTAGGTAGTATCTATGAGAGTAAATTGGATGGAAGTAATTAAAATTACTTACAACTGCATGGTCCAAGCGTTCTTTAGATATCCGCGGAAACTTCTAAATTTTCCGCGACAAAAAGTAGCACTATGTTCTTTCCCGAGATGCAACCTATATATTTTTACCAAATTTCGTCAAAATTTAAAAGGTGGGCCGTGAAAGCGTAGCAAACAGACAGACAAAAGGATAGTCGGACAGACACACTTTCGCATTTAAATATTTGTATGAATTCCTTAGTTTTAAATTAGAGTCAACGTGTAGTCAGCCATAAAAAATATTGGTACTTTGATTATTTTCATATTAATGAAGAGAAGACATAAGATGTGGTCTACTCTGTGTAGTTCCTCTTTATAGGTGAACTGGCATATAAATACCGGTACACTGTATTTTAGATTGGCTACCACTTGTACCAGGTGAGCAATAAAGCATTTGTAATAACCGATTTGCAAATGCATTGTACTAACAGTTATAATTGTTAACCTTAGCGTGCACGTGCTATCTTTAGATCGACAACATTCTATCGTGTTGGATTTAATATAAATGCCGGGTTACATTAATTCAGTACCGTTCCAGTTATCCAATTCAATGCTAGTTTGTTACTGAAATATTTTTTGGAATAGTTTTGGTGCTTGTGTGAGAGTAAGACTGAAACTACACTACGGACCAGACAGGATAAACCGTCTGCGCCGAAGGGGAATGACGTTTTGTCCGTTCGCCAAGAGTACGCACGGAAAGGTGAATGACGTCAACTAATAATGTCCTGTCCGGTCTATAGTGTGTATTTTTTCTTAGTTTCTAAATGTAGGTAATCCACACACGAGTGGAATCATTTTGCCTTGTATGAGAATGCCAAATCTCAATTTTTACCCATCCATATTTAATTTACCGCAATGCTTATTACTTCTGTCTCGTTAGCCAAACTGAAGAAGAAACTATTATTTAATCTGTGGCCACACTTACGTTAAATTGGAAAAGTTTTATTATGGTTAAAAGTTTACTGAATACTATGCTAGTATACTGAATACCGAAAACAAACGTGAACCGCCTATTCGTTTGCTTACTATTCACATTAAAAAAGGAAGACGCCACGCCTCGCATTTTTCGGTCTACCATGCACCTTACTGTTTTAATAGAATAATGTAAACCGGGCATAATTACCTACTGAGAACTCAAAAGAGGTATTCTCCGCACCTTCCGATCTATGCTAAATGTGTAACCAGAAGCCATAGAAGTGCTTTAATAGGTAAGTACTTTAACCTAGCTTTTCCCGCGACTTCATTTGGGTGGATTTTTTAATTAAAAATCACATAGAAATCCTTTAAAGAACCTGACCGCCTCCTAAAGCCCTGACAAAGTAAGTTCAGCTGTTTCGAAGATTTGCTTGGAAAAACAAACGGATAGACAGGCTGAAAATAAATGGTATAAGCTTTTTACTATAAGCAGTCAGATATTACGAAATTACAGAAACAATTTAATTATGTATTTAGTTGATGATTATACGTCCGGCAGAGGACTTCTTGTAATAATTTGTAAATTCGAGTAAAGGTCAGTACGAAAGCAATAAAAAATAATTAAATATGTATGTAAGCTGTACTCTAAAATGAAGAGCTCCAGTTTTTTGTACACCTATTCTTTATATCGTTGAGTCATGTGGGATGAATAATGTGAATCTCAAAAGGGTTAAATCATATTTCTATAGCGTAAAATTACAGGAAGCTTTTTTATTCATCTGCAAGTTAATACGATTTCAGTAAGGGTATGTCATCACATACCCTTACTGAAATCGTATTAACTTACACACTAACAGCATCATTATGCTGTGTACTTAGTAAAGTACATATGGCAGTTATTAATTTTATTAATCCAAATCCCTCATTGATTTTTACGCCTCATCGCGTGCACTGTCGTACCAAAATGGCAAAACCCTAATGCATCGCCTTTGCTAGTAAAGTGGGTAACCAACCAGCCAAAGTCGAAGCTGCCACGTACCTGCAAATTATAGAACCAGCTTCCATCTTCTGTGTTCGAATATGATTACAATATGGGGCAATTCAAAGGGCTTATAAACAATTTTTTTAAAGCCGGCAATGCATTGGCAGTTCCTTTGGCGCTGAAAATGTTCATGGGCGGCGGTAATCACTTAACATCAGGTCCCGCGTCGTCGTTTCCTCGCTATATATATTAAAAAACAGACCTTATTTCGTAACTTTAAATTTTCCATTTGCCTCTGCTGGGAATCAAACCCGTGACCCCCCATACATACCATAGCCTTAACACTCATCACGGTACCTGATTGCATGTAGTGTGAAACCTATGTCCAGTAGTGGACCTCTCTTTTTTTATTGTCATGCCAACAAATATTGTACAAACAATTAATAATATTAAAATAATACAATTATACTCAATTATAGGCATCTATCAGCATTATAGATTATCCAGTATTAAAAAAATGTATGTATATGTCACCGTAAGATTGTAAAAACCGTTAGATTATAATATAACGTTTTTTATCTCGATAGATTATAAACTTTCGACAGATTGTGAACCGTAACATACTGCTTACAATTTAACGCGTTATTTTTCGGTAAATTGTAATATATTAGGTATATTAACCCGATAGAACCTAAGTGCCCGGCCGCAGGGCACCGCAGACCTGAATATTCATGTCAAACCCTAACCTAACCTATAGTTCGCGCGCGAGTTGAATGCAGAGTAAATGTATGGTGACACTAACATTTACTCTGCATTCAACTCGCGCGCGAACTGTACAAGAAAGAGACAAGAAAACGTAAAAACTATAAATATTTCATAAATTAATACTCAGAACATTGAACGGTTCACAATCTTACGACAGTTTATAATCTAGCGGAATAGAAACCGTTAGATTATAATCTAACGGATTTTACAATCTTACGGTGACATATACAAAAACAAAGAATACCTACAGCTAATAGATTCACATGATTAAAGTAACAATTGAATAAATAAATTAATTATAATTAAATTAAATTAGATCCTACTATACAATACATACATTTAAATTAAAGATTGCGTCGGCAAATTAAATAAAAAAGAAAAACATTTCATCCATAAAGTTACATTTACAGCTTTAAAAAGAAAATTTATTTCATCAAATAAAGTTTCTTCTTAAAGCTAGTTAGAGTGTCATGAAAAATGTCGGTCTGTGAGTCTTTTGATGATGAACTTCGCTAAAAATAAAAATATTATAACTACGCAGCTCATTTGTTCAATAAATTTATAACAATAATGACCACGTAGTGTTTAACTGAGGGACAAAATCTACTACTAGGAGGAATTAGAAATACGAATAATTATTCTGTTACTCTGTTAGCGTTTCCTAGAATATTAAAAATTCAGCTTTCAATTCAATAAATCACTAATTTCTAGATATAGGTGCACTATATTCATAGTCTATCTTTCTAGTCCATAGTCTCAGAAGAAATATCCAAGAAAGCGTAGAAAGGCCGCTCCACTAATCCACTAATGAAATTCACACGGAGTTCAAAGTAGAGTCACCGACGCTTGACGGTTCCATTCATAATAAGTAAATGTTGAAAGATTCTTAAGGTAACAGTACGGAGCGTCATATTACAAGTTTCGCAAATTATTTTTATATCGCAAGCTTATCCATGGAGTTATCGGTTATCACTACGCTTGCTGGTACGCGTGCTGTACGGAGGAACAGTTGATGCTCGCGCGTCGAGGAAGACGCAACCGTTTGCCGTAGCGTTGGTGACTTTTGTGATCGACAATTTATCGAGTGCTTTGAGGATATAAACTTTTTCGTGACACACCACCGTTGATTCGAACTAAAGGGTGCGTTTAATTGAAATAATCATACTATGTTAATTTTAAGTTAAACATGCGATGTTTATAATGTTCAAAAATTTGAATAAAAACTGTTATCCAAGAGATTGTGACTGGCAATGAATGTATGTTAACGTAATAACTTAGATTTATAATAGAGATGTACCAAGCTTAGCTGCAATTTTTAATCGTTAAAAAATTACGCAAGACTGAATTATGAGTATGTATAATGAGCTTTCTCTGTATAACGATATGTATATTATAGGAATTAATTTCAATGCGAAATCGTGGGCCATGACAAAAATTTATGGCAGAAATAACAATAATTATGTTACGTTAACTGCTACCGCGCATACTTAAAAAAAACATTTCAATTACTTCTGCAGCTTAATTTTATATTAAAAACCAGATAGTTTTTACAATAATGTTGTTTAAGTGGATAATGGTACAGTAGCGAATAGCACGGAAGTAAAACATTTAGTTTCCGGTTGTAGCCAAATAGACACACATGACTCTTTTACTTTGTGATGCCATTTTTTCTTTGTATCTGAAGACTGTTGAAGAAAACTATCCTAAAAAGTACGAAACAGATACCAGGAGTTACGAACAGTTTTTGAGAATACAGTAAATAATAAACACTCGTACAATGCTGCCTGCTTAATATGCTTGCCTACTATGAGTTGATTGTTTGGGAAAAGATACTGAAAAGGTATTTCTACTAAGGTACTCATTATTTACTGAAGTTTGCTGTAAGATTAATATTTTATTCGACAACTTCATATGATAAGCCTTGAATTGGAAATCAATATGACTAGAGGCCGAATTGTCTAAGCAAATCATAAACATACATGCTTTTTAACGTGTAGGCATCTACGAACTCCATAAACATTTCAAATTATCCGTTTGACATACGATTTCGATTTCCTTACACAATCGGGGGGCTATTCTGAAATCAATAAATCATCAGAATTAAACATCCTACATTTTAAAAACGCCTAGTACCTTTCACTCAATGAATAATAATATAAAAACAACCTAAAAAATAAATTAAAACGTAGGAACAGCACGCGTCTGTGATATGAAGTGAAGTGATGTAATCTAGCAAATTATATTTTTATTCTGTACCCGTGTAATCGTGAGTATGTGGTCTGAATTCAATTAACTACTTAATTGGAATGCACTTTTAAATCGTTTATATTTTAAAGACAATTTTTCTCTGAGTCTGATTTGTATTTTTAGAAGACCCGGAAAGCTTAAAGGATTATTATTAGCATAAAGGGCATCGTCAGCGTCTTTTCGTATGAATATGAACCTCCACCTCTATATTATGATAAACTCTAATCTAAAGACTAAAATATCAATCTTTTCGCTTTATAAACTTTTGTTGTGTACTTATCACAATTTTTATTAATTTTTATACCGTTTTTTAAGCAAACAAAAAACTTCAACCATGTTGTCTTACACCGCGCCTGTGCCTAGATAAAATTGTGCCTAATGAGGTAAATTACACAAAATAATCACTATAATGTCTTACATGGCTAGAGTTTGGTGACATGCATTTGTTAGTTCTAGGGATGGTTCTGACATTTTTTCAAAAAGAATCGAAAGTCACAGATGTCATTCAATATAAAGAACTGATTTGAATAAATCTTTCTTTATTAAAGAAGTAAATCTAAAATCTAAATATTATACAAACTATATGATAATATAATTATACAAACTATATATATTATATATAGTTATTATACAAACTATATATATTATACAAACTATATATAATAAATTTAAATCAAATCCTTATATACCTACTAACAAAAAATAAAAATAAAACCCTAATCAAAAAGACCACCCCTGGTTGCCCCTGGGCCAAAGGTACCCATCAAACGATTGCGATGGATAACCTTTGAACCAGGTAGGAACCAGAACGTGGGTCAAAGCCCCTTTCCCTCAAACGACAGCCGATCTCTTTAAATCAAATCCTTATATACCTACTAACAAAAAATAAAAATAAAACCCTAATCAAAAAGACCACCCCTGGTTGCCCCTGGGCCAAAGGTACCCATCAAACGATTGCGATGGATAACCTTTGAACCAGGTAGGAACCAGAACGTGGGTCAAAGCCCCTTTCCCTCAAACGACAGCCGATCTCTTTTATAAAAATTTTTGCATCTCCACCCCAGCATCCCATCGTCTCCACCGCCAGTGGGACAAATAAATATTGGCCCAAGAGAGGTGCATATTCAATATTGTAAATTAAAATCGTGAAAAATATCACATCATTATATTTACTTAGTAGTTATGTTTACTGTAATTATGCGTAAGAATTTTTACTATGACTCGTTTTCTGTGCTATGCTATACCATGTTGCTAGTGCCACAGAAATCAAAAAAGGTTTAGAAGTGTATAAGAAGCGTGAGTCAAAACATAATAAAAAGTTGATCTTGATATTTCTAATAGAAAATAGAAAATAGTTAGGAAAATAATTCAACAGAGGCATGATAAGTTTTCGAAGAAAAACAAACAATCAAGATAATTGCGACGAATTATACGCGAACTTATGCGATAGCGTTGCTCCAATGGGCAGTGACCCACTATTTCACGTTAATTTAAACAGTAACTTATTTGCAAGATGCTGATTATGAAAGTTTTTACGTTGTTTTGTATGCTAAAGATAATATTAACATGTTCTTTCAAATTAATTTCACATTTTTGTATGATGGAGTGGCTTTAAATAGGATTCATGTACCATTTCTATAATTTTATTTAAAGTTCTGATTCTTAGCTCTCGCGGAATCCAGACCAAGAATCATTTTGTGGTGACGTCTTGCAATAGTACCTACAGCAACAATAATTAAAACATATTTTTGCTATTTATGTAGAACCAACTTAGATTGCATAATAAAGATTGAGCAAAATAAAAATAGATTTAGAATAAATTTTCATATTTTGCATTTTGAACAGGTATTGAAATAGATAAATGATAAATTTATATTTTATTAGAACGAATAAAGATACTCACATTAAGATTTTAAAATAACGAACTGTCTTATGTATTTCAAAATATCAGTCATGATTTTCTTGCTATAAATTATTAACGATTGATGATATTGATGATTTGAGCTCTACTAGGTTTATTATATTTATTCTGTTTAAATGCATTACGCTTTTACATAATTAATTTACAAACTTGTGTTTTAATTATTAAACACAAGTTTGTAAATTAATTATGTAAAAGCGTAATGCACAATTTATCATCTTTTTTTGGAATAAAATATTTTAAAAACATATGCAATATACGAGTAGGTAACTTACGAGTAAAGCAAAAGCACTAGAGTTTTTAGTTTTACTAAAAACAATGATAGTGAAATTGTATTACAGGCGGTTAGCGTTAAACTTTGACTTTTAATCATAGGAAAATGAGATATAGGCATACTTCTCGAAATTATTTCTTTCTTTAAATTTATTCCTGGGTTAAACGGCATCTCTGTAATTGGGCCTAATCGGTATCTATGCGGCATCGTACTGGAAGTCTGGAACCAATTAGGTACCTAGTCTGTGTTGGAACGTACTAGTATTATACCAGTACCAGTAGGGTGGTAACTAGCCAAGGTCGAAGCCTTCCACCAATAAACTTTAAAGTAATCGCTTATCAAATAAATAAGGTGCCTTCTCGGTCACACTAAAATGTTCACTTGGTGCGTTGAGCACTTTTTGGTAGGGGGTAAACTTGTAGATTCGCGTCACCGACGTTGTTACGAAGACAAAAGGTATTATATACTACTCGTACATTTGAAATTAAAAATTTAATGCCTGAGTGTTAAGATTTATATATATTTTAATTATTAATTTGAATTTATTAATTGAATACCTACCTATGATGCTAATGTATTTTGTTTTAAAAGAACTCATATATAAAAGTTTTATAAGAGTTCTTCTTCAAATCTTCAATTGCAATAAACGTATGTAAAAAACATACATAATTGCTATGATAACTGGGTTATTATTACGTGGAACACCTATTACCATTGCTATTACGATTTTATAAGAATACTTAATAGCAGTCTTATTAATAAGTGCGCGGGAATACAGAAAAATATGTAATTGCATAATTATTTTTATCAACTGACAAATTTAATCATTATATAATTAATATTTGTGGTTATATATGATGTTAATAATAGTAATCAAATAAAATTTTGTTCGTTAATTCGTAAGTCGAAGTGTTCTTTGCCATGTTAATTTTTTGTTTCTTTGTACCATAGTTTGACTATATTATTAACTAGGCAAAAATAAATTGTGAAGTTTTTTAAGATTTTCTAGTTAGGTAATCATAGAGGAATAAATATATTAAACTAGATGATGCCCGCGACAACCTTTGCGTAGATTAAGGTTTTTGATTTGGGAACTCTTGAACTTTCCAGGATAAAAAGTAGCGTATATCCTTCCCCGGGATACAACCTATCCCTGTACCAAATTTCATCAAAATCGATTTTACAGATGTGTCGTGAAAGCGTAGCAGACAGACAGACACACTTTCGCATTCATAATATTAAGGCGAGTCACCTGCAAGATTTTAGGAGGTGAGGTGTGGGGTGCCGCCCGCGCGTCTCGCGGTATGTTTCTCGTAGAGACTGGCGAGGAAGCGGGCAGCGCGGTGGTCTGAAACCGCTTGGCAACGTTCAAGTTCTGGGATTAATTTGAATTAAATAAATATAGGACTTCAGTTTGAAACAATGTTTAGCAGGTTCTCATTAATACTTCAAGAGAAATTTATCCATATAAAAATTATGAGCAAAGTCGAAAATTTTATTAATAAAAAATTCGTTTTAAACTTTTAATTTAGCCTGTTTCAAGATTTTTTTTGATCGAGTAAATTACATCCTATCGTGTAACAAATTAGCACATTCTTTAGACAATATCTTTAAGTGTATCGGATATTTTTTGTGAGACCGTTCGTTATTTATTAGTAAATACCGAAAACATTTGATCTAGCAAACCAGTTTTCACCGCTGAGCTGAGGTGACTCGCCATGAGAACAAAATCTATTAATACGTTAAAACTTTTAGGCTATCCCTAAAATTACAAGACTATAACTTATTATAGTTGACAAGACAAAAAAGCTTTAAAAAGTAAATATTTTAGTTAGTCTTACTTTTAAATAACCACGTAAGCTTACAGTTTGTATGCAAAATCTTTTGCAAAATTCTTTGAAAAAGTCTTCATGCCCATTTTTTTCCCAAAACGACATCGTATGGCGTTAATCTAGAGGTAGCATTCTGTAGGTCAAGTTTGGTACTCACCGAATCAGTATTCATTATAATTAGCTACTTTTTTTTTTTAATTCGATTCATAGAAATTTAATATCATATTATCTAAATTATTGTTAAAAAACTTATTTAAAATTTTTTGGCCTGTTTATTTTGTCTGTTTAAAGTTTTTTTTTTGTGTAGTTGATCTAAGTACTTTTAACTTCTTTTGTATGTTTAACTTAATAAGTATGCAAAAGAAGTTAAAAGTACTGTAAGTGTGTAATCAATGGTAGTCATAAGATTATTATGACAAATGATTATTGTATTATTGTTGGCTTCCTATTAAATAAAATAAAATAGTTGGCGCTGAAATTGGGATATTCAATATTGTGGATCACTTCTTACACTCTCTCTTACCAATTATTATAAACTAGCTGATGCCCGCGACTCTCTCGCGGAACTCCTCAATTTTCCGGGCTATGTCACTCTCCAGGTCCTCAACTATATCCATGCCAAAAATCACGTCGATCCGTTGCTCTGTTGCAGCGTGATTGAAGGACAAACCAACAAACAAACTGACTTCCGCATTTATAATAATTTTTATTATAAATGCGGAATGCGTTTGTTTGTTGTTTTATCCTTCAATCATTGGACGACATAGGTTACTTTTCATTCTGGAAAATCATACCCCGAATCAGTTTTAACCTAAATCCACGCGAACGGAATCGCGAGCATCCTCTAGGACTAGGTAGATTAAATACAAACCAAATTAAGAACAGACCAAAGAATCAGTCTTATATTACTCTTAAACGTATCTTACTCTCATTAAAACCATTTTATTTCAACAGTTTCACATAGTTTCTCAAGGTAGCTCTAATACAGAAGAATTTTGACCTTGCGTTCATTAAAAACATACTATTAAACGTGACTTTTAATTTGATTAACCCATCAGAAATATTTACAACGTTATTAGTCCGTGTTCTAGCTTGAAGTGTTACATTATGTTATTTTGCTGACTGATTAATTACTTTCAGTAGGAAGCTATCTGTAGATTACTCAAACTTGTCTATTTAGCAAATAATCGATTTTTCATCCAAAGCCAGCTTCCTTAATTTATGAGTATCTGTTAAGTTAGTTTCTATATAAAATGTGAATGCGCTTTAATTTGTATTTATTAGATATTAATCAGTCAGTTCGCCAAAAAAGAAAAAAAAAAACAACCAAAAGATATTATTATAATAAATATTTAGAGCAGATAATATTAGACAGTATAACACTCACGCCGAAAAGTTTTTGACGTAGAGAAAAATAGACACCCAGCAAACACCAGTGTATGATGCTAGCTCGAAAAATCGGACATTGCTATGATAGCAAAAATCGTTAAATCAAAAAGACTTTAAATCTTGAGATCTTTGTCTGGATGTTAACAGAAGATTTGATTCTATATGACTATAAAAAAACAAATGACGCGGAAAATGAATTTAAAATTATGGCAAAAAGCTGACGGTTGTCGACGATGTAAGTAGTTACATGTTAAGTGATTCAGCATATAAGGCCACTTGATTTTCTATGAAGTTTTTAAGAATGTATAAAAAAATACATTGCATTTTAATACATAATATCGAAAAGGTAATGAAACCGGTTATAATAAAACTTTAAGAACTAAATTTATCACCATAATATACAACTCCTTAGGTACGTATCTACCTATTATAAATAATCACACATTCTGTGTTGTTACTTGAAAGTCAAAATCATTTGAAATGAGTATTTTTTCTAGAATGGGTATACTGAAAAAGAAAAAAAAAATCCACTACAAGTTAGCCCTTGACTGCTACCTGAAGAATGTTATTTAAGACATGATTTTGGAATTAAAGAACATACAAGTCAAGTGTTTAAAATCGGATTTCCTAGTTTTACAGCCATAAATATCCAGCTTATAAATGCTAATAAATGAAAAATCAGGAAAAGACGCGTCATTAATTTGTAACATTAGTGTTAATTTACTCGTGTAATATGTATTGAAATCATCTGTTTAATGGTTTTTATTTTACGCAGCATTAAATAGTCGCTATAGCTTCTTACCTTCCTGAATGCGTATGAATGAAAATAATACCTACATGCAATGTATACGCCGGGTCCCGTGGTTCGTACAAACGCACTGCGTTATTTAGCGTACGCAGCGTGTAGTATAAATGCTTGTACAATCGACTGTATGTAAGTTGACCCAAAATGGCGGTCGCACTGAGAAAAATGACATTTTTTCTTAATCTTAAATATGGTGAAATAATCTTAAACCATGTGCGTTATTCTAAAATAAGTTGATAGTAATTAAATGTTATGCTAGAAACGAATTGTTTGGATATATAAAGCAATATTAGGATACTAGTCATCGTAAAAATCGGTCACATAAAATTACTTTATCCTTTTCTTGTAATAACACGATGTAATAGGAAATAATACACTTTCTGAGAAAATAAGATGATAGTTACAATTATGTTTATAATAATTGTAAAACATAAGGAAAGTGTTTCCGTATATTATAAAGCTTTCCTACTATGAACTTATCTAATGTATACTTATAATAAAATTGTAACAGGTCCAATTCTGTACATTGAAGATATTTTGAAATTATTTTTGGGAAGGCACTCTTCAATCGATACTAAAGCCAAAACTGTCTGTCTGTCTGTTTGTCTGTCTGTCTGTTTCTTGGCCGCATATCACGCCGAAACTACTAAACGGATACAAATGAAACTTGGCACGATTTGAGTTCATACTACGAGGTAGGACATAGGATATTTTTTATCCCGAAATTCAGCACGGTTCCCTTGGGAGAGGGGATGAAAATCAAAATATATATTTAGTTGTAACTCCCTTATGCGGCGACCGATTTCATTCATCTTTTTTTGTTAGAAAGAAGATACTTCAAAGATTGATCCATAAAAATTTCAAGGTCATTGGTTTTGTAGTTTAGAAGTTACAGGCATCATAACCCTCAGTATTAGGTCCAATTAACTTCAAACCCGGAATGTAATTTGAAAATTTGAAATAATAGTCCTTGAATACCTTAGAAGTGTATTAAAGAAGTACTTTTCAAAATTCCACCCCCTAGGGGTTTAAATAGGGAGGAAAGTTTGTATGAAATTCCGTCATTTTTCAAGTTGTAGCCATAAAACTTAGTACTTGGGATTATGGTTAAAAATGAAGAAATACGTGTTTTACAGGTTTGGTAAATTCCGCACCTAAAAGGGGGAAATAGGGGACGAAAGTCCGTAATTTGTTTTTTTTGTTTTTAGAAACTTAATTCGACGCGGACGAAGTCGCGGGCAAAAGCTAGTCTCTTATAAAACGCTGAAGTCACCTTGACGTAGTAATAAAACAATTATATGTGTAATGTAATTTCACTTATAGTGAATGCATCACATTTTATGAACCTAAATCATATTATTATTATGTGAATCCTATTACCGAAACAAAAATAGGATAAAGTCCTCGAAAATACGATGACCGCAGCACGACGCGCGACGTTCGCGACAAACTTTTCATTTGTGGCTTCGTCTATTATTTATATTTTATTCTGTGCTTCGTCCCCGTGGAGTGACAACTGAACGTGGTTATTATGGGTTATTGTGCGACTAGAGTTCATGTGACATTCTTTTCTTTATAAATAATAGTATAATATTATAAAGGAAAGAGATAAAATTATATTAGTTTTAGTTAATAATATGAATCAACATCAAGCCACTTGTGACTTGCTGATCAAATGGAACCTGACGGACTTTAATGAGCAATTTGCCGGTAAGTTGACTACTTTTAACTAAGTACAGATCTTTTTCTGAACTGGGCTTTCAACCTCATTAAGTTATTTCATATACCATATTAGGTACCTATTCATTAGGTAGGTACTCATTGTGTCATGGAATACCGAAGTAGATTGTAATGCTACTTAATTGCTAATCACACTAATATTAAAGGCAAAAGTTTGTATGTGTGTAGTGTGAAATGTGAATGGTTACTCCTTCAAGCCTCAACTAGGTACTGAACTACTGAACCGAATTGGTTGAAATTTTGAATGGAGATAGATTTTTAAGGTGGGCTTAAATTACGCTGTAAACACTCACAATTCACATAGGTACAGTGTGGGTAGGTGGTTTTTCCGAAATTATAATACACAATCATGTGTATTATTCTGTCGCTTGTTTGCTTGTGTTTAATGAATATTTACATACCTAAAAAGTAATAAATGCAAACAAGCGGAATTAAGTAGTGATAGTCTATTGCTTCAGGTCATTTCATTGGACTCTGACTTTTTATACCTATGTGCGTTTGTGAATATTTGTGAAACATAGTGATGTAATCTGCATGCTGGAAAGTTCACTAGGAGTACATAGTTCTCAAAGGTGTGCGAAACCCACTAAGTATATCCCTCTCATTCTGAGAGGAGACCCGTGCCCAGTAGTAAATAGGCTGAGACAAGCGGAATTATTTACTATTATTCTATTTTCTTTCCAGATTCAAAACCAGAGACGAGAGTGATCGCAGCAATTTTGCTGGTGGGTTGCTTATTTAATATTCCTCCCGCTCGACGATCCAAAAAAGACTGGCACGCGAGCCGAGCAGAGATACTAGACGTCTTCGTGACCCACGTCAAGAGTGAGGCAGAAAATTCAAACAATTTTGGTGACCGATACAGATGATGTTTATTTTCATTGCTGTATGCTAGAAACTATTGAATTTAATTTTCATTGAAGTGAAACGTACAAGTAAGTCTTATCTGTGTTTTCCATACCAATATGCTGTTGGTCCTTGCCCAAACACACTAACTCTAATGCGAGGTAATACGTCGTATGTGTAATTAATTCGTTATAATTGATTGGATGTAAATAAATAGTAAGTGCTGCTCATATATATGTATCGGTAATAATTGAATAAAATATTGAATTTATGCTACTTATGTTATTTCTTTTGTATGTTGTCTCCAATCTGCCCCTATTAGAAGTGTTTATTCTCAGTGATTTTATGTATTTCTCACTTTTAAGGTTCTTGTTATGTTTTAAGTTTTCAGTTTCTTCCTCTATATTTATCTATGCTTTCCTTCCTCTTGAGATGAAAGGAAAGCATAGATAAATAGTAGGAAAAATAATAGGAAATAACTTGAGATGCGAGGAAAGCATTTAAAATATCAGGAATAACCTGAGATGAGAGGAAAGCATAATAAATAGTAGGAAAAATAATAGGAAATAACCTGAGGTGAGAGGAAGGCATAGATAAATAGTAGGAATAACCTGAGATGAGAGGAAAGCATAATAAATAGTAGGAAAAATAATAGGAAATAACCTGAGGTGAGAGGAAGGCATAGATAAATAGTAGGAAAAATAATAGGAAATAACCTGAGATGAGAGGAAAGCATAGATAAATAGTAGGAAAAAGAATAGGTAATTACCTGAGATAAGAGGAAGTCATAGATAAATACTAGGACAAATAATAGGAAATAACCTGAAATGAGAGGAAGGCATAGATAAATACGAGCACAAATAATAGGAAATAACCTGAGACGAAAGGAAATCATAGATGAATAGTAGGAAAAACAATAGGAATTAATTCAAGCTAAGAGGAAAGCATAAATAAATGGTACGATGAATAATAGGAATAATTCGTGTTATGAGGAAGGCTCACTTAAATAGTAGGAAAAATACTAGGAAATCACTAAATACTGTATACGCATCAGGTTACAGCAATGGTGACATGTCATCATAATACACAATTATCAGCAGGAGCAGTAGCATCTTCGTACTTTTTGGTGATATCAGTATGCTCCGTGCTTGATGTGAATTCACGGTATTTGTGATGAAAATTTTTCTCAGTGCGTCTGCGCAGGTACATTGTACTATAGGGTCGAGCGGAGCATGCGCAGGGAGCGAGGGGTATACTAACGCGCGGCCCCTTGCGGCGCATCTCATACCGCACTTCGTTTGACACCCGAAATGTGTTTCTGCGCAGAGTTCAACTTACGCGGCGGCTATTTTATTAACCGACTTCAAAAAAAGGAGGAGGTTCTCAATTCGACTGTATGTTTCTTTTTTGTATGTTTGTTACGCGATTTCTCCGCCAATTATGAACCGATTTTGATAATTCTTTTTTTGTTTGGTAGGTCATACTTCAGAGGTGGTCCCATTTTAATTTGGTGAAGATCTGATGAATATCTCCGGAGATGGAGAACGGAACTCCTCAATGGATAAGAGTAAATTGCTCGCGATCAGTGTGATAGTTTTGTAAAACATGTTTTAACCATGCATAGCATATCTTTTTTTTTTAGGGTTCCGTACCAAAATGGTAAAAATGGAACCCTTATGGTGCGACTTTCTCCGTCCGTCTGTCACAGTCGATTATTTCAGTAACTATTAAAGCTATTGACATGAAATTTGGAATAATTGTATATACTCGTAATAGTGGCCCAATATCATGGAAATCAAAAAAATTGGAAATTATTTTTAGTTTAATTAAAAAAGTGGGGAAAATCAGGGGTTTGAAATTTCAAAGTAGGATAACTATACCAAGTGGGGTATCATATGAAAGGACTTTGTACTTGACTTGTCTAAAGTTAGACAAGTCGACGAGTAACGATTAAACGACGTTATTCTTAATAACGCTAAGTTTTTACTAGCATTCTGGTTACACCCTGTTTTTTTAAACAGTGGGGCCACTAAAAATTGTGAAATAAAAAAATTTCAAAAAAAAAAACCGACTTCAAAATCCATAAACACTAAAAAGTAAAAAATAATTTAATTTATTATGTATACAAGAGTTAATGTAGTTCTATAATAACATTTTTTGGAGTCGGTGCCAATGTGGAGTCACGTCAACAATAATGAAGAGTAGGTAGACGGTTCACGCGGCTAATTGGTACCGACTCCAAAAAATGTTATTATAGAACTACATTAACTCTTGTATACATAATAAATTAAATTATTTTTTACTTTTTAGTGTTTATGGATGTTGAAGTCGGTTTTTTTTTTTTTTTGAAAATTTTAATATAAATGTTCCTGCTGTCTGGGAGAGCAGTGTAAATAAAACAAGATAGTTTAACTTTATTTTAATCATATAAATGAAGGGGCTACCATCGCTTAATGTCATCGCTACCAGCAGTACTATTATTATAATATTGTAAATGCTCTTGTTTCAGAATTATAATGATTATTTCAGGGACTTCAAGGTACGTCATATAAAATGCAATTTTATCCAAGCAATGGTAGAAAGTTTACATAATTCTCGAGACTAATCAAGCTAGAAATTTCGAATAAGTAGGTACGACAATCAAATCACATAAAGCTGTAAGTACCTATTAACTTTGTAAAAGTATTTTTTTCACTTTAATATATAATGAAACACATGAGCTCTTAGAGCGAAAACACAATATGGACAGAATAAAATTGACTGCCTTGTAACTCACTTTTGTATGGAGCTGCACACACTGGCTTGATAGGACGAAACGTCCCGTCGTTCCCCTCCGACGCAGGGTTTTTGTCCTGTCTGGTCCTTAGTGTGTTTCCGCTCTTTAATATCTCGGAGATACAAAAGTAAGATACTGTCATGTCGACAGATGATTTGCTAATTCTCAATTTCATTAATTAATTACCTAACTCTGGCTTAAGGCCGTGCCCTTGGGTTTTTTATACCGATCATTTATACCAAATCAAATTATAGGCGACTCCAATAGAAAATTTTACGAAATTTCTTTGATTTCCTGAAATTACGTAACCTTCATCTTCAAAGTACCTAACTTTATTGATCTTTACTACATTGGTCTTGGTCATTCATCGCACTCTAGCAATTTTAAACACGAAATAAGTAAATAAAAAGATATAATTGTATTTTTTATTATTTTAATATTTTTTTTTTAAATTGAAATACTAGTTGAAAGTAGCGCAAGTAATATTTGATAAATATTTTTAATATCAATTTTTACAACCTTTTCGATCCATTTCACATATACACAGTAGAGTCTAGTGTTCATAGCTGTTGTAAAATAAAACCTAAAAGGAATATCAGGTAACAAAACTACATTCACCGAGAAATATTATCCTATAATTCTTCTAACCTATTTGACAAATGAAGGGTGAGCATAAAATAGTATCCATTCGATACTTAGAAGCTACTACTTTAATGCGTTACGAGAAATAAGATATGAATAATCGAGTTTTATTCATTAACGGAGCATGAATAAAAGATTTGTGGTAGGTATTTAATTTGATTGTTAAGATGTCTAATATAAAAATTAACGTGACTCTGATGTCTTTACACGCAAATTGAAAGTCGTCATTGGCGTAAACGTGAAGATAAGACGACATCTGCAAAAGATTTGAAGGAATCCTTTTCCGTTATGAAAGGAATGGTATACTGGTTTTAAAACTTTGTGTTGAATTTAGCTTAGAAGCTGTGTATGACTGAAATACTCGTAGCACCGTTACCTATAATATGCATTCATGCTAGACTATGATGCAGTGTTCATGCTCCATGCGGGCGCAATTGTATTCTCTATAGTGTAGAATAAATCATACTTATTCTTAAACTAACTGATGTCCGCGAGGATTTTTGGTTCCCGCGGAATCTTTTTCGGGATAAAAAGTAGCTTTTGTGTTATTCCAGACTATTTCTATCTCTGTGCCAAATTTCATCCAAATCCGTTAAGCCGTTCTGGCGTGATTGAGTAACAAATATCCATCCATCCATCCATCCAAACTTTCGCATTTATAATATGAGTATAGATTTTATTCCTTGGAAACAAAATAACTCATCAATTATAAGGGACAGATATTGAGCAAACTTTTCACGTAACAGATTAGATATGGATATCTCAAAGAACTTCTTTGTTTGAGGGTATCTCACGTTTTACATCTGTCCCTAGCTCTATTCGCCTTGTTTGGTGTTGATTGGAAAGCTTTCACTGTCCCAGTTAAATGGAAACGAATAGCGTGTAATAGTGTTTTGATGTTCAGGAATAAGGAAGCAAGATTCAAAGAGACGGTTACGTTTTAGTAGACTTATATGTATTATCTTTATGGTTTTGTAACAGTTTCGAAAGTTCGACTTAGAAATGCAATTAATTGCTAGCATATTCGTTTGTCTTGTCTTTACTCCAAGTTTTGTATTTCCTAGCGGCAGCTTTATCTATGTAAATATAGTAGAAGTCGAGCAATTTATTATTTAATAAGAAATAGATATTGCAGCGTTGTTAATTAAACATCTTATTGCTATTGTTAGTTATTCGTGGACAAGGTCTGAACATAATGTACGAGCTAAGCCCTTGATTTCCTTGAACCTTACGTAAGCTCTGCTTATCACAGTGTTAAAATTATTGCTTACAAATTGGAGATGATAATTAATCTTACTATTGTATTTGTATCTAATATTGATTTTATACTAACCTGTCTGTATATATTTTGGATCCCCACCCATCTCGGCAGCTTTTCGAAGCATGCTATGTTATCTATACGAACATACTAATATTATAAATGCAAAAGTGTGTTTTTATTGGTCGGTCCTTCAAGCACGCCGCTAAAGAGCGACGGATCGATGTGATTTTGTGCATGGACATAGTTGAGGACCTGGAGAGTGGCATAGGGTTCTTTATATCCTATTACCTTATTCCACGCGGACGAATTCGTGGGCATAATCTAGGTTGTCTATTAGAACGCCGACGCAGTTATAGCCCCCCGAGTGAATCCACTAGCCCCGCAATACAATATCCAGTTTATACATATTATAATGCTTATACCATAGTATCTATTCCGTGGCTTATACATATATTTTTTCTCATTTCAGGACGATCCCATTCAATCATGATATTTCAAAGATTGCTCAATAAAATTCATAAATAAACGACTAATTCGAAACTTGGTAAATGCTATCTTCAATCCATTCTAATAAACAGCTGTGGGATCAAGCGGCTAACACCTTAATGCCGTTAGCCATATATTTCGAAGCTGGACTGTTGCCTCATCTAATTCTAACACGAACTGCCTTCTATCTATTTCAGTTTCAACACAGAATCTTCCCATGCTCGCGATACCAAACTAAATGTCCCGTGGTGTTTTGAAATCGTGGATAATGTTTCTATTTAGCATATCGTACGGCAGATGGCCTGGCTTATCGGGTTTCTTAATATAAAATCTTCAATTGATTTGATGTAAAGATTGGAAATAATTTATGCTTTGAGTTTAAGGGATAAGCAGAAGAAACCTATGTCAAGCTAGATCTCTGTACCAAGTTTTGTCGGGCCGTGAAAAGGCACAGATACAGTATTTATAAAAATAGTAGCTCTAACAATAGGTGGATATTTTTTTAATTTAATTTCGGAGAAAGATGTAAAAAAATTTAGGAGCCAGTAACCAATGACAAAATTCTTTGAAAAAAAAGACAAAGTCATAGCGTCGTCTTTCCAAATAATATTATATATATAATATTATACTGACCTTCTACGTCTTGATAGAATTTATTTGATATTCAACTAAATTCGATATTCACTTGTTATTGACACCTTTTAAAAAGTTTTGCTACGGTTAAGGTCACGGAGTTGATCTACTATTTTGAGTTCATATTCACATCCTAGCCTCATCATTTATTAAAATCGTTTATAATGTAAGGTCCAAAGGTTGGGACTAATGCATGTATCAATTGCGAAGGCACTAATCTGCAATATTTCACAAATAGATTTAATTATATATTATGAGGTTGGAATTTCGTGAGGCTTGGTTGTGATAGATATCGCCCTAAAATGGCACTCTAAAGTCTATTGCTCTAAAAAGTCCATCCGTTTATAGTTTATTTGTTACGTATGTAAAAATTTTGGAATATTAATTATACGTTTTCAGGGCGTTGGGATATCACTCTCGAATGAAATACCCTAGAGAGAGTATCATAATTAATAATATTTGCCGACCATTGGTAACGGCTTGTGAAATTTCTTCTTTTCAGCAGATAAAATTTGTATTTTTAATAACTAGCTTTATTTTAATATGTATTATTAGCACCAATAACTTCGATACAAACTTCAACAATAAATAATATCTTCTAGTAGAGACGCTCAAGTGATAGTAGACAGTAGGTTAAGGAACAGTTGCTAATCACTAATCTCCTATTCAGATAAATATACGTAATCACAGTATTGTTTCAAAATAATAATATTACCTTTAATAACTTTAGAAAAGTTCAGAAAAGCTTAATAGTTTGGTCTTATGGCCTTTAAAATAATATTCAACACACTTGCTCATAAAGTGGCTCTAATTTCACCGCAATTAGGCACATAATGACACCTATAATCAAACTGTGACTTTTTCATTACTATTATTCAAAAGTGAGTTATAGAGTTTTTATTTTATATCTACTAAATAAAATTATTTTTTAGTATTATTATCATTCACAAGTGAGTTATAGACTTTTATTTATTTTATCTACTAAATAAAATTATTTTTTAGTATTATTTTCTTCACAAGTGTGTTGAAAAACGTCGTATGATACACGTGTGTATTGATGATTACCGTCCTCGGCTATATTAAGACCTCAATGGCGCCTCAGCGGTATTCACCAACATAACACACCTGTACCATAATGTACTATGATATAAATAAACCCAATCATTAATCGAATAAAAGTTATGTTGCAAATCCCCGCCGTAAACTATAATAAGTGAGCAAAATTTCATCGTTTCCACTTAGCAGGCGGTTGAGTAAGTGCGCCCAATAAATTCATATTATGATAATATTAGAATTACTGTAACTTATTGCCGCTTATTATTTTGTAACTGTCAAACAAATACTCTGTGGTGGCGGTGTTCAAATCAAAAGCTATTGGATGAAATGCTGTTTTAATTTTTTTAGCTGTTCAAGTACCACCACCACCACTACTGACAGAGTTGAGGTAATATAGACAGACATACAGACAGACTCATTCGCATTTGTATTAAATATTATAATTATGCCTACTGAAAATGTCGTGGATGAGAACGGAGAGAAAGTTCAATTTTGTCCCAAATGCTGAAGTGTACCATACCGCTAAGAACATAGTAATATGACTATACGTATTAGGTATACCGTTTAGAACAATTTCGTGACTTCTGCCTCATGGAAAACTACTCAAGATAGCGATCACAGAATCGTGTTGCAAATGCATCCAGGATGTAATAATTTAAGCAATTACGTAATGATCATCCATTTGATTCAAACTCAAACTCAAACTCAAAGAACGTTTATTCAATTTAGGTAGGTATACTACACTTATTGACGTTCGGTTATTTGTAACATATACGATTAACAATATAATGGTGATAACGACAGTACGAAATCTTAAACTAAAGCGATTTCTCACTTAATATTGGCCTTATGAGGACGATTAAACTTGTAAAAAAATTTATCGTGTTTAGTAACTTAGGGTACATTACCAAGAGAAAAATCTGAAACCTCAGTTAAAAATCGCCATGTACCAAATTGTAAACATGGCGAGATATTTTATGATGGTGCAGTGGTGAGCGCTGGATTCTTAGTGGGATGTCCCGGATTAGATCCCCAGCAGTGTAATTTGGGACTTCATTATTTCCAAACTGTTTCTGGTCTGATCTGATGGGAGGCTTCGGCCGTGGCTGGTTACCAACTTGCCGACAAACTTATCCCGTCAAGCGATTAAGCTTTTCGGTATGATGCAGCGTAGAAACCGAATGGATTTAATATAACAGCCATAATCGTATTAGATAAGCCCGCTACCATCTTAGACTGCTTTGTCTTACCATGTAGTAAATGTGTAGTAAAATTTAAGTTCGTTAACTTGTTTGTTAACTTGTTAATATCCACAAGCGCATCATTCTCTGATCCCCAAGATAAACCCTTTTTTTATCCACTATATGTCACCCTTGAATGCGATCTCACCTGATGGTACGTGAAGATGCAGTCTAAGATGGTAGCGGGCTAACCTGTTAGAGGCATGGCAGTTGTATTAAACCCATACCCCTAATCGGTTTCTACATGGCATCGTACCGGAATGCTAAATCGCTTGGCGGCACGTCTTTGCCGTTAGGGTGGTAACTAGCCACGGCCGAAGCCTCCCGTAAATTTTCGGAAATTCTGTAATTATAAATTCCTAAATTGACCCTGCCGGGAATGGAACCCGGGACCACGCGTTACAAACTTATATCGATTTTAGAATCGACGAAAACGGAGAGAGCGGCGTTAAGGCAACAAACAGCGTTCAACCACGGAGGTCGTCAAAAATCCTAGTTAGGCCAATCCTAGTTAGGGAGTCTAGGGTAATATTTTAAGGAACATTGTACTATTTATTTTGGAACAAATAAAGATTTGATTTATTTATTCATTATAATTAAAATTATAAATCAAACATTTAAAATTTTGAGGAGTTGTTGTTGATATTTGCATAAACTTTATAACTGTAGTAGGTACCTACTATCAACGTAGCACCACAGAATAGGTGATAGTACCGTAGCACGCACGATACTGCAACGCATACCATGCATTAGCTAGTAAAATATTTTAATGATCTACTGTATTACACAAACTATTATCTATTTCAAGTGTGACGCGAGCTTTCTAACGACATCCGAAGGAATTCTATGTTATACGAGTAAATTGCCTTTTACAATTTAATTTATGAACAGTTAAAGTTTGCGGTTTTGGGTTTATGCGTTTAATATGACGTTACCGCATCAGCGTGTTAATAGATATCTATTAATTATTTAATTCTGTCGTGATTTACTATATATTTCGGTGTGGAAGTACGGATTGTAAAAAGTTACAATGCCGAGTACAAGAGATAAGCCGTTTAAAAAGCAGTATGCAACTTGTTTAACTATTAATTACAGTTTAATTAATTATTATAATATATCATGTAATACACTTAATTATATCATAATAATAATGAACAATAAAATGGCTAGGCTAGCAAAATTATAATATTAAACTAGCGCACAATTAACTTTTTCAGGGTTGAATATACTCGTATAATTAGCTTAAATGATTCTATATCTACACACATAGTTTTTATTTCGTAGCGGCGAAACGAAATATCAACTGATCTATGATTTCCGTGCTCAAAAACGTATTGCTACGTTACTTCAACTATAAATTCAATATTCAAAATTCAAATGTTTTTATTCAAATAGACTTTTTACAAGTGCTTATGAATAGTCGAATTAATTATATTAAGTATACTTTATACTTTAATATTATAAATGCGAAAGTGTGTTTGTTTGTTGGTTTGTTGGTTTGTCCTTAAATCACGCCGCAACGGAGCAACGTATCGGCGTGAATTTTGGTATGGGTATAGTTGAGGACCTGGAGAGCGACATAGGCTACTTTTTATCCCGGAAAATTAAGGAGTTCCTGCGAGAATAAAAAAAACTTAAACCACGCGGACGAAGTCGCGGGCATCAGCTAGTATACCATATAGCAACCTTAACAAGTGGATAATAAAAGATTACTAAAGCATGTAACGATGTTCTAATTTTGACATTGTGCAAACCGCGAGTACCCATTATATGCTAATTGGAAGACGACACGCAAAATTGCTTGAAGCGAAAATGTATGAACATCAATTTGGATTTGAAGTATTTGAACTGCACTTGCCACTTATCCACTTACTAGCGAATGCCCGCGACTTCGTCTGCGTGGTTTGAGGAGTTTGAGGTTGCCGCGGGAACTCTTTAATTTTCCGGGATAAAATAGAACCTATGTGCTATTCCAGACTATAATCTATCTCTGTGCCACGTTCTCTGTGTAACGTTTTGCATTTAATTTTTCTCTATGAATAATATAATATGCATGAATAAAAATGTAATCCTGGAAAATACATTATTTTATTAACTTTAATAATAATATCACAGTCATCACTGAAAAAAAAATTGGCAGTCATAGGGACTGCCGATAGAAGTGAAAGTGAATATTATTTTTTTAATTAAAAGAAAAAAAAACTAAGCCTTAAAACTAAGGTATTAAAGTTTAATTACGTAGTATATATGATTGTACTTTATTTAAGACCTTTTGTCTTCGTAACAACGCGAGAATGTCGGCGCGGAGCATGTCGCATGTGTCGCGAATCCGCAAGTTTACCCGCTACCAAAAAGTGCTCAACGCGGCTAAAGAAGTTTTCACTTCAATAACTTATAATTCCACATATGGTAGGTAGTTTTAATCGTAAAGCGGTATAAACCGCACCCAGCTGTCCGTGTAATAATCCCTGGGGAAGGGACCTCAGGGTCAAGAATGGCTGGAGTGGGGGCTCTAGTCATGCACCTACTCGTAACAATACGACCCGGGGAAGATGGCAGCTTGCTGTGGCCAACAAGCAGCCATACCTCATGTACAGGTCTGGGTAATGAGTGGGCTTGTGGATTCGCGTCACCGACATGCGTCGCCGATATGCGTCGCCGACGTGCGTCGCCGACATGCGTCGCCGACATGTTCGCGTTGTTACGAGGACAAAAGGTCTTAAATATAAATATACTACATTCGTAACTAATTTTAATGCCTTATTATTACACAAAATAGATATCAATTTTCCATTCTAAATCTGGACTTTCTCTATAGATTTATGGCTAACGATAAAAGCCATGTGGAAGATGGTGTCGTAGCATTGGCGTGATAGGTTTGGGATGGTTTCTTTGCAATTTACCAATTAACCTTTAAAAGAGAGTGTGTGAGCTTCGGTTTAGTTTTATTGTACTAAAGCTTATTAAGAAAACCGCATATAATGGAATTATTTTGAATTGCTAGTAACTTATAATCTCTTAATTGGTTCATTTATCTTTTTCTCTGAGCAGTACCTGTAAAAGACGCACGATTTCTGTACAATGTGTGTGCATCCGATGGAATCATCATAAAATTAGAGCATTTCGTAATGAGGTTATATGTATATGTATAATTTATATTTAGCCTATAGAATACGAGTAGGTAAGCTTTGCCGTGGGAAGCTGGGACCTGTAAGTAAGTATTGAAATAACGTAGAAGTTTCTGATAAAAGGTCGTAAAACGTTATAGTAGTGTGCCATTGTTGCCAACGAAAGGAAAGCCTGCACTTTCTGCGACAATATCTATGTTTAATAATCTCCATTATAAAAAATCGTTTAAAGCCCGTTCATCATTTTATATAATACGAGAATATATTTTAATGGTTTCGTAAACACGTCTTGTTCGCTCTCAATTCTGCCGTGATAGTTTTGGGATGAGTTGCGGTTGTACCTACGCAATTTAATGCAGAAAGTATCCTAGCAACTATGAAATATTACAAAACAAGTATAATTTAGCCTGTGATAAATTTCCTAACCGCTTTTTCTCAGCTTTTGACCTTTTGGATAGCGTTATTAACTAACCGTAAAACGTTCTAATGTATGGATACTGAATCGCTGAACACTATTATTAAGTTCTTGTTGCAGTGGCGTAGATGTCGTGATAATTTTAACCTTAATTGAGCGTGTAGTCTAGGAAGAACAGCAAGTTTTAATACTCAATGCTTCGTGATTTAACCGTGCATAGACAAGCAAGACAGTTTTTGACATAAAATGATGCACTCGTAAATCCTAAGTAACTTGTCTACACGATTCTTTACGGTTTCTTGAAGTCAAACTTCTTAGACGCGACATGAGGATAATTCAAATTTACTTCGTATTTAAAATTGCTGCCAAACAAAACAGCTCTTTTATAGAGTTTTAAAGAATACTACGTATTTAGTTGACTCTGTTGTATAGCTCAGTCAATAGTAAGTAACTATGAAGACTGTTATTGGAACAGGACGTATATGTATCCACAGAACAGGAGTATAGGATATTAGGTATTGACGACCGCCGTGGCGCAGTGTTGAGCGCTGTTGTCTTAACGTGCGGAGGTCCCGGGTTCGATCCCCGGCAAGGTCAATTTGGGAATTTATAATTTCTGATTTTTCCTGGTCTGGCTTGGTGGGGAGGCTTTGATCGTGGCTAGTTACCACCCTACCGGCATAGACGTGCCGCCAAGCGATTTAGTGCTCCGGTACGATGCCGTGTAGAAACCGATTAGGGGTATGTGTTGAATATAACTGCCATGCCCATAACAGGTTAGCCCGCTACTATCTTAGACTGCATCATCACTTACCATCAGGTGAGATCGCAGTCAAGAGCTAACTTGTAGTGGATAAAAAGGATATTTTAGTTAAGTCGCACCCATTGTTTTTACTTGGCTGCCAATCATTCAATGATATCTATTGTGTTTTTTTTGCTATTGGAAGTGATTTGTTACAGACGTTTTAAGATGACTGGCACGAGTTGTAAAGGTCTTAGCTAAATAATAACCATGGTATTTTAATACGCTATTTAAATGACAAAGCTCTTTGGCTTGCAAAAATTGAATTCAAGAATGCTTATACTAAAAACAAGACCTAAACATACGTTCATGATGTATCAATAAATAGTAAGTATCTCAAGTGTAAAGACAGCAATTTTTTTGTTGTTCTGTCGCATTGAATTTTTCGCATGGGTCAAGGAGCCTAGAGTGCGAAATAGGCTACTTACATTATTTCCCAGAAAATCAAATTTTCAAACTAGCCTAAGATCCCTGTGTAGAACGACCTACACCGAGCTGGTTAATGGATGAAACCTACTTTTTATTTATATTTAATAATAGATAAAATAGGTTGACTATCAAAATCCGGTCCAGGCTATTTTTAAATTAATTAATTTAAATTAATTATTTTTTTTGACAAGTTTATTGTAGCTATACCATCGCGTTTGTTATAAAATATATACCTATATTTTGATATATTACTCAAGCGGTTCCAATTCGTGAAGTTACCTATGGACTACGTTAAGTTACCATAGTCCATAGGTAACTAGGTAATATTATAAATGCGTTGTGGTTTATTGGTTTATCCTTCAATCACTCCACATCGGAGCAACAGATCAACGTGACTTTTGGCATATGTATAGTTGAGGAACTAGATAGTGACATAGGCTACTTTTTATTCCGGAAAATTAAGGAGTTCCCGCGGGAATCAAAAACTTAAACCACGCGGACGAAGTCGCGGGCATCAGCTAGTAAAATCTATACTAAAGAGTTCCTTAAGTGATTATTAAGCTACGATGAGTTGGCATTTAATTCCTTAATCGGCTTCACCAGAAATAAACCACTAAACCCATAGCGCTCATCACTGCGCCAGGAAGTCATCAAAGCATTTTGCAATATACAAGTTAAAGTGGAAAGAACGATGAGCCAGAAAGCTGTAATTAGGTATTGCACGTGCCCCTCGCTCGTGTTTTGACTTTCGGTAATAAACAATCGAGGTAGATACGATTCACGTAACTTATGACCTCCATTGCCGAATCACTGCACAAGTTAGGTAATCGAGTGAACCTGAAGCCATCCGAGTACAGAATATTAAAAGTTCAGATTAAATCGGCTAGTTGCTTTGTTTCATGCTTAATTTAATGTTATGGTTAATCTTCCATCAGCTCGTACCTTATGCTGTAATCATATGATTGCTGAAAGGTTAAATTTCGAGAGACCTTCTCTTTGAAGTTTTTTTTCATTTTTTTTATCCACTACAAGTTAGCCCTTGACTGCGATCTCACCTGATGGTAAGTGATGATGCAATCTAAGATGGTAGCGGGCTAACCTGTTAGGGGCATGGTAGTTATTTAAACCCACACCCCTATTCGGTTTCTACACGGCTTCGTACCGGAACGCTAAAGGAACGCCACCAGACCAGACCTGGGAAAATTCAGAAATTACAAATTCTCCCATTAACCCTGCCGGGAATCGAACCCGGGACCTCCGCACGTTAAGACAATAGGAGTCACGGAGGTTGTCAAAAATTTAAGAAGTGGAAACTGTGATAGCCTAGTGGTTGAGCCTTCCGGCTTAATATTCGTTCGATCTCCAGGGGCCATACCTACTGCCAATGCTTAAAGCCGTATTGTTTCATTATTGTTGACTTTCGTGTATTAGAATTGTAGATAATTATCCTTATTTTAGTAACGTCAAGGTACATGATATAAAACTGTAAGTTTTAGCAATACTGCTTAAGTATTGCTTTAAGCGTTGCCATTATGGCCCCAGGCATGCACCTCTAACTTTTCCGAGCTATGCGCGTTTAAAGAAATTAAATATATGCTTTAAAGGTGAATGAAAACATCGTAAGGAAACCTGCGTGCCCCGGAGTTCTTCGTAATGTTCTCAAAGGTACCAAACCACATCGTTTTGTTTTTGGTATCGAATCTGCAAAAGAAGTACAGATCTCTAAGATTGAAAAATAGGAAACAGAACTTACTTAATGAATGAATACATGAATGTAATAACCACCCAAAAATGGAACAAAAACGTCTAAGAAAATAGTTTAGCTGCGTAGTGAAGATGCAAATGAACGCAGCCGGTTGTACGCCTCAGCGAGAGCCGAGGTCATGGTCGACCGAAGCCGATCTTGCGTAACGAATATAAACGTTACACGACAAAATATTATCAGCACCCAATTTATTACCCGCCTTATAAGGTTGAGGATTAATTTATTTAGCAGCGTAACTAATTTTTTGTAAGATGATTTAAAGTGCTAAAAATAGCTTGCATTGAACTTTACATCAAAATATAACATGAGTAGGTATATTAGGGTTGATTCATACAGACGGAATGGAGCCGAGTGTTTTTGGTAATAACTTAAATTTAACTCTAAAGTACATAAATAAAGCTGCTTTTACAGTTTATTGAAAATAAAATAAATTGAAGGACTCAAATAGATCGCTGCGTCTTTGATATGCAAAATAAAATATCAAGTTAGACATGTCCGAGCATCTCAGTGTGCATCTTAAATAATGTAAATGCAAAAGTTATCAGTATTAAAGTGGTGTAATAAAATCAAGAAAAATCTCCCCGGCGGGGAATCGAACCCCGGTCTCCCGCGTGACAGGCGGGGATACTTACCACTATACTACCGAGGATTGTACGAAACGTGTTGAAATTATGAATCAAACTCCTTAGACGATCTGATTAAGTGTTTACGATTCTCTGCCGGATTGTACAGTCTTAAAAGCTATAAGCTACTGTTATTGTTTTGTGTCATAAAATAGGTAGCCGGCAAGTGCCTTAATACAATCAAAGTATCATTCCTCAATTAAAACAATGAAATCATTAACATTTTTTCTAACAATTGTTCTAAAAAGGATGTTCATAGTTTGTATGGACTTCCGTGTTTTTAAACCAATATCAATTACAAAAGATTTGCGTTGAACAATGGTTTGTAAGAGGCAAAAACAAGTTATAACTAATTATACATTTTAATCTAACATAATGATGCGTGATTATGTAGGTAAGGTACAATCAGTGACATAACTGCGAACGTTTGTAATGTACGAGTATAATTTCATTCAAATTACGATGTACTTAAACAAATACGAGAATATCGAGAAAGAGGTTACCGCCGAATTTAACTAGCTGGGCACCGTTCGGAAAACTACGTGATATCTTGTACAAAATTCCTAGCCTGAAGGCGAAAGTCTTCGACCAGTGTGTGTTGCCAGTGATGACTTACGGCTCCTTTACATGGTCTCTTAAGAGCCTAAGAGAAGAAAATAGAAGGCTCAGGGTCACTCAACGGGCGATGGACAGGGTAATTCTCGGAGTTTCCCTCGAAGGAGATCCGTCGGAGAACCAGAGTAAGCGATATAAGGCGAAGAGTCGCAAAGCTTAAGTGGCATTAAGGGAATCTCACATGCGCGGTTCTAAGGACAGATAGACGTTGGTGGATGGACAATCTAAAGCTGCTAAGCTTCTGAAAGCGACTGGCACAAGAGCATGTCCTATGTAGATTCATACTGGAGCTTTTTTTTATCCACTACAAGTTAGCCCTTGACTGCGATCTCACCTGATGGTAAGTGATGATGCAATCTAAGATGGTAGCGGGCTAACCTGTTAGGGGCATGGCAGTTATATTAAAACCCATAAGTACCCCTATTCGGTTTCTACACGGCATCGTACCGGAACGCTAAATCAATTGGCGGCACGTCTTTGCCGGCAGGGTGGTAACTAGCCGCGGCCGAAACCAGGCCAGACCAGGAAAAATTCAGAAATTATAAATTCCCAAAATGACCCTGCCGGGGATCGAACCTGGGACCTCCGCACGTTAAGACAACAGCCCTATACACACTGCGCCACGGAGGTCGTCAAAAAGCTTCTTCCAGCTGTGGATATTTATCCGTAAGATGATGACGTTGAAATATTATACCTACCTACTCTATGATATTTAACATCCACATCTATAACACGGTTTCTACATGGAGTGCAAATGACTACAAATGGATTTTAGCTCCATCTTCAGAGTAATATTCAATTTGTCTTAGAGGCCACTTAATGTCAAACTTTATGGCAATCACTACACGTAAAAAATATATTCGACCCAATATGGGTATAGAATTACCAGACTGCGGAACATAGTAGGACAACCTAAGGCTAGAGACAAATCTAGTCTTATTCCGCCAGCGAAAATACGCGCAAGGAATTTTGTTATACTGTGACATATTGAAACGAATGAGGAATGAGAATTCGTTACGCTGATCTAAATATCTCTAGAACATGTGTAAGAATTCGAATTCTTGGTTCTCATGCTTGTTCGAGCTTGAACGAGCTTCAATCAATCAATCAATCAAATTATTTATTCAATATAAGTACACTGTAGATACACTTATTGACGTTAAAAATTACTTATAAAACATGATAGCCCGCTACCATCTTAGACTGCATCATCACTTACCATCAGGTGAGATCGCAGTCAAGGGCTAGCTTGTAGTGGATAAAAAAAAAAAAAAAAAAATGATGGTGAATATCGTACCTTCTTTCGTTTACACTTAGAAATAAAGAAATACTTTGTTTTAGCACTAGCTCTTTGTTCATTTCATTTAAGCCTACCTATACATGAGCATCAATTTTATTCGCGAATAAGACACTGCAGCAAAAACTCCGCCTGCGGAATTCCTTTAGATTTGTCTCAAGTCTTTAGCGGTTATTTATTTTTAACTAATAAAACACCGTCTCCATAAATCTTTACCGTACATAGGATCAGAGATGTTTATTTCAGTGTTTTACATCCTTAGAAGGCCTGCTAGCTTCAAAGTGAGTATTCCATAAAACTGTGAATGAATGCGCGAACACTTATCTGGTTAAGCAACCTGCTGTAAAACAGATAAGATCTATATTATTACCATCGATCAAAGGCTTTATTAAATATTAATATCGGACACTTACTTTTTAAGTTGTGTCTTAACAATGTCACTAACATACCTACTGTGTTTATACACCTATCATAAATTCATTAATATACGACGGGTTAATTTTATTAAACGTGCTGATTTAAGAGGTAAGCCACTTGTCTATAATAGTTTGTTATGTACATAATTTAAAATGCGATATAGTTATAATATATTGCCATGCTGCATCAACCATCGTTTTCTATCAGCTGATTTAAAATCACATCAGGAGGCATACTACCGCGGCATAAATCCGTATTGTTTTAATATTGTTGACCTTCGTGATTTAGAATTATAATGTTTATTTTAGGGACGTCAAGGTATGTGACATAAAACTGTAATTTGGAAGTCATACTTTAAGCGATGGTAGTAACCCCCCTGACTTTAATCTATTATAAGGTCATTCCAGAAATACGTATTAATTTAACACTTTTTAATATTTTTGTACCCTCATTTAAACTTGCACGTAAAGTTGTGAGAACGTGTCAGATAAATTGGGTCCCGCGGGAACTCTTTAATTTTCCGGGATAAAAAGCCTATGTGCTATTCCAGACTATAATCTATCTCTGTGCCAAATTTCATCCAGATCCGTTGTGGCGTGAAAGAGTAACAAACATCCATACATCGATACAAACTTTCACGTTTGTAATATTAATACTACTACATTACAAATAAGAACTATAAGGTTGTACTGTAATTTCTTATTGTTATAGATACCTACCTAATCTCTGAAGGTTTTGGTCGTTCATTTCATGCACTACGTTTCGAGATACAGTTACAAGAGCGCGTTACCTACGTTCGAAATAACTTAAAATCTATAACTTCTGTATGTTATAAAATTATTTCAGCATAACGGTCTAGTATGTTAATAACAATATTGATTGAAATACTGCAGCTACATAATCTTCTTCCACAGATTTCATTAATTAAGTTGAGACCTAAGTCCTAAGTCATTACCATGTGCCGCTCAGCCAAGCCATCCCGACGAATCGCTAACCTTGTTCCATGAATGATGTCATTAGCTGATCATGAACGATGCTCGCCGTCGTTTATAATGCACTGGCATTAAATTGCAATTTGTTTTCGGGAAACGTCATAATGAATTAATAACTTTTTATACCTTTTAGGAATTTATTGAAATAATCCCGTGTAGGAGAACCGAATGTGAGGTAGGCGTAACAGACACATAAGATACGGAGTATTTTCGACGATAACTGCTTCATATCTCTATTAGCTTGCATATTCAACTGTGGATGACGAGGTCCTGGGTTTAATTCCCCTCTTGGGTCAAATTGTTACGTTTTGGAGTTGGGGTTAGTTTAATCGTGGTGTTACACCCGATACCTCGGAAAACAAGTAAAGTCGATCCTTGGCCTGATATCTCTCCGGTTGTGTCGAATTGCCATCCCATCGGATTACAACAGTAAGAGCGCTTCTAGATTATCCAAGGCAAGTAAAATGTATAATCCGATATATATCCGATAACGGAGCGGACAGTCTGAAAGGCAGGTACGTAATTAATAATTATGTCACCGTAAAATTGTTAAAACCGTTAGATTGTAATCTAACGCTTTTTATCTCGATGGATTGTAAACTGTCGAACGATTTTCACCGTTCAATGTTCAGAGTGTCAATTTTTTAAATATTCATTGTATTTACGTTTTCTCGTCTCTTTTTTGTAGGTTAGGTTAGGGTTCGACATAAGTACCATACATGATAACAGATTACAATCTACCGAAAAATAATGCATTAAATTGTAATCTTTCGACAATTTACAATTTCGCGAGATAGATAATAATCTACCGGATTTTACAATTTTACGGTGACAGATACATCTTCTTGCACCGTATCGGACGTCGATATTGATATCGGATTGGCTTCCAGATGAAGCGAAGGGAATAAAGAGTGCACATAATAATTATTATGTTTGGGCACACACTAACTTACATTATAATAAAATCTACCGCGCAAATTTCTATCGAAATTGATCGCCGTCGGAGAAATTCGGAAGGAAGAACAATATTATTATTTAGTGTCTGTGACGTTTTTATCTACATAATATTGACCTATTCAAGGCAATTCGGATAATCGGTATAAGTGCGGTGACGAGAGTTCCCTGATAACCTTTCTGATTTTGGCGAATCTCAATTGTTTGTAAAGAATACGCGGAGAGCTGACGACCTTCACCCCTTTTTTATATGTAATTCTATAAAAGATGTAAAATTTATCAGTTTGCATTGTCAATAAGCGGCCATAAAATTGTGTTATCTCTCACATTTTTCTTTCTTTTCTTTACAATATTCTTACCTCTTAAATATTACGTGCTGTTAATGTTTTGTTTTGCAGTAATAAATGTTAATAACGGATGCCAGAGAGGGCATCATAAATAATTTTCCTAATGATGGCATGACCACGACTTAACATAATTGCGTGGGTAGCCTTCACAAGCCCAGTAAGCGACAACATGTCAATGTAACAGAAATCTTCGTACCTATAAATACTGGCATCCATTTAAACTGTTCGGTAAATCACGCAGCGTGATCTACTAAACATTTCAAAAGCAAAAGCAATGCCATATTTTTTATAGGCAAAATCCACATATTAGGTAAGTATTATAAATTGTTATATGAAGTATTTATAGAAATGAAATTAATATGTAAACCATCAAAATGTATGTTAATCTCAACAATATGCTTTCACGTGTTCGTGTCCTTCAAATCAAGAGTGAATAGGCATCTTCTAGGCAAGCACGCTCCACCTTAGGCTGCATCACCTCTTGCATGCAAGTCTGATTGCAGCCAAGCGCTAGCCTATATATTTAAAAATAAAAATGTGTAAAAAATCTATGAAGAAGAAATTCGGGGGCTAAGTACACACTCTGAAATGGCATAGTATAAGCCTAGGCAATCAAAACAGCTATTCGAAAGAAATTCAGCACGGCTTGATTTTTTTATTTTGAACAACTATTATATATTATATTAATTATGTTAATTCAATAACAATGAAAAAGTTATTGAATTAATTTAAGACTCATCACAATTCATATGGTAAAATTAGATCTCCACTAAAATTTTTGAATTTGTTTCTAGCCCCTCGTTTGCTTTTTATTGAAGACTATTCTATTGAGTTTTCCAAGCATTACTTAAATCTGCAAGAAAATGAAAGCATTAAAAAAAGATATGCGCCGAATTGAGAACCTCCTCCTTTTTTGGAAGTCGGTTAAAAATTGGAGCAAATATCTGTAGTAACAATTCCTTGAATCCTACAGTTCTAAAGCTTTTTGCGCTCACGATTGACACTATTATGACGTAAGAGAACAAGTTCTAAAACAAATCAGAGAAAGGGCATATCTTGGACGTAAGATGATACTTCCTTGTCTTTCTGCCCATTAATAGAATTCTTAAAACTAATCTTAACATACCTAGTGTATGGATAGGCATACATGATACAGAAAAGATATAAACTATGGCATATTTGGGCTATTTTTTATTTTAACAATCTATACTTTTTTATAATTGTGTAATTTTGGATGGATGGATGTATGGATGTAATTAATATTATTGAATGTTGAGCGCTGTTGTCTTAACGTGCGAGGTCCCGGGTTCAGAGTCAATTTCGTCGTCGACGTCGTCATCTCAACCATATACTTGACGTCCATTGCTGCACGAAGGTCTCCTAAATGGATCTCCACAGAACAAGGCTTGAGCCGCTTATTTCCAGTGGCTCCCAGCTACACCTTGGGTCAATTTGGGAATTTATAATCTCAGAATTTTCTCTGGTCTATTTGTATTGAGAAAAAAACGCTTTGAGGTATGCAGATTCAGTCTATACCCTCCAAAGCCTGCAGCAGAGACTCCATGCTGCATGGATAAAAGGATACGATTTTGCCTCGTTCAACTATCGGCTATAGCATTCCTGCCGATAAGCCTATCGAGCGATTACAATAAGCGATCGCTCGATAAGTTTGAACCCAACAAAGATTAGTCTACGTCTTCTAAGGACCATATGATTGCAAGGGCATACATTTCTGTAAATATTCATTTATTCATACAAATTATTTCAGATAATAAATAAATAATTTACTGAGATAGAGCAACTTTGTATTGCAAGCTGTAATGTTTTCGTGTACAAGATGCAAGAAAGGGCATGCATAATAGTCCAGCGGGTAATTAAGTAATAATATGCATTAATTGTGTGGGTGTGACTGTTAATATCAATCAGATTCTGCATGCCTGTACAAATTCCGACTCGGTGGAAATAGGTGAAACTATACCTTCAAGACTCAAGAGGCGCCAAATTGGAAATGTTTGAGAACTACTTACAAGTATTCAAACTTGGTAGTACATTACGAATTACGATATTTTTTCATAGAATCTGTTTTTCATTTTATTGAACTGTATAATGTTGTGTCCGCGACCAAACACACCAGACCTCTTTATTTTTTTACTAAATGATGCCCGCGACTTTTCTGTATGGAATTCGATTTTTTGTTTGTACGGGAACTCTTTAATTTCCTGGAATTCAGCCTATCTCTGTACCAAATTTCATCAAAATCGATCTATAAGATCCGTAGAGTCCATGAAAGCGTAGCAGACAGGCAGTAGTGTTTCTTAACGGAATATAGAAATATTGAATAGAAGCAGGCGTTACTTTGCGTAAGTCCATGATATTTAATAAACTCGAAGTTTAATTTGCTATAAATTCAATAAAATTAAACGTAATATAACGTTAATATATTTATCATGGTTTTCTTCTGTGTAGACCAGCTTTAGAGATAAGTTTAGATAACTCACAAAAATCTATAATTACAGAGTTGACCGTGTTTTTTTAATCATCAAAAGGAAGTTACTACCGGATGTTTACGTCTTCAAAATAAGTAGGTACGATACTTACAAGTATAGCTGATATCCGCCTTACTGTATGGTATTTTGTTCATATTAAATTTAATGTTCAGATGATTGATTGATTACGGAATTCTGAATTTGTCTGGGCCATTTGTTGAGTGTCATTACTATGTATTCTGTTCATTTGTGATTGATCGTTGCTATCACTCAGAAACTACCGAATTGCTAACATGTTTAGATTAGGTTTTGTCAGTTCAGCTTCAGCTGCTATGCAAGCAACGAATAAGAAAAATGAGCCATCGCCTTCTTTATCAGAATAATTAATGTGGATCTTTTGTAGATAAAAATTATGGCATCCATTTTTAAACAAGTGAGTATTTTGACAAGCAAAGTTCATTCATAAAAATGTCAAACGCAGTGACCCTAAAATGTAATTTGCTACAAGATATCGCTTTCTTAAGTATTATCACAGAATATGATATATTTATTATTTTACCTGATCTACTCTTTTATATGGCTGGAACATAATATGGTCGACGTTTGAAATGTGGTCTAGTGAAATGAATTAATTTGTCTTAAGTCATACGAGTACTAAAACAACAGCTATTGGTGGAAGTCGTACAGTGAATAGTTGCATTTTTCAGGCATATTTAAAGAGGAGGAGAGAGGAGTGAAACAGACAAACAGATCATGACACTATCGCATTTATAATATTAGAAGTGTAATTAGGATACAGGAATGTGTGTATTTGTATTCACTGGAGTAAATACATCAATAAAGAACAATAATTCGGTCTCGAATTTACTTATTATTTTTAATTACCTTCCTATTAACATCTCCCTTTTTATAAAATATCTTATGACAAAGACGAATATATGATAAAAGTGTCACAAAGAACGCAACAACATGCCTACAAGAATAAAACAAGAAAAGGGCACTTGTTGTAGAGTACATTTATTAATAATACAGAATTTATACCAGTTTTGACGTCATAAACTTGGTATTTATAACAATAAATCATAAGAACATTTACATCTCCTCGATGCCTGTCAGATTATTCAACATGAACGTTTATATGAAAACGAAAACACAGTCCACAATTCGTTTCCATTAACAACTGACATTTCATTACATTATGTACTCTCAAATTTAAAACATGATTCAACATTGAACTATTTAACTGACCAATATGGAATTTAAGATTTTATTGCATGTAAGCATGTGTGATTTAACCAATGCACGATATTACTTAACGTTTGTTTATACACTTTAATAGAAGCGATTACTTGCTGAACGGCAGTAACTGTAATCGTTATCACTGAATGCTGTCTTCAAATTAAAGTTTTGTGGTCAGTGATAAGCCTTTTGATATTACAATGCTGTACTGCATCTGCAGCCTAGAGAACAAACTTTGCGTCCTGGATAGAGACATTCTTTTTGTCCCAAAATTAAAAAAATCTGCGGACTTTAAAAATGCAAGTTAACGTGGACAGTCTCGGACATCACCTAGCAAAATATAATAAAATGAATATTGTTCGTATTGATTTGCTTTTATCAACTAAGCGGAACACAATAATTATTATTATAGCGAAGAAATCTTTGAAAATGAGACATTGAATGAAAATAATGAAACAGACCAATGAATTACACACGTAACCGCAGTGTCCAACGTCCTCCAGTTTGATGGACTGATGAGAGATATAATAATCCTTTAGAAAGGCATTTGTTCAACAGTTAATGGACATGCCGATAATTATGTTCATTATTGTCCTGTCTACATGGCGAAAATTTCAAGACGTAAAATAACTCGTGTGGTCTACCGCTTACAATCGAAGAGTAAACAAATTTCAAGACGATACATACCTCGTTTGGTCTAACGCTTACAATCTACGAAGAGGATACTGAATGTGTTTGTAAATTTTGAAATCTTTGTATTCTGATCACGACATCGTGAATTGGTGTGATGAACAGACAACACGCGCCGTAAATAAAAGGAATTGGCAGCAAAAAGGATTGCTTAAGAGATTAGTATACAAGACGAGTCAGTGTGATTTATTGTAGACTAGCTAATACCCGCGCCTTCGTCCACATGGATTGAGGTTTATTGGTTATCTACTTTTTATTTGGGATAAAAAGTAGCATTTGTGTCATTCCAGACTTTAATCTGTCTCTGTGCCAAATTTTATCCAGATCCGTTCAGGCGTGATTAACAAACATCCATCCATCCGTTCATCCAAACTTTCGGATTTATTATAGATAGGTTTCAGCATCGCTAGGGAAATCTGTACATTTCTAATTTTATAATTTGGTTTCTTCTATTTCTTTGAAGTTTTAGAACAAAGTTCATTTTTGCCCGATAAAATGCGGGGCCTAGCACACTGGAAAAATTGTACGTGACAAAAATGGGTTAAGACCATCGATATATATGTAGGCACTAGATGGGCCCTTTCATAGAAAAACGCCGGGCGTCTGAGTTGCTGAACACGTTCCGCACCTGTCTTTGTTCCCGTCGTCGTAGCGCTGTCACGATCGCTCGTCGTGCAGATAATTTGTTATTATTAAGTTAACATCTAAAGTTTGATTAGTTTGGCACTGTATAATTTTAATTTTAAGGTAAGTGTTTCAATTCACAATTATACTTTTCCAAAAAAAGCGTTATTTAATCTTCCTATTTAATATTTTTATCCATTACGCAATCATTTAATTTCCGCGGCAAACTGTATGATTTTTTTTTACTAACTGGCCTTACGGCTATGACCTATATTATCTATGACCGAGTCATACGTTTTCAAGCTTTAATTCAAGATGTTGCAAGCAAGTTCCCGCTTTTCAGACTAGGTATATGGCGTTGATGGCGTTGCTAAAAATACGCCCACATTCTTTGTTTTACAGGGCCCGTCTGTGTAAATTGAGGTCGTTGGTTAAGACGGGTCTCTCTCCGTCTAGAGTACCTGTATGTTATAATTTTAGTATGCACTTTTCCTATAAGCCTGTAGTATCTCAGCCTAGGCTCGAATCCCACTAGCGAAATACCAAAGTTTTTTAAATATAGAATAGCGAAAGTGAGAAGAATATGTTCTTCCAAGCTCCCAAGCGTCCGTGCACCCACATAAGGACACATTACTTATTTATACCTATCTATTAACCATGTTGACACGTGACAGATTTGTTTTTTTTTACCCAAGGTGGTTGTTACAAAAATAAATAGGGATATTTTAACAATTATACTTCGTCGCTTCATTCTTCAGATATAAAGATACACACGTAGTTTCCCCACGTTCCAGCAAATAATCGCACGTTGTTCAGAGGAGTTATAAAAAAAAGAACCCCCACTACCCGCGTCTGTCTCGCACGACAGAGCGGATTCGTTCGTCATTCCTTTTTCGTGCGTAGCAACGATCACACGTTCCTACTTTCTACAAACAAAGATAATTTTATCTTTAAAAATATAATAATATTAAAATTAAGATAGTGTTAAATAGTGTTATAAAGTGCTTTTTACAAGTAAGTGTTTAATCTTTCATTTTCAGCAATTTATTTCAGCACCACGTGTCTGAGTAATCATTATTTGATGCAGTGTTTATATTTTACACTAAAGGTTTTATTGGGGGTTGGCCAAGAGTCAACACGAAGGAGAATAAACCTTTCAACATGACGCGCCTAAACCATTATATTTTCATGCAGTGTTTGCTTACACTAAAGGTTTTCCTGGCGGTTGTCTGAGGGTCAACACGAAGGAGAATAAACCTTTCAGCATGACGCGCCTAATGAATTATACTTTCATGCAGTGTTGGTTTACGCTAAAGGTTTTCCTGGCGGTTGTCCGAGGGTCAACACGAAGGAGAATAAACCTTTCAGCATGACGCGCCTAAACAATTATATTTCCATGCAGTGTTTGTTTACACTAAAGGTTTTTCCTGGCGGTTGTCTGAGGGTCAACACGAAGGAGAATAAACCTTTAAGCATGACGCACCTAAACAATTATATTTCCATGCAGTGTTTGTTAACACTAAAGGTTTTCCTGGCGGTTGTCTGAGGGTCAACACGAAGGAGAATAAACCTTTCAGCATGACGCGCCTTACTTTCTTGGAGTGTTGGTTTACACTAAAGGTTTTCCTGGCGGTTGTCTGAGGGTCAACACGAAGGAGAATAAACCTTTTAGCATGGCGCGCCTAATCAATTAGGTATACTTTCATACAGTGTTTATTTATACTAAAGTCTTTTCCTGGAGGTTGCCCGAGAGTCAACATGATGGACAATAAACCTTTCAATATACGACGCGCCTGAGGAATTGTAGTACAATACCATATATAATGTATGATTTCCTAAGGAGGGTACTTAAAATAAAAGTTAGTATTGAATCAGCTATACGCGCTCATTACAGAAAATATATACTTTCATGCAATGTTAAATTGCACTAAAGGATTTCTGGGAGGTTACTCGAGAGGTACTTAATACAAAAGAATATAAACGTTTTCAGCATGGAACGCCCTTAAGAGATTACTCGTCCATGTAGTGTTTAATTGCACTAAAGGACTTTCCGGCGGGTCGCCTCAAAGTTAACACGAAGATTAAGCGTTTCAGCATGATAAACCTAAGTAAAATAGGTACTTACACGAAGACGTGTTTTAAGTACGACAATGGTACACTGGGAGGTCGCCCGCGAAGTAGCATGACGGAAATCAAACCTTTCAGCTAGACGAGCCGGGCGATGACATCTGCCCAATTAGCATTCCGGCGATGAGGAATTTGTCCACTAAATCAAGATAGCTGGCACTTAGCAAGCTGTTCACCGTCCTCTGAACCAGGGGGAAGGCGTTGGGGGTTAAAGTGGACCAACGATCGGATACGTCACCAAGGCCCAGCTTAGTACGCCTAACACAAAGTGATTTCGAGCAATACTTGAGAAGTAATCGGAACTCAGGTAAATACTATGCACCTACCATAAAGAAGGTTACCTTCTACTTTATTTATCCACTGCGGTAAATTATTAACAATCTTCAGGATTCACTGGGTCAAAGATTGTATGGATACTTACTTAATTCGAAATCAAAGCTAAATATTATCTTTTGTAGGTACCTAGGTGTTACCGCTCAAAATAGTGGACATGATTTATTCAATCACAAGTACCATGTAATGTAATGTATCATATTATTAGTGTTTGCATCGCCTACCATATTTTTTTTTTGCTTTGTCTTCATAGTTCACACACTATCACCGATAAGGCCAAAAAACCTTTAAATACTAATGAGGTTATGTTTTTAAGATAAATATATTAGCATGGGCATAGCACAATAAAAGTGTTTATTATTTACGGCGACAGATAAACAGAATACTTAAAAATATCTATGTATTTAATTTCTTTCAAGCAAGTAAATGCAATTATTAATCTAATATCGGTATCACAGAACCTTATTTTAAAATGTAAACCTAACTACGGAACAAATTCCATGATATAATCTTTGGAGTACCGTCTTACAAAAAAGGTAGGTATGTCTAATCGACCATAAAGAAGACTAGTAAAATTCTATACCAGTGTTTTTACTTTCAATGAAACACTTGTGGTGATTCTAGTCATTTCTGCAAACGTTACTTACATAATATCTGCTCGACTAAAACATGAAAAGATTTTCATTTCAAACATTTCAGATTTTTATTTTGAGATTGCAATATAGTAATATTGAAGCACCGCTATTCAGCGTAACACCGCTATTTAAGTTTTCAGCTTTTACAGATTTCAGCGCCTCACACGCAGTCACTATGGACAAAAGAAACATAAATGTTTCATACAGTGTATGCAGACTCAAGATCTGGGGCTCAAAATTTTCAGATGTAATTTTTTCAATGCAAAGCCTCTCGGTATCAAACATACACCTGCGGAGTGGTAACGAAAGTTCTGACAATTCTGAGGTAATAAATATCTTTATCTTTTTTATCAGCTACTTCAGCAATAAATCAATTTGTTTGCTAATATGATACAGAAACGTCAAATTAAAAAAAAAAAAAAAAAAACTGCTAGTATTCTACCCTCAGCGTGGTAGGTATGCAAAGAACATTTACGAAGGAAATTCAGATTCAGATTCAGATTTATTTATTTCTGAATACAGTGGAGGTATACATAGATGTTTTACAATGAGGTATCATGTATTCTACCACAGTGTGGTGCACAAATATTTTAACTTATTAATTACAATTAATATAATTGTTAAATTGTGTGGTTAGATTGCAAAATTACCCACAAGTTTTATGTTTTTTCCCTAACAACGTACTCTCGAGTTTTACAACTCTTTAGTGCCCGGGAAGCATATATCATACACCCGTTGACATGTAATACGATTGACCGAAGGGGTATGGGTTTAATATAACTGCCATGCCCCTAACAGGTTAGCCCGCTACCATCTTAGACTGCATCTTCACTTACCATCAGGAGAGATCGCAGTCAAGGGCTAGCTTGTCATTATTTAAAGATTATCCATAAAAGAGTTCGAAAAACCAAAAACTAATAAAGAACCTTCTTCATTTTGGAAGTCGGTTCAAAATGATAATCTAACGGCGAGTATTTTAACGACCGGATGAAGACTATATAATATTACGTAATAGGTTAAAATCTCCATCGTATTATTGTTTTCTGTTTTAAAAATATTTCGTTGGAAATTGTTTCTGCAGACACAGTAAAACGCGTAGGTTGTCTTACCCGAAACGCGAATCCAAGCGGGGTGCCATGGGTAACTGGTAGAGTTCTCGTATAGAGATAAGTGCTTCCTTGACCACTATGTTTCTGTTTTTCTAAATATTTAATAAGTGTTGGGTAAAAAGTTTTTAAGATCCATCCATAAATATCCATTATCCGCATATTGGAAACAATCTTTGAAAAACTGTTATAAAACTGTCGTTATAATAATACGTACTCGTACATCGTAATCGAAAACATGGTACAATTTACTCGCGTAAACAATATGCTCCCGCAACACTTGCATAGAGTTGTTTGCAAAATTAAAATTCTTGTTTAGTCAATTCAGACCCTGAATGAGAGTTACCAATAAAGACATTAATGAAAACCAAAAATCGGCATTGAGCAGCGGCCGCAAATGTAACCTCTGGATCACACTTACCTCACATAGGATCAGTGGTGTCAGTGCATTTTCCATAAAATATCAGGGAATTAATGCATCGGTTCAAAGATTCTCATTAATTAAATAGCTTATAATGATGTTTATTTTTCTCATTTCAAATGTTTTTTTTTTAATTCAAATTCAATATTCAATGACCTGCACAGCTAGGTTATGCATCGTTAAATAGTATAGAAGTCTAGACTTCTTAGATAACTTACTTTAAAGCTTCTAACGTCAGTGGGGCTAAAAAGTTCAAACCAATCGATTAACCCTTCAAAGTCGATATTAGTAGTCTGTCACAATATCGACCGAATATTCATTCTTCACCTATAATTTCGGGGTAACTTTTACGCGGGTAGGAATTTATTACATTCCATAACCTTATTGACGATATAATTGTTCGACAAACATCTTAAAACGGTATTTTAATATATAGTTAAAGCAATACTCGAGATCTAACCTTCAGAACAGGACCAGAATAAACCTGTTCTTTTCTCGCCACGCTTCCAAAAAACAAAACGTTCCGTCTTCTGCTACTGGGCAGGATTTCGCACTTAAACGTCCCATTGGACGTCTGTTGTGCTAATTGTGTAAATAAAATAAAGTATTGCCCCGGCTAATATACTTGGTATTAGATTATAAATCTTGCTACTAGTTATGGACATCAATAACTATTTAGTTCCATTCGATTGCATCGAAACTATAATCGTCTATACATCGTTTATGCTTGTTACTAGCAACTAAAGCAAAAGAGCGCAAGATTGTATTATTGGTAAATTGAAAGTTATTTAAATTGAAACTTAAGTACAATAAATACTTAAGAGAAATTTTAATGTCATCTTAAATGTACGTAAATAAGCATCTCGGGGAAATCAGCTCATGATTCCAACCTTAAACATAAACTGTTTAAAACATTACAGCTCAAATAAGAGATAAGAAGAATAAATAAAATTATTGATAACAATAATTAGTATCTATTCAGCGTAGATACAGCTCTTGCAAAAATATATAATATCTCTTAACATCTACGTGTGTATCTTTATATCTGAAGAATGAAGCGACGAAGTATAATTAATGATTAAACGAACTTACCTGTAAGTGAAGTTCTATCATAATTATATGAGTCGCTTCATTCGAAGATATAATATTAAGTTCCCAACCCACCCATCCCGAAACATATTTTCGCAAGAGCTTTAAGTATAGGTATATATCTCTAAACTAAATGACGAACGAATCCGCTCTGTCGTGCGAGACAGACGCGGGTAGTGGGGGTTCTTTTTTTTATAACTCCTCTGAACAACGTGCGATTATTTGCTGGAACGTGGGGAAACTACGTGTGTATCTTTATATCTTCGAATGAAGCGACTCATATAATTATGATAGAACTTCACTTACAGGTAAGTTCGTTTAATCATTAATCATTTATAAAATATAGCTAAGACAACAAGTAACTACGAGTAAAGCCACCGGCGCTTTTTCAAAATATTACAATGATAAATCTCATGACGTTTGCATTATAAATACGATTTTCCATTTCATTAGTATCCCAGTTACCAATTTAAACTTGTCAACTTACTTGACGATTCGCCCATCAAAACCTTATTTGTGTAACATCACGATTATGGCCCCATTGCAAATAGGTAGATACCTACTCATTTAGCAGTATTCGTATTATTAAACTTAAAACACGATGCGAAACTATACGTGTTCTATAATGTTTTTACGGAAGAAATACGTATGTTGTTACGATTATTACATTTTATTCGTTTCTAATTTGAATGAATTATTCATGATCTCCATTAGCAGTAAGCAGAAAAGTATGTATATAAAGTTTACTCTTACATTTAATTTCATATTAGCTGATGCCCGCGACTTCGTCATGTGGCATGATTGAGTAACAAACATCCATCCATACATCCATCTAAACTTTAAACATTTATAATAGTAAGTATGTATATATTAAATATTAATATATTATATTTTATTATATTATATTACATTATATTATTTCATATGTTTTTATTTTGAGCAGTTTGTCTTCTAACAATCTACTAAAGAAAAACTACTACTTTCATAACAAATGCGCAAATTGCTAAAAACAATAAAGTTCTGGAGCATTAAGAGACGTTAGGTTATGTCACATATATATGTATGTATATATGCATGTGTATATGTTAGAAGAGAAGAAGAGATGCATGTGTATATGTGAGATTGTTACAGAGTAATAATAAACGAGGAATAATATTATTATTATTCCTCGTTGACGATCTCCGTGGCGCAGTGCGTAGCGCTGTCGCCTTAACGTACGGAGGTCCCGGGTTCGATCCCCGGCAGGGTCAATTTGGAAATTTATAATTTCTGAATTTTCCCCGGTCTGGCAGAAACCGAAGGGGTTTAATATTACTGCCATGCCCCTAACAGGTTAGCCCGCTACCATCTTAGACTGCATCATCGCTTACCATCAGGTTAGATCGCAGTCAAGGGCTAGCTTGTAGTGGATAAAAAAAAAAAAAACGTTTACCGGTGTCAACTGGTGTTTTCTTTATTATATAGGCCAAATTGGAATTATGTCTAGAAGAAAGACCGATTTGCTACAGTTTGTCGGGCGAATGTTTTACGAGCGGCAACAGTTTGTATATTTTTAAAATCTACGCATGCTTATGCTAAATAACCAGGAAATAGCGGAAGTTCTGAAATTAGTGCGAAACCCTCTACGCCATGCGTTTGCGGATCGTGTTTGCAGCTAGAACGTAGAGCGGGCCTTTTTGCCAGAACATAAATGGTGCGAAAGTAATTATATCAATTAACCAGGTGTTTCTGCACGATATATTTATGATGTAAATTATTTCTTGAAATAGATACTAAGACACAGAAGGAGATTTATAAAAAATGGTGTACACTAATGCGTCGTACTTAATTAACAATGGTTTTGAATAATTATATGATGATAATAAAGCCTGTTCAATATTTACATAAATACCTACGTGGGTTGTCCTTCATGTCGGTTATCTGATGCGTTTTCGTTTTATGTATTTAAGTAACTGCAGTAAAAACACGTATTTAACGTGTTTTTACAGCGGTTACGTAATAAAAAATATAGCTAATGTTTAGCTTGTGATTTTAAATTACTGCCATTTCTATCTGCTAATACTCGTATTTCAATCCGCTGTATAGAATATTATAAAGAAAGGTCTAGATAACTTTTTATAGCATAGGCTTTTTTAAATCTATGTCCGTAACCTTGAAATTTAAGTGAAAATGATGTAATAATAAATGTTATGTTGGTTGATAATTTTGTTGGTTCTTCCCAACAAAATTACGAGACAATCATGTAAGCATATCGAAGACTGCCCCTGCTCAGTTATTAGCGAAATTATCAACAAATCACGCGGAAGAGTTGCGAAAGTGTTACCGTCAATACGCTTATGATGTCAAAACTACTTTTTGCTGAAATAATACAAGTTCAAAGCACTTTTGTATAAACATGTAGTCAAAACTTTTAAGTATTACATTAACAAGACTATCGACTATATCGACTCCACGCAGTCTGTCTAGTTTTTCAAAGTGTGAAGCTTAAAGCTCGTAAAGGACCTCCTTTACATGCTTCTGACTTGAGTTGGCTTGGTTTGAATTAAGCCCACGGTCAAGTAGCTGAAGCGGAACAAAAGTTGGGTAGACCATTTAAATATCTTGTGGTAGGACAGAATATAAGACTGGGAGGAGAGTCAAAAACATTTTGAATTATGAATGATATTATTTTTCAATCAAAAAAACTCAAACCAATATTTTTAATTAAGACTTCTTTTGAAAACCTCTATAGCCCTTTACCTTAACTTCCAACAAACCCATAGACAAAAGTAGGTACTTTTGACTTAACATTATCAGCTACAATTAGATTTGACCAGTTAAGAGTTCTGACTGTAACATGTAATACATTACCACAGATACAGATAGTATCTGTACGCATAGCATTTACTGTAATGAAATATCAGGCTCTATTTACGTGAAACATCGTGATGGACAGAGATTACTTACTGGTTCACCTTTCTCAGTCATTTCATAATCTTGTCGTATTAGTAACTTCAGATAGATCGTTTTGTTTACTATTAAGATATGAATAACGTTCCTGAGAGGTGTCGAAAGTATATCACTGTTTTACGGATGTATTGCATGAATTTTCTACAGTTATTTAATTTCATTAACTTGTTGCCATAGAAATCTAATGCCGTAGATCTCCATCAATGCATGGAATTCAATCAAAGATTGAGGCATGCCCTAATTTGTTTTTAAATCATTTTAATAGCTTATATAACTAATTTTCATTTTCTTTGTTACAGAACACCAATTTGGATGAGGACGTAGCGATAATCAAAAGTAGCACATCATGAGTTCTTCGTTGAGGTTACAGGTAAGTAAGTCTTGGAGACAATATTTCCTAAACGATATTATTTTCCTTGTATTATTAAGATAACCATTTCGACCATGATCTATTAGGATTATTAGATACATTAGGAAAGGGTAGGCGAACCTTTATGTATCAACGTGCCATTTTTTCTAAAGAAATGTTTAATTAGGTCATATACGTGCTGTCAGATAATTTGGACTTTATGACAAAACTCTTTATTTACTACAAGAAAAATACATTTTCAAATGTCTCAATTATACGCGTAATTTAAATTAAAGTAAAATTTGTGTGACTTCTGTTGTTGCGGATTAGATGACAAATAATTCATATTAGGCCATGGAGAGAAGTATGACAGGAATAAGAAGAAAAGACAAAATAAGAAGTAGCACAATAAGAGTAAAAACCAAAGTAACTGACATTCTCACTCGAATAGACCAAATGAAGTGGAGATGGGCCGGCCACATAATTAGAGACAGGCAAGGCAAATGGAGTACAACCGTCTGCGACTGGTACCCCAGAGACAGCAATCGAGGTAGAGGACGCCAACAAGTGAGATGGTCAGATGACCTGAGGCTCACGGCTGGACACCACTGGAGAAGGGTAGCGCAAGACAGAACCCAATGGAAAACGCTAGAGGAGGCCTATGCCAAGAGGCACTCTGAATTACGAGATATCTTATAAACTAACTGTCAAATTCCTTAACTTTGTTAATTCAGAATAAAGGGCTTATTTATTTATTTATTTATTTAATTCATATTAGGGTTTTTTTTCTTAGTGCATAATTAATGTTGTGATCAGTGACGTGCCCAAAATATTGTGTCGCGTGCCATTGGTTTGCCATCCCTGCACTAGGATGTGCTTTTGCACTTGTTTTTGCAGACGGCCTCCCTGGTGCAATGGTGAGCGCTGTCTTGTAGTGGAAGGTCTTTTAAGGGAGGGGCCGGCAAAGACGTATCGCCAAGCGATTTAGCGTTCCGCTACGATGCCGTGTAGAAAGAGACACCGATTGGGGGCATGGGTTTAATATATCTACCGTACTTCTAACAGGTTAGCCCACTACTATCTTACACTGCATCATCACTTACCATCAGATGAGCTCGCAGGTTAGGCTACCTTGCAGTAGAATAAAAACAACTTTATTATGTGCATGTTATATTAGGAGGTCCTTACATCGTATACCTATATTATAAACAAGATTACTAAGATAAACAAGATACTTAATTTATTTAATTAAGTATCTTGTTTAACTTAGAAAATTGACTCAAAATAAAATTCAAAATCCAAATGATTTTTATTCAAATAAACTTTTACAAGTACTTTTGAATCGTCAAGTGAATCTACCACTGGTTCGATAACGGACTTAGGAATGTTAGTTAGAACTCAAAGTCAAAAACACCACGAGTCACGACGCGCTTTAACCGCAACGCATCACGTTACCGATTCCAGCATGTCAAAACTTTCAAGATTCATTATACTTTAGGATATTGCACTTTAGCATGCATAAAATTGGTAAAGCTAAAGCTGCAATTTTTTTAATAACAAAATAGGGTTGTGCTTGACGACACTCATGCCTAAGAAAAGCGACGACGAGGTCTAGGGTAGAGCGCGCTTTCATAGAAAATGCCTCGATAGAATTCGCGATCTTATTCGTCGATTTTTTTAAAAATATATGAATAAAGTTTTTTTTTATATTCAATTTACGTTGCAGTGCAAATGTGCGTGAATTTTGAAATAAGCTCATCGATTATGTGGAGCTTAAAAGCTTTTTCTTAAAGTAACGAAACTATGATATTTAAAGGATTTTTTTTGATTGTAGAATCTTTTGAGTAATCCATACTATCCATATTCAAACATCCATACTTCTACTAATAAATGCGCAAATGTTTTTGTCTGTTTATTATTTTTTCACGAGAGATACTTTACATGCCAGAGATATAGGCTAATATAGCCATATAGGCTAATTTTATCTCGGAAAATCAAAGAGTTTCCACAGTATTATCAAAACACGTAATTCCACGCAGATGAAATTACGAGCACCACCATATAACATAATAATATATCTTACTATAATACTTTATAGTAGGTATGTTATAGGTATTATAACAAATTTATTTGTTCTGTTGTGGTACGTTTTTGATGTATTCACATCCAACATACCTATCAAATAAAAGTCCTACTGATAATACTTATAAAATATGCGAACATCGAAAGTGTATATTTTGTTTATCGGTTTGTTGGTTTGTCCGCCGGCGAAGACGCTGTGTTTGGCTTGTGTTTGTGTGTGGCCCTACCATAATATAGGGAGCATTGTCGATTGTGATTTGGTCATCGGGGTCGTTAAGGACGTGTTTGGGAAATGTTTTTATACCGGAAAGTTAAAGTTCCCATGGAATTCGGCCCAAAGTAGACGAAGTCGCTCGCACCATGTAGTATGTACATATAATATGTTTGGTAAACGGTAATATTGGTGGAGCTAACATCGCACGCTAATTAGATCTACGCAATTCCGACATTCTTAAAATAACAAAATCCTCACGATGCTCCGATAAAGCGTAGGATTTGCCAGAAGGTTGCGGATAGGTGTGTTAATTTAGCAAAACAATGGTAATTGTTATTTATCTAAAATTTATATCATCTGCTCTACAACGGATAATAGGGTCCGTCCTTGGCGACCCCGTGGCGAAATCCCTTTTATTCTAAGTCAAGACGTATATTACAACCCTTTTTTCGGTGAACTATTTTATCGAGACTAAATAGAAATGGTATTTCAATATACAGTAGAATATCGATTATCCGAACATCAATTATCCGAATATCCGATTATCCGGACTCATTCTTCACGGCTCTAATAAGTTACCGACTTAGAAATGATTTGTCTAAATGACGTATGTAAAACCCTTTCTATAATAAAAAAGTTATTAAAATTTAATTATTGTTTGATTTGACTTTAAAATCGATTATCCGGATTTTCGATTGTACATTTTATTTGATTCCCCTGGTTTTATTCGGATAATCGGGATTCTACTGTTGATAAATAATTTTAGTTCAGCAAAGTGTAGCTTAATGAAAAGTTAGTATTAACAGACTTAAAAATAAATAAAAATGAAGGATTAATATTTTGTTGAATTGAAGAAACTTCTGTTAAAATAATTATCGCAGATAAAATACTACGCAGCCTTAATTAATTAATTTATGATATACCTAACCTTTGACGCTAAAGGTAAAAAATAAATCTACTAAAACTATAACGCCCACATTTCATCACCACTGCGAATATTTCACTGTTTCATGACTGAATGTCTCTATTTGTAAATAAATTGTTAGAAGAGATAGGAAGAGGTGCGTGAGAAAAAAATAACTAGCAACGGTGTAACGGTTCCAAGGCTGTGAGATTGAGAGTTTTGCGTTGAATATTAATTAATTAATTAACGATCGTCTAAATGATAGTTTGATAACACGGATTAGTGAAATAATATTTTTTTAGCTATAAAGATTAACATTTCTGATTAAAAAAGCGAAGCAATAGATTGCGGAAAGATTGAAGAAGTCGTAAATTATTACATAAACAACAAAGATTTATTATTTCGCAATTAATAAGATGTAACACAATTTGTATAACGTATTTATAATTGTTAAATGCCTAAATCTCTGTTAAAATGTCCTTATACGTTTTGAGCCGGATATACAACGACCTTCACGGATCTGTTTACCAGATGAAACTTACTTTTTATTTTTATTTAATAATACATAAATACGCCTAAAATAGGTTGCCTATCAAAATCCTGACCAGGCCATTTTTTAATTAATTATTTTTAATTAATAGGCGTATTTATCTATTATTAAATAAAAAATCAAAAGTAGGGTTCATCTAGTTAACAGATCGGTGAAGGTTGAGGTATATCCGGATCTAGACTATTGGTGTGTGTTCTAAGTTACTGCGAGTTGTTCTAATCTCGTACGTGTTGTGACTTCTGTTTTTCATCAGCCAGGACGTAATTTATATGGGATTTATACGTTTATGATATATTGTTACAGTTGCTGACATGCCTGATAGTCTACGTATCAAGCGTACACTCGATCAAGGTTAAGTTCGGCACCAGTGATGGGCCCATCGCACCGCTGATACCGGATCCGCTGCCGCCGCCGCAGCCCCTCCGTGTACCCGCGCCCGTCTGGGAAGACAGAGTAGATGACTCACCAGACCCTAACGCCCACTGGTAACCTTAAACCTTGTTAAATTCAAAAGAAAAATATTTTTTCATGTGGGCCACCGTACTCGTAAAAATGTGTAGATCTTCCTTTTTCTCTTATAACTTACTAGGATCGAAAGCAGATTTTTCAGTCTGTCTGCCTATCTATCTGTTAGTCTGTCTTTAAGTCTGCTTATCTTTTACAGCCCGTCTGTAAAATTATTTTTTACGCAATTTGGAACAGGGATAGGTTGCATCCCGGGCAGGACATCGGCTATTTTTATCACATTCAAAAACCTAAATTCACGCGGGTGCAGTCGTGGGCATTATCTAGTAATCTGTGTAACTACTTAAGAAAAGATACATATTTGTGACATATATTTTTTATTTCAACAGGAGACCTCAACTCTTCGTGCCTCAGCCGAAATACACCCAAGTAATATTCAATATACCCACAACCACCCAGCAACCACTCAACAGTGCGCAAAGATTCGTCAACTCATATAAGCCTACATATCAACCAATAAACCGACCACCAGTTCATCAGTACTTCAATCCTTCCCAAGTTCTCAGCTCACAAAGGTTACCAGGCATTGGTATACGCTACTTTGTACCTGCATATATCAATGATTTGCAGGCAAGAAAAGGAGAGAAGAGACAAGAAGATGCTAAGCATAATGACATTGAAACCAATGATATTAGTGAACCGAGTGCTGATTCAAGCAATGATCTTCTTTGGCAATATGAAAAAGAATCTACAAGAAGAGCTCTTAGAAACACATTAGAAGTAAGTGAATGTTGAGCCATAGAAGTGAGAATTCAATTTGATAGAATAGGATGTAAACGTTAAGTCTCAGATTTCTTGACATACCTAATATAATTTAGACAACTAGAAAATAGATCGATATAGAAAATTACTAACATGCAGCAGCAAATTAAATAGTTTAGTTTTACTATTTCCGTCGGTTGTATTTGAACTTCCTACCAATAATGATCTACGGTCTCCTCGGATATATATTTTTTCACCTAAGTTTAATTTGTAATTTTTCCTTGTTTTAGGATTCAGCCAGACGAGTATATACTTGGCCGGAGAACGTGCAACCTAGACATTAATATTAATACTATTAGAATTTAAGATTTAAACACCATGGTCGATGAATAGGTACATATTATGTTAGAAATAAGAAAAAGACTTTTCACATTCTGGATATTTCAAAATACTGTCCTTGTCGAATTTTAATAGTTTAATTTATGTATATGAATTATTTTACTAACGAATTACACAACGGAATCGCTGGATAATATTTGATAATAATTATTACATTTAAAGGCAAAAGTATTTTCTAGGTACGTAAAAAAGTAACTAAAAAGTTACGAAATATTCGTACATGGAGCAATATCCTTGTAAAGTATGTTTAATGCTAATTTACAGTCAAGTAAAGTAATTCGTATATTTGTATTCCAAAAATGGATATCAAGGGCTTCTTACATATGCATAATAATAAAAGACAATCCTTTTGTTATTTAAAAGTCACTATATATTTCTTAACATTGCCACATATAATACGTAATATCAAATACGCAAATTTATACTGTTCTGTATAAATTTGCTTACACAAAAATACATACTTTAAAGTGGTCGTGTTTTTGTTTGTTAATTAATTGTTTTTTTTATGGCAAAAGAGTCGTCATAAATGAAATCAACTTGCAGAATATTTATACCTACTTATTAATTTTGGTTCTTCAACTTAACTATACAAACTGCTTATCTTCATAAATTATACTATTTTAAAATAACATTATTTTGTTTTTGGACTTATCTTAATCAGTATTACGTATCTGAGTTTAATCTTTTTTAAATATTTCAGCAAACTTTACTTCAAAAATAAATATATTAAAAATTTCTGATATATTCCTCTAAAAAAATAAAAATGTTGACGTTACACTTCAAAATAATGGTCAATTAACATGATGGTCAGTAAATATCCTTGATATTAACTTTTAAAAATTAACAAAACTGTGGTGTTTTAGATAGTTGTAGCGTAAGTTAAAAGTGCCAGATGTTATAAGATACTACTTGGAATTTATATATCGTTATAACATTATGTATTCTGATCGAATTTAATTAAATATTTATTTTATTTGCCGGTTTTTATTATGTAGGTACCTTTAAGAGAGACTTTTTAACAAAACTGTAATATGTTTTACTTGAATCTGCTTTTCCACATTTCCTGATTTCTGTATGGACTATGGTAGGTACTTTAAATGGACATAATTCCGTAGATCTAAATATAGTCATCAGCTTTCCCAGATCCGAAATTTTTGTATAAAATACTGTCGAAATATATTTTCTCAGTGCAATACTTATTAAAAAAATAGGCGCAGTATAATCCTTTTATACTTTTTATGTTACAAATAACGTTAAGAAATGTAGTTTAAACAATAAAGATCACACTTTGCTGGAATTATGATAATATCATATATTTCACTCACAGACTCTAAAATAAACGCAATAGCTAAAGTTGTTTCGTTACACCTATTAGCACTAATACATGTGACAATAACTTTTTGAAATCACTACCAAGATGATGTGGTAAATTATATTTATACTGTACGAGTTGCGACTGATGTATTGGCTGTGAAATAGCCTATCCACGCACACTATGACTCTAATGTAAAAATTGCAACTGATTATATTCATTAACCATAAGATCTAGTTTAGTAAAATTAATTCAAATCAAAAGCTAGATCCTGATCACAGAAAAACGATTCTTTTTGAAAAGCATGTAAGTGAATAATGATAGCCCATAGGCTTAGATTTTTTAAATGAAAAGCAGTTTGTGACTGTTTCAATCTAAATCTATTTACTGTGTTATACAAAGTCTGTTTCCGATTTGCGTGTCAGAATAATGGATTTAATATAATCTTAATAAATTTTTCACTGCTATCAGTATTTTAATGCATATAATAAGCTAAACATTTTCTAAAAGAAAAAAATCAATAGCGTGTGCTTAACCAAGTTAGGCTGAACATGGTCAATTGAATAACAGCAGTTAGCTACTATTGCAAATTAAAAAAAAGAAGCTTGAATTATAAGTCTTGTCAAAGATGGGAATTATTTACGATAGTCCATGGAGAATATGTTACGAAAACCATCAAAGACAAAATTTTAGTCACAAATGAGTATATTTCACAATATTTTTGCAGCGATTAGCTAAGTACGAATTCAAGAAAACAAACGAATGTATTATGTTACCGTTATATAAACTTTATTGTTCCTTTATGTTTGTTCATTACACGGCAAATCATTTTGTCGTTTACCAAAAAGTAGCGAGATGGAGAAAACGTCATCAAGAAAATAACTTTTGTAACATGTGTGTTTAGGGTGCGTGCACATGCTCCGTTAAAAAAAATCTAAATGTAACTAAAATGTTTTTCTTTCTTGTTATATTCATGTATCATGTTATATGCTCATATCAAAATCTATAGTTAGGCGTGTGATGAAATTGTAATAAACATAAAATCAATGTTCATCGTTTAGTGTTTATTTCTGTTTTATTATTTTAATGCATTGTTGTTACTCTTACCGTTTTATTACAATGTTCTTTTTTTTGACATAATGTTAAATAAAAAACGTCATTGTCTTAAAATATGTTTACATTTCGTATATTTGCCTGGCTTCGGCCGTGGCTAGTTACCACCCAAAGACGTGCCGCCAAGCGATTTAGCGTTCCGGTACGATGCCGTGTAGAAACCGAATAGGGGTATGGGTTTAATATAGCTGCCATGCCCCTAACAGGTTAGCCCGCTACCATCTTAGACTGCATCATCACTTACCATCAGATGAGATCGCAGTCAAGGGCTAACTTGTAGAGGATAAAAAAAATACTAGTATATTTTTTTTGGTACTTGAAACTCTTGTTTTCATACAATATTGTCTCAATGTGGAGATGACTTTATAGTATTTGATATGAAGTCGCTATGTATCCATTATATTATGTAGTCTGATAGCGTAAATAATTGTACATCTTGCTTTTACTTTGAAATACTCTATCTAAAGAAATAATCTTGTGTGTTGTTATAACTATTCTTTTGATATTTTAATGTTATATTTTGAATTTGATTGAATTTTTAATACACGATTGAGCTAGTTTTAATGTCTCATAGACTAAAAAAATAATATGTTTATAAATAAACTGACAAATAAATCCTATGCTTGTAAATATGTAAAATAAAGAAACCTATTAATATAAAATGTGTTTGATTCTACCTGAAATAATGAACATAGAATTAGAACTAAGTACCTTCTATTAAAGAATCAGCAGGATATATATATATCTGAAAATCAATACAATACAAGTGAATTTAACGTGTGTAAATCCGCTAATCCGCATTCGGCCAGCGTGGTGGACAATGACCTTAACCCTTCTCAGTCAGAGAGATGTCCGGACGCAATAATTTAAAATGATGATGTTGAGGAGTACAGGATTTTCTAGGATTTCTTCGAAACTAAAAGTATAAAAGCTCTACATCGGATTTGTTAACTGAAGCAAGGGTTACCACCAGATCACTATTCAATATTTAATTTCGCATTACAGTCAGTTTGTCTCGGACTGCACGTACGATTTCGTATTAACATACAATTATTTCACTGTTACATTACACATTACCGACATTTATATATAGTGTTTTTACCTATTATTATTGTATCATCGATATCAAGAACTCCAGTGCCATTATCTTGAGGTTGGATCAAAGCCAACTATGTAAGAAATAACCTATGGACATAATCTATATTAAAATACAAAAATGTTCCTCACGGCCCATCTGCTGAAACGATTTTGACGTTGGGAAAGACATCAGCATTTTATCTCGGAAAATCAGACTTCTCATGGGATTTTGCAAAAACCTAAAAAACGAAGTGGGCCATCATCTAGTAATTTACTTACACAAACCCTCTGTTCATGTCATGATTGATAAGTTGATGACATCCCGCACGGATTACGCTTTACGCATTTTATTATAGATTTGATTCTAGTGGGCGGTCGGCTTTAATATTTTTATTAGTTAAGCTTTACAAATTTTAATAATAGACTTCAGCCATCACTGCAACACCTACAATTGAGCAGCAGACATTTTCAGATCAAAGATAACAGCTTGCATCTAATGATGCTCACATTTACTTACTTTAAAACCAGTTTAATTGGATTGATTGGATATTGATAAACGTTAGACAAGTTAATTTTAATGACATGAGTCATTACTTTTGCATAATTGATTAACAATTTTGTACCTAATTAATTAATTAATGTCATTAATAATTAATCTAACTCATATATTGTGATAGGAAAAACTTATTGACTGATCTATCACAGCGCAGTATCATCACACAGTTCAAACTTCAAACCAATGGATTCATCGGGCTGAAATTAGGCATACAGGTAGCTATTAATACGTAGTATGTATTCCCTAGGTCAGGATTTTTAAAAATTAAACAAACGCCGGCTGGCCTATGAGAGTAGAATAGGGATTTAAAATTTAACAAACAAAACCTAAGCTTTTCGTGAGCGAAGCTGTAAGCTGTCAGGTATCAAATCATTAATCAATTATGCGAAAAATAAATAATGTAAAAACGGTAAAGTTTGATGAAACTTTCCTTGTACCTATATCTAAAACATTAGGAAGAGTGGGGTGCACATGAGGAGGCAGGTATGTCCAACAATGGATGAAAAAAGGCTTTTAAAGGAGAAGAAGAGTTAGCTATAATACTGTCCAAACTGTGAAATTTAATGGAGACTTTAAGTAAGTAGGTACTTATTATAAGTTTTTAATGAATTAAATTAAATTTAAAATCAGGAAATTTATTTTCGTAGTTAAACATAATTTATACTTATTTGTTGGCTAATTACCAATTTTAACACTTATTATAATAACAGCCTATGAAGAACAATTATTATAATATTTAATTGTGTACTGACCTATAGAAATATTCTGCATAATAAACTTGCTTTGTAATTTTCTTGGCATTTAAAAAAAAACATGAACTTTTTTTGAACAGTTTTTATTGTTTCAAGTAATTTAATCCATTTTGACTTTGGACATATTATTACCCTATTTTATATTTATGCATATTTTATAACGAATATTATTATTATATTAAGAGAAGGTTGACTTCACATTAAAATAATATTATTTATTTAAATAACTATACCCTAAAATCTATAGATATTAAAAATTCTCATACGTAAACATAGGCTTATAGATAGAATATAATCTATTACTAGAGTTTTAAAATGTTTCATTGTTAATTATTGATATTTAAATCATATAAAGTCATCTGCTTTGTTTGTTAATTGGCCTTATATTGATCAACGAGGCTTGGAAAATTTTCCAAGATTATCCGATCTAGTTGAATAAATAAATCTAACAAAGCAACTGCAATGACTTGTTTCAATGCAGCTACATAATTGTTAAAGAATAATTTTCATGTATTTTCAAATAATTAGCCATTTTTTGCAGTTTTACAAGACAGACATTCCGATTAGCATCTTCACAATGGTTTCGCAGGGATTGCATGCTTATCTAATGATTCCCACGTACACTCATCTTTTAATTGTTTATCTATATAGGTGACCTAGCGTACCTAATGTTTTATACTGACACATTAAGCTAATTACCATTGTCTTTCGACTGCCATTTATCTTGTAATTGTAAAATAATAATTTACTGACGACCTCTTGTTTACTAGACCATGAACAATCAAAAGTTTATTTGATATGTATATTCAATCGCATATACAGTTCACAAACAGTGCAATATTGAGTGAGACTTCTGGCGCGAAACCTTCATTCAATATAATAGTTCGTGAGGCAGGGATAAGTCATTGTTTGTCTATCCAATCTACTTAATGGCACGTCTTAGTAATAAAATATTAGGGTCACTAACCATCACTTCTTATAAACGGTAGCATTTCATTAAAGGAAACTACTATCAACGTTTCAAGTTTCAGATTTCAGCGGATTAAGCTGTTGTTGGCATTGATAGATCAGCTGTTAGTCAGGACAACCCCTTTTTTAGGTATAAATGTCACCATGCTTATTTTATTGCTAGTTATTATGATATTGACCACATTGAATTACATTGAATTACGATGTGGTCAATATTATTACAACCACCACAAACATAATGTAAACTTTAAGCTAACAAAGGTAGAACCAATAACGAAAGATAGAGTATACAGAAAAAGAAATAGAAAAAACATGAAAATAACCTAACGACTAAGAGAGAGTTACTTATGTACTTACTATACTTCAAAGAATACCAGCATTACGGAGAATGGGATTCTTTCTTAGACGTTCACTTCCGTTGAGAGTGCAAGTGATCTTGACCTTCCCCAGCACGATATTAATGACGTCAGACCTTTCGTTCAGCGATAGATAATGGGGACAACGCTACGTCTTGTGTTGCATAAACGATCTTTTTTAAAGAATGGCGTTTATAATTCGTTAAGTGATCAGCAATCGAAAAATTATCTCGACAAAGAACTCTTTATTACTGGTATGATGGAAATATTGTAATAAGTAATTATATAATCGAACTATCATTAACTAGCTGATGGCCGCGACTTCGCCCGCGTGGATTGAGGTTTTTAGTTCCCGCGGGAACTCTTTAATTTTCCGGGATAAAAAGTAGCCTATGTATTATTCCAGACTATAATCTATCCCTGTGCCAAATTTCATCCAGATCCGTTCAGCCGTTCTGGCGTGAAAGAGTTTTTTCACAAACTTTCGCGTTTATAATATTATAGTAAGAAGTAAGATTATAATGAGCGATATCTATAATGCTGAATCCTACTGTCACGATTTTTTAAAATCTTATAACTTGCAAAATAGTACTTGTCAGATTTCCGGTAGGTATTTGAAGGTCAAAAAAATTATTTAAACCAGGAATCAGGAACATGGAACCAGGCATAACATTATTTAACTTTGATCGCCCTATGAAATAAATCAACATCAAAAATTACAGTGTTTCCTCCATCCACTTATGCGTAACTTTAATCTTTATGAGTTCAAAACAGCTACTAGTATTAGCAGACGATAAAATCTCGATCACCATAAAACATCGTTAGCACGCACAATAGAAAAGAGCACAAGGCCCGACCGCGTGGTTGCATAAATTGCATAATTAGAAGAGATACATAAGAACTGTTGATCGCCCGAGACGAGAACGTCTTAGTATCGAAGACCGCTGCCAGAATTCCACTTATAAGTTATAAAATATGTTTATTACCTGTCTGTTACATTTTCAATACATTTCAAAAGCATTTATTTAGTAGGAGCTGTATGCAGACAATACAATTAGTATGGGTTGTATATGTCACCGTAAGATTACAAAAACCGTTAGATTATAATCTAACAAGCAAAATTGTAAACTGTCGACAGATCTGGGGTCACGGGAGTGACCCCGCTAAGACGAGCCAAAGGTTACAATTTAACGCATTATTTTTCGGTAGATTGTAATCTGTTAGGTATGCAGGCCGGGCACTACTTGATTATTACTTAAGTGTTTAAGCGAACCCTAACCTAACCTACAAGAAAGAGGCAAGAAAACGTAGATACAATGAATATTTCAAAAATTGACACTCAGAACATTGAACGGTTCACAATCTGTCGAAAGTTTACAATTTCGCTAGTTAGATTATAATCTAAAGGTTTTTGCAATCTTAAGGTGACATTACAGCGGAAAATAAGCAAAGCTACGAGTATTTTAAGACTTTGGGTGCTCGATTGATATGTAGAGTTATTGTATTTTATTTTAAATGCTATACTGAAAAATTGATTGATTGATATACCTAACACCAATGAGCAAATAAACTGAGCGAATAAAATGAGCTGCGTCTAAAATTTTTTTCTATAACGTCCAATAAGATATGATTTTGAGAAGTTTCAAGGAAGCCTTCAAGAATCATGCATACCACATCGTTATTGACAGTACCTACAGACGGTGTAAAATAATGCCCTAAAGCTTCTAATGGAGTCTCATTAAATCCTCTCTGGATACATAATTATATAGCTATCTTTATTATTGGTTACTACAGTATGCTTTTGTATTATATAATGTATATTTTAAATTGATGTCCTATAGGTACTATTTTGTTTGAGGAGCTACATGTGGTTCTTAGCATCCACATTTTCATGCTTCGTTTGTAATATTTTTGTTTATTGAATTGATTTTTTTTTATAGAAAAGAAAAGAAAAATGTATTAATAGTGGATGATTTCGCTTAGCACGCGGCAAAAGGTCATGTCAACAACCTCATAAATACTGGCTAACAATTTAATTTAATTTGAGAATATTTCGACAAAATTACACTTGCAGGTAATGAGCCACGCTTTTTTCTATGTTTAAATTACTAGCTGATGCCCGCGACTTCGTCCACGTGATTTAAGTTTTTGATTCCCGCGGAAACTCCTTGATTTTCCGGGATAAAAAGTAGCCTATGTCACTCATCTATACCGATGCCAAAAATCACATTACGAAACCCATGAACATTTTGTATGGGAAAATCAAGGGAAAATGTTTTTTTCTTTTATTTTATTTTTTCATCAATTTTCCAATGTTTTTAATAGTTATTCTGCTATTCGGGACGGAGGCAATTACAACAAATCAAAAACCATGAAAATCGGTCCAGCGGTTCTAGAGTTATAAGTGTTCGAACAAACCCGACTTTTATATATTAAGATATGTATAACATGGTTCCCAAAGAGTTTCTATATTTGCCATTACATAAATTTAAAGACTGTGTTAAACAGCATTTGTTAAGTAGAGGTTATTACACTATCGATGATTTTCTGAATGACAAAGTTGCATGGAAGCAACCGGCCTCGCATCCAGTGACCCACAAGTCAGTGTAATACTTGTAACCTAATGTATGTGTTGTATTGTTACCTATTGTAACCCTTTTCTTTTTTAAGAAAAGAGCAACGGCTGAGTTTCTTGCCGGCTCTTCTCAGTAGAAGCAGCTTTCCGAACCGGTGGAAGAGTCTCGACGTATCATAAGTGTCACAAGTTGTCCTACATGAAATAAATCATTTATCATCCATACTAATATTATAAATGCGAAAGTGTTTCTGTCTGTCTGTCTGTCCATCTGTCTGTCTGCTACGCTTTCCCGGCCCATCTTTTCAACCGATTTTGATTAAAATTTGGTTGTAAAAGGAATAGGTTGTATCCCGGGGAAGGACATAGGCTACTTTATATCCCGGAAAATTAAGGAGTTCCTGCGGGAATCGACAAATCTTAGTCCACGCACGCGGACGAAGTCGCGGGCATCATCTAGTTTATTATAAACCTTCTTCGACCTTCATGGATAAGCTCATCTAGCTCAGACCTCAGTATTAGCACAGAATAGGTCTGTATCAGCAGGTTGTAATTTAAGTAGATACTTGAGGGTCGTCTACTACATTGTCTACAATTTGCACGGCAACTATTGTCGCATATAGTCCATGGAGGTGTTAAGAGGAATTCTCCCGGCGGTTTCTCCATACAAAAATATTTGTCTGTTTCCTCCGTAGATAATTAGGTACAATAGAGAAAATATTTTTGGACCAAAAAATCCATATTTGTCCGTGCCATGCTCCTATGTTTTGCTTTTATCAATAAATTAATAATTTTAAGAACAAGGAACCTTCAAAAGTTGCAAAATATGGCCCAGTTTTCGCGCCATCATCAGACATCTCGCAAATAAATTTGACGGATAATATCAAATAAAGAAAAACATACCAGCATAGCCTGTGTCCTGCTTAAATTGTTCTTGAAAAAAATATTATAATCGGTTCTGTTTTGGAGGAGGAAACAGAAAAATACGAGAGTAAAAATTCGACTGTTTTTCATAGGTATTATCGGTCCAAGCTGCAGTTGTCCCTATCGGGTGTTATGGAATTCTATTCGAGGAGCAGCGCAACGGCTATATAATTAGTCAATACCTATTCTTAAAGTTCCCTGTTCATGCCATATCCTCTTAATAATTGGCCATGCATAATATAATCATCAATAACCCGTAAAAAATTAGTAATTGGTTAAAATCTTTAAGTATCTAGTAGGTAGCTCTTTCAGCTATTAACGGCGGAATTTAAACATACCTACACCTCAAGTATAGACTCTCATGAGAAACTATTGGCTTACTTTGTGCTGGTGAAGGTAGGCCAAAATAAGTAACCGTGTTGTCTAACTTTTGTTATCTAACTATGTGAGTAAATCACCACCCAAAACTAGCTATCCGAGCCGGTCTTCGTCTGCGTATTTTTGCAAAGAAAGGTTATTGTGGTAATTATTTCTGTATGGCGATTTGCTGATGATTTGTTACTGCCTTAAGTATATGTACTTATAGTGCGGAAAAAACTCAACGGACAGATCAGATCATTTATTCTATAAGGCAAGAGTTAATAGGCATCTTTTAGGCAAGCGCGCTCTAACCTAAACCTCATCATTGCATTGTATTAAGCATTATATTGTCGTCAAGCGCAGGTCTATTCTTTGATAAAAAATATATATATACGAGAAGCTAATTACCAGATTTCAGATGATTTATTCAATCCTAAGGTGAGATATGTGTTAAGCATCGTTGTCGTCAACTGATAGATTTTCATTGCTGGACATATAATTTCTTTTGAAGTTAGCATCACGCGTCTGGATTCAGCGGCTCCCTACAGCTAGCTACTAGTTTGATTTCATCTGGCGATCTAGTCTAGTGGGAGTAGTGTCCTGTGTCATAGTGGAAGACCCCACTTTATTTTCGCAACTCGTTAATTTGTGTCGGTTATTTCTTCTCTTCTACGAATCTCCTCTTTTATGATTTGATTACGTAGAGAATATCGAAGCATAGCTCGATTGAGTGGCACTTAGCTTTCTTATGAGAAACCTGCGATTTGCATTTTGAAATTTTGATCAAGAAAGAAACTCCAAAATTCCCGAACATGAACTCTCTAACCTCTCTCTAACCATGATAATACCGGACAAAAAACAGAAAATTTCCTTACATTACTGATGAGGTTATAATTGAGTACATGACCTTAAATGTACCAATCAAAAAAAAATATCGCGTGATGAACCGTGTTCCTCGTATTATTATATTAAATAGCACTCGCGATTCCGTACTACTACTTGTTCTATTACCTATTCTGTGCTACTACCTGTGCTACTACCACAGAATAGGTAATAGAACTAACTAGTACTACCTTACTGATAGTATTGGAGATTTACTACTTAAGAATCGATTTTCGTATGTAAGCCCGGGGTATGAAAATTTATGGGGAGTAAAATCAAACTTTCTCCGTTACGTTACGTTACGTTACGTTATGTTTATGTTTCGATGGTAACACTATTCGTTCGTAAGGAATAAACTCCAGTCGTGCGTCGGAACTGACACACACAATTTCTTTTTTTTTAAAGTTTGGATGCTTGTTACTCCTTTACGCCGCAACGACTGAACCGATTTGAGGCTCAGAATGACTAGAATCCAGAGCCGTTAAACCAGTTAAATAAAAAAAAATGAACCGATTTGACTGAAATTTGGCAATGTTGCCACCATGCCAAATTAAAATAATCTATATTCAGGGTATGTACCCTGAATATAGATTATTCGTTTATATATATATAGATATATTATTATTATTAGATTATAGTCTGGATTAACAGTTAGGCTACATTTTATACCGGAAAATTAAAAAGTTCTCGCGGGAATTAAAAACCTTAATCCACGCGGACGAAGCCAGGGACATCGTGTTGACATACTTATAAGTATTAGTATACATGCCTAAGAATGCCAGAAGTGTATAAATAAAAATGATAATCAAGTTCAGTGACTTTTGCAACCTAACTTTTACTATCACTATTTGGACACTGTGTTTTGGACGCATATAAATCGCAACCTAGTTTCGGGGCGTAATATGTCAGTCGTTGTAACGAATAGTGGTCACTTATGGGCTGTGAAGAGTTAGAGTTTACACCCACTGTATAGTTCTTGCAATTCACGAGCGCGCGTGGTTCATGGTTGTGTTAAAGTCCTATCCATGTCCTATCTGTATACATATGTATACGTGTAAATGTGTGCGTATAGGTGATACGTACCTATGTCTGACCGCTCCGAGGGGCACGCACACTTACGCAATATTGTGCATAACCACAAGTAAAGTTCACGCGCGCTCGTGAGTTGCAAGAACTATACCAGGAAGACTACAAGTGTGTACTTGTAGTCGAATAAAAAAAAGAATACTATTATTCCCTAGTATGTAAATACAAGGATATTGTATACTTACCACAGAAAAAGCAGTTTTCTATTATCTAGTTGATTTATCAAACTGAAAAATGGCCAGAAAATAATTTAAATTATGTACTACAAGCTGATGCCCGCGACTTGGCTTGGATAAAGGTGTTTTGGTTCCTGCTCTTTAATTTTCCGGGATAATAAGTTGTCTAAATACCAATGCCTGTGTGCCAAATTTCATCCAGATGCGATCCGCCGTTCTGATTGAGTAACATCCAAACTTTCGCATTTATAATATTAGTATAGATTCATAATTTAGATTTTCAAATTAAATTTACTATTTCAAATATCTAAAATAACTGTCTCTTTTTATTGTACTTAGTGTACAGTAAAAAAGAGACAGTTATTTTAGATATTAAAATTCAGATAGCGATTTAACTAAACTGCACAGTTTATTATGAGTTTACATCCTCTCCGCTCTTATCCAATTCAGTTGAATTTGACACTGTAGCATCCAGTTGTAATAATATATTATAGTCTTACTGTTAAGTAATCATATTATATTGTAATGGGATGTGAACGTTACACGGCATAGTCACACGTTCTGGTATTTTATGAACCTAAACCAGAAAGAGGCATGTTATATATTATTGTAACATGCCTCTTTCTGGTTTAGAATTTAACGCGCACATTAATTACCCATTATTTTTGTTTTCACTTATCATACTAATATTATAAATGCGAAAGTTAGTTTGTCTGTTGGTTTGTCCTTCAATCACGCTGCAACGGAGCAACGGATCAACGTGATTTTTGGCATGGGTATAGTTGAGGTCCTGGAGAGTGACATAGGCTACTTTAGATAAACTAATCATTACTTAGCGAGTGAGCAACGTTCCTGTGGGAATCATACTAATATTATAAATGCAAATGTGTGTTTTTTTGTTGGTTTATTGGTTTGTCCTTCAATAACGCCGCAACAAAGTAACGGATTGACGTAATTTTTTGCTTGGGTGTAGTTAAGGATCTGGAGAGTGGCTTAGGCTACTTTTCATTCCGGAATATTATAAGGTATTCCTACAAAAAAAACGTATTCCACGCGGACGAAGACGCGGGCATCAGCTAGTTGCTCATAAAAGTTTAAACTTGTTGTACCCTACAGCATCTAATACAATAACTATTTTGTTTTATATTTATACACTTACTTCACCCAAATTGATCCCTATTAAGATACAGACGTACGTGCAATGTTCATAATAAATTACTTTTCAATTTGTCTAACTCCAAAGGGTGCACTCATTTCTTAACACCAAATAGGTCTTACATTTCGTCATTTTCGTCATAAAATATGTAAGAGATGGCTGATATTTTTACTATAAACTGAATACATACATCAGTGCTTACGTTAAGCCTGATAAATGGTCGTTTTGGAGCATACATTTAAAAGAATTTTAAGGTCATGATTTCATAAAGGTCTATAGGGTCAGTTGGTAGAACTGACACTAATAGTGGTAGCTCCCTCGTAGCTTCTCGTAGTGACTAAGGCGTGCTGTTTTAATCACGTTAATTATGAATACACACAAATTCTTACTTAAATTAGAATTTGATATATATGGTTTTCGATTGCAATTACCTACCGGTATTATTTTATATTTTTACACCAGAAGTAAACCAGACACTCAACGGGCAAGTTACTTCAGATCTAGGGGCATCTTACACCAATCCTACTAGCATAATAAATATGAAAGTTTGGATGCTTGTAAGTTTGTACGTTTGGATGTTTGTGACTCCTTCACACCGCAACGATTGAACCGATTTGGTTGAAACTCTGAATGGAGACAGCTTATGGTAACCTGACTTAGTACACTGGCTAAATTTTATCCCGGAAAATTAAAGAGTCCCCGCGGAAACCAAAAAACCTCAATCAATGCGGACAAAGTTGCGGGCGTCATGAAATTTGATATAAATTTAATTAAAATAATCTTTTAGTGGTCCCTTGTACTACATGTAGCAATAATTGAATCGATCGATCGCACGCACGATGTAACTAGATCCGCGTTTTACCATATATCCATGAAAATAACCTATACTTATGTCATCTCACCAATTAGATTGAGTTACTCAATGTTCTATTTTAGGCATCGTGTCCTAAGAACTGGATGTACGATTGCATTTACAAGGCGTATGCAAATGAGAGAGTACTTAACGATTACATCGGCGTTGTGGTATTTCAATCATTATTTTTATCGAACTCTATTACGTAGTAGTATACACAGTAGTTTTAGTAGTGCCCGGGTTCTATTCGAGACTACTTCCCTCGCGGGGAAGACAAACGACATGTTATATGGTCCTAGCACGATGTCACTCAGGAACCAAATATTCCTAATTCCCGGTATTAATTAAAAACTAATAAACCAATTTTGTACCACTGATGTTTTGTACTACGTAGGTTATAGGTACATTAATTAATTAGGAAGCTAGCATTAGGTTATCATTCTAAAGTCCAAATTCATACGTATGCCTTCTCACAAAGTACTAGCTAGGTATTACTAACTAAATGATAGCGAATTTTTGTGAACTTACCTATCTCTTGAAAATGCCACTGAAATGTTTTTGTGTATTATACACGCATGTTGAAGTCGTGCGTGCTTGATTTCTTTAAATCTTTTTCTCTGAATAAATTTTATCCTTAACAAGTATCTACATCAAGAAATACCAAAATTAACCTCTTCCAGTTAAGTGCATGTAATTGTGAAGGCTGTCAATCCATTGAAAGGACACCTTATTAAGTTATTTTTGTGTCAACATGAGCTACACTTGAAATGTTGAATTGCCCACTTTCGTCTTTTATACGAATTAACAAGTCAGTTCAAACTTTTATATCTATCCACAGGATCTCTGACAGGAAGCAATAAATTAGCTTTACAATAAATCACTTTGAAGACCGTATGGAATATCATACTAATATTTTTATAGTTATGTTTGTTTGATAGTTGGTTTGCTGGTTTGTCCTTCAGAGCAGCAACAGAGCTACGCATCGACGTGTTTTTGTATATACATATATAGTTGAGGACCTGGAGGAGAGGAAGACCTCCTCACTAAAGGGCCTCCTCAAAAAGTAGCCTATGACATGCAGTCTATGTCGTATAGCCTGTGTGACATAGACCAGTTTTTATCGCGGGAAAACAAACAGTTTCTACGGGTTTTAAAAACCGTATAAATCCAGCAAATAATTTGCTCTATGTAGGTACCTACTTAATATAAAAAGGAAAACATATTCAAAGTATTTCCTAGAAAATAATTCAAAATCAGTCCAGTTTTGGTGAGGGAAACAGGGAAATACGTATGTAAGAATTCGCCTGATTTCAGGTAGGTAGAAGATACACACACGATAAAGAATTCACAAACGCCGAGTACGAGCATGGGGTCATGGGCACTAATTAAAAAGCAATTTTATATTTTCTCCGTATCTTGGACGTCGTCGATGAAGATGTCCGCTGAGTAATAACAGGAACAAACTACAATCATTGTCATTTTGCTGGCAGCGAAAATATCTTGTTTTTGCTAGCGTTCATTGAACCTGCGTTAAAGAGTTAAAGTAACAAAAACAAGCTCGTTTATTTTGATATAATTAACTGCCCACTCGTATTGAAGCATGTTCTTTTTTGTAAAACTTTAAGTATATAATAATATAGTTGGAATTTAATTTTGTATGTGAACATTATAATTATTTAAATAGCAAAATAATGAATTTAGGATTACATGTTGTGTGTATGATGTTATTAATTTCAATCTATTACTGGCTCACCGTTGAGTGAGAGTCTCCTCTCAGAATGAGAAGGGTTAGGCTATTGTCTATCATGCTGGCCAAGTGCAGATTGGCACCCTTCACACACCTTTGAGAACATTATAAAAACTCTTGGGTATGACTCACAATGTTTTCCTTCCCGATGATTTAATTTTTAAAAGGCGCATAGTTACTTAACTCCGTAAAGTTAAATGCCTGGGGATCGAACCGCCAATTTATTATGCTGTAATTATATTTCTGAAAATACTAAACCGATTTTGCCGGGATTTTTGCATTAAATATACGCAGGGGTCTTGTCAGAGTAGTAAACTTCTTGCTTGCTGATATCTAATATTAATTTCTGTTACAGCTGCTACAGTCACTTATGCAGGGCTGCTGGTTGGCGTTATATTTGTTGTGGGTTTTTTTTGTAGTGAAAATTTCTTTAGCCGCATTGAGCACTTGGTAGGAGGTAAACTTGTGGATTCGCGTGACCGACATGCTCGCGAACAGCGACATGCTCGCGAACATCGACATGCTCGCGTTGTTACGAAGACAAAAGGTCTTAAATACAAATATACGACATTCGCAATTAAACTTTAATGCTTATTGTTAAGGTTTATATTTTATTTAGTTTTTTTTTTAATTTAAAAAAATATTTAAATAATTATAACAAAAAGATATAATATTTTAAACTTGCTAATTCTAGACTTCGTGCGCGTGGATTGAGGTTTTTCGGATCCCGCGGGAACTCTTTAATTTTCCGGGATAAAAAGTAGCCTATGTGTTATTCCAGACTATAATCTATCCCTGTGCCAAATTTCATCCAGATCCGTTCAGCCGTTGGGGCGTGATTGAATAACAAATATCCATCCAGACATCCATACATCCAAACTTTCGCATTTATAATACTTATTTGATATTCGTTTTCACTTCTATCAGCAGTCCCCATGACTGCCATTTTTTTTTTGTTTTTTGGCTTCAAGTTTACTTGAATCATAATATTTTGGTGCTAAAAAAACTATTATTAATTTTCATCAAGATGTGTTACAGATTCATTTAATTGATCGTCTTATTGAGCTTAAATGTGCTTTCAATGCAAGTAAAGCTGCATGCCATTACTAGTCCCATATGTATATCACTGACTATGCATGAGGCAACATGTTTTTACTATTGCATCACTTGTTTTAAATTGTCTTGATTAAGAGCATTAACTTTAAGAACCTCGATTATTTTTATTCCTTAGGACAGACACAATTCTTCAAAAATGGAGATACATAATATTTAAGTAGGTACACATAGGTACCTAGTAAGTAGATATCAGAATCATAATATTAATCCTGATGAGCCCAAATAGTTGATGGTTATCTGTCATAATTCGTCGAGGAATTAGGTATTTATGTAAAAACTGTTCTGGTTTTAGCATCAAACTCTAACTGCCATTTAAATAATTACACTGGCATTGTTTGGATTAATAGTGCAACAACACGACAATCGGATAAGTGGAATTTAAATAAATATGAATCTCACGAAAGGAGAAAAGAGCTGATACAGCTTGATAGCGATTTAACATTTCGGTACGATGCCGATGGGTTAAATAATATAAGTGCCATTCCCATAACAGGTTAGCCCGTTAACATCAGAGACCAGTCAAGGGCAGTGGTTGCACTTGTAGTGGATAAAAAAATAGACAGATATTCATCAAACTTGTCTATGACACAACCCTATAGGTACCTACGCATCTATGAACAAGTAATAAAATTAAAAAATTTAAAAAACCCACGACGAACTGCAGAGCTTCATCTAGGTACAAAGTGCTTGTAAAGACAAATCAAAAGAGTCCAAATACGACGGGTTTACGATGAAAACTTAAGGAGTTTCCATGACCACCTCCTGGCTCCATCATGAGACCCTGGGCAGCATCTAGGTACAAAGTTCTAGTCAAGACAAATGAAAAGAGTCCAAACACGACGGGTTTACAATGCGAACTTAAGGAGTTCCTATGACCACATCCTGGCTCCATCATGAGATCCTGGGCAGCATTTAGGTACAAAATGTTAATCAATACAAATCAAAAGAGTCTAAACACGACGGGTTTACGATGAGAACTTAAGGAGTTCCTATGACCAAATCCTGGCTCCATCATGAGACCCTAGGCAGCATCTTGGTACAAGCTAAATGTATCTAATGCAAAAAACCGTACCTCAATCAGCTCAGTACTTTTTGTAAAAAATGCTAACATATTGAAAAATTAAAATCATAGATTACAGCTCAGCTTGGTTGTCTATGGTCCTAAAATATATCTAAGAACCTTCTCACAAGCTATACATATCTAATGCAAAAAACCGCATCTCAATCGGCCGAGTACTTTTTGTGAAAAATGGTAACATATTGAAAAATTAAAATCATAGACTACAGCTCAGCTTGGTGGTCTATAGTCCTAAAAGGTATCTAAGAACCTTTTCACAAGCTATACGTTTCTGATGCAAAAAACCGCATCTCAATCGGCCCAGTACTTTTTGTGAAAAATGGTAACACATTGAAAAATTAAAATCATAGACTACAGCTCAGCTTGGTTGTCTATGGTCCTAAAATATATCTAAGAACCTTCTCACAAGCTATACGTTTCTAATACAAAAACCGCATCTCAATCGGCCCAGTACTTTTTGTGAAAAATGGTAACATATTGAAAAATTAAAATCATAGACTACAGCTCAGCTTGGTTGTCTATGGTCCTAAAATATATCTAAGAACCTTCTCACAAGCTATACACATCTAATGCAAAAAACCGCATCTCAATCGGCCCAGTACTTTTTGCGAAAAATGGTAGCAAAAAAGTGCACAAACAAACATACAAACAAACAAACAAACACAACCTCTTAGGGCAAACACATATACCGTCTCCGTTTCGTCGAGGGTAGTTGTTGTTTGGTGTGTGGCTTTTGTTTGTGCCAGCACAGCACAATTTATTCGTCGAGGGTAAAAAGGACCGCATCTGAATTACCGCATCTGACAGCTGACTGACCGCATGAAAAATTTGTATAAGAGCTAATGCCACAGACAGGTAGAGATATATGAATACTAGCTGATGCCCGCAAATTCGTCCACGTGGAATAAGTTTTTTAAATACCCACGGGTACGGCTCAATTTCCGGGATAAAAAGTAGCCTATGTCACTCTCCAGGTCCTCGACTATACTCTTGCAAAAATTCACGTTAATCCATTGCTCTTTTGTGGTGTGATTGATTGGAAAACAAAGAAACACACTGCCGCATTTATAATATTAGTATGATTGCTACTTAACTACTATCAAATGGGTTGCACTTATAAATTACTAGCTGATGCTCGCGACTTCGACCGCTAGAACTTCTCAATTTTCCGGGATAAAAAGAAGCCTATGTCACTCTCCAGGTCCTCAACTATACCCATGCCTAAAGTCACGTCGATCCATTGCTCCGTTGCAGCGTGATTGAACGAAAAACCAACAAACCAACAAACAAACTGACTTTATAATATTAAGTATGATTTATAACACCCAAAGTTTTTAATACCAATAACAAGAAACGTAGAGACATCTACTGCCAAGGTTTGTAACTATTGAATGTATCATCGATACCTGCACATATTGCGGTGTAGTAGACTTGAGCTTAAAACGCATTTCACGTAGTAGATTAAGAAGGTTTGCACAGATGGCGCTTCTCTAAATATTAACGTAAAAAGTCCTTTTACAAGCATTTTAAAATTTTCGCATTTTCGCACCCGGGGAGGCACAATGGTTAAGTCGGATTCACCGTAGGGATCCTTTGGAAGACTTGATTCCTGGGAATTATTTAAAAATAATATAGTAAGTATATTTTTTAAATCTACACAGGCTAATCCAACGGGCTAAACTATCTTTTACTGTTCTGTCGATAGCACTTGGGATAAAATTGGTCTTCGAAATTCTTTTTTAATTTTTATAGGAAGTAAATAATTTACTTCCTATATGCTTCTATGAGCAATCCCCTCAAACGAGGATTTTTAAGTAACTGGTAGTACGGTAGATACTTTATCTAAGCTCATAATATCTTAAAATTCTATATTATAAAATTAAGAATGATGGCTTAATGACAACTAATTATTCACGAACATCTCTTTCATTTCATTTATTTAATCGTTTGACTGTTACATAGTTTAATTAAGATCTTAAAATAATTTTACAGAGTAACAACAGTCTACCTCTAACAGGCATGATACTTCATATTAACATTTGATTATTTTTTACTTAGTAAAAACAGATTGGTTACTATTAGGTACATAAATGTCAAAATTACCTAGCCAAGTTAATTTTTCAATTTGTCAAGTCCTTAGTTTTGTCACGATTGAAAAAGTCATTTATGCTATAAAATGTCTTCAGTCCCGGGTTCGAATCCCGGCAGGGTCAATTTGGAAATTTATAATTTCTGAATTTTCTCCGGTCTGGTCTGGTGGGAGGCTTACGGCCGTGGCTAGTTAGGCTACCACCCTACCGGCAAACGTTCTGCCAAGCGATTTTGCGTCTCGGTACGATACCGTGTAGAAACCGACTAGGGGTACCTATGGGTTTAACTGCCAGCCCCTAAGATGTTAGCCCGCTACCATCTTAGACTGCATTATCAATACATATAAAATTATCAGAATCTCAGTGAGATGGGAAATACAGTGATGCCCTGCATATTATATACGTTTTAGAAAAATCCCACTTGACTCTGTCTTGGAACTCTTTGACTTTCCGCGATAAAAAGTAGTCTATATGTAGTAATCAAATAAATGGATATTTTATTGATACAAAACTTGGTATGTATTGTACAGTGTACTTACATGATCCACAAATTTCCTTCAAACCGTTCGTGTACGCTTAGTTTGCCTATTACCAAAATTATCTTCAGGCCAAGGTCAACGCTATGTTGCCCTAGTGACCGTGTGAATTCTGCAACTTAGACACAGATGCCCCACTTTGAAATATAGGGTGCTAATTAACAAAGCAAACGTTGAAGATGTCAGGTAGAAAATCTGATAGGAGCCAGACAAAACAGCATTTTCCCAGTTACCGGTTCCAGACCTACAGGAACGACTTCAAGAAAGGCTGGAAAATATTTATATTTAAGAGATAAGCTTCACTTTCAATTAAGGTTGAAAGGGATTTCTATTTTAGACATAAGCTTTACCTTTGTCCACTTTTTAGTAGTTTTAAGACAATACTTTGTACAAATAATATAATAAAAATAAATAAAAAGTCCCGGTCCCTCTCTCCCTCACCTCCCTGCCTCACTTCCCTTATCTACTAAAAAAGGATCCTATGTGTTATTCCAGACTATATTCTATCTCTGTGCCAAATTTCATCTAGATCCGTTCAGCCGTTATTGCGTGATGGAATACCAAACATCCATCCATCCAAACTTTCACATTCATAATATTAGCATAATAGTATGGATTTCGCCTATAAACTTCTGGAAATTTAGAATAGGTCCAACGAATTGCTAGCTGCTGCCTAATAGCGTCAACAGCTATTGAACATATTACTTAGTGCCTTCCCGAGAGTGCGCTATAAAACTGTCTCTACCATCCTCATCCACTTAATTCCCGCTATCTTCACAAAACTCATTCAAAAACACGCTTAACTGACTACTTAGATAACTTAATTTAAAAAAAAACATTCATTTTTCGTTCAGGTTTTGTAATAAAAATATATAAAATAGTTTTATAACGAAGGGTAAACAATATCTTTATAATATTTATTTACTAACTAATTGACATTGAAAATGAAAAAGAAAAAATGAAAATTATTTATTTCAACATACATTTACATTATTATATTGACAAATTTTAATTTGTTGGACTGGTAGGGGAATTATTTCGGTTTTTTTTTATCCACTACAAGTTAGCCCTTGACTGCGATCTCACCTGATGGTAAGTGATGATGCAGTCTAAGATGGTAGCGGGCTAACCTGTTAGGGGCACAGTTATATTAAACCCATACCCCTATTCGGTTTCTACACGGCATCGTACCGGAACGCAGGGAAAATTCAGAAATTATAAATTCCCAAATTGAGCCTGCCGGGGATCGAACCCGGGACCTCCGCTCGTTAAGACAACAGCGCTACACACTGCGCCACGGAGGTCGTCGATATATATTATAAATAAATAATTGATAAAAAAATTACGTTATTTAAGGTTCTTCATGTACCTATATTTTTGCACACTGCCACTAGCAGTAAATTGTGAACGGGACTATTAATTATAAGATACTTAACAACTATTGTTACCCACGATTTGGCAAAATAAAAATTACGAATTATCAAAATAGCCGATTCCCCGAAGATACCGTGTAGAACATACATAGTCATGATCGCAGGGCACCAAGGTGGTGCAATCGATCGATGCTGTTATAAATAGTGTGTAGCGGCTGAAGAACCACGTTAGTTACCCTTGTCGGAGCTGAAGTGAGTTAGTGATAACAATGCGTGGACTTCAAGTAAGTCAAACAAGTAACTAGTGTGTGTCTTTCTAGAGGGTTGTTTTAGTGCTCGCAACTTGATTACGAATGAGAAGTTAGAGATAATAATAGATAGATATAAATATATTATAATTAATAGGCTCTAATATGTATTTTTAAGTTCACGTTAACTGTATGTAACTTTGTCATTAAGTATGGAATATCATTCAGAAAAACATCGTGATTTGAACAATCTATATAATTTTGGCAGATTTATGCACAGTCAACATGGATTTTATACTAAACATGAGACTTTTTTCTTAAAACAACATCTTTGGTAGCATCTATAATAATCCATACTATCCACACTTCCATACTAATATTATAAATGCGAAAGTGTGTGTCTGTCTGCTACGCTTTCCCGGCCTATCTTTTCAACCGAACCAAATTTCAGCAAAATGCTGAAATTTGATTGAATCAAAAACCTTAATCCACGCGGACGAAGTCGCGGGCATCATCTAGTAAGTAATAATTTTAAATTGTATTGAAACGCCTTAGATTGGTCTGAAATATGACTTCCTGTGCATTTTTTTTTACCCGAAAATTTGAGATTTAACATATAGCTAGCTAGCCAAAATCTAATTACTATACAAATCATGCCCACGTGGAATTATACCAAAAGAATGCTGGCTGCATTTCCACGCTAACAAGCCAGACTGATTATTTGCACAAAAAATGATACAGCCGTTAAACTGGACGTGGATACTGCTAAGAAAAAATGCAAATACATTAATTTGATTAATATAATTTTGTACGCGGTAATTAGCTATATAATTTATTAACTAATATATTAATATATAAAATATCTTATCTGATAACCCACTATGTGAAACATAGCAAATGCGTTCCGAGTTGGTACGAGACAGGAAATGCATAAAGAATCGATTTGTTCTTTAACTTTTCTTTCTTCGAGTTTACTTTACCTGTTTGAATTATTGTTGCTAATCATGCAAGTTTTTTTCTTTCTACATAATAAATATTATGTTTGAATTTCGACTACAATGTGAGCTACGAAAATAGTCGTAATGAAGAATACGAAAACTCTATTGGTTATTTGAAACAGTTATATTTTAGTGACCGATTATTAGTAAATCTTCTTATTTGTCATAAGGTTTCTTTTTCAATCTATATTTTAAGTATTGTCTTTTTGTAGCAGATGCGTGGAATCCGTACTCATTATGCAGGGAATACCGTATAATTTTCGAATTCACTATGAATTACTTTAAATACTTCTTCTTCTGTAACTATTTCTATTTCTTTTATTATATACCTATATAATTATACATAAAAGATTGTTGAAAGTACTGTCTTATGGCGAATGTTCCCCCAGATACTATAATGAAAATTGTGAACTGCCTCAAATAACGAAACATACATTTTTTTTTAATCTACTACAAGCTAGCCCTTGACTGCGATCTCACCTGATGGTAAGTGATAATGCAGTCAAAGATGGTAGCAGGCTAACCTGTTAGGGGCATGGCAGTTATATTAAACCCATACCCCTTCGGTTTCTACACGGCATCGTACCGGAACGCTAAATCGCTTGGCGGCACGTCTTTGCCGGTAGGGTGGTAACTAGCCACGGCCGAAGCCTCCCACTAGACCAGACCAGGGAAAATTCAGAAATTATAAATTCCCAAATTGACCCTGCCGGGGATCAAACCCAGGACCTCCGTATGTTAAGGCAACAGCGCTACACACTGCGCCACGGAGGTCGTCAAACACACACATATATAATAATATTAAGTAGACATGTTGAATATGGATATGTTTACCCACTTCCTAAATTATTCCCAAATTAGACTTTACGTTCCCAAAGTAAATAATAATAACATTATGGTATATGCATTACGTCTATTGATAAAGGTGCCGCTCTACATTAGGCATAACATAATTGATTCATTAGGGAAATAAAATTATGTCAGTCATTGTTACATCGTTCATTCAGTGCCATAACATAATGATAATTCAATATTACCTAACAGGCTTCAGATAATATATTGTTTTTATTATTGGAACAAAAAATTTTTCACGCGATATCGTTGTACGCATTGACTTACCAATACGTTACGTGTTGGATATATTAGAACACGTTTCATATAGCTTAAACCTAACATCAGTAACTAGGACAGAGGATGACGAGTTTTAGTTAGTTCATCCGTTTAGGAGCTACAATGCGACAGACAAGCACACAGATACTTAGATAAGTACATACGATAAACTTATCACCCTTTTTTCGTCGGGGGGGATACGCTTAGCCTACTGATTCTAGGCGCCTCGAAATTTGCGAGTCGTAACACCTAATGATATCAGAACTATTTAAGCGTAAACTACCGGAAATTATCGACTTACTTATCATATATTAAACGTTTCCTGCGTTTGTTTTAAGCTCTATTGTTCTTGATAAAGTAATATGTAAGATAGGTCGTCACACACTTGTTACATGCATTGTTGTGTCATGTCTCATGAATCATATAACCTTGGTAAAAAATTGATGCGTATTATTGTTTTTTTTTTGTTTATTACGAAATATATGAAGCATTTTAAAGCCTTGTTGTAGCTTCCTTCCTTCCTTTTTGTCTGAATTAAATGTCTGCCTATTATTATTATCAATATATTATTATATATAAAAAATATCCCACACCAATACCATCCCACACCAAGTGAAGCTCTCTTCTTGGGAGTGAGAGAGAGGGATTAGATCTGATGACAATAATTTTACTGTACCCCGGTAAATTAATATTCAATAATTCTTAGTTTATCTATGTTTATTTTAAAGTGAAAAATAATAATTATTGACATATCAAAAACAGAAAAGGATAATTTCAATGCGTAAGCCGTTGAGAAGCCATAAGGAAAGAAGATATTTTTTGAATAAACGATGTCTACCTACACTGTAACTTGCATTTGAAATCTCTATAGCATAAATCTTATTTAGCATTTTGCAAAACTCTTCGATTTTCCAGGATAACGATTAACGATCCAGGTTCTAAGCTATCTCGGTAGGTACCAAATTTCCTTAATATCGGTTGAACGGCCAGGGTACGAAAGTTTAAAAGATGCCATTCGTGATTTGGCTGGTACTGATAAACAGACAAGTGAATATAATTAAAATTATTAAAAAATACGACTGCTCTGCCGTAGCCCGTATTGAATTACCTTTTGAATCTTATTCACATTTTTATTAAATGATATTTTTTTGTGAATCTACTCATCATTTTCTAGATGATGATTATATAGTTAATCTTATTTTCGAAATTTTTTTTTCAACTTTAGTCTTTAATGCAGGACCGTGGTCACCCCATAATTTTTTTTTTAATTTTACTAACCTATGTCACCCGGAATAAGCTAGGGTTTCTAACGATACCTCATTTATCAAAATCGGTTCAGGCGTATAGAAGTTATGGTGGAATATACAAACTCACATACATACATACATACATGAACCCTGAAAACAATATACTCCTTTTTTCAGGCAGTCGTATAATAAATAGTCACAAAAAGATGACAATAACACACTGTCACATTGTTGATATGTCTGGATTCCCCACCGAAGTGAAAACGGGTCAGGTTAGCTATACTAACGTACGTAAGACGTACATATTTTCATCTATTTAATACCTAATACAATCATTATTAGTGGAATAATAATATTACAATTATTTTACAGGTTTGCTTGTTGGTGGCCATGTGCGTCGCGGCTAAAGCGGGCTACATTAGTTACTCGAATTTCGGAAACTATCCTGGATACGCCGGCTATAGCGGGTTTAGCAGTCACAGTGACAACAGTGAATATTATGTATGTTATTATTGCTTTAAAGACTATTTAAGATATTTCCACGCCGAATTACAGATTTTGAGATTTGCGCAAAAAATACCGTCCTGTCAAAAGAAGAAGACGTATAAATCTATATAGTCCGTCAACCCCGGTGAAATGTTCCGTAAGAATATAAACAGCCCTCTATGATCCCAGAGAGATAGATATACATTTTGATAGTTTCATATTTGCACTGTCATTTCTGATAATAAAATTGTTTAATAGGGACTTTTGTTTCCCGCGAGAATTCTTTACTTTTACTATACAATGCAAATATAGCAACTCGTTTGTCATTTTTATTGTTGCAACAGTTTTCCATTCAATACTGTAATGAAGGAGGTTGTATTGCTCAAAGTAACAGCTTATAATAGCCCTTAGCTAAGTTAAGAAGTGAGCGCTATGCAAAGGCTAGGACATACATATTATATTCCTAGATGCGCAACGGAAATATTTGCAGCAAAGATTATTATTATTATATTCTGGTACAAAGCGTGAAGAACTTCAAACACTCCCGCTGTTTAAGCAGCAACCCAGTCGATAGTTGGATGGGTGACCCACTTTCGGTGTCATTTCGTTTTCTCAGTCCGGTTAATTTGATCAGTTTCATCTCATAGTAAGCTTTGACTCTCGTTAAAGCTTAGACTCTTGGTCACGTTTTCTAAGTCGAGATGTATGCGGAAAGATCTGGAAACTTCCCGCATAATTATCCCAAGATTATTCCTACCAATAAAGAAGTTCGGAGAGAGCTACAAAATAATATGAGTAATATCTGAGTGGGAGATGCATCCCGTTGATGTCTTTTGTATTACGATTGTCAAAATTACGCGTAGAACAAAAGACATCAACGGGATGTTCATGCAATAATACGAAAATTATATTAATGTTAATTGTTGAAGTAATCACGCAGAGGTTTCAATCGTTTGTTGTTTGATAGTAAAACCCCTAGCGTATTTCTTACATGTAAAATACCATATTGTTAGATTGATTAAAACTATCTGATACACATATATTGATAAAGTAGCAACAAATATTTGATCCAAATTTCTGTGTGATAATGTGACTTTCATTATATTTTAGACATGAAGTTTGCTTTGCTAATATTTCAGGCATACCCCAAGTATTCATACGACTACTCGGTTAAGGACCCCCACACTGGCGATTTTAAAACCAAATGGGAAACGCGGGATGGGGATGTAGTAAAAGGTAAAAAAAAATTACACAATTTTCATTTTAATTTTGCATAGCGAATGATGCATTGCGATGCATGATGCATACATTAGATATCAGATAATCTGGACGTGTAACTGAAATTTTTAACTTGGATTATATTATATTATACGATATATTTTTGTAAAAATATATACAGCCAAACGTTGGGTTAATTGTTATAGTTTGCCCAAAACTGGATTTTTAAACTGTAGCACGATCCTTGATCAACAGAACTTTTTTATTAAGTACTTAAAACTTAAATCACGCTGAAATTCCATCAAAAAGGTTCCAGTTAGATAATAAAGCTAATTTAGCAGTTACATCTCTAAACTAGAGTAAAATGACAAGTTCTTTCATTTTATTTTAGTTAGGTGTTAACAACTGATTTAGAAACAATATCATAATATTCTGTACATAGAATTTAGCTTTGTTTATCCACTTTATTCCTTACAGGTGCCTACTCCGTGGCGGACCCTGACGGCACTACACGCATAGTGGAGTACACGGCCGATAAGCACAATGGTTTCAATGCGGTTGTCAAGCGAATTGGCAACGCATACCATCCACAAGTTTTTAAGCAGCAGCAGCAGCAAGTTTATAAGAATAACTACTATCCTGGTTTCTACAGGTACCACTAGATGTCACTGCACATAAAAGTTCCAACGCCTACCAACAGATGGCAGGAGGCGGAAATGAAGCTGTGATATTGCGCGAGAGTGTAAATAATAATTTCGATGGAAATAATTTAAGTATTATTAATGTAGTGGTTAACAATTTTATCATGTTTATATACTTGTGAATAATTTATTATTTTCGTGGTTGAAGACAAAATCAATATTTTTTTATGTGCTCTTCAGTAAATATGAGTTTGGAGCAGATGAGTATTTTAATCCGGATCCACAGCTCTAAATCATTTTCCTCTCTTTTCAGTAATTCTTTTTCTATTGTAGTAGGTACCAAGTTAGCAATAAATGTCAATTCTATGACGTATTGTGGCTTCAAACTGTTTATTAACAAAAACTTAGGTAGTGATTATAATTTATTTTAAAAACCTATTAACTATCCATTACACTTCAAAATATTAATAATAATATTATTCTATAAAAAAAGGAAACGAAGAAGGAAACTTCTTTCTCACCTAATACATCATCGTTATACGAAGAGCTCGAGCATGAAACGTAAATTATTGGTTGATATAATAGAAGTAGGATAGGTACTTTATAAATTTTAATATAATCATAATACGTTTAGAAATATCAACACGTGCATTTACGGTAGTTGATACTAAAATTTTATTCGAGGTTAGACTTGTTATTAATATTACAGCAGCTGCGTGCTTATGGCTATTAGTAAATAGACTTTATTTTACTTTTTTATAAACAAATATTACTTACTAGATGATGCCCTCGACTTGGACTCGTCCGCGTCGATTAATGTTTTTTGATTCCCGCGGGGATTCTTTAATTTTTCGGGATAAAAAGTAGCCTAGTCCTACCCCGGAATACAACCTATCCTTGTATCCCTACTAAATATCATTACGATGAGTTAAAAGAAATGGGCCGTGAAAACGTAGCAGACAGACACACTTTCGCATTTATAATTTTGAGTAGTATGGAGTATGGAGACTGATAAAATATTAGTTTATTATTTTTTAATTATTTTTAATTTTTTAACTTGTTGACCCTGGGTTGATACGGTCGAAAATCTCTTCTTGGGTCGAATCTATAAAGAAAACCTTTACACATTTTTATAGAGGAATTTTATAGTAATAAACAAATAACTAAATTAAATTAAAATAGCAAAGAAAATTGGAATTATTAAATGAGATCCAGGTATTATCTATTTCTTTAATTAGTAAACTCACTCGCAACATACATAATTATATAGAATACTAGATGGTGACCACGACTTCGTCCGCGTGGATCAAGTTTTTTGATTTTCGCGGGAACTCTATAATTTTCCGGGATAGCCTATGTCCTTCCCAGGGATACAACCTTTACTTGTACTAAATTTCATCAAAATCGGTTGAACAGATGAGCAGTGAAAGCGTAGCAGACAGACAGACAGATACACTTTCAGATTTATAATATTAGTATGTATATGGATACATTATTAAGCCCACCTAGCTAAATTAGCTTTCATGTATATAATAAAAGGAGCACTAACATTATGATTTATATCTATTCAGATATGGTGCTTATCTTATTCAAGACTTTAAGGAAATGCAGTGTGATCACTATCCGGGGTACAATATTGTCTATTGTAAGCGCAGGCCTAAATAATAGCGTAATTAACGAATGCGCATCCGAGGCAGGGTTCCCAGATATTGGAAAGATAATGGACATTCTTTTAGAAGTCAAATTCAACAAAAAATATATAATTATTTGAAAAATATAATAGAATGTACTTGTAAACACAACAGCTTTGTAACCTTTTAAAAATTGATTTAAAGATTAATAGATTTATATGACAGAATACTTTGAAGAATGAACAATTACAGTTTGCTTCTATTATTTATTACTTCAAGTACTAATGTAATTTATAGTTGAACATGTATGTACCGAGCCCTCGATTGGACGGACAATGGTCCAAAAATTAGTAACATGTCGTTGTATGAAGTAACCATGGCGTGATCAAAACTACATGGCTAATCACGCCGCAATATGGCACGCCCCATGCAAAGCCCGTTCACGGCAGGCGTTACGTAAGTCATCCCAAATTACCTGTCCAAATAACGACACATGGACAAGATATCGAAAGAGTAGCATTGACACAAGTCACACAAGTATACTGTGTCCTTAAGTCCTTTCAAAAAATACTATCCTCATTCTTCAGAGATAGTCTGCATCCTAAAGACTAACATAAGCTTCTTTAATTTATATTGTATGTATGTGTTGAGTGGGATTTTTAGAATGAGTACTTAAATCCACGTAGTTTACGTCGCCGGTCTGATCTAGAACTAAATTGTTTTATCTAGTAAAACTTAGCAATGGACGTCCATGGGTAGTTACAATGATAAGGAAGAGTTCACCACGGTTCACGTACCTACGCGTTTATACCAAGTTTAATAGACAATCTTTGTCCTTTCAAGATACGATTATATGGCTTCCCTAATCCTAGGTAAATGACAGCATTTATTAAGTGTGTGTCTATGCATACGCATATAACGTATGATAGTGTGCGTTTATAAATAGGTAAGTGATGAACATCGCATGCCGTCTTCGCGTAGCTTCAACCTTGGATATGGACAGATTGATACTAGTTTTTGTTGCAAAATAAAAAAAATAGAAATTAGTGAATGACGTCAAACCTTACAGTGCTTTTGACCGCGTAGTGGATTTGTGATTATGGCTAAATTACTAACTGTGTTGGTGAGTGTTATTTTTATTATTTTTAAGTTGTATTTATTTCATCCAAATAAAAATTAGATATTTATTAAACAACTGGTTTTTTATTGTGTTTAAAATTCAATTCATTCGTAATTGAGAACAAGGGTTGTAAAGTTTTCTCGATATTAGTATTTCATATTTTTATGCAAGAACATTGTGGATGAATCAGTTTTTTTTACTAATTGATGGCATTCGCACTGTTATTCAAATGTTTTATTAAGTAATTGAAAGACAATTAATGATACTTTCGTTTCCTTTCAGGTAATTGTTGTGAAAGTTTTACTTTCAAGTGGACAAGAAGACCACTTTATTGACGAGTCCACAGGGTATCAGCACCCTAATGAAGTAAGTACTTCTACATAATATAAATTACGTGATTAATGTTATCTTATAAATAAATAACAAACTGAAGTTAATAAATTCAATTTAAAAACAAATAATGATTTATTAAAATATTTTTTTAAAAACAAAACAATAATGGCGTGGTATTAATTATAAAGGTTGACATATTTTTGTTTTGTTTTTGTTTAATTATTATTAAATCATTATATTTCTCTTGCAATTAAAGTGTTCTATTTTCTATAATAATCAATTAGAAATATAAAGTAATATCATATGAACCAGTCAATTGGCTTATGTCACATAGGTATATTATTAATGGAATCTGGTTCATTTGGTGGACTAACGCCTTTAGTACACCTACGCGTTCGTATGCGGCAGCGAATCACTGCGAAACTACTGCGGTATGTCCGTGTCACAAAAGAAGACTCGCGGCGATTTGTGGAACTAATGCATATTACATACAATAACTGCATAAACATGCGACTACTAGCGCCGCCAGTAGGGGACTTCTTTCGTGACACGGGCTAAGTGAAACACTGCTATTAAACGTCTGCGTCTGTGTAACGACGATTTCGCAGTTCCTTGCGAAACAATACCGACAAGGACGCAACCATTTCAGGTAGCTAGTGCTAGAGTGAGACATAGCGTATGCGAAATTCTGCTATACAACTTACAGTTTTTTTGTTGTTTCGCGTATGAACGCGTAGGTGTACTAAAGGCGTTATACCTACTCAAAACGAGTTTTGAGATTATGGGGAAATGTGGAGCGAAGTCAATACAGGACCATTACATGTCGACACTGTTTCACTTTCGATATTTGCGTACTCGGAACATAGCAAGTATTTCGTCAACTAACTTACAGCCCTGCCAAGATTTTATTAAAATATAATAAATAAATAAATAATACTTAGTTTATCACCTTTTACCTCTTAAAGTTCTAGAGTGACTTCATGAGAGATAATAACTTGCGGATGTCTTTTCATTTTGGAGCGCTATTTTATCATTGTATCTTTATAAACACATATTAAGCATCTTCACTTCACTTCACACACAAGACATTTGATATATTATTCTCGGACTTACACACTAGTTTTGATAAGTAGAGTGGAACAAGATATTCAAAATATTTCAAATATATTACAATTACTTCATAACTTACAGATATATATAGTAAATATATTTATAGTATTTACTTTATATACAGTCTTGATAAATAGTATAATTTCGATTTATATACTAATATCATAAATGCGAAAGTTTGGATGGATGGTTTGTTATTCAATCACGAAAGAACGGCTGAACGGATCTGGATGGAATTTGGAACAGAGATGGATAACACATGTGCTACTTTTTATCCCGAGAAATTAAAGAGTTCCCGCGGGAACCAAATAACCTCAATCCGGACGAAGTCGTGGTCATCAGCTAGTAACGCAAATGACTTGTTTTTATGATTAAAGTTTCTCAAGACAACATTCAGATATTGTGTGGAAATTTTCATTAACATGCTAACCGACCGTTAAAAACACGTAATGACAGCTATATTGTCATTATTGATATAATAAATCCTTGACTTACTTAAATACAGTTTAAATATAATAAAGTAATGTAGGCATTTAGCGATTATATTAAACTAATTCCCAGCTCCCACGTAAATAAGAATATTTTGTTTAATTTCGCCTTGTCAATATTTTTAAGAAGCATTTAAAACAATTTTATTTATTAAAATTGAATACCAACCTATTTGTAATTTAGAAACACTTAAATATTTCTGTACCCTAATAGACAAGTTTATTTAAAGCATCAAATGAATATTATAATATGATGATAAAATAAGTAGTTATACATACTTATGTATGTAAAAGTGTATGCATGATACCGATAATTATTCAGTTTTTAAACAGGAATTGGACTACATTACACCAAATAAATTCCTGCTTATTAAATGCAAAACGAACACATTGCAATGCGGAAGCCATTGAAAGTGAACGATCAGTCATTGACACTGACGCGTGAAGCGCGAGCGCCACTCGCTCATCTTGAACTTGAGAGGATGGTCGCAAGCGTGTGGCATTTACAGCTATCTACTGTTTACAAACATTTAATTAAACTACTTGTTTGATCTTAGACTTTGTGAAAGAGAGATGATGTTCTTTATTCAACGTGTGTTTTTTATAACACTGCCTAAAATGGTAAATCACTTAGACTCCTAATAAATGCTTAATTGACGCATACTGCTGGCTCTCAATTAATTATCATGAAAGTTTTAGCTATTTAATTCATCAATGTCATGCAAGCAAATAGGCTCATAAAATTTAGTAGCTCGTAAAAAAGTGCAACTATGTATTCAAGAAGCGTATCGTAAACGAAAGTGAAGTGATGAAAGTATGTTATTAGATAGAAGAGCTGACATCTGTACTCTCACGTCTTTTCAACTTGATTACACAAGTTGCATTCCAACTTTATGGAAACTATTAAAAATCTCATTGATTATTCTGAATACTAAAGTATAATAATCAGCAGACATGCAACGAATTGTTACAACGTAAAATACGGAGTCAACGCACGCAAGCTATCATTTCACACATTCCTTGTTTGGGTTTTTTCAATGCAGAATATCAACCTAATTGGGGGGGGGTGCGCATAAGTTTTTTGAATGTATATTATCACCCAGCATTAATCTTTGTTTTTAAATCATTTCAGGAACATCCAAATTATTCGTACGGTTACGGAGTATCTGATAGCCACACCGGTGACATTAAGACAGTATGGGAAGCTAAAAAAGGTGACACCGTAAAAGGTAAAATAACATTGATTTTTATATTCATTTTATTAATGATATTGATAAATTGTAATTAAGTCATAACTAAAGGGAGTCAATAAAGGGAGTTCAAAAATAATGTTTTTTTAATTATTATTACAGGTCACTACAGTGTAATAGAACCAGATGGTTCTATGAGATCTGTAGAGTACTCTGCTGGTCCGAATACTGGATTTACCGCAACAGTTAATAGAGATGGTTTGGAATCTCGACCGACGGATGAACAAGATGTAATGGAAGAAAAGGCACTTAGAGAATATGATAGAAACTATGACTTTTCAGAAGACGCCGATGAGGAGAATTCTTATAAATCGATCGAAAGAAAACGACGAAGACATCCATATGAATCATACGAGTCATTCAAAGATTACTCACTATCAAAACGACCAAAATATCCAATAGATATGGAGCCCAGTGAATATACGCATAGTTTTAATATTAAACATCCAAGAGATGATCTTAATGCTGAAGCAAGTGGACATAGCCATGTTGGAGTTAGTTTCGATCCTAATTGCAACACAAAAAGTAAGAAGCAGAAACACAAACATTACAGTGGAGCTGATTTAGATTTTCGAAAGCAAAAATACCCCTCTCTGACATCTGATTCTTTTAATAATGATTACGATAAGTATTTAGGCGATGCGTCTAATATTGAAATCGAAAAACTAATTCACATGTATAAGCAAAATGACCGATACAAGCCATATAAGCCTGATGAATCTATTGGTTGGCCATCGACGAAAAATAGTTATCCAGGTATGTCAGACATTCCGCATTCAGAAGATTCTTATTCAGATTATTTACCTCCACGACCAAAGAAAAAATATAAGCCCCACAAAAATCAAGACCTTTATGAATCTGAAGACTTAGATGATTATGTTTTAGTCCCAAAAAAGAAGCTCAAGAAACCACCACGAGTTATTGAGCCATATCCAGACTCAGATGAAGAATTTGCTGAAACTTATGAAGATGAGCGTTACCACAAACCACCTAAAGGTACTCATACGGAAGTTATACGTAAAGTCGTAAAGAAAAAAAAGCCTATAATAAATATTTTAGATATATTTGATATTTAAGATGTAAATACAAACTAGAATAGGTATTGTAAAGACTGGCATTGTTTAAATATTGGCATTATTATACAAGCTAAGATATAATAAATGTTATTGTAACTTAAGAAATTTACAGATTCAAGACTGTGATTTACTTGAGTAATTTTTTTATAAGGTTTTATTTATATTTCTGAAATCTTGTTTATAATTATTTATAAAAATTACTACATTTTTCTAAATAAAAAAATGTTTCTAATCATCTAATTACTTTATTAACTTTGAATTATTTATTTGTCATTTAATTTATTCGCTTTTTCAAAGTCACTAAATTGTTTGTAGCGATATATCACGTCGATCACATTGCTTATAGAAACCATTGCAAGAGTGCTTGTTTCCGCTCTACATTCATAAGTTGTTTCAAAATGCTTTCCTAATGCAACTAATATACATATTCGTAATTACATAATATACAGATTCCTTTGTTTCTAATACGAAAATTATAATCATATACTAATTCCTTAGGGGCATATCAATATAGAAATCATCTGACCACCTGTTATTAAGAGGAGTAACAGATTGTGTTTTAATCATGCAATTGTTTCTCTGCAATGTAATTATATTTGACGAGACTGTATCAGTCATAGGCGCTTGCGCAAGCTATCGTACAATGATAGTGAAAGTATTGAAACTGGACCGAACGGGAGTGTAGGCCACGTATTACCTCACAAGGACGTTTAAATCATGAGATATTGATACTTTGTACGAGTATTATCTGTATTTTAATATTCATTTAGTATATAACTAAAATAATAAATTTTTAGTAATAATCATATTCATTAATTAGAGATTATGTTTTTTCTGAGCAGCATGGATTATGTTGGAAGTTAGATATTCGATTTGGAAAAAACGCTGCATCATCTATACGATTTTCTTTATTATACCTATTCACTAAATTTCAATTGTTATATGTCACCTGTTCAAGATTTTAGATTACAAGTTGGTACTAATGCCTACACAAAAAGAGACCCAAATCTTTTATTTATGGACTACGATAATAGTTTCCAATTGAAAAATGAAACTGATAAGGCATACGTGGCCCAAATAGGGTGTCTCACGACCGTATGTTTTATTCAATGTTCACATGTGTTCGTGGACATTCACCGCATTCACTGGGCGCGGCCGTGACACGACTGCCATTGTCGCAACACTGCACGACTTAACCGCACTCTTACCAGCCTTAAGGTACTTTCATACAGCGGCATAGCAACTTCGACAAAATGTATGAATTCATACTTTACTAATAGGTATTTTAAATGCGATAATGAGTTTCATTTCGTATTCTAGCACATGCACCTTTAACATGCGTTTAACCAATTTTAATTAAAGATATAGAGATAGCTTCGTCGTCTCAACCTATAGACGTCCACTGCTGAACGGTTTCTTGCATGGATCGCCACAGAGCACGGTCTTATTCCGCTTCTTTTCAACGGCTCCCAGCTACACGCTTGAGATCGTCCATCCACCGTGGGGGTCATCCAAATCTGCGCCTCTCGGACTTCGGTGCTAAGCCGCCATTCAAGCACCTTGGGACCCCAACGCCTATCGGTTCTACGAACTATTTGCCCGCCCATTGCCACTTAAGCTCGACGACTATGTAATGTTAAGTAAAAAAGCTGAATTTCTTGCCGGCTCTTCTCAGTAGAATCTTCTTCTTCTCAATAGTTTTCCGAACTGGTGGTAGAGTCTTGACGTATCATAAGTGTCACAAGTTGTCCTACATGAAATAAACCATTTCATTTCATTTCAAATACAATGCACTCTGCCTAAAAAAGACATATTGACCTGGATGCATTATGCAATAGGACCAAGAATTTATTAAATCGAAGGTAAGTTATGTATATCGTGTCTCTTTAAAAAGAGCTGACAATTTTATTGCACATCAAGATTGCAGAGAAAAGATGATACATAAAATTAAGTGTATTGCCATTAAGTCTTTATTTATACACTGGAACATAATAATAATGATGGCATTTTATACATAAACGAACATGAAGTCAAGCAGAAAAATGGAAATCGAAATATTTTTTGGCTCAGTGTGTGTGTGTGTGTGTGTGTGTGTGTGTGTCACAGTGTGTGTTCGAAGTGTATAATTATTAGAAGGATACACGATTACACGCAACGCAACAGCTACTTACTAAAATTATAAATTCTCTGAATCACTAAACAATTAAATATTGTACTTAAAAGTTTTTAGGTATCCTGTTAACATTATTCCTGACCTACATAATATAATAATAATTGTGGTATTAATAATATGTTATCTACAATGCCTATTCGTAATTGCTGGATGTAGGTCGATAGACTTATTCAATGCATTTGAATACATTACAGTGAAACCTATCTGGTTAGATATATCTTTATGAGTGTTTATTGTTGAGTACCCAGTACCTACGTTGCTGCAGATATTTAACATCTGAGAGGTTCTAGTAATAAATAATTATTGCATATTCGAAGACCTTGTAGGTCAGAACACAGGTACATTCCATTACATATCCAATTAATGCTTAAATTCGATCGGGTTATTTTAATAATATATTCGTTTGCATAATGCTAAAGCAGGTCACATATTTACGTTCAGTCTCATGGACTCATGTATTATTCCATAGATTCAATAATTGTTCTTGAACGTACAAAAAAATGTCCTCATGAAAATGGGCCTTAATACTCAATCGACGCTACATTTGAATTTTACATAAATAGACACGTACTAAAGAAGATTCAATTTTATTAAATTTAGCTTTGCAATGTTGACATACGCTTGAAATAAATATGTATTTTAAAAAACACAGAGAAAAAGACAAACAGCATGGGAGCCGCACGTCATTGCCATTATGTCTTCTTCTTCTTATTTTGTTCTATGGCGTTTATTAGTGCCACACCAGCACAATGCACTTTGCCAATGACAGGTGGAGTGGAAGATCCACAAGGAGACTATGTAAAAAAAAAAAAAAAATTTTAAGTTAAAATTATGAAAAGTATGCAATACAAGGATTTTATTAGTCACATTTATTATCTACAAAAACACAAAGAGCACATAGTACAAGGGGAATTCAAGCGAGGATATATACAGTAAAATATAGCTATTTACACAAAGTAGACAAATAGTTTGAGTTGAAGTGTGTAGTTAATGTTAGTTTTGGAGATGTGTTAATCTGCCGAAATATTGGGATATCGAAATTCGTATCGGACTTAAGGCCTTCCATATAAAATAACAGATTCACTTAATTCAACGCCAGTATCACGTCTTCTAACCTGAAAATATACCATGTGTAAAGCTTTAGGACTGATTTTAAAAATGAAGTTTTATGAAAGTGATTCATGATGTAAAATAAGCTTGTACTTGTCAAATACAGATACGTAAGTAACGTGTAAGGCTTTAGGACTGATTTTAAAAATGAATTTAATGAAAGTGATTCAAGATATATGCTTGTACTTGTCAAATTTGTATTTTATCGAAATTCTGTAGGCACATCGCCGGGGTGCCTGCTAAAGAGATCTACACTAACATACGAGTAAATAGGTTTGTGTGATTACGCAACAGCTTATATTTATTGATTAGTATTTATAAGTCAAGTATTAGCGGTGTCTGGCCCACACCATTAACATTACCATGCCAAACCGGTAATTGCACATGTCTAGTTGTGAGATAGGTGTGAGTTATTTATATGGCGAAATATTAAAAAGTGCCCCTGATACGTATAATATACTCCTACTATGATATTATGTCTTAGCGGGTATGTATCCTTACAAATATTATACTTAAATGCGTAAGTGTGTCCATCTGTCTGCTACGCTTTCACGGCCCATCTATTTAACCGATTTTGATGAAATTTGGTACAGGGATAGTTTTTATCTTGGGAAAGGACATAAGCTACTTTTTATCCCGGAAAAATAAAGAGTTCCCGCGGGAATCAAAAAATGACCTTAACCCATGCGGACGAAGTCGCGGGCATTATCAATAAAATAAATTAAAAATAAAGTATAATTTCATGAGTTGTATTTCTTATTTATTTTAATTGCTAGGTTTTAGTTTACAAAAATTATATCTGTCAGTTTAGTTGATGGTTAAAATGATAATTATAAAGGTTTGAAATAAACAAAAGATACTCTGACAGGATTAAAAGGAGAATTGCTACGTCATTCAGCGGGTAGAAACCCATCACTTTCTGCCCTAGGGTAGAAATTCTTCTGAAATTGACTAGTTTCGGGTGGCCAACAGGCATTGAAACTCGCACTTTCAATGCACGTTATATGAAAATAAAATTAAAATTATTACTTAATGTAATATGACAGTGATATATTGAAACCGGGTTAATATTTTATAGCAACGTAGGCGTTATGAAATGCATAACCCTATATAGCGGGTCAGCATTTTATCTTTCCTTATGTAATTTGTACAAATATTCGAGGCAATAATCAGTAGATCAAGACCGTGTGAATATATCACTCATTTATGAATTTTGTTTATAATCACTTTTAAGTATGACACGTTCAATATAAAAATATGAGGAGGTCAGAATGAAAAGGTGTCATTTACCTTACCTTTTTTTTCAGAAATAGAGAAAAACTTTATACGTGTAGGCCTGCATTTCCATGCCCATTGAATGAAATGCAACTTTCGAAATGCTATTTTATCGTGGAAAATGACACTTTTCGAACCAAATACATTCAGAAATCACTGAAATCCAACATTTTGAGTCCAATGAGAAAAAAAAAACGAAATATGCCAAAGTGACCTTTCGCACTGGGAAGCGCAGCGTTGGCAGACCCCCTACTCGCTGGACGGACGACCTCAAGCTAGTTGCAGGTAGTCGCTGGTTCCAGGCGGCGCGCGGCGCAAGACCGCGGCGTGTGGAAATCCTTGCAAGAGGCCTATGTCCAGCAGTGGACGTCTGTCGGTTGATGATGGTGATGATGATGATGACCTTTTGATTCTGACCTCCTCAAATTGTATCGTAACTCTATAAAACTTATGAAATAAACTTAGAACTGACCACGCTCATAATAATAATAATTAATTTACGGAAGTTATAATCACGCAATAATTATTTTATTTTGCTAGGTAATGGTACATAATTAACATTCACTGTCTGTCTGCTACGCTTTCACGGTCCATCTGTTCAACTGATTTGGATGAAATTTGATTCAGGCGTGGATTGTATCCCGGGGAGGGACATTTTCCGGGAAAATTAAAGAGTTTTTTAAATAAAAGTTTTTTAATAAAAGGTTTAACTCTTGAATCCAGGCAGACAAAGTCGCAGGCATCTACCACCACCACCACTACAGCCTATTAACGTCCCACAGGCCTACACTCTCATTGGAGAGAGGGAATAAGAGCTGACCCACCACGCTGCTCCAATGCGGGTTGGCGGGCTTTAACGACTATTATCATGTTAGTGATAATAACCGGGACCGACGGCTTAACGTGTCCCTCCGAGGCACGGGGGTGAAACACCGCCAACTTCCAACTCAGGGCTGGCACTGAGAATTTCTCAATTGAAAAACCCAATACCTAACAATTTTTATGCCCGACCGGGAATCGAACCCAGGACCTCATGATCCGCAGTCGACTATGCTAACCGCTAGACCAACGAGGCAATAGGCAGTCGCAGGCATCATCTAGTTATAAATGATTATGATATGTTGCAATTAAAATATTAAATCACTGTCGTCATTATCTTCGTATAGCCTATGGAATCGAACGCCCACTATCACCACCACCCTAAGGCACCATTCTATTTCTATCGTCAGTCCTTCGTACAACAGGGCATACCACACCACAATTGCTGATAGGAGGTCTCCACTCTTGAACGGCTGCAACGGCCATCACCCCTACAACGAGCATGGTTTTCAGCCATTTCAGCTTGCTTAGGCTTTGTTAGTGATCTTAGTTCTCCTACGTATAGTGAAGAGGATATAAGAACAAACTGGCTTTCGTCTTTAGGCATTAAAGTATTGACGAAAAGAAGACCTGACAGTTTGCCAAAGTATTTTAAATACTATCCTAATACCTTCACGTGGGACGTGTAAATATAGCCCGCTCTCTCAGTGCAACATAAAAGGTGATTTCATATATCACTAAAGTAAAAAAACAGTATTAATATTAGAAGGGACCCCTTTAAACAGGTTTCTCAGAATTCCTTGAAATCAATGAAATTAAACAGTATTGTTGAGATAATTGTATAAAGTATTCAATGTATTCCTACTATCGATATCTAGATACCCAAGAGGTATTCTCATAAAATCCATTTATTATTATTAATTTTTTTTTTGCCATAACATCCATAGACTACAGGGGTAGAACACAAATTACTTTTTATCCCGGAAAATTCAAAAATTCCCGCGAGGAATAAAAACTTTAATCCACGCGGACGAAGTCGAGGGAATCACCTAGTTAATTATATTCAAATGAAATCAAATCAAGCTCGCACATGTTAAATTATAAATAGCTATCGGAAATATAAAACATAGCGGCATTGTTTAGTGTGACCTTCAGCGTAATTATTATTTATTAAAAAAACGAGTCTGATTCGCATTTGCATAGCGCCGGTTAATGACACGATGAATCACTTTACAAGTTAGGGCTTGCGCTCACATATGACATTGTGACATGAGTTGCAACTCATCATTCTAATATTATAAACGCGAAAGTGTGTTTGTTTGTCCTTCAATCACGGAGCAACGATGCAACGGATCGACATTTGATCATGGATATTTGGCATGGGTATAGTTGAGGACTGGAGAGTGATATAGGCTACTTTTAATCCTGGAAAATTAAGGAGTACCCGTAGGTAAAAACTACGCGGACGAAGTTGCGGGTATCAGCTAGTTAAATATAATATTAAATTATATAAAAGTGTCATATTATTATAATTACTTTGTTTTAAACTTTTAATGGTCGAACGTACCTTACATACTTAACTTTACATAATTCATATCGTCATATATATATTATATATATTTTATTTGTTTGATAATAAGTAGAATATTATAACAATATAGAAACGCATAACGCAATCTTCATTGGACGGCCAGTTGTAAGCTACATTTCAAGGAATTAAAAATTCTGACATTTCCTTCTCTATTCATTTATGAAACGGCTGTCTTCGTACACGGTAACTTGACATTATTTAAAAATTTACACAATAGTAGGGACCCCCTAAGGCTGCGTGTTCGTCAATCAAAAACGGCAAAAATGCAAAAGAGCGTATTTTGTCTAGCGATCACCATATACAATAAGCTGCCAAATGAAATATTTTATTTATTATTATTTATTTTATTTTTCCACTACAAGCTAGCCCTTGACTGCGATCTCACCTGATGGTAAGTGATGATGCAGTCTAAGATGGTAGCGGGCCAACTTGTTAGGGGCATGGCAGTTATATTAACCCATACCATTTTGACGACCTCCGTGGCGCAGTGTGTAGCGCTGTTGCCTTAACGTGCGGAGGTCCTGGGTTCGATCCCCGGCAGGGTCAATTTGGGAATTTATAATTTCTGAATTTTCCCTGGTCTGGCCTGGTGGGAGGCTTCGGCCGTGGCTAGTTACCACCCTACCGGCAAAGACGTGCCGCCAAGCGATTTAGCGTTCCGGTACGATGTCGTGTAGAAACCGAAGGGGTATGGGTTTAATATAACTGTAATGCCCCTAACAGGTTAGCCCGTTACCATCTTAGACTGCATCATCACTTACCATCAGGTGAGATCGTAGTCAAGGGCTAGCTTGTAGTGGATTAAAAAAAAAAAAAAAAAATACCCCTATTCGGTTTCTACACGGCATCGTACCGGAACGCTAAATCGCTTGGCGGCACGTCTTTGCCGGTAGGGTGGTAACTAGCCACGGCCGAAAAATATAAAAAAAAAAACGAATATGATGAGTTTTAAAAAATCATTAAAAACATACTTAATTAACAAAGCCTACTATTCGGTTAATGAGTATCTTAACGAACCTAGAAGGGGAAATATAGTAAACTTTTGATATAATTTACCTAAGCCGGTGTTTTAATAATATAAGTTACTTAATAAGAATAATAATAATTTAACAATAATACTAATTGTAATTAATAAGTTAAAATATTTGTGCACCACATTGTGGTAGAAAACATGATACCTTTCTGTAAAACTAACATCTATGTATACCTCAACTGTATTCACAAATAAATAAATCTGAATCTGAATCTGAATCTGCATAAACCTATAACTAAATAAAAAATAACACCCAAATGCACCCCGAACGGCTGGCTGCTTTATTTTGTTTTTTTGCAATAAACATATTTCTAACGAAGTTTTTTCAGGTTATTTATCTCATAGTGTTCGTGTTTGTTTTCGTGTGAATTATGCCTTACGTTCGTAGTTAGAAGGTCACACATCGTGGTTTACGCATTGAAATAGAATGACTAAAAAAATTCTACGTCAATGGGTTTACGCGAATAAAAAGATGAATAAAGCTAAGTGTACATGCCCGACCTCGGTTTCTATTCTTCAACCATACAACAAGACACACTACATATTTACAAGCATGTTTAAGTGGCGGAACTATTTGAATTCCATGGAAATACAATATACGTACATAGTCGTACATGACCAAAATTTAAACTCCTATTGGTTATTTAATAGTAATTTAATGAAAGTGGTTCATTCTATTCTCCTATCACGTGTGACAGTTTATCTACCTGGGTAATCGCAATGCCGGACTATCTACTTGATTGAAGTACCAAAGACGTGCTTGCTGCTATATTATGTCGTAAACAATAAATAAAGCAAATAACTCACAACATGCATTTGAAACAGAGCGCGCAAATACCTACCCATCCCACCATCCGTTTCCTACTTTTCTTTTCTTACCACCAAAATAACAGCCGTCTTACTTGGGCATGATTTACGCTAGTCACACATGGCCTATACAGATGTACGTCTGTCATATATTTGACTAAACACTTTTAGATTAGGTTGGTATTCATGTAGTAAGGACTCAGACCTATATGGCTCGGGCCAACTTATACGGTTCACTAATCCTATTCAAACGGTCCTAAAGCGGAACGCAGAACTCTAAACTCAGCACAGTTTAGAGTTCTGCGTTCCGCTTTTAGAGCCCACGCAGACAGAAAATCGTACAGCGCTCAGCGTTCAACTCGCGTTCGTATGGTCAGACTTCTAGGAGTTCTTAACGCACACAGAAGGAGGTCAGCATATTTGCGTTCTATTTCGCTATTTCGCTACAAAAGTTCATCTTCCGAAGACAAGCCGTTGCTTTTGATGAGTCTAAAAGAGTCAAATAAAAAAAGAAAATACTGGGTGCATTTAATCAACACTTTGCGAGAAAATAAAGACAATTTGACAGTGTTCTTTTTCCTGATTTGTGTGAAGATGAACGATTTTTTATTTACTATTCAATGAATTGCATAAATATATAAAAAGTGAAATAAAAAAACGTTCTTTCATTATTAGTGTTTTTGGGAATAGAACGCAAGCGTTAAGGGAAAAACACACAGGGAACGGGCGCGGGTCGGGCGCGGGACAGGTCGGGTGTCTGGCGGGTTGAATTCCTTGTATTTCCTTGGATGTCATCCATATAAATAGTTAGTGCTTGCACTGAACATACAGCATTATTCTGAGCCTGGGCCATTTTTTGGGTTGTGCCATACGTGATATACGAGTAGTTCACCCCTGCGCCTCATCGGTGTTGTTGAGATTCTAGATCATGTTTAGATCGCTGAGGTGCAGGGGTGATCTACCTCTGTAGGTATGTTTGTTATGTATGGCACAATTTGGAAATAAATGTTTTTTCTTTCTTTCAGACATCCGAGCCGGCCCGCGCCTGACCCACGCCCGTTCCCTGTGTGTTTTGCCCTTTAATCCTGAGCGGTGCGGTCTGACTGCTCGCTGTCTGCGCTGTGCTATAGAGTTACAAAATATTGTGTACAGTCCGTTAAACTTATCTGACCCAGTGGCCAACATTGGAACTAATTTTTATGCCTGTTTGTTTTTCTTTTTTTTTAATTATTTATACTAGTAGATGCCCGCGACTTCGTCCGCGTGAAATAAGTTTTTTAAATTCCCACGGGAACTCCCTAATTTTTCGGGTTAGCCTATGACACTCACAAATAATGTGTCTTTCTATTGGTACCAGAATTTTCAAAATTGGTTCAGTAGATTCAGAGATTACCCCCTACAACCTCACACACTCTCAAACTTTACCTCTTTATAGACAAGCGACGCTGTCACCGGGTCGAATAAGTATGACGGACTGTACACATTTTTTAAAATCTAATACAAGTTAGCCTTTGACTGCGATCTTACCTGATGGTAAGTGATGATGCAGTCTAAGATGGTAGTGGGCTAACCTGTTACACAGAACGCAGAACTCTGAACGGCTGAACTATTTCTGTCTGCGCGGGCTCTTACTGCCATGACAAGTCCACACGCGGGACCAGTTAGGGATCAAACAAAGCCAAAGGCTTATTTTAACATCCATATATATCCGACGAAGAATTTGTGTGACCTACTTCAAGAACCTAACCTTTATTTAATAAGAAACAACTTTTAGTCTTAGCGAAATGATTTTGTAAATAAATATAGACCATTCAATAGAAAATAATATTGAGTTTTTGTAATGTTAATGGCATCTAGTGTACGCGTTTAGAAAAGTGCTATCGTTCAGTATTAAGTTGCTATTTTTGACCGGCTTCCATCTCAACTCCAATATTTTTCTAATTTTTATACCAATTATATTTTTATAATTATTATATATTATATAATATTATAATTTTCTATATCTTCATTGATATTTGAATATTATACAATACGTCTTATTTCATGCAAATGAAATAATTAGCCTAAAAATTTAGTCTACAAATACAATAGGTGTGGTCTCTTTAAATGTTAATATTAAAAAGACCTTTTCTGGGCTGAAGCAACCATACAATATATTTTTTTTTATCCACTACAAGCTAGCCCTTGACTACGATCTCACCTGATGGTAAGTGATGATGCAATCTAAGATGGTATAGCGGGCTAACCTGTTAGGGGCATGGAAGTTATATTAAACCCATTCCCCTTCGGTTTCTACACGACATCGTACCGGAACGCTAAATCGCTTGGCGGCACGTTTTTGCCGGTAGGGTGGTAACTAGCCACGGCCGAAGCCTCCCACCAGACCTACATATTATATTATTATTGTAAATTTTTTTTGGTCAATTGTCGGGCATATATTATGCTCGTTGTTTTGAAGTCACAATAAAGCAATTATTTATTAGACTGTACCATAAAGTTTAATTTATTCTGTATTATATACTCACAAATGTATTTTATGGTTCTTAGACCAATTCTTAGCTTGGGCAGAGTCAAAAGAAAATTGTGGATATGCAACGAAGGGCTAGTAATAAAACAACTTGTTTTTGTAGATGCAACCTGATTGTAACATAATAATATTATTTGATCGAAGTATAGTAGTCGTTACATAATACAGTTGTATTTTTAATGATTCGAGGAAGACGACAAAATAATCAGAACAGTTTTAGTCAACATTTTCTGCATCGAAACAAACAAACAAAACAAGGAAACAAGGAAGCCTGTATGTCAAATCTATTACAAAAAAACTGTTATAGCGTATTTTTTTTCAAAATTCAAAATCAAATTATTTATTGCAATGGGTACCTACTTAATGCAAGTTGGTTCATTTTTTTATTTTTAGAAACACTCTCTCCACGTTGTAAAGTCGATAACACACAAAGAGAAATAACGTCTCGTTGGTGTGCTTTGGTGTTCTAGGGACTCCAGTATACAAGTTATTTTGGAATAGTCTACGTAGTCGAGTTGACGACCTCCGTGGCGCAGCGTGTAGCGCTGTTGCCTTAACGTACGGAGGTCCCGGGTTCGATCCCCGGCAGGATCAATTTGGGAATTTATAATTTCTGCATTTTTCCTAGTCTGGCCTGGTGGGAGGCTTCGGCCGTGGCTAGTTACCACCCTACCAGCAAAGACGTGCCGCCAAGCGATTTAGCGTTCCGGTACGATGCCGTGTAGAAACCGAAGGGTTGTGGGTTTAATATAACTGCCATGCCCCTAACAGGTTAGCCCGCTACCATCTTAGACTGCATCATCACTTACCATCAGGTGAGATCGCAGTCAAGGGCTAGCTTGTAGTGGATAAAAAAAAAAGAGTCAACTGCCTTCTTGTGTAAGCGGTCAAATGGAAGGAGCTGGTACTGGGGTGCTCCAGCTCAAAGGTACCTACTTTATGTGGGGCCAAAATAATGCGCCTTCCACCTTATTAACTATGGAACTATACATAAATGTATATATGTATATGTAGGAATAGGGAAGAGCCATGAGACCCCACCCTTGGTTGAGACTTGAGATGCTTACAGGACCACAAAAGCATAGGCCCCGTTTAAACTTTTATCGAAATATTATTGTGAGGTGTATCCATCCTAAGTTAGTCTATCTAGATTAGTGCGGCAGCGCCCACTAATACACAGTCACATAGTTTTGTTCGCGACACCGCAGGCGAGACCTAAGGTCTACCTATAGGGCATACTACAACCTCTATATAAGCGCCAGGTTACTTAGGATTAGGTACATTTCAAGCCCTTAGTGCTCAGTGAACTCACGTCCCAATCTTAGAAATATTTTGAGAAAATGTTCGCAAAGGTATACTCGGTGTTTTAATGTATTATTAAAGTGATGTAACGACGATTTGAAATAAGATAAGCTTGAAAATCTACAAATTGTGTCCAAATAATCATTTCGACCTCAGATCCAATAGGTTACTTGATTCGAAATTTTTATACCATTTATTTCGTGGTAAAAAATGTTACTCGAAAAGGTTCGCCAAAATTGGTACGGCACATTCAAGTTATGAACAAGAGCATCATAAGAAAACCTATACCCAGTTGAAAGGCCATGATTTATCTGAGTTTAATCGATGCCCTCCAAACTACAGTTTACCTGTAGCGGACTATAAAATAGCTAAGAAAACAATTGGCAAGCAATAAACGAATTCATAAAACATTTTCATACTACCACTACAACCTAAATCACTAATATATTATTTTCTTGAGAATAGGCTTAATTTCCTCAATATGGGTTTGACAGGAACAAACATGCAGACGGACAAGACAAAAGTGCATTTTTAATATTAGAATCACTTTACGAAACCACCAGCTCAGATGATTAAATTTCCAGTGCCGTATAGTGGACGTTAAGATGATGACGATGATCGTCATCATGCTTTACAGAAGTCTCTCGAAGATATTTCATTAGAATACGATTTTGTGCCGCTTGCTTTCAGCGGTATCTAGTAGCTCCAATTGCCAGTGTACGCATGTTTGAATCTTCAGGCTCACATAATAGATATCTTTTCCAGGCGATAGTAGCATGCGCTCTCGTAGTGGTAGCCCAGGGAGGACTTATCGCAAGTCCCCATGGTGCTATCTCATCTCAGAGCATAGTGTTGGGCCACCCAGCTCCCGTCGCTCACGCCATCGCCCCAGCCTACGGCGCGCCAGCTCTAGCTGCTCCTTGGAGCGGATTGGGACTAGGTAAAGTAAGCTTGATATTATTAATTTATCGTTAATTGTTTTAGTTACTTTTGGTAATTATTTTGTCTGCATAAAAAGCTTAGTGCTCATTATAGCTGTCTCAGGACAGCTTTGACATGAGGCAAACTGGGGTTGATATAATTAATAAATCTGCCCACCCGTTTGTATAAAATGCTCGTTATGTAACTTTGTACTGAACTTTCTCTCCGTTGGCAAAAATCCAGCAGTTGGCTCAATCGTTCTAACGTTCAGATTCAGGAAGGCTAAGGCAGCAGCGTCTGCACTTTGGTGTTCCTTATTTGACTCGCTGCCTCTATAATTATGAAACTTAGATAGATAGATAGATAATAAATTTAAGATACAACTGATGCATACAAACTTTTTACTATTTTATTCGAAGATAATAATTAAAGTCTAGACTGCAATCACACATTGTTGTAAAATATTCTGAGCTGTAGCGATGATACACTAAAAGTCTTGCCGTGGACTAGACAAGTTAGAAATCGTATATTCCTCCTTTGCCCCTGCCTGATGTAATCAGACCCCAGAACGCTGGCGCAAAGGTGGTGGTGGTTGGTGAAAACTTATGGGTTTATTTGGAACTAATTGCATCTCACCAGGGAACAACAGGAACTCATAACTAGCTGAGTAATTATTCATCACCTAAAATTAACTTGGTTAAACATTTCAGGTCACGGTGCTATCGTCTCCCATGCGCCGGTGCTGCGCGCTCCATTGGCGCACGCCGTTGCCCCTGTTGAAGTTTATGTAAGTTGACCTGTACCTAAATTCACCTACAAGAAAGTTTCTTAGTCAACGGCAAGGTATTCTGCAACTAATAGCCACACACTATCCGGTTGGGCCAGTAAAGATTATTGAATTTTTCTGTCAAGAAGTTCTCATTAGTTACTTACCAGGATTTTGGAAGCTTGCAGTGCTACAACTCCGTAGTAGTAATAGCTAGTATTCTACCATCGATTCCCGCACCTTGAAAAGAGATTTCTCTTAAATTGTCATCCCATCAGATTTAGCGAGTCAGGAAATAGATAGTCCCAGGTGCACCTGAACTTGATGATGTGAAATGTTGTGGGAACGATTTTCCAGGATAACGGTCAGCGTGAAAGCTGTAAGTATCTGTTTATGAATGTGTGTGTGTATGTGTGTGTGTGTGTGTGTGTGAATGTTACAAAAGTGTTATATCAGTATCAAATTGAGTCAAACTCGGTTAAGCGGATTGGACTTGAAATGGGAAAAGACAGGCAGCAAAATACAGACAGATATACTTTAGCATGTTATTTGAACGGATATACAGATACTACGCTTACTTGTAATTTTTATCAACGCTCAAATATTATTACGTTGCAGTCCCACCCCCGCTACCAGTTCAACTACGGCGTCGCTGACGGCCACACCGGCGACCAGAAGAGCCAATGGGAATCTCGCGATGGTGACGTCGTAAAGGGACAGTACTCCCTCGTTGAGGCTGATGGTACCGTCCGTACCGTCAACTACTCTGCTGATGACCACAATGGGTATGTACTTTAAGGATGGTTTTGCTAATTAGAGTTTAACTGCAGGTAACCTCATGATGTGATGATGCTGTGGAAAGGTTGTGGGTAGCTAATTTCCTCTCTTTATCTGGTATGCCCCAGAGTCAGACGGTACCTACCCCCAATCTAAGTGATTAGGGCTTGGTCTCACTGTGCGACGACTATACGTATCAATTGTGGCTCTTCTTTGGTTTGAGATTAGCGTGTTTGACTACCACTAAATGCTGGATTCTAGGGTAAGGCTGAAAATAATTAGGTATTATGTTGTTCTCTTAAGAAGATGCCATAGAAATTGGTCCCCGTGGCCAAATTGAGCATATAATTATCAGTATAGTATACTAGCTGATGCCCGCGACTTCGTCCGCGTAGAATAAGTTTTTTTTAATTCCCATGGGAACTCCTCAATTTTCCGGGATAAAAAGTAGCCTATGTTACTCTCCAGGTCCTCAACTATGCAAAAAATCACGTTGATCCGTTGCTCCGTTGCAGCGTGATTGAAAGACAAACCAAGAAATCAATAAACCAACAAACAAACACACTTTCGCATTTATAATATTAGTATGAAGTTACCTGAATCGTTGTAAAATTGGTGTTGTATTTTCTGCGCACAGTTTCAACGCGGTTGTGAGCAGACAAGGGCACGCCGCGCATCCCGCAGCCACCGTAGCGCACGCGCCCATCGCGATTGCGGCACCCCTAGGTCACGGCGGCCTCCTCCATGGCTAGACAACTCAACAACCACTATTTATTACCTATCTTTACTTAGAATAAGACAAAACGCGACAATGAACTTGAACGTTTCCTGGTAACGGACGGTTAATGAGGCATAGCGTTTCATAATACGTATCCGATTGTGAAACCACTGGGACGACGGCCCAAGACTACGAAATCAGTACCTCCTTTTAGGGTGCTAACTTTTGTATTATAATTTCATTTTAGTTTGTAAGTCTTTTACCGTTTTCTTATTTAGTTATGAGGATACTTTTTATGAAACGTTAAGAAAATGCCTGCGGGGTGCTGGGCGAAGGCTTCAGTTATGCTTATATGTAATATATCTTTTCTCAAATATTTCATTTGTTTCATTTCCATAAGAAAAGTCGATTGAAAATAACAATTTACAGCAAATACTAGCTAACATGACTTTGATTCTACAATTAATTATTAGTGCGCAAGTAATTATATTATTTGTTCCTTATCAATCAACCAATCAATACTTTTTTACATTGCAATACAGTTGTTAGACACGCACAGACACACACAAATATGCAAAAAGTGTGTTAAATTTTATTAATAGAATCCGAGTTTACGCACTCCTAAAAAGAATTTAAAAAAATTGAAATGTTGTGCAAGAAGAAATAACATTTATTTTTCTTACCAGTTTGTTACCCTACTTATCAACAAAATGCGTCATTTTAAAACGAGATTTTAACCATAATATTAATATAAAAAGGTTCATTTCATTTCACCCCGTATCATTCGTTTACGAGGCTCACTTAAGTTAGCATAAAAGATGATATCGAAAGTAAGTATCAAGTGAAATTAAATACTAAGTCTAATTTTACAAAATATTTTTATATGAGTGCTTTGTATGGAAATGAAACTGCACCTTTTTTTAGACTACTATTACCATTTTTTTGTGTCTATGGACACTAAAACGAACTGGATGATGGATTTCGTCGCCATGAAACAATTTAATCTGCAATACTTGCTACCTTAACCACAATAACTAATTACATTTTAATTTTTTTAGATTATCTTCTTTACAACTGCACTACTATTAGTGAGTGCACAGCACTACGAACAAGGAAATTATGGTCACGCAACATCTTCGCAATCTATAATCCGACACGATGTTGCACACAATCAACATGGATATGTTCAGCCTGCTTATCACCAACCCATAGCTATTCATTCCGCCCCGGTTATAGCTCACGCACCTCTTACTCATCACGTTTCCCCAATCACTTATAATGTTGCTCCTGCTCATCACTATGCGTCTATTGCGCATGTTACACCAGTCACACACAATATTGCACCCCTAACTCAATACGTAAGACCTATCGCTCAACATCACGTCACACCCGTGACTTATCATACTAGTCCCATTATTCACCAAGCATCTGCAGCAATCCATCGTGTATCTAACTACGCCACTCCAGCTATAACTTTGCAACACTCCAACCATTATAATCAGCACCAATACGCCCATGGTCACCAGGACTACTACGTAAGTTTATTTGAGAATATTTTTACGCGTACCTTTTAAGATCCGACCGATCGATCATCGGCTCATTTCTGAGCACGAGTCTCTTCTTAAATTATTTGAAGTATTTCGACCACAGGGCTTTAGGCTGCCCACAGGGATGGGCAGACTACACACAAATTTGAGAGCATTATGAAGAACTTTCAAGCGTGTAGGTTTCCCCACTATGTTTTACTTTACCATTAAAGTAATAATTATGTTTATTTGTCATTTAAGCTATATTAGATTAGTCATGATGTCTTATTAAAGAAAGGAATGAGTGTGTTACGTGGCGGCCTGAATCCAGCGGACATTTGTCTGGTATTTGGGTGGTAAAATCAATTATAACTTTCTTGTAGGCTCACCCAAAGTACGAGTTTGAGTACAGCGTAAAAGACACGCATACTGGTGACATAAAGTCGCAGCATGAAGCTCGCGATGGAGACCATGTAAGCGGTTTCTACAGCCTGAATGAGCCTGATGGTTCCGTACGCACTGTACACTACAATGTGGCAGGACACAGTGGGTAAGGAGTTCTGTTAAATTACCTTACTCATAATTATTTTCGTATTATTGTTGTTTCTTCTTCTAACTTTTATTAGGTATAATGCTAAATCTGCACTTTATACATCGTAAAAGTCCACTATTCATCTCTATTTAAAGAGAGCAAAGTCCTGCTCTATGACTCATCAACACCCAGTCCGAACTCTTAGACCTAGAAAGATGAAATTATGTACAGAGATTCCCTAGATGTAAAACAGGGAATGACACTGGATTTTTCTAAATTCCCAAGGTAGTGAAGCCGCGTGTGGGCGCTAGTTTACCTATAGTCCTGTTATTAAACGTTAATAAGAAATAGTCAAACTTTATAGCCTTGCAAATTTTTATTGCATTATAACTAGTAACAATAGATTAGCCCTCTTTTTTGTGTTATTATAATTATATTGGACGATAGTATGTTCTTTAAATAATGATCTAATGTCTGTTTTTTTTTCAGATTCAACGCTCAAGTTGAACATACCGGTCACTCTACCCACGTCCAGCCTGCCACGCATTACGCCCCACAGTATGCCCTTGCCCATCACCGATAGTATCAGAGATTAAGAAGAGAAATGAACAGAATGAAGCGCAAAACATCATCGTCATCAGCTTTATCGTGATCATCGTTTTTTGACATAATATGAATAAGATAAATTAGTGTAACGAATTTAATAAAATCTAGTCTAATTAAACGCTTGTTATTTTTTAACTTTCACCCGTCTCATAAATCATGAGTCATTACTGCAAGATACTCACTTAAATAAAGTCGAAAGCACGCTTTATTACATTTTGAAACCTTATTTACTATGAGATAAATAGTTCTCATATTTTCTGCTTCTTAACACTTCCTGAACCATAGACCTCCCTGGCTTACGAGTGGGACGTCTGGGAGGTTTCTCATTCCGGGCCAATTTGGAAAATTATAACTAGCTCATTATTACTATGAAATGGTATTTGTATGGAAAAAGCGGTCAAGTACTCAGACTTGCGCACAAAGGGTTCCGTACCGTACGTACAGTAAAAATATGTATTTTAGTAAATAACAAGAGAAATGTCATAACAACACGTATTCAGCTGTGAAATATCTCGTTTAAATAATGGCGCTAAACAGGTAGCACCTGACAAACAATTCCACACCCTATGAGTACGGAACCCTAATTTACGATTTTCGAATTTGTTCCTATACTTGTGGTATGAGATCTTGATTCTTGCCAAATTTCATGATCATAGGTCGCTAAGCCGTTGTGACGGTGTAATTTTTTTATATCTAGACTTATAATAAAACCGAAACTGAAAGATTTCTATACATTATAAATTATATAATTATTTTTTAAATATTAGCTTTATTAACGATGCAGATTCATTTTTATTTTTGTCTACCAGTCTGTTACGGCACGCTGACACAAACTACTGAACGGATTTGAAGCAATTTAACATATTACAGGCTTTGAGTTTACATATTATATTTTTTACCCTAATTTTTTAAATCCACCACAAGATAGCCCTTTGAATGCGATCTCACCTGATGGTAAGTCATCACTTATGCAGTCTTAAGATGGTAGCGGACCAACCTGTTAACTAGGGGTGTGGCAGTTATACCTATTAGACACATACCACTAATCGGTTTCTGCACGGCATCGTACCGGAACGCTAAATAGTTTGGTGGCATGTCTTTGCCGGTAGGGTGGTAACTAGCCACGGCCGAAGCCTCCCAACCAACCAACGAAACTTCAGACCGAAGAAAATTCAGAAATTATAAAGTCCCAAATTGACCTTCCCGGGGATCGAACCCGCGACCTCCCACGTTAAGACAACAGCGCTTAACATTGCGCCAGGGAGGTCGTCAACTATCCTTCGGGATAAAATGAATATTTTGGTCGATTTTACTTGCAAATTGTATGCTATCAGGTTGGCTTGATGTGGATTTTGTGACGATCAAATTAAGAGTATAAATTCGGATAGTTGAGGAAATAATTGAGGAATGGTGGAACTCCCAAACGATATCGTTTAAATGTTATTATTATTTTATAGTAAACTAGATGATGCGCGCGACTTCGTCCGCGTGGATTAAGGTTTTTTGATTCCCGCGGGAACTCCTTAATTTTACTGGATAAAAAGGACCTATGTCCTTCTCCGGGATACAACCTATCCCTGTATCAAATTTCAGCAAAATCGGTTGAAAATATGGGCCGGGAAAGCGTAGCAGACAGACAGACACACTTTCGCATTTATAATATTAAAGTATCGATGGATAGTATGGAAGTATGGATATGGATTCATCTCATCTATGTTAGATAATATTTAATAGACCATTTATAATAGTTATAATAATATTTTCTGCTTCATAATAGTCCCTGATTTTACTTACTAAATATGCTAACAAACAAATCTTAATGAAAGTTAAAAGAATATTGTTCCTCATAGTTTCATTTTTCTTTAACGGCCGGCTCCTCCTCGACCTGTGGTCACTTTTTAACCTGAAGATAGCCTATGTCGTTCCCCGGGATACATACCAAATTTCATCAAAATCTGTGGTAAGGTAGACCTTTAAATATTAGGTACGGATAATAAATGCGAATGTGAGTTTTTTTGTTACGCTTTCACGCCTCATCTTTTCCACCGATTTTGATGGAAGGATTTCAAGGAGTGCCAGCGGGAATTAAAAACTTAAACCAGGCGGACAAAATACCGGGCATCAGCCAGTAAAAGATTAAATTGGTTAATGGAAATCTACTGATTTGATGATATCTCACTCGAAAGTTCAACATCATGCACTTTTCGTGGGACTTGAATAATAGTGCCTACCTAAGTACTTAGCGACCTCCCTGGTGTATATGTATCTTATAAGCGGGAGGTCCCAGGCCGTCAAGCCGGGTCGGGTCGGGTCAGGCCGGATCAACACTTACCACCAGGTGAGATTGCAGTCAAGGGCTAACTTCTGGTATGAAAACATATGCATGTTTTAAGGTAAGGAGAAGTAATTAATAATTTGAATAATTTTCACTTTTATGTAGTTGTATGTACTATCATTTTAAAGATAATAAGGAATAGAGTCCAAAATTTTGTATGTTAGTTTTGTGAAAATAATATCATCCGTGGTTCATAAGTTTCCATTATTCATTTTCAATACAGAGTCTCAAAACGTAGCCGATGAAAAAATCTAGTTGTTAGTAAAAAATACCGAAAGTAAATAACGAATCCTTTATTATTTGCTGGCTTTTAATCAGATTACTATTTAATCAGATTACTAATTAATTGTTTCAAATGCCTAACGTATTATAGTAGTAAATAAAACTTTAATTAAATATAGAAATACGTATTTCTATATTCAATTAGTTTTATTTTATTATAAGTACGTACGTATCTGATACATTTTCAAAGAAAAAATTTGCCGAAACGATGCAACGCATGGTCAATAACTAAACTTATGTAATGCAATGCAAGTGCAAGTGTAAGTGTATAAGTGTAACAATCCAAAATTCTTAAACTCGTTTTCTGATAACAATTTCGAGTATGAGATCCAGTTTAATACGTAACATATGCAATTGAGTCATACCAGGGGATAGTAATATTTAATATAAAAGGTCTCACTGATTTTGAATACGTATCATTCGCTTTCGAAGTTCAAACTTAAAATCACAAATATGATATCTAAGGTGAGTAAAAATTAATAAACTAAAGAAGCAGCCCTTAATTAACAAATTCCCTCACATATTCATCGTCACCCTTAATAGGTTTAAAATTGACGTTAAAAATTATTAACTCTTTGTTATCATTAGTAACGACATATTAGGTATTTTATTATTATTATTTTTCCACCACCTCCCTTTATCTTCTTCTTCATTTTCTCATTAACGTTAAGGTTGTCTGGAAGAGATCGCTGCTTAGCGATAAGACCGCCTTATTGTACCTACTTATTGTGGTTTTCTTGTTTGTAACATGTTGTTTTTGTATAATCGTTCTGTACAATAAAGTACATACATACATACATACAAATTCATTTAAATTTCTAGATTCTAAATCTGTACTTATGGAATAAATTATATAATGACAGCATCTAAAACGAAATTCACAATTTTGTATTTTACCTTCAATAATATAAGTGTGAATTCGTAAAGACACCACATAAACAATAATCAATATTCTATACTCTAGTTTAAGGAAATACTTTCTCTAAGCATAAGGTATACCCGTACGCTGTGGTATTAGTACTTCTTTCAATCTTATTTATTTTTCTTCCTCAGGTTGCAGTTTTTGCCGCTGTGCTGATGGCAGCAAGCGCGCAGCATTACCAACAACAACAAGGCCACGCGACATCTTCTCAATCCATCATCCGTCATGATATTTCCCACAACCAACAAGGATACGGTCATGCCCCAGTTGCGGTCCATGCTGCCCCTATTGTTCATCAAGTCCCTATTATTCACCAAGCCCCAATAATCCAACACGTTGCCCCTATTGCCCATGGCGGCGCCCAAATTAAGTATAACACACTTGGACACGGCCAAGGTGGACATGGACAAGTAGACTACTATGTAAGTTCACAACAATGCCTATATTATAATGCCTATACTATATTTTTCAATTAAATTAATATCTTTATCGGTGACATAATTTCAATTATGAGGAAATTGATTAAATAATTTAGAATCTCCAAATTCAACTCAGAAAATCTATCAAATGGTTACATACCTATTAAAAAATAAGCTTGCCCTTAGTGAGGTGGTTACTGGATCTGGGCTATATTTTTACTGCCGGTGGCTTATTGGAAATGAAAAGTTAGCATCCCATCGACTCATTCGTTTCATCAAAATTCTATTTGCTATAATTGGTGAAAAGTTTTTCAACCTATTAATAAGTAAAAGTAAAAAAGAGGAATGAATAAATGTTATTATAGTAGTTTTGCCAAGGGAAACGAATTGATATTTTGGAGAAAGAATTAAGGCACAGAAACACAAGCAATAATGCAACGTCTGAGCTTTAATAATACCCTTAGCTATAATAATTCAAGGAGTAGATTTTTTTTTAAATTAATTTATCCTATTTATTCAGGCTCACCCCAAATACGAGTTTGAATACAACGTGCAAGACACACACACTGGTGACATCAAGTCCCAGCATGAAGCTCGCGACGGTGACCATGTAACTGGTTCCTACAGTCTACACCAACCTGACTGGTGACATCAAGTCCCAGCATGAAGCTCGCGACGGTGACCATGTAACTGGTTCCTACAGTCTACACCAACCTGACGGCTCCGTACGCACCGTACACTATAACGCCGATGCACACAACGGGTAAGGAAAAACTGAGTTCTACTTTAGAAAGTGTATTTCAAAATACTTATACTAAGTAATTGCTTATGATCTTCTTCACCGTATAGATAGATAGATAGATAGATAAATTCTTTATTGCCACACATAACAAAGAGAAAACTTAATTATAAACAAAAAACTGAAAACAACAGCGTGCGCAAGGGCGGTCTTATCACTAAAAGTGATCTCCTCCAGACAACCCATTTCTTAAGGAACTTTAAAAAGGAGCGGGAAAGTGCAACAATAATAATAAACATGCAACAATACTATACTACATAAACTATACATACTAATGATACATAAATAACTAAATATAAATAAATATAAACATATAGCAGTACATAAACCTACATACAAACGAAAATACTTAAATATTCTATAGCATATTAGAAAGGTAATATTCCTTTACACGACTCTTAAATATGTTTAAAGACTTTGACTGCCTAATGTCGCTTGGCAATTCATTCCAAAGCAGAACAGCCTTAACTGTGAATGAATTACCATATGCCCCTGTATGACTAGGAGGGATCTTTAACTTATTGTCATTTCTCGACCGCAAACAAAAAGGTACATCATAGCTGCCAAGAAAGTTGAATCGCTCTTTTAGATAAGGTGGCGTCTGAGGATAATATAAAATGGAGTACAAGAGAGAAAGAGCGTGTAAATTTCTTCGAGAACGAATTGGCAGCCATTTCAACTGAGCACGAAATTCGGACACATGATCATATTTCCGTAAACCATATATGAAACGTATACATAAATTTTGCAATCTATCAAGCTTGTTGAGCATGGTCTCTGATAAATCCAGATAGGAAACATCAGCGTAATCTAAAATAGGTAACAGCAAAGTATTAGCCAAAAGGATTTTAGTTTTTATAGGTAAAAAATGCTTCCACCGTCTTAAGCACCCAACAGCAGCAAAAATCTTACGACTCAACTCCGATATTTGAGGAACCCAGGACATAGTATTATCAAGGATGAGTCCAAGATCTTTGACTGCACTACTCAGGGGAATAACTGTACCATTCAAGAGAACTGGCGGTATAGAATAATTTGAAAGTAAAGAAATGTAATAATTGCTACCTATAATAGCTGCTATACTATGCGTATACTGCTGATAGCTAGTATCACTTCACCTGTGGCTCATCACTACAAGAAATCAAACATAAATAATTGTGTTTTTCAGATTCAACGCGCAAGTGGAGAACTCAGCCCCATCCACACACGCCCAGCCCGCTCCAGTTCATTATGCCCCAGTCCATAGCTTCGGACCTCATCATTAAAACCTTGATATCATATTATTGTGTTGAATATCTTCGGTAGTTTATAGTTAACTTCGTTATAAGAGAAACGTTCAAAAAATAAATCTAGTCGAAACGTATTTTTACTTTTATTTCGTTCTCTATGATATTGCAAATTTGACTTGACTGAAAGATAGTCAATTTAGAAACTCAAAAATATGAAATTGATATACCATTAACAATATAATTATGGTGTCGTTGGACACACCGTAAGAATGTGAGAGAAAACTCTTAGCTTAGCTTTATTACTCCTAAGTACCCAGCTTAATAATCCAAATCAATACAAATATTGAAAATGCGATTTGTTTATTAAACTGTCTGTTTTTTTTTCTGTCCGCTACGCTTTCACGGCCCATCTATTTAACAATTTAGTCGAGGAACGGGATAAACTATCCCGTTCCTCATCCTGGTGTAGGACATAGGCTACTTTATCCCGGAAAATTAAAGTTTCTACGGGATTGTTCGAAAATGTAAATCCACGCGGACGATGTCACGAGGATTAACGTTTCTAATGAAGAGTTTCTAATGAAAAAAAAAATATTAGAGTTCCCAATGAAAACAAAAATAGATTAGTAATGTTTAATTTAATAACTTAGGAGAATACAAAGGAGGAAATCCAAGTTCCTAACGTAAACTGCCCCTTTGGCCTTCATGATCACATCTAAATAACATCTCTATGAACGATTGTATTTAGATTTTTCATTATTTACAGATTTACAGAGAAAAAAAATATACAGGTTTATAAAAACCCCCGATTACCGGGAGTCTTTTCAAAGTTGAGACTGATATTTTGTTCAGAATGAGAGAACAATATTCTGGATATATTCAATATTCAGAGGCTGATTCTGTCATACCCAAGCTATTGCTATCCCTTTTATAATTTCTCTCTGCAGAAAAGGATAGCACGAGATTTAGACCTGTATTTATAGTGTAAGAGGCAGCAGCCCTACATTAGAATTATCCACAATATTTATTTTATACAAGAACTTCGCTTTAGAGAATTTTGCCAAAGTTGAAAGTGGTTGAAATTCCCTGGACTGAATGGACATACAATTTCAAACACAGAAAATGATTAGGTCAGGTAATTACCATAACAATTTTGGATCATGCATATTTGGAATGCTTAGAGCTCCTCATGGAAGCTTTTGAATCTCGTGCGTCTTCTAGCCTTATTTCGTCAAGGAGACGCCAGGGACGCCTGAGAGCTGCCAGAGATGTATAAAGAAGAATTACAGTTTATCTTGTAATATTTATTTTATAAACATTTGATTTAACTTAAAATAATAAAAATAAAATATTAAACACGCAAATTATTTTTCACTTGTCAACCCACCCTGGCTTCGCAAGGGGTAAACCACCTTACCTACAATAGGTACTAGAGGTAGATATTAGAGCTTCCTCCAAATAAAATATATTTAATAATGTACTTTCGACCGAATTTCGGCCGCGGTGGCAAATCTCCACAGAGAAGCCATCTGCGCGGGAAATAATACTCTATTACCTTACTCTCATAGAACGATGGGACGGAAAATCCCAAAAAGGCACAGGACCGACGGTTGAGGCAAGGGGGTTCACCGCCAACTTCCTTACTCCAGGCTTATGCTGATAATTACTTATCGGAAAACCCCAATACTCATTCGGTAATCAAACCCGGAACCTCGTCCTCCGCAGTCGAACATGCTGACCACTAGAGCAACAAGGCAGTCACAAAGTAACATAGAACAGATCATCCTCAAGAAATTTTGACTCTACAGTGAACTATTGCAAATTTTGAAATTGTGACTGTTTTCAAAGATCCAAGAGGTATTTGGGAGGCACATGGCACTCAAATAGTCAATTTATTTATCTTTAATTTCAATCAAATATCTCTCAGCTGACAAAACAGCCTTGTGACGTACAAATGCGCATCTAATGGTCACCACTCACCATAACGAAAGCTATCATAGAGATTGGAAGCCAAAGAAGCTACAGAAATTGTGATTTAGGCTCTCGTAACTACCCTACTTTACTACTTTACTACTTATTTACTTACTTTAGGGTACTTTAGGGTAGGTAGGTAGGTAGGGGTAGGGGACTAGATAGATGGGAGCCTAAATTACTGTCATTTTTATATCGAACTAAATGATACGTTATTATATTTATGTTTAAGAAAATTCTGTTGAAACTCCCGAAGAAAGATTAGATTTTCGGGAGTTAGACTATGGCCGTTCCCGGTATGCAACCAATGTATGGTTCGCGCGCTAGTTGAATGCAGAGTAAATGTATGTATGTGTCACCATGCATTTGCTCTGCATTCAACTCGTGCGCGAACTATATGTCAAAATCGGTTAGACAGATGGGCCGTTAAAGAGTATCAAACAGATAGACATACTATCGCATTTGCAGTATTAGTATAGATTGAACGAGTTATATAATAGTGATTCGCCCCGAAATGTAACCTCGCGTCCTTTAAGTTCGTAGAGGTAGAGTGACTTTGAAAAACGTGTAATTAATTCAAGTTTTAAGAGAAAAATGCGGATCGAGAAAGTTAATTAAGCCAAGTAAAAGTAAGTTAAGTACATTCAACTTTATGGCAGGGTTTGGCCTTCATTTTAACCTGATCAAGTGATTATTTTTACGTAATATAAACAATCGCAACTTAAAAAACTCGTTTAAATTGCACCCTTAGTAGCGTCAAACAAGTACTTTTTGGTATAAAAGCCCGAGCTTTTTTGAAGTACTTATCTTTCGTTTACGAAGTTCATTACAACCCACACATATCAACATGATCGCTAACGTGAGTGAATTTAATTATAATTTAAAAAACCCTACACAAATAAAGTTTGGTATGACTTAGAAAATCATACAGTGTAATAGGTATTTGAGCAACGAGATGCAATAAATAACCAGAAATGTTTCACCATTAGTTATAATAAACAAACTTTTCCCTTCATTAGCTTCTAGGATAATATTTAATAATATAACTCCCCTTATTACAGATCCTTACCATCGCAACCTTGCTGGTGGCAGTCAGCGGGCAGCACTACGCTCAGGCACCGCACGGACACGCCACATCATCTCAGTCGATCGTTCGCCACGACGTCTCCCATAACCAACACGGGTACAACCAGATCCAGGCCGTGCACGCTGCCCCTATTGCCTACCACCAGGCCCCAATTGTCCACTCTGCCCCCATCATCCACTCTGCCCCAATCGTCCATTCTGCTCCAATTGTCCACGCCGCCCCAGTGTACCAAAACCAACACGGATACTCTCAAGGACATGTCGAGGAATACGTAAGTACTAATAAAAATAATTATAGATTAGAAACGAAGCCCTAGGGAAGATACTTTTCACGTAAACGTTTTATTTTTTTACGTTAAAAATATTTGTTTTACGTAGTTCACAAGCATGAATTGCCCTTTGTACAAGAGGAATAAAGAACAAGAGAAAAAGTTAAACTTTCAAGACAGATTTTCAGAACTTACCTATTAATATCCTTGTTACAGGCTCACCCTAAATACGAGTTTGAGTACAGCGTAGCAGACACTCACACCGGTGACATCAAGTCACAGCACGAGGCCCGTGATGGCGACCACGTGACCGGCTCCTACAGCTTACACGAAGCCGACGGCACCATCCGTACCGTTCACTACAGTGCTGATGATCACAATGGGTAAGCCAATCTATGAAGCACCAGAAAATTTTTGTTGGGATACCTGGCATGTAATAGAATTAAACGGAGGCCACGTCTAAGGTTAAAAAAGCGTTAACCCTAACAATAGGTTTTTAATCATCACAGACTTTTTCAATATAAATTCTTTTGAGCTGCAAAATAATTTTATGTTTATGTTTTTTTCCAGCTTCAACGCCCAAGTGGAACGTTCTGGACACGCACAACACGTCCAGCCAGCACCTCAACATCAAGCCCATTACGTCCTTGCTCATCATTAAAATTATAATCAAACCTATTAAATAATTCATAGTAATAGCATCAATACAAAAGTAGCCTTACTCCATAACGGAATGGAGCCTTTTGATTTGACTTGCTATGTCCTGTTGTTCCTTCTGTAAATTAATAATTATATTTAGTCTAGAGTGCATGTAGCGATCTGTGTGCAATTAAATAAACGAATTTCTGATATGTTTCGTATTTCACTACAAAATTACATCCCATCGTTTTAATATCCGTCCGTCTCTCCGCGGCCTGGTACACGTAAATTGGGGATGTTTTTTTAATATTAAAATTATATAAAATCTGATTTCTTTCAAACCCAAGCAGCAGTGTTGTAAGTTTAGGAATCGGAGGGTTTGTTACATGGAGACCTCTGCATTAAATCCTCAGTCGCTAAAACTTGGCAAGGCTGTAGTATGGTATAAACCAAAACATGTTCAAAGATCCCAAAAAAAACGTGACGTAGTTGGTATTTATACGATAAAGATAATATTTTGGACTGAATAATTTCACGATTTGTTTTTAAACAATTCTAGCTGATGCCCGCGACTTCGTCCGCGTGGAGGTATTTTCCAACGGTAAATGGTAGGTGTTAGTTGCGCCGCCCCAAACTTCAATTCCATAGGTAATTAAGGATTGTGCAATTGCATGATAGACCATACGAAGAGTTCTATAATCTGCTGTATCTCGTAATCTTTTAAATATATAAATAAGTTTACGGATTCTCTGTTTCAGTAATTTAATGTGTTCTGTAAAATTGAGGTTTTGGTCAATATAATTATACTTAGATATTTCAATTAAGAAGTTTTTTCTAAAACTGGACAGGAACATAAATTAGATGTGTCATTATAATTGCATCCTATTCCTATAACCGATGTGTTGTTCCAGACTATAATCTATCTCTGCGCCAAATTTCATCCAGATCCGCTTAGCCGTTCTGGCGTGATTAGATAGCTAATGCCCACGACTTCGTCCTCGTGGATTGAGGTATTTCGGTTCCCGCGGGAATTCTTTAATTTTCCGGAATAAAAAGTAGTCTATGTGTTATTCCATCTTCCATCTATCTATGTGCCAAAAGTGCATATAGATCCGTTAAGCCGTTCTGGTGTGATTGAGTAACAAGCATCCATCCAAACATCCATCCATGCATCCAAACTTTCGCATCTATTATATTAGTATAGATTAGGTAGTATATTTACACTCAAAATCGAAATATCAATAGAAATAATATATATCTTTCTGCCAAATTCTATACAAATCCGTTCAGGTGCTCTGACGTGATTGAGTAATATATCCATCCATCCATTCAAACTTTCGAATTTATAATATTAGTATAGAGTATATATAACGTATTATTTGTATTGTAATACGTTTATTACAAAGAACACCAAGTTGCGAATTTGATCAAAAAATCGTGGACAATGAAAGAAATTCTTAAAAAATGCCATTAGAATACCTACCTACTGTGTAACATTTGAGGAAGTGGATGGATAGCATTTGGCATTTATCCGATTGCACACAAAAGGGTTAGGGGTGCAAGTAATCGAGTGTAAATATCTGACGGTTGCTTATAAAAAACATCAAATAACATTTGAAGCCACAGTCATATTATGCGGTTGCATAAACTACCTCAACTGCGTTACGGCATTTGCCTTCCAGCTTCTTTACTGGGGATTCCTTTCCAGAAGATACTGCTGCAGATAACACTTCTGTAGCTAAATTCGTTACCTGCCCTTTCAAGCTACTTAAACTCTGGTTCAGACTTCACATATTGAGTCACGACATTTTTAATACACGAAATTAAGTCCACATATATCACAGGTAAACATATAGGCATTCAAGTGAATTGCTGTTATCTTTTGAGGAGTTTTGTCCTCTATCTCTGATAATATTTATGAAATCTTCACCAAAATTGGGCAAAACTTACCTGACGATACATACCTTCTAATAAAGAAAGATTTATTCAAATCAGTTCAAATTTGACTGAGTTATGGAGTAAAATCAACAAAAAACCCATACCCTGGACAACAACTAGATATCATATTGGTTTTTTATATGACCATAGACATAGGATTCGCGCTACACATATAAGGATATGGCGGTTTTTGACATTATCAAAAGAGTCAACAATGAAGCCAAGTTGCTAAGGATTTATCGGTCTTTGTTCCGATCGTCATCTTCGTTTGGTACGATTGGCGTATTTATCGGTTTATGTTCAGATCCAGGTATTTCGCGGAAGGATTTGGAGCTGATATATCTGTTTTTGACCAGGTTACATTGACGATAGAGAAACATATTATGTAGGAAAGCAACCAGTTAAGATCAATATTTTAAAAAGTGAGAAAAGAGAAAAGAAATTAAAAAACGTTTTTCCACGCGAACTATGTAGCGGGCATCAGCTAATGTGATATAATTTAGGATTACAATATCATATTGTATATTTTACATGCGAAAGTATGTTTGTTTGTTGGTTTGACCTTCAATCATGCCGCAACGGAGCATTTGCATGGGTGTAGTTGAGGAATTTGAGAGTGACATAGGCTACTATTTATCCCGGAAGATTAAAGATTTCCCACAGGAAGTAAAAAAAACTTAAACCACATGAACTAAGTACCAGCTATCCAGTCGGGTATCAGCTAGTACCTGAATAACTAACACCTAAAAATATGAAGAAATCCATACTAACATTATACATACGAACGTACCTATTTGGTCTGTTATGTCTGTTAAGTACCTTTTCAGGGCCCATCCCTGTAACTGATTTTGATGAAACCAATTAATCCTATATCCATCTTTACACTCAAGACCGATATAGGCTTCTTTTTATCCCCGAAAATTCGACGGGATTTGAATCGAGAAAGTTTATTAAGCCAAGTAAACGTACATTCAACTTTATGGAAGGGTGTGGCCTTCATTTTAACCTGATCAAATTTTAATATTTACGTAATAATAACAATCGTAACTTAAAATACTCGTTTAAATTGCACCCTTAGTAACGTCAAACAAGTACTTTTTGGTATAAAAGGCCGAGCTTTTTTGAAGTACTTATCTTTCGTTCACGAAGTTCATTACGACCTACACATATCAACATGATCGCTAACGTGAGTGAATTTAACAATTATCATTCCAATAACCCTACACAAATCAGGTTTGGTAAAACTTGTAAACCATATAGTGAAAAAACATTGTACCTAATAATATTATAGCAGCGAGTTACAAAAAATTTAAAATATTTCTCCAATCGTTACAAAAAACTAAGTATCTATAATATTTTTTCCTTTTAGCAGCCTCTAGAATAAAGTTTAATAATAGAACTCCCCTTATTACAGATCCTTACCATCGCAACCTTGCTAGTGGCAGTCAGCGGGCAGCACTACGCCCAGGCACCGCAGGGACACGCCACATCATCTCAGTCGATTGTTCGCCACGACGTCTCCCATAACCAACACGGGTACAACCAGATCCAGGCTGTGCACGCTGCCCCTATTGCCTACCACCAGGCCCCAATTGTCCACTCTGCCCCCATCATCCACTCTGCCCCAATTGTCCACTCCGCCCCTGTGTACCAAAACCAACACGGATACTCTCACGGACATGTCGAGGAATACGTTAGTACTAAAATATATATATAGCATTATTCCGATTATTTGTAACCAAATTGCTTTGAAACGGAGCCTTTAGTAGGTGTAAGACTTGTGAGAAGATACTTTTCACGTAAACGTTTTATTTTTTTGCGTTAAAAATTTTGTTTTGCGTAGTTCACAAGCGATACATAGAAATGAATTTCCCTGTGTACAAGAGGAATAAAGAACAAGAGAAAAAGTTTAATTTTCAAAACAGATCTTCAGAACTTACCTATTAATATATTTATTACAGGCTCACCCCAAATACGAGTTTGAGTACAGCGTAGCAGACACTCACACCGGTGACATCAAGTCACAGCACGAGGCCCGTGATGGCGACCACGTGACCGGCTCCTACAGCTTACACGAAGCTGACGGCACCATCCGTACCGTTCACTACAGTGCTGATGATCACAATGGGTAAGCCGATCTATGAAGCACCAGAAAATTTATGATGGGATACCTGGCATGTCACAAAATATACGGCGGCCACGTCTAACGTTTGGAAAGTGCTGATCCTTAACATATAGCATTTTGATCATCTCAGACTTTTTCAATATAAACTCTTTGGGCTGTTAAGTTCTGCACGTCTAATTTTTCGCTTAAGAATTTTATTAATACTCAGGTTTAAAAAACCAGCCCTAATCCTTTTAATATAATAATATAATCAGGGATTCTTATCGCAATTAAAAAAAATAAGAGTTATAAGAATACGCTTATGCTTTTTTCCAGCTTCAACGCCCAAGTGGAACGTTCTGGACACGCACAACACGTCCAGCCAGCACCTCAACATCAACCCCATTACGTCCTTGCTCATCATTAAAATTATAATCAAACCTGTTAAATAATTCATAATAATAGCATCATTACAAAAGTAGCCTTACTCCATAACGGAATAGAGCCTTTTGATTTGACTTGCTACCTATGTCCTGTAGTTCCTTCTGTAAATTAATAATTATATTAATTAGTCTAGTGTTCATGTAGCGATCTACTTCTGTATGTATTAAATAAACGAATTTCTGATATGTTTCGTATTTCACTACAAAATTACATCCCATCTTTTAAGGTTCCGTAATCAACTAGAAACCCTTAAAGTTTGACCATGTCCATCCGTCCGTCCGACGCTTGGTGCACGTAAGTGGGGATGATTTTTTTTCTGTCGTCTATCCTATGATGTGGATTGTCGTTGGATAGGCCGTTTTATAATATTGCGGGTGTGGGAAATCTCGACCTCGAAACGGATCGATCCAGCTAAACGGTTGTTTTCGGCATAGTTAAATGAGAGTAGTAAGTATACATTTTAACGAAGTCTAAAGGCAATTTATCACAGCTAAGTAGACTTCATCAGTTTACTGAGTAATAGTCGACCAACGTATAAAATGTCCGCATATAGTGACGCAACTACGGAACACTACTCTGCATTTTTTTTTGCAATGTTTTACCCTGAAAGTTAGAATACTTACAACAATATTAGATTAGTCATTTTTGGTTCTACAACTTAGACTTTAGAGAAAGAAGTAAATATTATCCACATATTATAAAAGGTGAAATCTACTGTCTGACATAATATTATCTAAAGTATCTACCTACCCACACATCAAACCGCTGGGTGGGTTTTTAAGTAATACGCTATAGTTTTAGAGCTATGTACCTCTGAAAATATAGAGGTTCGTGCCCAGGAATCAAACTCCGGACTCCCTGAATAGGAGGCGAAGGTCTTACCACTAGGCTATCATATTTACAATAAACTCTACCAGCAATGCTGGAATAGCATAATGTGTGAAATTATAAATAATCTGATTTCTTCCAAACCCGAGCGGCGGTATTGAGTTCATATTATTATAGCCTAGGACGCGGATTGTTTTGTTGCAGATCAGTGAAGGTCGTGGTATATCCGGCTCAAACACCACTACTGATACGTCGCGTTTGTCGCCCAGTTAGGACAGGACCGTACATAAAAAAATTGACCAATTTTTATAGAATGAATAAATTCTCAACGTGAAGGAAATAAAAAGTATGTTTCATCTGGTTAACAGATCAGTGAAGGTCGTAGTATATCCGGCTCAGTGACCATAGGCTTCACGTAGCCTAGGTTAACGCGTAGATATGTTTGTCATCTGTAACTATCTATATCTATATCACTCACAAATAATGTGAGTGATATAGATTTATAATTTGTTACTTTGATATATTGTGATAAATTCTGGTACTTTCTACTGGTACCAGAATTTTCAAAATCGGTTCAGTAGATCCAAAGATTACCCCCTAAAATGTCACAAACTCACAAATTTACCTCTTTATAATATTAGTATAAATAAAATCGTTAACTAAGCAACGCACAGCCTATGAAACTCCTTTATTTCTCAAGATGTTCTCAAGTTATATCAACGAAACTTGGGATTTTGGCTTTCGTTAAAAAATGCAGAAGTACGTGTGTCACAGTTTTTCAGAATTCCACTTCCAAAGTGATAAAATAGGCGTTGAATTGTATGAAAGTCAATCATTTGAAACTTAGCATTTGGGCTTTCAGTTGAATACTACTTATTTCACCATTTTTGAAAAATCGACCCCCAAGGGGTGAAATAGGGTATGAAAGTTTGCATGAAAGTCCTTGATTTCTCATGATATTTTACAAGTTATATCAACGAAAGTTGGTATTTTGGCTTTCGGTTAAAAATAAAGAAGTACACGTGTCACAGATTATCAAAATTCCACCCCCAAAGGCCCAAAGGGGTAAAATGTGGATTGAAAGTTTGTATGAAAGTCCTTCTTTTCTCAAGGTATAGCAATGAAACTTGGTATATGAGCTGCGGGTTGAAAATGAAGAAATACAGGTTTCAGTTTCTGAATATTCAGGAGTGCCTATGGGAATTTAAAAAAATATGCCACGCGAACGAAGTCTCGAGCATCCGCTAGTTTTCTATGTCGTATCACGACACTTCATCTAAGATAACTAGTTTAGAGTAGGTTATATAATGATATATATATTTGTAGTTGATCATTGTAAAACAATGACTCGCATTAAAGTTAAAATAGTAAAATAAAACTTAATTTAGCTAGTTTGTATGCCAGTTTCATATTTTTTTGTTATCAATCCTACAAATTACAGTTACAGGGATAAAATAGAGAAAATAAGTATTTTAATCAGCAAAATATTTATTTACAAATAATATAACAACCAATAACTACAGCAACAATCCATACTTTCCATACTTATATATTACTTACTAGCTGACGCCCGCGACTTCGTACGCGTGGATCGAGGTTTTGTGGTTCTGCGGGAACTCTTTAATTTTCCGGGATAAAAAGTAGCCTATGTGTTATTCCAGACTATACTCTATCTCTGTGCCAAATTTCATCCAGATCCATTCAGCGGTTGGGGCGTGATTGAGTAACAAACATCCATCCATACATCCATACATCCATACCGACATCCATACATCCAAACTTTCGCATTTATAATATTAGTAAAGTAATTACTTATTTACATAAATATCCACACTTCCATACTAATATTATAAATGCGAAAGTGTGTCTGTCTGTCTGCTACGCTTTCACGTCCCATCTGTTCAACCGATTTTGATGAAATTTGGTACAGGGATAATTTGCATCCCGGGGAACGACATAGGCTACTTTTTGTTATCCTGGAAAACTAAGGATTTCCCGCGGGAATCGAAAAAACTTAGTCCATGCGGACGAACTCGCTGGCATCATCTAGTAACATAATAATAGGGATGATGCCTTTATCAAAAATAAATTATTTCTAACTGATTATTAAATAGAGGGTCTTCCAAAAGACCTAAAATTCACATCCTCGATTAGTTTTATGTTTTATAACCATTTTAAAATATAGATTAAGGAAAAAAAAGTGCGTTGATATTTGATGACGTCACAACTGTGAATTTCATACAACTTCCATACTGCGTTCCTTACAAACGCACATATATGTTTCATACATATAAGTGCGTTTTTAAGTTTGATAAAGAGTTGCAGATTTGATTGAGATGTCATCATCCCTATTTAGGCGCAATCTGCTTAACTAATTAATAGGCGTTTTCTTTTTTTTTTAATCCACTACAAGCTAACCCTTGACTGCGATCTCACCTGATGGTAAGTAATGATGCAGTCTAAGATGGTAGCGGGCTAACCTATTAGGGGCATGGCAGTTATATTAAACCCATACCCCTTCGGTTTCTACACGACATCGTACTGGAACGCTAAATCGCTTGGCGGCACGTCTTTGCCGGTAGGGTGGTAACTACCCACGGCCGAAGCCTCCCACCAGGCCAGACAAGGGAAAATTTAGAAATTATAAATTCCCAAATTCCCTGCCGGGAATCGAACCCAGGACCCAGGTTAAGGCAACAGCGCTACACACTGAGCCACGGAGGTCGTCAAAAGTTATCGTAGTAGTAGTAGGTAGTCAAAGTAAAATTCATTTTATGATGACTTTCAATGTGCACGTGTTGACCACGTGCTGAATGCTTCACGATGGCATTAAATCTGAAACAATATACTGTAATAATATTATAAATGCGAAAGTATCTTTGTTTGTTGGTTTGTCCTTCAATGAGCAATGGATCGACGTGATTTTTTGCACGGATGTAGTTGAGGAACTGGAAAGTGACACAGGATACTATTTACCTCGGAAAATTTAGAAGATGGAATTAAAAAAAAAACATACGCGCTGAATTGAGAACCTAATCCTTTTCCACGCAAACGATGTCGCGGGCATGTAATATAATTTGGGATTACATTTTACTGTTTATTATAAATGCGAAAGTGTGTTTCTTTGTTGGTTTATCCTTCAATCACGCCGCAACAAAGCAATGGATCGACGTGATTCTTTGCATGGGTGTAGTTGAGGAACAGGAGAGTTACATAGGTTACCATTTATCCCGGAATATTAAAAAATTCCCGCGGGAAGTAACAAAAACTTAAACAACGCGGACGAAGTCCAGGGCGTCAGCTAGTACCTACCTGAATAACTAACACCTAAAGATATGAAGAAATCCATACTAACTAAACTAACTACATACGAAAGTGTGTCTGCCCATTCCCTTTTCAGGCCTTTCAGGGCCCATTACTGTAACTGATTTTGATGAAACCAAATAATCCTTTATCCGTCTTGCGACTCAAAGACTGATATAGGCTTCTTTTAAGCCCGGAAAATTTATGAGATTCAAACGGAATTTGAATCGAGAAAGTTTATTAAGCCCAGTAAACATAAGTAAAGTACATTAAACTTTATGGAAGTGTGTGGCCTTCATTTTAACCTGATCAATTTATAATTTTTACGTAATAAAAACAATCGGAACTGAACTCGTTTAAATTAAACCCTCAGTAACGTCAAACAAGTACTTTTGGTATAAAAACCCGAATTTTTTTGAAGTACTTATCTTTCGTTTACGAAGTTCATTACAACCCACACCTATCAACATGATCGCTAACGTGAGTGAATTTAATAATTACCGTTCAAATACATATCAGGTTTGGTAAAACTCAGTAAACCATAGAGTGAAACAACATTGTAATAGTATTATAGCAGCGAGTTACAAGAAATTAACAATGTTTCACCAGTCGTTACAAAAAAATAAGCAGCTATAATATTTTTCCTATATAGCAGCCTCTAGAATAAAGTTTAATAATAAAACTCCCCTTATTACAGATCGTTACCATCGCAACCTTGCTGGTGGCAGTCAGCGGGCAGCACTACGCTCAGGCACCGCACGGACATGCCACATCATCTCAGTCGATCGTTCGCCACGACGTCTCCCATAACCAACACGGATACAACCAGATCCAGGCTGTGCACGCTGCCCCTATTGCCTACCACCAGGCCCCAATTGTCCACTCTGCCCCCATCATCCACTCTGCCCCCATCCTCCACTCTGCTCCAATTGTCCACTCCGCCCCAGTGTACCAAAACCAACACGGATACTCTCAAGGACATGTCGAGGAATACGTGAGTTCTAATAAAAATAATTATAGCTTTATTCCGATTAATTGTAACAAAATTGTTTAAAAACGGAGCCTTTAGTTTAAGACTTGTGGGACAATACTTTTCACGGAAACGGTTTATTTTTTTTAATTAAAAATATTTGTTCTGCGTAGCTCACAGGCGATTTATACAAATAAATTGCCCTATGTACAAGAGGAATAAAGAACAAGTGAAAAAGTTAGATTTTCAAGACAGATCTTCCGAACTTACCTATTAATATCTTTATTTACAGGCGCACCCCAAATACGAGTTTGAGTACAGCGTAGCAGACACTCACACCGGTGACATCAAGTCACAGCACGAGGCCCGTGATGGCGACCACGTGACCGGCTCCTACAGCTTACACGAAGCTGACGGCACCATCCGTACCGTTCACTACAGTGCTGATGATCACAATGGGTAAGCCGATCTATGAAGCACCAGAAAATTTTTGTTGGGATACCTGGCATGTGATAGAATTAAACGGCGGCCACGTCTAATGTTTAAAAAGCGCTGATCCCTATCAATATATTTTTGATCATCACAGAGCTTTTCAATATAAATTATTTGGGCTGTTTAGTTCTGCACGTCAAATTTTTTGCTAGAGAATTTTATTAATACTCAGGCTTAAAAAACCAGCCCTTATCCTTTTAATATAATAATATCATCAGGGATTCTAATCGCAATTTAAAAAAAATAAGAGTAATAAGAAGACACTTATGTTTTTTTCCAGCTTCAACGCTCAAGTGGAACGTTCTGGACACGCACAACACGTCCAGCCAGCACCTCAACATCAACCCCATTACGTACTTGCTCATCATTAAAATTATAATCAAACCTATTAAATAATTCATAATAATAGCATCAATACAAAAGTAGCCTTACTCCATAACGGAATAGAGTATTTTGATTTGACTTGCTATGTCCTGTTGTTCCTTCTATAAATTAATAATTATATTAATTAGTCTAGTGTACATGTAGCGATCTGTGTGCAATTAAATAAACGAATTTCTGATATGTTTCGTATTTCACTACAAAATTACATCACATCTTCTTAGGGTTCCATAGTCAACAAGAAACCCTTATAGTTTTGCCATATCCGTCCGTCCGTCCGCGGCTTGGTCCATGTAAATTGGAGTTTTTTTTAATATTAAAATTATATAAAATCTGATTTCTTTCAAACCCATGCAGCGGTATTGTAAGTTTAGGGAACGGAGGGGTTTGTTGCATGGAGACCCCTGCATTAAATCCTCCTGTAGTATGGTATGAATCAAAACTTATTAAAAAAGATTCCAAAAAACATGACGTAGTCTGGAATAACACATAGGCTACTTTTTATACCGGAAAATTAAAGAGTTCCAGCGGGAATCAAAAAATCTTAATCCACGCGGACGAAATCGCGGGCATCATCTAGTCTATATATATATTTAAACCTATCATATTATTAACAAACCCAACTACGTTTACGCGATAATGCGTTTACATTCATTCTTTAACAATTGGTCATATTATAAAATACCTATCTTCCTTTCCAATTTTTTTGGGATATTTATAACATACGTTTAACTCGTGATACTTTATCATATTGTAAGATTTCATCGGATGAGGAATTACTGTTGGGGTCGACTATATTCCTTGTCTAGACTAATTATGCCAACCGCGCATCTCAATCAAAGGTATATAATAGTCAAAAATTCGTTCCGATATTAGGTATGAATGCGAAAGAGTGGCTGTTTACAGCTGCAACGTTTTTCGCCCATCCATATCAATTTGATGAATTTTTGTTCTGAAAAAGTTGTACCACACAGGTGAACATACGCTACTTCTTCTCTCTCTCTGCATCGTATTTCTCAGTACTGAGGGTCGTGACCTCTTTCCATTAATTAAATAATGGTAGGAGTTTTCTTGGAATAATAATGCGGTGGATTCCCACGTCCTTCGGCATACGACTCGACTTATGAGTATTTAAACTCTCTGGTTTCTTGTAACGATTATTATCAGATGTTAGTTAAAATAACCGGGACCAACGGCTTAACGTGATCTCCGAGGCACGGAGGTAACGAAAAGGCCAAATTTGAACGTCCAAATTCGGTCACCCATCCAGTTACCGACTTGGGTCAACGTTGCTTAAAATTCGCAATCGATTTATATGGGTTGTTACAACTAGGCCACTAGTCCCTCAGGCTACTTCTTATCTATCAGAAAACCCTTCATAAATAAAATACAATATTACGCTAATCATTTCGTTAACGTACTCGTATTTAATAAAACTAAGAATTTCTTTACTACGTCAGCGTCAACTTATTATAAAATAAGAAGGGTTAAGGGCCCAGACTATGCTATTAACCCTTTTCATTCTACTAAGAGTTCTGTAGTCAAATTGAAAGATACGATGATAGTATGACATGATGATGATCCACTCAAAACAAGGTTTCATTTTATAGCATTTCATAAAAAATTAAGATACGATAAGAGCTTTCTCATCATTCATGTTTAGTTGAGATTTTAATCATTCTAATAAAAAATGGTCTTGACAATTTTTTTATGCACGGCCCTGTCCTAAGTGGGTGACAATTGCGACAATAACGTGACGTATTAGTAGTGGTCGTAGAGCTGGATATACCACGACCTTCACCGATCTGTTAACCAGATGAAATATACTTTTTATGTATATTTATTAATAGATAAATACGCCTAAAATAGCTTGCCTATCAAAATCCTGACCAATCGACTTGCTTCCTCGTTTCTAATTCGAACCGCTAAGATGTGGAATGCCCTTCCGGCTTCCGTTTTCCCCTCCTGTTTTAATATAGGTACCTACCTTCAAATCAAGAGTGAATAGGCATCTTCTAGGCAAGCGTGCTCCACCTTAGGCTGCATCATCACTTGCATGCAAGTCTGATTGCAGCCAAGCGCTTGCCTATATATATATATTTTTTTAACTTTTATTATATTAACTAAAGATAAACGATGAGAAAGCTATCGTCGTTTTTTATGAAATGCTATAAAATCCGGCTCAAACACCGTAGGCTTCACGTGGCCTAGGTTAACGCGTATCCAAGTTTGTCATTTTCTATGTAGTCGTATCGCGACACTTCACCTAAGATTAGTTTAGAGTAGGTTATATAATGATATGTTTGTATGTGTAAAACATTGACTCGCAATAAAGATAAAATAGTTCTGCAAACTTAATTTCGTTTGTTAAGATTTCCTTCTCAGGGCTTTCAGGATCAGGATTTCATGAGGGATTTCTCAGGGAGCGATTCCCAGAGAGACGCAGGTTCAAATCCTGCCGGTTACGCGAATTTTTAATATGTATTTAATAAAGTAAGTTCAGAAAATTTCCTCGTGTGTGAAGCACTGTAATTAAATTATAAGATTAGTTAAGATTTGCTTCACAAATGATGGTGAAAATACTTTTATTTTATTTTACATGCTAGTTTCACACTTTTTTGTTATCAATTCTACAAATTACAGTTACAGGGATGCAAATAAGAGAAAATAAGTATTTTAATCAGCAAAATATTTATTTACACATAATATAACAACAAACTATAAGGCAACATTCCATACTTTCCTAACTTATTTATTTATATATCCATACTTCCATACTTAATATTATAAATGCGAAAGTGTGTCTGTCTGTCTGCTACCCTTTCATGGCCCATCTGTTCAATCGATTTTGTTGAAATTTGGTACAGAGATAGTTTGTATCCCGGAACGACATAGGCTACCCGCTTTATCCCGGAAAACTAAAGAGTTCCCGAGGGAATCAAAAAATCTTAATCGACTAGTCTATACTATCCATACTTTCATACTAATATTTAAAATGCGAAAGTGTGTCTGTCTGTCTGTCCGTCTGCTACGCTTTCACGGCCCATCTGTTCAACGGATTTTGATGAAATTTGGTATAGGGATTTTGTTGAAATTTGGTTGTACCCCCGGGGAAGGACATAGGCTACTTTTTATCTTGGAAAAATGAGGAGTTCCCGCGGGAATCGAAAAATTAGTCCACGCGGACTAAGTCGCGGGAATCATACTGTAAACAAACATAATAATTTAAACGCAATCAGTCTCTAACTGAATAACAGCATATCAAAATTAAAATAATTTTCATGATGACTTTCAGTGTGCACGTGTTGACCACGTGCTGAATGCTTCACAATGGCATTAAATCTGAAACAATATTCTATAATAATATTATAAATGCGAAAGTATGTTTGTTTGTTGGTTTGTCCTTCAATCATGCCGCAACGGAGCAATGGGTCGACGTGATTTTTTGCATGTATGTAGTTGAGGAACTGGTAAGTGACACAGGTTACTATTTATCCCGGAAAATTAAAGATTTCCCGCAAAAACGTAAACATTACATTTTAAACGTAAGTAAAGTACATTCTACTTTATGGAAGCGTGTGGCCTTCGTTTTAACCTGATCAAGTTATAATTTTTACGTAATATTAACAATCGCAACTTAAAATACTCGTTTAAATTGCACCCTTAGTAGCGTCAAACATGTAGGTACTTTTTGGTATAAAAGCCCGAGCTTTTTTGAAGTACTTATCTTTCGTTCACGAAGTTCATTACGACCTACACATATCAACATGATCGCTAACGTGAGTAAATTTAACAATAATCATTCAAATAACCCTACACAAATCAGGTTTGGTAAAACTTAGTAAACCATAGAGTGAAACAACATTGTAATAGTATTATAGCAGCGAGTTATAAGAAATTAACAATCTTTCACCATTCGTTACAAAAAACTAAGTGCTATAATAATTTTTCCCTTAAGCAGCCTCTAGAATAAAAATTAATAATATAACTCCCCTTATTACAGATCCTTACCATCGCAACCTTGCTGGTGGCAGTCAGCGGGCAGCACTACGCTCAGGCACCGCACGGACACGCCACATCATCTCAGTCGATCGTTCGCCACGACGTCTCCCATAATCAACACGGGTACAACCAGATCCAGGCTGTGCACGCTGCCCCTATTGCCTACCACCAGGCCCCAATTGTCCACTCTGCCCCCATCATCCACTCTGCCCCAATCGTCCACTCTGCTCCAATTGTCCACGCTGCCCCAGTGTACCAAAACCAACACGGATACTCTCAAGGACATGTCGAGGAATACGTAAGTACTAATAAAAAAATTATAGCATTATTCCGATTATTATTTGAAACAATTTATTTAAAAACGGAGCCTTGTATAATACTTGTGAGAAGATACTTTTCAAGTAAACGTTTTATTTTTTTTACGTTCAAAACATTTTTTTTGCATAGTTCACAAGCGATACATAGATATGAATTGCCCTATGTACAAGAGGAATAAAGAACAAGAGAAAAAGTTAAAATTCAAGACAGATCTTTAGAACTTACCTATTAATATCTTTATTACAGGCTCACCCCAAATACGAGTTTGAGTACAGCGTAGCAGACACTCACACCGGTGACATCAAGTCACAGCACGAGGCCCGTGATGGCGACCACGTGACCGGCTCCTACAGCTTACACGAAGCCGACGGCACCATCCGTACCGTTCACTACAGTGCTGATGATCACAATGGGTAAGCCAATCTATGAATCACCAGAAAATTTGAGTTGGGACACTTGGAACCTATGTCATAGAATTAAACGGTGGCCACGTGTAAAGTTTAAAAAGCGCTGATCCCTAACAATATATTTTTGATCCTCACAGACTTTTTCAATATAAATTATTTGGGCTGTTAAGTTCTGCACGTCTAATTTTTCGCTAAAGAATTTTATTAATACTTAAGATTAAAAAGGAGCCCTAATCCTTTTAATATAATAATATTATCAGGTTAGGTATATAATTAGAAGTCACATATTATGTTTCTTTTCCAGTTTCAACGCTCAAGTGGAACGTTCTGGACACGCACAACACGTCCAGCCAGCACCTCAACATCAACCCCATTACGTCCTTGCTCATCATTAAAATTATAATCAAACCTATGTAAATAATTCCTAATAATAGCATCAATACAAAAGTAGCCTTACTCCCTAACAGAATAGAGCCTTTTGATTTGACTTGCTATGTCCTGTTGTTCCTTCTATAAATTTATAATTATATTTAGTCTAGTGTACATGTAGCGATCTGTGTTCAATTAAATAAACGAATTTCTGATATGTTTCGTATTTCACTACAAAATTACATTCCATCGTTTTAGGATTCCGTAGTCAATAAGAAACCCTTATAATAGTTACGCCATATCCGTTCGCGGGTTGGTGCACGTACATTGGTTGTGTATGTTGTACATGTTTTTTTTCTGTCGTCTATCCCTGGCGATGGAGTGTTGTTGGATAGGCCATTTTAAAATATTGCGGGTGTGGCAACTCGATGAAGAGATCGCAACGGATCGATCCAGCTAAACGGTAGTTTACGGTTTAGGTAACGAAGTTAAAAGGCAAACTATCAAAGCAAAGTAGACTTCATTAGATTACGAGTAATGGTACTCGACCAACGTATAAAATGTCCGCATATTGTGACGGGTAACTACGGAACCCCACTCCGTGCGTAGCTCGACACGCATTTGGTCGTTTTTTTTGCAATCTTATACCCTGAAAGATAATATAAAGTTAGAATAATAACAACAATGTTATATAGATAAGTATTTTGTCGTTATAGAACCATGTTAGACTTTAGAGAAAGAAGTTAGTATTATCCTTCATACCTTAAAAGGTGAAATCTACTCTACGGTCTGACATAATATGTAAGGAAGCTACATCTCAAACCGCTTTTAATTGCTTTTAAGTAATACGCACATACATTTTTGAAAATATAAGTAGAGGTTCGTGCCCAGGGATCAAACTCCGTACTCTCGGAATAGGAGACGATATTTACTTCTATTTCGGATCGAGATATTTTTTTTGTTAACATTTAAAATAAACTCTACCAGCAACGCATAGCAACGCGTGTGTAACTTACAGAGGCTACTTTTTATCTAGTGGAAAATTGTAGTTTAAATAGTTTCTTTAACTTAGAATTTCTTTACTACGTCAGCATCTACTTATTAAAATGAGAAGGGTTAAGGGTCATAGTATTCATGTTCTAATAAGGGTCCTGTAGTCAACTTGATAGGGGTGACGATAGTTTGAGATTTACTAGGTTTCCTTTACAAAGCGACGAATGCTTTTAATTATTCTATAAAAAATGGTCATGACAAATATTTTATGTAAGACCCTGTCCCACGTCGGCGACAAATGCAACACTTACGTGGCGTACTTATATCAAAAAACAGTAGGCTTCACGTGGCCTAGGTGCTCGCGCAGATAAGTTTGTCATTTTCTATGGAGTCGTATCGCATCGTATCACATAAGATGGTGTAGAGTTGGTAACACGTTTGTAGTATGTTTGTAATCATACTGTTGATCAAATGATTAAGTAGTATGTATTAAAATACCGGATGATCGTAAAACAATGATTTGCAATAAAGTTTAATTAATTATAACTAGAGAAAGTCAATAAGAAACAACATAGCTCCGCAAACTTGATTTGCTTCACAAATGATGGTAAAAATACTTCTATAATAATATAAATATTTAATTTTACATGCCAGTTTCCTATTTTTCATGAATTCTACAAAATATAGTTACAGGAATGCAAATCCGATAGTAAGTGAGTCGTATATTTAGAAATTTTGTGTAAAAGAAAAGTTCAAGTATTTTAATCAGCAAAATATTTATTTACACATATAACAACAAACAATTACTAGGGCAACAATAATAGTATAATAATTTAAGCGCAGTCAGTCTTAACTAAATAACATGTTATCAAAGTGAAATTAATTTTCATGATGACTTTCAATGTGCACGTGTTGACCAGGTGCTGAATGCTTCACGATGGCATTAAATCTGAAATAAAATGTAATATAATTTTGAATAACATACCTGAATGAATAACTAATACCTTAAAATATTAAGAAATCCATACTAACATTATAAATACGAAAGTGTGAATGTCTATTTGTATGTTAAGTACATTTTCAGGATCCATCCGTGTAACTGATTCAACTGAACTGACTGATTGAATCCAAATCAATCCTATATTCGTTTTTCAACCGTAAGACGGATATAGGCTTCTTTTTATTACTGAATATTTATAATTTCCTACGGGTTTAGGTAAAGAAACCTAACTTCACGCGGCTAAAGTCACGAGCATCCCATAGTTAAAGATTGAATGTGAAAAATAATTTAAACTTGTTCAGGAAGATACTACGTTTTGTCTTATTGGTTTCAAAGGTATTTTTTTTCTCAGATGAGATGTAAAACGATGGTTAATTACCCATGGTCTTTGTCAGAAATGTATTCCACAGTCCGCACAGAACCATCCGCCTCAAGTAGAGAGTACACTCCTTTCACATTGTCACCATCACGAACTTCGTGTTGGTATTTATTGTCTCCGGTGTGAGGATCTTCAACTTTGTATTCATATTGGTACTTAGGATAGGCCTGTAAGAAGAGGAGTTTAGTAATGTGCTTTACATAACAAAACTATTCCACAATTGCTAGATCAAGTAATGGATAAGATGTGATTTGAATAAATCAATAGAAAGTTAAGTTATGGTCCGGATATCCGTCAGCAAATTAGCGATTTAAATGAGATTAACTTACGTAATAGTCAATAGGCTCTTCGTGAGAATGAGAATCAACTTCATGGTGAGCTAGTTCTTTCTGCTCAGAGTCTTGATACTGGTAATGTTGGGCGGGAACACGGATGTATTGAGCTTCTTCGTGTGATGGGATACGGGCTTTAGGAGCTTCGTGCGAGACTACAGGATAATGTAAAGTTTGAATGTTGCTGTTACCGTGTTGAGGTTGCTGGAACCTTACGTTATGTTCTTGGCTCGGGTAATACTGTTTATAAGCAACGGGTTGTTCGTTATAATCTCCATTAGCTTCCTGTGATTGAGATTCTTCATGAACTAATTGGAAATGTTGAATTCTTTGTGATGATCTCGCCGGTTCATGATGAGCAGACGCAGGTATGGGCACCTGTTGTTCTTGTGATTCTTGCTCCTCTCGTATAGGCGCTGGTTCCCGGTTATGAAGATTATAGGCACTTTGCACACTTGGGTATTTATATTCCTTGATTTGTTCGCGTTGTACTGGTCTATATTTGTAAACGTATTCCTGACCGTAGCAGGCCGTAACTGCGATGGCACAAATCACAATCTGAAAACAATTGCACTAAGATTAGATTACGATCCTATTATGATATGTGAAAACTGCTCTACTATTTATCATCAATCTCACTTTAGCTAGCATTTTGCTCTTTCTTCTAAGACTTCCGTAGTGAAACTGATGACTTAGCAATGGTGTATACCTCAATATATACCGGAGACGCAACGAGAAAGAATTGAGTCAATCTGTTACCGCTTGGGGCTTCCGATTTGTAAACCGGCGCACGCGCACTCTGTGTGACGTAATTTACGTAACCAATGTGAAGGTTGTCAGCCTACTCTAGATCAAAGTGCTGACTGCTGAAAATCGGTTCGAGGATGCCCGACGCAGCAGTGTTGTATTATTATTATAACTTTCAGTGAAACCAAGGTTCCAAATAATATTGATCATGAATTTAATTAAGTTAAATATTAGTGGACTTTTTATGCATAGAAAATATGGTACTTACCTATACCTAAATCTGAATATAATGACAATAATATTATTAAATTAGAAAAGATTATTAAAAAGTAATTATAATGTCGGTGCCACGTTACACCGAAGAATCTTAATTATTTTAGTGCCTACTCTTCACATTTATACCTCAGAAAATAAAGACTGCATGCATTTACATAAACCCTATAAAACACCCTGTCAATTCGCGATTTCTAAAACTTGTGCAACATGCAAAATTCAATAGGTTGATATTAGTATTCAGATTTAACGCAGATGTTCTTTTGTTTGCATCTAATCTTTGCTTTAGAAAGGACTTGCTGAACCTTTTATTTTCCTATATTAAGTAAAAGGATGGTAATTAACGTCATTAACTTTATTATTTAAATTACGAAATAATTCTATCAAAATTTATTGAGAAAGCACAACGTAAGTAATATGTATATCTTTTGTAGAACAGTCTCAGTCTATTTTTTTTGCATGCCTTAATAATCAAATTAGATTCTTCCTTTGTTCTTGAGACTTAAATAAGATACTTTAATTAAATCTGTCATAAAGTTAAAATTGTAAGTTTTCTATAATTTCACAGACTCCCGCTTAACACCTTTCCGGCATCTAGACATACTTACCTATTTAGAACATAGTAGTATTTATGACTGCATGCAGTCGTAGGTATAACATAACGTATTAACGAGTATCTTTGTGATCGAAATATTGTAAATATTAATTCTACGTCATAATAAAATTAATAATTATTATTGCAAGACTCATTTTAGAACTGCACTCACAGATCGCTTAAAACTGTTTTCATTGCAATTGAAAGCGACCTCCAAGTGAATCAGTGTTATTTTTTTTCAAATGCGTATCTATTGAACTATATTTATTTAATAAAATGATTTTTATAGAATAGTACAATACTAACTAGATTTATCAAATTTTTAGTTAGTAAATGTTGTCAGCTTCAAAAGAATAGAGTTATTATTGCTCAAGTAGACCTTCAATATTAATAAGTTGGCAAAGTGCAGTGTGTTGGTGTGGCACTAATAAAAGCCATAAAAAAAAATAAGAAAGAAGAAAAATATTAATAAGAAAATATATATATTCAGCCCATTTTGAACGAGCTAGAAATTTTTGAAATAAATGCAGAATAAAAGACAAAAACAATGATAAACTTATCCAATGCCAGTTACATTTTACAATTGTGTGCACACAGATTTTTTTTATATTGCAGGCGAGCGTATTTTTGAGTACGTTTCCCCTGCGATAAATAAACTAAACAATATTTTCCAGTAGTTAATCAGCGAAGTGTCCACAACATTAACAGGAACGATCCAGGGAGGAGCCCCCATTGCTCTAATATTTACATCAATTTTAATATTTTCAATTCATTTATTACATCTAATCGTATACTCACGAAATCCTCCACGTGGAAACTTTTTGATTACCCGGGATAGCGAATCGACTCGATCGATTATTTTAGAACGGGTATCTCTTGAAAGCGTTGAAGACAGAAGAATTATTTAGCACTAGCTATTACCCGCGGCTTCGCTCGCGTGGCTCAAGGGAACAATAAATGAGTTTTTGTTAGAAAACTGTATTTAAATTAAGAATGCAAGAGGATGCCACGGAGAAGAATACTGAGACGTTCAGTATCGACGTATTTCATCGAAAGGCAAGAGCTAGGTTTTTCATGAACGAAAAATGAAAAATATTCACGATATCTACGAAAGAAAACACAATGCTATAGGTTACCCGTTATACAGATTCCTGATTATACAAACGATGTCGCATAGTTGCAGCAGCATGTAACCGATTAGTCCATCGGACACTACTGGAACAATTACATTACGCCGCAAAGGAGAAGGGAGGAGTATATTTAGTCAGTGGACAGTTATGGACACAGGGCAGAGCATTATTTTAACACGCTACTGTAAACAACATGCTATCCTGTGGGATCTATTAGATTTTCCGGGACATAAAGTAGCCTATGTTACTTTCCAAGATCTAGACTATACCTACTATCAGACTGTGTGAAAGTCTCCGGGAAACTGTTTGTTTTCCCGAAGTAAATAGTAGCCTATGTCACTCTCCAGGTCCTCAAATATACCCATGCGAAAATCACGTCGATCCGTTGCGCTATTGCCGCCTTATTGAAGAACAAACGTGAGAAAAATAGCATACTATCCCACAGGAACTTTTTTTTTTCTTTTTTTATTGTGAGATAGGCTTGCGCTTGACGACAATCATGCTTAGTGCAAAGCAATGATGAGGTCTAGGTTGGAACGCGCTTGCCTAGAAGATGCCTATTCACTCTTGCCTTGAAGGTACCTAAGATATACGTATATAACTGTTTGTTTTTCCGGGATAAAAAGTGGCCTATGTCACTTTCCAGGTCTTCAAATATACCCATGCAAAAAATGACGTCGATCCGTTGCGCCGTTGCCGCCTAATTGAAGAAGAAATGCGAGAAATAGAGCATACTATCCCACAGGAGCTGTTATTTTTCCGGGATAAAAAGTAGCCTATGTCTCTCTCCAGTTCCTCAATTATACCCATGTAAAAAATCATATCGATCCGGTGTGCCGTTGCCGCCTTATTGAAGAACAAATGCGAGAAAAAGAGCATACTATCCCACAGGAGCTGTTAGTTTTTCCGGGATAAAAAGTAGCCGATGTCACTCTACAGTTCCTCAATCATACCCATGTAAATAATCAGGTCGATCCGGTGTGCCGTTGCCGCCTAATTGAAGAAAAATGCGAGAAAAAGAGCGTGCTATCCCACAGGAGCTGTTAGTTTTTCCAGGATAAAAAGTGGCCTATGTCACTCTCCAGTTTCTCAATTATACCCATGCAAAACATCACGTCGATCCGGTGTGCCGTTGCCGCCTAATTGAAGAGAAATGTGAGAAAAAGAGCATCCTATCCCACAGGAACTATTTGTTTTTCCGGGATAAAAAGTAGCCTATGTCACTCTCCACTTCCTCAATTATACCCATGCAAAACATCACGTCGATCCGGTGTGCCGTTGCCGCCTAATTGAAGAAAAATGTGAGAAAAAGAGCATCCTATCCCACAGGAACTATTTGTTTTTCCGGGATAAAAAGTAGCCTATGTCACTCTCCAAGTCCTCAAATATACCCATGCAAAAAATCACGTCGATCCGTTGCGCCGTTGAATCTTGATTGAAGGACAAACCAACAAACCAACAAACCAACAAACCAATAAACCAACAAACCAATAAACAAACTGACTTTCGCATTTATAATATTAGTATGGATATGGATGTAAAAAATCACGTCGATCCGGTGTGCGGCGCCGCCTAATTGAAGAACAAATGCGAGAAAGAGAGCATACTATCCCACAGGAGCTGTTAGTTTTTCCGGGATAAAAAGTAGCCGATGTCACTCTACAGTTCCTCAATCATACCCATGTAAATAATCACGTCGATCCGGTGTGCCGTTGCCGCCTAATTGAAGAAAAATGAGAGAAAAAGAGCGTGCTATCCCACAGGAGCTGTAAGTTTTTCCAGGATAAAAAGTGGCCTATGTCACTCTCCAGTTTCTCAATTATACCCATGCAAAACATCACGTCGATCCGGTGTGCCGTTGCCGCCTAATTGAAGAAAAATGTGAGAAAAAGAGCATCCTATCCCACAAGAACTATTTGTTTTTCCGGGATAAAAAGTAGCCTATGTCACTCTCCACTTCCTCAATTATACCCATGCAAAACATCACGTCGATCCGGTGTGCCGTTGCCGCCTAATTGAAGAAAAATGCGAGAAAAAGAGCATCCTATTCCACAGGAACTGTTTGTTTTTCCGGGATAAAAAGTAGCCTATGTCACTCTCCAGGTCCTCAAATATACCCATGCAAAAAATCACGTCGATCCGTTGCGCCGTTGAAGCGTGATTGAAGGACAAACCAACAAACCAACAAACCAACAAACCAACAAACAAACTGACTTTCGCATTTATAATATAAGTATGGAACTATGGATGTCAGTCTCCAGTTCCTCAATTATACCCATGTAAAAAATCACGTCGATCCGGTGTGCCGTTGCCGCCTAATTGATGAACAAATGCGAGAATAAGAGCATACTATCCCACAGGAGCTGTTAGTTTTTCCGGGATAAAAAGTAGCCTATGTCACTCCAGTTCCTCAATTATACCCATGTAAAAAAACACTTCTATCCGGTGTGCCGTTGCCGCCTAATTGAAGAAAAATGCGAGAAAAAGAGCATCCTATTCCACAGGAACTGATTGTTTTTCCGGGATAAAAAGTAGCCTATGTCACTCTCCAGTTCTTCAATTATACCCATGTAAAAAATCACTTCTATCCGGTGTGCCGTTGCCGCCTAATTGAAGAAAAATGCGAGAAAAAGAGCATCCTATTCCACAGGAACTGTTTGTTTTTCCGGGATAAAAAGTAGCCTATGTCACTCTCCAGGTCCTCAAATATACCCATGCAAAAAATCACGTCGATCCGTTGCGCCGTTGAAGCGTGATTGAAGGACAAACCAACAAACCAACAAACCAACAAACCAACAAACCAACAAACCAACAAACAAACTGACTTTCGCATTTATAATATTAGTATGGATATGGATTTATCTAAATCTCCTGTTGTATTTCTTCACCCACTTCTTTAAAAAATAATGTAACAAAGCATTTTAAGGCGGAGGTGCTAGGGATATAACAACAAACAAACACAAAATCGCCTCAAAGAGCAAGCTATTTGAAGTAATTGATACGAAAATAATATATCACTAGCTGACCCGGCGAACTTCGTACCGCCTTAGTATGCAAAATTAAATGTATATTTTTCAATATTTCTGAGAGATTTTCTTAATATTTTTTTCCGTAAGAACCTTCTCCTAATAATAACAAATACAAAAAAAAAGAATTAGTGAAATCGGTCCAGCCATTCACGCGTGATGCCGTGACCAAGGAAAACGGGTTTCATTTTTATATATATAAGAAGATTAGCACCTTTAAGAAGAAGATAAACTGATCGATAGATTGACGGCTTAGTTCATAGCAACAAATTTTTAATAAGTAATCGTTATGAGCACAATACCTCCAATCGCACAATTTTCAAACGCAATCTTGTAGTATGAGTAATAAACATTCTATTAGTGATTAGTCTACTAAACGGCCTATATTAGCGATTTCTAAATACGTAGACAAACACGTTACGTGCACTTATACAATTAAATTATGTATCCGTTCTACAGACATAAAATTACTTACTGAAATTGTTAGCATATAAATATGTATTATTTTAACTTCTTGATCACTAGGTACACTAAAAGTCATAACGGGTTTAATTTAGGCATAATGCACATCAGCAGAGTAAATCGAAGTTTAGGTTAAGTCTTTTTCAATAAAAACTAAGCTTTATGTGATTGTGTTCAGGCAATCTGCACATTCTTTGGATTTAGGCAGTTTTTTTTATTAGGTACGAGTATATTAATTTTAATTTAATGTCAAGGCAGTGATGGTAAGAGACCTGACGGGATGACTCTGGTTCCGTGGAAGCTAGGAAGGTCGCTTGTTTGGGATGCCACATGCGTGGATACGCTGGCGTTGTCCCACTTGCAGGTGACCTCCATGACGGCGGGGGCGGCGGCCACTAATGCAGAAAGAGCCAAGAGGCGCAAATATGAAACTATAGAAAATAATTTCATATTTGTGCCTTTTGGTGTTGAAACCATGGGGTCGTGGGGCGAAGATGCTAGATCCTTTTTTAAGGATCTATCTTCTCGTCTCACAGAGTCCACAGGTGACCGGAGGGCTGGCAGTTACCTCGGCCAACATATAAGTTTGGCTATTCAGCGGGGTAACGCAGCCAGCGTTCTGGGCACATTGCCTCATTGCAGCGGCATAGATTATATTTTTAATTTTTAGTTTTTAGTTTTTAATTTAGATTTTAAAGATTTCTTAAGAAATTTAAAATTGTTTGGTGTAAATAATTATTAAATGCATGATATGTCAAGGCTGAGAAAGTTATTATATAAAAGTCTCAGCTTCACACCATTTCACTGGTCCTGAACGTCACAGTTAGGCTTAAATACCACAAATCTCTTAAAATAAACAAATCTGGATTCGATAACTCAACAGACTTAAACATTATGTGGAATATAACAAAATATACAATGAAGAATTACTTTATAGCTTAATAAATACTATAAGGAGTAGCCATAGCTTACCTACACAGAACTTGGTATTAAAATGAAACCGGCTTGGAAAATGGCTCCTGATCAATCGTTCAACGATTGATGTGTACAAACTAAGACTTCAGTAATAACTGCATATTGTGTTTTCCTGATCCTTCAAGATAGAGGTTATCAAATTAACGGAAATAACGATTATAATTATTTATATTTATAATGGAAATCATTGAATTATATTTTTATATTATGTTAATTTTTAAATTTTGAGGAGTGGTCATTGAGTATTTTATTACACGTCTTCACGGGAACTTTAATAATTACTTGATTATTAATAAATTATAATCAAATTCAGTTTCTAGGCAAAAATTATAATGTTAGATGTTAATGTTTAGTCTATAAGTTAGACGTCACATGAAACTTCCTGTTTCAGTGTCATTTAAAATGTCACATAAGAAGTTACACTATGTAGTTACAACTTATGAAATTATCACTTACATATACTTATACCTACTTATATAATATTACAAATGCGAAAGTTTGGATAGATGGATGGATGGATGTTAGTTACTCAGTTACGCCAGAACGGCTGAACCGATATGGATGAAATTTGACAAAGAGATAGATTATAGTCTGGAATAGCCCATAGGCTACTTGTTATCCCGGAAAATTAAAGAGTTCCCGCGGGCACCAAAAAACCTCCATCCACATGGACGAATTCGCGGGTATCAGCTAGTAATCAATATATAAAACACCTGACATCTGACAACGAATTTTTAATTCCAAAAACACTCTAATTTCAATGTCGACATCCTCCACTTAGATAATTATACATATTCTGTCATACACATAATTATATTGCCTTATGCCATTGCTTTAATTAAACAGGTCTCAGTTACAGCTAGAATCTTGCTCACACAAATATTAGTTCCAATTTTCAAAGTCGTCAAAGTTCGGCTTCAAAGTAAAATAAACCATAACAGCATTGAATTAGAGCTCAATTTCGTGTATCCATTCTCATACGTTTAGGTATGTTACTTAATAATAGAGAAACTAGACTTCCATTTCTTATCAAAGTCTATGATGTTATTAAAGAGTGCAGCAATTAGTAGAGCTGAAAGATTATGAAAAGAGAATAGAGGAAATTCTTCGCATTTGTTTTATTAAACTACAAGCTAGCCCTTGACTGTAATCTCACCTGACGGTAAGTCATAGTGTTAGGTACAATAGAAAGTAAGATGACAAAATATGATATACTGCTGTTTGATAATGACCCCTGGGGAGAGTTTTTGAACCTTCGCAGATAGTTTTAAGTTTCTTATTTTATTTTATTTTAAATTGTGTATTTTAAGTACATATCAACAATGTACTGTACATTGTTGATATGTATTTGCCTATGGGTTTTAATGCCTCTAATAAAAACGTTATCATTATTAAACCCATACCCCATAATGAGTTTTTACACGGTATCTTACCGGAGCACTATCGCTTGGCGGTACGTGTTTGCCGGTAGGGTGATAACTACTAACTAGCAACAGCCGAAGCCTCCCGTACCAGACCAGACCAGAAAATATAAATTCCTTAATTACCTCAGCCGGGGTTCGAATCCAGGACCTTCTACGATAACACCACAGCGCTCACCACTTTACCAGGGAGGTCGCCAAAACATTGCAATGTTTGTACTATTGTAATAAATATTCAAATATGTTCCCAACGCAACGAATTACAAAATTTAATTCAAATTTTTAATCAGCTACCTTTGTTACTATGAATGACTGACGTTTAAGCTTAGCGAAACAATTGTATAAGCAAAGTGCATTCGGCGAATAATTTTAACAACTAGTTAATGTTAGAGAGAAATCAATATTACCTTGGTTAGTTACCCTTGTTTTCGATATAAAAGACGAGATGTTTATCTGAAACGTATCAGTTCATACCTGAATTTAGAATCCTAAACAAACTTAACCAAACCAAAATGTACTCCAAGGTATATAAACTTTTTATTAAACATTTTAATTTTTAAAGTTAACTATTTGGTTCGATAATAAGTTAATCCCAACAATGAAAAAATTGTGACAAGTGCAAAAATTGTGTTATTAAAAAGTTTGGAAGTGCTCATTCATGGATTTTCTTAGCTTCGAGATATAATTCTTTTTTCTGATCTTAAAGTTTTTCAATCGTTTTCTACTAACTGACGTTTTTATCAGACATGAACTTTCAACGCCCAATCCTTTTGCCCGCGGCTTCGCTCACGTTAGGTTCGATTTTAGGGGTTGAATTTTACAAAAACCTTTCTTAGCGGATGCCTACGTCATAATAGCTATCTGTATGCCAAATTTCAGCCAGATCCGTCCAGTGGTTTGATCTGTGCGTTGAAAGATCAGCCAGTCAGTCAGTCAGTTTTCCTTTCCGAATTTCTTTCCTTTTAAAGTTAAAATAACTTTCTTTATCAAAAAGTGTCATAGATCACTAAACTGTAGTTAACATTTTACAAACAACTTTTATAACCAAAAAGGCGGTTTTCTTTGTGTGATAGGACCAAATATTTACTCAAGGGTTTTTCAGGTATTGTGTTTCGCTGCCCTCTTCGCCGTGGTGGTCGCGCACGGCCACGCGCCTGCTTTCTCCTCTCAGCATGTCTCCAAACACGACGGCAAACCAGAGATTGTGCATGTGGGGCACGAAGAACATGGACACGTTGACTACCATGTATGTATTATGAGAACGGTTCATCTTTATAATCATCGGCGCTACTGCCCTGAATGGTTTAAGGCCGATGAAGTTTGTGCCGTGTTCGTGCTCTATCGGTTCCAATCATCCATTGGCCATAGTGTTTATAGAAGAAGCTCAAACTCTACGGCAGCTATAAAATGCTTCCGTTCCAATGCCCTAGCTGCTGGCAAGTGTCTCGATAAAGCCTAAGCTGCTGAAAATTTGACACTCACGTAAACAAAGTATTACAAATTTTTATTCGTTTGTCTTTATGAAAATCGCTCCATGCGGTGCGATATTCACACACAACAGCCAGCCTATTCCACGATTTGATGTTTTCTCCTTTCATTCTCTCTTTGCTAAACTGAACATATAATCTGATATCACTCTTTCTCCTCCTTTAAATTAAAACAGATAGGAGATTTAAAAAAAAAATGTGATTGATTACTTTCAGACTCATCCCAAGTACACCTTCGAGTACAAAGTAGAAGACCACCACACTGGAGACATCAAGTCCCAACACGAAACCCGTGATGGCGATGTTGTCAAGGGACACTACAGCCTGCACCAGCCTGACGGTTCCGAAAGGAACGTGCATTACGAGGCCGACAAACACACTGGGTAAGGATACCAACTTTTTTATGAACTGAATAACAATGCATAACTTGCTGACCTAAAATTGCTACTAAAACTGTATAAATGATCTTTACACTATGTCAGTCTATATTTGATTTAATATTAATAATAATATGTAGAGTTTCATCGAAGAACGCGATCCTCACGATTTAGCTGATATTATTGGTAATGTAAGATAGGATCTGTCTTCTATTTTCCAAGCTTTATATGAGCGGAGTGCGGGGTCACTTCGCTCTTAGTGAGTGTGTAGTCTTCGCTCTTCAGAAATAATGTTTCCTGAAATTCGAGTGAAAACTTATACATTTTATAATCTGTAGATTTTAACATTTTATTTTTCCTTGTTTCAGTTTCCACGCTGACGTGAAATTCGGCATTCATCACGTCCACCCCAAACATCATGAATAGATTATTAAATTATTAGTTTCTAGCTTAAGTATATGGAAACCAAATGTATTTAAACATCTTGGGTTCTTCTTCGTTTTATACGTTTTATATGAATAAACATTTTCATCCTATTTATTTATATTTTTTTATGGAGACCCTTCTTAGAGTAATAGCTCTATTTAAATATCTGCAGCTAAAATTGCGAAAACCTGTTTTGCGATTCACAGACAAAACATTGGTCTGATTTTAACCAAGCTTTTACCGATATACCTATCACGAAGTGCATAAATAAAATGCATACACCAATCAAGTCTCACTAACATAGTTCCTGTAGGCATTGCGAAGCCAAGGATGGTATTACAGTATGTTATCATATTTAAAGGTTTTTAATATAATTTTACATATTAAAAAAATATATGTAATTTAAAACAACAGTTACATATTAGTTGCATTAAATATTATTTTCAAGGCTGATATTGCATTCGCATGCTTCATTCGAGTGGAAATTATTAAAATCCCATAATATCCCATATACCGGGAATCAAACCCAGGACCTCGTGATCCGCAGTCGACTATGCTAACCGCTAGACCAACGAGACAGTCTTAACTAAAACTTATCATCAAAAATAATTTTCATGGATATAACTTTAATTATATAACTATCATCACCTGACACCCCCCCCCCCCTACTTCGTGACATCCCCTTTCAGGTTGAAATTTCCAAACGATCAGCCATTCAGGAAAATGAGTCATTTCATTCAGTCGGTCATTGCTTTCATTCATTCTAAAATTCATTTTAGGGCCAGGTTATTTATCGAATAGTTTTGGCAATTGGAAGACCGGCAACATAAAATGATTCAACTAAAAGCTTTACATAACGTTTGATAACAATTTTATTTGAATCATTTTTTTACTTAAATGGATAAATATTTATAAAAAGTTGGCCAGCGTGACGTAAATGAACATAATAACAGTATAACAGCATCAAAGAAATAAACTAGGTTGTCTGCCACGCAAGTTAGGCGCGGTCAATGTCACGGTCATGCGCCTTTTGAGTTAGACTCTCACGCCGCAACGATTGAACGATTTTGCTGAAACTTGGAATGGAGATAGCTTATAAACTGAGTTAACACTTAGGTTTCATTTTTTCCTGGAAATTGAAAGAGTTTCCGCGGGAACGAAAACATTTTATGACGCGACAAAGTCGAGGTCATTATCTAGTTATAATATTATATGAATCCAGGTCCTGCAAGTCTCAAAAATGAAAATATGATCATCCATCTTCTCTCAAAAATGAAAATATGATGATGGTTTTATTACTATGATACCCTAGCAGTTTACACGGTAGCCTCCTGTTTGGGTAGTAGGAGGTTCGATTCTTAGGCACGCACTTCAACTTTCCCGAGTTATTTACGTATTATATAATATCACTTGATCACTTAATCTAACGGCAAAGGAAAATATAGTGAGGAAATTTTAATATAATGATTGTATGAAGACGTTACGACTTACGAGTGGAGTTTTAGAATTTAACTCTGTACATGATAATAAATCTAGTTGTTGAATAGTTTTTTGAATTCTATACTTAAAGCAGCAGTTTTGTGAGAATCACTGGTTTTTTTCATTTTAGCCGGTCGCATACTAAGTAATTGTGTGCTTTAGTAATTTTAAGTAATACCTACTACGATCATAGACAGAGTCATCAGGATGAAAAAACCATAAGCAGCAGTATGGATAATATGGTATTAGTTATTATGATTGTATTTCACATAGTTCATAATAAATCATACAACAATTCATAATTGTAAAAAAAATTACGTTCTTTTTAATTAATTCAAAATCGATTAATAAATTGGAATTCACGGACTCTCTTGCCAAAGGAGCGCTGGTAGGCTTTTTCGGCATGGCTCTCTCAATGATACGATCAAAAGGGCTCTTGCCACCTGCCATTATGCCAGATATTCCTGCGCTTATTGAGCCAACAGGGATTAGTCGGGATGATAGCAAGAGACCTGATGGATTAACGCTACTTCCCTGGGAACGGGGTCGGGCGCTAATGTGGGACGCAACATGCGTAGACACATTGACCCCGTGTCATATCAGGGAGACAGCATCAAGGCTGGGAGCCGCAGCAGAAAAGACTGAAACTGGCAAGCGGCGGAAGTATGCCTCTCTCATAAAGAGTTACATATTTCTTCCGTTTGCCGTGGAGACCCTGGGGCCGTGGAGTCTTAGTGGCAAACATTTTTTGCGAGATATTTCACCGCGATTAATTGCCTCATCTGGTGACAGAAGGGCTGGCGCATTTTTTGCGCAAATGATCAGCCTGGCTGTCCAGCGCAAAAATGCAGCATTCTTGCCACCATTCCACGCGGGCATGATTTTTATATTAATTATGTTGGGCTAGCTAGCATTAAGTTCTATTGTATTACATATTTTCAATTTAAAAAATATTTATATCAAACAATTTAATCCTATACCTCCTAGACCTCTATAGTCTCTCTTATTTACACAAAAAGATTTCTACTTAAAAATATGTATCAATTTTCTTCAATTTGAGACCATTTGCCATTCAATAACTGAGATAGTGAAATACTATTGTATACGTCGTTCATGTCGATATTAGGAAACTATTGCAAACCTCATAACGCGTACCTACTATAATTTTTAAAAGGTATTGCATGAAGTGAAATTTTTATATCGTTACCCTGACTATTAAAAGATATAAAAGACACGATTTTTGATACTATTTATCATTCCGGTTTTGTATTTATGAGTTATAGGAAGTGATAAGAAAAAAAATAGACAACATGTCTTTCAAGGTATTTTGTGATTTAAAAATTAAAAACCAAAATGAGCTTTTTTTACAAAAAATTAAAATCTACTTCAGTGTTACAGTTATTTGTTTAAAAAAGTGAAAATAAATGTGCCTACAGAGACTATCGTGCTTTTCTAAAAGTGCTGCTATACACAATTTGCTGTATAGAAATTTTGTGTGAAAACAAATTTTAATAATTTTAATCACCTTTACAGGTTCTGTGCTTGGTCATTATTGCTGTAGTTTCCTTCGCGCATTATGGATATGGACATGGACATGCATATTCGTCTCAACATATTTCTCGACATGACGGACATCCAAAGATTGTGCATCTCCATGGACATCACGGCCATAATCATATAGATTACCATGTATGTTTATAAAAAACTCATATCTGTTTCAAGAGCAACAAACTGCTGCATTTCGTGCTGAATAAAATGATTAGAACGCCAAGGGTCCCACCACATACCTCTCTCTACCACTAAACTCTATAAGATTGAGTATTTTAAAGAAATAGCTAAGACAGAAGAATTTAAAGCTAAGTGCTTCATTGTCCACTATGTATTTGTTTTTATTCGTATTTTATAACTTTTTGGTTCTAAATAAATTAAAAATCGATCCAGAAATAGTACCTACCACTTTTGGTATCTTTTAACTATCTATGAAAATAAGGCTGGTGCATTCTTAGCGCAACAAACCAGTGTGATTAATTATGTTATTTTTACTATCAACAGACGCATCCCAAATACACCTTCGAGTACAAAGTACACGACGACCACACTGGCGACATTAAGTCGCAGCACGAGACGCGCGATGGTGACGTTGTAAAGGGATACTATTCGTTGCACCAGCCTGATGGTTCTGTGAGATCGGTTCACTATCACGGCGACCACCATACTGGGTAAGCTATACATTTTTAGAGATTTGTACCTACGAGAGTTGCAAACTGAGCGACTGATATAAAAGCTGAGTTTTAAATTAGATAGATCCGTTCATTATTATTCGAGTATATATAAATCTGTTCATTGTTGAATGAACACCAACCCTTGATTCATACTAATATCATAAATGCGAAAGTGTGTTTGTTTGTTGGTTTGTCCTTCAATCACGCCGCAATGGAGCAACGGATCGATGAGATTTTTGGGATGGGTACATACATAGGCTGCTGTTTATACCGGAATATTAAGAAGTTTCCGCGGGAATTAAAAAACGTTTTTCCACACGGTACCGGGCATCAGCTAGTGTGATATAATTTGGGATTACATCATATTATACATGCGAAAGTATTTTTGTTTGTTGGTTTTTCCTTCAATCATGCCGCAACGAAACATAATAATCGCAATGGATCGACGTGATTTTTTGCATGGGTGTAGTTGAGGAATTGGAGAGTGACATAGGCTACTATTTATCCCGAAAAATTAAAGATTTCCCGCAAAATTATCCACGCGCATGAAGTCGCGGGCATCAGTTAAGAGTCCTTCATAAAACGATTTGAACTTATTGTGAAAAGGAAAATTTCTAAACACGTAAAATTGATAAATCAAACTATCTATATCCAATCTAAGAAATACACAATACTCGCGTACAAATAAATTTGAGATACATAAAGTTGTAGCAATACAGTAGTTTCATTATTTGATATTGCTGTATTGTGATGCCGTCCTTCAACTACCTACTCCACGAATAAACTCAATCTGTTAATTACTGTTGGTGTTGATATGTTATTATATTATACATACTTATCGTCAATTACAACAAATTAGACTTGCGTGATTGATTCATGGATTTAAGTACATCCGGCATCACTCATAATATACCTAGACGTATTAAGGAATTATTGGGTCAGTCAGTTAGTTATTAGTTTTGCTTTCGCTCTTCATTACCAAGCACAGTACCCCCTAGCACAGCAACTACAGGTGTTCATGTCAAACTCCATAAGATTTTCACCCAATTAATTAAATTTATGAAATTATTGTTATATAACTAGTGTTAAGCTGACCATTAAAAATAAGTACATGGGTACAAAACCCTACTGCTTCTATGGTTCTCGAGAGTGGCAACAATAGCCTAACGCCTCTAGGATGGAAGGTCAAGATGGCGGCGCGACCGTGTTAGTCAGTGTCGTCAGTGTATGTGTGAATTGCTAAATTAAAGTTTATGTGGATAACCGAGTTTCCTTTTAACACTAGGAACTACATACTATACACGCAAAGCCAGTGCAACTACGTGGCTTTGTCGCGGCATTTACATCATAATATTGTAACTGATTGATTGATTGCAAATTCTGATACATCGCTTTGTTTCAGATTCCACGCTGATGTCAAATACGATACGCATCATATCGTCCCCAAGAAACACTATTATTAGCTAAGATAAATAAGTTTAAAATTTATTTGTTTTTTAGTTAAATAAGTGTTAGTTATGATTGTTGTACAACCTATCGACCGTCAAACTTCCATTAGAGAATCTTGATAAGATGTTGATGTGTTATAATAATATTATACCTACTTGTAAATAAATAAAATACTTCTTATTAAAGTTTTGTTGGCTATTAAATCCTTTCTATTACTTTATTCTCCACAACCTACCAAACATCAGGGTGCCTAGTGTGAGTTTTGAAACATATTCGATCGCATTAAATTTAACCTGTGTGAAATTGCCAAGCGCTCGATGACAGCGGGCGCTCGATTAATTATCTATAAATGGTTGTTATCTTTAACCCGATCGAATAAACCGATATGCTGTGACTGGAGCGCGTGAAAGAAGTATTCTTAAGGTCCTCGGTAGCAAACCTCTCAGATATCCTACTTCGGCACAATACCGAATATAAACAAATTTAGCTGTAAAAAGAAGTTTAATGCATGGCTAAAGACACTTAGTTATGATGTCATTGAAGATCTTAACGCTGAGGTTAAAACATAAGTGAATTATTTCTTAACTTGCTCTTCTCATCTTAAAGTTGGTGTTAAGGATCCGACGGAAGGCTACGGTGCCCGTAACACAGGTTTTCCTAGTACGGGTGCTAAACACTCCCTCTGACCTCAAAAACTTTATTGTTTACCTTTTCCTTAGCATTGTATTGCGTTGTATAACTTCAGGTTCTGAGGGAAATTATTATTGATTAATCACACTGTAGGTATATTCTAAGTTATACCTACCTAGTGAATGTAACTCAATTGTATTACGAACTGTGATTTTTATGGTCAATAAATGATTTATTTATTATTTATTTGTAATACCTATTATATTAGGAATTTAAAAAAAACCTAGATGTTAAAACGAACTCTAGCCCCACCACAGAGGCAAGTATTCTTTGTGCAATGATGTCACAACCGTGTCGAAGCCCTCTTCGACGCGCGACCCTTTGCGCGTCGCAGCTCCATACAAAATCATACAAAGAATCACTCACCATCAGGTGAGATCGCCGTCAAGGGCTAGCTTGTAGTGGATAAAAAAAAAAGAACTGTTACGTGCCACGCCGCGCCGTGCATCTGTAGACTCTGGTGCTAGAACTTATATCAAATGACCCCCGAAATCACTCCACTGAGTGGAAAAAGAGCTGATACCCAATCGACCGTTGAACAGATTTCCATCAAACAGGAGAACCGTCCCAGATAAACCTTTCTCGTCGATGATAAAAAAACCGCATTTAATCTATGCGTCGGTGGCTACAAAGAAGAAGATTTAGACCAACGTATAGAAAGAAGAATATGACCAAAAGCTCTAGACATTGCTTAGATGAGTTTGTATTTAGTAGAACTAGGTGAGCGACCACTATTGCTTCGATGCTACTCTGAAATATGGCAACTTGTTATACACTAAGAGATAGCTGCTACTTTACTGTTACTTTTGGTAACTATCGCTAGAAAAGCTGATTCAGTAATAGGTGGGTGCTACACTCTCCACTGATGACGATAGTGAAATTCTGCCCGCATGCTGATGGGCCTTTCACTAGATATGGCCGATCAAAAACGTGTAATTTTTACCAAAAATGAACCATAATTAGAAAAGCTGATTCTTGTATTAAAGTATGCACAGTACCTATGTAAGTAACAGTATAAAAACTGACGCTCTTAATCGGGCCTTTCACTAGATATCACCTCTCAAAGACGTTATAAACTTACAAACTAAAGAAAATTACTAGCAATTAGCAAAAATTATGAAGGCGCCTTCATAATTTTTAATAGCAATCAAAGTGACGACATAACACGGTAATAGCTTTATGTAAAAAACTCATCTTGACGAGGTTTGCGGTGCTTTTGATAACCAGGTAATTAGCAGCAGTAAGTTTAAGTCGGCCTGTCTATCTATCTGTTTGACTGTTAGCTCTTCAGAACCCACCTGTTTAATCGGTTTTAAAAACGTTTGATACAGAATATTGGTGTCTCTACAGGTATAGAGACAGCTTACGTCTGGGAGACGAACTTGTAATCGGACAAAAAACTGGGCATTGGACAACTATTTAAAAAAAAAAAAAAAATTGTGATCATTACATAGAGGATCTCACAAAATTCGATATATCCACGTCCCCTGTTAGTTTTATGTTCGAAAACCATTTGAAACTATCGATTGAAGTAAAAAACGAAAAGTAAGAATTTTGATGACGTCACTGTTCATTATTCAATTCAATTCAATATCATTTATTCAATATAGGTACACTGTAGGTACACTTATTGACGTTCAAAATTACTTAGGTACTTAAGAAAACATGAAAAATGATGGTGATAATCGGTTACGGTATTTTAAAACTAAAGCTACGAGGATTATCGCGCTTTGAAGTTTATTAAATAGTTGCTGATTTGACTTGTTGTCAAGTCACGCGGATAAATCGCTAGCTATTTTAATAGTTCAATCGCAACCTTTGCCGTCCAAAAATCAAGCAAATTACAGATTGCTGATACCCTAAATGTGCAGTACATCCATCCATACTACGAGTAATATTATAAATGTGGTGTGTCTGCTACGCTTTCACGGCCCACCTGTTCAACCGATTTTGATGAAATTTGGTACAGGTATAGGTTGTATCCCGGGGAAGGATAGAGGCTAGTTTTTATCCCGGAAAATTAAGGAATTCTTGCGGGAAGCGAAAAAACTTAGTCCACGCAGACGAAGTCGCGGCCATCATCTAGTAGATAATATATTCCAATAGGTAACAATACAATAAAAGGCATGTATTCAAAAATGAAAAACTAGACTGGGTTATTTTTCGAACATGTTATAGATAGGTTCACAATAAAGTGCATTACACATCTAACTTGGAAACAAAGATACGAAAAATTTTCAAGATTTACGTCATTAAATAATAAATAATATTCGTATTATTTATAAATTTGAAAAAGTATGTATTATTTAATAGGTTCTTCAAATTACACAATAAACTTTTATTTAGTACTTACTGATATTTTCAAATGTTTTATTTTTGTAGTGTAGTTACCTTACTGAGATTCGATCTAAAAATCTGAATTAAGTTTCATATTAAAGTTTCACTATTATATTTTTGGCAAAGAAGTTACGGTGGAGACAGTTACATAGTTTCTGAAATCTGAACAGAACCAGGAGCATAGTTAAACGAACTAAGTTACTAGTGCATAAAATTATATCCGTTATTATTACATAGGTTATTATTATTGTTACCAACACCTGAAAGAATTTGCTTGCAAAACTCTGAGATGAAATTTCATAACTTTCATTTGTTTCCTAGATCAGATAATAATGTTAAAGCTCATTAAATATATATTGCATTTCGTGATAGTTAAACGGTTTTTATAGGTATTTTTTACGAAACATTAGAAAATTGTGCACACATACAACTTGGCCTAATAACTGTAACTATAGCAATTAGACTGAGTGAAATCAATAGAACCTCGGTTAATTAACCCTTGTAGCCAATATAAAAGACGTAAATTTTTATTCACACATATCAGTTGACTTCTTGACTCAGCAACAAGAACAATACATACCAAACAAAAAATGTTCACCAAGGTATAATATTTATGTGCTAATTACTAATAAAATAACGAATTAGTTGTTTTAAATTAAGTGATTAACTGTTTCGCAATATTAATATGTTCCCTGAGTAAATCGGCAGTTTTAATTGGATGTGTATATTTCAACACGCAATTTTCGATAAAGGAAGCGCTCAAGTGCATCAGAATAAATTTAAGATAATAATATGGTGTTAAGTGACCCTAATAGAGATGAATTTCTCCAATTTGTGGAACGTTTTCGATACAATGATACCACAGCGAAAGCAATGGACCTCCGACGACGATCAGCCAACGATACACGTGGAGATATTTTAAGGGACCGATGGGTCGAGTCAGACAAAAAAGTGACGTAAATTGACATGAAGGATATTTGTCCAAAATTTTAAAAATTTTGGTCACACACAATCTAGCTCTAATGAAACTACCTACGCAACTCTGAGTAATTTTAAAACAAGGAGCTTCAAAGAATCCTGTTATTACAATTAGAACATGCATAATTAATGTGACGTTCTGCCGTGCTGATATCATGTTTTGTGTGTGTTCAGTGTGCGGATTTTATGGAACCGGACTTCTTTGGATTCCTCTCGAATGAAGTTGATTTAACATTAGCAAATCTTCGATGTATTTTTAGTCAATCTTTTAAGTCATGGATGAAAAGGATGTGCTATGCTTAATACTTAGACATCTATACATCTATACTAATATTATAAATGCGAAAGTTAGGATGGATGGATGGTTGAATGGATGGATGTTTGTTACTCAATCACTCCAGAACGGTTGAACGGATCTGCATGAAATTTGGCACCGAGATAGACTATAATTTAGTATAATCTGGAATAGCACATAGAATACTTTTTATCACGGAAAATTAAGGAGTTTCCGCGGAACCAAAATACGTAAATCCGCGCGGACGAAGTCCCACTGCTGGGCACAGGCCTCCACTCTCGTAAGAGAAAGGGAATTAAAGCTTAGTCCCACCACGCTGCTCCAATGCGGGTTGCGCGGGCATTAGCTAGCTGTTTAATATTAGCCGATCTGCGCAGGGTTTTCACATAGTTAGTATGTAATCCGTGGATTTGCGTTGATCTGTATAATTTTCACTATTTCAGATTTTGTGCTTCCTCACCTTCGTCGCTCTAGCGGTTGCCCAGTACGGGCACGGCCATGGAGAGGCATATTCTTCGCAGCACATCTCCCGTCACGATGGACACCCAGAGATTGTGCACGTGCATGGCGATCATGGTCATGGTCACGGACATGGACATGGACATGGACACGGACATGGACATGTTGACTACTACGTAAGTGCTATTGAATTTATAACGATTAATCTTAGCTAGAGCCGATTCTCTGTTCTAAGTACTTCTATTGCATTCAATCCACGCATGTGAAACTAATCATGCTTAATTTAATATTCGAATTCACCTATGAGAACTATATGACGATATTCACACTCATTTCTGTCTTATTCGGTCAGCTTAAGTGGCCATTTTTACCGATACGGATACCAAATAAGAGCTTATGAACGATCTTCCCAGCGTTTTTCTCGTGCAATAAATTCGGTGCTTTCTAAAAATATACATTTCGTGGTAAGTTCTTTGAATAAAATCTTAGGTATCATCTCTATTTATTTCAGGCGTATCCTAAGTACGAGTTCGATTACAAAGTAGAGGATCACCATACCGGTGATATTAAGTCCCAGCATGAGACCCGTGATGGAGACGTCGTCAAGGGATACTACGCCCTTCACCAGCCTGATGGCTCCGAACGATCTGTGCATTACCATGGCGATGACCACACCGGGTAAGATTAACCTTGACCTAGCTCGTGATACTTTATTTTAAACGAGCTGATGCTAGCGACTTCGTCCGCGTGGCTTACGTTTTTTCGATTCCCGCGGGAACTCCTTAATTTTCCGGGATAAAATGTAGCCTATGTCACTCTCCAGGACCTCAACTATACCCATGCCAATAACCGTTAATCCGTTGCTTCGTTGCGGCGTGATTTAAGTACAAACCACAAAGTGATTTAACAACACTTTCGCATTTATATTAGTATGATATGATATAGACTAGCGCTTGGCTACAATATCAAATACTCACTGATAACGCAGCTCTATGAAAAGCATATTGCTTTGATAGTGGTCAGCCTACTAATAAAATATATTATGCAAAATCGTATCGCATCGTAACTCCATGTAGTGTCGATTTCTTTTTTTTATTCATTATACGCTTACGCTTGACCACAATCACACCTGATGGGAAGTGATGACGCGGCCTAAGGTGGGACGCGTTTGCCTAGAAGATGCCTATTCCAATGTTTTTTTTATCTTTCTGGTATAACGCTTAGCTTTTCAATAAAAGTTTGCCACTCGGTACAAAAAATAAAACTGAAAGAATAAATCTTTTAAATGAATATTTTTTACATGTGGCTAAATAATGTCGCAAACGATATTATTACTAAGTGCACTGTATTTTTAAACTGTTTACATAAATTTTGTTTTTGAATTGTTACAGTTTCCACGCTGACGTGAAATACAGCACCCACCATCTTGTCCACAAACATCATCATTAATCCTATCAGAAATAATAAATAATCTATAGAAAGAAAACTATCTATCTATAGAATAGAAAGCGATCTGTGATGTACTGATTTGTTAATTGTTAATAATATCTATTGTGTCATAATAATATTATTGTGTTTGGTGATTTTTCATTAATTCTTCTGTTTTGTATTGTAGTATTTTGAATTTTATTGTTGACGAACGATTCATTTTCTATGAAATCTTACGATTTGTAAATAAATACTATCTTTTTAATTTTATATATTTTTAGTGGTACAACTATTTATTCCTTTTTGAATTGACTTTCCCCCACTAAACCTTCATCGTTCTCTTTTTCTTTCTAGTACTATAGTTGACTGAGGAAATTATTCACAAATATTTCGAATTTGTGATCTTTTGGGAATTTAAATTAAAAACCTAGGAAACTAACACTTAGCACAGTTTAAATTAATCACCTTTAAAATAATGATAAATTAAAAAATACTGACAAATCAACATCAGGCTTAAACATCTGGATCAAGTAAACTAAAATGTACAGAGGTTTCCTTTAAAATGTAGATAAGTAATATGCCAGATTTTTCTAAATCCCCATGCGAGTGAAGCCACTAGTCTCTATTGTTTTAATCGATAGTTTGAGTATCAAATAAAACTGATCAAGTGTGTGTTAGATCACGCAATACGTAGAGCTCTGCAAAACAATCAGTCTGAATTGGTCTTAATTAAAAAAAACACAAAAAAGTAACCCCAACGTTTTCGACTCCTTGTTCCTAAAAAATTAAATAGTAAATAGCCTGAGTAGCAGTAACAGATTTTTGACTGTGCTAAAAACCTTAACTCCTTTAAGTTAACCAGTACTAGTACCAGTAGTGTTTGAAAATGTTCCTTTGATTTCTCCACACGTCCGTATTCCGTGATTTTGTTAAAAAACAAAAAAATACTGTCTTAATTTTTCAAAGACTCGTAAAAAAAACTAATTCGTCATGCCACCATCCATCAGGATCCCTAATTAATGTTGACACCACTAAGTTACGTAGGAATAGTTGGTCATCATCATTACCACCCATTGCCGGCTCTCTGCTGAGCATGAGTCTTCTCACGAAATCAAAATCAAGTGTTTTTTTTAAATTCTAATAAACGTTTATTACAAGTACTTTTGAATCGTCAAGTGAATCTCTCGGAGTGAGAAGGATCTAGACATACTCTATCACGCAGGCCAAGTGCGGATTAGCAGACTGACATACCTTTGATAATGTAGAACTTGCGGGCATGCAGGTTTTCTCGCAATATTTTTCATAAGTGAGCTCACAAGATTAAAAAAACAGGCGCGCGGGGGTGAAATCGCGCAAGCGCATGGCGCAAAAAATGCATGAAATAATTAATACAAATGAAACCGACAATGTGTTTGATTTAGAAATATGAATTTTATCTTATATTTCTAGAGCTAATTATTGATTTCAATAAGGAGAACAATTGCTTTAAAAGGTAAATTAAGAGTTATGTTTAAAATGAATTTCAATGCAGAGATTTTTCTTAAATTGCGTTTTGAGATGCGTCAATGGCTGCTCTAATGTCTTGAAAACAGCACATTATTTTTACAAGCATACATTATGTTACCGTTTGATGGACACACTGCTTTTTAAAACCCCCTTTTACGCTACACAGGGCCTTAATGATATTTCATTTCCGCTGCACAGTTACAGGTCGATGGCCCTGGGATCGAACTCCCGTCCACCAGAATAAGAAGCCGGGTGTCTAAACTAATTTCGCGTATTATAGAGAATTGTGCTCGTTATTCCTATTGCATCATTTCCGAGTACATCTGCTAAATAATGGCTGCTTCCATTCAGCAGGTATTTTAAAAGCATTAGTGTGGTTTCTAAGACAGTTTTTGGGTTTGTTTTGTGTTTGTTATTAGATTAGGCTAGACTAGCTGTAGCTATAAGTTTAATTAGAACTTAAGTTATTAGTATAAATTATATTTTTTTAAGCTACTAGTATAACTACGAAACTGTAACTTATACATATTCTTATAGACATGCATTAAACTAGTTTTTTTTAAATATATAAGTCATCTAACTACATCCATTCGTGGTGCTACGTGTTTTAAGCTTAATACTTCTAATCATAGCGGACAGAATAGTTATTATTCGTTCAACTAGATAGCAAAGTTCGTTTTTGTTGCGAGTGCCTAATTAGAATCCCAAGTGTAGTGAGAAATTTGGAGGCAAAATAAACAAAAAATTTGCTATCGTGTTATACACACAAAGGACATTGTCCAAATTCGCCTAAGAATCAACATACTTTTGAAATATAAAGTTTTTCTTAGCTTATTTTTTAACCTTTATTCCAAATATTACATTTCAAAGGACACTTCAAATTAATTAAAAAATAAATAAAGGGGTGTTAAATTGATTACCGTACTTTTTCGTCTTATAACTTACAGGTTAAAATAATAAACAATACCACCGCTTGAGCGCTGGTTCCGTAATTTAAGAAATAAGATAAAAGCAGCTTGAAGCGCTGAGTGCGCTAGTATTCCGAATATCGCAACGCCATCGATTGAAAGTACAATAAATTAATATTTATAATGTCATCTGTAATGTTATTGGTGAACTACGACAAAACTTGTCTTTTCTACATACTGTTTAGAGCTCTATTACAATTGGATAAATATGATATTTATTTTCAAGCAGATTGAGTCGAAATAACCCTATATATATATAAATATAAAATTGAAAATATTTTTGGTAATAAATAAATTCTCTGAAGTGTCCGTTGTTCAAATCTAATTACAATATTATTTATGTGTTATTTTGAATCCGATAATGTATGTTTTATGACTGTTGGTTCTTAGGCGAACTTTGTATGGGCGCTGGTCAATGTCCTTTTCAAATCAATAGCGACACATTCTCTAATGGTACTAAATTACAATCTTCGTCACTAGATTCACTCATTTTATTTCAAAGTGTTTAAAATTTTACAGCAAAAAAAAATTAACCCCGCCTAGTTAGTCTGTGCCCGCCATATTTTACTGCTTTTTTTAGCAGTAAGAAGGAATGTTCGGAAACTGCTACATGTTTATAATTTACAATTATTTAAACTTTATACTTGAAGTAAATAAATGTGATTTTTGTTAGAATTAAGTTAAAATACACATTCAATCGAAATAAATGAATACTTAAAAGTATAATGTAAAAAAAAAGTAAAAAGTGTAATTTTTTAAATTACTTAATAAATATTTTTATTTAAAGTAAGTATATTTTAAATTGTTAGTATTTTTTTAAATAATTGAAGCTCAATAAAATATTCTATGAGATGTGACGGAGTTTTTAAAAGTGGGACTATGAAAAGGCGAACTTTTCGAGCAAGATAGGTGAAAAATAATTTAAGCATACCAATAAGAGCAAAATAATTTATTTACATTTTAATTACAAATGGTACGAGTTACATCAGTTATGTTGTTATTAATAATGATGATGATGAGGAACGATGTGATGGGTAGCGTATTTCACGTCCGCGTGGAATCTGAAAAGTGTTAAGTGCATAATAATATTATTAATTTAGATACATTTTATTTGATTAAAGCTGTTAACATCACGTAACATATAATATGCAGATTAATCTCATTTAACCATTAATTTTTAATGGTAATTTATTACATTACATTGACCACCACTCTTTAAACACTTTAATGCAGCTTAGCGTTAGAAATTTAGAATACAAAACTGTTGCAATACCTAAGTCATCCAAAGCTTTTATCTGCTGTTCTCGATTAGTAATATGTCAAAGGCTGTATTCCACTCCATTAATGAGTACATTCCAGAGTAAATGAATATGAAGAGTATAAGCGGAACGCTTTCGTTATATTGGATAAAGTCTTGCATACACCGAAATCTTGGAATTTTAATGAGTTTTACCCAGTGTGATGGTCGCCGTGGTAATGCACAGTCCTCTCGGAGCCATCGGGTTGGTGCTGAGAGTAAAAGCCCTTAACCACGTCACCGTCTCGTGATTCGTGCTGGGATTTCATGTCGCCAGTGTGGTGATCCTCTACTTTATAGTCAAAAGTATAGTGTGGGTGTGTCTGGAAAAGATTTTTTATTTTTCAGTTTGGAACAAGTAATATCAAGTTTTACTTTTGCTCTAGGCCTAGTTAGACTAGATTAGACAGACTAGTTTGTCTTAGACTGAAGGCCTATCATCTAAAAACTAAAAGTATTTAAGTAAAGTATTTTTTTTTCCTACAGCTTTATAGAGTTTTTTTTTACTAATGGTTAATCCAGCTAAGAGTTGCACAGAAACGTATAAAAGAGATTTTTAAAAAATTACCAAAAAAAATCAAAATCAAATATTTTTATTCAAGTAGAGTTTTATCAAGTTCTTTTGAATACTCGAGTGAATCTACCACTGGTAGTGAAATGCCGTTCTTATCGAGAAGAATACCATTAATCGTGTGCCAAGCTAAAGATGAAAATGAAACGTCTCTACATGCTAATGTACCTCTAATTAAATAGGTTGTTTGCAAAAAACGCATCCCTTAGTTGTGCCTACTTGCTATTTTTCAAATGCCTTCAGTAGGTACTTACGAAATACATCAGCTATCTGTATATCAAATAAAATTCTATAGAAATAACACTTACGTGATAGTCAATGTGGTGGCCGTGACCGTGAACGATTTCCGGATGACCGTCGTGTTTGGAGAAATGATTGGAAGAGTACGCTACGCCATAGCCACTCGCATTTTCGAATAGCGCTACAATAGCGATAATGACAGCAACGCTTAGAACCTGAGAACAGATTTAATATTTTATTTATGTTTTACTATATTTGTATATTTAGATTACGATAGTATCTGTCTGGGATTTGATATTCATTTCTATCAATCGGTTTATCCAGGCTACTCTTTGAAACGGCTGAACTGCTTTTGTTTGGACTTTTGCAGAAATATAAACCTAACTATAATCTTATTTTTATATCGTTCGAACTTACGGTAAGTACTAACGGGATTTTAAATAAACCTTAATTTCGTTCCCAACCCAAAAAAGATGAAATTTAAAACCTTATGTGTTTCAATTATCACGCAAATAATAGAACCTATTTTCAAATAAATAAAATAAAAAATGTTTACCTTGGAGTTCATGTTTCCGATTTGGAATTGTCACACGTTGAACTATTTCTAGTTAATACCAAACTGATACTTACTTGACAAAACTTGCGACTTTTATATCAAAAATGGTAATTGTTTTAGTATTGATTTCACATAAAATTATTTTAAACGGTTAAAAACAATTAATTTAGTTTACACAATAATTGTTTAGTACACTAACTGCGACAAACGATACACTCGTAAATGGCTATCACATGTAATAGACACATTAAAATATGGACCATAATTTATTGCCATTTCGTCAGTGAACTGGTGCAAACAATATTTTCTCGAATCCACGGTATTTAACTTATAAAAAGACTAGTTTATCCCGCTGTTTCATTCGCGTTTCATGGGAACGACGGTTTTTATGGGATTTTCCTATGGTGTCCCGTAGGAAAAGCCCATCCACCAATGAATGCATTTATCAGGATGATACAGATAACATCATAACATTATGTTTTATTTGTAAAGGTATGTTTTATATTATGGAGGCGTATGGGAATTCCTTTACAGTTAAGACGGGTAAACTTTGGAATATCCTATCGAACGACATTAGACAATCGAAATCTCTAAAATATCTGTAAGAATCGTTTAAAGGATTATTACTTATCTAGTATCACAGATTAAGTAATAGCTAGTATACTATAGCATATTTAAGTATTGTCGTGATATTATATTATAGTTTCATAGGAATATATTTATGTTTATATATGTATATTAATTGTGAAAAATTTCTTTATGTTTTATTAGTATGTAAAATTTAAGTAGTATATTGTATGGCTGTCTATATTGTTGCACTTTCCCGCTCCTTTCTTAAAGTTTCCAAATTAATGGGTTGTCTGGTGGAGATCGCTTTTAGTATGTACGACCGCCCTTGCGCACTTTTTTTTGTTTTCTTTTTCTTATTCTATGTATTTTGTTTTGTGTAGCAATAAAGATCTATCTATCTATCTGTCTATGTTACTGGTTTCCTTAACCAATAAAACAAAATCAATTTACTTAAAACATTTATTGCAACAATCAATATCAACAGTTGGTTAACTTAAATTATTTACTAAGTGCCATTATAGGTAGGCTTAATGGTGATAGGCGGGGGCTTCATGGCGGGCATGGCCTTCACGATGAACAACGGCGTTGAATCTGAAAAAACCCAACATTAGGCATATTGAGAGATACAATGGGACTGATTATGTAGTGCACAATCTCTAAACTAAACTAAAATTAGAGCATTACAAATATTGCTAACCCTTTCATAATACTTCCCACGAAAAGGAACAGAACTATAGATTTAAAGCTGCTATTTTAGTTTAGAGATTGTGTTATACAGAATCAGCCCCATTGCCGCAAACCTTATTATAAGATTGATGATTTGATTATATTATGAATGCGAATGTGTGCCTGTCTGTTACGCTTTCACGGGTTAATTGTTCAACCAATTTCGATGAAATTTGGTATGGGGGTAGGTTGTATTCTGGGGAAGGAAATAGACTATTTTTTATTCCGGAAAATAAATCAAAATACGTAAATCCACACGAACGAAGTCGCAGTCGAAGTCGTTGAATGGATGAACCGTGAAAGCGTAGCAGACAGACAGAGAAACACACTTTCGCATTTATAATTAAGTATGGATTCAAGAGGAAAGATCATTGATTTATACGAATTTAAAAAGCAAAGTATAAGGTGGATCGCATTCAATGATTTGCTCCCGGATTTACTGCGTACGGGCCGCCAAAAACATTATTTTCTGATATATAAATTAATTATATGAAATGTTAATAGTATTTTTATTAAACTTGTCTAAATAAAACATATAATAATATATACAATTTCTTAAAAAATCTATAAATTAAGCAAGTGACCATATTTTTCTGAATATTTTGGCCCTTCGTTTCTATCATTTAAGTTTAAAATGGTTGTAGCGAATCTTTTTTCAACCGCTTCTTACCCGTTATGGGCATCAGCGGTGTACTCCACACGGCGGACGGTACCGTCGGGTTCGTGCAGACTGTAGAATCCGGTCACGTGATCACCCTCACGAGTCTCGTGTTGCGACTTGATGTCACCAGTGTGAGAGTCCTGCACGTTGTACTCGAAAGCGTAGTGGGGAGGAGCCTGTCAAATAAAAAAGATTTTTTCACGAACCTGTGGTTGATGAAGGATCAGAAGTTTTAAGAGACTCTTTGTATAGTGAATCTATACTAATACTTAATATTATAAATGCGAAAGTTTGGATGGATGGATGTACGGATGTATGGATGTATGGATGTATGAATGTATGTATGTATGAATGTTACTCAATCACGCCAGAACGGTTGAACGGATCTGGATGAAACTTGGCACAGAGATAGATTATGGTCTGGAATAACACATAGGCTACTTTTTGTCAAGGTAATTTTGTCAAATAGGTCACATGAAAATACCTGAGAAGACATGAATTTACTTCTACAAGTGTAAATATCTCTACGGATATCTTTTAGTTTGATATTATTTTTACTCAGTTTTATGTATGTATTGAAGACTAGGTACTATAGAGAAACTAGGTATCACAAAAACTTATGTGTAGGTGACTACACAGAAGATTCTATTGTATAGTTCCGTTCCGTTGTCGAAGTTCCGGCTATAGCTTCCGGTAAGATTGCCAGTGGCCGAAATACAGTCGGAAAGAACTTTTCTATTTTTATGAGTATAACCAGGTCCTAAATGATATAATATCTACTAGCTGATGCCCACGACTGAATGCGATGGAATGAGGTTTTTTGGTTACAGCGGGTACTCCGTTCAATCATTCCGGCGTGATTGAGTAACAAACATCCATCCAAACTTTCGCATTTATAATACTAGTATAGATTATGAAACGTACGTAATAGTCTTGTGGGACGTGGGCAGAGTAGTGTGCAGGTTGATGCGCGACGACCGGAGCGTAATGCGCGGGCGCATGGCTCTGGTGCTGCACTATGCTTTGTGTAGACACTGCGTGGCCCTGACCATGACCGCTATAACCACCGTGCTGTGCGGATGCAACGGCGACAAACGCCGCAATGGTGAGGACCTAGAAACAATCATACAAAGTTCACACTAACCATACATAAAACGAGCTTTAGTTCGCGCTTGCGTTAGAGTGAGTTAAGGTTTTTGTATCCTTTAGGAGTCCCATGTTAGGAGTCTCATGGACCGAATTCCGAACCAACGTCTCTATTCTCCAAGAACTCGGCATTAAGCAAGGGCTTTCATCGCTGGTACAGAGTCGCATACTAAAATTTTTTGGGACACGTCTCCCTTCGTGAGAGTGACTCTATCGAGCGACTCGTCGTGCAAGGCAAGGTGGAGGGCACCAGAGGGCGAGGAAGGTCGCCCATGCCATGGACCGACCAAATTAAGGTGGACTTTTGGCGGTTCATTGCATGAGTGCACCAGGCTGTCGGCCAGCAGAGAGAAATGGCGGATGCTCGTGAGCCGCATTACAACTGCCGCTACAGCCGTCACTTCGAAATGACCACGACCACTCTGTCAAGAGTGTTACGACGAAGAAGAAGAAGATCCTTTAGGAATCGTGTATTTTAATAGGCTTTTGATTTTTGTATGACATTAAAATATAAGGATAATAATTTTAATTTAGTACACTAGTCCTAGAGAAAAAACTTTTTTGACACGGATCACAGTCTTATGCCGCTAAGATTAGATTCGATAACTTTATGTTAGACTTTGAACGGAACTTGATTTCGTGTAACATTAGCACTCTTTATAATTTACACACCTTGAAGTACATCGTAATTAATTAATAGTTGTTTACACTTTGAATTATAATGCGTAATTGATATTAACTCTCTTAATTTCCAGCCTTTTATACCGCGATGCATATTATCTGAATTTGAAAGGATATCGCAACAGATTAAAACAACTGGTTTTTAACTGATTATCGACTTCCAAATGAATAAGAAATGAGGTCGCTAATTACTAACTAGTTAAATTTTACTATAAGTACTTAATAGGTTCTATTGAAATAAGTTACCTATTTCTAATTTTTTATTGTATAAGATCTAGGTACCGACGACTTTTTTACGACGACGACTTATCAATAATTATCACAAATTCGTTTTACGAAATGAAAATCTAAAGAGTAAATAAACAATAGTCAGACCTTATACGCTTTAGGTGATTGTACAAAAATATTGCATATTTGGTAAACTTTCAAACTTCACGCCAAAATCGTTATGATATCAATTATTGAATTCCATATAAAACGTGTGAATTTTAGTCAATATGTATCAGTTTCTAAGCAATTTTGGAAAGAATAATACATACTTTCAATACCTACAAAGATGTACTCGAAGGTATGAACATACACACACAAAATCTAGCTTTTCTAAACCCCGTAGGCTTTAGCTCTCAATTGATCTATTTATGTTAGTCCAATCAGCATCTAAACTCTAATTTATGTTTCGTCAACAGGTTTTGTGCTTTGCCGCATTCATCGCCGCTGCAGTGGCACAATTTGGATTTGAACACGGACATGGTATGGCATACTCCTCTAACCACATCTCCAAGCACGATGGACATCCGGAAATTGTCCACGGTCATGGTCACCACGTGGACTACCATGTATGTGTAACAATTTATTTATTATATTACATACCTACTATTTGTACTGCTACAAAAGCTATAAAATATGAAAGAATTTACTAAATATTTCAATTTAAGAAGACCATCGGTGAGTTCTTTGTATTTTATTAACAAACTTGTAATACTGGGTGAAAAAATACGTTTCACAATATTATTATTATTTTAAAAAGCTTATTATTAAAAGCAATCTTAAATTAAAGTGCAAGTTTCGACCGAAAGTGATATTACAAGTAAACCCTTAGTTAACCCTTTTTAAAATTTCATGGTTTGGCGTGGGTCATTGGGTAATATAATCATCGATTTAATATTCGCCTTATTACTAAATAGCTAGATAATATAGACTTAGATTGGGTAGATTTCGAATTATTTAATATTCAGGATGAATATCTGCCTCTCTGGGATACAAACTGATCTCTGCATTTAACTTGGACAAAATCAGTTAAGTAAGCGGATAGTTAGATACCATTTTAGTGAAATGACGAGCTGATCGATAGTGACTGCTTTTTACGTCAATGTCATTCTGACTTTCGTCTTGTAGGAATTTGAAGGGCGAGAATCGTATCCATCTGATCCTATGAGATATACTAGGAGACTCGCCTGCACCTCCTTGGTATCCTTAAAAAAGGCCTTCCCAAGGCCTTTAAAAATATATTGCACTGCTTGTACAATTTGCGCCAGGCGTCCGCTCACTCGCTGGTGGAATTTACTGTCACCATGTAGTGAAACGACCAGCTTGATAGAGACTGTTTTAGTTCTTGAAATTATTCAACTACCTACATATAAAATTAATAATATTTTGTAACTAACTATAGTTATACAACAGCCATGAAACAGCAAAATTCAGACAAACACACCCTTGTATTTACAATATTAATATGAAGGAACATGGTGGTTTTTACGTACACGTAAAATTTGTGTAAACTCATTCGACATAAAGCAATGCTATTTTACCTTGCAGACACACCCGCATTACACTTTTGACTACAAGGTCGAGGATCATCACACCGGTGACATGAAGTCGCAGCATGAGACTCGCGATGGTGATGTAGTGAAGGGTGTTTACTCCCTCCACCAGCCTGATGGGTCCGAAAGAACCGTACATTACCATGGCGACCACCATACTGGGTAAGAACAACTTCCTCTGCGATTTAATTCTCATTGCTGAGGGCAGTGCCCCTTATTTTTATGGTAGGGCTGTCCATTGGATAGCAGTAATGTTTCTTGTAAGTTTACGCATCCCTCAAAAACGATGAACCAATTAGACTATAAGTTACATTACAAATTAACCAAAATCTAAATTATGCCTATAAAATCACAAGTTTTATAGCCAGACTTCAAAATTTCATTTAGAAGTCATATAATAGGTGACAGTCATAGTTTTTTTACCACCTTAACAGCGAAGCCGTATAGAAGATTTTCACAGTATCAAACAACCCTGACCACATCCCTAGAAGATACTTTTTTTTATCCCCAATCGTATATCGTCCAAAACTTACGGAGCTTATTTAATTGTATACCTTATCCCTTTTCTTTACTTATAATGACTTTACTTTCAGATTCCATGCAGATGTTAAATACGCAACACACCATATTGTGCCTGAAAAGCATTATTAAATTATGTTAGCTTTTTCAAATTTAGATAGATAGATAGATAGACAAACACTTACATGTTACATGCTTAAACGAAGAAACAAAAGACAAAAACAAAGAGCTAAAACAGAAAGGTGCTAAGGCGGCGATATTGCTAATGTAATGTCTTACAGACAACCAAGGATTTTGGTAACATCTTTTAGTAGAAGAAACTTAGTGTATACAATAGATACCAATTTTTGTACCACACGGTGGACGGACGACATCAAGAGAGTCGCAGGGAGTCAATGGAGCGAGGCGGCGCAAGACCGTGGCTTGTGGAGGACCCTACAAGAGACCTGTATGACCAGCAGTGGACGTCCATCGGTTGACGACGACGACGACGACCAAATTTTGTAATACCTAATGATAGCTGAGATAGAAAAATTAAAAAAAGTAACGTCGTATCAGCGTTACACTGTCATTGATGATTTGTCAGGAAAAAAAATTACAATATTATAGGTATATAATATAGTCGTAGGCAAAGACCACACATCTGCTGGTTTGTAATTGACTTCCACATAATTATCCGCAATAAGATATCCTAAAATGATGAGTGGAAAGCTAAAAGTATGCCTATTACCTATTGTGTAATTTAGAGTTAGCGAATACTTCACCGTTTTTCACTTATTAAATTATTATTAAATAAACATAACCTTAAATTGCAAAGGATGCAACCAAGAAGAAACCGGATAACAATGAGTTTATTAGTAGCCGTAAATATGATTTGATTGTAGTTTTAGCAGGAAGCTAATTTGAAATTAAATGGAGCCAATACATTGTATTAAGTATAGTAACGAAGATTATGAACTGATATATACATTAGAATAACATTCCATTTTTTAATTTTACGCCATCCTATCCTAGTGGCACAGTAGGTAAGCGAAGCGGTGATAGCCTGTTGGTTAATACTTAGGCATCACATTTGAGGGGTTGGAACCCTCAAATATGATGCCTAAGTATCTCTACTACTCTATCGATACTCTACGCTTGCGCCTCCACTAACTTGTCGACGCTTAGTGCATTTTAAGAAAAGCTTCAACGGTGTAGGAAAACATCGAGAGGAAACTTGCATACCTGAGAGGTTCTCAAATATGAGACTCAATCCAATCCACACCAACACGCTAATATATAATGGCCTGAACTCTTCTTGTTCTGATACAATCTGAGAAGAGAACGGTGCTCAGTTTAGAGGATGGTGGTTTAGTTAAGAAATAAAGAGATACAATTTAAGAAAACGTTTCATTTATTTGTTTAATATTTGGTTAATTTTAAAGAGGGACATATTCGTATTACCTAATGTAGGTATGCAACGGAAAAAAAAAAACGGGCGGGACACAACAAATCGTCCACACGATACGCGTCGCATGGGAAACACGTTTCGTTGTACCGCACAGGTCTGTGCAGGTCCATATAAAATGCTCATAAAATCCTTATAAAATGCATATAGCATTTTATAAGGATTTTCTTGCTGAGCTGCTTTCCTTTATCTGCCCTGTCCGTAGTGCATTTTCGACACTTGATCGGACCTAAGCTTAAAAGTAACTTCATATCTACAGAAATATCTGTAGATACCTACATAGATACTATACCTACTGTGAAACTTAAGAAGCCTCATAGCAGTATTCCCACGTAAAATTAAAAGTGCACTGGACCCATTAACTACTTCACTTTTAAAATGTTGACCGCTTCCTATGAAAGCTTTACAGAGGAAAAATGACACTATACCGCAAGGTTGATCAATCAATGAAAAATGCATCCTTTGCATCGAAGATACTAAAAATGTATTTTAATATTTCAGGTGTGATTTTAAGACACAGGGTTTATAGTAGATTATACACCAAGGGGATAAAGCACTGTTTTATGTCACGGGCGCTACATTGAATCCTGAACGTAACGAAGGGCTCCAAATGTAACTCCCGAGCGCAGCGAGGGTGTTATAAGTTAATTCCCGAGCAAAGCGAGGGAATTAAGATTGAGTCCTGAGTGCAGTGAGGGATTCAAGCGCCCAAGAAAAAAACAGTTTTATCCCGGTGGTGTATACTCTACTTTTCTCACTTCATGCGAGACAATAAAAAACCAGGCTTAGTAGATAGTGTTTTTTTTTTATCCACTACAAGCTAGCCCTTGACTACGATCTCACCTGATGGTAAGTGATGATGCAGTCTAAGATGGTAGAGGGCTAACCTGTTAGGGGCATGGCAGTTATATTCAACCCATACCCCTTCGGTTTCTACACGGCATCGTACCGGAACGCTAAATCGCTTAGCGGCACGTCTTTGCCGGTAGGGTGGTAACTAGCCACGGCCGAAGCCTCCCACCAGGCCAGACCAGGGAAAATTCAGAAATTATAAATTCCCAAATTGACCCTGCCGGGGATCGAACCCAGGACCTCCGCAAGTTAAGGCAACAGCGCTACACACTGCACCACGGAGGTCGTTATTACAGAAAATTAAAAGTGAAAATTGATATTGGAGACATTAGTCCAATTATGGAAAGATAACGTTATATTTAATAGCTTCTGGAGTCAAAATACTCATCACATCACTCATAAATATACATCACTCGACATTTTTGAAATATTTTTTTAAATATTTATAGAATCTTCTAAAGGTACTACTAGCTACGGCTATAGCAACTTCTTTCAGCTGGCGTGGCCTACTCGATTTGACAAACAAACGAAGTTCGTTTCAGTGCGAATCTAGTGGGCCACGGCCTATATAGCCACTTCTTTCAGCTGGCGTAGCCTACTCGATTTGACAAACAAATGAAGTTCGTCTCAGTGCGAATCTAGTGGGCCACGGCTTCGGTTTTCTAAAATCGAGTTGGCCGCGCCCGCTGAGAACACATTCTGTTTAGCGAAATTAGACTTTATGCACATAGCAATAAGAATTATGAAAGTGAAAATCACATTATTAACCAGCGGGTTATAATGAAATTCAATAGAACATTATAACCCGGCTAAAGCCAAGAGATATAATGTCTTGCTTTCGGTAAGGTTTACATGACATATAATTCGGCATTGTCGAGCATGTGGTGTGAAAAATATTTTTCGTTCACTTTGATGATAAAATAGCAATAGCATCGGTCCTTGTAATATGGTTTAACGAGAAGTTTATTGCTTTAAACTGAACCAGATAAAATCATAAAAAACACGTTTTTCTGAGAAATATTTCCCTCTGAACTTGAACTAAATAACCGTAGCTTTGGTTAGTATTTCGTTACATAGTACACACAAAATTAAGCTGCCATTTAGAGATGAACAGTGATACTTTTGAGAAAAAATAAACACTAGTTAACATTCTGTAAACGTCTTAACTAAATCGTAGAATTTCATTAACATTTCAAATATTTAATTAGTAGTTTTTCAACACACATAATAATATGCTTTCTTTTTTAGCTTATACTGTAAAAGTCATACCCACTTCAAATGGTTCCATTAATACCTACTAGCTACATTTCTTTAAAAAAAAACTCAAATGCTTGGTTTTTTTTATTTTATTACGGTATCAACTGAATATAATAACTAGAGGAATAATCTTCTTACTTCATTTCGTTTAATTTAAAGAAAAAATAAATGTATTGAATTCTAACTAGATTAATTTTGCATAAATTGATTTGTTTCCAAACTTTAATAACCTTTGAGGGCTCACTTAAACTGGTTAAGGAAAGCAAAAATAATGCTATGTGAGCTTTTGACCTTGCCCAATAAAAATCACTCCTACTATAAAAGTGGCACTTTGCAAGTGTTTTGGATCAGTTGAACGACTACTTTCCCAATATGTACTCCAAAGTAAGTGAGCTTACTTTATTGATAATAATCTTATTAATTACTGAAGCCGTCAAGTGTCACATAATGTTAAAATATACTAGATTTCAAATCACAGAAAGACATAATCGCGTCATTTTTCTTACCTAAGTACGCGCCAATCCCGTTATACGAGTGTGCAAAAAAAGTTACCGCCAGGGAGGAGTGGAGACGGATTGCCAAGCGAGCCATAGCTAAAATGATGACAACGACCATTTTGCCATGTTACATAAAATTTACATAGAATTAAATTAATACGGAAGTTTATCATAACAGTTTTTTAAATGGGTTTGTTTACTTATTTTCAGATCATTGCTATCGCTTTGAGCGCTGTATTGGCGGTCGCATCCGCTGGTCTTGTGCCCGCAGCGCACTACTCCTCAGCTGCTGCCGTATCCTCCCAAAGCATCGTGCGCCACGACCAGGGTCATGGCATCGCTGCAGCACCTATCGCCTACAACGCGGCTCCTCTAGGTTACTCAGCCTATGCCGCTCCTGCCCACATCTCCGGTCACGCCGCTGTTTCTTCACAAAACATCGTACGCCACGACCAGGGACATAGATCCATTGCCGTAGCTACCCCCATCTCCTACGCCGCTGCCCCTGTGGCCTACGCTGCACCTCGTCTCTCCGGCCACGGTGCCGTCTCTTCCCAAAACATTGTGCGCCACAACCAAGGCTACGGCTCGATCGGCCTAGCTTCGTCTGGTCTGGCCTACGCTTCACCAGCGCGTCTTGCGATCGCCCACTCTGCTCCTGTTGTTCACGTCGCCGCCCACCAGCCAGAACCCTATAACGTAAGAATTCATTGTAAAAACTTATTAATTGCAAAATAATTACGATAAAATATACAACTTAGTTAATACATAATAATATGTCTCTTGTGAAAATGTACTTATTATCAATTTTTATTTCATAGACACACCCCCAGTACGAGTTCTCTTACTCCGTCGCTGACGGTCACACCGGCGACAACAAGTCCCAGCACGAGAGCCGCGACGGAGACGTCGTACATGGCGAATACTCTCTGCTCGAAGCTGACGGTTCCGTACGCAAAGTGGAGTACACCGCTGACGCACACAACGGCTTCAACGCTGTTGTCCACCGCTCCGCTCCTACCGTCCATGCTGCCCCAGTAGCGCATGCTCCAGTCCATATTCTCTCGCATTATTAAAATACACCTTCCATTTAATTTAAGGACACCCATGTGCATGTAAATATTTAATTTAAATATACCACAATTCGTTATTAAGTTACTTCTTTTTATTTTTAACTAGTGATCCTCGCGCTCCTCATGATTTCAGACCTAATAATGACCTACAGTAAAACCAATTTTTTCTTAATGGGAACAAATGTTTTAACATATTTTATATTTGAATAATTTTGTTATGCCCTAAACAGAGCCACAATAATTGAAAATAGCGCCGCCTATGAACACAATTAGTGTAAAGATTGGCCAAAGGATAACTTGGTCTAGAATTTCATAGACCAAGTGTTTCTGTGGTGACCAAGTGATTCTGTGGTTATGCTCCCTAGAAAAATCGACACAATGAGGTGCCAACTGCCAATGTGGAGACCCAAAACAATATGAAGAATATACAAATCGTGTGGCTAATAATTGGCACCGACTCCAAAAAATATTATTATAGAACTACATTAACTTTTCTAAATAATATAATAGGTATATTCGGTAATAAATTTTTTTTTTTTTTAGTGTTTGTGGTTATTGAAGTCTAGTTCTTAGGCCAGTTTATTTTTTATTTTTTTTTCACATTTAAAATACCTAATAGTTGATTTAGTACCTATTATTTTTCCGCATAACGACCCCACTCTCATCATTTAATTATTTATAAGAAAAACTCGATGAAACTTTTAAAAATGGCGCGTTGTTGTACCTAATTAAGATTTTTTTAAATGGCTTCATGGCTCTAGTACGCTGTAGGGTCTAGCTCTTAACTTCCAGCCTGTACTATATTCAGCCTAAACTTTATTTGATTTATAAAATTAAATTTTTTTATTAATTAACTAGCTGATGCCCGCGACTCCGTCCGCGTGGATTAAGGTTCCCGCGGGAACTCCTTAATTTTCCGGGATAAAAAAATACTAAAAATTTTGCTACTTTATGTTTGAGGATCGTGTGAGGTTAAAAACATACTACTATAATAAATGCTAATATACTAATATTATAAATGCAAAAGTGTGTTTGTTTGTTGGTTTATTGATTTGTTCCTCAATCACGCCGCAAAGGAGCAACAGATCGACGTGATTTTTGAAATGAGCATACTTAAGGACCTGGAGAGTGACATAGGCTAATTTTTATCCCGGAAAATTAAGGAGCGGGAATCAACAAACTTAAACCACGCGGACAAAGTCGCGGGCATCAGCTAGTTCTAAATAATTGACCGACGTAACCCCTACTGCTCAAGAAAAAAAACTATTGCCGATTTCATAATAACAGTACTTGCTTGCCTAGCTACCCTGGCTTCGCACGAGTAAGTTTACGCTACAAGCTACGGCTTTTATCTACAGTGTGGTTTAAAATCTACGTTTTAATTAAGCTGTGATTTAGCTGTTGGCAATTGATTTGCTATTACCACTCTCCATCTCTCAAATGCTCATAGGATCTTCATGATTTTTTTATAATACAAACCTGACCGTGCAATCTTTGTAATGCCATCAGTAATGTAAACAGAATAATTGCCAAAATTGGTTGTGGTTTGGGGCAGTTATGGACTAAACTCGCCAAAAACTTTTAGCCCTTTTTGGGATACCAAATGAACTTGTTGACATCAAATAGAAAAATTAACTAAGCCATTTACTAAATTGCAATTATTATACTTCACTATATTACCTATACTATACCTAAATATTATTATAATATTATTATTATTTTGGTTTAAATTTTTTTATTCTCTTCAATTAATGAAGGTGAGAATAATTATGCACGGGCCGGAGCCAAGTGCATAATTCGAATTATCTACTCCTGTGTTAAAAACTTACGTACTAAGCGGCATATATTTAGGATTACGGCCTTTTGTAGAAGCAAATAGTATTTAGTGCTTTCAAACTATTATGCAGTGTTTTAGGGATAAATCCTGTAGATGAAGTAATAACAGGGACAGTTCTGGTGCTGTTCACTTTCCACTGGGTTTTAATTTCTATAGATAAGTCGGTGTATTTTGCAATCTTTTCTGTGTATGTAGAAGCTTAATTGTGTGTACAGATTGCAATATCTATTAGGAGTACTGAATTATTTTGTTTATCTAGTATAGATATATCGGGTCTATAGAACTGACTGTGGCTGGTATTTATAGTACGGTACTTTTTCTTCTATTAACTTATATTGATACGCTAGATTTTGGTGGATTATGGCTGCAACTTGATGGTGGCGATGTTTGTAGTCTGTCTGTGCTATGGATTTGCATGCACCGGTTATATGCTGTATAGTTTCTGTACAGCTATGGCATCGTCTGCATGTATCGACGACGTTTGGATTACGGATAATGTATTTCTGGTAGTTTTTGGTATCAATAACTTGATCTTGGATGGCAAGCATGAAACCCTCAGTTCCAGGGAATAGATCGCCTCGTTTGAGCCACTAAAATTTTACATTCAATGCTGACAGAGCTTGTTCATTATTATTTTTACTATTCATTTATTTCAGACAACAATGCCCATATTATAAACACAAATAAATACAATATAAAAAGACTACTACGGTAGGGATTTTTCTCTTGCTTCCCTATGGCGACGGTACACTATGCTCTCAGGCCAAAAGTCCGCACTGATAGAAACACATTTTTGCACAAAGCCAGAACTTCAGTACGTAGGAGTTGAAGTAGGTCGTTCTACTCGACTTCAGCTCTTCCAGGTTCATCCGCACTTCTTCAGTTGGTCTTCCTTCTGCAGATGTACCTACCATAGCGTTCTTCGTACGTATCCGAAATATGTTTATATGTTAAATATGTTTCTTCTTTCCCCAACTTTTCTCTTTATATTGTACGCACTGTTATTTCAACCCTGTCCGGCTGTCCCCACTACCAAAGGTTAACTGGAAGAGAATACCTCTAGGTATTAAATTCGCCTTTGTGCTTTGAAATGTATGGGCAATAAAGAATTTAAAACAAACAAAGCAAAATAAACTGCGTTAACATATAGAAAAATATTCTATCTGTTAACGCAGTGTTAGCTTTAAGAACGTCAAGTTTTATTCAAATCCGCCCTCCACCTCTACACATGTTAAAACTTGTGAAGAGGTGGAGGGCGGACTCCTCAACGGGAAAAAGTAAATCAATTGCGATCAGTGTAATAGCTAATAGCATATTAAAACGTAGATTTGTTACGCTACTTTACCTATATTAAAACCTACACTGAGAAAAATTTTCATCACAAATACCGTGAATTCACATCAAGCACGGAGCATACTGATATCGCCAAAAAGTACGATGATGCTACTGCTCCTGCTGATAATTGTGTATTATGATGACATGTCACCATTGCTGTAACCTGATGCGTATACAGTATTTAGTGATTTCCTAGTATTTTTCCTACTATTTAAGTGAGCCTTCCTCATAACACGAATTATTCCTATTATTCATCGTACCATTTATTTATGCTTTCCTCTTAGCTTGAATTATTTCCTATTGTTTTTCCTACTATTCATCTATGATTTCCTTTCGTCTCAGGTTATTTCCTATTATTTGTGCTCGTATTTATCTATGCCTTCCTCTCATTTCAGGTTATTTCCTATTATTTGTCCTAGTATTTATCTATGACTTCCTCTCATCTCAGGTAATTACCTATTCTTTTTCCTACTATTTATCTATGCTTTCTTCTAATCTCAGGTTATTTCCTATTATTTTTCCTACTATTTATCTATGCCTTCCTCTCACCTCAGGTTATTTCCTATTATTTTTCCTACTATTTATTATGATTTCCTCTCATCTCAGGTTATTCCTGTTATTTGTCCTGATATTTTAAATGCTTTCCTCGCATCTCAAGTTATTTCCTATTATTTTTCCTACTATTTATCTATGCTTTCCTCTCATCTCAAGTTATTTCCTATTATTTGTCCTACTATTTCTTTATACCTATTCCTCTGTTCTCGGGTTGTGTCCTATTATTTCTTCCTAATCATTTTCTACGAGCTTCCCTTTTTTTGAAGCCGGTATCAATGGTTCCTTCATGTGTGAGTCCAGACCCTTCTGGTGAGGCCTTAGGTCTCACCAGAAGGGAACCCGAGAAGAGAGGAATTAGAATACAGAAATAGTATAGTTCGCCTTAAGGTAGCTTTTTTTCAGGTATCCCGCCGAGTACTGTTACAAATAATAATTTTAATTCGTCAATACTATAGAGGAAGAAACTGAAAACTTAAAACATAACAAGAACCTTAAAAGTGAGAAATACATAAAATCACTGAGAATAAACACTTCTAATAGGGGCAGATTGGAGACAACATACAAAAGAAATAACATAAGTAGCATAAATTCAATATTTTATTCAATTATTACCGATACATGTATCAGCAGAACTTACTATTTATTTACATCCAATCAATTATAACGAATTAATTACACATAAGACGTATTACCTCGCATTAGAGTTAGTGTGTTTGGGCAAGGACCAACAGCATATTTGTATGGAAAACACAGATAAGACTTGTACGTTTCACTTCTTAAGCATTGTAATGAAAATTAAATTCAATAGTTTCTAGCAATGAAAATAAACATCATCTGTATCGGTCACCAAAATTGTTTGAATTTTCTGCCTCACTATTGACGTGGGTCACGAAGCCGTCTAGTATCTCTGCTCGGCTCGCGTGCCAGTCTTTTTTGGATCGTCGAGCGGGAGGAATAGATATTAAATAAGCAACCCAGCAGCAAAATTGCTGCGATCACTCTCGTCTCTGGTTTTGAATCTGGAAAGAAAATAGAATAATAGTAAATAATTCCGCACCTATTTACTACAGGGCACGGGTCTTCTCTCAGAATGAGAGGGATATAGCAATACTCGTAGCATACCGCGCAGGCCAAGTAGGTACTTAGTGGGTTTCGCACACCTTTGAGAACTATGTACTCCTAGTGAACTTTCCAGCATGCAGATTACATCACTATGTTTCACAAATATTCACAAACGCACATAGGTATAAAAAGTCAGAGTCCAATGAAATGACCTGAAGCAATAGGCTATCACTACTTAATTCCGCTTGTTTGCATTTATTACTTTTTAGGTATGTAAATATTCATTAAACACAAGCAAACAAGCGACAGAATAATACACATGATTCTGTATTATAATTTCGGAAAAAAAGTGGTTGTGACATACAAATTTTTGTGGCACTATATCATATGTACCTATGTGAATTGTGAGTGTTTACAGCGAATTTAAGCCCACCTTAAAATCTATCTCCATTCAAAATTTCAACCAATTCGGTTCAGTAGTTCAGTACCTAGTTGAGGCTTGAAGGAGTAACCATTCACATTTCACACTACACACATACAAACTTTTGCCTTTAATATTAGTGTGATTAGCAATCAGCATAACAATCTACTTCGGTATTCCATGACACAATGAGTAACTAATGAATAAGTATGGTATATGAAATAACTTAATGAGGTTGAAAGCCCAGTTCAGAAAAAGATCTGTACTTAGTTAAAAGTAGTCAACTTACCGGCAAATTACTCATTAAAGTCCGTCAGGTTCCATTTGATCAGCAAATCACAAGTGGCTTGATTCATATTATTAACTAAAACTAATATAAATTTAGGTATCTCTTTCCTTTATAATATACTATTATTTATAAAGAAAAGAATGTCACATGAACTCTAGTCGCACAATAACCACGTTCAGTTGTCACTCCACGGGGACGAAGCACAGAATAAAATATAAATAATAGACGAAGCCACAAATGAAATGTTTCGAGTTACGACATGTCGCGAACGTCGCGCGTCGCGCTGCGGTCATCGTATTTTCGAGGACTTTATCCTATTTTTGTTTCGGTAATAGGATTCACATAATAATAATATGATTTAGGTTCATAAAATGTGATGCATTCTCTATAAGTGAAATTAAATTACACGTCAAGGTGACTTCAGCGTTTTATTAGAGACTATAGCTTTTGCCCGCGACTTCGTCCGCGTCGAATTAGGTTTCTAAGAACAAAAAAAACAAATTACGGACTTTAGTCATCTATTCCCCTTTTAGGTGCGGAATTTACCAAATCTGTAAATCACGAATTCATTTTTTCAACAAAAGCCCAAATCAAGTTTTACGGATATACCTACCTTATAACTTCAAAAATGAAGGACTGTCTTACAAACTTTAATCCCCAACTTCACCGTTTTGGGGGTGAAATTTTCAAAACCTGTAAAACACGTATTTCTTCATTTTTAACCATAATCCCAAATACTAAGTTTTATGGCTACAACTTGAAAAATGACGGAATTTCATACAAACTTTCACCCCCTATTTAACCCCCTAGGGGGTGGAATTTTGAAAAGTACTTCTTTAATACACTTCTAAGGTATTCAAGGACTATTATTTCAAATTTTCAAATTACATTCCGGGTTTGAAGTTAATTGGACCTAATACTGAGGGTTGTGATGCCTGTAACTTCTAAACTACAAAACCAATGACCTTGAAATGTTTATGGATCAATCTTTGAAATATCTTCTTTATAACAAAAGAAGAATGAATGAAATCGGTCGCCGCATAAGGGAGTTACAACTAAATATATATTTTGATTTTCATCCCCTCTCCCAAGGGAACCGTGCTGAATTTCGGGATAAAAAGTATCCTATGTCCTACCTCGTAGTATGAACTCAAATCTTGCCAAGTTTCATTTGTATCCGTTTAGTAGTTTCGGCGTGATGCGCGGCCAAGAAACAGACAGACAGACAAACAGACAGACAGACAGGCAGGATGGACCTGTTACAATTTTATTATAAGTAGGTATACATTGAGTTCATAGTAGGAAAGCTTTATAATATACGGAGACACTTTCCTTATGTTTTACAATTACATATAAACATAATTGTAACTATCATCTTATTTCCTCAGAAAGTGTATTATTTCCTATTACATCGTGTTATTACAAGAAAAGGATAAAGTAATTTTATGTGACCGATTTTTACGATGACTAGTATCCTAATATTGCTTTATATATCCAAACAATTCGTTTCTAGCATAACATTTAATTACTATCAACTTATTTTAGAATTACGCACATGGTTTAAAATTATTTCACCATATTTAAGATTAAGAAAAAATGACATTTTTCTCAGTGTATGCATAGGTATAGTATACAGTGGAACCCAGATGTTAGGACGGGACGGGTCAGCTTGTCAATAAAAAAGCTTCGACTATCCATACTTAATATTATAAATGCGCAAGTGTCTCTGTCTATCTGTCTATCTGCTACGCTTTCACAGCCCATCTGTTCAACCGATTACGATGCAATTTGGTACAGGGATAGATTATATCCCGGGGAAGGACATAGGCTACTTTTTATCCCGGAAAATTCAAAAGTTCCCGCGAGAATCAAAACCTTAATCCACGCGGACGAAGTCGCGGGCATCATCTAGTATTGACATTAAATATTTTAAGTACCATTCGTCCAAGGTATCATTGTAAAGGATTTGAAAGATACTTTCTTTCAATAATATTAGCATAATATTTACGTTGACCTTGCCAAAACATTTACTATAAAAGCAGCTCCTTGCAATGATTATGTATCAGTTGAACAACAACTTTGTCAACATGTTCTCCAAAGTAAGTCAAGTTTACAAGTTAATATTATTAATTTAATTATTTCGGCTATTGGTATATTTTGTCTAGAAATTACGTTTAATTCAAATATAAAACAGTTTTCCTAGAATCAAAGCAATTTAATGAATAGGAATGTTTATTATTTTCAGATCATCACATTGAGCGCCATCCTGGCTGTATCAGCTGCTGGACTATTGCCCGCAGCGCACTACTCAAACGCTGCCGCCGTCTCTTCCCAAAGCATCGTGCGTCATGACCAACCCCATGGCATCGCTGGCGCTCAGATCGCCTACGCTTCTCCCGTAGCCTACTCAGCTCCCGTTTCCTACGCTGCTCCTCGTCTCTCCGGCTACGGTGCCGTCTCTTCCCAAAACATTGTGCGCCACAACCAAGGCTACGGCTCTATCGGTCTAGCTGCGTCTCCTCTCGCCTACGCTGCACCAGCGCGTCTTGCGATCGCCCACTCTGCTCCTGTTGTCCACGCTGCTCCCATCTACCACGCCGCTCCTGCCCACGGCATCATCGCCGCTCACCAGCCAGAACCCTATGACGTAAGAATTTATTGGCTTATTTTATTCATTACTTAGACGTAAGACTTGAAATTATGATAAAATATGATATAACTTCTATATCTCTTGTGAAAATGTACTTATAATCTATTTTATTTTAAAGGCACACCCCAAGTACGACTTCTCCTACTCGGTAGCTGACGGTCACACCGGCGACAACAAGTCCCAGCACGAGAGCCGCGACGGAGACGTCGTACATGGCGAATACTCTCTGCTCGAAGCTGACGGTTCCGTACGCAAAGTGGAGTACACCGCTGACGCACACAACGGCTTCAACGCTGTGGTCCACCGCTCTGCTCCTACCGTCCATGCTGCCCCAGTAGCGCATGCTCCAGCCCATATTCTCTCGCATTATTAAATAGTTCCCAATAATTATGTTATGGATTTAATGCATGTAAATGTAAATATTTAATTAAAATATAACACAATTCGTTACTAAGTTACTTCGTTTTCTTTATCTATTGTTGTCTTTGTGATTTATCATTTACATAGATTCCTTTTAGATTCGAACAAAAGTCACCAAGCAAGTTCATTGCTCGTGAGATAGAAAATTAATACCTACTTTATTACTAGGTACTAAAAATGCGGGCCTCAAGACCGCGACTTCGTCGGCGTGGTTTAATTTAATATAACTCCCGCGGCAACTCCTTAATTTTCCGGGATAAAAAGTAGCCTATGTCACTCTCCAGGTCCTCAACTATACCCATGGCAAAAATCACATCAATTCGTTTGTTCCGTTACGGTATAATTGAAGGACAAACCATTAACCAACAAACCAATAAACCAACAAACAAACACACTTTTTCGCATATATAATATAAGTATGATATAATCCATGTCCATACTTAATAATATTATGAATGCGAAAGTGTGTCTGTCTGTTTGTCTGTCTGTATGTCTGTCTGTCCGTCTGTCTGTCTGTCTGTTACGCTTTCACGGCCCAACTACTCAACCGTTTTTGATGAAATTTGGTACAGAGATACTTTATATCCCAGAAAATTAAGGAGTTCCCGAGGGAGTTAAAAAACCTTAATCCACGCGGACGAAGTCGCGGGCATCATCTAGTATATAAAATACTAGATACTAGACTAGGCTGTACTAGGTGACGATATGGGTAACATTAACACATTGACGCATACTTACATTGCGTGCAAATTATTTCAAAAATGGAACATAAAAAAAGTATAGTTCGCGCGCGAGTTGAATGCAGAGTAAATGTTTTATGACACATACAGTTACTCTGCATTCAACTCGCGTGCGAACTGTAGATTCTGTCATAGCGTATTTATTCATTTCTTACAGTGGGTCGGCGCTCACACAAATCTCAGACCTGACTACCATCATACCATGACAGTTTTAGCAGACCTAGATGTACGGTACTGCATAAAAGACATTAGAGTGATAGAATTTTGTATTAAAAAAATTCTCCTAGTTTCATTCGTTAAGCCACTGTCACCCCGCAGCTTTGCTTTGTCTTGATTCCTTCGTTAAACGACTGACGACTGGTAGGAAAGAACGTATCTTCTTAGACTGTATCTATGACATTAGTTTGGGCTGTTGATATTAACCATAGACTATACATTTTTATTTCCTAGGCCTTAAATGCTAACTTTAGTCCGCCTACGTTAGCTATAGTCATATTTTTAGAGCATGAGAGGTGAAAAGGTAATATTTTATTCCAAATATTCGTTAAATCCAAACCGATGTTGACAATTTTTTTTCGATACCTACCATCAGTCCTGTGAACATTTTTTAAGGACTGACGACTAGTTTACTGATGGAAGACGGAACTCCTCATCGTGTAACAGCAAATATCAATCGCGATTAGTGTTATAGTTTATTAAAATACATCCAATTAAGAATTTAATAAACCCATGAAGAAATGCAACTCTCCCCTGTAGCCTATATAGGTATATATGTGTAACCTTGTAATAAAATATTAAAGAACCTGCTCGGAGGTAATACCTGCGTAGGCGTAGTACCCTTGCAACATGATGTTGAGGAACTGGGACGGTGAGCAGTGACGCGGCTTATACTTACCTAGTACCTACCAAGCAACAATGTGAGATCTATCCACAATTGGCAGATCCTTAGGTCTCATGGTTTAAGTGAGCAGTACATATAGGTATTACTGCAGCATCGGGTTAAGGAGTTGGGACAGAACTTATACCTTTTAGACACAAAGTCTATTTACAATCGGCAGATCCTCGGTCCTCATCATTTACCAAATGTCTGCAGTGGTAGCAACACTTCATTATCTGGTTGAGTGGTTGGAACCCGGAGCTTACATTTAATTGTACTTCCATGACAACCAAAATGAAATGTTCAAGAGAATCTAATTAAAAAAAACTAAATTTTGCCGGTGACTTCGTCCGCTTGAATTAAGTTTTTTTAATTCCCGGGGAAACTCCTAAATTTTCCGGGTAAAAAAGGCCTACGTCCCTCCCCAGGATGTAACCTACCTCTATACCAAATTTCATCAAAATCGTTTGAAAAGATGGGCCGTTAAAGCATAGCAGACAGACAGACAGACGAATAGACACTCTTGCGCGTTTAAAATATTAGTATGGATTAAAATAAAAGGAGTCACCACAACTGCAACGCCCCCTGTGACCAATTACTAAAAGTTAATTATTAAAAACCTGCAGGGCGACCGCGTATCTTTTGAATCAATCATTGATACATCGCAATCACCTCTGATTGGCTGAATTTTTGGTACTCTTGCTGCATCAATGGATTTCGTTCAATAGTGGAAGAGTGATGATTGCGATGTATCAATGATTGATGCAAAAGATACGTGGTCGCCCTACTGCTCTAAGGTGATACCTTTGTAATGCGAACAATGCGGTTCGATTCGCAGGCATCCACAAACTTCTCCTTCAGTTCGAGTTGGTCATTTGGCAAAAGTAACGATACGCTATTAAAACTCAAGATTATGTACACAATTTAAATTTATTTATCGTACAAAATTCAATTTAATTTATTTATTTATAAGACAACTATTACAATCACACTAGCTAGGTACCTACTGTTCGTTATCTAGAAAATCGTAGCCCAAGTAAGTTATGATATTTTAAATGTAGAAGTACAGATGAATCTATATTTAAAATTGGTAAGAATTATATAATAAAACTTGTTCTTGTTCTTTACAAAACTTAATATTACCCAGTTATGCTAGGTCATGTCTGAAGGTCGGTATAATAAGTATTAGCAGGTTTCTCACCTCGCTACCTTTTAGCTACCTTTAAGGGTCTACTACCTAATTTTGATAACTTACAGTATTAACTCAAACTCTCTCCTCCTATCAACCCAGTGCCGGCTCACTACTGAGCACGAAACTCCTCTCGGAATTAGAATAATCTTTTTAATAATCTTTGTAAGCCCTTACGTAATCCCTAAATTTTGAAACTTATGGATTGTATACGCGTATTAAAATATGTGCATGCGATATCAAGTAGTTAGTTGAGCCGCCCCGCCTTCGCATTGGTGACTTGATTTTATTTAGATAATACCACATTAACCTTTGTATTTTGTGCATTATTGTTAAAATCTAAGACTGAATAAACTAGTAGTTCGCCCCGAACTGCGACCTCGCGGCGCCATCTATTGACATCATTGTGAAGTTCTGTTAAAAATACTGAAGCTCATTAAAAATTAAATAATTTCATTTCCTTATAATATTTATCTAATTTTAGTATTTGTTGTTCAAGTACAGGATATAATTCAAATAATTGTTGAAGTTTCAGGCTCAGCCTTTCAGAAAATTTAGAGTTCTGAGGTCAACTTTGGACGTTAGAAAATCTCCACTTTGAAAGCCCCCCATTTCGTCAACTTTAAGGGAAAAATAAAAAATAAAAAATTTTTGGACTCTATTCCTAATTAATTAAAAGTAAAGTTACATTAATTTATTTGATAAATGCTTACAAATAAAACATATAATAATATATACAATTTCTTAAAATATTATCTTATTCCTAATTATCTTTAAAATGATATACCGCAACCCTAGGTAACGCTATAAAAAATATAATAAAGATTTTTATAACTTTTTAAGCCATATTCGGCGGGAGGCCATCGGTTTACATATTATATTTAAAGCTGAAGTAATTACGTACAGTAATTCAGAAGTTATAAGGCTCTGACAGACGGACGGACAAGTGCAAATTCACTCAAGTAGACTCAGAGACCTTCGCTTCGCTCGGTCAAAAACCAATACAAACAAATCCCGAAATTACCCTACTTTTATCAAGAAAAATAAAACTGAAATCGAAAATCTTAATGCACGCGAACGAATCGCGGACATCATCTAGTCCAATATTATAAATGCGAGTGTGACTGTCTGTCCGTCTGTTCAACCGATTTTGATGATATTTGGTATAGAAGTAGGTTACATTTATTGTATTCCGGAAAATTAAGGAATTCCCCCGGGAACAAGTGAATATAATTAAAATTATAAAAAATACGACTGCTCTACCGTAGCCCGTATTGAATTACCTTTGGAATCTTATTCACATTTTTATTAAATGATATTTTTTGTGAATCACTGGTTAATGAACTATAGTGTTGTACATTTTTGGAATCTACTCATCATTTTCTAGATGATGATTATATAGTTAATCTTAATTTCACGTATTTTTTTTCAACTTTAGTCTTTAATGCGGGACCATGGTCACCCCACCAATTTTTTTTAAATTTTACTAGCCTATGTCACCCGGAATAAGCTAGGGATTCTAACGATACCTCATTTATCAAAATCGGTTCTGGCGTATAGAAGTTATGGTGGAATATACAAACTCACATACATACATACCTACATGAACCCTGAGAACAATATACTCCTTTTTTCAGGCAGTCGTATTATTAAAAAAAACTTTTTCCACGCGGCATCGTCTAGTTCTAAATAAATAGCTTCGGGCTCGGTAACGATAACAAAGCTTGGCCTCCAAATATTCATAAAAGATTAAAACAGGAATCTTAGAGTTATATTTTAAGTAGATATACCTACATAGATACTTATTCATAAAAAGGATGTGAAAGAAAGTGAAACATTGAATATTGGAGTTGACCTTGCCTTAAAAACACTTACTATAAAAGCGGCTCCTTGCACAAATTATGTATCAGTTGAACAACAACTTTGTCAACATGTTCTCCAAAGTAAGACAGGTTTAATTTTTTTACAAAGAATGATCTTAAGGTCTAGCCCCACTACAAAGGCGCGGCGCGGCGAAGCGCTGGACCGACTAAAGCAACGTGGCACGGAGATGCACTACGGGACGCGGCTCCAAACAAACTCATACCGAGCTGATCCCGTGATCCGTATATAATATCTAGTGATTTAGACCTTTATAAAATAAGCTTACAGTGGAATATATGTGTGAAAATTAATCAGAAAATGCGCCTCATTATCGTCGTAATAATTTTGTGAATATAACATCTATTTTTTCAGATCATCACATTGAGCGCCATTCTGGCTGTATCAGCTGCTGGACTATTGCCCGCAGCGCACTACTCAAACGCTGCCGCCGTCTCTTCCCAAAGCATCGTGCGTCATGACCAACCCCACGGCATCGCTGGCGCGCAAATCGCCTACGCTTCTCCCGTAGCTTACTCAGCTCCCGTTTCATACGCTGCTCCTCGTCTGTCCGGCCACGGTGCCATCTCTTCCCAAAACATTGTGCGCCACAACCAAGGCTACGGCTCTATCGGCCTAGCTACGTCTCCTCTTGCCTACGCTGCACCAGCGCGTCTTGCCCATACGATCGCCCACTCTGCTCCTGTTGTCCACGCTGCTCCCATCTACCACGCTGCTCCCGCACATGGCATCATCGCCGCTCACCAGCCAGAACCCTATGACGTGAGAATTATTCAATTATTTTGAAATAAGAGATGGCTCTAATTGTTCTATGATAATGATTTAATCACTCAACATGTTTACAGGCTCACCCCAGCTACGACTTCTCCTACTCCGTCGCTGACGGTCACACCGGCGACAACAAGTCCCAGCACGAGAGCCGCGACGGAGACGTAGTACATGGCGAATACTCCCTGGTCGAAGCTGACGGTTCCGTACGCAAAGTGGAGTACTCCGCTGACGCACACAGTGGCTTCAACGCTGTAGTCCACCGCTCCGCACCCTCTGTTCACGCCGCCCCTGCACCCGTGATTGCGCATGCTCCTGCCCATATACTTGGTCATCATTAAATTCAACGATCTAGCTGTATCCGTCTATATTCCTAGATATGTACATAATTATTTAATGCTAACTATAATAAATTAAAACCAACACACAAATATTATTTCACTAGCTGATGCCCGCGACTTCGTCCGCGTGGTTTAAGTTTTTTTTTGATTCCCGCGGGAACTCTCTAATTTTCCGGGATAAAAAGTAGCCTATGTCACTCTCGGTCCGCAACTATACCCATGTCAAAAATCACGTCGATCATTTGCTCCGTTGCGGCGTGCTTGAAGGACAAACCAACAAACCAACAAACAAACACACTTTCGCATTTATAATATTAGTATGATTTATAATATTAGTAGGTATGACTCTCACGTGTGATGCACTACATTATTAACCGACTTCCAAAAAAGGAGGAGGTTCTCAATTCAGCGCGTATGTTTTTTTTTAATGTAGGTAGGTATGTCGATACATAATATCTCCGTGGTTTCTAAACTAGCAAGCAGTAAGCCACCGACCAGAAAAAAACAAAATAACACTATGATTGAGTGATAGACAGTAGACACAGATTATATCTTTGAATAAAGGACTATATTAGGATCTGTGATTAGGATACTTAGTCATAGACAATAGTAATAGTTCGATTAGGTTTTTAATCTGAGGTTCGATTCATCGGCTTCGGGAGTCGGGACATTGGTCGGGACAGGCAAAAATCATAGACCTTAAAGCCTGGTAATGGCCTGGTACTATGTCATAAATGAGCTGCTCAGCTGTTTACCTGCAGTGCGACTGCGTAACTTATGCATCAATCATTGTTACAGTATCAATTGTTGTGATTGGCTGAATTTATGGTATATTTGCTGCGTCAATGGATTTTGTCCAATAGTGGAAGAGAATTAACCTGAGTTAACCAATCAGAGGTGATTGCGATCGTTAGTCGTTACAGTGTGGCTGTCATTTTTAGCCGGTCGCCGTCTCGCCCTGCAGCAGAGCCCTGCAGCTCTGCCGTCTGCCCTGCAGCTTGTTCTTGTTGTGAAGTTTCAAGATAACTGTGTGAAATATTGTGATTTAAACACAGCCTCCTTTACTTTAATTTAAATCTTGAAAACCCGATTACCATTGCTTCTAATAAGTACATTTGTTTTGCTCTACAATTTGGTTAATAATCATTTTATGATGAGGTGCCATAATTGTGGTATATCCGTAAAACGGATTCGAAGGCATACCATATCAACGCTAGCATTGCCATTGGAAGCAAGACTCGCTGGATGGTTGGACAATCAGGTATGTACCTACATAAACTAGGTACATTTTAGTTGTACTAGGTAATATTATAAACTAGATGATTCCCGCGACTTCGTACACATGGATTAAGTTTTTTGATTCCCGCCGGAACTCGTTAATATTCCGGGATAAAAAGTAGCCTATGTCCTTCCCCGGGATACAACCTACCCCTGTACCCAATTTCATTCAAATCGGTTGAACGTATGAGCCGTGAAAGCGTTTCACACTTAGCACACTCGCATTTATAATATTAAGTATAGATGTGTCTTTGTTTGTGATCTTTGTCTTGAACACAGACAGAACGACAGATTGATGTATTTTTTTAGATGGAGATATTTTATGGGTAGCAAATACACAGGCTATGTTTTATCCCTGAAAGTGCACAATGCTATTGCGAGCTGCTAACAGCTTGTATATCCAGTCTGCACATTACCCACTGTATTAGCATTATCAACCTATCACCAGCCCACTACTGGGCATGGGTCTCCTCTCAAAATGGGAATGGTTTAGGCCATGGTCTACTACTTTAGCAAAGTGCAGATTGCCAGAATAAACATTTAAAGTAAACAATATTGTCTTGATAAAGGAACTAGAAATTTAATTTGCTATAATCGGCCCCAGTAGGTAAATCTGCAAGCAATGTTGACTCAACAATTCACGCTCAATCTCCTGAAGATGCACGTGTGTCGGAGTGAAATGTGGGTTGACAGTAATTTGGAAGATTTGTGTGGTGAATATCGCAAGCTACAAGTGCAAGATACACACTGTACCACATAGAGTAACATACTGTGGCGGATTATAGCAATTTAAATTTCTAGTTCCTTTATTATCATGGACTTCTGTAAAGTGATGCCTGCTTCTATCCAATATTTTCTTGATTAAAATGCATGTAACTCTGAAAAGTAACAGATGTGTGCCAGGGTTCAAACCCAGACTTCCCGAACTTCCCAAAAAGGAGGCTTAAGTCTTAACTACTAGGCTATCACTCCTCACTACTCACTTTCATGATATTTTCATTTTTCAGTTGCCGTTGGATGCTTATATTTGTCATCCCTGTTTCAGTTTATTGAATACTGAAGATGCTGACAATGTAAGATTACTAGGCCATTTAATGGTCTGTCGTGGGTGTGGTGTCTCAGTCAAAGGATCTCGTTACTATACAATTGTTGCAGATAGCCCATTACTACCCATTATTTCACATGATAATTGTCAGGTAAGTTATTTAATTTTTTATTTAAGTATTTTATTCAAAAACCGAGTTTCTTTCTGGTTCTTGTCTGTAGAAATGTCATTCTGAACCAGTGGTAGATTCACTCAACAATTCAAATGCACTTGTAAAAGTTTAATTGAATAAAAAAACATTTGAATTTGAATTATTATTTTATGTGTAGGTATTAATGTAACAAGAGTTGATGTTATGTATACAGTATTGCTATGATGAAATGTGTAAGGATTATCTGGTTAATTAATACCAGGATAAAGGATAAGTTTTGTGTGAGAGTACTTGGTTGCTTTGTTTGTCAATAAAGTTAACTTAAGTAGGTAGGTCACGATACTGTATGTCATTTCTAGTTTGTCAAGCTACCCAGTTAATACATGTGTTATATCGAACTCGAGTGTTTTCTTTATGTTTCCAAACATATTAGTTCATTAGACAAAATGTAACTTATATTCTGGTATGCAGTGGGATGACGAGAGAATAATGTTATAATAGCTAAAAAAATGTATGTTAATTAAGTTCATTCTATTTTTAGGTTAATATGACAACGATTTATGTATGTCGAGCCTGTTGGGTCCGAGGGATTCGTCGGCTAAATCGAGAGTCATCAAGCTCGTTACCACAGGATGTGGTTCAAGCCATGCCACATGCATCATTGACATTAAAGTCTCCGCCACCATTACCGCCACCACTACCACTACAGCCACTACAACCAGAACATGCAGCATCAACATACAATATAGTTGTACCAAATTACAAGCGCGCCATTAGTACTTCTAGCCGTTGTATATTCAATAATTGCACCAATCGTACATTTCATTTGATACCTATGTTTGCTAAAAGGATTTTAATAAAAGAGCACAATTTCTATGTGCCTAGTAGTTGCAGAGTTTGTAATAGTCACTTATTTTCTAATGAGTGGCACCTGTTACCACAAAATACTAATGTTATGTCCACTTTCAATGGCAGACAACTGGAAAACATGCTCAATATAGCAAAATCGGATAGGGATATTTTAGACTTCAATAATGTGGAAGAGATGCCAAATAATGTGTGCCATTATTGGACTGGTCGGACAGTAACTGAATTTTTAGAACTCTACAATAGAATACCTGAAAACTATGCTAAGCACCCAAAGCTTGCTTTAGCAATTTATTTAATTAAATTAAGAACTGGCGACAGCAATAGAAGACTTGCAACATTATTTAATTTGTCACAGTCAACAATTCAATTTCTTTTAAAAAAAGTACACAATGTGGCACAAGGGAGACTATAAATTATAATATCTTAATATATATACTTAGCTAGTCCAAATGATATGAAGACTAATTTTAGAATTGCGGGAGCCCTTTTATATAAATTTTATCCATTGGTTCAGGACAGCCCAAAAGCTGAACGAATAATACAGCGAGTTCAAAGATACATGGACAAACTGAATCTTGGCAATTTAATTTCATAAATGAATATAATCTCGACAGCAGGAGAGTGATGTTTACTCGTATAGATGGTAACCTGCCACAATTATAATTTTTTTGTGTATTAGAATATAATATAATGATTTACTTTTATTTGCATTCGGGCCATACCAGGTCAAGCAAGCAAGATCATATTATGGGGAACACAATATATGACAAAATGGAATATACCTTGTTGAAGTGTGTCCAGAGCTGGAACATTCCACAGAAATGGTTTTACATGTTGGTCGGAACCATCCATATATTTTATTGAGAGGTAGAGCAAAATGAAGGCATTTCACTCAAAAAATATATTTTCCTAAAATATTAATAGATAGAGAGCCTAGCGCAATTCTGCATTAGATGCAATATTAGGCAAATATTAAGCCACTATTGCAACTGTATAGTGGGCAATCATAAAGTTGGTTATTGTTGCCATTTGATAGCATTAGTCTGGTATCTTGTGTGAGCCAGACACCAAGATAATGTGCTAGCACCAGCAACATTTTTAGAAAATGTTTTGGTTTCTTTGGAAGAACAGTAAAAACTATGTTTTTACCCTCGACGAAACGGAGACGGTATATGTGTTTTTTCCCTTAGAGGTTGTGTTTGTTTGTGCACTTTTTTGTTACCATTTTTCTCAAAAAGTATTGGGCCGATTGAGATGCGGTTTTTTGCATTAGATGTGTATTGCTTGTGAGAAGGTTTTTAGATATATTTTAGGACCATAGAGAACCGAGCTGAGCTGTAGTCTATGATTTTAATTTTTCAATATGTTATCATTTTTCACAAAAAGTACTGGGACGATTCAGATGCGGTTTTTTGCATTAAGTAGATAGCTTGTAAGAAGGTTTTTGGATATATTTTAGGGCCATAGACAACCGAGCTGAGCTGTAGTCTATGATTTGAATTTTTCAATATGATACCATTTATCACAAAAAGTTCTGGGCCGATTGAGATGCGGTTTTTTATATATTTTAGGACCATAGACAACCAAGCTGAGCTGTAGTTTATGATTTTAATTTATCAATATGTTACCATTTTTCACAAAAAGTACTGGGCCCTCACTGGGCCGATTGAGATGCGGTTTTTCGCATTAGATATGTTTAGCTTGTGAGAAGGTTCTTAGATATATTTTACGAGCATAGACAACCAAGCTGAGCTGTAGTCTATGATTTTAATTTTTCAATATGTTATCATTTTTCACAAAAAGTACTGGGCTGATTGAGATGCGGTTTTTTGCATTAGATATATTTAGCTTGTACCTAGATGCTGTCCAGGGTCTCATGATGGATTCAGGAGGCGATCATGGGAACTCCTTAAATTCTCATCGTAAACCCGTCGTGTTTGGACTCTTTTGATTTGTCTTAACAATTAGCCCTTTGTACCTAGATGGAGCTCTGCAGTTCGTCGTGGGTTTTTTTAAAATATTTAATTTTATTTTATTACTTGTTTTTATTTTTATTAAAATATCGTTTGGTGCAATGTCACATGCCCGAGACCAAGTTCAGTGTAATGTATATTTTCTAACTCTGATGCTGAGATCTATATATAGAGCGTACTTTGACTTGGCTCAGACTTTACTTAGTGTTAAAACGTGATGGACTTAGGTAACTTAAATCTGTCTCGTTTTAACCAAGTCTTAAGTCTAAGCAAAGTCAAAGTTCGCTCTATAGATCTTACAATGAAAGTTCTCTCTACTTCAAAACCGAGACTAGATACGTATTAATGATTAAAATACTTACTTATTTTTACAAAATATCTACCGCACTAATCGGCCAGTATAGGTACAATAATTGTTTTTCTTTTTAAATCTATAGAAATAATTAGTAGGTACGAGTGTAATTTTATTATTTTATGATACCTACCTACTGTATAAAAATACTATTAACATCACCGTAAAGGCCATTCTAAAATGTCCCACAGCTGGGCACGGGCCACCTCTTTCATAGAAGGGAGTGATTTATTAGTGCAATGCAGCATAATTTAATAAAATAATTACATAATTCTTGCAATTATAGTTTTATTATTCCAGTGCCTCATCCCTGTCCAATTAATACAAAGCCTAATTATTTTCCTGAGAAACGTGGTGTGCAATATTATCAATATAGTATAAAATCCCAGTATAAAACGACCTTCACCGAGCTGGATAATAAATGAAAAGTATTTTATATCAAATTAAATATGTCAATAAATATTATTGCAAATGGATAATATCAAATTCGTTTTCATCAATATTTTTTCTTTCTTTTTCAAGAGGCTCTCCAGAAAATTTTTGTGTGGAAATTCTTGCCTCCACTAAGTATAGGTATGCGTTTGCATGTGAGTCGTCATAAATGTGGAAAAATCTGAGTTCCCCAAGTCCCAACGGCCTTCAGTTATTGAGGAATGGATCTTGGAACAAATAATTTTCACGACCTTCGGCCCTTTGGTGAGCCGGTGAAAAAAGTTGAATGTATTTGTGTGTAGGTAAGTAAGTAGGTAGGTACCTACTTAATGATGTATGTTCCACCGTAGCGCCTAAACTTCTTTAAATCCGAAAAAGTAGGCGCCTTTAAAAAACCGGAAAAAAAGTCTGGTTATAGTTTTTTAAGTATTAGGTAACTACTACTGCTTGATAAAAAGCTTTTACTGTCATGTAGTTAGAGTCTTGTAAAGACTAAAACTTAGTATGGAGATTGTGTACGGAACTCCTCAACGGGTAACAGCAAAATATCAATTGCGATCAGTGTAAATAGTTATAGCCTAATAAAACGTTAGGTATACATACTTACATTTTCTCTTTGGTCTAGTGGTTAGCATGTTCGACTGTGGCGGTTTTTCTGACAAGAAATTGTCAGTACTAGCACAGAACAAATGGTTAATGTACTGCCCTGTTCACCCCCGTGACTCTGAGATCACGTAAAGCTGTCGGCCCTGCGCCTCATCTATCTCCGGTCTTGTTGGATTTTCCGTCCCATCGAGCTAAGAAACCGGACCCTAGAGTTTTAGTCATTATTGTGCTACGTACCATTCAAATACGTAATCAGCGTACCTAATGCCGTAACAGTTAAAACAAATTGGGCTCTGTACCTACCTATCGATAAAATAAAGTTGCCTCCAATAAAAATGTTCAAATGAGTAAGGTTTTATTAAAGTGTACCAGGAATCTTCCAGTTACATTTTAATAAGAGTATTGGTGTGTAACAAAAGAAATCCCTATTCCCTGATTCTTCTTTGCAAAAAGTAAGTAGGTAGGTACATTAGGCATTTCAGATTTAGAGGTAGTTACTTAAGACTTAAGTACAATATTAAGTATCATCGCAGAACCAACGAATTTACCAGTAACCATTGAAGTAAGAATTATAATACTTTATATTAATTTGAGACATCAAGATATTCCAGAAAAAATCAATATGGTAGTAGTTTGGATGGTAGTTTGTGATATAAGGGCGGTAAAATAGGTTTTTACATACGAGTTGACTAATGTCAGCCCGATGACGCCAGTCGAGGGCTGACCATCGTCACGAGTACCTATATGTAGGAACCTTAACGCCCGTGTATCACACGATATTTTTCAATACATTTGTGAGAAAAGTTGAAAATAAAAGTCGAGTAGGAAGGTACTAGGTACTCACTAGAAAATGGCTTTTCACGCCCATACTTAGCCGAGATTTTTGGCGGCTATTAAGTACAAGCGCGATTTTTTTCTCACAGTTAAAATACCTAAATGTTCATTTAATTTTATGATCCCACATCACTTAAACCACATAAATTATTTAATAATTTATAAGAAATACTCAATGAAACTTTTAAAAATAGCGCGCACAAATTAAAGATTTGTATGAATTGTATCTACGGCGCGTTGTTGTAATTGCTTTTTTTTAAATTGGCTTCATGGCTCTACGTTCTAGTTCTTAACTCAGTAACACCCTGAACTATATTCAGCCTTTACTTTTTTCTATTTATAAAACCTAAAACAATTTGATATAATCATATTAAATTAAAAAATATATTTTATGAATTAATTTCATCAATTCACATCTACCTAAATGTCATTATTTTTTAGGTTTTCTACATACAAAGTCAATATCATTAGAAACCTTCTTGCAAGAAAACTTTTTATTTAGAAGTAACGTGGACTTACAAAAATTAAAAAAAAACTGCATGAGGGCGGTAAATATTTACTGCACGAGGGCAGTAAATTTAACTTACAAGCCCGGTTTACTGCCTCTGTAAGTGCATTTTTCGAGCAAGTGTATTGAAAAATATTTAAAATACAGATTATAAAGGAAAGTAATTCAATGAGCTTCTGACCTTGCAATGGGCAAATAATATCAGTTTAAGGTACTCATAAGTACTATAAAAGGAGCTCGTTGCAAAAATTATGCATCAGTCGAACGACTTCTTTTGTACATCATGTTTTGCAAAGTAAGTCAAGCTAAAAATAAATCAATACAATTTTATCTATCAATATAATAAAACATGTCCTAACGAGGTTTTTTTTTTTTAATTTTAGAGGCACATTATTTATTGTGAAATTATTATTTCCAGGTTTTAGCACTCAGCGCCGTTTTGGCGGTAACATCCGCTGGGCTATTGCCTGTAGCAAACTATGCTTCAACCCTGGCATACTCTTCGCCAATTTCCTACGCCGCTCCTTCTCACGGGGCCGTTTCCTCACAAAACATAGTTCGCCACGATCAAGGACATAGATCCATTGCGGTAGCCAGCCCCATCTCTTATGCCGCCGCCCCTGTGGCCTATGCCACACCCCGCCTCTCTGGCCACGGCGCTATTTCTTCCCAAAACATTGTGCGCCACAATCAAGGACATGGATCCATAGCCATAGCCAGCCCCATCTCTTATGCCGCCGCCCCTGTGGCCTACGCCACACCCCACCTCTCTGGCCACGGTGCTATTTCTTCCCAAAACATTGTGCGCCACGATCAAGGACATGGATCCATAGCCATAGCCAGCCCTATCTCTTATGCCGCCGCCCCTGTGGCCTACGCCGCACCTCGCCTGTCGGGTCACGGTGCCATCTCTAGTCAAAACATTGTGAGCCACAATCAAGGCTACGGATCTATCGGCCTAGCAGCTGCTCCTGTCGCCTACGCTGCTCCTGCCCGTGTAGCAATCACTCACTCTGCCCCTCTTGTCCACGCTGCCCCCATCGTTCACGCCGCTCCCGCCCACGGCATCATCGCTGCTCACCAACCAGAACCTTATGACGTAAGAATTTAATAGATGATTAAAATATTATAAAATAGGAGATGGAGAATCTTCTTCTTCCTGCCCTTGTCCCACGCTATGTGGGGTCGGCACAACATGTTTTCTTCTTCCACTCACTTCTGTTATCCGTCAACCTATCATTCACACCTTTTATACGCATATCCTCTTTCACACAATCCATCCATCTTTTCTTTGGTCTCCCTCTACTCTTTTTTCCTTCCACATGCATATCTATCATTCTTCTCGTAATATGCCTTTCTTCGCTCCGCATTACATGCCCATACCATGCTAGCCTATTACTCCTCATCTTTTCTATCACTGGCGCTACTTTCAAACTTCCCCTTATATATTCATTCCTAATCTTATCCATTCTAGTCACACCACACATCCATCTCAACATTCGCATTTCAGTCGCATGTACTTTTCTTTCATCCGTCCCTTTCACCGCCCAACATTCTGAACCATACAATGCGACAGGTCTAACGACTGTCTTATAGATTTTCCCTTTTAGTTTAAGGGGCATTCGTGGGTCGCATATTACACCCGAGACCTGTCGCCATTTCATCCATCCCGCATTCATTCTTTTGTTCACGTCTCGGTCAATGTTGCCGTCGTTTTGAAGGAGCGAACCGAGGTACCGGAAATCGGAACAGACCGGTAAGGATACACCATCTAAGGCAATATCATGGAATCGGGAGGGGCCACCGAAATCACAGAACAGATGTTCTGTTTTCGTTCGGCTGATCCTCAGGCCAACACTCTCCAATCTCTCTTGCCATTTTCCCAGTCTGCTCTGGACCTCAGACGCCTCTTCCCCGACAAGTACAATGTCGTCAGCGAACATCATGCACCAGGGTGCCTGCTCCTGTATGTCTGATGTTAGAGCATCCATTACCAGGAGAAACAGGTAAGGACTTAAAGCCGATCCCTGGTGCAAGCCCACTTCCACATTGAACTTGTCTGTAACGCCAGCTTCTGACCGGACCCTTGTGCTCGCTTCTGCGTACATCGCTTTCATAAGCCTCACATACTTCTCAGGTATTCTTTTCACTTTCATAGCCCACCACAAAACTTCTCTGGGAACTCTGTCGTATGCCTTCTCAAGATCGACAAACACCATATGCAAGTTTCTATGTGCACTTCTGTATTTCTCGCACAGTTGTCGAAGTGCAAATATTGCATCTGTCGTTCCTCGTCCCGGCATAAACCCAAATTGATTCTCTGTGATCTCACTCTCTTCTCTCATTCTTCTTTCTATCACTTTTTCCCAAATTTTCATGCTATGTGACATGAGCTTTATTCCTCGATAGTTATTACAGTCCTGTACATCACCCTTGTTTTTGTAAATGGGCACCAGCGTACTGTTGCACCACTCTTCTGGGATCGCCTCCTCTAGTAATAACTTATTGAAGAACAAAGTCAGCCAACTCCATCCATCCGTTTTTAGAAACTTCCATACTTCAGCTGGTATACTATCTGGACCTGTCGCTCTACCATTTTTCATACTCTGCACTGCCATTCTTACTTCATCTACACTCACCTCTTTCACCACACCCAAGTTGGGTGGTACATCGTCTAGTTCTCCGCTCCAGTCATTTTCTTCATTCATCAACCTTCTAAAATATTCCTTCCAACGTACTTTTATTTCATCGTCATGCATTAAAACCTTCCCATCATCACCTTTTATGCATTTGATATGTATGATATCCCTTGCACTCTTTTCTCTCATTTTCGCTAGCCGGTACAAATCTTTTTGTCCTTGGGGGCTTTCCAAGGACTCATAAAACTTGTCTTGGGTATTTCCCCTAGCAGTAGCAACAGCTTTCTTAGCTTCCCTTTTACTCTTCACATATACTTCCCTTTTATTCTGTTTTATCATGGTGTCACAATCACTCACACTTTTCCAATCTTTAAAAGCATCCTTCTTTTCTTTCAGGACTTTTTGTACATCCTCACTCCACCACCACGTGTCTTTATCTATCTTTCTTTTATTCTTTGTCACTCCAAATACATCCTTCGCTACCCTTCTCATACATGCAGCCATTTCATTCCAGCATTCATTTACCGACATCTTTTGAAAATCACCATTCATCTCAATCATTTTATCCACAACTTGCATTCGAAACTCTTTTGCGCGTTCCTCTTTCTCTATCATATACCATTTTATTTTGGGCAAGGCTTTAGTTTTAGCTTTTAAAATCTGTACCTTTATTTTTATTTCCATTAATAATAATCTGTGTTGTGGTGCTAATGGTTCCCCTGGTATAACTTTACAGTCTTTAACTGTGTTAATGTTGCTTCTTCTAATCAGAAAATAATCTATTTGGGTCCTGTGGGAGCCGCTTTTGTATGTAATTAAGTGTTCATCCTGTTTTTCAAAAAATGTATTAACTATGGCCATGTCAAAAGAGGATGCCACTTGCAGAAGTGTATCCCCCTCTCTATTACGGGTACCAAAGCCCCAACCACCATGCACTCTCTCAAAACTTCCATTCATTCTTCCGACATGACAGTTAAAATCCCCTCCTATATAAATGTTTTCGTTTTGTGGGAGACCCATAACAACCATATCAAAATCCTCCCAAAACTTCTCTTTCGTTGCCTCATCACATCCTACCTGCGGCGCATACACACTCATTATGTTCACAACTGAATTTTGTAGAATAAGCTTAACAACTATAATCCTGTCATTCATTCTTCTTACATCCGTCACACATTTTTTCAGCTCATTATCTAAAACAATTCCCACCCCATTCTTCCTACCATCACTCCCACTGTAGAAAAATTTATATCCCGCCCCAATCTCTCTTGCTTTCGTACCCTTCCACCTCGTTTCTTGCAAACAGGCAACATTTATTCTTCTCCTTTCTAAAACGTCTGCTAACTCTCTTCCTCTTCCAGTCATCGTTCCTACATTCCAGCTTAACATTCTCATTCTTACCTCTCGGACTTGCTTCTTACGTTGCACCCGTCCCTGATGCAACAACCCTTGTCCATTTCCCACAGGTGCCGGGTGCTGCCCCTGCGCGTCGCCTCGGGGGTACGCCCTAACCTTGTCATACACTCTTTTCATACTGTTCATGTTGTAAAGTGTTTTGGCATTTAATTTTACGACCGGCCGCCTGCCTGACGTCAACCCTCCTTGGGAATGCTTTTGTTGGTGGTATACTTGTATTTAACCGCCACCTTCGGTTCGGAAGGGTTCGATTTAGTTGGTACACCCTTTTTACTCGAAAAAGTCCCTTAGTCGCCTTCTACGACATCCTCGGGAAGATATGGAGCGGCCCTAACTCCTATTCTTATACCGGGACCGCACGGTTTTAGGAGATGGAGAATATTCACTGGATATTAAGTAATTTGTTAATTTCATGTTACAGGCTCACCCCAGCTACGACTTCTCCTACTCCGTAGCTGACGGTCACACCGGCGACAACAAGTCCCAGCACGAGAGCCGCGACGGAGACGTCGTTCATGGTGAATACTCCCTGGTCGAGGCCGACGGCTCCGTACGCAGAGTGGAGTACTCCGCTGACGCACACAGCGGCTTCAACGCGGTAGTACACCGCTCCGCACCCTCTGTTCACGCCGCCCCTGCACCCGTGATTGCGCATGCTCCTGCCCATATTCTCGCCCATCACTAAAATATACCAAAATTGTAATCGAATTTATGCAATTAGATTTTTGATTATTTACACGATGTTACGTAGGTAAATTATTTTGCAATAAAAGAACAATAAAATTTATAATCCTATTTTTATTTTTAACAAAACCTAAAAGTACCTTTATTATTTTTCTACGAGTTCTTTAAACTAAATTAGACTAGATTTAGCCAAGTCAATCTAATTTAGTTTAAAGAACTTAAAACACCCACAATACAAATTAATGTATTTAAACTAATTTAGGTTTTGGTTTGCGGCTCTCGTACGATGAAACAAACGAAACGATTTTACAAAAAAAAAAGGTTACTATATAAACTGTAGGAAATTTTCTCTAGTTTAATTTAATACATAACTATTTTCATCGTAAAATTAGTCCAAAAGGAGTTATTGTCAAAAAACTGTTTATGGGCGCCATTGTTCCGATATGGCGGCGCGAGCGGCAAAGATACGAGGTGGCAAAGTGAAAATTCGGAAAGAGCACGTAGAAAACTCAAAAACTCCCGAGAAACTTTCCAGGTAAAACTACCAAATGACCGTATTATACAGACCACTATTACTTTAAATAACCCAGAAATGAAATTATATTATTGTCAGATAAAACCAAATAGAAATTAAAATTTAAAAGAATTGTCTTTTTTCTCTTTCTGTTTCTTGACATAACAAATTTAATAAATAATAAATATTTGAATCATTTAACATACTAATAGGTATTATAATTGCGACAGTGGCGGCGGCGGATCCAACAAACACACACATTGTCATTGTAACATAGGTTGCATTTTCGCAATAAGACCGAAGAGAGAGAGAGAAAGCATGCCCAAACACAGGTGCACTCTGTAATCTCTATTGCATATTAGCCCGATGGACCGGAATATCCGGCATGACCGGAAGTTCAGGATTCGATGAAAACTTAGGTTCGAGAAGAGCAAAATCGGGCCAATCGGGGATCTGAAGTAACTCAATTAGGTTCTAAATCGTGAACTAATAAAAGAATATTCTCAACAGGTTCCTGAGGGCAAGTGTTGAAAAGAATGGTAATTGTTTGAGTCAAACTGTGTTAGGATTTCGTGCATGCTTTTGACATGAACTCCTCAACAGTTCAAATTATCTGTTTGACAAACGTAACTGATTACAATTTACATAATCGGGGGCCTCTCAAAACTTTCAAGTAGCTACAAGTGATTTTGAATCGTCAAGTGAATAAGTAGTTAAGTAAGTAAACAAAAACACTTTATTACACACAAACAAATAACAAAACAGAGGTAGCACAAATCGTGACAGAATTTACAATTTGTTACGGTGTAAAGGCGGCCTTATCACTATAAGTGATCTCTTCCAGGCAACCTACAAGAAAGGAGATCGGTTGTATGATGACTGGATGGATGAATCTACCACTGGTTCTGACTAATATTTATGATAATATCCTACCGAGAAAAAAAGAGCTTCAATAATTCTGAATTAATATTAAGCGTCAAAATCCCGAAGTGCAATTGTGTGCCTAACGCTAAAGTCCAACAATCTGTATGTAACTGTTTTTTAGCTTTTAAAATACATCTGCCTTGATTCTTACGGAATCAAGAACCAGCAAACCATGCTGGTTGTATGGGATGTTGTATTGTATGGGATTAAATTTAAAAAAAAGTGTGTACCTATGTAGGGACATAGGTACACAAAGGTTTTTTTAGGACTATCAAAATGTGCAACGTCTTGCGTGCGTAGCTAGGGAGCTACGCATATATTATAGGTATATCTTGCATATAGCAAAAAATATTATAGGTATATCTTGAAATATACTTATGTATCAGTTCTCACCCAACATACAGTAAATGTATTAATTTTTAACCGACTTCCAAAAAAGGAGGAGGTTCTCAATTCGGTGCGTATTTTTTTTTTGTTTGTTGGTAGGCCTTTTTCCGCAAGACTTTACCTATACCTAAGTTAACCAACTAACGTCAGGGTGTCGAATTTAGGTGCAGGTGTGCGCGCGCATCACAAAAAATCACGCCGATATTTTTTATCTAACGCGCCAAAAGAAGTTTAGCTTCAAAAATCATTTGGACAGCATTTTACGGAAAAATTATATTGATAGTTGCAAGTTTTATTACCAGTGGACACTTGAAACTTCCAAGGAACAAAAGCTTTAATTAATCAAAAATTTAAAAAAAACACTTACCTACTAACTAACTAGTTACTCTTCCAATTGTTTTTGTAATAAAATTGCCAGTGTTACTCGGGATGATGATGATTTGAATCGGTTCATGCATTTAGAAGCTATGGTGGAATATAGAAACTCACATACTTACATAAATCATACTCATATTATAAATGCGAAAGTGTATTTGTTTGTTGGTTTATTGGTTTGTCTTTCAATCACGCCGCAAAAGGAGCAACGGTTCGACGTGATTTTTGGCATGGGTTCCTATAGTTGAGGAGAGTGACAGGCTACTTTTTGTCCCGGATAATTAAGGAGTTCCCGCGGTAATAAAAAAAACTATACATACATGAACCTTGAAAACATCAGGTAGGTACATTATACCCCATTTATGGGAAGTCGTGTAATTTTTTTTAAAACGTTATGAGTAAGTAGGTATATTATGAAATACCGGTTGGTATTTAGTTACCTACTATCAGTGAATCAACAATAGTGACGGCTACCTACTAAATATATACCTGAAATAAAGGCATGAGAGAGAAAGTAGGTTTTATTGACATATTACCAAAATATAGATATACTTACTGACCCTGTTGACCTTTCACACTACATACGAATTTACTATATAAGCTGTTTTTGTTTTAAGCAATGCATCAGTTGTATTACTATCACAAGACAACATGTTCGCTAAAGTAAGTACCAAAATTATCAAAAAAATATAACAAATTTTTCGATTAATTTAAATTAATATATTATCATTCATTATTATGTTTCCTTTTCAGACTTTGGTATTGACCGCCGTTCTGGCTGTAGCTGCTGCAGGTCTTGTGGCCCAGCCTCACTACTCCTCTGCCGCTGCAGTTTCTTCACAGAGCATTGTGCGCCACGACCAACCCCACGGTATTGCCACTGCCCCCGTGGCTTACCACGCTGCCCCAGTCGCATACCAAGCAGCCCCAGTTGCCTACCATGCTGCCCCAGTTGCCTACGCAGCCCCCGCTCACTACGCCGCGCCCGTAGCGCACTACGCCGCTCCCAGAATTGTTGCTGCCCAGCAGGAGGAATATGCTCACCCCCAATACGACTTCTCCTACTCCGTAGCCGATGGCCACACCGGCGACAACAAGTCCCAGCACGAGAGCCGCGACGGTGATGTCGTACATGGCGAATACTCTCTACTCGAAGCTGATGGTTCAGTGCGCAGAGTACAGTACACCGCTGACGCACACAACGGTTTCAACGCGGTAGTCAGCAACTCTGCCCCGACTGCGCACGCCGCACCTGCCCCCGCGCATATCCTCGCTCACCATTGATTTAATCGCAATAATATGCATATAAGGTTATTATTATGTTCGTTGAAAATTATAGGTACCTAACTTATTTAAAACTTTTAAATGAATTAAATTATAGCAAATTTCTCCAATGTACTGATTTTACTACTAACTACCTACTACAACAAAACGTTCCTCATCGTCATCTCAACTGATGACGACAAATCCAATGCAGAAAAATAGGTTTATTGTTGGAATTTCCACTATCCATGCGTATTCCATGCTTATTTATTTCTTCTTTATATCTTTATTATTAGAAGACTTTACAGTTGCCCAATTCGTCTCCCCTGGCTACATCATTACCTAAAACTACAACAATTACAAATTAAACATAATAATAATAATATAGGAAATCACATAACTAAATCTTTACAGAAAAAAAAAACGTTTACTTACTAAATATTTACAGATAAAATTACACTAACATGACCATAAAAATTAACAGCTAAATCTACTCTAAAAACTCTAAAAAAGGTTTTATTTGTTTAATGAGTTGGAGCGGTGGGGTGTGAAAAATGTCCTGATCTAAATGTTTTTGCGTCAGATTATTGAGCAAGCGTAGTGCACGAGCCAGTGGTGCTTGAGTAGCCATTTCTGTGTCTTATGTAATCCTTTGGTTGCTTTAATTTTTTGTAAGTAGGTATGTAAAGCACCAGCATTAGATAACCTATTCAATCCTGTAAGTATATGTTTGTGACAAAATCAAAGACAATAATAATTGACACCTGCCTGTTTGGAAGTAAGAGGTATAATATTTTAGTGTTCTTTCATAATGCAACCATACCACGACAAGTTTTAATAACTAGTCAAGCGCGTGTTAGAACTAAAATTAGGTAGGGTTCCGACGTACCTACCTAATGCTAGTGGTTAAGAAGTTAAGGTAAAGTAGGTACTTTACCTTAACTTCTTAACGTAGGTACCTTTTATTTCAACCTACTATATACATAGTAAATTATTGACTCCCAATAGTAAATTAAAATACCTAGATTGAAATTTGGATTTGAAAACACGAGCGAACTCTTTTACTTTTCCGAATAACAAGCATAAAATGCCACTCTCCAGTACCTTAACTACACCTAGGTAGCTTTGTTGCAGCATGATTGAAAGACAAACCAGAAATTCAACAACATTCGCATCGCAATTCACATTTTCAATGTTAATAGTACGGATTAATTATTTCCAACAAATTTCCGCCACGGTGGTCCATTTCCAGAGAGATATCTAACTACATATGAAAGGAAAAGGTGACTGACTGACTGAATGATCTATCAACGCACAGCTCAAACTACTGGACGGATCGGGATGAAATATGGGATACAGATAGCTACTGTGGCATAGACATTCGCTAAGAAAAGATTTTTGTAAATTCAACCCCTATGGAGGTAAAATAGAGGTAGTACACGCGGACGAAGTCGCGGGCAAAAGCTAGTATATTATAATCTACAAATGCAAAGAGTTTTACTATTCTCTATACAAATACTCTCTATTCAATCTTACTTTCATAGCCACGCCAGTCCGAAATCACCTCCAATAGACTCTTAATTTAGTAGAAATCCAATGCCGGATTAGACCGCTTGACTGGATTAAGTTATTATGAGGCCTATTTTTTAATTGAAATGAAGACAGAAAATATTTTTGTTTAAATATTTTACTAGCAGATGCCCGCGTCTTCGTACGCGTGAAATAAGTTTTTTCATTACTCATACACGGAAAGTAGGTCTGAAGTTGCCTGAGAAGCGGGTTGAAAGTAATACTTTTCAGCCCTAGGGAGAATCGTTTTCAACTGACAGCTGTCAAATAATTAAAAAAAACTAGTTGTCACATTTTTATTGGAGTTCAAATGAAACACGACATACCCGAGTGCATCCATAGACAAGAAGAAAGATAGACTTTATTCATAAAGTAAAGACAACTGATTCATAGACATTCATAGACAATCATAGACAATACTTGACTATTAAAAAGCTAAATGCATAGCCCGCCGGCTAGGCCAAAGAAAAAAAAAAGGCGGGAAAGTGGCAAGCGGCAATCCGATCTTCATTTGTTTTTCGAGTTGTAGAGTTTTGTTTAGGCTTCTGTTTAGCAGTGATTTTTATTGACACAATGAGTTCATCTGATTCAGAATAATCAGATATGGATTTAACGCCTGATTTTGTGAGAGAAGAGGCTCAAGCAGTAGTGGAAAACCTTTTACTAACTTTTAGCTAATTTCTATTTTTATTTTGACTTTCCTTATATTCGTAATGAAAAGCACAGTGTTTACCTCGGGATAAAGACTTATTTAGTCCCTCGAACTATAGGCCCCCTCGCTACGCTCGGGCGCCAAACCCCGTCTCGGGACTAAATAAGTTACTTTCATCCCTAGGGTAACAATGTACTATTAAATTCCCACGGGAACTCCCTAATTTTTCGGGTTAATATATATATATAGCCTAACTATGACACTCACAAATACTGTGGCTTTCTATTGGTACCAGAATTTTCAAAATCGGTTCAGTAGACCCAGAGATCCCTACAACGTCACAAACTCACAAACTTTAAGTAGGTACCTCTTTATAGTAGATATAGATATCGCGGTATATTCTCAAAAAATGTTGATTATGTACATACTTATATAATTAGTTTATTAGATAAAACTCCCTTTGCTCAGTAGGTTATTGATTATTAAGTTGGTCTTATCGATAGCTAAAATTCCCTAGGTTTGCTTTTATATACCCCACTAGCTGATGCTTGTAACTTCGTCCGCGTAAAACTCTTTAAATTTTCCGGGACAAAAAGTAGCTTTTGTATTATTTCAGACAATATCTGTCTGTTTGTTCCGGCAATACGCCAAAACGGCTGATTGGATTAATGTGCAACTTTTCACTCTGAAGCTAAGATTTTGTCAACATATTGAATGATATTTTTATGGCTTATGTTTAACTGCTTACCAAACAGAGTAAAGACTGAAAGAAGAAGAAGTACATCCAAATCAATGTATAGGTAATAGATAATATGTTCTAGCCAAACCTATCCTAGCACAACGTGTAGGTATTGGGTCAGCTAGTAGCTTAATAAAATGTTAGATTTTGAACCACACTGTGTAAAACATAGAAACGGCGAGATTAGTTTATTTTAGTTACTTTCACAGCATTATGTCATATGGTATATTATTATGGGGTAATGCTGCTGATATTAATTCTGTTTTTGTGTTGCAGAAGAGGGCTGTTCGAGCCATATATAATATGGGACCAAGGCAGTCCCTAAGAGATAAATTTAAAGAAATCAATATTATGACAGTGCACAACCAATATATATTTGAAAATTTAGTACACGTGCATAAGCACATTGATAAATTCAAGAAGAAAAGTGACTGTCATAATGTCAATACTAGACATAAAAATAAACTTGTAATGCCTGTTTCTAGGCTTAGTAAAACTAGCAATTCATTTGTTGGAAACAGTGTCCGCTTCTATAATAAGCTCCCAGAAGACATGTTGAAGATGTCTCTGAATAAGTTCAAAGTTAATGTAAAACGTAAACTCATTGAAAAATCTTATTACCATGTAAAGGACTACTTAAACGACAAGGAAGCCTGGCAATAATTTGCTCTAATGTCTCTGATAGTTCCTTAGTAAGAATATTTGTGAGATGGTGATAATAAAAATAAAAAAAAAACCGGCTGAGTTTGTTGTGGGCTCTTCTCAGACCAGGGCGCGTTTGGAACCCTCGTAGCTTTAGTTTTAAGATACCGTTACCCATTATCACCATCATGCTTTTTAACTACTTATGTAATTTTTAGACGAAAATAAGTGTACCTACAGTGTACCTATATTTAATAAAAAAATGATGATGATGATGATGATAGGTAAATTGGGTAATCCCACCCGTGCAAAGCTGGAGCGGGTCAACTAGTAAATAATTAAATCAGTAAAAAATCGAAATAATCTGCTATATTTATATCTAAATTCGCCTTAATTTTAACTATTTACAATTTCAATAAACGAAATATGTACAAAAATAAACAGGAACTTGCAACAGTCATTATTTAGTAGTGAGATAGAACATGCGCGGGGGCAGGTGCGGCGTGCGCAGTCGGGGCAGAGTTGCTGACTACCGCGTTGAAACCGTTGTGTGCGTCAGCGGTGTACTGTACTCTGCGCACTGAACCATCAGCTTCGAGTAGAGAGTATTCGCCATGTACGACATCACCGTCGCGGCTCTCGTGCTGGGACTTGTTGTCGCCGGTGTGGCCATCGGCTACGGAGTAGGAGAAGTCGTATTGGGGGTGAGCATATTCCTCCTGTTGAGCAGCAACAATTCTGGGAGCGGCGTAGTGCGCTACGGGCGCGGCGTAGTGAGCGGGAGCTGCGTAGGCTACTGGGGCAGTGCGATAGGCAACTGGGGCTGCTTGGTACGCGACTGGGGCAGCGTGGTAAGCCACGGGAGCAACGGCAACGCCGTGGGGTTGGTCGTGGCGTACAATGCTCTGTGAAGAGACTGCAGCGGCAGAGGAGTAATGAGGCTGGGCAATGAGGCCTGCAGCCGCCACCGACAACACAGCGGTCAAAACCAAAGTCTGAAACGAATTAGAATTTTATTTTTTTCCATACAATAGCACTGATATTATCATAAGAAATTCCTAAACAGAAATTATCAAATATCAAATAAATATTATAAATGCGATAGTTTGGATGGACGGATGGATGTATGGATGGATGTTTGTTACTCAATCACGGCTGAACGGATTTGGATGAAATTTGGCACAGAGATAGATTATAGTCTGGAATAACACAATGGAGCTACTTTTTATCCCGCACAACTAAGGAGTTCCCGCGGGAACCGAAAAACCTCAACCCACGCGGACGAAGTCGCGGGCATTAGCTAGTTATAAATTATGTAGTGAACACTCACTTTAGTGAGCATGTTGCTAAGGAGTTTATACACAAGTGATACTTAAAATTTTTCAAAAGTGCTTTATGTAGCCAAACTTATTCTGATTTTGCAAGGTCAACAAGGTGTAAGAACAGGGATTGAATTATTTGCCAAAGGCAGTGTCGCTTAAATGTCTAAAGCTAGGCTAGGCTTTCTATTTAATTTTGTATGAAGTTGAGCCAAATGTCTGTCAGGTCTTTCTGGTTTATCACATATTTTATGACCGATAGAATTTTTTATTTAGGTAAGTACTATGTACAAACCGTTTTTGAGTAATTAATAATTGTTCAAGAACTCTTAAAAGATTTTTTTTTTATAGAAGCACATGTAACATGGCAATGGCAAATTGTGAACCAGTTTTAAGGTCACGGATATTGGGCGAAATATTCAGCCGGTTCGAAGCTCGTTGTATTGCACATGAGAGTACCCACATTAATTTATTCATAATGATTGAACAGGCGTGGCACAAGTTAAACCTTTTTGCGAATCGTATTTGTTTTAACTAGCATATATTGTATTCCCACTAATTCGTCCACGCGGATTTAGGTTTCGGAAAAGTCTCGTGGGAACTCTTTGATTTCCCAGGATAAAAGTCACTAGAGTTGCCCGACTTCCTGTTTGCCAGCTGGATGTTTACACGTAGGTAGTAAATTCAGGCATGTCCATTTCAAAAATGCGCGCAAATAATTAATCGGCGATAATCCATACTAATATTATAAATGCGAAAGTGTTTCTGTCTGTCTGTCTGTCTGTCTGTCTGTCTGTCTGCTACGCTTTCCCGGCCCATCTTTTCAACCGATTTTGCTGAAATTTGGTACAGGGGTAGATGGTATCCCGGGGAAGGACATAGGCTACTTTTTATCCCGGAAAATTATAGAGTTCCCGCGGGAATACAAAAAACTGTCTCTTCACCCGATTTTGATGAAATTTGGTATAGGGGTAGATGGTATCCCGGGGAAGGACATAGGCTACTTTTTATCCCGGAAAATTAAAGAGTTCCCGCGGGAATCAAAAATCTAAATCCACGCGGACGAAGTCGCGGGAATCATCTAGTAATAATATAATCATTTAAATGGAACAAACTTATATGTTGGCCGAGGTAACTGCCAGCCCTCCGGTCACCTGTGGACTCTGTGAGACGAGAAGATAGATCCTTAAAAAAGGATCTAGCATCTTCGCCCCACGACCCCATGGTTTCAACACCAAAAGGCACAAATATGAAATTATTTTCTATAGTTTCATATTTGCGCCTTTTGGCTCTTTCTGCATTAGTGGCCGCCGCCCCCGCCGTCATGGAGGTCGCCTGCAAGTGGGACAACGCCAGCGTATCCACGCATGTGGCATCCCAAACAAGCGACCTTCCTAGCTTCCACGGAACCAGAGTCATCCCGTCTGGTCTCTTACCATCACTGCGTGCCAAGCCATTTGGCTCTAATACTGCAGGCACTTTAGCGGTGGCAAGAGACCTACGAATGATGTCGTTCAGGGAAGCATGACGCGATAGACGACCGGCACTTTTAATGCAAGAAAGCCCGTGATGACCATACGCGTCCACTGACCCACCACAGTGGCATAGATGTGGCTGTTGTAACTTGGCGCCAAGTCTAAGACCAACCGCAATCGTCAGAGTGAGGTGGTCCAACAGAGTGCCTAAATGCTTAGAGGGGAGAGCTTGAAGCCAGTAACTTGATTCCCTCGTAGACACCGCAAGAAGGCGAGCACGGTCGCTTGCAGTAGTTGATGAATTTATAAGTTCCTGCAAAACATCCGAACACAGTGCGTCGTCCCATTGTCTTTGAGAGAACAAAGATACCGGTTCCTTACTAGGACATGCCACATTGAAAGCAACTCTAGCTTCTGCCAAATACGACGGCTCTATGGAACCTAATGAATGGTTTATAATATTCCCAAAGAGCTTAAACGTACCATAAGCAGAAGATAGAAATGCTGGTAATGATACACTACTAATTTTACGAATGCCTAAACCACCGTATCGAACTGGGAGAGAAGCTTGTGTCCATGTCGTGCCATCTAAAGGACAATTTAGAATTTTGGAAAGAGTGTTTTTAATTTTCTTATCCAAATCGTTCAATAAGGGAAGGAATTTCCATAGTGGTGAGCATCGAAGAAAATAGGTAAATTTTGGAACAAAAAGACAATATTTAATAATAAAAAGGGCCATGTGTGAATTAATTTGAAAAAGGCGTTCCGAACATTGATCAAATTTAGTAATTTGGTCTTTGATAAAAAGCGGAATAGAATCAACTAAGACTGGAGCCCCAAGAAGGCGAAGCGAGTCTTCACTTAGAATTTTGATTCCTGGTGCCAAATGATTAAATTGTTCAGTAATTATGTGTCTTTTTTGGGCTTCCGTTGAATTTGGAATGTAGAGCTCACACTTGCCAAAATTCAATTCCAAACCAACAGATTTAAATTGTTCAATTAAAACCGCAAGATCACCTAAAACAGATGAAGCTTCACCTCCTAAAGTTCCATCATCTAGATACCAAATGTTAAATTTAGACTTTAATTCCGAAATAATTGGGTGAATAGCCAAACTGAAAATGGCAGGTCCCAGTGGATCTCCCTGTTGGCAGCCTACAGCAGAGCTTAGAAAATTGGATTTATACAATAATTTGGAAGGTTCCGCGTAACATTGCCAAAGGTAAGGGAAAATTTTTGGAATTTTGTTTTTAACCTCAGAGAGGAGGATGTTACGATCAATTGAGTTAAAAGCATTTTTAACATCAACTTTCAGCAAAACCTCCTCGCCCGAATTTAATAGAAAACTACGAGCAGCGTGAACGGCAGCTTCACAACCACCCTTACATCCGAAGCCTAGCTGTATAGGTTGAAAAAATTCTGACATAGATGGAGCAATGTTCCTACAGCAGATTTTCGAAACAATGCGTCTAATGGTGGAACCCACAGCAATCGGTCGTACACCACCATCTTTTTTGGTAAGAGCACAAAGATTGGCGCCATACAAAATCGGTGTTATTTCTTTAGGTACGGCGCCCGATAATATTAAGTTGACTAAATTTGTGATTGATTTTAAGAGTTCTTTACCAGTATCACCTTTTAAGTCAATTAAATCTTTAAAGTGCTGTGGTGACATAGCATCAATACCGCCAGCAGACCCACTTCTGAAAGACAATACAGCTGCACGAACATCCTCCACCTTAGACAGAAGCGAAGTTGTGTCTGCGATATTTAGATCTGATACAACTGAAGAAATAGGCTGCGGATGTTTTGAACGAAGAACCTCTAAGGTCTCTTCTGTTTCAGGGGCCAACACATCACTAGAAAATAAAAGCCGAGCTGCACCCTTATAATCGCCATCACTAATTTTATTTTCAATATATACTACAGGATCAAATCTTTTGCTAATTTTATTATTTACTACTGGTATATTATGGCTATAACTTGACTTTTGGTCATAACATTTACCGCAATTATTTTTTATTTTCTGAGTAAGGGAGCAGCTCTCGCTTTTGTCTACATTTAAAACTCTGTAAGCAAAAGTTAGTAACTGTTCCCAACTATGAGTAGAATTTTGAGTAACTACAGCATCGATCGTTTTCTTTAAAGTCTTTGCTACTTCTAAACGTGAACCCCTAGGAATACGTTTAATAATAGGTACATTGTTTTTCAAAAAGCTAAGATGTTGCCAAAATTCAGTTGATGAAATATTTGAGGTATTTATTGGTGTAGAATTTTGAATTTGAATAATTTGTGACTGCTGGTTTACCGAATCAGTTTTGTGAATTTTCCCAATGTGTATGTTAAGGCCTGTTTTATTTTTGAAATACTTAGGTTGAGAACAGTACTTACAGAGCAGCTGGCTTTCCAGTGATGAATTATTCCCAAGGCTACCAACTGAAGCAATCATTGAATTGGCGACAAGAAAACAGCATTAAATAACAAAAAGCAATAAAAAATTAAAAGTTAATGAAAAAATACACTCAAAATAACTTAAAAATAAGAAACTGAAAAGTTTTAAACTCGAAAGGCCCGGAAAACGAGCCTCCTGCGGTCTGCCACCCAAATAGGAGGCCGGATGTCACGCTGGATAAAACCGAATCAGTTCCAATTTGTCTGCTAGTCAATCACGGATAGTGTTGAAACTGTGTCCTGTCACTACACTTTCCATCATGACCATTATGTTTTGCTTTTGGTCTTCTCAAACAGAACATTTGTTTAAAAAAAAAACATAACTTCAATAAATTTCACTATTACTGCAAAAATATCCAATAGAAGTCTTCAAAACTTGTAAAAGGTTTGCTGGTCTGATATTTGGTCAAAAATCACATAAAAACTATGAAAATCACATGGAGCACTGCTTGCTATATTTTTATTAAAGAACTCGTAGTTTATAGCATTTTCCATTTAACAATACATTTGCAAATAGCTAAAATCCTTAAATGGGTATTATTTTCAATTTTCATGAAAATTTTTCTTGTTTTTGAAGTAAAGATAAGTTAAGTTATAAGTAAGTTATAAGTTTGGCTATTCAGCGGGGTAACGCAGCCAGCGTTCTGGGCACATTGCCTCATTGCAGCGGCATAGATTATATTTTTAATTTTTAGTTTTTAGTTTTTAATTTAGATTTTAAAGATTTTTTAAGAAATTGTATATATTATTATATGTTTTATTTTTTATTAATAAAATTTTCGACTTTGCTCATCATTTTTATATGGATAAATGGAACAAAAAAATATTATTATTTGGTTTATTTTATTTTACCAGTTCAATAAATTCACGGTAACATGTTTAGTAAACTAAAACAGTTATTGTCTTTTTTATACCTACATATAGGTAATATCATTGGTTAATACGTAGGTAGGTACTTATATAAAAACGGGGAAAGATAATAATACGACATACTTGATGATCTCTTTTAACTTGGGCAGTGCGAACACAGCAAGCAACTACTTAAGCATGCAAGTGAATGAGCACGTGTTAACGGCTTATCTGCAACTTTAAAACAACTAATTTATAGTACACTTGCTGATACCCGCGACTTTGTCCGCGTGGATTGAGGTTTTTTAGTTCCTGCGGGAACTCCTTAATTTTTCGGGGTAAAAAGTAGCCTATGTGTTATTCCAGACTATAATCTATCTCTGTGCCAAATTTCATCCAGATCCGTTCAGCCGTTGGTGCGTGATTGAGTAATAAACATCCATCCATCCAAACTTTCGCATTTATAATATTATTATAGATAAGATTAGTTTTCGTAACAATAACTTCGCTCAAAATATTCAGCTCCACAAAAGGATAGCTCTACGATTTGCCTTCATTAGATTGACTAATAATGAATTCGTTAAGAACAATGAATAATTTATGTATATATTTACCTACACTACTTACTACGAATATTTTCCGACTATTCTTGTTATTTAGATTTTAGATATTCCCATTTTCCACGGAATAGATGTGGATGTTCCCCTCGTTCCCAAACCTTCCCTAGAACCTTCATGGAAAACATAATTATTATTATTTCATAGTTTACCAGCTAGGTATGACGTTACCACTCGGCGAGATACATTATCTCATCTTTACAAGACACAACAACAATGAGTATTCTCATCTTCTTCTTTAACAAACAATAGACTGAATTTAATAATAATTGATATCATTCATCAAAGAGAAATGAAAATAACATATTGTGTATCATCAATACATTCAGCATTTGGATAGCCGTTGGAATATACACGCAGCTATCTATTTGAGAAACGAAATAGTTTTTTTATTAACTAATAAAGATCGTCTATAAATAACAATAACTCTAAATATTAAAAAGTTATGGTTGAATAACGGCTACTTTATTTTTGGTAGGGTTTAATAACTTAGGGTTAAGTGCAAGTTTATTGTAAAGTGACGTGCTCCTCCGATTTGGCAAAAAAACGTTGGTAAAATGATTATTATTGTGAGTATACCTTATACTCATATTTTATGACTCATAAATCTCTCTCTTTTTCGCTCTCAGACACGTTGTAAACCCAAATTTTAATCTACTAAAAATGCATTTCCGTTACAGTTTATAATAGAAACATCACTATTCGCCTTTTCTTTAGGAGAATCGTCTAATTCGGCAGTATCAACTATAAGTTTTCACCAGGACGATAATGTTAAATTTTCTGATCACAGTACCATGCGAGTCTATGATAAAGATTTCAAAATGGATATAGGATTTCGACATAAAAATTATTATCAAAGACAGCAACGAAACGGAAAAATACAATATGCTCCATTAGCATTCGAAACAAAAGAGAGCCTTACTACATATTATTACAAGAAAACGACAATCCCTATTTCTACTGAAATATCAGATATGCCTGAAGTCTCCACGGAGGAAAGTAATAATTTTCAACCACAATATAATGCTGAATATAAAAATGAAAATGAGCAGCCACAAAGATCATACTTAAGTGGGCACAATATTAAAGTGTTGCCGAAAATAAACGAAATTATGTACAAAAGTGAAATAAATCCTGGATTTGGAAATGCTGGCTATTCAGATAGAAACACTCATGTTAACGTAAGATTTGTAGACTACTAAGACATAAAAAAGTATTGAAAATCTTCTTTTTAAGAATAATTTTAACGTGTTGATAAGAATTTATTTGCTTTATGTAACTAAAACAGACTAATAGATCTTTTTCACTAGGCAGGTGGGTTTAATATAATACTTATTTGGTAACTACTTAATCTCATCTTATCAACCCATTGCCGGCTCACTGCCTACTGAGCACGCGTGTCCACTCGGAATGAGAAGGGTTTGTCCATAGTCCACCGCGCTGGCCAAGTGCGGACTGGCAGATTTCACACACCTTCGAGAACAAGAACTTTCCGGCATGCAGGATTCCTCGCGACGCGACGTTTTCCTTCACCGTTTGATAATTAATTTCTTAAACGCGATAGCGGAGCCGTGATTATGTAGTGATATTGTAATTATATTATATTGCAGATAAGAAGTAACAATCATAAATCTCGCCCCAACAGCAAATTATCTGAACTAAATCAAGAAATGTCTTCCTATCTCAGAAATGCAATAACTGACGGTTATAAATCACAGCAGATTTTTGAACGATTTCATCAGAAACATAAACCAATCAAGTAAGTTGCAACTACTTTATTCTTGTAAACAATATTGATAGCCGCAATTTTAATTCAGGCGTTTCGGTTTACCTACTTACCTATTTATGTATCTTGAATAAATGCATTTAAAATTCATGTTCTCGTTTCAGACATATTATCCAAGTTCTGCCAGCTTTAGAAAGTGCTAAAATACAACCAATAATGAATCCATATAATATTAAAGGATCACGCTTACATCTCAACAAGGCGCGTGCCTTAAAAATTGCTCATGGCCAGAATAAGGCGCCAGAGCCTGGCCGTCGGAAACGCATCCGGATAAATAAACTCAAACACTTTGTGCCAGATATTGATGAACTATTACAAAAAAAGATTTTTTTGTCTCCGCCAAAAAATAATCTCTAGTTATTGTAAATAGTAATTGATCAATAGGTTTTAATTCCTTTATTTTATACATTTAGGTTTCATATAGTAGGTATTCCAATTAAAGTCTAGATAGTATATTTGATAATAATAATTAATAATTATTTTATTTATTTAGACTACACTAGATAAAGATTAACTGGAATAGGAACCTACTTCTAGATACTTATCTTTTTAGATTCTTAGTAAAGCTTTATAACTTACAAAGGTATGAGTATAATATGAGATACCTACTTGCTTTATTGTCTCTATAACATATGAGCATAATTATTCATAATCTGTTGTTACGCAACAGTTTCGCAGTGAACGTGCAATTTTGTCAAAATTGACCCGGGGCAAGGACGCTAACTGTCAAGTAACTCCGTCATCTAAGCCGCTATAAAACCAGGTTGCATTCATAACGAAATCATTCAGTCATACGACACAACAATCAAGAAAATGTTTTCAAACGTAAGTTTCAGAGACATTTATACTATAAATAACAGAAATATGCTCCCCTATTCGAAAGTGTATCTGTCTGTCTGCAACGCTATCACGGCCCACCTGTTCAACCGATTTTGATGAAAATTGGTACAGGCATAGGTTATATCCTGGGGAAGGACATATTATGCTCCTTTTAATCCTAGAAAATTAAGGAGTTCCTGCGGGAATCGAAAAGACTTAGTCCACGCATACAAAGTCGCGGGTAACATCTAGTAATATAAATGCGAAAGTGTGTCTGCTACGCTTTCCCGGCTCATCTTTCAACCGATGTTGATGAAATTTTTTTTTTTTTTTAATTTATTTATTTCATATTGCACAAAAAAATACAAAAATTATGTATCTCGCCAAACTACACACGCAGTTTGTTGACGAGTTCGTACAGAGTTAGGTTGCATCTCGGAAAATTTAGGAGTTCCTGCGGGAACGAAGTCGCCGACCTCATCTAGTATTACAATAATTAATAAATCATTTTCGTACATAGGTATGGGCCCTTTTCAATATTACAAGGACATACGATTTTAATAAAAACACCAGTAAATCATAACATTGTTTATTAATTTTTCAGTTGGTAGCTCTGTGCGCTGTCCTAGCGGTATCTTCCGCAGGATTCCTGCCATCAGCCGTGCACTACTCTCCCGCATCCGCTGTCTCCTCACAGAACATCGTACGTCACGACCAGCCCCAAACTTTCGCCAAGTACGCCGTTGCTGCTCCCATCGCGTACCAATCCGGTTCTTCTCCCATTGCCTACAATGCTCCCATCGCTAGAGTTCTCGCGCAGCCAGAACAAATTGTAAGTAATATTGTGCAAAAAAATACAACATAATAAAGTAATTTTATTATTTATTTTAGATTTACGGTAGGGTCAGTTTGGGAAAATGTGATGTCTAAATTGTCTGTGATCTGTTTTTGTGGAATGATCCAGAGATCTAAAAATTGGTTTATAATTTCTGTTTCTATCACATAATGGTAGGAGTTTCTTGGAATAATAATGGTTATTATATTTTTTCAGGCCTACCCCAAATACGAGTACAGCTACTCCGTAGCCGATGGCCACACCGGTGACAACAAGCAGCAGCAGGAAGTCCGCGACGGCGATGTCGTGAAGGGCTCCTACTCGTTCCTCGAGGCTGACGGCTCCGTCAGGACCGTGCAGTACTCCGCCGACGACCACAGCGGCTTCAACGCCGTGGTGCACAACACCGCGCCCACCGCCGCGCCCGCCTACCTCAAGGCTGCGCCGCTCGTCGTTAAAGCTCCCGTCTACGCCGCCCCGGCTAACTCCTACTACCACTAAGCACTAGATTAATCGCTGTACCAAATGACTGTTAACTATTTATTTGTAGGAATAAATAAATTAATTTCAATTACAATGCAATTCAATTACTTTCCTTTAAGTAAAATCCAATAAAATTGATCTACAATTTATCAGAACTTGTGTTCTATTAAATGATAAATTAAAATTTCTTATTATAGATAATAACTGCGACTTTGTTCGCTTTGAATTTGGATTTTGCAGAACTACTTCGGTCATCTAAGATAAAATAGTATAAAAAAGTAACCTATGTCCTTACCTGGAATTCAACCTACCTCTGTACCCAATTTCTTCAAAAACATATTATGGACCATAAAAGCTTAGCAGGTATACAAACATCAGACGGACACGTTTTCGTAACACTGTTAATACTGCATTGAAAAGACTGCATAACTGTTTACTGAACTTTGGTCCCTGAGTTCGGTTAGCTGCACTGTTATCTGTTATCCTTGGATTACCTAATATTATAGTGTCCCTTTAATATTCCAGGGTATTTCGGGATTGCTGAACTAAATCCACACTATCTATACTTCTATACTTCTATAATCTATAATTATTAATTAATTAATATTATAAATGCGAAAGTTTGGATGTATGGATGTATGGATGGATGTTTGTTACTCAATCACGCCCAACTTCTGAACGGATCTGGATGAAATTTGGCACAGAGATAGATTATAGTCTGGAATAGCACATAAGCTACTTTTTATCCCGAAAAATTAAGGAGTTCCCGCGGGAACCAAAAAACCTTAATCTACGCGGACGGAGTCGCGGGCATTAGCTAGTATTATTATAAATGCGAAAGTGTGTCTGTGCGTCTATATGCTACCCTTTAATTTTGATGAAATTTTGTATAGAGGTAAATAACATCTCGGGGAATAACATCTCAATAAGAAATTATATATTACTTACCTATTCCACGCGTGGAAGTCGCGACCATCAGCTAATAGATTCATAAATAAACTTGCTGTAAATGAGCTAAAATACTTCCAATTAATATCCCACAAAAGAAGAAAAAGCATCAAGGCATTTTCCGTGGTCTGGTCTGGTGGGAGGCTTCGGCCGTGGCTAGTTACCACCCTACCGGCAAAGACGTACCGCCAAGTGATTTAGCGTTCCGGTACGATGCCGTGTAGATACCGAAGGGGTATGGGTTTAATATAACTGCCACGCCCCTAACAGGTTAGCCCGCTACCATCTTAGACTGCATCATCACTTACCATCGGTGAGATCGCAGTCAAGGGATAGCTTGTAGTGGATTAAAAAAAAAAAACTAAACGTCGCTGATGATAACGAAACTAAGCAAGCTTCATCGCCTGCTTATTCCAAAGTTTAATTTACAACCTTGATTATTCGAATTAGAAAAATAAATCTTAAGTATAGGTAGGTACGAGTACGAGTAAATGACCAAGCAGCCTCTGGGCACTGATCAGGTCAGCTGGTTTAGTCTAGTCTAAATCGACCTTCCTATTTGACTTTAAAGCAGAAGGTGAGTGTGGAGCTACCTTACTCAATTATGATATTTTACAACAAAATCCATATCTACTCGTACTAATATCATAAATGCTAAAGTATGTCCGTCTGTATCCTTTTAAGGGCCCATCTGTTTAACAAATTTTGAAGATATTTTTAAAAACATAAGTTGCATCCTGGGACTGACTTGTACACATACAAACATTCCGGAAAATCACAGGGTTCCCGCGGGATTTACAAAAGCCCAAATCTATACGGACTCAGTTGCGGGCATACTTATTGTAATTTAGTAACAGTAGCAGTCATATATCATAATAATAATGTCTATGGTAATAACCTTAAGTAAGTATGGTTCGAAATCTAGTTTTTATTAAGGGAATACACTGATCGTTATTTATTTGCTGTTATCCGTTGAGGAGTTTCGCCCTTCATCTTCGACTTCAGATCAGATCAGAACTTCATATGCATTAGTGATTAGACCAACTAAATAGTACATTATTTTTTTTTAAATACTAGCTAATGCCCGCGACTTCGTCCGCGTGGATTGAAGTTTTTCGGTTCCCGCGGGAACTCTTTAATTTAACGGGATAAAAAGTAGCCTATGTGTTATCCCAGACTATAATCTATCTCTGTGCCAAATTTCATCGAGATCCGTTCAGCCGTTGGGGCGTTATTGAGTAACAATCATCCATACATCCATCCATTCATACTTTCGCATTAAGTAAGTATAGAAGTATAGACGTTAACCCAGAGTTTTAGGCTATGTGCCATAGTGTGCTATGTCCGTAAATCGGCTAAATCCGTTTAGTAGATTCAGAGTCCAACCGACCTCCCATTAGTCCCAACGTCGCGTCGTACTAAGCAGAGGTCCGAGCCTTACAGGAGCCCTTAGGAAGATGTTGCCCGCCCCGACGTGTTCGAGCCCTAGGGCACATTTCTCGGCGACGCCCTAGCGCTCGCCCAACCCCCCGATGACGCTGTAGCGGCCAGTAACACAGCATATTTAATCCGAAAAAGTAACAGAAAATTAAAAAATAATTTGGGCTCCTTATCCATAGTATAGTTTCCTTAAATTAATTAGTTTTCCACGAAATTTTTATGCACAGAAACGGTCCGGTTACAGTTTTATTATGAGAATATATTATGATAGTACGGAACACTATGTGTTCAAGTCAGACTCGCAACTGGCCGGTATAATAAAGAGAAAATATTAGAGTTTATTAAAATTTGATAAATGAAACTTGTGTTTTGCAGATTGTTTGTTAAAAACATAAATTACTCGATAAATATACCTATATCGATTTTTTTACATTAATTTGTGATCAATATCGGTAAATCTCATTTTATAGACATTAATTGGTCACAAGCTAAATTACTCTAATTTAAATGGTCTGATCTATTGCATCACTTAAACTAAAACTTCTACAACCTTTAATAACCTTTTACTGTGCATGCAAGGATTTGGATTTAAAATATTAAATTTTATTTTTATTATAGCGGGTTCATAAAATAGTCCAATGGCATGTCTGAAACAACTTGATGACAAAATATTGAAACTTTTGTTGAATATCCTTAGAATGGGGTTAACAAGCAAGGTGCCCATTAGGTTGATAAACTTAAATATCTACTATGATAAATGTAAAATGAATGAAGTGCTAATTTCTAAACTACTAATTATTTTATGGCTATCTATATTATTTTAAGTAGTCCGGACGCCCACAATAAAAAAAATTGTTAATGTTGCAACCACCTTAAATCTAATACAGTGAATGGATTGATATATGCGTACTTTTATGACCCGGAGCAAGGTTGAACTTTAAGCCCGTTTGACAACCTCCACTACTTGTCATCTGTAGTAATCTAATTCGGGTTCGTGAGTATAAAAACAGCACTATGAACTCCCCTAACATCATTCACAACTGGTATCCGATATCAATATGTTCACTCAAGTAAGTTTGCGATAAAAAATGAGATTATGGATTGGAAATTAATAAGTGACAATTAAATACTATGTTTATATTTCAGATAGTAACTCTGTGCGCCGTAGTGGCTGTGTCCTCAGCAGGACTCCTGCCCCAAGCCGTCCACTACTCTCCCGCATCTGCTGTCTCCTCTCAAAGCATCGTACGCCACGACCAACAAGCCTTAGGTGCTAGGATTCTCGCCGCGCCAGTCGCCAAGGTGGCTGTTGCTGCTCCCCTCGCCTACAGTTCACCCCTGTCCTACGCCCCTGCCCAATACTCACCTGCCCAATACTCATCTGGCCAATATTCATCTGCCGGCGCTGTTTCCTCGCAAAACATTGTGCGTCACGATGAATCTTCAAGACTCTTGGCCTCCGGTCCTAGATATTCCCTCGGCGCCCCCGTAGCCAAACTGGCCGTCGCTGCTCCTTACTCTTACGCCGCTGGCCCACAGCTGTCGTACCAAGCCGCACCTGCCCGTCTTTCCTACGCCGCTGCACCTGCCCAACTTGCGTACCACGCTGCTCCTGTTACTAAAGTGCTCGCTCAACCTGAAGAAATCGTAAGTTCACCAAATCATAATGTTTAACAATATACACTTTTTGAAATTTAGATACAATATCTTTAAATATGGTTTATGGTTCCAGGCCTACCCCAAATACGAGTACTCTTACTCCGTTGCTGACGGTCACACCGGCGACAACAAGCAACAACAGGAAATCCGCGACGGCGATGTCGTAAAGGGCTCCTACTCCTTGCACGAGGCTGACGGCTCCATCAGGACTGTGGAGTACACCGCTGATGACCACAACGGTTTCAACGCCGTGGTACACAACACTGCCCCCGCCGCAAAAGCTTACGTCAAGGCCGCACCTGTGCTCCTCAAATCTGCCGCCTACGCCGCCCCCGCCCAAGCCTACTACCACTAAGCAATCGATTCACCCTCGGCTCAATGAGTGTTGACTGTTTATTTATTGAAATATACGAATAAGTCTTAATTATTTTCATTTTTTCTTTTACATATCTATCTAAAACTAGAGTTGAGGTAGAGTCATACTACACCGTGCCCTGGCATGACCGTGTATGAATTTTGTAGTTTTATGATCTGAAATAGATTTCACGCTTTTACAGCACATAAGAATATGACGACCAATCAGCGGGTCATTTCGATAAATAGACTGTGGCTAATTCTCTTTAACACAATCTCTAACTAAACCAAAATGACAACTCTATATTACCTAGTGCTGCCCCTTTCCAAAGGGAGTATCATGAATAGGATAGCAATGTTTTTTATTCACTACAAGTTAGCCCTTGACTGCAATCTCACCTGATGGTTAGATTGATGATGATTGATGATGCAGTCTAAGATGGTAGCGGGCTAAACCGTTAGGGGCATCGTAGTAATATAAATTGATAGATACATAGCTGTCAGTTCAGTTTAGTTTAGAGATGGTGTAAAACAGAATTGATAAGATTTTCGTAATACATTTTGTCATTTATTAAGGTTTTTGTAATACATTTTGTCATTTATAGTAAATTTAGTAGTAATTTAGTAGTAAATAAAAAACTTGTTAACATTTCACTTCCGATTGACCAATAACCAAAGCACAAGATATAGATTAATGTTGCTATTGACCTGTTGAACACATGACTACGCCCAAGAATTAATTTTAAGTATAGCAGTTTTGGCTGACAGACAGGCAAAGTTGATTCTTATCGCTAATTCGATTTTGCAACCTTATAACAAAGGTCGAATGTGCCGCTACATCGTGCACAGCGCATTAAAAATTCTACCACTTGTTACAGATTAGATTTTATCAGAATAATGAGGAGAGTAACCCGCTAGGTGATCATAAAGTCTCTTAACAAGTGATATTTTGAATTTTTATTGAACTCATTTTTTTTTTTTGATAGAGGAACTCTATCGAATTATATGAGTAAACATAATAATATTATCAATATTTTTATAATTTATGGAGTTTTCTGTCATTTTAACACACAATCTATATATATATAAAACAATGGCTGTTCGTTTGTCTCGCTAAAACTTGAGAACGGCTGGGCCAATTTAGTTGATTTTGGTTTTGAAATGTTTGTCGTAGTCCAGTGAAGGAAAAATATTAGTTAATTACGACGCGCGGACGAAGTCGCGGGCATCAGCTAGTTGTGTCATAATTCCTAATAGTATGTCATACCAATATTATAGTCTATGCGAAAGTGTGATTGTTTGTTGGTTTGTCCATCAATCACGCTGCAACGGAGCAACGGATCGACGTGATTTTTGGCAAGGGTATAGTCGAGGACCTGGAGAGTGACAAAGGCTTCTTTTTATCCCGGAAAATTAAGGAGTTCCCGTGGAAATTGAAAAACTTATTCCACGCGGACGAAGTCGCTAGCAATTCTATACTTTTTAAAACAATATCTGGACGGATTATGTTGAAAGTTTTGATTAGAGGAACCATTTTTCGATTTATACCTGTCTGTCCGTCGTTGCGGACCAACGATGTAAAAACTTCGGTCTGGATTCGTAATTCCAAACACAATTTTTTATGCAATAAATTTATAGCCGTTGCTTTTAACTTGATAACCAGTACATAGATATTATACTCGTAATTGGTTTGAGAGCTTGGTCGACTTATTTTTGTTCAGATTATAGCCGTTTATACAATTTCACACTCTACTGTGGTACATGATATTTTATTTATTACAAAACTAGCTGATGCCTACGACCTCGGCCGCGTGGATTGACGTTTTTTTTGTTTTCGCGGGAACTCTTTGATTTTCCGGCATAAAAAGTAGCCTATGTGTTATTCCAGACTATAATCTATCTCTGTGAAAAATTTCATTCAGATCAGATTGAGTAACAAACATCCATCCGCATCCATACATCCATTCAAACTTTCGCATTCATAATATTAGTATGATGTATGGAAGTTAGTTCTAAAATATTTTTGCTTTTTAATAACAAATATTTTGATACATAGTACAATTTTTACTATACATGCCGAAAGAGTTCTCATACGCAGGAGATCGAAAATATATTCTACCACCGGAACTTGTCGTGAAGAGATTATAGGTTTCTAGTAGGCCGGTGATGGATTGAAGTACCTACCTACATAATTTGGAATCTGCTTATTTGTGGGTTGTAATGATAATGATGATTAAAGTGAATTAAAATACAGATGTATTTGAAATTCATTTCTTTATTGCTACAAATAAATAGTTAAGTTACAGTCATTTGGTACAGCGATTAATCTAGTGCTTAGTGGTAGTAGGAGTTAGCCGGGGCGGCGTAGACGGGAGCTTTAACGACGAGCGGCGCAGCCTTGAGGTAGGCGGGCGCGGCGGTGGGCGCGGTGTTGTGCACCACGGCGTTGAAGCCGCTGTGGTCGTCGGCGGAGTACTGCACGGTCCTGACGGAGCCGTCAGCCTCGAGGAACGAGTAGGAGCCCTTCACGACATCGCCGTCGCGGACTTCCTGCTGCTGCTTGTTGTCACCGGTGTGCCCATCGGCTACGGAGTAGCTGTACTCGTATTTGGGGTAGGCCTGAAAAAATATAAACCAATATTAAGGTTTCCTGGATCTTTCCACAAAAACAGATCACATATAATTTAGAAATCATATTAATATTATAAATGCGAAAGTGTGTGTTTTTTAGTTCGTTGGTTTATTGGTTTGTTGGTTTGTCCTTCAATTACGCTGCAACGGAGCAACAGATCGACGTGATTTTTGGCAGGGTTGAGGACCTGGCGAGTGACATAGGCTTACTTTTTATCCCGGAAAATTAAGAAGTTCCTGCGGGCATAAAAAAAAACTCAAACCACGTGGACGGAGTCGCGGGCATCAGCTAATGAACAATAAGCCAGGGAGATCGTCACAATCACTAAACAATAATTACTTTAATAGTATGTGAATAGTGAGTAGTAGTAGTAATGAACCTTTTTCTTGCACGTTTGTAGTACATATTACTTACAATTTCTTCAGGTTGCGCGAGAACTTTAGCGATAGGAGCGTGGTAGGCGATAGGAGCAGGAGCGGACTGGTACGCGATGGGGGCAGCAACGGCGTACTTGGCGAAAGTTTGGGGCTGGTCGTGGCGAACAATGTTCTGCGACGAGACAGCGGATGCGGAAGAGTACTGTACGGCCGCTGGCAGGAGTCCCGCTGAGGCAACCGCCACAACAGCGCAAACTGTTACTACCTAGAATTAAAACATATATCTTGTTATGATAACTAGTATCGCTAAAAAGTTTTAAGTTAACCCCTAAGTTAAGTTAATAAATACTGTGTATTTTGTGCATTTTTGCGTTAACAGATAGTGATTCGTTGAAAAAAGGCCAAGTGCGAATCCAAGGTGAATCAGTTTAAAGTTAATATAAACTTAAAACAATAATGTGTAATATTTAATATTTTCATGGCTGATGACTGATATAGAATTATCCAAAAACATGCTTCTTCACATTTTCCTTTCACAAACACATACTATTTTAGATTTTAAGTTTATTCTGCTCCAGGCATTTATTCTGGACCTTGGATAGTAAAAATATCGAAAATCAATTTTCGTCTTCTTTATCAGAATAAAATATTACAATTTTTGACTCACTTTGGCGAACATGATTGATTCTAAAACAATGGCTGATTGATAATATCGCCGCTCTAGGTACTTACTTTATATACATGGTAGTAGTTTCTATTGAAACGCGGTGTGGTAGGGGAGCTTGATACGCAGGCTTAATTTGACCCTGTCTGGGGTCAATGCAAGCTTAGACAACCGTTCTCTAATGAAGAATTTGAAAAATATTTGGTATGTCGTTTGATTTAAAATATGCAAAATAATGTAAGTAAATAGATGGCCACATATTTTTTTATTACAGGTAATGGTATGAACACATACATAATTACCAACTATCATAGATTATCAAGTAATTTATTTTAATTTGTGATTTGTGTTACTTTTGATAGCAACTATAAGGTACTCGTATTTATTTACTAGTTATATGTTGATGTGTAAGCATCTGCAAAGTGCAATATGTATCTGGGGAACCTGTAGATACTCAAATTATCTGAAAAAAGTGTGTCTGTCTGTCTCTGTATCTGCTTGTTACGCCTTAACGGCCCATCTGTTAAATCGATTGTACTGAAATTTGTTACAGATATAGGTTATTTTCCGTTATAAAACCCCGGAAAATTGAAGAGTTCTTACGGGATATTTTATAAATCGAAATCCTAGAAACAACCTTCCTATTCTGGAATATTTTGTAGTTCTAAAGTAGGTGCTACGTTTAATAAATTTTTTATTAACTGTTCAAATAAAATTGTCATATAAATTACTTTTACTAATAAGGCACAAATATTTAATTACTATGATTAAGCAGTAATACGCCTACTCATGCAAATTGCCTAAATATATTTCGAGAGAATGGATCAATCATTGAACTTGCTCTAAGTAAGGTCGCAGAGCAAGTTTGACAGCTTCCACTACTGATCTCATAATCCTATACCGAGTATAAAAACTCTCGATCTAGGACACATACTTATCATTCAAACCTTAACTGTTTGAGACAAACAAACATGTTCTCCAAAGTGAGTTCTTATCCCATATCATATACTTATACTTTTTTTATTTAATATATTAAACAGTCGAAATATTAAGAACATAAAATATATCAATTTGTTTATTTCTCTTTCCAGCTCGTAACCCTTTTCGCAGTCGTGGCGGTGTCTTCTGCTGGTCTTCTGCCAGCCGCCGTACACTACTCCCCTGCCTCCGCCGTCTCCTCACAGAACATCGTACGTCACGACCAACCCCAAGCCATTGCAACTAAATATGCCGTCGCCGCCCCCGTCGCATACCACGCCGCTAGCGCTCCTATTGCGTACCACGCTCCTATTGCCAAAGTGATTGCTCAACCAGAAGAGATTGTAAGTGTTTTAACCATTGTTTCTATTTATTAAATACTCTTCGAATCCCAATCAATGATTAGCATGATCTAAGCCGTTTAGTTCCTTTTGAAATCAAGAACAAAATACTTATCCATATTCAAATCCCATCTTTGCAGGCCTACCCCAAATACGAGTACTCTTACTCCGTTGCTGACGGTCACACCGGTGACAACAAGCAACAACAGGAGATCCGTGACGGTGATGTCGTAAAGGGCTCCTACTCTTTGCACGAGGCTGACGGCTCCATCAGGACTGTGGAGTACACCGCTGATGACCACAACGGTTTCAACGCCGTGGTGCACAACACTGCCCCAGCTGCGCAAGCTTACGTCAAGGCCGCTCCTGTGCTCCTCAAGTCTGCCGCCTACGCCGCCCCCGCCCATGCCTACTACCACTAAGAAAAAGAAATCTCATCATGTAAATACCAAATAACTGTTGACTATTTATTTATTGCAATACACGGATAAGTTCGAAATGTTTAAAGTTTTATTTACACAAAATATGTCCCAGACCAACTTGTACGGAGTGAATTCGAATGAATATTTATAATAAAATAATATAATTAAGTTATAATTAAGTTGAAATTGGAATACTAGAAACAAGGACACGCGACGAGCTTGTGCAGGCTAGGGCGGGCTGCGCACACACCGCCCGCGCCCCCACCGACCGTTATAGACTAAGAGATAGCTGCACTTTTTGTAACCATCGCCAGAAAAGCTGATTCAGTATTAGGTGGGCTCTCCACTGATGACGATAGTGAAAGTCTGGCCGCATGCGTATGGGTCTTTCACTAGATATGGCCGTTTAAAGACGGTTTATGGTTACCAAAAATGAACCATGACTAGAAAAGCTGATTCTTGTACAGTATTAAAGTATGCGCAGTTCCTATGTAAACAGTATTAAAACTGACTGACACAGAATAGGTAATAATACGTGAAAAAGAAAGAAACGTACTCTTCGAAAATACATAGGAATGGAATTGGTATAAATAATAGCCATTTTTTTAAAGAAATAACTAAGATTTATTAAAATTCAATATAAGTATAAAAATAGAGCATCAATCAAAATAATGTGAATGAGCGATGATTCATACAAATACAATTCATACAATCTAAATAAAATTTTAAATTATGATGAATATGTATTACTTATGGTCTTGTATCTGTGAGTATGTATTAGAAAAGAAAGTACATTTGAAGCAGACAGTCATCGACAATATTCATCGCACTTATTGAATTAAAAAGATATGGAACGATAACGTCTGGAACTAGCGTTCACTATATTCGTTTGAATCGTTTTCTTATCAATGGTCTTTTTAATTGTTATTTATTACAAAAGATCAGTTTTGCGCCCTCTTTCACAATGCGTTTAATAAGTTACTAGTTCTTTTCGTGTCAACCCTGGAATAAAATAACCACAAAGTGACGGCATCAAAAATTTTAATCAGTTAGGCAGTGTTGCGCAAGTCAGCCTTAAATATTAGAGTATGAACTACTTTAGGGGGAAATAAAACAAATTATACAATGCAAGCACTTTATAACGTAAAGAGTGTTTTTTCGACGTCACACACATCGTGCTTACATTAAAATAATGATACATATATACATAAAGTAAGCAACTACCTTCTTCCTATGTTCTTTGGCTTTCTACCTCTTTTCTTTTATCGTTGCACAAAGCCAAAATATTTTCGAAAAGGTAGGCACGTAAGCGTTGTATTATTATTTTTATATAATAATATAACGATTTTTTTTTCTAATCCTATAAACTAAATGAAAGTAAAACACAAGTCTGAAAATTAAGTTACCTTTATCTTAAAAATCTTTTAGTCTAAATAAATAAACCTCAATAAGTCCTAAACAATCCTACAATCGTGATTGTACGATTAAATTCGAATATTTATTTTCTTGCTAGCGTAGTGTTGATAAGACAAAACAATTCATGCTAGAACTCAAATGAAAGCTGAAACCTTTATAATTTACCTATGCATGCAATATTCTTAAATCTTAACAAAAATCTAATTTAACCAAGTGCAGTCTTGGAGCTCGCATATCAGAGTAAATAAAAATATCTTTTTTTTTATCCACTACAAGTTAGCCCTTGACTGCGTCTCATCTGATGGTAAGTGATGATGCAGTCTAAGATGGTAGCGGGCTAACCTGTTAGGGCATGGCAGTCAATTAAACCCTATTCGGTTTCTACACGGCATCGTACCGAAACGCTAAATCGCTTGGCGCCACGTCTTTGCCGGTAGGGTGGTAACTAACCACGGCCGAAGCCTCCCACCAGACCTTCTTCTTTGTCGTAGTGCTCTTGTCAAAGCGGTCGTGGTCGTCACTTGGGTGTTGTGGCACGCTTAACGATCCGTCTCCACTCTTCTCTGATAGCAGCCTTGCGAATGCACTCATTTAAGGAGACGTTCACCGCAGCCCTCACTTGGTCTGTTGGACCTGTCTGTCTGTCCCACCAGACTAGACCAGGGAAAATTCAGAAATTATAAATTCCCAAACTGACCCTGCCGGGGATCGAACCCGGCACCTTCGCAAGCTAAGACAACAGCGCTCAACACTGCGCCACGGAGTTTGTCATAAAGATCATCTAGAGGAAACTAAACGATTATAGTAATCGATACAGATCCTACAGTATATAAAATTCATATATAGTTAGTCCATCATACAGATGATAATATCGTTCATTATAATTAACAAAGATTAGAGATAAATGCATAAGGCGTAATTCCACAGAAAATACTAGTGCACGATATTTTATAATTCTATATAATGTTCTAATTAAAAAAATCAACGATTTCGAGGATCTTTTCACGCGACAGATGTGGTGTGATAACAAAAAAAATCGGACAAAATGTTTGAAACTACAATAACTTATATTTAGAAAGCATTTATTTTATCAGTAGGATCGGATCCACATTATTCTTACACAATAACTGAACTGATGAAGCCAAGTTGATAATGTTTTGGCGAATTTATATAATAGAAATTGGAAAAGTATAAAATGGTAAAATATGATTCGTTAAATCAACAGTTCGCCGGTACATCCCGATAGCGACGGTTCCTCCCAAGTTTTCAAAAATGTTCTCCAAGGTATATATATATACATATTTTGTTTCGCGAATCTTTTTAAATTATCATACAAAAAAATTATGGTTCTAAAACTACTTTCATTTCCAACCTTATTACCTTAAAACCTTACCAATTTAGATATTAATAGAAAAAGTTTTGTAAATGCAAGAAGCAGTCCAATAGATATTATGTTCAATGTTCATCTGTTCATGTTAATTTTAAAGTGCTATTACTTTTTTCAGATGTTCACCTTCATTAGCATCGTTAGCCTAACCTCCGCTGTTCTGATTGACTCAACTACTGGCCTTAAAGAAGAGTCATACAGTTCCGACAGTGCACACGGGTGGCAGATGGTCAAACTGTATCCCTCAAAACCGATATTCAAATACGACACATACGTTAGTGCTAGTGATTAAGTTGCTAACTTTAAACTGAAAATAAGATAGCATATAAAAAGCGTGCAACAAACGTATCCAAAATGTATTTAACATTTTGGATACGTTTGTTGCACGCTTTTTTTATGGAATCTTATTTTTTCATTTTGGAAAATTTGGGAAATAAGTGAGTAACCGTTTTGGCTAAATAATTAAATTGTGATTAATTAATTTCAGGCTTATCCAAAATATGAATTTGAATATGCAGTATCAGACAAGAAAACTGGTGATCACAAACAGCATCATGAGAGCAGGGATGGAGATAGGGTTCGCGGCTCATACAGTCTTGTAGAACCTGATGGCTCTCTGAGGAAAGTGGAATATCATGCTGATGACCATAATGGGTATGTTTTAATATATTTCCTCAAGTGTACTTACGAACTTAATTTTTCTATGAGAAGCTTCACTCATAAAATATTAGCTTTTCTCCCAAGCAATTAGCTTATCTCATAAAACTTTAAACGTAAAAGTTTGTTTCCCTTTATTTTATTTTTAATACTTGCCTATATTTCTTTATTGATTACATAATATTACATTGTTTTCAGTTTTAATGCCGTTGTTAGCAAGAGTGTACACAACCACGGCGATCACGCTTTCTCTATTTTTGGTCACACCAGACATTTCTTACCTATTGGAAGCGGTATTAAAATCAACCATTTTTTCCCAAGCAAGAACTACCACTATCAGGAATCAAAAACCAGCAGCGAAAATATCGAAGACAAGCCCGTTAACGAGCAACAGGTAGATGCTCAAGAAGGGCAAATAAACGGTCAAAATGACGTGGAGACTGGAGAGAAACTAATTGAGGAGGTTGAACAAAGCGCGGAGGCTATCGAGGCACCTGTTGCAAAATCTGATTCAGTAGAAGGTACGGCTAAAATACTTCAGGAAGCTGTACCTATTGCAACTAACGATGAGAACAATAATAAAGAGATAGGCATTATCCACCAAATGCCTGTAGTTGAAAACCCAGCTAACCCTAATAAAATCATTGAAAATGAAAATATACATAAGGGAGACCACCACGCTGACTCTGAAGTAGCATCATCATATTATCATTCAAAAATCTATTATGTAGGCTTTTAATTATTTTATACAATAATTATTTTTAAATATTTATGAATTTAATAGCTACATTAGATAAAATTGTTTTTGTTGAAAATAAAATATTATAAATAACTTTTATGATACTTTGCTTTCATTCCTTCCTGAAATGAACTTTAAAACCCTAACAATAAAAACTCATGCAATATGCTGTAACCCCTAAACTAAGGATAATATATTAAGATTTCTCCTTTACAATACTTACATCTATTTTGCATATCCTTTACAATACATACATAAATTACCAATTTCACGCTCAGGTTTTACGCCTCATAAATTATCGTACTTCTGCCAATAACACTTTACAGTTCAACAAGAAAATTACAATAAGCTTTTAGACAGGCGTCATGAATATTATACCCTTTATTCTTATTAATAAAAATAAATCCGCAGACTATACATGATTACATTTGTTAGAACGGAAATTGCGTTCAGTGCAAACTGCAAAAAGGATATGGAGCTTTAAATTGACGCTTCATCCCCTTTACAGATGAGTCCTCAGCTTGTTGGTGCACGAAGTCAAAAAAGATGATTGCAGAAGTTGGACGTCGCCTTAGGCATCGGGGTTGTGATCCCCGCGGGGTGGGGTGTTCTTGGTCACAGTGCATACGAAATTAAAATATTATGTGGATAATAAAATTGCAGTTTTCGGACTGACATCGAAAATCATTTTTTATTATAATTATATAAAATGTTTATTGTGTAACACTCATGGTCTCACAATTAACGTTTTACTCGCTTATTTGGATGAAATGGCCATGATAGTGATTTAAGATTACGTTATTAGATAGATATTGTAGTGTTGTTTATAGGATGTTCCATAAACCTAAATCCGCGTGGATTTAAGTTCATGGAATTCCCGTGGGTAGGTACTCTGTATTTTCCGTGATAATAAGTAACTTATGTATTTACTATTTATATACTTAGTTTAGTACCCATATGAGTCTTTATTGCTCGAAATAAACTTCTATTTATTATTATGCATATCCCCAGGATACCTATCTCTGTGCTAAATTTCGTCAAAATCGGTTAAAAAACAAGATGGTCCGGGAAAAGAACAGAAACCAAATTATTTTTAATCAAGCAACTTGCATTTTTTTTATAATTTATAATTTTGTACAACTGTATTACTTTTTTATAGCCTAAACTTCTATAAAAGGGATTAAAAGTAGCATATATGTCACTCTTCAGATCCTCAGCCATCCAAAAAATCACGTCAATCCGTCTCTTGGTTGCGGCGTGATTGAAGAACCAACCAACAAACAAAATACAATAGTTTTCGCATTTATAATATTAAGTAGTAGGTATGTTTTTTTTATCATACAGTTATTCTATATCGTATGTAACACATGCTTTTTATTTTTAAGCCCCTTGGTTTTTGAATTAAACTGTTCCCACTCATGACGCAAGTTCTGCAGTTAGTATGACTCACATTTTTCTGGTTATTTTATTGAAGTTAAGTTTATGCTATCACTGATACTGATAGTGTACCCTGATCAATTTGTAAGCATTGTGGTACCAGAGCCTTAGGTTTTAACGAGCTAGCTTTAAAACTAGTTGCTCTCCGTGACACTATCTTACCTTATCTTTCCATAATCTATGATTCTCATGGGATAATTTGTACTAGGTATAGAGAATACTGAATGTGTCTCTCTGATATCTTTATTCCTGTACAGAATATGAACGTCTCTAAAAAATATTCATGGAAATTACAGCTATAAACCATTGGGTACAGCATGGTTAAATAGGTAACAAATTGTCTACAGCTGGTGGTTTACTTTGATACTACATCGGGAATAGATTTACGTAAGAGCAACATTCTTGATTCTTGAATATATAATTAATGATTAAACGAACTTACCTGTACGTGAAGTTCTATCATAATTATACGAAGGCTTCGTCCGAAGGGATTAGCAATTAATACTTGTAGTACCGCCTAGTGGTTCGCCAGTCACGCACTTTATTTGAGGGTAAACAGAAAACAAAAGAAAACTTGCTACCTTGGTTTCAACAAGGTGGGCGATCCATGTCTATCTCATTTAGTTTAGAGTATAATAATTAATATTTCACCAATTAATATCGGGGTTATTCCTAAGTAACGGGGAGGGAGGGTTGCTAATCCCTTCGGACGAAGCCTTCGTATAATTATGATAGAACTTCACGTACAGGTAAGTTCGTTTAATCATTAATTATACAAATGCTTCGTCCTCGGGATTAGCAATTAATACTTGTAGACTTTTAGAGATTTGAGTGAAATATTTATCTTTTTATATCAAATCAACTAATCAACAGTTTAATTGATTTTTATGAATTATATTAAGCCCTATCGACAACTGCTTTTGCTAAAGCATCATCCTGATCATTATTATTTAATCAATTACTTATATAGAACCGATAGAAATCAACTTAAGGTTTGTAAACCTACGGCTTTATAGGTTCTAAAATAAAACTTATGAAAAGGGAATAAACCTCCTTTCTAAATTGGCTTGTCATGTTATCCAGGTACGTCAACAAGACTTTGCCAGGACATATTTCTGGTCTTGAATCGAAAAATGGTAAATCTAAATTTGGTTGAAAGCTACCACTGCGAGTAGTCTTCAAAAAATCTGGAATTTTTATTGTTATTTTTGAAGGAAATATTTCTGATATATATTTTTGATGAGGTCTATACCCTGCGTGCAGCTAATAGAGCAACAAGAGTTATAATTTTTCTTGAACTTCTTTCAAGAGTTATGTTTCATTAGGGTATAATTGACTTAAGAGAATCCCATGTTGTGGAATATTTCGGTAATGGTGTTCGTAAACGAAACACTCTCTTGAAAAATCGTTTTACGAGTATTATATCATCATCGCCCAGATTTTGGCCTACTAAAAGGCAGACCTACACGAATTCAAGGATCCATATCTATATATATGATATCCTTCTTCATAATATCTATTAAAATAATATAAAATATGTGGGATCGAAGCGGAGTACAAATCACTATTCATCTCTTTGCAAAAGTTAAACCAGCGCTTTAGGTAGGTATACATCGTACTGTTTCAAAGAACTGTCTGATAAGGAAGAAATCATAACTTTGATCGCTGATGGTGGCACACTTCTCCTAAGCCTTTGTAGATAAAGATATAAACGCAGGATACCATGGCTGTGTGGGTCATAGGAGAACAACAACAATGCCTCTAGCTTTATCAGAGACAATCTTTCGTAACATTTTTAAGATGATAGAGAATGGGGGATAGCATAAAAATAATAATTAGTCCAAGAAATAGTAAAATCTTTGATAGCCATAGCATCTGGGTCTCTATGCCAAGAAAATAACTAAATCATTTATTATTAATAAGTCTACTTGAGGTGTACCAAAAGTTAAAACTATTTCCTAGTATGCCCAATCGGCTGGTTCCCATTCTCTATCGGGATGTACGCATCAGGACTCTGCATCTGCTGTTTTAATATCTGTTGATTTTATATAACAAGCAAATAATCTTCGTGTTGTCAACATGGAGTAGGATTTAAGAATGTTTTAAATTCTTGGCAAAAAAGAAAAAAAAAAATTAAACCAAAGAAAGCAGCTTGAATTTCTAACGAGTTAATATGCTGCTTTTCCTGCACACTCCGCAATTCACTGGCTTTCATTCCACCGCAAGCAGCACCCCACCCCGTAGTTGAGGCTTCAGCGAAAATTTCCAAATCATGTGTATCCTCTCTGATTATACTGAATGGTCTTTGTATTGCATTATACCACCAATTCAGGTCAGGTCAATTAATTATCTTATATCATAACTGTTAGTTGAATTTAGATTTAAATATAAATATAATACGTTCAAAATGCTTGGTAGGTATACAACCAACAGTATTCTACAGCCCGCAGCGGGGCAAACTGAAACCAATAATCCAAAATATTGCGAAATTCACGTATTTTACACCTAATAAGTGTAAAAAAAAAAAAAAGAATATAAAATTTTTACGCGATGTATCTTTTCCACGAGCAACGTAATCTGGAAATTCTCTGAGTCTAATACAAAGCCTACAAATGTGCAAGTTCTGTTTGGTATCATGGAGCTTTTCTCTTCATTTATTATAAAACCGAGAGAGGTAATTAATCTTTTGGTTTGTATTGTTTTATACAAACACCTATCATACGATTGTCCCATTAACCAAAAGTCGTCCATTAGTTAATATCAGTCCGGCAGTACGAAGTAAGCCGACAATAGGCTTCATCACCTTAGTGAATATATTTGCGGTACATAAGCCAAATGGTAATGCATTAAATTGGTATAATATTTTATCAAACTGAAATCATAAATACTTCCTAGATATTATTATGGATTTTTATCCATAAAGAATCCATCCTTTTATCCTTTATATCCATGAAGAGAATAAGTATCTTTTAAATCGATCTTTGTCATAAAAAATCTCTTGATCTCACTTTTAATACAGTATAAATCTTTTATCTTAAAATGAACATTTTCAATTAATTCGTTTAATATATTTAAAAATATACATATATATATTTTAAAGTTTATTAGTATTTGGCTTTGGTACCAAAAACACTAGACAAACACTGGCCGTCAGTAGGCTCACATCTAGAAATAGCTCCAATCATAGAAATAAAAATAGGTACTAAAAAAATTCTACATCAATGGCTCCAATAGATAAAATATCTATCGCTTCATTAAATAATGACTTCTCTGTGTTTGAGTATGACATATCAACAGGAGGATTTAATTGGTTAACTGGGCAACTAAACGGAATTTTGTTGTTGTTAGCAAGTTGCTAGCAATTTTTAACCACCGTTTATAATATAAAGGCAATCTGCCTGTATATTAGAGTCTCCGTCTAGCGGCGGCTGCGTGTCGGCTGTTGCCGCGAGTGTTTGGAAGAGCTCGATGGCCAATAGTTGGGAGGCGGATGAGTCGTCTGTTTCCATGAGACGTAGGGGCTCTTTTAATTTAAATTCTTCCATGTGGTTGTCGCCGCTGGTGGTTTCTTATTAATTGCCGGTGACTTAGGCAATTTGTTCTTCAAGTCTGCACCAGACCTATTAATTGTTTCAAACAAACTGTCTAGTTTGGTGTTTTGCAGCTGATCCTTCATATCCTTCTTTAAGGATGACAAAATGAAGTTTCTTGTAATAAGTGAGTCGTTATATTGCCTGTCACATAATATACGCTCGGTATCCATCTTGGTCAAATAAGAATCGGTATTTTTATTTGATATTCATCCTTTATTTCCGCATTCAATGCCGGGGCATTTATTAGTTTGCAGCAAGTACTTTTCACTAAGTTCCCTGCGGGGCTCTTTATTTAGCCCATGTGTGGCAATATATTTCAATCTAACTGCAAACTCTTTATTTTTAAATATCAGTAAAGAAAACAGAACCAAAGTACTGTTCGCAAAACTAATATAAATAAATAATAAATAAAATGCTTATTGATCAAAGAAACATGAAAATAAAATATATCTTCTGCATTTTACAATATATCGGGTAGTACAGCTCCAAAGAGAAGTACGCAAACCCTGATCAGTGAATCCTTATATTTATGAAGTTATGAGCTTATGTATTCCAAATTATTTTTAAATACTCGTGTGTGATAAGTAAACTCATCATCTTAGATGTCTGTTTATGAGTTAAGAAACAGACCAGAGTACTGTTTGCAAAACAAGTATACCTATAGGGTAGTATGTCTCCAAAGAGAAATACGCAAACCCAAATCGGTAAATATCACCACCTTGCTACTTGAAAGCATGTCTTTTTGAAATAACTTTACACGTAAGATCTATAATATCTGCGCATTAGGTTATGAAACAGTCCTTAAATACTGTTCGTAAAACCAAATAGTTGGGTAGTTACATCTCCAAAGAGAAGAACGCAAACCCGCAGAGATAAGGAATAGGTATTTCGTAATAATTAAAAACTAATACATAAAAGGTAATCAAATTGTTGGGTAGTTACATCTCCAAAGAGAAGAACGCAAACCCGCAGAGATAAGGAATAGGTATTTCGTAATAATTAAAAACTATTACGTAAAAGATAACCAAATAGTTGGGTAGTTACATCTCCAAAGAGAAGAACGCAAACCCGCAGAGATAAGGAATAGGTATTTCGCAATAATTAAAAACTATTACATAAAAGGTAACCAAATAGTTGGGTAGTTACATCTCCAAAGAGAAGAACGCAAACCCGCAGAGATAAGGAATAGGTATTTCGTAATAATTAAAAACTATTACGTAAAAGATAACCAAATAGTTGGGTAGTTACATCTCCAAAGAGAAGAACGCAAACCCGCAGAGATAAGGAATAGGTATTTCGCAATAATTAAAAACTATTACGTAAAAGGTAACCAAATAGTTGGGTAGTGACATCTCCAAAGAGAAGAACGCAAACCCGCAGAGATAAGGAATAGGTATTTCGCAATAATTAAAAACTATTACATAAAAGGTAACCAAATAGTTGGGTAGTTACATCTCCAAAAAGAAGAACGCAAACCCGCAGAGATAAGGAACAGGTATTACACAATAATTAAAAACTAATAAGTACGTAAAAGGTATTACGTAAACAACGCAACTAACCTTGCCTGTCCAGTGATCAGGAAATAACTCGATGATCGGCTACGGTGACGTCGCCAGCGCAACTCTTTCTCCAACTTTTTAATCTTCTTATTTTCATAAACCAAATTGTCTTCACTTTTTCGTTTAGGCATTATATTATGACACTGTGTGTACAGATTAGTGATAGTGTCTACGAAGTATACGAAATTTAGTATCACGTGAAGACACGACGTGCGTTCGTGGCGAGCACTAAAAAGCGAATGAGATAGACATGGATCGCCCACCTTGTTGAAACCAAGGTAGCAAGTTTTCTTTTGTTTTCTGTTTACCCTCAAATAAAGTGCGTGACTGGCGAACCACTAGGCGGTACTACAAGTATTAATTGCTAATCCCGAGGACGAAGCATTTGTATAATTTAGTCAGACGACGTAACTAGATATTCTTAGGCTATTGTATCTACTCAGGTAATCTGAAGATACCTTAATGTTAATTAATATATGCACGCGGACGTTCTATGCTCTAGATGGTACTTTATGCTACTATAAGTATCATGAAAGGAGACCACTGATGCTAAAAATAACGAAACAAGACGAAGCCTTAGCAAAATTTGTAAAGTCTGCAATTGCACCGAACGGTCAGGAACGTTGCAGTAGACGGAAGGCATCTAGCGGGTAAAGAATACGACACACCTAAGTAATTTATTCATATATCTTTCTTTAGCCTTAATCGTAAACCCATAGCCCGATTCGTATTTCATTTGACATTGCACTGGAATGCTTTATCGCTATACTTACTTGGCTATTTCTCTTATTCTCATTTATGAATGATAATTTTATATTTCCGGGGATAAAACCCGTATAAAATCCTCATATAAGACTACGCCGATATCCAAATTTTACTTAATAATATTAATTTCAATTAATTAATTAATTTTACTTAATAATATTGAGTTTAATTAGGATATCTAATAATCTATATATTCAAATCAATACGTATTGGGAGAGTTGGGCGGAAAAACAATTCCTACACGTTTTTCTTCTATATTTCATGTCAAAGAAATGGGGTCAAATCTTTCTCGACTCCTTTTTGAATGTTTTTAGCAATACGAACTGTACTTACGTGGAGTACAGTCATCTACTTAGCATGAGATTGCTCAACGCGATTGTTGCCCAAATCGTGTGTATCTAAAACATTTTAATTGCTAGTTCTTACTCAGGCGACCATGGAGTTAGAATTCACGAAATAATTTACGAGTATTTAACGTCTTTTTTTAATCCACTACAAGCTAGCCCTTGACTGTGATCTCACCTGATGGTAAATGATGATGCAGTCTAAGATGGTAGCGGGCTAACCTGTATCAGCTGTTTGTTTTGTACAGGATGATATAAACTATTATTATTTATCTGTTATTTACATAGGAAAACACTATAATGATTAAGCATGATAACCAAACAACAGCCTCCTATTTGGGGAGGCTGGGGATTGAATCGCACGCGCCTCTAACTTCTCAGAGATTTACGATTTTAAGCAAATAAACAAGAAATAAACGATTTTTTATAAGGTTGTTGTTAATTATAAAAGACAGACAAGACGAATCAAACAAGCCCAAACTTGATGGGGATGCGTGGTTTTATTACTTGGGGTTGCGTTGTCATCCAATTTACTTAATACATGCCAAAGGATATTGCTCTGTCCCCATACAAAGTTCGCCTAAGAACCAACAGTCATAAAATATTGATTACTGGGTTCAAAATAATACCTTTTTATACTTGAGGGCAGATTAAAACAACGGATACTTCTGAGAATTCACTTATTGCCAAAAAGATTTTCAATTTTGAGGTTATTTAGACTAGCCTCGCTGCGCCGATTTTCAAGAGTGAAGATGGTAGGAAATATCACTACAGCTTATTCCTTTGGTATTATTTTACTTTCAATAGAATATCATCCTTATGTAATTGTAGATCCAGCGCTCAAGCGGTGATTTTGTATAATATTATTTTAACTTTTATGTTATTATCTGTAAATAATAATTGAGAGAAGGAAAAGTATAGTAATCAATTAAATACCCATTTATATTTATTTTTGAATTAAATTGAAGTGTCCGTTGAATTCTAATATTTGGAATAAAGGTTAAAAACAAGCTAAGAATTACTGTATATTTCAAACGTATGTTGATTCTTAGGCGAATTTGGGCAATGTCCTCAGACCGGTGACGTTTTCGAATGATAATAATGTACCAAACATACAATAAATATGTTCGAGAACATCAATAATTATGTATAGGTTATCGAAAAACAAAACGAATTCAATTTTGAAAAGGTGTGAATGAAACAATAAAAGTATTATTATCTCATTAAAAAGATAATTACAGATGAGTGTGATCGTAACAAAAAAGACACTAAACGCATTGAATGCGTTGCGTAATCTTTTCACGTTTTAAATGTTGGAATTCACGAATTACTCAAAAACCATAACAATAACATTAGCCTCTCACTTAATTTTTCCTACATATTATACCTATATCGGGTGTCGTAACCTGATAAAGTGAGATTGGTAATGCAGCAATTACTGCTATCCGATCGGATATCGTCGGGAATAGGCGCCCCACCGCTCTACTTGCTTCTGTTTTGTTATTATATAAAAAGACTTCACTAACTAACTAGCATCAGTCGACAAGTTAATTCAAACCAAAGCAAAATGTTCTCCAAAGTAAGCATATCTCTTGGAATCAACACAATTATATTTACGTAACTAGGACAGTTTTAGCGAAACGTAAACGAGGACGCAATGGTGTCGACTCGTTTTGAAGCCATTGACAGCTTCGACTCTACAATTTACAAAGTATCAAAGTTCCTGATTGTGACAAGATTATTATTAAAGGGCTTAAGTCCGAAGCAATCGCTACCATTCCAAACTTGTCAAAAAGTGCAGTACAAGTGCGTAGATTCTCGGAATGAGAATCAAATAACTAGGATCTTCATTCTCCTTTCTTGCCTTATCAATTAACCTATAATTTCAATCCCTTAAAACCATATATATCTCTCTATCTTAACTTTATTAGTATACATAATATTTTTTTCTAGATCATAGCGCTATGCGCTGTCATGGCCGCATGCAACGCGGGTTACCTGCACCACGCCCCAGCCGTTTCTCACAACATCGTTCACCACGATGTACCAGCGCAGTACTCAGTTCAATCAACGCAATCATACCATGCCGCACCAGCAGTGCATACCTCTTCCGTCTCCCACGTCGCCCCAGTAGTCCACGCTGCTCCAGTGGTCCACTCTGCACCCATTTCCCACGGCTTGGGCTACGAAGGAGATCATTATGTTGGTGAATTTGTGAGTATTGACTTCAATTATAATTTTACTATTACAATTAAAAACCTTTCAATTCCAATTATCCACTAAACTAGATCAATTAATATGCCATGATGATATTATTCTTATTTAATACTAAAATACTGCCTGAAGATTTAATATGTAATTCATTATCATCATCATATTCATCATAATCGTCAGCAAGAACTTCAACTGTTGGACATAGGCTCACCACCGCCACAATCTTCAGTCTTCCTCATTCAACTACATTTAATAAATTAATTATTATAATTGAGAAAATATAGTAGAACAACACGTCAGTTATAGAATCGCAAGTTTGCAGAGCTAGATTCCGTAATCTAAATGAACGATGGATAAATATTTATTATTATTCAAACAATAATTAAATTTAATCATCTCACCGTCGTGATAGCCTATTCGGAACAATGCAGCTTTGAAATGCCTAATGACTGGAGCATGAAAATTAATTATATTCTAAGCTCAAAGCAAATGTACTGCCTGCCATTTCATACTATATTCCTTTGTAACTTCCTTAATTTTAGACCACCTATAAGAGCAAGATTGCATTTCATGTTAAGAATTGCTCTAGTTTAGTATAATTACGATCTAACTATTCAGATAATTATCTTCCTGAGGTAGATATCGCTGAGAAATAAATGTATGAGTATAATAAAGCCAGTTAAGTTAGTCAAGACAACTTAACAGATGTAATATTTATATAGGGAGATTTAGACTATTAGATCTTTATATTCTCCAATAAAACAAAGGTTTTCTTTCTAAAACTCGTCCTTAAATATCTTCCTCTTGTTATTGTATATTTATTTCGTTTAGTCGCTCTGTTGTTACGCTGTTCTTGATTTCGAAAATAGCTTGTGTTGCTAACTGTTATTTTTATTTTTGCATTCCAGTCTCACCCAAAATATGGCTACTCATACTCTGTAGAGGACCCGCACACTGGTGACCACAAATCACAGCACGAAACTCGCGACGGCGATGTAGTCAAGGGTGAATACTCCCTCCTTCAACCCGATGGCTCTTTCCGTAAAGTGACATATACCGCTGATCATCATAACGGGTGAGAAACTTCTTTAATCTTGAAAATTACCTTTGACATCTGGATAGCATTCTCGAAGTTAAAAAACAACACAGTCAATATTGCTAAAAGTCAATATTGCCTCTGTTTTAATTAGAGCTACCAAAAATAGTCATTTCACAATTCGTTAGAATGAAGAGGCTCATAACCTCTTCATTATTTATGAATTGTTTAAATGAAAAATAAACTATTACAAAATCATACCGCTACAAGTTACACATTTATAATTGTAGTACTTTAATACCTATTGCCTAATTTATAACAGAAATATATAAAATTTACACAATTTTTATTTCAATTACGTGAATATTACTAAAACTGTTAGCTCATTCTCATTCTAATTTTACTTAACGTTCCTACATATAAGAGCAATAAGAGTAACCCTGAAATTATAAAGAATTTGTTAATTAAGTATGTGGTAAACATTATGTGTTACGAGTAGGCCATTTACTATAAGGCCGAAAGAAATTCAATGTTAATGACAAAGTATTGAAGCAATCTGATTATTATTTCGCTAACTTAGTCTTCCTTACCGAGTTATATTTTTATCTTTTTAAATAATCTCGCATTTTTGATTTATACTAGTTATAACATTATTGTTTTTTTTACGAAGGAGGAAGTAAGTTATTTTAATCTATAATATATATAAAATTCAAAGTCCTGACTGACTGACTTATATATCAACGCACAGCCTAAACCACTGGGCCTAAAAAATTGAAATTTTGACAGTAGGTTACTTTTATGACGTACGCGCACACTAAGAAAGGATTTTTCAAAATTCCACCCCTAAGGGGGTGAAATAGGGGGTGAAAGTTTGTATGAAACTCCGTCATTTCTCAAGTTATATCCATGAAACTTGGTATTTTGGCTTTAGGTAATAAATAAAGAAGTACGTGTGTCACAGTTTTTCAAAATTTCACCCCCAAAGGGGTAAAATAGGGGTTGAAAGTTTGTGTGAAATTCCTTCATTTCTCAAGTTATAGCCATGAAACTTATAATTTGGGCTTTCAGTTAGATATGCAGAAATAAGTGATTTACAATTTTTCAATATTGCACCCCTAAGGGGGTGAAATAGGGGGTGAAAGTTTGTATGAAAGTCCGTCATCTTTCAAGTTATATCCATGAAACTTGGTATTTAAGCTAACGGTTTAAAATAAAGAAATACGTGTTTCACAGTTTTTTAAAATTCCACCCCTAAAGGGGTGAAACAGGGGGTGAAAGTTTGTATGAAAGTCCTTCATTTCTTAAGATATTTTTCAAGTCATATTAACGAAGAAAAAGAAGTATCTGTGTCACAGCTTTTAAAATTCCACCCCCGAAGGGGTGTAATAGGGGTTGAAAGTTAGTATGAAAGACCTTCATTTTTCAAGTTATAATCATTAAACTTAGCATTTGGGCTTTCAGTTAGATATGAAGAGGTACGTGTTTCACCATTTTTGAAAATTCGACCCCCAAAGGGGTGAACTGGGGGATGAAAGTTTGTGTAAAAGCCCATAATTTCTCAAGATATTTCTCAAGTAATATCAACAAAACTGAGTATTTTAGCTTTCGTTAAAAAATAGAGAAGTACGTATGTGACCAACAGACCAACAGTTTTTCAAAATTCCACCCCCAAAGGGGTAAAATAAGCGTTGAAAGTTAATATGAGAGTCCTACATTTCTCAAGTTATAGCCATGAAACTTGGTATTTAAGCTAACGGTTTAAAATAAAGAAATATGTGTTTCACAGTTTTTCAAAATTCCACCCCTAAAGGGGTGAAACAGGGGGTGAAATTTTGTATGAAAGTCCTTCATTTCTCAAGATATTTTTCAAGTCATATTAACGAAGAAAAAGAAGTATCTGTGTCACAGCTTTCAAAATTCCACCCCCGAAGGGGTGTAATAGGGGTTGAAAGTTTGTATGAAAGACCTTCATTTTTCAAGTTATAGTCATTAAACTTAGCATTTGGGCTTTCAGTTAGATATGAAGAGGTACGTGTTTCACCATTTTTGAAAATTCGACCCCCAAAGGGGTGAACTGGGGGATGAAAGTTTGTGTAAAAGCCCATAATTTCTCAAGATATTTCTCAAGTAATATCAACAAAACTGAGTATTTTAGCTTTCGTTAAAAAATAGAGAAGTACGTATGTGACCAACAGACCAACAGTTTTTCAAAATTCCACCCCCAAAGGGGTAAAATAAGCGTTGAAAGTTAATATGAGAGTCCTACATTTCTCAAGTTATAGCCATGAAACTTGGTATTTAAGCTAACGGTTTAAAATAAAGAAATATGTGTTTCACAGTTTTTCAAAATTCCACCCCTAAAGGGGTGAAACAGGGGGTGAAATTTTGTATGAAAGTCCTTCATTTCTCAAGATATTTTTCAAGTCATATTAACGAAGAAAAAGAAGTATCTGTGTCACAGCTTTCAAAATTCCACCCCCGAAGGGGTGTAATAGGGGTTGAAAGTTTGTATGAAAGACCTTCATTTTTCAAGTTATAGTCATTAAACTTAGCATTTGGGCTTTCAGTTAGATATGAAGAGGTACGTGTTTCACCATTTTTGAAAATTCGACCCCCAAAGGGGTGAACTGGGGGATGAAAGTTTGTGTAAAAGCCCATCATTTCTCAAGATATTTCTCAAGTAATATCAAGAAAACTGAGTATTTTAGCTTTCGTTAAAAAATAAAGAAGTACGTATGTGACCAACATACCAACAGTTTTTCAAAATTCCACCCCCAAAGGGTCCTTCATTTCTCAAGTTATAGCCATGAAACTTAGCATTTGGGCTTTTGGTTAAATATGAAGAAGTACGTGTTCCACCAATTTGAAAATTCGACCCCCAAAGGCGTGAAATAGGGGATGAAAAATTGCATGAAAGTCCTCCATTTCTCAAGATTTTTTCAATTTATATCAACGAAACATGGAATTTCGGCTATCGGTAAAAAAAATAAGTACGTGTGTCACAGCTTTTAAAATTCCACCCCCAAAGAGGTAAAATAGGGGTTGAAAGTTGGTATGAAAGTCATTCATTTTTCAAGTCAAAGCCATGGAAGTTGGTATTTGAGCATTCGGTTAAATATGAAGAAGTATATTTTTCACCATTTTTGAAAATTTGATCCCCAAGGACGTTAAATAGAGAGTTTGTCCTTCAATCACGCAGCAACGGATCAACGAGATTTTTTGCATGGGTATAGTTAAGGACCTGAAGAGTGATAAAGGCTACTTTTTATACCGGAAAAGTGCCTGTGGGGAAAAAAGCTTAAACCACGCGGATGAAGTCCTGACTTATATATCAACGCACAGCCTAAACCGCTGGTCTTATAGACATGAAATTTGGAGGGTGTGTTTTTTGTGAAGAGTAGGTTTGCACTAAGAAAGGGTTTCTCGAAATTTCACCTCCCAAAGGGTAAAATAGGGGTTGAAAGTTTGTATTATGACATTTTTGCTGGTAAAAGCTGGAATGTCGATTAGCTTTTCTTCTGATGACATTTGGTTCTTGTAGGCCACGCGGGCGAAGCCGCGGGCAGAAGCTAGTTAAGGATATAATAGGGATGATGAAAACTCAATCAAATCAGCAACTCTTTATCGAATTTAAAAACGCGCTTCTAGTATGGAAGTTTATATGAAATACATAGTTGTGACTTGTGACGTCATCGAATATCAACGCACTTTTTTAAATCAAACTTAAAACTAGCCGAGGATGTGAATCCTTTGGAAGACCCTCTATTTAATCGTCAGTAAGAAAAAAATTACTTTTGACACAGGCATGCTATTGTAAGAGATCGTATAATTATACAAATAGTAGATATTAATACTAAACAGTTCCCATTTTTTCTGCACATCTCTTCGATTTAGCATTTTTTATAACTGCTGTATTTTATATTTTCTACTATTTCTCAAATCATGTTTTTGCCAACAGATTTAATGCCGTAGTCCACAACACGCCGCCCGTCATCCATCACCATTAGAAGCCTGACATCCCAACTGTGATACTAGCGTAGGTAGATTAATTAGTCTCCAAATATAAATCTTCGGATCTTCGGCTCTTATACCTATTATTGTTATTAGATGTACATAGTATTTCGTTATTTCATTAATAAAAATGACAAATAAAGTTTTGCCTTTTTATTCTCCTCCTACTGACTTCTGTGTACAATACAACTTATCATGTACAGTCGCGGTCAGAAAATGTTTACCACCTAAAGGTTCATAATTGCATACATACATTTTTGGCAGAAGGTCGATATGAGATTTGTTAGGTGACAACTTGATGTGGAAAACCTTTTTAACATTTTCAATAAATGTCACTTTAACAAATGCGATGATGCTAATGTGTCAAACTTGAAATTAGGAAATGAATTTCATTATAAAAAAAGTATGTGTGTGCAATTCACACACGGCAGAAGTGAAACTTCAGAAAAGTAGCCCATGAGAGAATGAGATAAATATAATTTGTATTCTATCTGATTCTCTCGCAAGCTAAATCCTATCATGAATATGTTTGTCTCTTTTTGGTGTCGACCTTACTGCACGCAGTGTGTTAATGAAAATCTAGTTTGAAAACTGGTAAACATTTTCAGACTGTGACCCTGCATACTGTAACAATTTATGCTACTGTACAGTTAATTGTTAGGAAAACTTGATCATCAATAAACTTTTGCATTTGTAAATATCAAGCAACTGTCCTATTTTGGTGATTGTATGGTCTCCCCTAAACATGCACCTTACCCTTAACCTTACTATACATTATACCTTGCATGTTTTTTAATTTTCAGCTGCTATCCGATAACGCAAATGATAAACCATTTTCTAGCTGTTAACTGTTTTACGATATACGGAAATATATTTAAATAAAAATAATGATCCTGATAAAATACAAAAAAAAATAGCAATAAACTCAAAAATCTAAATTTTCATGACAGCGGACACTTCGAGTTAAAACGGCTCCAATTAAATTTACTTATAAAGCTTATTGTTATAAAGCTTTACAACAATATTCTATTAAAATATTATGCATTGTACTAAAAAATATTAAAGGTGGGTTTCTCATAACTATAACCTTCCTGACGAACTCCCTGGCGCAGTGGTGAGCGCTGTGGTCTCATAAGTGGAAGTTCTCGGTTTCAATCCCCGGCAGGGTCAATTCGGGATATATAATTTCTGATTTTTTTCTGGTCTAGCTTCGTGCGATGCTTAAGCCCTCGTGTAAGGGATCCTACTGGCAAAGACGTACCGCCAAGCAATTTAGCGTTCTGGTACGATGCCTTGTAGAAACCGATTATATCATACCGGGGGTATGGGTTTAATATCACTGTCATATTCCCAACAGGTAAGCCCGTTACCATCTTAGACTGCATCATCACTTACCATCAGGTGAAATTGCAGTCCAGCGCTATCTTGAAGTGGCGTAAAAAAACTTTTATAAGTACATTAATAATCACAATGGACTACTCAAAGCCCCTGATTACTGAAAGCTTCTTACATTTTACGCTTTTAAAATAAGAAATTTGTCTAACTCGTTTTAACTGAAACTTTAGTAAAGTAAAAGTACCTACGGACTACAGATCTTAGCCTTAGTTAAGAACGCAAGTGCTTTTAAATCAGATAGATTTATCCCTATACAATCTCTAGTACACTATACTTGCTGCTTTTTTGGTATTAGTTTTATTTTATTTTTTCTGTTAATTTTCTCTAATTTCTTAGTTTAAGTGTGAACTAAAATCAGACATAACTTTCATTAAAACGATAACGATTTCACGACAACTCTCACGTGTAAAAGATAGAGTGTTTATTTTTCTTTAATAACTACTTAAGTTTTGCAAATAGCAGCAGCTAGTACTTAGTAACCGTGTTAATAGATTTGTTTTTAGGAAAAAAATACCATCATATATTATGTCCATCTCCAAGATAAGCTATCTCTGATGCACTTCGTGATCTGTCGTCGGCGTGAAAAGTTAACAGACTTATTATTGTAACATTACACGGCACCAATTAGCAACCAAGAGTTAACAAAGCAGGTACAGTGGTAACTCACAACACTAGATTAAGCTTATATCAAAAATCAAACCGGGTGTAGCACGAATAAGCTACAATTTTGTAACTCTATATTGCTTATGAAAACCTTTAAATTATGTACATAATTACAAGGGGCTACATAATATCGTATTACATTTAGCTTTATAGGACATGCAGTTCCTTAAAAGGAGACGAAGCCCATCTGCCTCTTTGATTAACTGTTAAAAAAAACGAAACCAGTTCTGACTTAAGTTGACCTTAAACTATACGGCAGTTAACCGATTCTGAGAAAATCATTCTTTTTCTTTTCAGTTGGGAGATAAAAATATAGTTACATACAATATTTGCTGTTTACATTTTTTTTTATCTAACCAACTAAAATTACACTATCATTAATTAAAATCACATTGTGTAATACGCTCAAAATCCCGTGAGTGAACATTAATTGAGGTTAGGCTCAGTTGGTCTCTGCTCTAAGGATTAAATACAGTACGTACGTTTGCAATTGAGGCTTCTATGATCACAACATTTAACCGGCAAAAAATGGCTCGGGAAAACTTGCCTCACATGGCATCGTGCCTAGTGTGGAGGCAGTGTCCAATGAGCTGGAAGTTTTTCAGAGGGTATTTCATAAAGAAGTTGATAATTTCTCCGTCTTAACGTGCAATATCAACTTAGAACGTATTGAACCTAAATTTAAATACCTTAGAAATGGGGAAGTTAATTTTACTGAACCAATATAGGCTCATATTTCAATAATATTCAAAGTAGAGGTTTGCAGTGAAAGCAAAATTGCGTTAGCGGTCCACAGGACAGACAGCCTGCAATGAAACTCCGTTACATATTTAATACTTCGAGCATGTAGCAATTGGTTTACTTAGGATATAGTTAGCTATACTACGCTTGGACAGGTAGATACTATGGTACGTATGTATCCTGCTAACCACAAGTGTCACACGACAAACTTAGCCAAATAGAATTTAATCCCTATTCATACAAATATTATAAATGTGAAAATGTGTCTGTATGTCTAATACACTTTAACGGTCCACCTGTACTACTGATTTTAACGAATTTAAGTACACAGATAGGTAATCTCGGGAAATGAAATATGCTACTTTTTGTTCCAGAAAATTAAAGAGTTCCAACGGAAATCAAAAACCTAAATCCACGCGAACGAAGTGGCGGACATTCTATAGTAGTGTAATAAATCAACAGGCCCTAAAAATAGGGGCCCTTACCTACTGATTAATTATACCTACACACTGGTTACTCATGTATTTTACACGCATATTCAACAAGCGTAGGTACTTATAAATGTTCATCATGCACAAATAAAAATAATAATAAAATACGTCATCAATATAACAGTGCCATTCATTTTAGTGCTAAGAAAGCATTGAACTATACTTACCTGTAACTTATAGGCTATTTGATCATGCAATCTTAAACCAACGAATAATATAAACCATCCAATTCCCAATAAATACAGTGTAATAAACATAAATGAAATGAAATGAAAATAATATACTTTATTGTATACCATACACAATATAACACACATAAAAACAAACACAAGAATTAAGAGAAATTGTAAAATAGGCGGAATTATCGCTATGAAGCGATCTCTTCCAGGCAACATAATAATAAATATGTCCTTTTTGATAATCATAATGTCCATACGATATTTATTTTCTTTTCTGGGAAAATAACGTTTCGTAATTTTTTGGGAAAATAAATCTCTTAAAATCTCTTAAAACTCTAATTTACTAAACGAAAAGATAGAGAGTAGGCAGGCGGCGAGCTCAATTTTTTGAAACGGAAATGACTCAGTAATGTGCGTTTTAATTTTATACTACACTATATTATCTCGCCGCAGCGCCGTCCTTGAAAAGAATCTAGGGCGTGAAACACTTTTTACGAAAGCCTTAAAAATGCAGAACAAATATGTAACCGATTACATTTTTTCGTATAATCGCTTTATTTCATGAAATGAATTCATTTTAAAACTCGTATTTCGTGGGTCTTAGCAGTATAACACTCATTCACGCTCAGCTTGAAGTGATTATTGCTACATTATTAGTACATGAATATTAGATTTAGCTAATTTTAAAGTTATGGTCTCAATAAATCATACTTTAATATTATAAATGCGAAAGTGTGTTTGTTTGTTGGTTTATTTTTTTGTTGGTTTGTCCTTCAATCACGCCGGCATTTGAAATGGTTATAGTTAAGGACCTGGACCATAGGCTACTTTTTATAATTCAAGAGTTCCCGCGGGAATCAAAAATCTTAAACCACGCGGACGAAGTCGCGGGCATCAGCTAATACTTGTATACCTATTTGGACGACAGTTTCAAATATTTTTAACCGACTTCCAAAAAAGGAGGAGGTTCTCAATTCGGCGCGTATCTTTTTTTTTTATTAATGTATGTCGGTGCATATCTCCGTGGTTTCTGAACCGATTTGAAAAATTTTCTTTTCAGTGGTTAGAGGAAGCTCCCGAGGTGGTCCCATAAAAAAATCTGACTCCAAACCCTCAATCCTGATGCTGTAGGTGTACCGTACTACATGAAATCCTCAAAACTAGAGAGTTAGGAAATTTTGATGGTGAATTCATATAGTAGGTATCAAGTCACGTATATACGATTCAACTTTGAGTCCCAACTCCTCAATCCTGATGCTGCAGGGTAGAGAACTCCTTAAAAATAGCGATTTAGGATTTGTTTGTGGTGAAGTCATATTATAGGTGTCAAGCAACTACTTCATACTTAAACTCAAGTCCCAACTCCTCAACTCTGATGGTGCAGGGTACTGCATTCTTAAGCTGTGGGGATTTAGAGTACACTAAAAAGTTAAAAATAAATATTCTTTAAAAAAATCGACTTCTCAAAGCCACTGTAATCTGGCGACCAATGTCTAAAGGCTGTTTCCAGTGAATGAATCAAAGTCAACGTAACATCCAATTATATCATTTCGGTCTCTTTGTAAGTCCATCGAGAATTTCGTCTCAGCGACATGTATACCGTATGAGATAAAATCGTCGTAAAAAATAAACGCTGTCGAAGGTTTCATGAAATTGGCTGATTTGCCAATATCATGTTTAACCGATGACCTTCGAGAGAAGGCTTCAACGGGCTAAAGGTATACTCAGACGACCTGCAATATATCGATTCATTGGGTCAAAACTGTAAAATTGAATTGTTTGTTTGACAAAAAATATTTTCTCATCTAAGTTAAAATTGCTTTAGGCCAGTGGCGTGCACAGGGCTTAAAGCTAGGGTAAGCATTATTCAGTCAAAATACCTATTCACTGATTGTTACAATGAAAAGTGAGCATTGACCTATATCCATAAGGGTAAGCAGTGCTTTTATGCCTGTATGAACTGCACGCCACTGCTTTAGGCTGTATAAAATTCTGTTATCTACCTTTAATCATATTGATTTAAGTATGTTTATGTGCCATATTTTGTTTCAGTCAACTTTCAACTTATTTTGGACTAGCTGATGCCTGCGACTTCGTCCGCGTTTTTTTGATTCCTACGGGAAATTTTCCGGGATAAAAAGTAGCCTATGTCACTCTCCAGTGTGCTTAACACGCGCACAACGAGCCTATCTCGCGACGAGAGAAAGAGATGTACCATACTGGTCCTCAACTATACCTATGCCAAAAATCAAGTCGATCCGTTGCTCCGTTGAGGCGTGATTGAAGGACAAACCAACAAACCAATAAACCAACAAACAAACACACTTTCACATTTATAATATTAGTATGATTTAAAGTCTTCAATATTCCAATTATTTGTATTCATTACGGCACATTTTATTTCAACTTTTAAAATTAAATTAATTTTCTTTAAATTTGTCCGAAACATGCAGGTTTGTTTCTAACCTGCATATCTCGGACAATGTTTTGAGTATTTGTGTGTTTTTGTGTGTAATGTATGTGTATGGGTAAATTCACAAAAGTCCAATACGATTAAAGTGCATGCACATACTATTATGAGGAGATATGTTAATATTAACTTTTATTAAAAGTTACATGGAGTCGATTTATCATTAAGCAAGCGCTAAAAGCAAATTGATTTAATACTTTAGTCTGCGCCTTTCCTAACCGTTATGGCGGTGGGGGGAATCATTCCGTGCGGTCATTATTACTCGCACCAATGGCGATGGACACGGTGAATCACGACATAAAATACTATAAAAATACTCTTATCGATTTTTAAGGTGGATAATAAGTTAATATTAATAGCTCGTACAATATTAAGTAAATATTATGCTAGGAATCGACGCATGATGAATGATTCGAACGCTGGTGTCGTATTTATTCGTTTTTAGTCTGATTAATTAGTCCAATTTACTACCTGGAAACTAGATGATACCTGCAACTACTATGTCCCCGTGGATTTTGGTTTACAGAAATCATGAGGTTATTTCCCGGGATCTGTCACTCTTCACATCTTACGTCATGCAAAAAATCACGTTTTGCCCAATCAAAATGTGATTTTTTTCATGGCGCTCTATTACGGCGTGATTGGAGGACAAACCGTCGACCAAATTGTTAACGTCGTCACTTCAATCAATAGACGTACACTGCTGGATGAAAGCCTCCTGCATGGACCTCCACAGAACACGGTCTTGTGCCGCTTGCATCCAGCGGACTTGAGATAATGAGAGGCGTAAATCAAATCCATACTAATATTATAAATGCGAAAGTGTGTCTTTCTGTCTGCTGCACTTTCACGGCCCATCTGTGTCCTAGAAAAATAAAGAGTTCCCGCGGGAACCAAAAAACCTCAATCCACGCAGACGAACTCGCGGTCATCATCTAGTTATAGATACATAAATGTGACCTAAACGGGCTTAAATTTTAAGGTATTAATCTTAATAACTATTTGTAATATTTTCCATTCTTAAAAAAATAACAGATGCTCCTTATGCCGTATGATTGTGTAATGGTTTACTGGAGCACGATGCAAACCCACAACACTACTTCTTACCGGATCGCGGTTCGGATTCGTTCACGCCGGCAACCGGACCAATTAATAATGCAGCATTGCAATACGAGTTATTTCTCCTTTAATATAATAAATGCATCCTATTATTATAATGTTACGCGAATGCACATCGAAAAAGGAAGTAAAAAAATATTAGGTACACTGTAAGAACAGTATTTATATATCGCATTATTTCAACTTCACGGTCTTTACTGTTGTAATAAAACAAATACTATGAAATAATTATAAAAGAGGTCTGTTTACATATTCTGAAAGTTTAATTCTCAAAAGCAAATAAACAAAACTAAACAAGCATAAAAATTAGTTCCATTTGGCCAACGGGTCAGATAAGTTTGTGGGGGACTATTGCCATCAATACGTAGACATAGATATATGTCATTCTGTCTCTCTGTATGCCCGTCCGCCCCGAAGGGTTCCTTCGGAATAAGGGATGACAGTATATCTGTCGATGTTACTCCATAACTCCATCAAATCGAAACAGATTTTGAAAATTCATTTTCCTTCCAAACTTTAGATTTTTTAATCTGAATGGATGGATTTCTGATTGATGGATGGATGGTTTTCTTAATATTATAACAACTGAATGGATTTCCAGAAATTGCACACAAGCAAAACCAGGTTTCGGTAGATAGGTACAATTTGCATCAGAGAGTCGGACAGAGGGTAATTTTTATCCAAGAATAGCAAAGTATTCCCACGGATTTAATCCTTAATCAACGCGTATTGTGGTTCTTAGAAAGTGACACTGACCAATATTTTCCTTAAAAAATCTTACCTATATTAGGTAATGCATTCTTATTTCCTAGCAAGTTTTACTGTTACCAAATAAGTTTATGTTAATTTATGCGCACAATTAAAATAATATAGCATTATGAATGCTATTATGTAAAGCGGGTGGGATTATCGTTTCCTCACTAGGTCAAGTTAACTCTCAAGAAAATTAATTAATAACTCATTAAACAGGAAAGCTCTCGGAAAGGGCTCATTGTAACCTTGAAGTTGAGATCTGTCAGTGTAGTGACGTAACGTAACTGCAGTGCGTGGTGTCGTATGTTGGGCCGGTTTGGAATCGGGTGACATGGTCAGTATAAAAACAACCACCCGACCTGTAACCTTATCATACAAGTCCAGTCAATCAATACAGCATCACCATGTACTTCAAAGTAAGATCGGGTTATTTAATTTATAATTCAAAGGGTTTGTTTAAAAAAAAGCATTAATTATATGCTTCATAAACTACTGATAAATAAAACTCTTATTGCCATCAAATGCAAGTCATATTATATTGATCTTAGAATGGGCGATGTTTAATCGTTAGTGTGATAAAAAAACGATTGGAAATTCAAAGTATATATATAGCAGCAGAGTCAAAATGATGGAATGCGTTTTTGCTAAACACGATAAGCTTTATCTCTAACATGAGTAGCAATATGAAGAAGATCCGCCTGTGTGCTTCAATGAGCGTAGTATGGTACAGTTTGATCCTCCTAAGTGAACATTATGATGAAGTAAAGTTACTTTTGCAATATTTTTAGTAAAACAAGATGCCTCTTCAGCTCCTCCGCAATTTCCTTTGAGCATATGTGTCCTCAATAATGTGAACTAATCTAATCTTTTGTCCTATTGCAGATCGCCGTACTCAGCCTCCTGGTGGCAGCTAGCCATGCGGGTTTGATCGAAGAGGGACATGGCCACGCTGTCTCTTCCCAAAGCATTGTTAGACACGACCAGCCCACCCACGGAGCTGCTCACTACGCCCCACTTGTGGCTCACGCCGCTCCCGTTTTGACCCACTCTGCCCCAATTGTACAGCACTCCGCTCCCCTGATCCACTCCGCTCCCCTTGTACAACACGTCGCCCATGCGCCTATTGCTCTGGCCCACGCTGAGCAAATCGAAGAGCACGTGAGTATCTATTAAATACTATTCATCCCATAATCCATACTAATCTTACTTCTTATCTTACTTCTTACTTCTTACTTCTTACTTCTTATCTTACTTCTTACTTCTTACTTCTTACTAATATTATAAATGCGAAAGTTTGGATGTATGGATGTCGGTATGGATGTATGGATGTATGGATGGATGTTTGTTACTCAATCACGCCCCAACGGCTGAACGGATCTGGATGAAATTTGGAACAGAGATAGATTATAGTCTGGAATAACACATAGGCTACTTTTTATCCCGGAAAATTAAAGAGTTCCCGCGGGAACCACAAAACCTCGATCCACGCGTACGAAGTCGCGGGCGTCAGCTAGTAATATTATAAATGCGAAAGGATGTCTGTCTGCTACGCTCTCATGACCTATCTGTTCGACCGATTTCGATGAAATTTGGTATAGGGATACTTTTTATCCCGGAAAATTAATGAGTTCTCGCGGGAATCACTAAATATCTGTAGCTTATTCCCAAAATTGTATAGAAAAAGTTTGTCGAAATGTCAAAATTGTACATCCCGCAATCGGACTAAAGCTACTTTTGTCCTGGGAAAACAAAGAGAGGTATCTGATTATCTCGGATTTTAAAATAAACCTCAATACACGTGGGCTTCACCTCTTCAAAAATTGTTTTCTTAATCCTACTTTCTTGATACCTACTATTGTTGACATTGTGGCTAGGGTCTACTTACTATTCTTCGATATATAATTTCCAGTGTTTTAATATTTCTGAAATAGTAGATTTACTTATCTATATTATTAAAGGAATTGCTTTCCAACAAAGCAATAACTTTAAGTTGCAAATAAATTCTATCTAACGCGTTTAATAACTTTCTTGTCCAATCGGGAAGTCCCTTCATTTATTACTATTCTATTTGATAAAGTTTGCCCATAAATTCGAACTGCGATTAACATTAAAGTAGGGCACTAAATATCCGGAATGTGGTTAAATAACATTTCTTATTGCTGATTTTAATCTGGAATCCATACTTTATAATTTTAACATACGTTTTCGAGCACCTATACACCGCCAAACTGTTTCGATAAAATTAAGTATTTAACAAACAATAAAAGTGAACGGTTAACTAGAGTGATATGATTAAAATAAGCTCAGTCAATTATGCAGTCCAATCAAACTTTATTGAGAAATATTTACGTCATTAAATTACTATAGATCGTTTTGTAACTAAGAAATTGACTATCTATCATTAAATGATTGGTTTTAACGTCTGTAAGCCCCATGTATATCATAATTCATAAGGAAGATTGATACATTTCAATACCTGGGGCATTTTAAATTGGGTAACATTCGCCCAACTGCTATCTCTATTAATCTCACCCTTTCCGTGTAAACAAATGATCATTCAACTGTGACAAAGAATTTTACTGAGAAAACATTGTAGGAAACAATTCTCGGGGCATGCCGTGACTATTTTAAATCAGATAAAAATAGTGTCTGGCACTATTTTAACACAATATAAACGGATACTATCTGCATTTTTCTAGTAATACGACTAAAAACGAGCGAACAAAAACTATTTTTGCATATCGCACAAAAACTTTGTCGTTGATTTAAATTATATGCGAATAGATCGCCTATTTATAATCTACTTTGATTTCAAACCAGTTTGTTGCCATACTGCAACACTGCTTAGCATAGGCTTCCTATGAACGCAACTACACCCTATAAGTAGTCAGACTTCCTCATCTAGCCGCTTCCCACAACCCCTATAACTCTTCAGCCAAACATGCTGGAGGGTGTCCCAGTCTAACGACATGCATTCCATCCTACTTACGCTGTGCTTACGCTTTACTGCAAGAAGCTAGTAATAATGACCTATATTACACAGGCCCCAGCACACTACGAATTCTCGTACTCAGTTGAAGACCCCCACACCGGTGACCACAAGTCACAGCACGAGAGCCGCGAAGGAGATGTCGTCAAGGGCGAATACTCTCTGGTCCAACCTGATGGCGCCGTAAGGACCGTTGAGTACACCGCTGATGCCCACAACGGGTAAGGAATCAAATATCAAATCAAATTCAAATAAATATTATAAATGCGAAAGTTTAGATGGATAGATGTATGGATGGATGTTTGTTACTCAATCACACCCCTATACGGCTGAACGGATCTGGATGAAATTTGGCACAAAGATAGATTATAGTCTGGAATAACACTTAAGCTACTTTTATCCTGGAAAATTTAAGAGTTCCCGCGGGAACCGAAAAACCTCAATCCACGCGGACGAAGTCGCGGGCATTAGCTAGTAAGGATATATTACTAACACGGCTTTACTCTCCTGAAGATTTTCTATACATTATATTATGTCATAAATTATAGCCTATAAATTATTCTGTTTTGTGTGAAAGAGTAACAAACCATGGAGGTTTGATATAAGGAGGCATGGATTTATGAGATAAAATATGTGGTGTCTAACATGATTAGTAAAAAATGATAATGATATTGACTGATATTTCAACGACAGCACTGTTTCCTAGTATACATATTTCGATAATGCAATAGGTTGCTATTTATTTAAATTAATTAATTAATTACTGTGGATACTCTTTGTTATAAAAATAGTAGAGCTGGGGTTTCTGCTTACAAAATTGTTTAAGTTTCAAAACTAAGTATATGAAATTTTAGACTGTGCAATTAATACATTCAAAAAATTTCGTTAATATTTTATTTATCTACCGTTAATTTTAACTGACGTAAGCGCATAACTGGCATAACTTGCTCTACATCGAAAACAGTAACGTACTCGGACTTACTAACGCGGTCTTGATTTGGAGCATGAATGCGTTCCATTATCACGTGTATGAACTTGCCGTGAGTGCGTAATGTTGCGTAAGCACACTCATTTGCGCTCAGTAAATAACACTTAAGCTAGCGAAACTAACAACTAAGCTCGTAGGACGACATGATTTACCTTTGAATAAGAAAATGTAGTTTTGGTCAATAAATTCGATAAAATCATCGCAGGGATAACACAAACATATTTCGCAAAATCGCATTTTCATGAGAAATATAATATTATGATGTCTGTGTATAAGTTACAATAGGTATATGAAAAAGAAAAACATGAACAATACTTTTGAAGTATTGGTCAAATGGTCTATGGGTTATATTCAATGGATTGAAAACTATTACACCCAAAATTTCTGTTTACGTTTCCGTTATACAAACCTATGGTACTTCTGAAATAGTTAATTCAGTAGTACCTTATTAGTATCCCGCGATTCTGGCTAGCAGAAGACGTCTATTAGTTGACGACTACCATTATACCCAAATATAATTTAATATTTTTTTGTTTACAGTTTCAACGCTGTTGTCCACAACTCAGCCCCGTCAGCCCACGCTGCCCCAGCACCCGCAGTTCACGCTGCTCCAGTGGTCCACGCTGCTCCCCTTGTCCACGCCGCTCCCCTGGTCCACCATGCTCCCCTAGTGCATACAGTTCATGCTGCCCCAATTCTGGCCCATCATTAAATCTTCATAATTTCGTTTTACGCTAAACTGTAATTTCCTATTAGAAATATATCGTTATTATTTATATTTTACTGTTTTTAATTTTAATTAAGGTATTCATAAGGTTTAAACTTAACTTTTCCTTAAATTATGTTAAGTCTTGAGTATAAACCACCTAGATTGAATCGTACAACAGAAATCATGTATGAATTGCATCCTCGATACCAATGATGAATAATAATAAAAGCAGAGTTCTATTCTATTCTAGAATTTATGGCAGGGAAATTTTATGTCCCTTCCATAAATTCAAAGAAGATACTACTGTGTTCCTGGGGGTGACCTTGGACGCAAAGCTTCAATGGGGCACCCATATATCAACACTTGCTGGCAAGCTTAGTTCTGCTGCTTACGCTGTCAGAAAGATTTGACAGTTAACTGACATCGAAACTGCCAGGATCGTATATTTTGCTTATTTCCATAGCATTATGTCTTACGGAATCTTACTGTGGGGTAAAGCGGCAGATATTCAAAAAAAATTTGTACTACAAAAAAGGGCAATACGAGCAATTTATAATTTAAAACCGCGTGATTCACTTACAGAGAAATTTAAAGAAATTGGTATTCTAACAGTAGCCTCGCAATATATTCACAGTAATATAATTTTTGTAAAACAGCACATCCATAATTATAAAAAAAATGCGATCTGCACGATAGGCCAACTAGAGACCGTAATAAGCTCGTGACTCCATCGCTCCGCCTCAAAAAAGTCAGAAGGTCATTCGTGGGAATGGGCATTCTTTTCTATAACAAAGTTCCACAACCTATTTTGGACTTGCCTATAAACAAATTTAAGAAATCCATATAAGTTTGCTCCTGAAAAAAGCTTATGCTGTTGAAGATTATGTAAATGATAGAGGAGCATGGATTTGATCGCTCCAGCAATGCTAGGGACAGCGGTTACTTATGTACCTACACATTGATAATATAATAATTGTAAATGAATTATTTAAAAAGAGCAACCACCGAGTTTCTTGCTGGTTCTTCTCGGTAGGAATGTCATTCCGAACCAGTGGTAGATTCACTTGACGATTCAAAAGTACTTGTAAAAGTTTATTTGAATAAAAACAATTGATTTGATTTGATTTGAAAAACCTCACTACAATACAGTATTTTGTATAGTAGTATATTAATACTGTAGGTTGTAACTGCTAATAGGTAAGTTGTGATGCAACTTATAGGTACAGTGCAAGTTTCGTAAATTCTCCTTAAACAATACATTTTTTAAAACCTAGATCAAATGAACAACGCACAGGATATTGCGAAAGCACATGTATTCCTTTATCGAAAGCCGTACCTAAATCTAACGTGTTTCAACACAAAGATTCCCTATTGTTTGAGACTTGTATCTAACATCGTTTGCGCAACCATAGTACCACACAAAAAAGTAAGAATACAAGATCCATGAATACTACGTCGTGCACGTATTTATATATTTTTATATTTTGTGAATTCATTATATTAAATACCTCATTTTTTTGAGTTTTTGTCGGTTATAAAGTATTACCAGACATCTTCAAAAATATTTTATTAAAATTCAACCAGGTCCCTGGCTAATCGCGTCGCCCCGCTGTCGCCGTCGCTTATTTAGTGCCCGTAAGCCATTGAAATAGAATGAGTTACTAAAATGCTACATCAATGCCGTAAACTAGAGTCAATATAACATAATATACCTCCATATGTATAAAAATTATGAAGAAGCCGATCCAAGAGCAAAGCTTACTACAATTTTCCTTGCCGTTAATCAAGGTCATCACACTGTCATTATATTGTCTTTTAGGCTAACATTCAACGCTCTAATTCTCCGGATCTTGCGCGTGATTCATAACAACAAACTCAGAGATTATGATTGTACAGGCTTTTTGGTCTGGTTGGTATGTTAAAGACAGGTTGAATATAATAATACATGTCATTATAAAAATTAAAGTAACTAAGGGTAGATCTACACTACACCGGGCCCGCCCTCGGATGGGATACATAGCACCACCGAGTAGTTAGCCTATGGTTGTATGGTTTACCTTGGTTGTATGGTCTGTGCATAGCACGAAGAATTGCAAAGCATCTCATAATCATATCATACCTACTTTAATATTATAAATGCGAAAGTCAGTTTGTTTGTTAGTTTGTTGGTTTGTCCTTCAATCACGCTGCAACGGAGCAACGGATCGACGTGATTTTTGGCATGGGTATAGTTGGGACCTGGAGAGTGACATAGGCTACTTTTTATCCCGGAAAATTGAGGAGTACCCGCAGGTTTCCAAAAAAATTTATCCCACGCGGACGAAGACGCGGGCATCGGCTAGTATGAAATAAATATTGATGATACCCCCGACTGGAATAAGGTTTGGAACTCCTTGATTTTCCGTGAAAGTAGCCTATGCCACAGATAAAATACCTAAAATATTAGTTATTTTTATGCCCTTCTCCGGTATTCAAGTGATGTATACTTTTTAATATATAGATACTTTTTGGAATCACTGAAAAGGACTTGTTTTAGTATTAAGACCAAATTTTAAAACTATATTATTGTAAAACGTTGTTGATTACAGAAAAATAAACAAAATAAAATTAAAATAAAATATCGCTGTATAGGTAGTTAATCGCACTAGTCGTGAATAGCTGGTTATAGACAAACAGACATTTTCACAGTGAACAGGCATTTATAAATTAGTGCAGTACCCGTGCTTGACAATTGCACCGTATTTATAATCATAATCAATCAATATTCTAGAGAAAAATATATTATCAATTCAGTAATTATTATAATCACTATACTGATCCTGGTACCGTGTTTAGGTAGCCTAATAGTAAATAAAGCGCATTGGCCTAAAACACTGGTCCAAAATAAAACTTTTCATTTTTAGAACATGGATTAAAATTATGAACTACTACATTAGCAGCTAATCCGAAAAGTAACCACGGGATTTGCCTGCCTCGGCCGTGGATAGTTACCACCCAACGGGCAAAGACAAACGGTCAAGGAATTTATATTTAAAACCGATTAGGGAGGGTAGAAATAAAGTTTAATATCACTGCCATAATATTTACTGGAGAGCTCGTTACCATATTATACTGTATCATAATCATCATTGCAGTCAAGGGCTTGTAGTGGAAGAGAAAAATCGACCGTATTCCTTGTATATTACGAATATTATAAACTAGAATAAATAAAGGCTTTTTTATTCTTGCGGGAACTCCTAAATTTTCCGGGATGAAAAGTACCCTATGTCCTTTCCCGGGATATAACCTACCTAATTTCGTCAAAATCAGTTGAAAAGATGGTCCGGGAAAGCATAGCAGACTGATAGACAAACTTTGGCATTTATAGGATGTGAAAGTTTAGAGGTTTTTATGTTTGTAAGCTTGAATTTTTGATTGTTTGTTACTCCTTTACACCACAATGACTATACCGATGTGGGTGAAACTTGGATAGAAGACAGCTTATATACCTGAATTACCACACAGGTTACATTTTAAGTTAAAGAGTTCCGGCGGGAAAACCTCAATCCACGCGGACGAAGTCGATAATCTAGTTTTTTTTTGTACAAAATATTTCTCTCAACGAACAAAGAAATAACTGGACAATATTAAGGTAAAACTAACAAAGAAATAAATTCTTCCCTAAGATCTAGTACATTATAATATATACCTCTGCGCAAAATTTCAGCTTTCTATAGGGTTTGAGCTAAGCCTTGATGAATCACTCAGTGAGTTAAGTGAGTCAGAACTTTTCTATTCATTGTATTAGATTGTTTGCGATTTGAATCCGTCGCGTTACCGAATCAGATTAACCAAACCAACCACAGAGTCTAGGAGATATCAAATAACGCTCTTGCCATTTCGAGAAACGAAATAGTCTGCGGATTTATATTTCACGGCTGGCCTTAGGCAGAATTTCTTAATTACGTTTCAGGATTTAGTTTCAACGCAACACGTATCACTGAACACATGCAATAGTGTCCTTATTAATTTCACCAACTTAATGGTCTAATATTATATCATATTTCCTAGTTTATTATTCGGTAAGTATCACGACCTAAGTACACATTTCATGTGGTCATGGAAACCACCACTACAGCCTATTAACGTCCCACTGCTGGGCACAGGCCTCCACTCTCATAGGAGAGAAAGAATTAGAGCCTAGACCCACCACGCTGCTCCAATGCGGGTTGGCGGGCTTTTAACGACTAATATCATCTTAGTGATAATAACCGGGACCGACGGCTTAACGTGCTCTCCGAGGCACGGGGGTGAAACACCGCCAACTTCCAACTCCGGGCTGGCACTGAGAATTTCTTAATTGAACCTATACCTAACAATTTTTATGCCCGACCGGGAATCGAACCCAGGACCTCGTGATCCGCAAACGACTATGCTAACCGCTAGACCAACGAGGCAGGTCATGGAAAGCCGTGGTCTAATGTATTAAGGTTTTTGTTTAATATTTTAAAGTATTTCACAATACAAGTAGTACACTTTCAACTACCCTTTCAGGTATCACAAACAATAAAAATTCGTTCTCTAGTTCGATCTTCATGCTCTTTCTCTAAATCTCTTGAAATAATCTATACTCTATACTAATATTATAAATGCGAAAGTTTGGATGGATGGATGGATGTTTGTTACTCAATCACGTCAGAACGGCTGAACGGATATGAATGGTATTTTTAACTCTATAATTTTACGGGTTAAAAAGTACAACGGGTACTTTTTAACCCGTAAAATTATAGAGTTCCCGCGGGAATCAAGAAACCTCAATCCACGCGGACGAAGTCACGGCCATCAGCTAGTTTCCTATAATAAATAAGGTAACTAAAACAGAAAAAGACAAAATACAAAAAGGAAAATCTTAACAAATGGCTTCAGTAAGAGGGTCTTAATGCTCTCTTCGAGACATTAACAAGATTAATATTTAAGACATTTTATTAGACATAGACATGAGACTAAATAGGCGTGTAAAAGTACATCACACTTTACCTGTGGCCCACTGTCTAAACAATGAAAAAGTTCAAACAAAAGTATAGATTCGGAGATAGTAGGTACAGAGTCTTAAACGTGCTTGAGATTATATGTGTGATGAGCTTATTTAGGATGCTAAAATGTTCTCTATTAGGTAATGGACATATTTAAAGGTGCAATAAAGATACAAATCGGAAACATGTTCTAACTCATTTCCTCTTTACAACTCAATTGGAATACTTTGTAAGTAACCTAGCAACAATAATAAATTTTACTATTTAAGTAATTTTAACGTTATTATTGTTAATTAATTGTATCCTATAATCTTGCTGATTTTTTTATAATCACCTATATAAAATTACTCAACAACACATAATAATATTGGATAGAAGCAGGCGTTAATTTGCGGAAGTCCATGACAATGAAAAAACTAGAAGTTTGATTCGCTATTTAAATTCGCCACATAAAATATCCTAAGTGAAACGTACGTTGAGGTTATTTTCGAGGGTTTATGTGGTGTGGTGAATATCGCGGGCAGCAAGTTCAAGATACGCACTGTACCACATAGATTTGCCTTCTGTGGCGGATTATAACGAATTAAACTTCTAGTTTTTTCAACACATAAAAACATTTTGCTGTTAGCTAGAGACTTTCAACGCTGAGTCCATGGTCATTTTTTTAAAGGGGGTTATCCTTTTCGGATACCCGACTTTCGGCGGGAGAATTGAGTTATTGTGTGAATTTTACCCATTAAAACCCACTCACACCATCGCGCTTAAAACATATACCTACGAGTACCTACATCTATAATTTTGCACGAGTTTTGCACAGTAACCGGATTTATCGAATTCACCAGCTCTTATATCCATATACATCCATACTAATATTATAAATGCGAAAGTGTGTCTGTCTGTCTGTCTGCTACGCTTTCACGTCCCATCCGTTCAACCGATTTTGATGAAATTTGGTACAGGATAGTTTGTATCCCGGGGAAGGCTTAGTTAAAAAACGTAATCCACGCTGACGAAGTCGCGGGCATCATCTAGTAAGATATAAAACCCTATTGTAGATAATAATTAATAATACTTTTTTAATATAACAGACTATAGTGTAATCGAATGTTATATTGTTATTCTTATTCCTGCGTCGGATTAACCACTGCGTGAGGCGAAGTTATGCGTGTCATACTCTCTCTAATAAGATCATACATTAATGCGTTGCCCTATTTCTCTTACACCAAATGTTTCAAGATACACATGATTTATTCACCTTGAACTGCGTGAAGTGCTACATAATTTTACGTAATTGCCATATTATTATCAAACTACTGTTTCTTGCGTAGACGCTGCGTACGACTTTGCATCTCGCTGGTTAAACTAATATAAAAGTCGGTGGTTCCAGCGGTTTGTATCAGTTGTGTGTGGTCGGTGAGACGAAGCAAACCTTACACAAAAGCAATGATTGCTAAAGTAAGTGGTGTGATTCTATCCCGTTGCGAAGTATAGTGAAAGGATCAGACGCGCCGTGTAATTTAATCCGATAGATTCCTTGTGCTCGGCCAAACTTGTCGGCAGTCTAAACTATCACCGGGTTTCAAGTATCCTAGTAATCCGACAGGGATTTAGTTTCACTTTAAATTTAGGAGTTACTGTTAAATCATGTCTGGTGAAGAAAATCAGTGTTCAATGTAGATCAGTTCAGTGATAGGCAAATATATTGCATTATGAAGCAGTCGAATTCCACAGCCTATCCAATCGGCCCATATATTTTGTTGATCAGCTCTAACTATAAATCGAAGAAAATTACCTATTTGAATCCCTATCTACGAATAAGCATTTGATTTTCTATTTTACTCTAATGAAAACATCGTGAGGTCATGATATTTTTTGAGTTAATATTTATTTTTTGTATTATCCAGGCCGCAGTAGTCCTGTCCGTGGTGGCATTTGCGACCGCTGGTGTTGTGCAGCTATCACATGGATACGGTGGGGGTGAAGCGTACGGCCACGAAGCCGTTGCGTACGCTCCTGTAGCCCAGCTTGCCCACTACGAGCCGCAGGAGGAGCATGTCGACTATCACGTAAGAGGCATTACACGTCAAAATCTTAAGTCAATCGAAGCTTCAGATTCCTTTCGTAATGCATAAGGTACAGCGGTGCTGAAGCATACGATCCTGAAGCCGTAACGTACGCTGCAGTTACCCATCTTGCCTACTACACACCAAGGAAATTCCACACCGTAAGCTTCAAGGCATATGTAGAAGGTACGAGAGGTTTTCACCAGAACAGTAAAGATTCAACATTGCTGAGGCGTCCCAAAATCATAGCGTTCACTCCAGTAGCCAAAATTGCCCACCACGAGTCGTAGAACGAGCACGCCAGCATTCATGTAAGAGACAGTTCCACATAGAGGCCTTTTTTTTTGTTTTTTTTTTATTTTAAGCTTTACATTTAAAGCTGGTAGCACCAGCTCAAAGCTTATCAAACTTAGCAAATCTTAGACTGCATCATCACTTACCATCAGGTGTGATCGCAGTCATGGGACAGCTTGTAGTGGAAAAAAAAATTCATTTAATGCCTGCATGAAGACATCATAATTAAACCTTCGTACGGATTCGTTGGAGACGACGACTATAGTCACCGAACTATGTTATAGTTTACCAGACCTAAAAGCTAAAATAGAGGCTAAGCTAAGCCATCACACGTGCCTGCTACACGGGCATTTGGTAGTTGTACCTGAAAAGTTTATCGGGAGTTTTGAAAATTGGTGTATTAAATAGATTTCGACGTGCTCTGTCCGAATTTTCACTTTGCCACCTCGTATCTTTGCCGCTCGCGCCGCCATATTGGAAAAATGGCGAAAAATTGTACAAAAAAAAGGTTACCACATAAACTGTAAAAAATTTTCTCTAGTTTAATTTAATATAAAACTATTTTCATTGTAAAATTAGTCCGAAAGGAGTTATTGTCAAATAACTGTTTTTGGGCGCCATTTTTCCAATACGGCGGTGCGAGTGGCAAAGATACGTGTGCCAAAGTGAAAATTCGGAAAGAGCACGTTGAAATCTATAAAGTACACCAATTTTCAAAACTCCCGAGAAACTTTTCAGGTAACCCCCTTTTTGAGCACTAAATTACTGGGTTAAAGCCTATTAAGTTTCAACGGGTACAACACACAGGTTTTGACTCAAATTAAGCAGTAAGCACATCACGCTGACGGCAAAGTTGCATGAAGGCAGTTTAGCGCTGGTCATACACCCGCTCCGCAGTGTAAACACTTGCAATAATAATTATATTGATAGTTTATCATATAAAAAGAGCCACGTTGGCCAAGATTCCGTTGCCCATGGAACAAACAAAAAGTTGTAAAAAACTTAATCCAAGTTTATCAACATTCGAAATTGCGAGGATTAGAGATACATGCAGCAAATTAACACCAATTTTTTAGGTTGCGTACCTAAAAGGGTTTACAACCCTTATTTTATAAATAGTACAGTGGTAGCTTATCTGAATACTGAAATATTTTTACTGAAGAATACAATTTTATCCTTGAAACTTACCATCAGCTTACTTAGTTGGCCAAATTGAAACGACCATAATACCTATTACTAGATTTTTATATCCAGAATCTGAGTAAAACCATGATTTCGATAGGTACCGACCTTGCCCACTGTATGTGAATGCATCATTATGGGACATACGCGCTGACGAGATTTCGGCATTCATTCACTGCAATCAGTTGATAGAAATATTAATAACGTGTTAAGACGTCTGAACTGAGTAACTTCTCTCTGATTAATTTCATAAAGCGAATCCTATCCTCAGCACCAATCGCACATGAGTTTTAACAGAAACACGTTAAACATTCAACCGCATAAATAACCAGATGACAAGTTAATTTTCATTTAAAGTGGAAACAGGAATTGCATACATAATTCGTAGAGAGTAGAGTTTAATTTATGTCAAAAACGTAACCGGTTAATACTTGCGCATATTAAAATTTCCTCGCAATTAAAACCGCTATGCGTAAATAAATAGTTACTTATAACAGTGCATCAGTTCGATCCCATAGGCGATGACGTAACACAATTGTATCGTACTAATTGATAGCTTGCATAATGTTCAAGTGTTGCCTTTACCGATTGTTTCCGGGATATGGTATCTATGAAACAATCCAACCTTACCGACTTTACCGTTATTACATCACGACAGTTCACGCTAAATAGGTCCTAAGCATAAATACGAGCTATCAGCACCAGTAACGTAATCACGCGAGCAGCTCCCCTGAATTACAGTAATTAGAAGCGTTCGTGCTAAGGTTTTTTAACTAGAAAAATGTTACGGCACCACGAAGCGAGTTTTCGGCACTAGTTTAAATATTGCAAACATAACTTCATTATTAGTTTGTGATTATCTGGGTGAATACATTATGCAGTGCCTATTACTGCACAGTAATAACATACATTTTAATTTAAACCTAACTAACCTCACAGTAAAGCGATAGTAAATTGATGATATAATATAAAAATTAACCCACCAGAAAGAAGAAAGCCACCCACTTAATCACATATAAATAACTAAATATAACACTAAGCTTGGGCAGCAAATTAATTGATTACTCACTTTTCCATTCAATTAAACTTTAACAGTCGATAAAATCAGCTAATATAACTCTTAGAAGAAAATAAATTACAAACGGTGAGTAGGTAGGCGTGGAAAAAGTAATTTCTTAGCAATCTACTAACAATAAAACGTAGTACAATTACAATCAAAGTATCTCCTTAGTTGCAGAACAATTAAAACGGATATCAAAATTGATCTCCTTTGATAGCTATAGCACTTACTTAAAAGCCTTTCCAATTGTTTCTAAGTAGGTTATAGATAGTAGTGTAGTAGGTAATCTCGATCTGGCTCGGTCGGATACTTGTGAACATTGTCATAGAGCGAGTGTAATAAGCTATAATCTGGTTACGTAACCGCATCCCGTCGTGACTGAAGGGCCGATAAGAGCTCGTTTCCCAGGATATTGTGAAACTGCGGCTACGGCTAGAGGACATAATGACTGTCATGATGCATTCGCGAATGTCTGTTTGCATAAACCAACGCGTGCTCTCACGCTCGACTTAATAGCAGATGTGGGTTGTTACAACCGACCCAAATTCTGTTGCGTAAATTTTACTTTTGTTAATAGAAATATTTTGATTGCTATTAAGATTTAAGATAACGAAGTGTATACTCCACCGATTCATCTCAATGAAAACTAAAATTTATGTGTAAACTCAATGACTTAATAATATTATTATGACCATAACTAACCGTAACGGAAGCGCCTCTGATATTAACCACAAACGGTAGTTAGTGGTTTTCGTTCCGAGTAAGATTCTAAAACGGCTCTCAAATAAACAGCAAACCATATTTCAGATTTAAAAAAATACAGTATAGTCAATTTAAATTTGATAAGCTTTACATACAAAAAGGCACTTAATAGATACAATCTAATAATCTTAATCATACAAGTCTATCTGCCTGTCTGCTACGCTTTCACTGCCCATCTTTTCAACTGATTTTGATGAAATTTGTTACAGGGATAGTTTGTATCCTGGGGAAGGACATAGCTATTTATTCCGGAAAATTGAAGAGTTCCCGCGCGAATCAAAAAACCTTAATCCACGCGGATGAAGTCGCGGGCATCATCTAGTACTTTAATTGTCATTTAAGTATGGCTATAAAAATCATACTTTGTAATGACTTATGGGACACAGAATACTTTCGTTGACTTTCCAAATACTTTATTCTTGAAACAATGATTCTGAAGTTTTACTCGTAGTAAATAAAACCCTATCTCTGTTCATTTATGTTCCTTTTTCCTTTACAGGCACATCCCAAATATGATTACTCATACTCAGTCTCAGACCCTCACACTGGTGACCACAAGGAGCAGCACGAAGCCCGCGACGGCGACGTAGTCAAGGGTGAATACTCCCTCCTCCAACCCGATGGTTCCTTCCGCAAGGTTACCTACACCGCTGATGATCACAATGGGTAATTAATGACATACATTTTGAAAATAGGTTAATCAAACTACGGATGTATTAAAACAGGTTGTAGTACCTGACAATTACTATTAAGTATTCTGTGGTACTTAGTACCTTAATAATAGAACATTGGGTTGATTACGGCAAAATGACAGCTACAAAGAGACGATCGCAATCACCTTAGATTGGTGGACACTCTTAGCTTTAAAATGCATTATTGCCAAACTTAGCCAATAATAACAAATAAGTTTGTAGCAATAATAATAATAATTGATGCAGCTTTTTACACAATCGACCAACAGAAGTCGCGAATAGTTCAACGCTATAGAGCAGCGATTCCCAAACTATTTTGGGCAAGACACCCCTTTTCCAAAATGAATGGACCTCAGACCCAATAGCAAAATTAGTTTAAAGATCCTATCTCTAGTTTTTTTCGTATTGATACAAATACATACTCACCAATTTAAGAACTTTGCGGTTGGTTATGTGAGTAAACTTGACATCATTTTCCTCTCATCAAAATTTAACAAAATAAATAGACATAAAATTCAGTAAATATCAAGTGTAAAAATCAAATAAATACTTAAACAGGTTATTATTTTTTGAATAAAAAGACATTAAAATAGGGCTCGATCTTTAGAATTTTTCGACCCCCAAAATCAGTTTTCGTTTATGTCGACCCCTGGGATACCGAAATCGACCCCTCGGGATATCGACCACTTTGGGAATCCCTGCTATAGAGCATTAATGGAAATTTGAGTGCCACTACTGGAGTGTCACACACACGCCTTACACAAGGACTACAAATCCAGTGTCTTCCTCTCTTCCTATGCAGGGAATATTAGATATGCTTATTTTTTAAATATGAACATCCGTTTCTTTTACATGATCACAATCTGCAATAACATCAGTAGGACTCAAAATGTAGCCATGATTTTATTAATCTAGTGAAGAACTTCTAAACCGCCTTTTATTTACTGAATTAAAATAGTCATCTTCACCGTAATCGATGGACAAAGGTACAGATTCCCTCATTCGACCGTCCATAGCTGTTAAGTTCACCTATTTTTTGGCCAACTTTTTCTGGAACTTTGTCGTAATTATATTGGTTTTTTTAATGCTGTATGTGATGATGTCTTTATTTTGCAGTTTCAACGCCATCGTCCACAACACGGCGCCCGTACACCCTGAGTTCCACCACTAATCTTTATCGGCCCAAGGCCACTCTCATGTGATATTATTGTACCTTTATACTATAGATAGTCTTTAGTCGACAACGAACTTTTAATGTAAGACTGCGGCGAAAATAAACTTTTCGAAAACCTTATTTTCGACTGTACTTTATGAACCTACTGCTTTCAACCCCTCTTCTTATCCATATCCATTTCCTTTTCTTAGTTAATTACGAACCAAATTTAGAGACATTGACGTGTGAAAAAATATCAAGATCAAATAAAGTTACACTGAGTTGTGTCAGCGCATAGATTTAGCATTAGACCAATGCTTAATCTATGGTCAGCGGTTCCTTGTGTTACTCGCTGACTTTTGTCAGACATCGTCTATTAATATTTTATCGCTCGACTGCGGTGTTTCTGAAGAATATATTTTAAGTAACATTTTAAAATTATTTTAATTCTTAAAATTTAAAACAAGATGATGGCCGCGACTTCGTCCTGGTGAATTTAGCATTGAAACTCCCGTGGGATCTCTTAAATTTTCCGGGATAAAAAGTAGCCCCGATACAACCTTTACCTATTCGTAAAATTGGATGGATAGATGAGCCATTTAAGCATAGCAGACCGACAGACACACTTTGGCATTAATAATATTAAGTAGTATGAATAAATAACAACTACTTACTGAAATAATATTTTTTGGAGGACTTAAAAATATGTCAAGATCCAAATTAAGAACCAACTCAACGCAAAACCCAGAAAGTGCACAGTCTGGAATCATCAAATGAATTGATAGAAACTGAATAAATATAAGTAACTACATGATTACCGCGACTTTGTCCGCGTGGATTAAGATTTTTTGATCACTTTTCACTTTCGCATTTTTAATATTAGTATGGATTGCTGAATATTATAATTGTAATTAATTGCAGTCCTATTATTTAAATGCTATAAAGCCCTGAATCAAGCTCAGTTGTTCTATTTAATTATATTTATGACACTATTGTTGTACGTTATACCTACTAATATTGAAAATGCGAAAGTTTGGATGAATGGATGGATGGATGTTTGTTACTCAATCACGAACGGTTGAACGGCTGATCTGGATGAAACTTGGCACAGAGATAGATTAAGTCAAAGTCAAAGCATCTTTATTCAAAATAGTATCTAGGTACACCTTCTGAAAGTCATGTTTATAAGGAACAATACTTGATGGTGATAATTAACTACGTTATCTTAAAACTAAAGCTACGAGGGTTCCCAACGCGCCCTGGTCTGCGAAGAGCCCACAACAAACTCAGCCGGGTTTTTTTATAGTCTGGAATAACACAAAGTACAAAGGGTACTTTTTATCCCGGAAAATTCAAGAGTTACCGCGGGAACTGAAAAACCTCAATCCACGCGGGCATCAGCTAGTGTATGCATAATTATTGTAACATTAATATTAATAATCATTTATTGTCCATAAAAAAATATTACAATACATTAAAATATTATAATACATGGGGATAAGACCTTACTGTCGTGTTATTAAGATTTAAGACTGTCACATTCAGCAACAGTTCAGTTTAGACACTAATATCGCAATAAAACACTACTATCGCATCAAGAAACTACTATCGCATCGCATTAAGTCCTTCGATCACGCCGCAAGAGAGCAACAGATTGATTTTTGGCATGGGTATATTTGAGGACCTGGAGAGTGGCATAGGCTACTTTTTATCCCGGAAAATTAAGGAGTTCCGCGGGAATCAAACAAACTTAAACCACGCGGACGAAGTCGCGGGTATCAGCTTGTTTGTAATAAAGTATCTTTCTCTTGTCGTTTCGAATGGCCACTCCATCAGACTATGAGAGCGCAAACATTTATTGTGTACTATGGAGTACTATCAGGAGATCATTACCTATCGAGTTTAAATTGTGAGACATTTAAAAGATTGTTCTATATTCATTATCTTATCCGTGGGGAAAGTTAGCCGTAAAATTAAGCAAGACACTTACTTGAATAGTACTTAAAGATTTCGTTGGCAAAGGAACCTTTTATCATACACTATTTACATGGAAGCTGAATTGCTATTACTTTTTTTATAAACCAGATTGAAAGCAATTGGTTTTTATGCCGACGCCTACCTAATCTATTTTAGGTAGATAGGTACGTGAATGGACTTTTTGCTGAAATTCTAAATTTAAACTACCTAAATAAAACTTAAGAATTAGTATTGAACTTTTACTTTGAAATTTGATTATTTAATATGAAATATTTAGATTGTGGATAGGTATTTCAATACATAATAGTACCTATATTTTATCATGTTTTAATTTATTAATTTATCGATTAAGAATACAAGCAAAAGGCTCATGAACTCTTTATTTCAGAAAAAGATAAAATAACTGGAAATGACATAGGAATTACGCTGTCAATGACCATCATTTCAATCAAACCCGAATTGCTACAGCGTAAGTATCGCAATTACTTCTGATAAATCTTTTTCGCTATTAGGTGTCCAGTGTTGCAGCAAGCATACCATAAATTTAGCCTATAGCCTAGCCTCAGCCAATACGAAAATTGAGGTTGTAACAGTGATTGACGCTAGATATTTTGCCGTCAAGACTAGTCCGGAAATTTACGGGTGCAAACAGCGTGGGTGCTATTGGTGTATGTCAACTCGATATCCATTTGACAAGAGAACAGCTATTATTGTTCTAACTTTTTTATTTGTTTTATTGTTTAGCTCTTTAATCACTATCTCAACAGTTTCTTCCGACATTTTTTGCTTTACGCCTGCACGTTGGTTCATAACTAAAACACAATGTAACAGTGTCGGCTTTTTAAAATATCAGGCAACAACTCAACGTGGAAAAACTTCATGATAGGATTAGGGTTCAGGATTATGACGACATCCGTGGCGCAGTATGTAGAGCTGTTGCCTTAACGTGCGGAGGTCCCGGGTTCGATCCCCGGCAGGGTCAATTTGGGAATTTATAATTTCTGAATTTTCCCTGGTCTGGTCTGGTGGGAGGCTTCGGCCGTGGCTAGTCACCACCCTACCGGCAAAGACGTGCCGCCAAGCGATTTAGCGTTCCGGTTCGATGCCGTGTAGAAACCGAAGGAGTATATGGGTTTAATATAACTGCCATGCCCCTAACAGGTTAGCCCGCTACCATCTTAGACTGCATCATCACTTACCATCAGGTGATCGCAGTCAAGAGCTAGCTAGAAGTGGATTTAAAAAAAAAAGTAGGTAGGTAATTTACATAATAGTAGATTATGGCTGCGGCTTCGTCCTCGTGGATAAGGGTGTTTGAAATTCTCGTAGTAACTCGCTGTTTTTCCGGGATCAAAAGTATATCGGAATACAACCTATCTCTGTGCCAAATTTAATTAAAGTCGGTTAATGAGATGGGCCTTTAAAAAGTAATAGACGAGTGCATTGGTGGTTCTTGGTGCTACAAAGTCCGATGGGCGGCGATAATCTGCATGAATTAGCATCGGGTGACTCGCCTGCTAGTCTATACATATAAAGTAAAAGACAGACGGACAGACGGACGACGCATTTTCTTAGGTTTTATCTTAAAAAGGAATGTAATAGAAACGGGACTTACAAAATATAGGTACCATAATATAGGCACCCTGAAATTGCATAGGCGATGAAAAAGACAGACGGACAGAAGGACGACGCATTTTCTTAGGTTTTATCTTAAAAAGGAATGTAATAGAAACGGGACTTACAAAATATACCATAATATGGGCACCCTGAAATTGCATAGGCGATTAACTAGTCCAGGCTAGAAACAAAGACAATCTTCACGGTTTATTATGGCTTATTATTGAACTATATCGTGATTTGAATACGGGATAGAAAAAGAACTAGTGTTAAATTTCTATTAACATATTGATTGTTTACCGCTATTCAATTATTCAACGACATTGATGGTTTGTTTCGGTATTGCTAATAGCATATTTAGGACAAACAAAGTATCACTTAAAAGACGAGCTAGCATCTGAAAACTACCAGTTATATTTTGCGAATCTACAAGAAAGATGACGTCTAGAGTAAGTGTTTTTGTTTCCATCGTGAAACATATTTTTTTTTTTATAATTACCTTTTTGTTTTAGAATCATATTTTGTTGGTGCTTTTTGTGACCATAGGCTGGTTGGAAGGTATGAAGGGTGCCGCTTTTTCAAATGTGATAATCAAAAGAGATGGCATTCCTGTGGAGTATTTTATCTATGATCCATCGTCACGTACATTTGAAAACCCTCGAGCAGCCCAACTATCAACATCACCAACATTGGAATCAGTAGTACCTTCAGTATCAGCGATTGTTACGCCGTGCTTGGCACCTTGCATTATTCCTAATACGGGTAGTCAAGGACTGGCGCATGTACCGTCGACTTCTAACGCTAAAATTATTACTTACAACCAAGCTGTTCCAAGTGTTCCTGTTGTTTTGACAAACAAAGAGGTAAGTGAACCCTGAGTACAATATTTCACTCTAATTGCAACGTATTAGCAGACCAGTGTTAGTTAACATTTAAAACCCTCTCATGATTTTTTCAACTCCAATATTTAAAATCATTAAACTTTTTCCCCCAGAATTTCGAAATATCCAGCCTTATTATTTGACTACAATAAGTAGAAATTCTTTTAAAATTTTCAGCTTCCTAGGTCTAGGGTTTGGGCTGGGCATGGATAAGTCAATCAGTGAGTGAACGAAAGAATCAGAACTTTTCTTTTTATTGTATGAGAATATTGTTATATATTTTACCCTTATTTATTTAAGGCTCCAAGAGGCTACGAATACGCCTATGCTGTTTATGATGAGCATACTGGAGACAAAAAATCTCAAAGCGAGCAAAGTGATGGAACACTGGTACAAGGACAATATTCATTTATTCAACCGGATGGCACGCGTCGTGAAGTGGTCTACACAGCGGATGATTTAAAAGGGTAACTGCGATATCAGTCTTAATCATTCAGAAATCAGATCCCGAACAGACATCAAATATTGTTCTATAGAATTTTCTTCATCGATCTAACTCACGGAATCACGTGACGGAACTAAAAATTTCACGATAAATTTCCTTAACCCCCACTAAGAAGTACAGACTTTATTACTTTAAATCTCTATAAATAATAATAATAATAAGGTTTTTATTAAAGGCTAAGTTGCCCAGTATACATATTTGACACAAAGAGTTAATATAAATACAAAAAATAAAATAAAAAGTACTTAACTACATACAGTAAAGTATACATAAAACTTATAAACTATCTAGGAAGGTTAAAAAAAACTCTTCCCAGGCGTCATGGTCAAAACTAACCGGCTATTTACTACTATTTCCGATTATTTTTTCGATGCACAGATAGCCAATATGTGAAAATACTGCTAGGCATTCCGTCACAGATCATTTTGAGGATTCTGTTATGCGATGCACGGAGCCTCTCCCAGAAGGAGGCAACTCTTTTTCTCATTACTGCATAGAAATCCGGCACTCTCGATATAAAGAGCACATTTTTTTTATTTCCAACTGCCAGTAATTATTGTCTACCTATATAGTTTTAAAATTTTTGAACAGGTTTAATGCAGTTGTAAGAAATATTGCACCCGAACCGGAACAGCCAAAAGAGAATAAAGAAGAAGTAGTAAAACCTCAAGCAGCGCCTTGCCCAAGGCCTCAAAATGCTCAATTAACAAAAACCTACGAACAAAGCAAAGAAAGAGCGATTCCACAAATTGAAAACCTTCAGGAACCAGAAAGTGAACTAAAGAGTGTGCATAAGAGTGGTGATATTGGCATAAAACCGATTGAAGACAAAGTGATCAAAAATCCTGAAGAAACGGAAGCAAAAGCTCAGACACGTGTAGGAGAAACTCACTTATCAGGGGAAACTATAGGAACTCCTGTCCCAGTTTTAACCAATTTAATTTCTTACGACGATATCATAAAATGTCTTCAAGCTAAACTCATAAGTGCTAACAGTGCGGTTTCTCCTCTAACTTATATACTTGTTCCCTCTTTGAAAGGGCCTTGTTAATTTTCCCTATTGCAATATTGAACAATAATTATTGGCATGTTACTTGAAAGTTAACCTTTCCATTATTTTTTAATTGAACCGAAAATACCAGCATACCGATCTATGAATTAAATTAAGTTCTCCCAAATAGAGCAAAATGCGACTATATATTATTTTAATTATTTATTTATTTATTTAATAATATTAATCTTATAAAATATATACGAAGTTGCGTTGCAAGCAGTGCCACAAAAACCACAGTCGGTTTTACTGTGCACCGTGTTAATGTACGAGTAGGTTAGACATAAAATAATAAATAAAGCCAAATAAATAAACAACCAACTTTAAAAATAAAATAGGTAATCTACAAAAAGTTTAACTCAGCGCCTGCCGCTTACTAACATTGCATCGCTGCCAGCGAAACCGGTTTCAGGTCGCAGTTTGTGAGTGATATCTATTAACTATACAGGTTGCTCCAAAAAATGATTTTTAAGTTTATGTTTGAAATTTTTTTCGTTCATGTTTTCTTTTAAAATTTTAGGAAGGTTGTTCATTAGGGTTGGAACGATAACTTTGAGTGTTCTTTTACCGTAATTATTCACAAATTTAGGTATATGTAGTCTTGGGTTTTTAGGACTTCTTAGTTTTTTACTATAATTAACCTTTACTTGCAGTTTTGAGTTTAGGTAATTGTCGACTAGTATTAAATAGTTGATTTTGACATCTATGGGCATTACTTTACAATATTTAAATAATAAGTGGTAATCGTTACTGTGTTGTTCTTTAATAATTAATGATTTATGATATCACGATAGCATAAAAGTCAAGGTTAAAGTAAGACGACAGATGTAATTGTTTGATAATCAATAAAAAATATTATTATTATTTTGACTATGATTTGCCCTGGAACAGCATGTACGAAAGCTCCTTCTCTTCTACCTGAGAGAGAATAGGCCAGCCTCTAGCTATAATATGTAGAAATAGAATAAATGTTTATACAACTACCACCGAAAAGGTAATAAATAGTACTTATCTACGGCAACTACGATCAAGCCGATTCTTTATTCTGTGAATGCCCCAATGCGACAACTACTGTTTGTCAGTAAAATAACAGTTAAAATAAAATATAGGAAATAAAATCATAATAGTAAAATAGTAATACTTAAATTGCATAGTTTTAAGATGTGCCACTATAAAATTAAGGCAGCACTAAGTATATTAAAATTTGGCAAAGGTAAGTAATGTCGAAGTTCTCATTTATATAGCAAATCAGGCACCATACTTGCCTACGATAGTTAAACACCTGCCTAATTTATTTATTTATCATTACTCTATGACAGTTTCACTTTCACATAACGCTTTTGCGTGTTACAAAACTTGAATTTACGTTTATAAAACAAGGTAAATGGAATGCTCTAAAATTACACCATCCACATAATAAATCTCAAGGCGCGAAACATAAACATTGTTAGTACGGATAAAGAGAAAATCCACTGACGAAACTTTTTTTTGTTTATTTAATCATCTTAATAACTAGATGATGTTATCCTTCGTCTGCGTGAATTAAGTTTATTTTTTATTCCCGCGGGAACTCCTTAATTTTCCGAGATGAAATATGTCCTTCCCCGAAATGTTACTACATTGTATTATTACCTATTCTGTGATGTTCCTACGTCTGTACCCAAATTTCATCAAAATCGGTTGAAATATGGGCCAGTAAAGCGTAGCAGACAGACACACTATCACATCTATAATATTAGTATGGATTATATTACTGTGTTCGGTTATTTTTTCTAAATAATGGCGAATTAAGCTGCCGTGAATAAATCATTAACACTTTGACTGGTCGAGCATTATTTACTCTGACAAAAATGTGAACTAAGTAAGCTATGACTTATTGGTTTATAAATTATAACGATAATGATCCTTTGAAAATGTAACTCTTTAACCTCTTTTCTATGAGTTAAACGCGAAACAATGGCATTTTAATAATTAAAATATCGTCATTAAGTCCGTGGTGACTTGTCTTCTTCAATTATGGCACGATTGAGGCGATTTATTTGGCACCATCTGTCACAAAATAAAAAACTGGAATATCTCGGAATAAGCTACTGTAATTTTTCCAGAGTACCTCCTTCCACTCAGTTAAAGCAATTCAATAAAGAAAGAAATAGAAGTTTATTTCGAGTAACTATTGACTCATAGAGGTATTAAACTAAATATTTGACTAAAATTATAACTAAGCAAATTACTAGGTAAACCGTTACTACATGGTTTCTAGACAAGCTGCAACCCTGCAACGGTTCACATGGCAGCAGTAGACTGCTAGCTAGAGTAGAGTAGCAAGCTAGAGCCTGCTGACTTGACAGTCAGCAGGCCTAGGACTCCGTTGGCGCTGGCCCGCACCCGAAGCACCAGAGATGCGCATCTTTTACGCATGATTGCAAAGAAGCAATAAAGTCGGAAATAAACAAAGGAGCCAATCAAATCAAATAAATGTCATAAAGTTTGGATGGATGTATGGATGTATGGATGGATGTTTGTTACTCAATCACGCCCGAACGGCTGAACGGATATGGATGAAATTTGGCACAGAGATAGATTATAGTCTGAAATAATACATAGGCTACTTTTTATCCCGAACTAAGGAGTTCCCGCGGGAACTCAAAAAACCTCAATCCACGCGGACAAAGTCGCAGGCATCAGCTAGTTTAGAAATAAATTTAGGTTTAAATTTCCATATTGGTCGAGGGCTCAGCTCTACAATGTTTATATATGATATATTATGCCTCCACATGGGCGAAGTCACGGGCATCGTCTATTAACAACATAAAGCATCCTATGATGCCCGCGACTTTGTCCGCGTGGATTAAGGTTTTTGATTAACGCGTGATCTCTTGATTTTTCCGGGATACATCATAGGTACAACAACCTATCCCTGTACCAAATTTTATCAAAATTGGTTAACAGATGGGCCATAAAATCTTAGCAGACATACAGACAGACAGACACACTTTCGCATTTGTGATATTAGTATAGATTGTTTTGACAGGTAGGTACTTTACCATTACTTTACTCACTATAAGAATGACAAATATTTTCACGAATGTTCCGGTATCAATATAATTTGCACCGTTTCATGAGAAAAATATCTTTCAACTATTCTTTACCTTCTGAATAAAAGTACGTGGCAATTACTATCTTGCTAACAAAGCAATTCTTTCCTTGAGGGCTTTCGATTAAACCTGACCGACATTACCAAATAAGAGTCTAACGAACTATCCAGTCTCTATGAATGCATAATTATCAAAACAAAGCTGTTATTAATATGACACATTATAAAGGTGTAAAACTTGAAGAGATAATAATATGTTGAAATCATTATATTGTAAGTAGTTGGAATGTTGAAACAATGCGAACACTTGTAACTATATACTTGTTAATTTCCTTTTCATTCTATTCCAAATATTTCTTTTTGATAATTATTGAGGCGTAGATGCCTTTGTGGCTTTTTAATTCATAATTTCATAGGCGAGTACTTCTACTGTATTTGTCTCAGATTTGTATAATTTACCTACTATATGAAAACTCGCTTATTAATCACAACACTTTATTTATTTCTCGGGTACACACATTAGTATAAATCTACCGCGTAATCACACAATTCAGATTACCACTAATAACAAAGTTTTATCATGAGACCAAAAGTTTTTAAAACAAAACAAAAACAAACACCGGCCATCGACATCAGCCCCACCGAAAAATCTAATGTCAAAAGTTTATCCGCCAAAACCACAGACCTAAGACATGTGGCCATAGATTGCGTCAAATCCCATAAATATAGGAATAATAACTCACATGACCATAGATTAAGTATAATTAATAGCATTTGCTTTCATTCGGCCTTTTCTGACCATGCACGCGCCCCCGCGTGTTTCACGTAGCAAAACAAACAAACAAAATACCTGACAATTAAATTTAAGAACAATATCTAAACAAGACTAAATATTTAAGTACTTACAATAATATTTTGACCAATTTTAATTAAATACATAGTTAATGTAAGTTACTTCACTACCCTTAAACTACTTAACTAACTTTTTACTTCAGTCCAATTATATTATATAGATATATTACAGTACCCAACTGGGAAAACTGGCCCCAAGACACAATCTATCCTAACTTGGGGTCCAGGGTAATTTTAAGAAACATTGTACTATTGTTTTTTTTTTTTTTTTTTAAAGAATAAAGATTATTTATTATTATTTTTATCATAATGTATATAATAATATCCTATACTATATAAAGAATCACTCAACTAACCATTTTATAAACCATAAACAAATTCTACTTAAACGTGGAATGCTTAGCAATGCTAGTAAGACTAGTAATGAACACAACAGTTTAGTATAGCACTACACCGGATTGATATTATCACACAGGACTAATGATACCCATAAAGCAAATTAAATACAACACAGAGTTAGTAACGCCACACAGGGCTAGTATCGCCACTCAGGGCTAGTAGCACACATAAAGTTAGTAACGCCACACAGGGCTAGTAACGCCACACAGGGCTAGTAACGCCACACAGGGCTAGTATCGCCACTCAGGGCTAGTAGCACACATAAAGTTAGTAACGCCACACAGGGCTCACATTTATAAAACATTTCTCCTTCTTTTTTTTTTTTTTTTTGTTAATATTCGCATAAGGATAATCAACCTTTAAGTAATACATTTTTACAACTTACATTTATACCATAGTTTATTTTTTTTTTTTTTTTTTTTTTTTTTTTTTTTTTTTTTTTTTTATCCACTACAAGCTAGCCCTTGACTGCGATCACACCTGATGGTAAGTGATGATGCAGTCTAAGATGGTAGCGGGCTAACCTGTTAGGGGCATGGCAGTTATATTAAACCCACACCCCTTCAGTTTCTACGCTTTTATACTATGTTTTCATTAGCTTACATAACTAGACCATGTTGTCTACATGGTCTAGTAATTTACATTTACAACATAGTTCTTTCATTACTATCTTTTCTTTAGCATAGTCAACATTTTGCCCTTACAATGCATATTTATGCATATTTACAATAAGCATACCGTTTTATTATTAAAAATACTATTTCCATTAATATAATCAACATTTTACCGACCACATTTGCTATTTACATTCGCAAGACATTATTATTTTAAATATTTAATGCAATTCACAGCATAATAATTATTATGAATTAAATTTTAATGAATTATTTTTAATATTAAACACCTACCTACTATTGCCATTTTTTTTTTTTTTTTTAATCAGTACTACTGTTATTCGAATCACTATCTATAGGATCATTAGAAAACACCAACCACGGGTGGATTTTGTCAACCGCAAATACAGCTTTGTACATTGGTTTACCTATCTTCTTAGTAATAGGGGTATCTTCAATTTCATACCTATCGTTTTCTAAAACCTTAACTACTCTGTAAGGCCCGCTGCATTTAGGCATCAACTTTCTAGATTGTCCTGGTACAGAAGAGCCTATTTCACGCTCTACCCGGACAAGGTCTCCAATTTTATAAGTATGAGCTCTCTTCCGTCTTTTGTCAAAATTTGCCTTTTGTTTTGTTTGTTGACTTTTATTGCGCTCTTTAACCTCAACTCTAATTTCATCGCGATCTTCGCAACTGTTAACTTCTGACACAATAGAATTCATTGCACCATCTGAAACACCAGTAGGTGCAATACCAAATAAGACTTCAGCTGGACTTTTCCCAGTAGCCTTGTTCACCGTGTTGTTAAGGCCCCATTGGACACGGGGTATCATAATATCCCATTCGTCATCAGAACGTTGATGATTGATTGCCGTAAGGGCGTCAACAATTGACCTATTGTAGCGTTCAATTTGGCCATTGGCCCTGGGTGTTGCGACTGCGTTTATTATGTGCTTTATCCCTTTTTCTTTAACAAAATTGCTGAACTCTCGGCTAGTAAAACTAGTTCCTTTATCGGTAACCAATTTACACGGTACACCAAACAGGGCAAAATATTCCTCAAAGACACTAATAGTGGTCTTGCTTCTACAATTTTTCACTGGCTTTATAAAGATAAATTTTGTAAATGAGTCAATGATTGCAAGAATATAACAATTTCGTTTTTTACTTAAAGGAAAAGGCCCACAATGATCCGCGTGCAACATTTCAAATGGCTTATCAGGTTTTGGGATTGGGTGGAGCATACCTTCCTTTGGCCCACCAGGAAGCTTATTATGTGCGCAATTCAAACAAGATTTACAGTATTTCTTAATGAATCGACGCATATTTTTAAACCAAAATACTCTACGCACCCTTTCATAGGTTTTATCAAAACCAAAATGCCCAACGTCATCATGGTTATTCTTGACAATTTGCCACCTCACAGATTTTGGAACCACCCACAACAGCCTGACCGTATCATCCTTTTTTACCATGCGATACAGCTTGTCATTTTTAATTGTAAAGTTATTTTTAATCTCCACAACATTAGTACTGTCTGGATCCTTTAAAATTTCTACGATTCGCTGTAATTCACTGTCAGACTGTTGTACGGTTTGAAGCCATCTTTCGACTGTTGTGTTCCATTATCTTTGTTCCACGGTATCCTACGCCTCTGAAACGTATATCCGTCACTTTGTACTAACGTTTTCAAATAAGAAAACAGTTGTTCTGGATCCTCAAAACGACATGCATTTGCACTTATTCTTATGAATTTGTCGTCAATGCCATGTACCAGACATCCTACAGCTTTGGGCCCGCTAATCTCGCATCTATTGATCAAAATCATTTTTTCATAATAATAAACATCTAATGGTTGACCCAGTTTGCAACGTAGTTGTAACATTTTTTGAAGGAGATCACCGTAATTTTCAGTGGAAGGAAATGCAGATTTAAGTTTCTCTATCCACTGTTCCCAGCTGAACAGGAGAGATGGTAGACCCTGATACCACCTCTTTGCTAATCCCGTTAATTTAGCTAGTGCAAAATGACGAATTTGTGTATCATTCCAAGAATATATAGTTGCACACTCGTTAACTTTATGGATCCAGGATTCGATATTTTGTGAACCGTCACTTGGATCAAACTCGGGAATAATGTTAATCTGTGTAAATGATTGCATCGGTAATGAGTGATTATTATTTGCAGCTACCCTATCACTAATTGAATCTAACTTTTGGGATGGCTCAAGATTTGTTTCTTTCGGCTGTTGTAATTTCTCCACCAAAGGAGGAGTTTGTGTCTGTGCTCTAGATGAGCTGTGACCATGTCTAACCCTAGAAGATTTTGATGCCCCTTTTTTTTTAGAATGATAATGACGTTTCTTATTATAATGCTTCTGTCTTTTGCTTCGCTTATAATGTTTACTACTTGAGTCTGATGAAGAACTGACTGAATAATTAGAACTAGTCGAATAACGTCGGCGACGATGTTTCGATGTATTATAACGCCTACGTGATCGAGAACGTCCATCTGACCCCATAGTTAATGATTCGAATCCGGCTTAAGCTATTTTGTGCCTATACAAATAACTTTAATCGCTAGTGTTAATAACTATATACTTTACACATAACTTAGAGTACACAAATATCTTCTAAATAAGATTAAATTGAAAAACGATTGAAAACGAATGTACTAATCCCTACTATCAAAACACACTATTTTCAAATCACACATCCAATTACTATTACTATGAACCCGACGATCACCAATCGTAAGTAGGTATGTACTAACTTAGTTCAACGTAGGTATATCACCCTTTTATTTTGTTAGTCTCAGCTCTCACTACAAATTAAATTAACTTCCAGAAATGCATACTCATTGTACCCATTGAGTTTTATTTTCCTCCTTTTATTAAATCACACACTTTACTCACTTCAAATCAAACGCCAACCGTTGATTAATAAAGTAAACGACTCACAGTTGGTCAGGAATACATTTTAGGCCTCAGGGCAGGCACAGGCATCCATCTTCTGACTGAAAACTCGCTTATTAATCACAACACTTTATTTATTTCTCGGGTACACACATTAGTATAAATCTACCGCGTAATCACACAATTCAGATTACCACTAATAACAAAGTTTTATCATGAGACCAAAAGTTTTTAAAACAAAACAAAAACAAACACCGGCCATCGACATCAGCCCCACCGAAAAATCTAATGTCAAAAGTTTATCCGCCAAAACCACAGACCTAAGACATGTGGCCATAGATTGCGTCAAATCCCATAAATATAGGAATAATAACTCACATGACCATAGATTAAGTATAATTAATAGCATTTGCTTTCATATAGTTCTTAGTTTAGGATTTGTTTATTCAAATCGCCTGCAACAATAATTTTATTGTTGAACTTGTACCTTTGAATTGGCGACATTATTATTATCATTTCTTTTTCAAAAAATAATAATATTTATATGTAATAATTTAAGATTATATTTTTAATGTTTAGTTTTTAATTTAGATTTTAAATCGATTTTTTACTATACAATTATATAAGAAGATAGATCCTTAAACAAGGATCTAACATCTTCATATATTATTTATTTTAATAATATGCTAAAAGATTCGTATTAACAAATGTGTTAGGATCGCAACAATACTAAAGATTCAAAATATTTGGAGTAATTTTATCCAACTCACTAAGTTTGAAACCCTTTTTAGAAATAATAAGTTAGTACCTTCCTAATTTTTGTCGTAAAAAGAAAATAGCGATGAATAAATAATTATATAACACGGGGCACTTTTAAGTCTTTCTACATAAAGGTGAAATATAAAATGATGATTCAGAAAATGCAATCATAATACAAGTACTTAAGTAAAAAAAAGAACTTTACTTGTCATTACAATCGAAGTTAAAATGATTAATCATTTCATATTAGGTAGTCTTAGTTTGACCTTGGCAAATCTAAGAGTCAAGGCTGGTGCATTTCTCCGCCCCACTACCGGCACCGACCATACACGGCAGTGTTCTATAAAACCATTCTTACTGGCCTTTTGACATCAATCAATTCTCAATTATTCGACTTAACACACAAAATGTTCAGCAAAGTGAGTTACCAATAAATCACAGGAATCGTTGTATTTAATCACAAAAAAAACAATTCACCCAAAAAATATTATGAGACAGGACGTGCAAAACCAACATATTCTTAAACGAGTAGGTTTAGATAGGCTTTAAACAACTTTCTTTATTCCAGATCCTAGTATTCGGTGCCTTCCTGGCGGCAGCCAACGCTGGTCTCCTACATGGACTTGGCCACGCTGTCTCCTCCCAAAGCATTGTCCGTCACGACGAGGGTCACTATGCTGCACCCCATGCCGTCCCAGTACTAGCCTATGCTGGCCCAGCTGGTCACTACGGTGGTCATCACGAATACGTAGGTTCATTCAATAATGTCCGCCCGACCGAATTTCGGCCACGGCGGCCAATTTTCAGAGAGATGAGCCATCTGCGCGGGAAATATTATAGTGCACAAGTGTGTGCGCATACTAAGGTGCACTCTCTGTTCCTTTACTCTCATAGCCCGATGGGACGGAAATCCGACACGACCGAAGAGAGATCAGGCGCAGGACTGACGACTTTAAGTGCTCTCCGAGGCACGGGGGTGAAACACCGCCAACTTCCTAACTCCGGGCTAGTACTGAGAATTTTTTGCTAGAAAACCCCGATACTTTTTATGGCCCGACCCGGGACTTGAACCTCGTCGGTCGCAGTCGAACATGGTAACCACTAGACCAATAAGGCAGTTTAACAATATAATAGATACTGAATAGAAATGACTGTTAATACTTTGTCTAGGCTCACCCGAAATACGACTTCGCGTACTCAGTAGCGGATCCCCACACCGGCGACCACAAGTCCCAGCACGAGAGCCGCGACGGAGACGCCGTGCATGGCTACTACTCGCTGCTGCAGCCCGACGGCTCCGTACGCAAGGTCGAGTACACCGCCGATGATCACAACGGGTAAGGAAACTTAACACTGGTAAACATGTACTCAAGCCGATGCAACAGAAGAAATTCTTCACTTTCCTATAGTCATCGACTCGTTCATTAACTTGTTCATAGCGTGAAAAGCGCATTATTTTTTGGAGTTTACCTCCTTTAGAACACTTGTTTATGTATCCATGACTATGTAATGTATTTTGATGAATATAAATTATATAATTAATATGAATAAATTTATCAAGCATGCTTTCAGTAATATAAACAATGCGTTCTATTCAATTTCATTTACTCAATTCAATTTACTAATCTATATATTTTATAATCGTTCGTAAAGAATAAACTCCAGTCGTGCGTCGGACCTGACACACACATTTTTTTTTCACATAATTTATAATATTATTTTGTTTCAGTTTCAACGCTATCGTACACAATTCCGCTCCATTTGTGCATCCAGCGCCCGCCCCGGCTTACTACCATTAATTTTTTTCAGTATTAATACAGTCGATGTACCTTAAATAGTTATGTAAATGTGAATGTATGTAAATGTAAATGTAAAAAACGAATGATTGTGTAAAATAAAGTGTGGATGACTTTAAAATTTACCTTTTTTCACTTGATAAAAACCACCATGATTTACATACCTACTAGATATTTTAAAAGATAATTCGACTGCACAACATGAAGTAGCTCATTTAAATATCTTTAGAATTTTCATCAGATCATTCAATATACCATTTTTACTAGTAAGTACTCTGGTCTCTGAGCGTTCGAAAATATGCTTTGTCGTTATTATGAAAATAAAACATTACTTTTAAGATTTCGTAGTAAAATACGTAACCCTAGTAGTATACGAAACCCGTATAAGATCTGTAAAATAAAATGACAGTGACATAAGTGCAGCTATAGAAACCTGTTATCGCTACATAATTCAATTCTGAGGAAAAAATCAAAGTATCTTCTAAACATGAAGTGCAATTCCTCCTTGAATGAAATAATGAGCCCTAAAGTCACAATTTCAACGAATTTAAACCTTACTTTATAATATTACTAGCGAATGCCCGTGACTTCGTCTGCGTGGTTTGAGGTTATTTGGTTCCCGCAGGAACTCTTTTATTTTCCGGGATTTAAGACTATGTGCTATTCCAGACTATAATCTCTGTGCCAAATTTCAGCCTGATCTGTTCAGCTGTTGGGGCGTGATTGAGTAACAAACATCCATACATCCATCCAAACTTTCGCATTTATAATATTATAGTATTAGTAAGAAGTAAGACAAACGCTAAAGTGAATGTGTCTGTCGTCTGTCTGCTACGCTTGATCGGCCCATGTGTTCAACCGATTTTGACGAAACCTATTTTTTACCCTCGACGAAACGGAGACGGTATATTATGTGTTTGCCCTTAGAGGTTGTGTTTGTTTGTTTGTGCACTTTTTTGTTACCATTTTTCTCAAAAAGTACTGGGCCGATTGAGATGCGGTTTTTTGCATTAGATGTGTATAGCTTGTGAGAAGGTTCTTAGATATATTTTAGGACCATAGACAACCGAGCGGAGCTGTAGTCTATGATTTTAATTTTTCAATATGTTATGCTAGATGCTGCCCAGGGTCTCATGATGGAGCCAGGAGGTGGTCATAGGAACTCCTTAAGTTTGCATCGTAAACCCGCCGTGTTTGGACTCTTTTCATTTGTCTTGACTAGCACTTTATACCTAGATGCTGCCTAGGGTCTCATGATGGAGCCAGGAGGTGGTCATGGGAACTCCTTAAGTTCTCATAGTAAACCCATCGTATTTGATTTCTATTGATTTGTCTTGAAAAGCGCTTTGTACCTAGATGCTGTCCAGGGTCTCATGATGGAGTCAGGAGGCGATCATGGGAACTCCTTAAATTCTCATCGTAAACCCGTCGTGTTTGGACTCTTTTGAAGCACTTTGTACCTAGATGGAGCTTTGCAGTTCGTCGTGGGTTTTTTAAAATTTTTAATTTTATTACTTGTTCCTGGAAAATTACCCAGTTCCCACGGGGTAATAGCCCCGCAGACGAAGTCGCGAGCATCATAATAAGCGAGCTAGCATAATATACAATACAAAAAAAATGTTAGTCACATTAGCAAAAAAAAATATGTTAAAAATAGAAATGTTTACACAAGACCTTTGTGTAAACCAACAGTAGGTAAGGATTATAACGAATTTTTTACCAAGTTTCACGCAACTGCGAAATAAAAACAGCAATAAACACATTTAAAATTCATGTTAAGTGTACGAAATATAATATTTAATGTATAATGTTAAGCATTTTGCTAATTACATTGACATCGAGCAAGTTATTTAGTTTCTTCTATATTATTATCTATACTAATAATAAATGCGAAAGTTTGGATGGATGGATGTTTGTAACTCAATCACGCACGAACGGCTGAATGGATCTTTATGAAATTTGGCACAGAGATAGATTATAGTCTGGAATAATACATACAAAATACTTTTTATCCCAGAAAATCAAAGAGTTCCCGCGGGATCCAAAAAGCCTTGATCCACGCGGACGATGTAGCGGGCATCAGCTAGTCAACTATAAACTCAAGCCACATAGTACAACAAAGTAAGAACAAAGTTAATACAAGATGAAAATGAATAGGCTTAAATGAAAACAAACATGAGAAGTACATAGTTATTAACCTCCTTGTGGGAGGCTTCGGCAGTGGCTAGTTACCACCCTATCAAAACGTCTAGCGTTCCGCTACGATGCCGTGTAGAACCCGGGTCTGCGTTTAATATAACTGCCATACCCCTGACAGGTTAGCCCGCTACCATCTTAGACTGCATCTTCACTTACGATCGAGTGAGATCGCAGTCAAGGGCTTACTTGTAGTGGATACATTTTTTTTAGATTATGTATTGTTCAGAATTCTGGGAAATATACTCTTTACCATGCACCTTCATGAAAATAATTCTCGATGTTTTCGAATCAAAAGTATCGCTTGAGCTTACATCAACACTAAATGATAAATTATTTATTTATTTCACGTAGGACAACCTGTGTCACTAATGATAAGTCAAGACTCTACCACCGGTTCGGAAAATTAATTCTACTGAGAAGAGCCAGCAATCAACACAGCAGTTGTTCTTGCACCATACACACAGGCAACCAGAACTTGCTATATATACGGTACTAAACTGAAGATTAAATCCATCTAAAAAGTCAAATGCCCTTGGTATGCTTCGATGATTGCTCTACCCAATATAGAAAAAAACAAGTTCAAACCACAACTATTACGCATTTTACGTAATATGACCTAACACCTTGGCTACTTTTTCGCGTGCTCCAAACGTGCACATAACGCTGAAATTATGTACCATGACATAAATTGATATTGGTATCATACTGAGGGTCTTGAAGTGGCCTTTGCTATTGTCATTATTGCCGCTAGCCCTCCATGGTCCACTGCCAATCCGCTTATTTTTATTGAATGATTTATGATATAAAAAGAGATCCAGCATCAATACTCATCAATCAGAGATAAGAGGTATAGCGAGCAACATCAAAATGTTAAGCAAAGTGAGTGTGACTAAATCGTTTCATGTGTAATAAGATACGTCGTTAACTTAATCGTGTGAAAATCATGTGTAGTGGCCGCAAGTAATTTGACACCGTAGCGAGCTTACCTCGTGGTGTTATTTTGTTGACATACGGATTTATCTCCTCTTATCACGTGTCGAGATCAGTACAGGCTGATAAATTTAGTACCTCATTAGGCCTATCGCCAGTCTTTTCTTCATAATCATAGTATCACAAAATTCCATAATTATATTTTGATTATAACTTTTGTGCTCTGTTTATGATATTCTTTTTTTTATAACATTATTTTTAGATCTAATTTTGATATACAAAAGTTACTGTGAATCGATTTACTATACTATTAAAACTTAATATATGATAGATAGATAAATTCTTTTGCCACACAAACCGATATAAAAAAGTACAGAAAAAGAGCACAAGAGCGGTCTTATGACTAAAAGTGATCTCATCCAGACAACCCAATCATTATGAATCTTAATCATTGCATACTTATTCCAGATTTTAACGTTTGGAGTTCTTCTCACAGCGGCTAACGCTGTCTACTACCCAGCTCCTGCGGTCTCATCTCAAGCCATAGTGCGCCACGACGGAGGTCTGGCGCTAGGACACATTGCTGCCCCAGCACACTACGCCGTTCCTCTAGTACAAGCTGCTCCCCTCGCGCATTATGCCGCCCCACATCTGTACGCTGGGTATGATGTTCATGGCGATGGGCATGATGAATACGTAAGTACTCCTTTGTTAATCTTCGAAGAACAGGTTGGAGGTTAATGTTGGAGCATACCAAAATGCCTAAAACCCTTAATGTTGCTTCCAAACGTCATTTGATTTGCTCAGATTAATTTGAAGACTGAGCATTTACTTGAAGATCTAACAGTAGTATAGATGTGATTGTGTTAAATCATGATTTTTTATTTCAAAACACGCTTTTATTTTTTTTATGCCACTACACCACCTTGGCTGCAATGATGGTAACGGACTAACCTGTAAGGGCCATGGGCTAACCTGTATGGTAGTTATTTTAATCGGTTTCTACACGGCAACCTACCCACCACTACAACGCTAAGTCGCCGAATTGATCGTGCCGGGGATTGAACCCGAGATCTCCCACTTATAAGACCGAGAGCTCACTACTGCGCCAGGGATTTCGTCAAATTTATTGGTTGAACTAAAATGTCTTGTGTCATCCAGGCTTACCCCAAGTACGACTTCGCGTACTCAGTGGACGACCCTCACACCGGCGACCATAAGGCACAGCACGAGAGTCGAGATGGGGACACAGTGCACGGGTTCTACTCGCTACTCCAACCGGACGGCTCCGTCAGAAAAGTCGAATACTCTGCTGATGATCACAGCGGGTAAAAAAATCTGTTATACGCAATATCAACAGAAAAGTCTAAGTCAAGTATGGTTTTCTTCCATCCGGAACTAAACTGTATACTTCCGAATCTGTACAGGGTTAGAATCGTGAGCTTGTTGGTGCTCGCAAAATGTAACTAATCGGGTAGGTACTTAAGTAACAACGAAATCCTTACTTGAGTAAGAGCAGTTTATTTTTGCAATAATTATGAATACCACTAACGATCATTTTAATCTATACTACTATTATAAATGCGACAGTGTGTCTGTCTGTCTGCTACGCTTTCCCGGACCATCTTTTCAACCGATTTTGATGAAATTTGGTACAGAAGCAAGTGGAATCTCGGGGAAGGACGTAGGCTATAACATATTGTATCCCGGAAACTTCAGGAGTTCCCGCGGGAATCAAAAACCTTAATCCACGCGGACAAAGTCGCGGGCATCATCCAGTATTAAATATATTCTACACTAAATTTTTGTACGATTTATATTCTGAAGATATGCAGGTTTCTTCAAGTCTAGCTCATCCCTCAACCTCTCGTCACTTTCTCATATTAATATTGTATTTTTTTATTGCAGATTCAACGCGGTAGTCCACAATTCGGCTCCTTCAATACACCCGCAACCGATTTATGATGCTCACTACTAGTTTATAAATTATGTATTTATTTATTTATTAAATTTATACACTAAAAAAGTTTTTTAATTGCTAAGGACCGCTTGCACAAGACCATTTAAATTGATTTTGTTAAATTTCGTAATGATTAGACAAGAGCATAATATTGAGTTTGGCAAAAAATTACAGCATTGAAAAATTAACTAAATCAATTTAAGAGTCCTTGTGCAAGTGGGCCTAAAAGTCATAGCCACAACAAAAAATAAGAAGAAGTTTTGTAGTTTAAGTTTTCTTTAAATGTATGTGTTTAAAATATAAAACAAAATAAAAATATTATAAATGCGAATGTTTGGATGGATGGATGGATGAATGGATGGATGTTTGTTACTCAATCACGCCAGAACGGCTGAACGGACCTGGCTGAAATTTGGCACAAAGATAGATTCCAGTCTGGAATAGCACGTAGGCTCCTTTTTGCTCCGGAAAATTAAAGAGTTCCCACGGGAACCAAAAAAAAACTCAAACATCATCAGCTATTATAAAATAAATTGGACATTTTGAGGATATAAGAGCCTAAATCTAAAATATGAAGCCTATCGAGTACAGACATTTATTTGTGATATTAAAATTAATTTTTTGGCCTAACTTAATATCTTAAACCAAGTTATTTATTTAAAATCATGTATTTAAGCAAAAACAGCCACTGTTATTTTTTACTTTCTGAAAGAATTAAATGAATATATAAACAAACCAGTACTAAAACGAATTAAACCGGCCTTACTGCTAAAAATATAAACTTCTTCTTTAAATAACCCTGAAAGTCAACCCTGAAGTCAGAATGTAACAATAAAATCGGATGCTGCACACTAACGGAAATAAAGGACAGTGTAAAAAGTATAATAACCGGATTAAGTAGGTAAATATTTGAGATTGGTACCTAAAAAGTAATTAAATTGAACATATCTTAAAATATTTAACTCTGCCCATGGGAATTTTATATTTTTATAAATAATTAATTAATTAAATTAGTAAAGGGTGCTTCAATTATATAATATTATTATATTAATATTAGTATTTTAGTATATTAAAGGTGCTTGGAAAATTATAAACAAAAACAATGGGGTAGGAATATGAACAACGTTTAATAAATTAAAAAATAAGATCCATTAATAATACTAATTTTGGTTTGCGCTTAGTAGTGAGAGTAGTAGCCCTGAGGATGCACCGAGGGGGCGGAGTTGTGTACGATTGCGTTGAATCTGAAAAGTAAGAGACAATTATTAATAAGGGTCAAGTTGAGTTTTAAATGAAGAAAAAATTTAAGAAAATCACTATCACTAATTTAGCTGGGAGTTTTGCCTAGCTGGAAGCCACTGAAAGCAAGCGGTACGAGACCGTGTCCTGTGGAGATGCATGCAGAAGACTATCGTCCAGCTGGGCATGCCTATCGTTTGAGACGACGACGACGATAATAACTTTATTATGGTCATTTACTGCAGCCATAACTAGTCTAGAGACCAATACGTAAATGTTGGCAGATTACGTGCACGAAAAACTGGCTTAAAGAAGGAGCTAGTTGACAAGGACTCTGCCAAAACAATGCATAATTAACGAAGGGACTTAACAATTGTTCCTGTTTGGGGTGTTATTTGGAAGGGTTTTCAGGAAAACCTTTGCTTACCCGTTGTGATCATCGGCGGTGTACTCGACCTTGCGCACGGTGCCGTCGGGCTGCAGCAGCGAGTAGTAGCCGTGCACGGCGTCTCCGTCGCGGCTCTCATGCTGGGACTTGTGGTCGCCGGTGTGGGGGTCGGCTACTGAGTACGCGAAGTCGTATTTCGGGTGAGCCTACAAAAACGTCATGAACATAATTACTTTAGAAATAACAGTCTCAATGCAATTAAATACACTCAACAAACAATATCTTAGTAACTTACGTATTCATCGTGACCAGCGTAGTAAGCAGCGGGAGCGTAGACGGCAGGAGCGTAAGCCAAAGGCGCAGCATGAGCCAAAGGAGCGGCATAGGCCAAGGCAGCGCCAATACGGCCCTCATCGTGACGCACGATGCTTTGGGAAGAGACAGCATGTCCAAGGAAACCAGCGTTGGCCGCGGCCAACATGGCGCCGAAAGCTACGATCTAGAAATTACAATAAAATTATAGCATTATACACATATAACAAAATCTCCCTCTATATTATATAATATTGGTTTCAGCAAGAGGGTTCCTTGTGGAAATAGCTTTCACTCCCTTTACAAAAAGAGATAAGTAATTAATTTAGATCTTTTTTTTCATCTCGAACGTTGTATTCACTTCGGTAATTTTTCCACAAACTACATCGTAACCTTGATTTCAATTGCACAAATTGGTTGTAAAATTGCTACCACATAAACTTGACCATGACATAGACTGCATATTTGCCTAACGCATAATTAGATCGCCAACAAAGGAAAACCTTTTCTCAATCTTTCTGGATCACATATTGCTAAGTACGTGGTAAGGTGACAAGTGAGTCATGCGCATATATTGTGGCGAAGAAGACACGCCAGAGCACGCAATATTCCAGTGCATGGAATTCGAGGACAAACGAAAAGAAGCCAAGAAAAGAAAAGAAGAAGATGAGAAGAAGGCGAGCAAATAGATCGTGCGGAGAAGGGGGAGGAGGTTTTCAGTCCGTAGGCCGCTGGGTGTCATCCCCAATGGCCTCCTGCCAAACCTGCCTGCAAACTGCCTGCAATGGGCATGCCTCCAAAACACCTGAGGTAACCAATGAAGATTTTCCTCCTCTTCAGAGAAAAAAATATATATGGCTAAGTACGAATATATTATTATGCTAATTAATGTCCCACTCACTTTGGCGAACATTGTTGATTATTGCAGTGTTGGTCAGTGATTGATACCAATAGTCAGATGCCCGTGGTTTTTATATCATATATCAATCAGTATAAATAAGTGGGGCGACTAAACAAGACAAAACGTAGATCAGTAATCAGAATATTTGAAATTCCAAAATCTTTCATATTGGGAAATAGTGATTAATTGTAATTATTAGAAACGTAAGGAAAGGAGATAAGTAACTGAGCAAACGTTTACATAAATTTTGAAAACACTTTTAGGTTTCCGTAGTCAACAAGGAACCCTCATAGTTTCGCCATGTCCGTCCGTCCGTGTATCGTGTATATTAAGCTTACGGGCAACTACGAACCCCTATATTGCGACCGATTGAACCGATACGCACTTGGGTAGTTCTATTAATGAAATTCGTGTTAAAGTTTTTCCAAATCATTAGGATGATGACGTCAGATCGTCCGAATAATTTCGCAAATCTGTCTATTCCCGAAATTACCACACATATGCATCTAAGACAAAAGCTCTAGCTCTGACGAGTATTCGAAAACGTCACGAAAAATTCACGAAATATATTGTTGGACTCGTGTCCTAGTTTATTCACCAAAGAGCGCTTATTTAGCCCAAAGGCAAAGCCTGGCCATTAAGCGAGACCAAAGCGCCAGTTTCTTGAGTACAATTGTATTAATTATTTTCTATAATCATTTATTAGGAAGTTTATTTAAGAATTTAATCTATTTTATTCGATATAATCAGTAAATTGATAAATAAATCTTTCTTATTGTTTTATAAAAAGCATAATTTCTTATTATTTATCATTCAGTTTTTTTTCCGATAGAAGGTACAATACTTTAGAACTTTGCCTATGTTTCAAAACTATTGTACCGCAAAGTAAAACCACTTTTGATATTTAATATATAACTTTTATTGATAATCTTTTACGATCCATTATAGATTAGATAAATAATATGATTTGAGGCAAAGCATGCAAACGAACCTTGCAGTATACATGAATGCTCCGTTCCTTTCAAAAGCTTCATTGATTAAGAAATAAGACTCAAATAATGAATCATTAAAGATTGTCGCGTAGATTTTAATAAAATATCGGTACTTAATTGAAAATAAAAAATATGATTACAAAAAAAACTCTTTGTACGCATCGTTGTAATAGTAGTGCTTCGCTTGATATCGATTCTTGGATCGGTCAATTAAAAAAAATTACATTTCTGTTTCTACAACTCTCTCCACTACTCTTTTATATGATCAATATTAGGCTACGTAAACGGCTTGGCTTTGCTGTTTATCAATTCTTGGGTCTAACAATTAAAGGACTTAGATTTCTCTCGGTATAGCACTGTCTACACCACTGGTCTTCACTACTTACTCTTTTCTAGCCTTGTTCAGATCTGGACAATTTTTGTATTAGTGCGGTAGCGTTAAATTTTAAAGAGTTCATGGAGATCATTGAGTGTGTCAATGTTATAGTATAGTTGAGGACCTCGAGAGTTACATACTTTTTATCCCGGAAAATCAAAGAGTTCCCGCGGGAATCAAAAAAACTTAAACCACGCGGACGAAGTCGCGGGCATCAGCTGGTATTGAATAAAATGATCTGATTTGATTTGATTTAAAGTAAATGTACTACGAATGCTAACCTAACCCTTAATATCGAGTACTTTATTAATAAAAGGTATCGATATGACTATTTCGAAGTCGTATCTGAGATAGAGATAGACACGTTGTAACGTGTAATTGCTGTTAGGTAATTGTTTTCACGCGACCTTTGTCGTTATTGTGATTTTTATGAGCCGTGCATGAGCTAATGTCACCCCACTTGCTCTTATTTAAAAAAACGGACTATATAAACTCACGGTCAGTACCCACTGATATCAATCGTTGAGTTGTATCAACCAAACAATAAGCAAAATGTTTAGCAAAGTGAGTGCAGCATAAATAAAAATCAATACCTCATATATTATAATTGCGCAAGATAAACTAAATTAATCTTTCTAAAAATTTTGTGACCTTGTGGATTGTCTTAAAAAGGAATTCGCCCACATCAATCATTTCAACCCTCAATGGAATACTAAATGTGCAATAGTATTGCACAACAATACAAGCTTTACTAGTTTTATAGACTTACATTATTATTATGTAGATTCGAATACAGACACGATAGTATAAATTAATTTTATAGATCTGACAGACTTATTTATGCTACGTAAAATAGTACATTTTCAAACTCGACCTTTTTCAGATCATTGCTTTCGGAGCTCTCGTGGCAGCGGCTAACGCTGGCCTGTACGGTCACGCTGTATCATCACAAAGCATCGTACGCCATGACGGTGGCCACTATAACGCCGCCCCTTTGGCGTACGCCGCTCCCTTGGCGTATGCTGCTCCTCTAGCTTATGCCCCCGCAGCGTACAGCGGCAGCTATGCTGGACACGATGAATACGTAAGTAATCTGACGTGAAAAATAGGAAACTAAATTTAAAAAAAATTCAAGGATCAGGAGGCAGGACATGGCCTGGACTTTACTACTGGAGCGTTGTTTTGCTATGTAAAGGCATGTGATCTCCAATCTAGACCTCATGATTGCTTTCACGACTGTCATATAGCTCAAGACTATCCTGCAATTAAATAAATTTCAAAAAAAACAACTGAAAAATATATTTTGAACCCAAAACTCAAATAGTAAGCCATAAAAATAGGTGGCTGGCTGTTACATAGTACCATTGTTGACATATCGGTTACATAGTTAAATTGTAGCTGCAATGTTTCAACACCCTTTGCTTTAACGTTGTTTAAACTTTCTGATGGAGTACTTATGTGGAGGATGGAAGAAAGGCTTCACGCTAATAGTAATCACCATTCCAGGCTCACCCCAAATACGACTTCGCATACTCAGTAGCCGACCCCCACACCGGCGACCACAAGTCCCAGCACGAGAGCCGCGACGGAGACGCCGTGCACGGCTACTACTCGCTGCTGCAGCCCGACGGCTCCGTACGCAAGGTCGAGTACACCGCCGATGACCACAACGGGTAAGTACTAACCCTAACGTAAATCCCGTACTCCACACTTAAGACAGGCATAGATATTAATATATTGACTCTTCTTATACTTACACTAGGTAAAAAAAAAAGATAGATTGCGCAGAAGCAAGTGGACTCACAGATTTAAAAGAATATATTTACATTTTTTTTTTATGTCATTTTTTATGTTTTTAAATTATTGTTTTGACCTTGATTTTATATTTTAAAAAAAATTAAACAGTATCATAAAATCTAAATTAATTTTCTTATCTTATTTTAGTAAATTGTAATTTTATAATGTTATTGACATTCGTAAGAGCTTAATACAAGCCAAAATTGAAATAAATTAATTGTTGAAAAAGTTACATTGATGTCATTAGTATGTAGGTAATAGCTTAAACTCACAAATGTGTTTCTTTTTCAGTTTCAACGCAGTGGTACATAACTCTGCCCCATCCGTCCATCCCCAGCCCGCCTACAGCCATTACTAAAAAAGATTTCAGCCTAATTGTAAAATGTTTTAACACCTCTTGTAAATATACTTGTAAATTATTAAATTTTCTTATACTATCGTAATGACTGTCTCTTTTTCGTGAGAAAAATTACCCATAATATTATTTATTTGTTCAATAAGATAGCAATGTTCTTTTTTCTAGTATGAATCCCGAGTGAGCAAAGTCTAAGTTGGAATCCTGAGTGTAGTGTGGCACAAGAAACAAAAAAAAATAATATCATATGATACATACTACAACTTTCTCATATTCTTATAAGAAAAATACGAGGCGTAAGAAAATTATTATTGATACCTGCAATCTTCGTCACTAGATTCAATCTTATTTAAAAAAATGTATAAAGTTAAGAGGCCGGTTCGCGCCGCTCGCAACTTCTATTCGAACCGCAAATATAAATTTGCCCGTATATTGCTATCTCTATTTCACTGATGACACATGATCGCGTTCAAGCGAGATAGCAATATGAGCTTACAGAATTTGTTATACATTTAGTCTTGTTCCGTGAATACCAAAAATGATGAATGAAAACTTATCGTGCTTTTTACTTCGTATTGTTATTCTGTAACTTGACAATATAGGCTATGCTGCTGACCAATTAATACGTAAGATATCGTTGGTTTTAATATGAAACAAATAAGAGGGAAACATGTCCATCTTGTCGTAAAAATATGCAAAACGCAATTCATTTACATTTCATTTTAGGAAAGTATTTTGAAAACATATAAATCCAGGGGACTAGATAAATACAATTTGAATCCAAATAAACTCTCATTTTGGTGGAAATGTTCTCGAATTATTAATTATTTTGGTATTACGTTTGTATGGGCAATTCATTCTCCGCTGGCACCTTAATTTACTAGTTTTATTTTAAAGTTGGTATTCTGTGCCCGCGATATTTTATTGTTTTTAGCGATCGATTCTGATAGAATTTTTTGTGTGTGTTTGAGTAGGTTCCGGGAAGGGGGCTGCAATCGGGTTCTAGATTCAGGACTGGACATCTGCCGGGCCCATTAGTTAGATATACATAGTTAGATGACATATATGTCAAAGGAGAAAAAAATTATCTCCTTTAGCGAATAACATATTGAATACTCAGATGCACATGCCTATCAACCGTGATCAAATTGGGCGAGTTAGTGACTCTACATATAACAGTTCAGAGAGCAGTATAGGACTTCCTTTTTTCAACTACGAGTAGTTAGGCGTCGGATCTTGCGACATCTCCATACACATTTCGTGGGTACCGATAAATTAAAAATGTATACATTACATTCTTGGCTTATTAACCAAGGCCCTATGACAGATAAAATCATAACTGAATGGCGTTTTCGCAACATGGACCCTGTAACTTTATTTTAATTACCTACTCAAAAATATTTTAAAACACTGCTCATTGTAGCATCCATATCCATCCATACTATCCATACTAATATTATAAATGCGAAAGTGTGTCAGTCTGTCTGTCTATCTGTCTGTCTGTCTGTCTGCTACGCTTTCACGGCCCATCTGTTCAATTGATTTCGATGAAATTTGGTACAGGGATAGGTTGTATCCCGGGGAAGGACATAGGCCGGAAAATTCAAGAGTTCCCGCGGGAATCAAAAACTTTAATCCACGCGGACGAAGTCGCGGGAATCATCTAGTTTAAATATAAATATGTTACTGTAGTTTTATATTCTATTGGCCTAAAACTTAAAAAGTAATTAATATGATCAAAGAGAAATTGAGATTTTAGTTGCATTCCTACACACGACAATAATTCTATCAATTTTTATGCTGATAATTAAAAAAACTGTTTTTATAGTTGAATTTATTAAGTATTTAGAAATTAAGTAAGATAAAGATCAAAGACTTTTTTACTCCACGTATATTTTCTTAGAGATCCCAACGACAAAAAGTTAACTGAAAAGTAATTACTTATGCAAAATTTGGTTAAATTCCTTTCCAGTGAATTTATTGATATAAATAAATATAAGAGATGTGTGGATTTATAATAAAAACAGGCTGCTTTAAAAAAATAGGCTAAATTTCTAGATAATAAAAGAATATAATGAATTTCTTTGTCTGAATATGTGTTACAATGATGGTTACAGCATGAAAAGCCGCAGCATATCCAGTCTGGTAACCCTGACGTACAAATATTGATGTAGTTAAATATTTAAATAACATAGGTAGTAAAAGTACGTTCTAGCACCATAAATATCTATTTAAATATCTAGAACAATAACATAAGATAACATTGTTTATCTCATTTCAGTTTCAACGCGGTCATACATAACTCCGCACCCTCTATTCATTCCTAGCCCTCTTACAACCATGTTTACTAAACGTAACAAAATTAATTAACGTAAATTGTAAAAATATTTTTTTTTTTTTTTTTTTAATCCACTACAAGCTAGCCCTTGACTGCGATCTCACCTGATGGTAAGTGATGATGCAGTCTAAGATGGTAGCGGGCTAACCTGTTAGGGGCATGGCAGTTATATTAAACCCATACCCCTTCGGTTTCTACACGGCTTCGTACCGGAACGCTGAATCGCTTGGCGGCACGTCTTTGCCGGTAGGGTGGTAACTAGCCACGGCCGAAGCCTCCCACCAGACCAGACCAGGGAAAATTCAGAAATTATAAATTCCCAAATTGACCCTGCCGGGGATCGACCCAGGACCTCCGCACGTTAAGGCAACAGCGCTACACATTGCGCCACGGAGGTCGTCAAAATATTATGTAAAATACCCACCTATACTATACTACTAATATTATAAATGCGAAAGTTTGGATGGATGGATGTATGGATGGATGTTTGTTACTCAATCACGCCGGAACGGCTGAACGGATCTGGATGAAATTTGGCAGAGATAGATTATACTCTGGAATAACACATAGGCTACTTTTATCCCGGAAAATTAAAGAGCTCCCGCGGGAATCAAACAAACCTTAATCCACGCAGACGAAGTCGCGGACATCAGTTAGTTGTAAATATATTCACCTGAAACGAACAATCTTTTGCATATTCCACCTAAAATACCAAGATCTCAACCATTAATCGTGTCCTTCACCAAAAGTACCATTCAAGTATTGAAAAAATACATCCATATTGTATTTTAGTGAGTTACCTGTAGTTATTCTTAGTTATATTAGGTTATATTTGCAAGGCTAATGCAGTTTTACTACATACCTATGCCAGTAAAATGTATAGTTGATGGCAATAAATTTTACGCTTTTAATCAGAATCTACGTATATTAACAGCTCAAGTCGTGACAATTTTCACGCAATTTCGTCACGAATAGTTAAAGAATTAGGGCCAAGTGCGTGAAACCTTATGGGCGTGTACATAATTAATTAATTACCCTGGTAAATTATGTGAACAAGTAGAAAGAAACACATCAGCCACGTTCGAGTCGAACTTTTTCTATATAAAAAAACCGGGCAAGTGCGAGTCGGACTCGCGCACGAAGGGTTCCGTACCATTATTAATAAATAATTACCTTTGTTAATGAACCGCAAGAATAACTTTGTTTGTAGAGGTTTATTGTTAATATCAAAAAAACTATGCTAGTTAAAAAAAACATTGGCTATAGTTTTCCTGTAAAATATACGTAAATTCCTATTGACCATAATTATTTCAAATTTTTCGATTCGTAAACTCAAGAGATAAGGGGGGGGGAACGGTATTTTTTTAGACATTTTCCCCGATAAATCAAAAACTATCATAATTAAAAATAATTAAAAATCTGTTTTAGAATGTACAAAGTAAACCTTTTCATATGATATCCCACACAGTACAATTATCTCACTTTTAAATTTCAACCCTCCGATTTTCCCCCCTTTTTAAATAAGAACAAAAATAATTTCCAATTTTTTTTAATTCCAGTGTCTTTGGGCCACTAATATACACAACTATTCCAAATTTCATGTCGATAGCTTTGGTAGTTACTGAAATAATCGAGTGTGACGGACGGACAGACGGACAGACAGACGGAGAAAGTCGCACCATAAGGGTTCCATTTTACCATTTTGGTACGGAACCCTAAAAACACCAACATGCAAACCCCCATCTATCTGTATATTATAATATATCAGTCAGTCAGATAACCCTTTGTGCTTTTATATGTATAAATAGATGAATCTTATTATTTACTGTATGATGCTCCGCAATACCTTTCACGTGGATTAAGGTTTTTTGATTCGGACACTCCTTAATTTTGGTCAGATAAAATCACAGAATAAATAATAGATAAAATGGAGCCTATGTATTCAATCTATCAGTAGCATCCAAACTTAAAAAGTCACAAACTATTTATAAACAATTTGTAATATTATTAAGTAGGATTTTTACTATTTAAATGAAATAATATAATTGATGTAATCCGAAATAAGAAAAGAAAATCACAACAGTTTATCACATTTCAAATTATTTAAAAATAAGTGAATGTTAAATTAGTATTGTGGTGTAAGTACCATTTATATTTTTAATAATTTAATTTTATCCTACTTAAAATGGCGCAAATAATAAAGTGCGCATGAGAACACGATCATTTCTAATCTTCATACATAGATTGACTCTATTATATAGATGTAGGAAAATGGCCAAAATGGACTTGACCAACAGATAATAAGCAAAGATAATAATTAACAAGAGTTTAGCTCAAAGTTTATGTTCCATAACGAAAATACTGATTGTTATCAATGAGATCGCCGAAAATGTTTAACAATGCAAGTAAGGTCGTTACTGAACATCCATGTCTTAATTCTATTTTAAATGTAGTAAATAAAATATTGTGTGTGTTATACATAATAATATCATACTTCACTTAATTATTTTCATATTTTGTTCAGTTTTCAGCGATAACACGACAATAGTGGAACGCTGGAATCATGCGATATCTTAAAAGGAATTAAACTGGAAGTAACAGGGCCGAACTTTTTTTCAACACCCTTTAACAAATTGGATATGAATTATTTTCTAAAATCTATTCTAATCGACGAAATAGCAGAGCATCTGAAAACATCACTAAACCAAAGTGAAGTAAGATCTCATAATGTTATGTTGTAGACTATGAAAACTAGAGAGCAAAATATTTTAGCCATTAAAAAGTTACATTCACATAGCAATAAAATTATATTACCTACCACATTTATTTATACTATCCGTTTGTTACCCAGGTAAATATTTGTAGAATGCCAAGAACAATTGAGTCTAAACGTAATAATTTAATGATTTTTTCAGGTATGTGGTAGATTGACGTATTATGTTCATAAATTCTTTGCATGTGTGAACTTTACTTGCACCACTGCACTAAGAATGTTGTGTTCCTCATTCTCTGAAATGTTATATTGAGCTTACAAATAGAATAATAGTTGATTAACGTTAACATGCTCTGCATCGACCCAGTAATGTGGAACAAAATCACAGTTCACAGAGAATCATTGTTAGGTAACTATTCTTTTTTTCGATGTTTGTAATACGAGAACGGTTAAGACAAAGCGCAGTGACCTTGCGACCGCGTAGATGTACTCATTAAGATGTTTCGACGCCCCACCGGGCTTGCCATGAAGATTATTATAAAACCCACGATAACTTATCAAAGGCATGCCAGTCACGGAGTACAATCCAAATACCAAAATGTTCTCCAAAGTAAGTAAAGAACAATCAAAAATTGTTAATGATAATGATTTATTATAATACATCATGTTTTCCAATTTTCAGATTCTCGTCTTAGCTGCAGCTATAGCAGTAGCTCACACTGGAAACCTAGGACTCGGACATGGATCCCAAATCAACACTTTGAATCATGGATCAATAGCTGGCGCGGCTCCTCTCCTTAACGGTGGATTAGGGCACGGAGCTACCTTGGGAGCTTTAGGCCAGGGTGCTTCCTTAGGCCATGGAGCACTAGCACGTGCTGACCCTTGGGCGTCTCCACTCGGCTACAATGGAGCCGTTGGCTATGGTGCCTCTCCTCTCGCTCATGTAGGTGCCCTCGGTGGATACGGCGGTGCCCTCGGTGGACATGGCGGTGCCCTCGGTGGATATGGCGGTGCACTCGGTGGGCATGGCGGTGCCCTCGGTGGATACGGCGGTGCCCTCGGTGTGCATGGTGGTGCCCTCGGTGGATACGGCGGTGCCCTCGGTGGGCATGGTGGTGCCCTCGGTGGATACGGTGGTGCCCTCGGCCCACGCGGTCCTCTAGTCCATGCCACATCAACTGCTAACGTTAACTCCTTATCTATTGCCTCTCCTCACGGTAGAATTGGAGGTTATGCTGGTCAGTACGCAGGAGGCATCGCTGGTCCCCTAGCAGGAGGTATTGCTGGGCCAGTAGCAGGAGGCATCGCTGGTCATATCGCAGGGGGATACGCTGGGCCACTAGCAGGAGGTTACGGCGGTGCTCTAGCAGGAGGCATCGCAGGCCCACTTGCAGGAGGCTATGCAGGTCATCATGCAGGAGGCTACGCCAGTCCTTATGCAGGCGGGTATGCCGGTGGTTACGCTAGTCAATACGGAGGTGCCAAAGATTACTACGTAAGTTTTTTTAGTTAAAAGTTTTTTGGTGAAAAAATTATGCAACTTAATCAATTTGATCCTTTATTTTTCATTTTAACTCATTAAGTAAATTACAAATTCAATCTTATGCTTGCAGTCCTACCCCAAGTACAAATACTCTTACTCTGTGGAGGACCCTCACACCGGTGACAACAAGGCCCAACACGAAAGCCGCGATGGTGACGTTGTGAAGGGCGAATACTCCCTTGTGCAACCTGACGGCACTTACAGGAAGGTTTCCTACTCTGCTGATGACCAAAACGGGTAAAATCTAAATCTTCTTTCCTTTCTCTTTACCGGAGTAGTTTTTCATTTAGGATGAATGTTTTTCCTTTATTTAATTAGATAATCTTTTGCTGCAGAGAAGCACGGCTAAGCCATACACCCTTAAAAAAACTGACCTGCAAAGTCAAAAAAACGCAAAAACTTTCTCACAATTGCGTAAAAAAGTGTAAAAACGCACAGTTGACATGACTCAGAGGTATTTGGCATTGCTTTCTCAGGAAGCTTCTCATATACGTAACAAACACGTAACATGACGTCGCTAATAAAATCACATGGTAGTAAAACCGGTAATCTTACGTTCCGGTATCATATGAATAATGACCTCAATCGACCTCTGTGCTTAACGCAGTGAATATCGGTGAACAGGTGTTGTAGCGAACCAGTTGTAGAACAAGTTTTGATATCTCGATGATTTATTAAATGTAAACATAAACAAAACATAAGTGAAGCCTATTTATAGATAATACACAAAGGCCTATTTATAGATAATCCCAGTTACAATAATGAATGGAGCAGTTTAAAAGACACTAAAATAGAAAACGCAAATCTTAAGAATATATTTCTTAACAGTAACTTTGTAGCTCTATACTGTTTCATTGACTCCAGCAGGTATGAATATCAGGATTTTGTGAAATAATACTCCCTGTTCCACTATTGCGTGAAAGTATTCTCATTTAGTATCCAATTTCTACCATTATGCTTTTAATTCGGAAGGACGTGGGAACCCAACGCATTATTATCCCAAGAAAACTCCCACCATTATTTGATTAATGGAAAGGGGTCACGACCCGCAGTAATGAGGAATACGACGCAAAGAAAGAGCTTTAATTTCAAACTGTCACTAATTAAATTATATTGTTCCAGTTTCAACGCTGTGGTACAAAACTCCGGACCGAACCATCACATCTACTCTGCTCAATACCACCATTAAATTCATACCTAAGATATGTACGTAACCTTGCCCTGCTGTGATCAAATGATACTCAATTATTTTATTTAATAAATACATTTTGTAACGATACAATATGCAATTATTGTTTTACGAGTTTTACTCCTTTTTAGTCAAATTAATGACGTTGACTACTTAAAAATTATAAAAAACGTAATTAAAGTGTAAGCAATTTATGCTCATAAAAATAGTAAAGTGGGTATCACACTCCAACAGTCAATGTTCCGTATGCGCTTTCAACATAAAAAATATTAGGTAGGTTCTTACCTGATGTAATGATAGTAATTTAGATTCGAGGTTTAAATTTTTTATAGACAAACGCATGTAATTTTCTTACGTAGCACCTCCTCTAACTGAGGGTCAAAAATATTTAACAGGAATCCTTGATGTAGAATGCATTCTTGCCATCTATTGTTTACATCGATTACAAGTTATAACCAATTATAAGAAGTAGTAAGTTGCATATAAAGAATTTAAAATATTTCTTGAAAATTTAGCTCCGAAATTTAGCTCCGTTACAGCCATAGTACGTATACACAATAGAGTTAAACTATTCTTATACGTACATCCGAAACAATGATAATTTAGGTACTTATTTTATCATCTAACATGCTTTTTATAAGTTTTATCTGTCTAGTTTATAGTTGTTATAAGTTTATATCACTTAAAGATTTTGTAAATTGTACTTGAGGAAATTTTCAAATTTGAATTGCTGAAGAATATACGAAACCTTAAGGATTGGAAACTAAAATATGCAAAATTTGACTTGTTTACCTACTGTCCTCATAAAACAAGCGAGTAAATAATTTTTATGATTACAAGGTCGCATTGTTATACGGATCGATTAAAGCTCTGAAAGTTCTTTCTCAATATGAACAACATAACAGCTGTAGTGACAGGTCCTGATAACCTTAAGCTGTTCATGCCTCAAAACAATCATATTAGGAAACGTTCAACAAAAAATATACGCAGTTCAAAACTATTCCACATTACGAAAGCCAATTTAATTGATAATATAAAACTAGCACTGACGAAAGCATTCCAGGCTGTTATTATTTACATTGGAAAGTATGTTGCACATAAACTTGATTCTAGCTCGACTTAATCATGTGGTATTGAAATAGTTTGTACTGCAGTGCAATGGGATAATTAACATCCTGTCGATTGATATCAAAGAATCAGATTACTAAATCATATTTTAATATTTCAAAGACACTGTCTTGTCCGGTCGCTATTTTTTAATTAAAAGTCTTTTAATAAGGTACATCCATCCAGTTACAAAGTCGGTAACTGGATGGATGATCGAATTTTGAGCTTCTTTGGCCTTTTTGCAACCTCCGTGCCTCGGAGAGCACGTTAAGTCGTCTTTGTATTTATTAATGCGACAGTGTGTTCGTTGGTTTGTCCTTCAATCACGCCGCAATAAAGCAACAGATTGACGTGATTTTTTGCATGGGTATAGTTGAGGACCTGGAGAGTAGTCTGGAATAACACAGTCACATAGGCTAGTTTTTATCCGGGAAAATTTCTTATTTTCTGAGTCTTCGTAGTATTTGTTATACTTTATTATTATATTTTATAGTTATATACATAATATAATATGTCATATGAAACATGAAACGGACAAATTCAGTTTTGGTGTCTATCGCATGATGACCTCAAAATCTTAGAAGTATTTAAAGCCCTTGTTTGCAGTTTAATGCAGCATAATTTTAATTAAAAGCTTTACATAAAGCAAAATGGTTGCAGCCCAGATTCACCCACTATACTACTGTTGTAATAATTAGGCTAAACCTCTCTCACTGCAGCATATTTTTATGAGACTTGAAATGCGCTCAGCCAAGGTACTATAAAATCTTTATTACCACTACTGCGTAAGCCAACTCTACAAGAAAAGTTAAACAAGTGAAGAAAAATAAACACTTTTGATTTTTGGTTTCCTTGTTTATCTTTACCTAATTTGCGATTCTCCTTGGAATTGTAAAATTTAACATTTTTTCGTAGTCGTGGCTAATAAACAATTGTTTTTTTATATAACAATAGACAGAAATGTATGGGAGCAATTTCGGCTTTGCATTAAGCAACCTAGAAGATACGAGTATGATAATGTTGTCATAATTTTTTTCGTAATAGTAGGTAGATGCTGAGTGTCTTGCTGACTCTTTTCAGTAGAATCTTCTTACCAAAACAGTAATTTGTCTGTCTCTTGACGAAGCAGGACCAGTTCTCCTACATAAAATGTGATATTACTCTCCAGCGCCAGGAAGCGGCAGTAACTGGAACCGGAAGTTAAATACAAACCTAATACTCAAAACATCAATTTAAAATAAGCACTTCATCAGTCCTCGCAGTATAATATTATATTGATAGTTAGTTAGTTAGACAAAAAAAACATGCCAAACATAAATAGAACTTTGCATAACTTAGACATAGCCAAGCATTAATAAATTAGGATAGAGAAATTACCTGAAACTCCCCATTTATTCACGCCCATGCCCTGTAGATAACTGACCAGTCTATCGACTTTGTGTCATAATCGGTGGCTAGCTGCCGCATTTCTACCACTGACCTAGTGTCGGTGACACTTGACAGGATTAAGTATTACTACTTTGAGTAAGTAACACTTTAAAATGGGTCTTTAACGTTATATGTATATTGCCGAAGGGCCAGTAATAGACCCAAACAAATACAAAGAGCGACGGCAAAGTGACACACTGAATGCATGTGGTATTTAAAATAAGTACAAGAAACTCTATAATAGACATCGACCTGTAGAGAATAAACTGCGGCTAAAACGTGTGCTTCGCAGTATTAGAGTCTCCGTACGTTTTCTCCTAGAAGCCACCGTTGGAATCGTTCCGTCACAGTCGTCAAGCGTCAAGCCTGTCCAAGTCTAGGTAGCGTACAGGTGTTGTACAAGACATTGTGCCAGAACCCTACCAAGGAGATCAGGTGTGAGGTGTCGTATAATACATTGTACCAGAACCCTACTAAGGAGATCAGGTGTCGTACAAGACATTGTGCCAGAACCCTACCAAGGAGATCAGGTGTCTTACAAGACATTGTGCCGTGGAGAACTCCAATGACTACGGGCACACACTCACACTTTAAGGATCGCATGTGTTCTGCGTTGAGACCGCATCCGTGATATCTAGGCCGAATGGTTTTTCTGGACGGCCTTAATAAAATTACCCGAATTGAGTAGTACCACAAAATACATAATAGTAAGTATCTTTCCGTTAGTGCGTACCTAGTAATAGTTAGTATTCTTTGTCCCTAATGTGTTTATAGTATACCTATTGTGTGGTTAGGGGTGAAACAAGGTGATTTCAGACGAGGGTGAAGTTAGGGCAGAAAGTGATGGTTTTCTACCCGCTGCATGACGTATTCGTCTGAAATTGACTTGTTTCAGGTGGCTCAACAGGCATTGAAACTTCCATTTTCAATGCAGGTTAGACTCATAGACTTACGAATAAGTATATTTTAAATGATTATAATGTCTTACTGTTGTAACTAAAAATAGTACATGGTAATGGCAGGCGTCTTTTTTATAATAAATTTTATTATTCGTATTGAGATACTTGCCTTGAGGATATTTATTTGATGTCCTTGATAATTACATATGCAGACATAAAACAACAAAATCGCATCACTGATATAAGATAGTGCCCGTCCAAGGGCAAAGTTAACGGTGATTGACCTCTGAACCGCCGTATATACTTATTATTTCTGTCAATTCTATTTCTAATAAAGCCTTGTCAGTATCTACCTACCACTTTTTAACAAAGCTTCGTTTACACGACAGTTTAAGTAGGTATATATTATTATCATTTTAACATTTTAAAACCCTAAGCACGGAAATGCTGGCTGCATTTGACAGCCAAACTGATGCTTTGCGCAAAGAATTAGACAGCCCTTTTGTCATCAGATGAGGTAAATAACCGCGGTGAAATATTTCGTAGGAAATTTTTGGCGCTTTAGGATTTTTTAAATAAGTTCTGGATCGCTATACAAATAAGCATTATGTATTCAATGCTGCATTATTACCAAGGAACAACTATTGCTACACTACATCAAAGCAAACCAACACCACCATACCTTTACCGTTACGAACACCGAGCAAAACCTCATTTTTTAAAAGTAGGTATTTAGTATTAGCAAAGGAATTGAAACTATTCAGTCATTCAAACGACTACTTTTGTGATATTGGCACAGAATATGTAATAGTACGTTAAATATTGGGTATCGTATCTACAAAATGTAAACGTCTCTATGCAAAGCAGAAAGGTTTACCACTTCCGTGACGATGAATGATATCGCATCACGTTCACGTCAGGCCTAATGAACTGCCGGACCTGGGCGGCGGGCGCTGACAGTGTTAACGATCGTTTTCGACAAATTCTTGCTAATAATCGCTCACTGTTAAATCAATCAAATCGTGCGCGTTCCATTATATGTAAGAATAAACTACAATTTCAAATATCCGCAAATCACGAAACCTATTAGAGGAAATGGGATTTTTTCCAATGTCATATTTTGTGTGGTTTCTTTGAAAACTTGTACTGGACACTTCGGCATTTCAATTTTTTGTTATGACTCGTTCTTATCCTACATCTATACATAAATACGTACTTATTTCGATACGGTAAGCAATTGTTAAATAAGCATACAAATTAATTATTACACAGGAAGGAGGGAGTCTTAAATTCATGTAAACAAAATGTAATAGGAGAATGATGTTTATGCGATACCTACTGATCACCGAGTCCCTAATTGCGTATTGGGTATTCATCTAGCGATCAATATTTAGTCTGTCGATATTTTACGTTTATGATGGTCAAAAACATGGAAGTGACTTATCGTTAACAAATGAAACCGTTGCTATGAAACTTATCAACAGATTATACAGATAGTAAGACAACTTGAAGGGATCTAATATAAAGAAAAACCAAGAAAAACATGGAACTTTGTATTAGAACTAGATTGCAATGAAATATAGAATTACACATTTTATTATTAAGTACTCGCTTTACGAATAATAAACTGCTAGCCCTATCTCGTAACTTGCATCTGAGAACTAGAAAACAATTTGAAAGACCAAGCCTACCCAGCACGAGACCCATTTAAGTATGTCCCAATAAACAATGTTCTTTATTCAATCAATTGCTTGATTCAATTTATCTGCTCCCGATCACACTACGATCATAGGTAGGTGAAATCGTAGGTGGAGAAATCGAACACTGTGTCGGTTAAGCTATGTTAGTACTTGACCGATCTGTGGTCGATGTCATAGGGCATTTGATCGCACCATTTCGCAATTGCTTACCAATACTCATATCATATTTTAGTAATATTTCGCAGAGGGCATGCTGGTTCTTTGTTTGGAATTTGATATGCAAAGGTATGAAATCTGAAAGAGAGTTGTAGATGCGGAAGATTTTATATTCACAGCTATACATAATATGCGTAATAATAAGAATATAATTATATTATATTCATACTACTAATTATAAAATTAATGAGTGAAATTCCTAGATGGCACACAGTTAGTGACGGCGCCGGCGCCGTCACTACTGTGAAATATACATACAATTTGCCATGCCCTTACTATCGCCTTATGGAAAAGCTTTAAAAATATTGTTCGTTGTCAAAACTTATAGTTCGATCTCCTATGTCAGAGCATAATAAACTAAACAAAGAAGACAAACTTAGTTTCGTGGTCCCATTTAGGAAATGATAGTTAATATTAACTTTTATAATAAATGGTGGTTTTAAGACTGTGGATTAGTTTTTCAGTTTAATGACGTATCTGTTGGTTATATATTTATCTACTAGCCGATGTCCACGACTTCATCCGCGTGGAATAAGTTTTTGTCACTCCGACGGGAACTCTTTAATTTTCCGAGATAAAAATAAAAATTCCGAGATAAACGTAAGATAGCCTTTGACACTCTCCAGGTCCTCAACTATGCCTATGCATAAAATAACTTCGATACTTAGCTCTGTTGCAGCGTGATTGACAAACCAACAAACCAATATGGCGGTTCAGAAATACGACGAAACGCTTCCAGAAAAGGTAGGTAGCGCTGTTCCTTTGGCCCAGATAAACCAACAATCACACTTTCGCATTTATAATATTAGTAGGGATAAAGTTTTAAAAGCATATAATATTTACATAAATAGTTGCAAAACAAACTCACTGTGTTTGAGTAGGTATATTTTTTATAATAACATGTTATAGGTCGAAATATATTTATGTTACACTTGAGCATTTAATAGCTCAAAACAACAAAACAATAGCGAAAAACAGGGGGTTACTAAGGAGCCATATCAAGATATTCAAGTGTAGTAAATGTAGTAATAACGCGTTATATTCATGTTATACCTACGCTACGCTTATTTTGATACGATCTGTCCACTTAACTGCAGCTCTCAACTCGAAATTGTTATATTAATCTGTCACAATTACCACTTAATAAAATTAAGTTTAACGCGTTAGTTAGTCAACATTAGTTATTACAACCGACTTTAAAAGGGATTTCCACTCAAAAAATATTTTTTCTATAACAGTGCCCGATGACATCAAGCGAGTTGCAGAAACCATTTTTTTAATTTATTGCGAGATAGGCTTGCGCTTGCCGACAATCATGCTTAATACAAAGCAATGATGAGGTCTAGGTTTGAGCGCGCTTGCCTAGAAGAGGATTCAGGTGGTCAAGATCGCGACGGGTGGAAATCCTAACAAGATGTTTTCAAGAGACTTGTCCTGTCAACCTGACTGTGATGGACACTGACGACGATATTGCAATGTAACCTAATTCTGAAAATATTTTATTATTACTAACGATTAAACTAGAAATATTAATTTTCTGGATAGTATACGGGTAAACAATGGGGCTGATTCTGTAGTGTACAATCTCTAAGCTAAACTAAAATTAGAGCATTACAAATATTGCTAACCCTTTCATAATACTTCCTACGGAAAGGGTCAGAACTAGATTTAAAGCTGCCATTTTAGTTTAGTTTAGAGATTGTTTTAAACAGAATCAGCCCCAATATCCAGACTTTATTTAAATAAGTAATGATTGTTGTTTTCCACCACGGAGAAAATATTAATCGTTTGGTTTTCATTATTATTGTTTTTTATGGTAATTCTAAAAGGTGATAAAAATATTTTATTTTATAATCAGGTAGTCTGAATTAAGTGCCTGTTGTATTTAAATTACAACATGCACTGCTGTTGTAACTTCCTCGTTGGTCTAGTGGCTGTAATCTTCGACTGCGGCCGACGAGGTCCCAGGATCGAGTCCCAGGTCGGGCCATAAATTAAGTGTTGGGTTTTTCTGACTTAAAATTCTCAGTACTAGCCTGGAGTTAGGAAGTTGGCGGTGAGTCACCCCCGTGCATCGGAGAGCACTTTAAGCCGTGTGGGTCTAAGCTCTAATTCCTTCTCTCCTATGAGAGTGGACCCAGCAGGGACGTTAATGGGCTGTAGTGGTGGTGGTGTATTTAAATAATTTCGAAATTCAATTTCGTTACAGATAAAGCCTATACTTGACCGTAATTGCAACGATAGCATAAAAGTCCATTCAATTAGCGTGTAACGCAACATCGGCGTAGATAATATCCGCAGGGCTCAGGCGACGAAGTGAGGGAGTAGGTGATTACCGAAGGCGCTACCAACGACCTCGCTATGTCAAAGTTACGGAACTAAAGTGACCGCAAGCCCCACCACTCGCAGGACTATGTCTTTTGCTTTTCATATAAAAGTCCAGCTGAACCCGATAATGGTATCAGTCACCTGCTCTGATTAACAACAGCAAAATGTTCTCAAAAGTAAGTCAGCTTTCGGAAAACTTTATTGAGCATTTTCTGCATCGAAACCTTTTTTTAGGACAATAATTATTAAATTATAATTTTTAACTTGGACTTTTTTAACTTCTAATCATTGTTCTAATTTTCCGTGGAAAACTATTTTCATTTACGTTGCTATAAAATGTTAAAGATTAACAATAATTAAACATGAACGAGTATTTTCTAGTTACTTTATTTCAATCAAGAATTTATGAGAACTATTTTACTCCTATTCTAATTGCTAATTTTGTTTTTAAGATCGTAGCCCTCAGCGCTGTGTTGGCCGCTGCCAATGCTGGACTCCTGCCCTACCACCATGCGTCTGCGGTGTCTTCGCAGAGCATCGTGCGCCATGACACCCCCGTGCACTACGCCGCTGCTCCCATCCTCCACGCCGTCCACGCTGTCCACGCTCCAGTAGTCCACGCTGCCCCCATCGTACACGCTGCGCCCGTGGTACACGCTGCCCCTATCGCTATCGCACACGTAAGTATCACTGTACTATTTATAACCTATTCTGTGGTATAACGCAAACCAATTGGTAACCAGCCTCATAAATTATCTTGGTGTTAATACCTTGAAAAGTTAAATCACAGGGGGATGCATGAAATGATACTGCCTGTGGCTATAACCAGCAAACAACGACTCCCCGATTGCTTATTTAGAGAACATTTTCTATGTTGATTTTTAGTGCTAGTGCAATTATAACTAAACTAAGTAATCTGAATATCAGAGGATAACTTTTTAGAGTTTTTATCTTTCTTTCATTCACATTCTTGGTTAAGAGTTTATAAATACTCGTCATAGCAATGATTCTTTATTTCAGTCTCATCCCAAATACGACTTCGCGTACTCAGTAGCCGACCCTCACACCGGCGACCACAAGTCCCAGCACGAGAGCCGCGATGGTGGTGCCGTACATGGAAGCTACTCCCTGGTCGAGCCTGACGGTTCCGTCCGCAAGGTTGAATACACCGCTGACGACCACCATGGGTAAGCTTATATTTTGAATCTGGGTGACACTTTTCACGCTATATCCAAGTGAGTGATCTCAATACAAAATTTCCGGCAATTGGGAAATAGTTTCTATGTGCTCAGGTCTGGTTGACATCGGCTGTACCTACAGTTGCAACCCAAACAACAAAGCTGTCAAGGGTTTTTAAAAAACTATCCTAACCTAGCGTGATTCCTTTTCAACGAAGTAATCATTTTTATAGTTATAAAAGTATCTAGCCTATTTATGAACTTGATGACTAATATAAGTAATTTTAATTTTTCAAAGCAACTTTAATTTAACAATTAAGTTTTAACAGTTTTTATCACGATGCACCATGTTCTCTTTTTCTTGGGAGCATTGAAATAAATGTAGCACCTCAAAGCCCGTTCGGGAAAGCCTATTGATTTTTTTTTTGCCTACAGTTTCAACGCAGTCGTCCACAAGACCGCCGGATACCACCCAGCTCCCGTGCACCACGCCCCCATTGTCCACGCTGCCCCTATCGCCCACCTCGCCATCGCCCCCCTGGCACATGGACATCATGGACTCCATTACTAAACGACCTAGCTGTAAGTTTATCGTGTAATCGTGGTGTATGACTGATGATTGGGATATTTATGTGTGTGTTTGTAACTATAATGAACTTAATTATACAGTTGTAAATAAAATACTCTTTGCTGATCAGTATTTATTCGTATTATTTATACCTTCTTAAAGGATGCAAAATGAATTCTTAAGCTATTATAATACTGTACTTAATTATTATTACTATACTTGAATTAAACCTGACGTGTAAGCAATAATGGCACCTAAATGGTGTCCTAAATTGTTAGCGTCAAGTTCAGTCCACTTTTCCAAGAAACAGCGATAATAATCAAATACATCATTTCGGTATACCTACAATTGGAGTTTGATTATAGTTTTGTGATTTTGTCTAAAGCTTACTACATGAAGTCTAAACAAGTTAATTATTAAAATGAATTAAAATCTAAATTAATACCAAACTATTTATTTATCTACTATATTAGTAGTAGTATTAGTTATTTTTCTCATGATAGAAATAAAGTGTCCTTTATTATTGTTAGTTTCGACGAATAATAGTCCATACATATATTTTCATTCAACTCCATCCAATGAACTTCCCTCAAAGAACACATTGCGAAAAGAACACCGATCATTTTGTACTACACATTTAATTCCTACATTACCCTTGAATTGTTAATTTATTCATTGGCCTAAAATAATCAGTATAACCATCGTAGCAGACACGCGTGCTTGCGTGTATAACGCTGGTATTTTAGAACAATAATTACCGTACTTAACATTGTAGTATAGCAAAATTTTCGAAACATACTTAGTATGTAAGTACATAATATATGGCTATGTCGACCTACATAACATAAGTAAGATTGCAACTCTACCAAAATAAAAAAAGGAAAAAAATATTATCTATGTGTAAAAATGATCGTCACGGTCAATCTGAGAATTATTTTATCTGGTCTGGTGCAAGACTTTGGCCTAAGTTAGTCAGCAGCCTTCTGGCAAAGACGTGCCTTCAAGCGATTAGTCTACATTTAGCGATCCGATACAATGTAGCTAAGAAACTGACTATGGGTATGGGCTTATTATAATTGCCGTCCATTACAACTTATGTTATCTATACGAACTATGTTTTACATGTGCTAAAAGATTTAACACTGAGTGAATTATACCAAACTAGGTGATGCCCGCGACGTTGTCCGCATGGACTCCGTTTTTTCGATTCCCGCGGAAACTCCTTCATTTTCCGGAATAAAAAGATAGCCTACGTCCTTCTCCGGGATACAACCTATCCCTGTACAAAATTTCAGCAAAATCGGCTGAACAGATTGGCCGTAAAAGCGTAGCAGACAGACAGACAGACACACTTACGCATTTATAATATTAGTATGGATATGGATAAAAATGTCCTCCCGACCGAATTTCAGCCACGGCGGCCTATCTCCAGAGAGACTAGCCATCTGCGCGGGAGATATTATAGTGCACAAGTGTGGGCGCGCTGCAGAGGTGCTCTCTCTGTTCATTTACTCTCATAGCCCGATGGGATAGAAAATGCAACACGACCCTGATAGGCACGACCGACGGCTTAACGTGCTCTCTGAGGCACGGGGTTGAAACACCGTTAACTTCCTATTTCTTACCAAAAACATCCAATACCTAGCCCGGGACCCCGTCGCGGTCGAACATGCTAACCAACTAGACCAACGAGCACTAAACTTTTTAATTTTTATTTTTAAATTATTTTTTTTATTTGAAAAACATTGCAATACTTTTCATACAAATAAATTAAATACTTAATTATATAATGGTGTCAACTCGCATGTAGATTATTTTTATAAATAAAACTGTATTTTACAGAAATACTATCCCAGCGAGACCGATGTGACGCTTCACGCTACCCTAATATAATAAAAAGTACTCTGTGGACGCTACGCTGCTGGTCAATAGTACAATAGTCCAAAGTTAATAAAATCTGACTTGTGTTAACATTTTATTTTTATCAAATCAAATATTACCAATATTATAAATGCGAAAGTTTGGATGTATGGATGTTTGTTACTCAATCACGCGCCAACGGCTGAACGGATCTGGCTGAAATTTGGCACAGAGATAGATTATAGTCTTTTTATCCCGGAAAATTAAAGAGTTCCTGCGGGAACCAAAAAACCTCAACCCACGCGGTCGTAGTCGCGGACATCAGCTAGTACTTTTATAAAAGTAGTATGGACATAATATTGTATTTAGAGAATAGACACATATTATGTGTCGAAGAAAAATCCCCCGTAGGTACAAAGTTTAACTCTACAATCGTTCGACGCGTCGTTTGTCACTAGCTAATAAAAAGGGTTATTTCTTCAACGGGTGAAGGCAATTTAAACGTAATCAACACATTACAGTAGCGCGAACAAAGCACATTAGGCGCATAATCGCACCGTTCGTTCCCCGGAGGTGATGTTTCGAAATATTCGTTATATGATTGATGCATATGATATATTGCACGGTAGGTTGACAAATGTAATTTACAACATGAATAGGAAACAATAATATTATATTGTATATAACGTTAATTCAGTACGTATATATCATACTAATATTATAAATGCGAGAGTGTGTTTGTTTGTTGGTTTATTGGTTTGTTGATTTGTCCTTCAATCACGGACCTGGAGAGTGACATAGGCTACTTTTTATCCCGGAAAATTAAAGAGTTCCCCTTCGGGAAAATTAAAGAGTTCCCCTTCGTCCGCGTGGTATAAGTTTTTGTTTCCTTCGAAACAAAAACTTATACCACGCGGACGAAGTCGCTAGCATCAGATAGTAATATTATATATTATAAAAATAATACATATGTATTATAAAACGTATATATGTATTATAAAAATAATACATATATAGTATATACGTTTGTTTATTGTTACCTATTAGCGTTTCAGATTCGAACTTAGTATTGGAGATTTGCGAGAAGGTTTCTGATAAAGTGCAATAGAGTAGTTAGTTGCCAATAAATCATAATAATTTATTTCTCAATCACGAAATCTTATAGGTACCTTTTTTTGTAAAATAATATTAAAGGCTCTCTTTGTTTTGATTAGAAAATTAGATAATAAATATGCCGGCTAATAGCCCCAGATAAATCAAATCAAAAGAATGAATCACCAACGTGGCCATGAGTTTCGATAAAAGCAAAACAATAATCTAAGCCTTGCCTTGCGACACACGTGCTTTTTCAAAGTTATGACAAAAGAAAACTTTTCTTTGTTTTTATACAAACTAATCTAGGCAATAAAGCTAGTGGACCCCAACAATAATTCCTCAGGTGACGAAACTTTACAGTATGATAAAGTATCATGAGTTAAACGAGTATTATAAATATCCAATAAAAAATCAGAAAGGAAGTAAGGTTTTTTATGCTATACCTAATTGTTAAAGGGGGAAGGTACATTATCAAATAAACGCAGTTTAGGTTTGATAATAAAATCGGTTAAATATCGATGTTCTGCATGATTATTTCGGTTTTGAGTGTAAATACACTACCTACTATTATTTAAAAAATAAATCGATAAAAAGTTCAGTCATAAATATTAAGTTTTATGTATAAATATCTAACTTCCGGATGGATTTTTTGTTGGATATTTTTGTATAAGTTTTGGTTCATACCATACTACAACCCTGCCAAGTTTCAACGACTGAGGATTTAATGCGGGAGTCTTCATACAACGAACCTCCCCATTGCTTAGACTAAACCTTGTCCTGACAATAACGAACACAAAAAAAGAATTATACAATTTGGTGCAGTCGTTCGGAAGTGATGCGCGTACATACATTTCGGCGATTTATTTTTATTTATGTGTCATCGTAAAATTGTAAGAACGGTTAGATTGCAATCTAACGCTTTTTTATCTCGATAGATTGTAAAATGTCTACAGATTGTAAACCGTAACTTACTGGTTACAATTTAACGCATTATTTTTCGGTATATTGTAATCTATTTGGTATATTAGATAACCCGATAGAACCTAAGTGCCCAAGCACTACCTGAATATTTATGTCAGAGCCTAACCTTAATATACCTAACAGATTACAATCTACCGAAAAATAATGCGTTTAATTGTAATCTGTCGACAGTTTACAATTTCGCTAGTTAGATAAGAAGATATAGTCACGGACAAACCGTTAGTAAAACTACACAAAATTAATAGGCCTGTACCATGGCCTATAGGTACCTAACAAGTGAAATGCTTTTGCGTAACATATAAATATGCATTCAATGGCATCGACCGCTACCATTCTTTTTTTATCTCTTTTATTTAGACATTGACCCATACGCACAAATTGTATGACGAAAATAATTGAAGGTACTGTCTTTGTTGCTTTTTAAAATCGTTAAGTTCTCTTAATAATTTATATGAAAGGGTAAATTATACCTACTGGTAGTCACTTTGAAAATTTAAATGTTTTGACAACATAACTCGTCGAGCTTTATTTATTAAATAATCATATTATCATACTAATACTAATATTATAAATGTGAAAGTGTATTGGTTTGTTGGTTTATCCTTCAATCACGTCGCAACAGAGCAACGGATCGACGTGATTTTTTGCATGGTTATCTATCTATCTATATATAGTCAACTGAGCTTCATGCGAGTATTTATAACTGTTAAGTAAATAGATAATATTATATTTTGTACAGATATGTGCCCATATGAAAGGATATTAAAATAATAAACCCGCGTAAAAATATACATTTATGTTCTGTAGGTGACGAGCCTTACTTTTTAGTCAAAACGGAAATATACAGAAAATAGTAGTATAGTATTCTATTCCAACTAATAAACGTGGACGGCATAAAATTGCGTCAGTTTTCAAAATTTTTAAGGGTTCTAAAAAAATAACGGACAATTGTGACAAAGTAACTTTTTATAATCACGAACAAATTGAACTGCTGTGTTCAGATAGTCATAGTGACTTGACAAAACTCATGATATGCACGATTAATCACTCAAACGTCATGCGATATATCAAATATGATTTACAATGAACTTACAAACACCTAGACGAGGTGAGGTTGATTATTTATTTATGAAATATACAAGAACATACAAGGGACCGGATAGGACGAAAAAATACACGCGTCATATGGGAAACACGTTTCGTCCTGTCGCGACAACCAATCAAAAGCTAAATAGTAAATACAAAAGAGCGTGCGCGCACTTTTTGTCCATCAGACAAATATTTTTGTCCGTAGTCTTTCCGCCCCTCACGTCAATATAAATCATAATATTATTACATAAATTATTAATAATTCACGATTAGGGAAATTATCAGCTATCGTGCTTTATAATAATCCCAATAATTAATGCAAATAAATTTACTGCAAAGCAATAGATAAGTAAATACAATAATATATGAGTTGAGTATGAGCAAATTATGAATCCAACTCACTCTGCTATTATAATTTATTTATAATGTACTAAATTATAATCATACACCAATTAATTATTATTCTTTACGTACTTAGTAATATTATAAATAACTATAAACTGATAACTAACTAACTGACTTATAACTATTATGACTTATATTTTAAATGCGAAAGTTTGTATGGATGGATGGATATTTGTTACTCAATCACGCCAGAACCGCTTGACCGATCTGGATGAAATTTGGCACAGAGATAGATTATAGTATTGAATAACACAAAGGCTACTTTTTATCCCGGAAAATTGAAAAGTTCTCTCAATCCACGCGGACGAACTCGCTGGCATTAGCTATTAATGTGATAAATCACACTTTAGGCACAGAGTACGTACAGAGGGGAAGCTTCATACAAACGGCTCGCGGCGACTTCACCCATACATAGCGCAACGATGTGTGCGTGAGCTCTCACCGACACATTCACCGACACGCCGTCCGGGTCAGTCCGGGTTCGAACGTAAGGGCTGACGCATAGCTGACGGTCGTGCGTTTAATTAAAACAAATAGATGGAAATGGTCGTGATTGAACAAATTTACTAATTTTGTATTAAAAATAAAACTATTTAGACTTTACTTACTTACTATTTAGATTTATTTATGTAAATAGTGTTGTTTTAACAAAAATGCCGAATACTTGCACAGTTTGCTTGAAAAGTTCCAAAGACAATAAGGATGTTTCTTATTTTTCATACCCGAGAGATAAAGAGAAGTAAGTAGAATACCCGAAGTACCTAATAAGGCTAAAAATGTGTGACTTTGTGGTACCAAAATTTTTAAAAATCAGCGCCATTTTGAAATTCTTTGTTAATTGACCGATTTCGTTCAAAATCGATATTTAGGACTCCCTGGGGTTACAAAACAGGAAACTGGTACCAAAATTTTAAAAAATCAGCGCCATTTTGGAATTCTTTGTTAATTAACCGATTTCGTTCATAATCGATATCTGAGAATCCCTGGTATTATAAAACAGGAAACTGATACCAAAGTTATAAAAAATCAGCGCCATTTTGAAATTCTTTGTTAATTGACCGATTTCGTTCAAAATCGATATTTAGGACTCCCTGGGGATACAAAACAGGAAACTGGTACCAAAATTTAAAAAAATCAGCGCCATTTGGAAATTCTTTGTTAATTGACCGATTTCGTTCAAAATCGATATCTGAGAATCCCTGGTATTATAAAACAGGAAACTGGTGTAACACTGCGACTCGTTACCTCACCGCGCGACCCCGCGAGTTCCCCCCTCGAGCGACGAGAAGGCAGACGAGAGGGTACCAGTTGACTCCAAAACTTCAGCCGCCGCCTTGCGTCATCGAAATCCGCCAGATAAGTGGATTTGTGATAGTGTGCGTTGTAGACTGGGAACGCGGATGAGTGTAAAGGACCCACGACTAGTTATACTTCTTAAGGCACTTAACGTTATTATCATTATATCGCTTAATATATGATATGTTTGTTTTAATTAGTATAGAATTTAACCTTACTTAGTAATAATCGATGCAGCATATGGCGCCCAACGTGGGGCCTATAATGGTTGCTATATATAATGGTTGCTACACGTCTCCAAACTCTTTTCTTAATTACAGAATAGAAAACGATACACTTTTTCGATATGTAAGAAGTCTAAATCCCCTTACCAGAGAATTCGAGTGGAAAGAAGTTCTGCCTATAGAAAAAAGGCAAAAAGCAATAGCTGAAAATCACTCAAAGCCGACCTCCGGACATCTCGGTATATTTAAAACCCACAAAAGATTATCCCTTAATTACTTTTGGCCAGGAATGATGAGTGATGTTTCCAAATTCATAGCTAATTGCGATATATGCAACTCTCACAAATACCCGAACCACCCTACTTTAGGTACTATGGGTAGACCGAAAGACTGCAGTAGACCCTTTCAAATGCTTAGCATCGACCTAATTGGACCATTACCAGTTTCTCGTAAACAGAATTCGTACATATTTGTCATTACGTGTTGTTTTTCTAAATATTGTATGCTCTTCCCTATCAAGCGCGCTACCTCAGAAATAATGGCCCGCATACTAGAAGACAATGTTTTTTTAATTCATGGAATTCCTAGCACTATTTTGATGGATAATGGAAAAAATTTTACCGGAAACGTGTTAAAAAACTTATTTGTCAATTATAAAATTCCCAATATTCGTTACACGCCTAAATATACACCACAAGTCAACACGGTTGAAAGATACAACAGGACTATCATGGTTGCAGTTTCATCTTACATAGAAAATGACCATCGCTCATGGGATAGGAATATATCCAGAATTCAATTCGCCATTAATAGTTCAGTTAATGAAGCGACCGGATTTACTCCCTCCTTTCTTGTATTTGGCCGCGAACTAGTAAGCTGCGGTTCCTTTTACGTCGACACTGACTTAACAGATGACATAGTTTTCTCACCTCGCGATGAGTACGCAGAGAATCTTGGTCATCTACACAAGATCTTTGATAAGGTCCAATTAGCATTACTGAAGGCTCATTCAAGGAGTAGCACTAACTATAATTTGCGGCGCAAGGACGTCGAGTTTAGTGTAGGAGATATAATTTGGAAGCGCACTTACTTCCAAAGTGACAAAGATCGACACTTCAGCAAAAAACTTGCACCTAAATTTGTCAAGTGCCGAATAACTTCAAAATTGTCCCCGCTAGTATATAAATTAGAAGACATGAACGGTCATGATCTTGGAACATGGCATGTCAAAGATTTTAAACATAAAAATGTCGTGGAATAAATAAAGTGGTACTTAAGTAATATTTTAGTAATAAACAGCTTTATCTATATTAATTAGTAAATTAGGTATAAAATCTTTGTAACAAAAAAAAAACTACTTTAGGCTACTTTAGTAAAATTTTGGTTAATGTAGCGGATTTTTAACCTAAGAAAAATCCTATCCTTGAAAAGGGGGTATGTAACACTGCGACTCGTTACCTCACCGCGCGACCCCGCGAGTTCCCCCCTCGAGCGACGAGAAGGCAGACGAGAGGGAGACACATTTGTGAAGGTGCGACTACGGAGTGCGTGCGACAAGCTAAAAGTGCCTACCGTACTTAATACTTGCTATAATTGTATATTTAATCCTACAAATCTCATATTTCCAAGTCTTCTTAGTTAAAAAGTTAAAAGAGGAAATTACCCCAAATTGGGTAAGTGTTGTAAGATGTAAGATTGTGTAGATTAAGCCGCTATTTGTTCTAGAATTATTTAAGCAGCCTTGTTGCAACGCCTTGGTACCTACATTCCTTCCGCTTGCACGCCAAATTACTTGTTATCATTGTTATTACGTTTGATTGCTACAAACTATGTAGATATTAAGCTTATTCTTGCTGCGTAACATGAGAACTACTCTAATAGTATGATTATTCATAGTATTAAATTGTTGCACTAAGATGTAAAAAAACCAACTTTTGTACTTAAACTTAAATTGTAAATATATTGTTGCTGCTTACTTGCGAAAAATAGTTGTTTTCGGTGCTGCTTAGTTGCATTGATTAATTTAGTTACAATTTACCCTCATTTCAATATATGGCTTACATTTAGATAATTCGTGCTTGCTGGTTTTGCCTAGACTGCCTCATCAAGAGCTTCGCTAGACACTGCTACACTAGAACTCGACGTAGTGTTAGTTAGTGCTGATGTTGTAGTCCAATAGCAAAACCAGACACTTGTTGAAATGTCTGGTTTTTGGTTTTCAGGGTTTTTGTAACTCCCTGAGAAAACTACAACCATCTTACCTGCGTGCCGCCAGTGCAGTCGTTGCCTCCCACCTCTGGTACCAGTTGACTCCAAAACTTCAGCCGCCGCCTTGCGTCATCGAAATCCGCCAGATAAGTGGATTTGTGATAGTGTGCGTTGTAGACTGGGAACGCGGATGAGTGTAAAGGACCCACGACTAGTTATACTTCTTAAGGCACTTAACGTTATTATCATTATATCGCTTAATATATGATATGTTTGTTTTAATTAGTATAGAATTTAACCTTACTTAGTAATAATCGATGCAGCACTGGTACCAAAGTTTAAAAAAATCAGCGCCATTTTGAAATTCTTTGTTAATTAACCGATTTCGTTCATAATCGATATCTGAGAATCCCTGGTATTATAAAACAGGAAACTGGTACCAAAGTTTTAAAAAATCAGCGCCATTTTAAAATTCTTTGTTAATTAACCGATTTCGTTCAAAATCGATATTTAGTCTAATTTAAGTATTTTTTGTTCAATTTCAGGATATAACTGAAATTATACATTATATACTATATAATATTTTTATTTTTTCCTTAAATTGTTGACATGCATCAGGTGACAACCCTAGCAGAATAGGTATACATTTTCGACGCTCTTAGGAAGCTTCCCCTCTGTACGGATATATACTCGTGTGCTGTAGGTTACATTCGTTGCAGTTAAACTAATATTGTAAATTTTAATCCTACATAATATTGTACATATTGCAATATTTAACGACTAACTTGTTGTTTTCCCTGAAAATTTAGTAGTTTGCAGAGTCGTCATTTTGATTTAAATTTCATGCGAATAACTTTCAAACTCTTAAAAAACAGCGATACATTTTTATAAAGAAATATTTTTGAAATAAGCATATAGCTGCATTAATATCGCAACTAGAAAAAAAAACGGTTTTACGAAATGATCTTTCAAACAAATGTTTGTAGATCAAATCTTGCAACTAGAGCAGTTCCCGCCACCGATTGGATATTATTGCATTATCACATACGCTTGCGATGACAATGCAATAATAATAATATGATACCATGAAGGTGGTCTTATGATGAGGCCGGAAGTTGGTCATAGATTGGTTGGTCATGGAACTCCTCAAGTCCTTGTCCAATCCTCATCACAACTCCGTCGTACCTATTTGGGCTCGTTGGACTTGTCTCGTCATGTACATGATACCTATTCAGAGAATGGATGGCTGGAGAAAAGCATTGTTTTTTTTACTTCAATATTTTTTTCTTTTATTTGATATAAAAGCTTTTAGACGAAATAATAATATAGATTCATCATTAGATACACTTGCCTATATAATTTTAATATGCTAATATAGTGCAATTTAAAATAATAATTTTAACCAGTATTACTTATAATTTTTTTTTTGTAATTATCTATTTAGATTTATTATATAATTAGCTATACTACCTACTTTACATCTACATACATGCCTATATAATTCTATTTTTTTTTCGATCTCACCTGATGGTAAGTGAAGATGTCAATTCTGTCTGATGGCAATTTAAAATAATAATATTACAATTTTTTAAGAAGCATCGGTACCTACTCTATATCTACAGCGATACAGATATGTAAACCAAGTACTTCAGTTAACGTTGAAGTGTTAATAAATTACTATTTCCTAATCTATTATTGCAGTTGCTTGTAGCTGCTTGTCTCAGGGTACAAATATGTATTGTCAAACTTTTTCTTATTCCCTTAAAGTTCACACAGCTCTGTACTTTAAATTTACTATTTGTAATAATGTTTATTTTATATGACAATGGTTATATAGACAATATTATAATCATGAGCAAAGCAAAGCCCTTGGGTGGGCCTCGGCTTGGTCAAACAAATATCTCCATCGGAGGCGAAATGGACAATATTATTTACTCTGTTGTAATCTATACTATACTAGCTGACGCCCGCGACTTCGTACGCGTGGATCGAGGTTTTGTGGTTCCCGCGGGAACTCTTTAATTTTCCGGGATAAAAAGTAGCCTATGTGTTATTCCAGACTATAATCTGTCTCTGTGCCAAATTTCATCAAGATCCGTTCAGCCGTTGGGGCGTGATTGAGTAACAAACATCCATCCATACATCCATACCGACATCCATACATCCAAACTTTCGCATTTATAATATTAAAGTAAGATAAGACTATTATTATCAAATCAAATAAATATTATAAATGCGAAAGTTTGAATGGATGGATCATGTTTGTTACTCAATCACGCCAGAATGGCTGAACGGATCGGGATGAAATTTGGCACAGAGATAAATTATAGTCTGGATTAGCACATAGGCTACTTTTTATCCCGGAAAATTAAAGAGTTCCCGCGGGAACCAAAAAAACCCCAATCCACGCGGACGATTTGGCGGGCATTAGCTAGTATTTCGATTTCTTTTTTGTTACGATGGGTTAATATTAAAATTCTGATAGATTTCATAAGCAGATTTTTTTCGTGTATGTAACTCATAATTGTCTAGGTAGGTACTACTCGACAGACTATGCACACTTTAAGCCTTCCTAAAAAATCCTAGTTAATTGAAATTTAGTTAAAATAGTCCTAGGGGTACAGTAAGGAAGGATTTTGAGAAATTCTAACGGACTCTTTAAATAGGTACCTAATTAAAAAACATTCATAGTATCATAAGTGCATGTTCTTGGGATGGACTTCATGCGCTTATTCATCATAATTAAACTCGTTTAGCCCAAATATTTCATCTTCAAGGTAAAACCGGAACTACGGTCTGCGTTTATCGGTTTTTCATGAAATATTATGTGAAAATACAGCTTATCAGATTATTTTCTGGCTAAAGGAGCAATAATGTGATAATTGACTTCCTAACATACGTGCAATATATAGATATTGCGATAAATCTATTACCAAACAGTGAGAAATTGATTTTTGCTCTATTAATTCCCACAACAAATCTCTATAAAAGCTAATGAGCCATGTCACACACAACCACTATTGTCTTTGACTTCATTAAGGATCTTTCTCTGTGACTTGAATATTGTAGTTAAAGATGCATAGAGTAAGTGAAAATTTGTGTGTGTTCTAAAAATAATAACTATATCTCCACAAAACACGTACAGCACCAAAAACTCAAATTTCCACCGCAATGGAAACTTGAACCACAAATAAAATTTTGTTCACTAATTTTTAATTTAATTTCAGCTTTTAGCTACTCTGACGCTTATATCGGCCAGTAATGCTCTTTTCCCTCTTCACCATCATCACCATCACCCAGCGATTTCTCATCAGGAGGTGATTAAGCACGACGGGCCTCACCACCCAATACCGATTCATCACCCGGTGCCCATCCATCACCCAGTACCCATTCATCATCAACTGCCGGTGTACCACCACGTGCCACATGTACCTTTACACCACGTGCCACATCACGACCATTATGTGAGTTTACATGTACTAATTTAGTGGTTTCATCCCTGTGCCCCTCATCGTCGGTCTTCCTGTGTCGGTCATGCTCGTGTTCTTACTCGGATCGTGTCGGATTGCTATAATCAGAGTATCAGATTACTTTGATTATCTTCCGTTACGGGAATAGAAAATGCATCTGCGGATATCTCGGTCCAGAAGAAGCTCGGTTGAGATCGCGGTGGCCAAAATTCGTTGTAAAGATTATTATTCTATTATTGGTACCACTACGACTCCAACGCGCTGCAAATCGCAATAGTAGATTTACTTAGAAAACTAATTTTAAAGAAGTTCATTTCGCGTTTACTTGAAAAAAACCGTTCCAATTTGAGAGAAACGATTTGAAAGTGTGATAGATCTAGAAATTACTTCCCAAATAAAAATCTCTTTGAAAAATGTTTTAAGGGTGTCCAATTTGAATACTTCTCCAATGCCTACTGGTCCAATTCTATGCCGTGCCAAAAATACAATCAATTAAGAAAATAATTTATCCACGAGAATATTCTTCCATTATGTGGAAACTGACTACGCGTTAAGTGATAAGTACTTACTGTTGTGTAAACACAATAATAGTACGACATAACGAACATAACTATGTGAAAATATGCCATCATAATATGTGTCTCCAATGCGTAACACTTATAATCAGTGCCGTATGTTTCTGTGAAAAGTACATCACATTTTACCAGTTTAAAACGTTTCAAGACTAAAATTTTCAGAAGACTTTTCCTTTTAAAATCTAAAATAAAATTATATGAAACTGGCTTTAGATATGATTAAATAATACACCAAGTACCGATGGATGCGATTTCCTCAAAAAAAATTTTTTTTTGTTTATTTGTTTATTCATTTATTGTTACATCAAAATAACTGCATGACTGAACAGCTAACGGGGCCTGTCACCGCGTACAAGATACTTAATTAACCGTGGCAATTTACTGCCTGCCACATTTTTGTGTTTTAAATACTAAGTATACTTGTTTTATATAAATCAGGAAATTGAAACCATTGATAGTAAGGCCTGGTAAGGGTAAGTCTTTACATGCGTATACAAATTTTTTAAATTCACACATTCGGACCGAATGAAATGAGTGAATACAACGAAGAGTGTGGGTAGATTTTGCGTAGGTACTTCTACAAATATTATTACTTAGTCGTGTATATTTATGTAGATTGAATTTACAGCCTTATTTTCTCTGGCATGCAAAAGAAAACAATAAACTCTACTACTCCTGATTTTTACCATCACTTTAGTGCTAATACACTCGTGGTGATTTCATTCGATTCCCTGTCGTGATTCGATTCCCAGTAGATTGTTTATAAGATTAATAATATGTTTAAGAAGATTTCTTCTTTACAATAATATATTATAATCTACTAAGTTATCCCAGCAGAGTCTACTTTCATAATTAGTATATAGTCACAGAATAGGTAATAATATATAGTTTGGATATAAACACAGGCGTGAAATAAATGATTATGACTTTTCACGAACGCAGAAATTATAGGTACGTAACTTACTTGTCTTCAGTAGCCTAAAACCTACATCAATCATTGTTACAGTCTCAATTGTTGTGATTACCTAGCTGAATTTATGGTAGGTATTCTTGCTGCGTCATTGGATTTTGGTCAATACTGGAAGAGTGTAAAGCAATCAGAGGTGATTGCGACCGTGGACTAACCCTAAAACTTCTTATAAAGTTGAATGATAGCAGATGCTATAATTATATTTAGGTATAATAAATGAGACGATTAACTTAATGTATTTTGTGTCTCTGCAGGCGTTCCCAGAGTACAAATTTGCATACTCGGTCCACGATCATCACACTGGAGACGTGAAGTCTCAGCATGAGATCCGACACGGCGATGTTGTACAAGGAGGTTACGAGCTTGTAGAACCTGACGGCCGCTTCAGGAAAGTAGAGTACAAGGCCGACGACCATACTGGGTAAGCCCATTTTAATCTCTGATTGATTAATTGCCCATTTAATTACCTGTACGCATATTCTAAAAAAAAATTATACTTATTTTGATAGTAACAATAGTACAGTAGTCCTTCATTAACAACTGTAACGTAACATTTATTATAAGATAATTATATAAATCAGGTAGCAGGGAAAGCAACCCCAACATCAATGAGTAAGCTTAATTAGCCGTAACATGACGGAACATCGTCAGAATAGAATTTTTATTTACAGTATTAATATTCGAGAAATTATATCTTGTCATGCAATAAGAAGTAGTACCTAAGTTTAAATAATTATTGCATATAGTTATTAATACACATGTTCCGTGAAAAGTTTAGCAAAAGACCTCAGCTCAGAGGTGGACATCTATTGCTTGAATCGATATTAACGTTAAAATTGCAAAAAATGGAATGACGAAAATTGAATTCATAATTCTACTGTATGAATTTAATTTTGTAAAATTTTGACATCAAGGAATCATATAATTGTCAAATTATGATATCAACACGCAACAAACACCGACGCGCCGCTACGACTTTATTAAACGAACCTCCAACAACGGAACTTAACTTTTAAACTGATTTATTTTGTTACAGTTTCAACGCAGTCGTTCATCATTCATCGCCTCATCATCATTTTCATCTATCGCATCACATCTAATCTACAGATATCACCATAGATTCTCTCCGAGCACGTAACGAAGACTGAACAAAAACTAATTAATCTGGCACTAAATACCTCTATATGAAACTGAATAAAGATAGCGCTATTCTTTGAGTACATTATTTTGGTACTTACCCTTTGATCTCTCTATCCTTAGGATTCATCTGTGGGTTTCCACGGTTAAGGCAAAATAGACGGACAAAGAGCACCAAGAAGGAAGTGGTTCGACGACTTAAAGGGACTTGACTAAGGGAGTGTCTTTGGAGTGCACTAACTTTTACTGAACCGATGGTTAGTTAACCAGCCGGTAAATTCCTCAACATAGTTTACACCCGTTTAAATATTTACTGTTCACGACTCTATTTAGAACCACGATCAATAAATCAGGCAATAAATAGGCGATATTCACAGCAAAAGGATCCGAACTGAACGAATGATAATTGCCAAAGCATTTTCGTAGTCACACAGTTATAACTATTCAATCTAACTTTAGCGACTTTTGTTTTTAGTAGCGTAAAATAAAATGCTTTCAACTTAAAAAGTACAACGACACCATTGGCGAGGACAAACAACGCTGTATTCTACATTTGGGCAGGTAATAGTGGATAGGCCTCTATTGTTCTGCACTCTACAGACAGAGAAAGAAAGAGGAATTATCCTTCTACTTTTTGCACCGATCATTGAACGTTTAGAATTGTGCGATACCAATAATTGGGACCAAAAATAAGTAACTATTTATGAAGCAGTGAAGCATCTGTGAATTTATTATTGTGAGTCTTGGATTTGCGTGTTCAGTTTTATTAAAATTTAGTAAATATGGATGACCAAAAGAAGCTCACTCCAAATTTCACAAGTTAGTATTAAAATACAACAACACAAAGAGTTTCTTTAAAAATTACTATAATTTAAAAACACAGACACTATGAAGGTACTCTTTCTATCAATTAAATAACAAATAACCTTAAATTACACTAACGCAAAAATTCAAACTCAACAATTCAAAATGTGATTAACGACGGTTAAACGACTCGGTTAAGATAATCAGGCATTCAGGCGCTTTAACCATTGGTTAGCTTGTGGTGAACATATAAAAGTATTTAATCAGTCGTTTATCTGATAATCAGCCGTTTTAAAAGTTGGTACACTCAACCCTAAGTACCCAGAAAAAAGGAAATAGCACATGACCGCAAGAGTTTTCTCTGACTGACCGCCGAGCTTTAGTATGAAGATTGCACCACGTCATGATGATGGCAGCCCTTTATTAAGATAGTCCGATCTGAATCCAAGTTAATCTGCCTAATGTAAAGTTAAACGACTGACTCATATTTAAAACAAAATACTGATACGTGATACTCAAAGAACTTGCCTGCTCGTATGATCACAATTAACAAATAATTATGAAATCGACTAAACTAGTGGTTCGCCCCGAATTGAGACCTCGCGGTATCCATAAGATAGGATATTATTTGTAAGCACAAACGAATAAGCTTTTACAGAGCGCCATCTATTGACATCATTGTGAAGTTCTGTCAAAAATACTGAAGCTCATTAAAAATTTAATAATTTCGTTTCCTTATAATATTTATCTAATTTTAGTATTTGTTGTTCAACTACAGGATATAATTCAAATAATTGATTAAGTTTCAGGCTCAGCCTTTCAGAAAATTGAGAGTTCTGAAGTCTACTTTGGACGTTAGAAAATCTCCACTTTGAAAGCCCCCCATTTCGTCAATTTTAGGGGAGAAATTAAAAAAAAATTTTTTGCCTCGATTCCTAATTAGCTTTGAAATACCGCAACCCTATGTAACGCTATAAAAATATTTTACTTCGCATTTGCTTCTATGAGAGCCCCCCTGAAATAAAGATTTTTATAACTTTTTAAGCCATATTCGTTTGGAGGCCATCGGTTTACATATTATATTTAAATTTGAAGTAATTACGTTCAGTAATTCAGAAGTTATAAGGCTCTGACAGACGCACGGACGGACGGACGGACAGGTGCAAATTCACTCAAGTAGACTCAGAGACCTTCGCTTCGCTCGGTCAATAAGTTCATGCATGTCTGTATTAATATACTCCTAGTTATTAATTTACGACAACTTAAACAATCTACCTAATGATACGATCATCAAAACCTTAGATCACCAAAATCAAAAAAACATTTTATCAATGAAATATAATAGAATCGATGAACACGTAGGTAGATACTTATTATTTATATTATTATAAAAAGGAATAAACTTAAGGAATACTTAATAGTAATACGAGTTTTATAAAAATAATATTTTGTGCTTAATCAATCATGAAATTATTATTGCATAATTTTTCACTTACCGCTACTTATTCACATAATTAAATCGGAACTTAGTAATTGAATATAAAACAAATACTGAATTGAATTTATAATAATTATTTTCTTTTTCATCAGGTGATTTGTCATCAACTTTTGTATTATAACTTTGTATATTTTACTAAGAATAATTTATTGAGGACTAGATTGATGCACTCGACTTCGTCCGCGTGGATTTAGGTCTTAAAAATCCCGTGAAAACTCTTTGACTTTCCGGGATAAAAAGTTTATCATTACCTTTGACTCTCCAGATCCTCGATGCAAAATATCACATCGATCCGTTACTCAATAGCAGCGTGATTGGAGGATAAACCAACCAACACTTTTACATTTATAATTACTACTAAATAGTGTATGAAAGTAGGTATCGTTAACACGTTGCGGAAAGTTTAAACATTATGTATGCAAAGCTAAATAAAGGGATGAGATGGAGCTTTTCAAATTAATCGGTTAAACAAAATATTACCTACTAATACAATTATTTATCCGATATTAATAGAATAAATATGCAATTAAATATAATATGTAAAGGCCATCCAATTTTTTATATATTACACTAATTATTATAATGCGTACACGCCTATCAAGTTAAATCGTGAAACTGCGTAATTGCGGCTATATTGATTTCTTAAGGAAACAGAAGATTAAAATGCATAGCAATATTTTCGTATAAATACACAAGATAGCGTGTTATCATTTAAGTTAACATCACCTATTCATCATAAGCGATGGCTTGGAAGGTATTCATAAAATCTGTAAAAAAATATTTACAAATCTTAATTTAGTTTTTCAATATAGTAAAAGATTGGCAAATGATAGACAATAAACATGACAGTAAAATATATTTATATTAGGTAACTTGAAAATTTTTTTAAAAATAAAAAGTAATAATTGAATTGTATTCATAGGTTATAACGTTTTTGGCGATCTTTGCGCTAAGCGAAGCCCGACCTCCTACGTCGGAACAACGAGTCAAAATTGAGAATTGGCTTTCACATATAGGATCTCATGAACCCGAACATCAGGAAGTATATGTAAGTTGATCTTTATCTCATTGTTTTAATCAAGGCAAAATATTTGGAAATTTTCACATGTAAAATTGTTGAGAATATCAAGTAACAAAATCCATTTTTAGGCTTCAGCGTATCCGTCCTACGAATTCACATATGAAGTTTCGGACCCTCATACGCATGACTTCAAGGGCCATCACGAACAACGAAAGGGTGATGACGTAAAGGGATATTACTGGCTCATCCAACCAGACGGCCTAAAGCGTACCGTCAAGTATAACGTTGATAAACACAGCGGGTAAGTGTCTTTATTTAGAATAACTTGAAATATGAAATGATGATCTAAGGACCTTTCTAAAGCATTACTTTTTTAATTTAGATTTAAGGCAAATGTTGAGTACACTAAGCATTGGGAAGATGAACACAAAATAAAAAAAGAAGAAGGTGAAGGCAATGAGGAAGAGAACAACTCAAGTGAAAATGACAACTCTGAAGAAAATGAAAATGATCAAGAAAATGTAAACAATGGTAATGAAAATGAAGGGGAAGAGGAAACAGAAAACAATGAGTCCAATGAGGGCGAAGAAAGAAGAGAAGAACAAAGAGGAGCAGACGAAACAGATAATCAAGAAGGTGAACAAAGCGAGCTGCGAGAAGAGCACTGGAAGCGTGGGCGTAATACTGTAGGCAGAGGAAATTACGGAAGACGTGACAGCGGACATGGTCGTCAATTGAAAGCTACTGTTGGAATCTGGCAACCAAATTATTGGGGTAAACGTAATCACAATGAAGAGTTACGTCGCATTAGATCAAATGAACGAAAGGAAAATAATGGAGAAAATGAAAAACGTGGAGGCGGTAAACATGGTAATAAAGGCCGGAATGAAGAACGCCGCAAGGAGACCGGAAAAAATGAAAACAGTGACCGAAATGAGAAAAAAGAAGAAAAACGCCGGGAAGGTAATGAAAATGCCGAGAGTCACATTGAAAGTAACCACAAAGGAAAAGTCATAAAGACTGAATATCAAGTGGTTATACATCACCCTAAGCATTCAACTAAGCATAATATCAATTAGTTACTAAGCGCGAAATACAAACATTTCATACACTATGTACATAAATATTTGTTATGTTGTTGTGTTAATTTAACAAAATAATATATTAATTTCCGGTTCCTGATTAAAAAAGTGGCTAAACTTTTGAATTTTATTTATCAGTCCCTTATAATGTATTGAATAGTGATTAGTTACATGAGTGTCATTTAAAATCCATTTTAACGGTCTGTAATTAGTCGTAGTGCTTTTTTATCGTACCTATACGGTACGATAAACAATCATAGGCAATACGAAAATAACGCTTTCACATAAGGCTACGTTCGCACTGCGAAAAATATTCGCGCGAATTTTTTTCGCAATTCTGTAAATCATGATATAGAGGTGTATACTTGCGAATAAAATTGGCGCGAAAATGAAATCGCTGGTTTGATATAATTTCACGCGGTGTGGTAAGAATTATATTCACGCTAATGTTTTGAGCTGTACGAAGGTTTTCGCAGTGCGAACGTACCCTAAAAATATATCGTAGATGAGATGTCCTTAAGTTAAGATTTATATAAGCTTCGCTTTAGGGCATCGTTGTGGCGTTTGACCTGTGTGCTTACTCTGAGTTTTTACATTGCAAATTCGATTGATCGTATTGAACGTTCGATCACATTGGCGTCAAAGTAAAATGGACTCAAAAGCTCTTGCTTTAACGTCACAAATTCAGTAGGTATGTGAATAAATACACGAAATGATGAAATGAGCTCTAAACAAATGCAGTTAAGGTTCATTTTACTTTAACGCTAATGTGATCGAACGCTCCATACGATCAATCGAATTTGCAATGTAAAAAAACAGAGTAAGCGTACTGGGGTCTGTCATTGCATTGCGTGCTTGCGATTATCATAAAGAATCATCCACTTTTCCTCACACGTCACAATTCGGTCCAAAATCCCTACAGTACCGGTTTAAGCGTTGAAGCTTGACATTGTCAAACCGGTAGGTTTGACAATGTCAAGCTTCAACGCACGCTGCTCTCAGCAAATAAGTCAAATCATGAGGTACTATTTTTAAAGTTGTTTACTTTTACAGATTTGCCGCAAATGGGTCAATATTAAGTGTATGCTATCGTTAAACCATACCGCTAATTAATTGGTAATTTGAAACGGATCGGCTTCCACTATCACCTTCAATTCATCATTGTTTACCTTAGTGGCTGGTCTTCCTCGTGGTTTATTCTTCATGTCGAAGTTTCCACTACGAAAGCGGTTAAACCAGAAACGCGCGTTCATTAGCCGTATTCTCTCCAAACACAGCAATGACATTACGAGCAGTTTATGCTGCATTAGTCTCACGTCGGAACTCGTATTCAAAAATTATTCTAATTTGTGCGGCATCCATCTTATTCTTTAAATCTGAATAGGTATAAAAACAAAATATCGAAGTTGAACAGTCAAATATCCAAAACTGTCAGCCCTATTTAAATACCGAAGCAACCCAATCTTTTTTGCCAAGTTGTATACAAATCCATAGTACAAACAGACAAATCCGTCCAGTAGTTTCAGCGTGATGCCGTAACCGACCTAAAGTGACAAACATTTCCATTTTTAAAATGTTTTGGGCTCTGTATTAATACTAAAGCGTCCTCCAAAAAATATTTTAATAATATGTACAGGAATCCAGTTACTAAGCTATTCAACTGTGACTTTACTTCATCCATATCCATTATCCATATTATTATCCACAGTTTCAAAACCTTTGCTTGGCATCGACCACTTATTCATTCGGGTACAATTAATGTCCCAAGACACCTGTCGCACGTCATATTTGGGAACAGGAAAAAGGTCCCGAGACAAGATGTCTGGCGACGTCAGTTGACATAGCGCAAATCGCCCGACATCTCTAGCGAACGTGTCGCGTGACATTTTTCCCCTAGTGAATGCAAGGCATAATGATTTAAGAATTCGCCAGCTGCATGTGGCTAATTATTTTGTACACAATCTCTAAACTTTATTTATTTATTTATTCATAATATTAGTTACGCTTGACCGCAATCACACCTAATGGGAAGTAATGATGCGGCCTAAGATCGGATGCACTTGCAAGAAGTTGCCTATTGAGTCTTGATTCAAAAATACCCGGTTTGTAATTGGTGAGAAACACAGTTTTTGGTATAGTGTTCCAGACCCTAGCATACGAATAAAGAATGAAGACGTAAAGCGTCTCGTACATGTGGATGGAAATCCACATGTACGAGACGCTTTACGTCGACGACATAGGGTTGAAAACACGCACGGCGTTTTGTACGATGGTAGACAAAACTAAAACGAAAGGTCTAATTAGTAATAAGGTGGAAAAGGATATATTCATATTATTTTCTATCCATTACACAATGGTCCCTGCGGAATAGGAAAACACTATATAATATAGGTCTATCAGTTTGGTTTAGTTACTGGCAACTTTTTAGTTAAGAAATTATTAGTACATCAAAATTAGCCACAGTATCAAATTATGGTTTTCAGTAAATAAAAGTAGAACCTAAAACATCCATATACCAAATTGTATAGTAACAGTTTTTGCTCTACTGTATATAACAGGCACTTACGTCTGCATTTTTTAATTTAAACCGCAAAAACATATAGGTGGCATTTTATATTATTATTTATTAATTATTTTAAGTATTTCCAAAGGTTCCGAAAATATATATTAAGAATGACAGCATGATAGTACACCTACAATAATGATCTCAACAGTCTGGCCATTAAAAGCATGTAGGCTCGAGCTTCACCGTATTTTAAATATATTACTATAGTTTATTTATTTACCTATATTACTAATTACTGATTTATTTAAATTGATTCATGCACATTGCAATCAATTTAGTACTGTAATGATATCGATTGAATTGGGCCGTATTAGTAGTTAGATACTTTTTTCACGCTTGGGAGAGTCCGATAAGCATTCTACGTTTCTGATTATTTCACTGGCATATTATTAAAGGTGTAGTAGTGATAACTGTTGTTGAGAATAATAGTAAGTGGTTTTTTTCTAAACTATCCTGTTTAATTAAACTTAGCAATAGGACCGCTTTGTGGAAAATAACGCTAGGTATCGTTTTACAAAATAGTCAAATAATGGATAGGGCTAAAGAACTAAACGCTTGATTGAATATGAAATGACTAGCTCTATGAGCATTGTTATTTGCAGCTAATATTATCTTATGCAATTAATATTTACTAGTCTTCCTTACAAGCCGAAGTTATATTGAGTTATGTCAGAACAGTCAGAATAATGCGTTACGAATGCTTACTTTTTGCCAGATTATGGAATCATACATACAATTTGAGCTAATCACTCAAAGACTAGGTATTATTATATTTTATTACATTGCTATTTGATATTGACTTCTAGTTTATTATTTGAACTCAATTCATAAAATAATTGCTCATTTATTTTTCCTAAATTTCATTAATATTAACATTCCATAGGTACCATATTTTCTCTAATAATAACCTATATTGTAGAATATAGTAATTAAGTACAGTGATTACAAGGTTGTCAATGTAAGTTTTGATTCGCATAATTGTTTTTTTTTATCCACTACAAGTTAGCTCTTGACTGCGATCTCATCTGATGGTAAGTGATGATGCAGTCTAAGATGGTATCGGGCTAATCTGTGAGGGGTATGGCAGTTATATTAAACCCATACCCCTATTCGGTTTCTACACGGCATCGTACCGGAACGCTAAATCGCTTGGCGGCACGTCTTTGCCGGTAGTGTAACTAGCCTCGGCCGAAATCTCCCACCAGGCCAGACCAGAGAAAATTCATAAATTACAAATTCCCAAATTGACCCTGCCGGGGATCGAACCTGGGACCTCCGCACGTTAAGACAACAGCGCTACACACTGCGCCACGGAGGTCGTCAAAAAGAGAAGGAGTTTCTTAATGCATGAGAGCGACACTAATGTTCAGAGATTTTTGTTGAGCTAACTTTATAATAACAGTAACTGACAGCTGCAGAAGACTAATACCCGATTTCACCAACAATGCCGAGACGAGACTTAATCCCATTGAGTTTCTGTACGAGAAAACTGTCACCCATTGCCCTGATGACGTGTTCCCTAAAATATAGACATTGTCGATGAAAACGTTCATTAGACCGTCTTGTATAACACTGCCTAAATTAAGTTACATAATATATTGATGCTCAAATTTACTAAAAAGTTATTAAGTTTATCCCAGAAAATACTTTAGGTATAATGTGCAAATTATGTGGCCAACTTCTTGTCAAAAATATTGGCCAATTAAAGTTCTGAGATCAAAATTATGACCAAGTTCTTTGCTAGGCTTTTGTTGGCTAGGCGTCATTTACGCCTTAAAATAATGTGGATTCGAAAATTCGTCAAGCCAACAAATGCCCTCCAAAACGCTAGCCACAGTCAAATGCAACTGTAGAACTAGTGGAACAATCCACTTTTTACCGATTCGTAACGTGAAAACAAACACGCCCATCAATACTTAAATCATGAAACAGTATAATTGCCTTAGGAAAGTAAATAAAAAACCAGCATTTCTGTATATATAGACCTGATAGCACATAATCAGTTGAGTTAGCATCGCCAATTGTTGGGGTAAACTAGGGCGATGATTTGGAAGGTAATGTGACAATGACCTCCATTAATAAGGGTTATATGTGCATAAATTGTTATTATTATTATTATTTTGAAGAGCTTGGTAAAATAAATCTAAAACATTAAGTGATATTTGAATCCAAATATTTAAGTGACAGGATAAAAAGGTTGTTTAAGTTTTATGGAATACAATTATTGTGTAAAATTTGTTTTCTACAGATTATTGTGGTCTTGAGTGTTGCACTCAGTGTGCAAGGTGAAGAGGATGCCATATCAGAACAGAGAGTGGTGATACATCATCAAAAATCTTTCCGAGGTGGCTCCCTTTCACACATCGGACCGAATAAATCAGGAAATCAAGATGAATATGTAAGATTTTCTTAAATTTTATCTGTAACTAGCAGATGCTTGCGACTTCGTCCGCGTGAAATAATCGGTTTAATATATAGCCTCACAAATAATGTGGCTTTCTATCGGTACCAGAACTTTCAAAATCGGTTCAGTAGATCCAGAGATTACCCCCTAAAACGTCAGAAAATCACAAACTTTACCTCTTTATAATATTAGTATGGAAAAGATGATGCCAGCGAATTTTCCAACTTAGTTTTAGGAATAAGTATTATAAATTCTGTTGAGAATTCTTTGAGTTTCCGGGATAAAAAATATCTGTGGTGATCTTTACTACTAGTTACTAAATTAAGTTAAAATCTGTTTACCCGTTTGGCCATGAAAACGTTAAACTTTGCATCATTTTGAACTCTTAATTTTACTATGAATAAGTAGTTGGTTGGCAAGCAGAAATCTGTATATTGAATTACCGGTATTAATTACGAAATATGCAATCATTTAATTTGTGGTGTATAAACAATTACTTACTGTAGCATGAAAGTGCCCTAAATGAATGATAAAGAAATAATAAACGTTTTTGTGTTACACACCTTTTAAAGTCATAGTAATTATTATTATGATGAATATTTATGATCCTTTCAACACTAGGGCCGACTTGTACAACACTGGCTAAACTTTTGATGCTATCAGGCGCCTCACGTTTTGAAAAGTTTATTCCGGTGTTGATATGAAAAGGGTAGGTACCTAATACTCGTATTTTAACTTGTACAAGTGGACCTAAAATTCATGTGCTCCAACACGTTTTTAAGTCGCTGACTTGAAAACTAGTGGTGCCGAGGCGACTTCTTTAATAACCAAACTAAGCCATTATATTCTTTGTGGTAATATAGGCTGCGAATCTAAGCAAGCTCAGGGAATTATAGCTTAGACCCACCACGCTGCTCCAATGTGGGTTGGCGGGCTTTAACGACTATTATCATATTTGTGATAACAACCGGGACCGACGGCTTAACGTGCTCTCCGAGGCACGGGGGTGAAACACCGCCAACTTCCAACTCCGGACTAGCACTGAGAATTTCTTAATTGAAAAACCCATTAATACCTAACAATTTTTATGCCCGACCGGGAATCGAACCCAGGACCTCGTGATCCGCAGTCGACTATGCTAACCGCTAGACTAACGAGGTAGTCAGTGGCATGCGCGGCACGTAGCTGTAAATATTACGAGTTTGTATGGGGCCATGTCGCGCTGTGCAGCTGATGGGCCCAGCTCCATACACCTCATACAAAGAATACTTGCCGCTACGTGCAGCACCGCGCTGTGCTTCTGTAGTGGGGCTAGACCTTTAACCGTTAAAATTGATATGTTTTTAGGGTTCCGTACCTCAAAAGGAAAAAAGCGGAACCCTTATAGGATCACTTTGTTGTCCGTCTGTCTGTCAAGAACCTACTTCTCAGGAACGCATGGAGGTATCAAGCTGAAATTCATATCAAATACTCAGGTCTACTGTCCCTTGGAGCTGTGATTAAATCAAACTTCTAAGCCGACGCAATCAAAAGATACAGACGTTTATGCTGCAAATTTTCGACACTCGCAAAGGAATCAAAACCTACAGGGTACTTCCCGTGAACTCAGAATCTTGAAATTTGGTACGAAGTAACGTCTTACAGCACAGAAAAAGGAAAAATTGCGAAAAGCATAAATTTTTAATTACATCTTATACTAAAAATAATTTTAAACTTACTAACGTTATGGATTTCATTTAGCAATAAAAATACCATAACTTTTACTTATATACCTACAGGTTTGTACGGAACCCACGGTGCGCGAGTCCGACTCGCACTTGGCCGGTTTTTTAATCCAATTTTGATTGACCATGCAATCTAAATAGTGATCATTTATCGCGGATCTTGATCCAGATTGATTCAGAAGAAAATTTTTGAAATGAAATTAACATTTTTATTAATTGACAGGCTCGAGCGTATCCTTCGTATGAATTCTCGTATAAAGTGAATGATCCCAAGACGCATGATATCAAAGGTCAACATGAAACAAGGGAGGGTGACGAAGTAATAGGAAATTACTGGCTTATCGAACCTAATGGACGAAAACGAACTGTAAATTACCAAGCGAATGATGATAGTGGGTAAGAAAAATATTATTGCATTCAACTCTCAACTAAAATAGTGCCAATAACTAAAAATTTCATAACACTTTTAAAACACATTTTTGCAATAAATTATCGCACAAAATTTAATTTAACTAAGTAAGTATAATTTAATTTAGTACGACACAGCAAACTTCTTAAACTATTAAAACCAAAGTCAAAGCCTATTATTCTATTTAGTTTGTGTTGCTGTTTGTTATTCACAAATAACAATTTCAGATTTAACGCCCAAATTGAGTACACCGCATCTCTGAAAAAGGAAGAAACAGATGGAGATGTTAGTGTAAGCCAGGGTAAAAATACAGAGGAAGATAATATTAAAGAAAATAATGACGAAGGCATTGAAATTAGTGTAGGTGAGGAGATCCAAGAAATTCAGGATAGTAACGATGAAAGTGAAGACAGTAAAGATCCAGCTCCTGTAGAAGAAAATAATTTGAGTGAACAAATAGAATCAGACAGTCAAAAAGACGAAGCACATAATATAAACAATGTCGATCGAAATGACGAAGGAAAGGTTGCTCAAATTCAAATAGTTGAGAGTAAAAGTTATTTAGAAAATATTGAGCGTAACTTAAGTAAATCTCGTAGAGGCAATAATAGCACTGAAAAAGATAAACGTGAAAATTCAAAGAGACACAATAATCATGATCAGGTTCGCTATGGTAGTGAAAGTAATAACAATAATCGTGTACGACTCAATAATAATAAGCGCGGTAAAAAAAATGTTTTAAAAAAGAATAGTAGTAACAATAGAAATGCTCACAAAGAGAATAAAATGAACCGTGATAGAAATGTGCATAATCAAGAAAGTGTCTATAATTATGGTTCCAATTTTACCGTTAAGAAAAGACAAATGGATTCTGACCAAGAACCAAATCAAAGGAATCAATATGGATTTAGAAAAGATGAAAATAATAACAATAATGAAGAAAGTACCAATCGAAATAGTAATAAAAACTATACAAATATAGCTCCTAGTGAAGAAATACATCGTAAAATTGATTCTTTTAACAGTGAAGATACATTCGAACACAGAATCCGTATTTATCATCCCAAGAATATCTCACCCACATCAAAAGGAGGACTTCGTAAACATTAAAGTTTGTATTTGAAACTAAAGCAAATGTCATTAGTATATTAATTGCTATTTATTTAGGGAAGCGAAAAAAAACGAATTAAAATTCTTGAAAATCCCCTCTTTTTTACTTGCATAAAATCTATATTAATATTGTCAGTGCGAAAGTGTGTCTCTTTATCTATATATGTGACGCTTTCTGGAAAGGCTACTCTCATCCCAAAAAATAGAAAAATTTCCACGAGGATCTATATATTTATTATTATTTATCTAGGATTTTTTGAGGATTTATTTTATAAATTCAAAATACCTACAAACAAACGAAAATATCTCGCGCGCGATCTCTATGTTTTCTTATTTTTAAAATAAGATAACGACGCCATAACGCAGTCTAAACAATATATTTTACGCGCGAATATTTGTTTCTAGGTTATTAATTAAATAAAGGTTAGAGAAAGCTGACAGTCGAATAATGAACAAGTACTACCAACCATAGACTATACCATCAGCTATACGTATATACCGGGAACACTGGGGTTTAGACCCACAGAGTGTTTAGACCATACGCATGGGCTGTATGCGTATGGTCTAACTTGAGTCATAATTTTCATCAATACACTTGCTCGAAAAATGCACTTACAGAGGCAGTAAACAGGGCTTATAAGTTAAATTTACTACCCTCGTGCAGTAAATATTTACCGCCCTCATGCAGTTTTTTTGTAATTTTTGTAAGTCCACGTTACTTCAAAATTTTGTTTTTTTATTCTATACAAGCTAGCCCTTGACTGCGATCTCGCCTGATGGTAAGTGATGATGCAGTCTAAGATGGTAGCGGGCTAACCTGTTAGGGGCATGGCAGTTATATTAAACCCACGCCCCTTCGGTTTCTACACGGCATCGTACCGGAACGCTAAATCGCTTAGCGGTACGTCTTTGCCAGTAGGGTGGTAACTAGCCACGGCTGAAGCCTCCCACCAGGCCAGACCAGGAAAGATTCAGAAATTATAAATTCCCAAATTGACCCTGCCGGGGATCGAACCCAGGACTTCCGCACGTTAGGCAACAGCGCTACACACTGCGCCACGGAGGTCGTCAAACAACAAATAAAAAGTTTTCTTGCAAGAAGGTTCATAATGATATTGACGTTGTATGTAGAAAACCTAAAAAATAATGACATTGATGAAATTAATTCATAAAATAAAAAATTGTATTTAAATGATTAAATAAAATTGTTTTAGGTTTTATAAATCAAAAAAGTAAAGGCTGAATAGTTCAGGCTGTAACTAGAACCTAGAGCCATGAAGCCAATTTTAAAAAAAAGCAATTACAACAACGCGCCGTAGATACAATTCATACAAATCTTTAATTTGTGCGCGCTATTTTTAAAAGTTTCATTGAGTATTTCTTATAAATTATTAAATCATTTATGTGGTTTAAGCATCGATATATATGTAAGTACTAGATGGGCCCTTTCATAGAAAAACGCCGGGCCGCCGAGATGCGGAACGCGTTCCGCATCTGTCTTTGTTCCCGTCGTAGCGCTGTCACGATCGCTCGTCGTGCAGATAATTTGTTATTATTAAGTTAACATCTAAAGTTTAATTAGTTTGGCACTGTATAATTTTTATTTATAGGTAAGTGTTTCAATTCACAATCATAAATTTCCAAAAAAACGTTATTTAATCTTCCTTTTTAATATTTTTATCCATTACGCAATCATTTAACTTCCGCGGCAAACTGTATGTTTTTTTTTTTTACTAACTGGCCAGTTAGTAAAAACTTTGGGCTTTGGGTTCCATCCGTAGAATAGTCAGCCCAGTACGATAAAAAAATGCAATCAAGATTAGAGACGGGCAGACCGTACAATAGGCATTAATATTAAAAATTAAACTCTATTTAAATTTAATTTAATATTATTATAATAATAATATGATAAAATTTATTATTGACGTGAATTAAATTTTTAACTACAATAAATTACAAGTTTTTAGCATTAGTAGTTACTGAATTATGCAAAGTGTGACGGACGGACATGTCGCGCCACAAGGGTTGTTTCCTTATCATTTTGGTACGCAACCTTAAAAATGATTTTATTTCTGTCAATTTTTGACAAAACTTCAGTATCAATAACTAAAAAATAATAAAATTTAAAAAACCCACGACGTACTGCAACTCCCCATTCAGTGGACTTTGACCTTAAAATATATCTAAGAACCTTCTCACAAGCTATACATATCTCATGCAAAAAACCGCATTATAATCGGTCCAATAGTTTTACAGGAAAGTTGTAACAAAAGTGGTAAAAATAACAACATCATACTATCATTTATCGTTTACCTCAGAGAGTACACTGATGTAGGTATTATTTTCAACAAGCGTATCTGTACTAATCTATGACCGAGTCGTATACGTTTTCAAGCTGTCATTCAGCAATGGCGGATATTGCAAGCAAGTTCCCGCTTTTCAGACTAGATGGCGTTGATGGCGTTGCTAAAAATCGCCCACATTCTTTGTTTGACAGGGCCCGTCTATGTAAATTGAGGTCGTTGGGTTTAAGTGATGTGGGATCATAAAATTAAATCAACAATTAGGTATTTTAGCTGTGAGAAAAAAATCGCGCTTGTAATAGCCGCCATAAAATCTCGACTAAGTATGGGCGTGAAAAGCCATTTTCTAGTGAGTACCTAGTACCTTCCTACTCGACTTTTATTTTCAAGTTTTCTCACAAATGTATTGAAAAATATCGTGTGATACACGGGCGTTAAGGTTTCTACATACTCGTGACGATGGTCAGCCCTCGACTGGCGTCATCGGGCTGACATTAGTCAACTCGTATGTAAAAACCTATTTACCGCCCTTATATCACAAACTACTATTTTATACCATGCCATTCACCTATCAAGTGTAACAGACTCTTAAAAACAAAAAATAGGAGTGATAGTTCTACCTCGTTTTGAAAAAAGAAAGAAGGTACTTTCCGAGCGGGTGTAGTATAAAGAGCTTTTCTTCATCTTCTGGACAGCAATGCTACTCCAGCGGAAATTTCTTTTCCTAAATTAGTGGATGCACCCAGAATCTCTTGTCGACCTGGCGCAGTGTTGAGCACTGTTGTCGTAAAGAGGGAGGTCCCCGAAGTTTGATCCCTGGCAGGGTCAATTTGGGAGTATATAATTTAAGTAAGTAAGTAAAAACACTTTATTACACACAAACAAATAAAATATAAACAGAGGTAAAACGAATCGTGACAGAATTTAAGACTTGTTGCGGTGTAAAGGCGGCCTTATATCACTATGAGTGATCTCTTCCAGGCAACCTTTTTAAGATAGGAGATTAGTTGCATGATGACATAATCTGAGATGAGTCTGAGATGAGTGAGATGAGATGAGTTGAGAGTTTTAAGATGATGTTCTGAATTTTCTCTGGTCTGGCCTGGTGGGAGGCTTCGGTCGTGGCTAGTTACCACCCTGCCGGCGAAGACGTCGCCTTGCCGCCTTGCGATTTAGCTTTCCGGTACGATGCCGTGTAGAAACCGATTAGGGGTGGGTATGGGTTTAATACAACTGCCATACCCCTAACAGATCAGCCCGCTACCATCTTAGACTGCATCATCACTGACCATCAGGTGAGATCGCAGTCAAGGGTTAACTTGTAGTGGATTAAGAAAAAAGCTTTAAAATCTTCTTTTAATTCTTCTGTGAAGCAAGTATAACACGATAGTTGGACAAGCAACGTGACGTGACTATACTTACATCAACCTGCGGTGTCATGAGTTTTAAAATAAAACCGCTAAGCATCCCGCAACCGCTGTGGCCGAGGATGAGAATCACTCCGTCTGTTCTTAGCGTATAGTTGGACTTGATTATGCTTTTGAACTGTGAACGAATCTTATGAAGACAGAATCCAGAGTAGCCTACCTCGGCCGATCTCATGACCACTGTTTTCTAACATCAAAACCGCGTAGAAAAGTTATTGCTATTACAAAAATATTGTAAATTATGTATAGTTCGATGTATTCATTCCAATATTTTAGGACCGATTATCAAAATGTTTCTTCTTTCATCCCATTACAATTTTATATTGTCATTGTTAAATCAAAAAAGCAGCATTTTAGACGTAACACGATTTTTAGTTTATTTTTACACATACCTAATAAGTAGGGTAGGTAAGTAATTTGCAAAATAATTAAGTGCTATAATGTTAAATCGGAAACAAATTGGATATAATTAGCCAAGTAATATATTGAACTTTTTTCTAATAAGTATAACAAAACGATTTTCTTAAATCTTTGTCCAACAATTGGCCTACTTGTATTATACCTACCTACTAATTTTAATATAATCCCATGATGTAGGTAAAGGTATTAAATACTCAACACTAGTTTTTGCTACAGGTCACACGCCATACATTGCAGGTTTTTAAATTTATATTTTTATATTTAAATTTATATTTTTATTTTCTTATGAGGTGTCATAAGAAAATAAAAATAAGATATAAATGTACCTACGTCATTGTGTTAGCAATTTATACTGTTGTTATTTTTATAGTTACATGCGTGAAGTAGGATATCGGGCATCAGCTGTTTACTTTTTACACGCTTTTTATTAGCTTCAGAAGTATGTATGTTAGTATGTAACGGAATCTTTGAACATGATTTTGACCTCCTTTAAAACGTCGGATTACCTAACTCGAAATTTGGCATATACTAATTAAGGACCGATGATAATTCAATATTTTAAACAGTTTGACTCGTTGTCCTTGCTAGGATAATCACTTCAGGATTAGCGATTTTTTGTTTTCCTGGGACCCGGAATGTCTGCGTCAAAAGCGTGTTTTTTAGTTTTTTTTTAACTATTATCCTTGTTAAAATAATAATCTATACCTACTTATAATAAAACTCTAACTGGAAGATTTCTGTACATTTCTGAAAATTTTAATCGAGGTATGCTTTACTATCGATACTGAGCCCTAAACAGATTTTTATTTAGTTTTTGTCTGTCTGTCTGTATGGCCGCGCATTACGCGAAAACTAATGAACGAATTTACCTATATGAAATTTGGTATAGCGGTAGGTGATAGGTACTCCGGGTCAATATATAGGATATTTTTTATCCCGATAGAAAATAAGGTTCCCGGCAATGCCACGGAAAACATTGCTTACAAGGAAGCTATATAAATGACCGATAAAAGTAGGTACAAACCCCTGCCCACGGTTCGGCTGCTATTTTAATGTTATAGTGGGGAGCAAGGCCTATTTTAGTTCACATTTTCGTAGTTAATTATTTTATTAACGCCACTAGGTACATGCGCTAGAATAACGATCGCGAACGAAGTCGCAGGTACAGCTTGACTTGATCTTTTAATATTATAAATGCGAAAGTGTGTCTGTTTTTCTGTTATCTTTTCATGCCTCCACCCAATATATATTTTGGCTCTATTAACTTACGAGTAGGTATAATATATAGGTTATGAATTTCCAGAATAACAATTGAAGAATTGAATTGAATAAGATGAAATTAAATTATAATTAAAATGATAGTTAAGTAAACATGAGCATCTGGTTTGTATCAAAAATTTTGTTATTGTGTTTATAATATGCATATCGGTTAGCAGTTATCTTTAAAATCTTAATTAACTTATCTATTTCTTAATTTCTTGGTGTAAAATATGTTAATAGTCTTAATTTGGTTATGCACAATCCTACTAATCTTACTTCTTACTATCTAATATTATAAATGCAAAAGTGTGTTTGTTTGTTGGTTTGTCCCTTAATCACGTCGCAACGGTAACGGATTGAGTATATTGACTTGATTTTTTGCATGGGCTACTTTTTATCACGGAAAATCAAAGAGTTCCCGAGGGATTTTAAAAACTAAATCCATGCGGACGAAGTCGCGGGCATCAGCTTGTTAGGTAAACATGAAACGAACGCGGACGTCTTCGTTTCTTACATTTCAGATTTGTGGGTAGATAGTTAGGTATCTATTATTTTATACCTACTACCTGATGCCCGCGACTTCATCCGCGTTTCTTTTTGGTTCCCACGGGAACTTTTTGATTTTCCGGGATAAAAAGTAGCATATGTGTTATTCCAGACTATAATCTATCTCTGTACCAAATTTCATCCAGATCCGTTCAGCCGTTATGGCGTGATGGAGTAACAAACATCCATCCATCCATCCAAACTTTCGCGTTTATAATATTAAGTAAGTATAGATAACTACTATATTATAATATACAAATTAAATTATATTGAAACGTGTGATTACTATATATTACGTTCGGCAAAATTAATAACCGTTCATCCTGGATTTAGTTGTACATATAAGCACGCAAATCCGGCAAACAATTAATAGAAATTTCTTAAACCTATGTGCGAAGTTTGCATCAGTTATTCCTGGTGCCTCATACATTCAGCATGATTCGAGTAAGTATTTTTTGGAACTGTTTATATACGTACGTAGTGGAATTCAAAAAGATTTATCTTTTAGTGACATGTATACTAAAAATCAGTACATTAATGATTTATTAAGTAGCTATAGCAATAGCTACATTATTAAATCATTGAATGTATGTTAGAGTTGACTGTTATTTTTATGGTAATAAACATTAAGATTGTTTATTTTAAAGTTTTTAGTACTCGCTTCCTTCTTGGTGATCGGTAGTGCAGTAGAAGAGGGGAAAGCGCCCGTCGAAGAGAAAAAAGCACCTGTCGCAGAAGCAATTGTAGAAGATGCAAATAGTGAACCATCGTCTATGCAGTCATCTCTAGAGGACGCATACTTTGGATTGGATAATAACCGAGTATGGGACACACGCAAGGCCCGAGTAAGTTCCCATTTAATTAGGTATTTTGCAAATTCTTTTATACGTATATCATATGTGTATTTATCTAAATTCTAGTTAGGTATATCAATTCAAGCTCATTACTTAGAAAGATTTTTAAAAAATCTTAGCGCCTGTGTATTTACATCAGGCTATAGTATGTTTTAATCATAGATTTAGTATTGGGCTCGCGCGGTCGCGAGCCCTATACTAAATCTATGGTTTTAATATTTTGATATGTTTGCAGGGGCATGGACTGGATTTAACCGAGGAAGAAAATAGGTGAGTTAAATATAACCTGTTCATTTTTGCTAAAATACAAACCTACCTAAAAAACCCATATCTGTTTGAAATTGTAATCGTAATTAAATTCAAACTTAAGTAATATTTTCATACAGGATCGTGCAAGACGTTTACAGTCCCGATTACTACGAGCCAAATATAATACTGGACTACAGATACATGAAAACAGGAGGCAGGGGTTACGCGCGAAGTGACGGTGGACAGATCCTTATCCTACCGAGAAGGAACCAAATGCCTGTTCTGCACAACAACTATGACACTCTCATCGAATTCCTACGTTTAAAGCATCTGGAAGAAATGGAAAGAAAGTGGGGAAGGATTTTAAAACGTGAACACGATGAAAGGGACCACCACCAACGAGGACCAGAAACGTATGATGGTTTTGGCGAAAGACATTAAACATGCACTTTTGTTTATTATGTACGTAAATAAAGTGCATTTAAGCAATTTAAAGAAATACTATTTTGTAAAGCAGTGCCTGGTTATAATAAAATCCTTAATCAAAATTATTGCTGAAATATTTTTTTTAGTCTAATTTCTAATTTACAGTAAAATCTCAAATAAATTGCCGCTTTACTAATTGTTTTGCATGTACCTAATATCCATCTTACATAATAAATTAAATAAAAACATACCGAATATCAAATTGTTTTTTTAATGGCTATGGCTTACACAAAACTTTATAACTGTAAATACAGTTGATGCGTAGGAGCCACACACAATGGAATCAGCGTGTTGTAATGAATTTCACTTTTGGAAATATAGATTTTAAGCCACTTATGCGGCATAATGTCGTATGACCTCTTATGAGTCTTAAGAGGTCATACGACATTTATACGGCATTACGACAATACGACATTACGGCAATACGTCATAAGTTATGACGTATTTGTAGAGGATATAGACTTACTTATATTTATAGCAATATCACACGATGCAACCATAGATTTAGGTGAAGCGCGCGAACCCAATACTAAATCTATGGATGCAACATGCACAATGCACATATTGTGTTTCAATTATATATTTCGAACAACACTGACAGACATGCCCTATTTTTGGTATAAATTGATGACTGATGATGGTTATACCCCGATTTCATCAATTATAAAATCTGAACAAAGGATTGAATCAAAAAATATTTCAGTGACCGTGACTGATTTAACAACTGAACCGAACGCATGGCATAGTACTGGTATTATTGATTGCTCGTGCGCCCTTGATAACCGGAATTGTACTAAGTTTCACGAATCAAAATAATTATAAAGAACTTAATATTTTTTTTGATTATTAAGTTATTATGTATCTGAGATTATTTATGCAGGGATGCTAAACACAACAGCCGACACATTTTTTTAGACTATAATATTATGATGGAATAAGTATATTGATAAATTTATGCAAAATATGTTTAGGAATAATTTTATAGAAATCAGTATACAAATAAATGAGTGCAAATAGTATACATATAATATATATGAGTTGTGTTCAAGAAAACCGCAAAAATGAACCGTCTTGTGCAAGTAGTTAGATGATTTAATAGAAAAGACTGCAACGGGCTTGAGGCTCTAGCATTCATTGATTAGACTGGGCATAAGCGCAAAACACACATGACGGGCGCGGATCGGGTCGGGTTCCACGTGTAGGACGCGCTGTTCGTTGTCACACACAACGCACGCGCGGGTTGATGGCGGGTCAGGCGTGGACGTACCTTGCTAGCGGCAGCACAAATATGTATTGATTGAAATTTTAAATCAATCTGCTGCCATTATTCTTGCTTTCAAAACAGTATTTTTGTAGTTTTTATAGCTTGGCTCGTACGTCCCACGCCCGCGTTTCTTGTGAATTGTGATGTCTTCCATATATAAATACAAGGAATTACACCCGCCGTACACCCGTCGTACACCCGTCCCGGCCCGCGCCCGATCCGCGCCCGTCCCTGTGTGTTTTGCCCATAGACATGTATAATTTTAGTATATGGTTTCACCCTTATGCCTCTCGGGCAGCAGCAATATTGTCAAAAGGAGGCAACGACATAATATGAATGGAGGCTCATCCCGCAGTTGTAAATCTATAAATCTGCACTTACCTACCCTAATAACCATTTATTATTTTACATTAGTTATCTGTTCCAGCAACCTTCATAGCTAAATGTATTTATAGATAATAAAATTATTACACATTAAATAAATTACAGAGACTCAAATAAACTTACTACAAAAAATTATGTAATTTTCAAGGTCACTGCTTTAAAGCTTTAGATAGATACATTATTGCAAAAGTAATACAAAAACTAGCCCGACATGTGCATAAATGACTTTTTCAGTAGGTACATGCAATGATTTGTAAGAACTAGAGGAAAAAGAGGAATGCCAATCATTTGGAGGTCGGTAAGATATGACTTTATGCAAAATACTTGCCAGCGTTTTCTAATTATGGTTTGTCTAATTTAGGTTGATAATTTAGACAGATGAGAAGTGTATAGCAATAGTGAAGGACAAGAGTGAGATAGACTAAAGCAGTAAAAAATGCAAATGGCATCTGCCAAAATTACCACCCTAAATTAGACAAACATAAGACTGCATTTTCAGTGGCGAAGTGCATTGTGCTGGCTTGGCACTACTCAAAGCCATAAACCAAGAAATGAAGAAGACTGCATTTACGCCTCCGACTTTGTCAGCGTACATTTATTTTTAGCTACGAGTAAGTAACTGACCTTTCCGGCTTTACTGGGGCCATATTTTTGAAAACCTTTTTTTTGTGGCGATAAAATCTAAATTTGGCAAAATTTCTACCTTGGTAGAAAGGCAGTGTACCTTACGAAATGATTGCTGGAAGTACTTCGTGAGCGGTGCGTTCCAGTTTAATGGCTACTTTAAAAGGCTCAGTATGTACGGAAGTGCTTTGACCAGTTAAATATTCATATCCTTTATTTTCCCAGGCTACTAGACATTATGCCTATTTTTTGTAAATAAAGTCTAAATACTTTGTCACTCTTTCATTCTTTTTTATTTTAAACCAGGGATTGTCAGTTTTTCTAAAGCAATCCCAGCTTTGCTATTTGTGGAGAAACGACGCTAGAAAACGCTGGATAATAACTGTCTTAGGGTCGATTTAACAAAGAGTAATATAAAACATGTTCACGCAATATTGAGATCGTAGACAGAGAATTTTATTTATCTAATCGTATGTCGTTTAGTATATTTAAGCGTTTTTATAAAGTTAAATTAATCGTGGTCAGAATGTAAAAATTTAGTACCTTCAATGTTAAATTAAAAATATCGATGTCCAGTTTACCTAAAAATGTGTGTTTCCTGGACATTTGCCTTCAATATTAAGTTGCATGATGCGGACTGAAGGACATCCCTTGGTCCAATCCTTGGTCATTGAGCTCTTAGAAGAGCGTTGCCTAGCCTAGAAAACCAAATCACTCGGAAATTTATCAAGCTGAAATTAAAAAGAACGCTTATTTCGCCTGCAAGTTCGTCGCTCGTTTAGCACCACCCAGGGGCACGTGCAGGGAGGTAAAAGGTACCTAGTTCCTGCGGACGTAAGCGATTAGGCATCCCCCAGACAGATAATGTCATTGATTGATGAAATGAAACGCTCGAGGTACTACGAACGACGCAACATCCGGTCCAAAATATCGTATCCTTGCAGTCCTTGTGAGTGACGGTGACACACGAAGTGAAATCTCATGACGGTACAGCTATAGTTATCGTGTATAATTATTGTTCCGTGTTCTGCTCTACGTAAGAAAATGTTTTGAGTCACTGACATCATGCGTTAACAGAATTTTCACTTTTTTGAATATTAACCAAGAATACTCAGTTGAGTTACTCTAGATGATTTTAGATTGATTTTGATATATAATTTCAAATTTAAATAAAATATTTTATTAAGGTTATTGTGAATGACGCATTCTGGAGTGGGGACCGCGTACCGGTAAACGTATAGTGTGGGACGACCTCCAGCCGCTGGACCGACGACCTTAAAAAGGTAGCGGGAAGTGGGTGGATGAGGAAAGCGGAGGACCATGTGTGGTGGCGCGCTCTCCAAAAGGCCTATGTCCAGCAGTGGACGAATACAGGCTGATGGATGGTAGGATTGTGAAATAGCACTCAGCATAAGGGCCCAAACATCTACAGGTGTAGATTCTACACCAATAGAACCTACCTACCTATACTTAGTGCCCCTAAGAAATAATTACTTAGATATGCACTGTAACAATCAGTATAATGCTACGTATCATGAAATCATCGAAGTCATCTGACATTTGAATGAAGTTAATTATTACCAATTACGCTGTTAGGGTTCACGAGCCTTTGTACCAGAAAAATTAAAAATAACTAACAACATAACAAGTATATAACAACTAACTAATCATCATCAAACGTCAAATGTACACGTTCATTGTTTACTCCGTTTTTAAAAATGTTTTTAGGTGTTTAAAGAACGTAGAACGTATATACTTATATTTTCTACTAATATGGCGCGTGGATGCGCGGCCCGCTGCAGCGGACCGCGTGGAAGAGTGGTTATAATAAGTCCGTTTGGATTTGTAGTTTGGTGTGTAATACACACAATTATGGTCTGGTCTGGCCTGGTGGGAGGCTTCGGCCGTGGCTTGTTACCACCCTACCAGCAAAGAAGTGCCGCCAAGCGATTTAGCGTTCCGGTACGATGCCGTGTAGAAGCCGAATAGGGGTATGAGTTTAATATACCGGCCGTACCCCTAACAGGTTAGCCCGCTACCATCTTAGACTGCATCATCACTTACCATCAGATGAGATTGCAGTCAAGGGCTAACTTGTAGAGGATAAAAAAAATTGTTATTGTTTGACAATGGTATACAGATTAATGAGAAGGTAAGTATATATAAATTATATAACTAGCTGACCCGGCGAACTTCGTACCGCCTTAGTATGCAAAATTAAATGTATTTTTTTCAATATTTCTGAGAGATTTTCTTAATATTTTTTTCCGTAAGAACCTTGTCCTAATAATAACAAATACAACAAAAAAGAATTAGTGAAATCGGTCCAGCCATTCACGCGTGATGCCGTGACCAAGGAAAACGGGTTTCATTTATATATATATATATAAGATAAGATATGTAATAAGTAAATATTATTTATTCTCTTTGTCAGTGTAAATTATTTTACCCGTCATGATTAAGACAATTCTTATGTTTACGGTCTACTTGCTTGTTGGTTACAATTACAATGCTACAAAATATTCATTCGTGATAGCTGATCGTAGTATCCTAAAATATTTTTTTAATTATTTTCTCAACGCTCCCAAAAACACTATATATATGCATATTCGTCTACCATTTCGAATGCAGTGTTCTCAATGAATAGTTAATGGACATGAGCATTAGACATAATTTTTGTCACAGGCGAAATCAACTATCAAGCGAATTTCAGGGAGCTGCTGTCACGGCGGCACAAGACCGCCGGTGTAAGGAATTGTCGACAATGTACATTGGTTGACGATGACGAATACGAACCGAAGTAAGGAATGCTGATTTGCCAAGACGGAGATTAGAATTTGTTTTATCTATAACAACCTAATTTTTCGGGTTAATATATAGCCTATGATACTCACAAAGAATGTGGTTTTCTATTGGTATCAGAATTTTCAAAATCGGTTCAGTAGATCCAGAGATTACCCCCTACAACGTCACAAACTCACACCCTTTACTTCTTTATAATATTAGTATATATAAGTTGTAATATTATTCGAATAATTAAAGTGCAAGTAATCGTATTCAGTCTCATACTGACCTGTTTACATTACGTAGGTAACTATGTAGGTATAATATGTTACTACTAATTAGTATGTAAACTATCAAGTGCTTATCGGATTAAACCATATAATAAGGCAAGTTGATATCGCTAACCACGAGCTTAATAAACATAAGCTTGATCAAAAATGTATTTCTCTAGATATTAAATCCATTTTTACCCGACTGCTGAACGCAAAGGGTTAGGTATACTATGTTCATCAGCCTCACAAGAAACATGTAGATGTTTCTTTGGTCCTTTCTGGCAATCTTTATTGGCAATGTATACTTTAATGTACCGAATGCTTGTATAGTTCTTAAATAGAAAAGTCTGGTAGAAATAAATCTCTGCCTGAATGTACACGTCCTTGGATTTTTTATTTATTTGTTTATTTAGAAATATTTCTATTCCCTTTCTCCAATTATAATAATATTGTGACCTTGTTTACAATAAATACATCTAATTACATTCGGGACCTTGCGCCAGATATATATTAGAGTATATTACGTTATTTTTATTATATTATGTTTATCATTTTATTTGAATACTGTAATGTCTCTCATGAAAAAAAAGACACACCCATCACTCCTGACAAATTGATTGATTGACTTGAATTTAAAGTGGTACTCAGGGATATTAGTTTTAGATTCATTTTATAAACATTGAAATAAAATAAGTTACAATACAACAACATACAATCATATTCAGCCCATTTGCAAAGTAAAACATTTGCGAATTGAGTATTTGTCAAATGATCTTTTATAAAATGACTAGCTAATGCCCGCGACTTCGTCCACGTGGTTAGTTTTTTTTATTCCCGCGGGAACTCCTTAATTTTCCGGGATAAACAGTAGCCTATGTCACTCTCCAGGCCCTCAACTATACCCATGCCGAAAATCACTTCAATCCGGTGCTCCGTTGCGACGTGGTTTAAGGACAAACCAACAAACAAACACACTATCGCATAATATAATATTAGTATGTTTGTTTTTTTACTTATAATAAACATGCTTACACTGACTCATATGCAATGCTTATTTCTTATTACATATCGCTTTAAGCTAATCTATTATGTATGGACATTTGTTTGTCATTCGTACTTTATTTATACAACTTGTATATTTTAGTAATACCAATTAAAATGTATTACCTTAAGCATTACGCAAATATAATAAGTAAGTATATGATTTAAATTCAAATATGTTAGTTCACAGGTGATGTGGCACCGGGCACGGACACCGCCATATAAATACGAGTAGTCTATGAAGTCAGTATGAGCATGTCAGGGACACTTCCGACTGACTAGTGGGAGATTTTCTTCCCATTCGATCGCGTCTTCGTTAACTACTGAATTGTTAAGAGCTGATGGATAGATTACAATTGGTTGTCGATCAATTACATGTAAATGCATCGAGTACGTAAAAACCCCCACTCGGCCCTCTGTTAAACAGAACCGGCGAGGGCGAAATTCTATCACTGACGTAACTGGTCCTGACTTTGATCGATATGATAGTTATTGTTTTATCTCACCCGACTTAGATTGAATAATCGATTTTACATAGAACATTCCTAACCTACATGATTGTATCACGCTTATCACGATCTTGGCTACGTAACAATATTATATTGGTCATTTTAAAATAAGGGGCGTGTATTTTACGACAACACACGTTGAAACTCGACAGGTAGAAACTTAAAAATTTAAGACTACCTCCTGCTATCTCAATGCTCCAATTTCTATTGTTTATTAATAATTTTAACCAGTTAATGTACCGAACACTTCCAATTTTAATAAACTTAATATTTTAACGGTCGATAATACTATCAATCGTTTTAATCCACCACTACAGCCTACTAACGTCCCACTGCTGGGCACAGGCCTCCACTCTCATACGAGAGAGGGTATTAGAGCTTAGACCCACCACGCTGCTCCAATGCGGGTTGGCGGGCTTTAACGACTATTATCATGTTAGTGATAATAACCGGGACCGACGGCTTAACGTGCTCTCCGATTCACGGGGGTGAAACACCGCCAACTTCCAACTCCGGGCTGGCACTGAGAATTTCTGAATTGAAAAACCCAATACCAATTTTATACCCGACCGGGAATCGAACCCAGGACCTCGTGATCCGCAGTCGACTATGCTAACCGCTAGACCAACGAGGCAGTTTAAATCATTTTATCGTTTTAATCATTTCGTTCAAACATAATGAATCCATCCATCATAATATAATGAAGTAATCGAGAAAAATGGAGTAAAGCAATCACTGTGCTGACAGGTCTAGCGTCTAATAAACGCTGTCTTTTTTGCAATCGTATTTGGATAGTCAAATATTGATTGCATGATCAGTATAGAATCAATCTACCACATTTTAAACGTGTTATACTTGTAGGTACTAGCTTTTTCGCGTGGCTTCGATCACGATAAGTTAGATTTTCACAGCCAACCCTTATTTTACCCCCTTAGGGGTTTAATTTTCAAAAATCTTTCCTTAGTAGATGCCTACGTTATAACAACTACGTCCAGCATTTTCCTTTACAGAAAAAAGGAGTGTAACGTTTTCAGGATTCTTGTATGTATGAAATCAAATCAAATCAAATCAAATATTCTTTATTCAAATAAACTTTTACAAGTACTTTTGAATCGTCAAGTGAATCTACCACTGGTTCGGAATGCCATTCCTACCGAGAAGAACCAGCAAGAAACTCGGTGGAACCAGCAAGAAACTCGGTGGTATATGTGAGTTTCTTTATTCCACCATAACTTCTTAATGATTTGTGTGTATCCTATCGTTAGAATCCTTACATCATTCCGAGTGAGACTGGCTACAGGTAATTTTTTTTAATGCTCTTTGGCAGATCAGTGTTTTTTTTGTATCTTGGAAATTGTTCAAAATCAAAAAAAATATGTAAGGAAATGATGAAAATATAATGAAAGTTCATAAAATTTTGAAAAGTGGAACATTGTACCTATGATACGTGTAAAAGTAACTAAGTAAATAGTTTAATATAGGTACAAAAGGTGAAGGAGCATTTGGAAACGCGAACAAACAAAGGGCATGAGACCAATACGACCCAGCAACTAATGTGTTGTCTAAAATATATAATAGATTACCTATGTAGTTTATACATAGTGAGTATCCACGTTAAAACTAAGAATAGAACGGAGTTTCCGAAAAACGGAGTATCTGGTGAAGACTATTGAAGCTGGAATCATTCTTAATATATAAACCTTAAGAATTTTTCTGTATAAAATATCTAGTGCGGCATGAATTACTAACAATAAAATGACAATTTTAAACCTAATTTTAATGAATATATTTTATCAAACAAATAGCTTTTTAAATAGTCTAATGGTCATTACAAAGATGATCCTGATGATAAAAAATTTAAGAATTTAAATTACTATAACTAATTTAAGATTTCATAATAGTAAATGAAACAATAGCCAGCAAAATTTTTACAGTATGAATTAAATAATGCAATTTAGCATCGTTTCTGATCTAAGCTTGTGCAATTTGCATAAAATGTGCAAAGTGCTTTGAAACTAGCGCCTTATGTAAGGCGCCACCCATATCCATATCTAACCTGCTTTAAGCTTCGTAAATTACTGCATATGAGTTCAAGTGTTACTCCACACTAGCCGACCATTATTGGGTATTTCTAAACTGAATACAAATGTACACACAATACCTAATAATATTATTTATCGGACTAATCACCAAGATACTAATATTATAAATGCGAAAGTGTCTGTCTGTAAGTCTGCTACACTACACTTTCAACATTTTTACTATTCAATCGATTTTGACGACATATTCTGGTACAGAGATAGGTTGCATCCAGGGGAAGGGCATAGGCTTCCTTTTATCCCGGAAAAATAAGGAGTTGCCGCGGGAATTACAAAAACTTAGGTAATTCACGCAGAAGAAGTCGCGGGCATTTTTTTTCGAATAAAGAAAATTTTGTATGTTCTTCCATAATCGGTTTATATACCTAGTTACCTATGCGCCAAACGTACACTCTATCGAACCAAACTAGCCTGAGGGAGCAACAGAGACATAGTTTAAAAATACGCGTAGGCATCTCGAGCAGAATCCCTCGAGAAGATATTTGCTTTCCATTGTTTGCCACTCTCCAATTCTGCGCCATGATTTACAATTCTATAACATTGAATGTTGCCCCGTGCGATAATAAACTCAGAACTGCCAGACCGGCAACATCCCACACAATGGGATATTGCTGGTTCTGGCGCATACGCCAAGACATAATATTATTATCTATACTCATTCTCGTAGTAGACACTCATACATATTGCACAATGCGGGGACTGCAACTACGTAACGTTTTCATAATCTCTGCAACTGTACTACCACATTTCAAGTCTAGGTGTTCCATGATAAGTTTAAATGTAACAAGATCAAATTCATATAATATCAACTTGCACACATGATTGCACATACCTACCTATTAATTATTATTATGGTTCAGCTATTGGTCCCGACTCGTTCTTGACACTTGACGTATAGGTAAGTATCAATAAGCAAAGGTATAGAGGTTCGTCGAGATTTCGAAAACAATATCCATTTACAAATTCAGATTGGCGAATATATCCACTCGTAAAATGATTGATAAGATATTATAACGTAATTTTCTGGATACTAATATTCATTTCCAGAGATTAGTTTTTTTATTTCATTGAATTATTTTAGACATCTTCCAATTGTACTTTACACCCATGGGAAGTGTAGTGGTACCCATACTTTAAATAATAAACGGCGTTTTCATAATGAGTGAATCGTCTCGCTCGATTTAACAGTATTATGGTAACTGATTGATTATGGTAATACTAACGTATTATCACAGAATACTTATGATAGTACAGTATGATATATATATATATATATATATATATATATATATATATATATATATATATATAACATGATATATACCTATATATAAATAAATAACATGATTTTTATTATTTATAAGTTTTTGGCTTGGCATCTCATACTTACACAGCTACAGATCTGAGAATACCCGAGGCCGAAATATGATTTATTTATTTTCTCTGTTTATTAGGTAAGCATTTCTCAGCATAAAATACCTAAAATAATGTTAAGGAAAGAAAAGAATATAATAGAATAGAATAATTTATTTGCAAGAATGCGGTAAAATTATTAGGTCTTAAAATTATTTTGCGCTGACACATTCAACTCATTGGTGTGCAAATTTTTATAATAGTATTATATCCGATTTACAATTAATAATTAATTCAAAAAAATGATAATACCTACTAATAAAATACAATTCAAACTATAGCATGTTAAATTTATAAAACTTATATTAATTAAAAATAACAGTAGTGCGTGCAACATAATTTAAATTAAGATAATATATATTATTCCATATGTCATAGTTTATAGTAAAATTCATTCAAATCAAGTTAATAAATATAACAATGTCAATAGTTAAATCATATATTCATTCAAACTATAGAAACATTTCTCCATTAGCCAGTCTCGAAGTGTGTTTTTATAAGTTTGTAGGGGCATGGCCTGTATTGTATTTTTATTATGTATATTTAATCTTAAGTTGAAAATTTGTCTCTACTTCTGTCGAACGTACCTAAACTTTTCACTTTCGACCAAATTATTTTCCGACTTGGGTTAATGTTATGATTGTAATTATTTTATGCAAAGTAGCACACTTCATAGCAAGCATGTTAACAAAAAAAAATGTTCCGAAAAAAACACAAAATACAAAAGAAAAAAAAATTAACACTCACTCCTTCAGAAATCTCACGAAAAAAATTGAAAAAAATAATAACTCGACAACTACCAAAATTCGCTGAACATACATGGGGTATTTTCTGATAGGTCTAGGTACGAGGAATCTAAATTTTTTCTTTGGACGTCACTATTTGGGCCACTCTGTATATTAGAACGTTCAAAGATAAATTAACAAGTAGCCCGGCGTTAATCAATGCTTTTGTAATCTTTAATTAGTCATGCGATATTATCATTTGAATAACAAAACGACAGTGTTTCCTCCCTTTCAAATATTGAGCAATCCTAAACACAATTTCAGTATGTGTGTGAAACCTGTAACTATTTAATTGGAAATATTTAATTTTCCGGGATAAAAAGAAGCCTATGTCACTCCAGGTCCTCAACTATACCCATGCAACCACACAACCACCAACCAACAAACAAACACACTTTCGCATTTATAATATTAGTTATAGTATGATAAACTACTTTTTTTAGCAACTACAAGTTAGCCCTTGAGTGCGATCTCACCTGATGGTAAGTGATGATGCAGTCTAAAATGGTAGCCAGCTAACCTGTTAGGGGTATAGCAGTTACTTATATTGAACCCATACCCGTAATCGGTTTCTACACGGCCTCGTACCTTAATCGCTTGGCAGCACGTCTTTGCCGGTAGGGGGGGTAGTAACTAGCCACGGTCGAAGTCTCACACCACCAGAGAAAATTCAGAATTTTGAATTCTTAAATTAACCCTGCCGGGGATCGAACCCGGGACCTCCGACACAAAGACAACAGCAATCAACACTGCGCCAGAGAGGTCGTCAAATTAAATTGCTTCGATTTCTTGAATTCCGCCCCCTTATTTTATTTCATAGCATTTTATCCGAAATCGTTGATATTTCACAAGCTTCATACTAAGCGCAACTTGAATTAAACCTATATTTTATCACGGATTATCCATGGAGATTAGTCTACTTAATACGCTAATCGTCTGAGCGAACATAAGCCAAATATATTCATAATAATGTTACAACATGACCTAATTTAATACAACTCACAATTCAAGTAGGTAAGTAGGTACCTAAGTAAAGCAACTCACTATTTTTTGAAGAGCCGCGTTTCTTCCTGGTGGTTTTTAACTATTTAGTTCATTAAAATAAGATGTAGATAGATAGATAGATAGATAAATTCTTTATTGCCACACATAACAAAGAGAAAACTTAATTATAAACAAAAAACAGAAAACAACAGCGTGCGCAAGGGCGGTCTTATCACTAAAAGTGATCTCCTCCAGACAACCCATTTCTTAAGGAACTTTAAAAAGGAGCGGGAAAGTGCAACAATAATAATAAGCATGCAACAATACTATACTACATAAACTATACATACTAATGATACATAAATAACTAAATATAAATAAATATAAACATATAGCAGTACATAAACCTACATACAAACGAAAATACTTAAATATTCTATAGCATATTAGAAAGGTAATATTCCTTTACACGACTCTTAAATATGTTTATACTTGGATTAATAATTGCGTGGAATTCTGACGTTTGTGACGTTCAGAAGTCACAAACATTTTTGTTTTGATCACATGCACCTATTGCCTGAAATAAATAATTTATCATTGGTCACTAGCAAAATCCAAATAAGTACATATTATCTACTTACTAAATAATGAAATAGTCCTTTATTAGAATTAATAACTTTGCTAAGAAAGGATAAAAGAAAAAAAAAGAAACAAAAATCAATAATCATAATTAATCTTTAGCCATTGTTACTAATATTAGATTTACAAACTAGATTCCACGCGGATTAAGGATTTGTGATCCTCGCGGGAACTTTTTCTTTTTCGGGAACCGGGAAATTTTCCGGGATAGTGCCTATGTCCTTCTCCGGGATACAACCTACCTCAATACCAAATTTCGTCGAAAATCGGTTGAAGAGGGACCGGGAAAGCGTAGCAGACAGACAGACAGACACACTTTCGCATTGATAATATTAGTATGGAAGTATGGATCCTTTTTTTAAGGCAATGAACAAAATCTTATTTCACGCGGATGAAGCCGCGAGCATCAGCTAGTTATAAATAATTAATTTTGTAGAAGTAAAAGAAACGTCAATGATACGTCGATGAAACGTGAATGATGATGATGATGTATTGTACAATACATACGAGTTACTATCATTCAAACGTAATCTACCTAAATCCTAGATTCCCTAGTTTTAGACGTGAGAGTAGACTGCAGTGGCTGTCGTGCTCCGGAGCCTAGACTCGACTGTATTGGTGACTGCAGCAGCGGCTTTCTGCTAGTAACCGTACTAACCGTAGTAAGATATTCATTCCATTAGCTAGTTAACGACAGCGTTAACTAGCTAATGGAATGAATATCTTCGTCGCGCTCGGGCTTATATAGGGCTCCGCCGCTTCGTTCTTCGCAGAGACACGTTGGTCGGAGCGCACCGAGCGAGATGGTTAGTCGATGTGTGAGCAGGAATGTATTCGATTCGAGCCGCGCGTGCAATGCTTGTTACAGTATTAAGTAAACTTATCATCATCATCATCGTTGTCGTCGTCATCCTTATCATCCTCGTCATCTAAAGACACATATTCTTCAATTACATGTTATATGCACTTTAGCCATCTGTTTAAGGTGACGTTAGCTCCCTCAACCAAAAGCTCTTTCACTTCCGCCATCTTGTTTTTTGCAACATCCAAATTGCAATCCAAGTATGAGCCCAAACCAACTCAATTGGATTAAGCTCACAATGGTAAGGGGGCAATAATAATTGGAGTACCTACAGTAATCCCTTATTCTGCTGCCAACTCGTCCACGACATTTTTATTATATTTATGTTTTTCTTTAGCTATGTCCAATAAATTTACCTTCAACTGCAAATTGATATTAATCGACATAAAAGTGTCGAAAATAATAATTTCTAATTTTCAGTTAAAAAGGTTTGTTACTCATGCGTGGTGTGACCAGTTGTTTTGCTTTGTTTTCCCACATTAATTGTTTCAATATTGATATTTAATAACATTTAACGGATCAGCCTAGCAATCGAAAGAGGTAATAGCTTGTTTACTAAAAAAACAAAAAAAATAATCTAAGCGTCTGTCGGCCGTCATCCTGATGATCATGTCATTCGACTTACAGCTTGAATGTTCAAATGTGCTCTTGTTACTTGCTATTGCCACTCACGAAAAGTTGAACGAATACTAACAACTGGCTGGAAAAAGAATGATATTCAAGCATGGTTAACGTTAAAGAATTTAAATGAAACTATGTTGAAGGTAAACTTATTGGACATACATAGTAAAGAAAAGCATAAATATAATAAATAATGTTGTGGACGTGATGGCAGCCGAACGAGGGATCACTGTGATCCGATTACCCGCTTACCATTGTGAGCTGAATCCTATTGAGTTGGTTTGGGCTCAAGCTAAGGGGCATGTGGCAAAAAACAATAAAACTTATAAAATGGCGGAAGTGAAAGAGCTTTTAGTCAAGGGACTGATTAACAATGTCACCCCAAACAAATGGCAAGAGTGTATATCACATGTTATTAAAGAAGAGAACAAACTATAATTGTATTGACCATTAAATTGACAGGTGTCTGTGACACTTTCAATATAAATGTCGGTGACGATGTCATGGACGATGAAAACGATGACGATGATGATAACAATTTACAATAAAGTTTAGTATTATTTTAGTTGGATTTTTCTTTATCCTTTCTAATTACTTAAGGACTCTTTCAGTCTTCAGTCGGTAATAAGTATTTGGATCCTGCTTAAGCACGTTATTTACATGTATGCACATTACGTGTGCAAATATAAAATGTTTGTAACGTTTGTCACTTGAAATTAAAATAGTGCTCTATTAATTAATTAACAATTTAATTTAAACTAACACTGTTATAAATTTAGGCTTTAGAATCCATAGCAATACTTATAATTTATTAGAATTTTTACCCTATTTTGTGGGAATTGTTTTAACTATGGTATCCACCAAGAAACGTCAGAATTCCACGCAATTATTAATCCAAGTATAAAGACTTTGACTGCCTAATGTCGCTTGCTTGTCGCTTATTGTCGATGTAGGTACTTATTACAAATAAATTACCAATAAATATTTCCAAATCTGTTTATTTTTCGGAGCAGAGCCTCGTAAGTTAAACAAAACAAACATTGAATGACGCATGACCAGATAATAAAGAAATATTAATTAGAAGAGAGAAATTGGATTAATTTATCTGCTTAAAATACGATCAACAAAAAAGGTTTTGCAAGACAATTACTCAGAGCCGGCATTTTTTTTTACACTTCACTGAGTGTCATTGAGATTATTTTGTTTCACGTTTATATTTTGTTTCATCAGCCGCGTGTAAAGCAGACGACCTTACAAAGCAAAATTTGGAAATGAGTGTACTTTCGCCCTGATAATATTATTATTTTAATTAATCCATACTAATATTATAAATACAAAAGTGTGTCTGTCTCCTACACCTTCATTGTCCATCTATTCAACCGATTTTACTACATTTGCTATACCTAAAAATTACTTTACCCATTTATGGAGATACTTAGGTACATCATACTTATAATATTATAAATGTGAAAGTGTTTGTTTGTTGGTTTGTTGGTTTGTCCTTCAATCACGCCGCAATGGAACAACGGATCGACGTGATTTTTGGCATGGATATAGCTGAGGACCTGGAGAGTGATATGGGCTTCTTTTTATCCCGGAAAATTAAGGGATTCCCGCGGGAATCAAAAAACTTACACCACGCGGACGAAGTCGCGGGCATCAGCTAGTACCTACCTAATAAGGATTAACAATGATAAACTTTATACACAAAATGGACTCAGACTCTAGGTCGTAGCTATAAACCTACCATTTTAATTTTTTATAGCGGGCTAACAGGTTAGCCCGCTACCATCTTAGACTGCATCATCGCTTACCATCAGGTGAGATCGCAGTCAAGGGCTAGCTTGTAGTGGATTAAAAAAAAAAAAAAAAAAAAAAAAAAAAAAACCAGTAGCTGTATTACAAAATAGATGCATCAATCATTAATATTGTTGTGATTACAAAGTCAGCTTTGTATTTATGGTTTTCCTGCTGCAACAAATGATTTTGGTTTATAGTGAAAGAGTATAAGGGCGAAAACGCACATCACAGTTATGTGTGCTTCCGTTTTGTACAGACCCGGTTGATACAACGTAACGTGTTTCACAATATACGATGCGAGCGTTTCACACTAACGTTTTTTCTTGTCCTGACTCCTGTCAGTAGTGTGATTTTACCCTTAGCCAGTCAAAGGTGAATGCTATCGTTACACTGTAGAAATCATTTCTAACCCTTATATGTTAGCAACAAGATAGGTATGTTTTACTTCCTTGATTACCTATTATATATTTATTATTTACCTACCATAGTTCTATTTATAATCTGGTAACGTAGCCGAAGTATGTTTATATCGTTATCAATTTATGTTTGAGTAGGTGGTAGAATACCAACCTTGACCAAATTAGGCTTGTGCCTGTGCTTACCCAGGTATATTTTGTTTGTAACTAACCTATTTAAGATATAGATTATTATTTTGCTTTTCCTATTACATAATGTGTTAAATTATATTTTTAAAAAACGTTTTTAAAATCAAGCTTTTCTCGTCCGCCATATTGAATTTTTAGTGTGACGTAAGCTTTCGTATTTTTCTAAGCAATTTTTAAAATTGATTAACATATTATGGGGGTGCATAAATAATAACCATGTCAACCAAACTAAACGTGTAGGTATACAAAATTTCAGCTCAATCGGTTGGGGATAGGTACATGTTTTAAAATTCAGTTGCAAGATTTGACCTAAAGAAACACACAAATATTGCAAGTGAATTAAAAGCTCGTTAATAGGACTCAAATACTGAAAGCCATCTCAAAAATGGTAAGATTCCGAAGTTGTACCTATTTGAATACTTTGTCCAGACCCATGGACATAATATTATAATAGAGGCCAGACGACACACGTCAAAAAACAGCTACAAATAATTGTATTTACCTGAGAACTGAAGGAAATCAAAGTCCCTAAAAGTAGGTAGTATTTATACTGAGATACAAAATACATTCAACAAAATGTTTACTCGTAGTGACGTATATCACGAACATATTTTGTAGCACCAAAGGGACCGCCCAATGCGTTGCCGGTGGCTTATCTGCCCTATGAAGAGCCCCATATTGTAATCATGAGGGAACACAGAAAATAATCATACGGATACTTGCATATAGGTACCGCTGGAAGCTGGTTCCATAATTTGCAGGTAATCCTTTTGAACTTCGGTCCACTTCCTTTTGAATTATGAGGCTTCTATAATTAAGGTGCTTTACCTGAACCTTCTACAAGGATGAGTTATTAAAATTTCATGTTAAATTTAATAACATTTCCTATAAATTAATTCCTAATTAGGGTGATAAATTGTATAGCCATAAGCGGTACCTATATGCAAGTATCCGTATGATTATTTTCTAACGAATCAATAGTAGGAGTGGTGGTGTAGTACCTATTTAGGTATATGTGATCAAGAAGATAAAGGAAATAGATAAATTTTGTTAGTTTAAAATTTAATTCTTCGTACACTTATATCTTATTTTGAACTAAATCCTAAACACCGAAGTCATATCCTCCGAACCGCGCCCACGGTTGACGGCGAATGTGAAAAAGTATGACCCGTTCTTACACATATGAGTTAACTATATAAGACTTCACGGGCCCGTTTTGCTCTCATTTCGAATTACGCTAAGCTAAACACAATTAGTTCTCAAATTGCGCTGGTGTTGTGTTTGTTTATTTGGTGTAAATATACAAAAACAAACCTTTTGTGTATTAAATCTAAACATGAAATCGGTAAGCCAAAATAGAGAAAAAATATATAGTTTTTAGTGCTGTGCTGTGTCGCGCGTTGAAGTCTTTTATTGTGTGTAAACAAACCGGCATGTTTTACGAACCTTGGAAATCATACTAATATTATAAATGCGAAAGTGTGTTTGTTTGTTGGTTTGTCCTTCAATCACGCTGCAACAAAGCAACGGATCGACGTGATTTTCGATTTGTATGGGTATAATTGAGGACCTAGAGAGTGACATAGGCTACTTTTTTTCCGGAAAGTTAAGGAGTTCCCGCGGGAATCAAAAAAACCTTATCCACGAGGACGAAGTCGCGGGCATCAGCTAGTTACTCTATATAATCAAGAGACTGCAAAAACTTCTATCATCGAATTCGAGAGTAAAAGGAGGCTAGATCTGGACATTTACCGTGACCAACTTAAAATTAGACCTCCAATATAGCTTATAATTATGTTAATGGTACCCTGTCATGTCCTCACTGCGCGCGTTTATTCCGTGCTAAAATGGGGTACATCAGCCACATTAGGGCACATGAGCGAAGCCCTTATTCAAATTCAAATTAACAGAGATTCAGTCGCAGTTGCCGAACTCGGCAAAGGAATCATCATCATCATGATTTGACTTATTTAGCTTGCAATATTTAACATTTGTAAAAAACAATTTCATTAATAATTAAAATTAGTAGGTCTAGTTTTAGTAGTAAAATACGATAAATTTTCCTTGGATATATTTATTATAAGTAAACTGGTAGATATGTGACTACTGGTGATCTACCTATGAATATGTGCAGCACTAGAGGAACTGCCAACGAGCTGCCCGCTTATTAGGATTTTTTTTATCTTCATAAATTGTTAATACGGGCTGTATTCGGTAGTAAGGTAATTGTCAAACAATAGATTATAATAGACAGTAATATATGCAAATTTTATGCGTTTTCAGATAATACTGGTCGCCGTGGCATTCCTTTCAAATACATTCGCTTATCACGATCCTGACCTCAACTACCATTTGAGCCAAGTGCAGAATGTACAAGGCTGTGGTGACTCTGGCTACTCTTACCCGACTCCGGCTGTCCAGCTATCTGTATCGAATGTAAAAGCTACTGCTGCGCCATTATTCCAGTCAGGCGTATCTTCAAACGCGTATAAAAGTTCAGGTGCTTTTGCGCAAAATGTTCTGTTCCAAGCGGCACCCAGAGCTTATCAAGCCCCAGCTGCAACTTATCTTCCACAACCGGCTCCGACATACCTCCCGCAACCATCAGTAACGTATTTGCCCCAACAGTCACTAACGTACCAAGCGCCGCAAACTTTTGGTGGCTCAGAATATTCTCAAAGTGAACAAAACGGATACGCCACTACAGCTGGATTATCGAGTACACGAACAGTGATTCCACAAAGCCACTACGCTCAGGCTCCGATTATAGCGAAAGTAACAGCCGCACCATTACAAGCCAAATTCGCTTTTGCCCCACCGAGAACAACATATGTATCCCAAAATCTTGCGTCCCAGCAATCTTTATACTCTACTGGATCCTTAGCAAAAGCTTCTCTGAACTCTTTCACATCATCAGGTGGACCTGTTGTGTCTCAAGTATACGCAGCACCATCTACTGGATACGCTACTTCATCAGCACTGAATGTGCAACCGCAAGCTCAGTTTTCTATCCCAGCCTATTCTTCTGTCAGTTACAACCAAGCTTCAGCTAAAATTGTAGCGCCAGTTACTTCTCAGTACACAACATCTTCCGTTTCTCATGTTTCGACACCAGTTGTTTCTCAATATAGCGCTCCAGTGGTGTCCAATTATGCTGCACCTAGTGTTAGTCAGTATTCAGCTCCCACAGTTACTCAGTATTCTTCACCAGCTGTGTCCTCAGCTAGGCTCGTTCAGTACTCAGCCCCTGTTATAGCACAAAAAGCCGTGTCGATCGCTACACAGTACTCAGCACCCACCGTGACACAATACTCCGCACCTCTAGCGCAATATTCAATCCCAGCGGTCTCCCAACAATCACCCCATAGCGTGCGATACTCAGCGCCTGTGCAGTCAGCCGTGTCTCACGTAGCGGCTCCAGCTGTTGCAGTAGCCCGAGTGTCATCCGGTTCACACATTGGCAAAAATGTTCACACAGAATTTTTGGAAAACTATGTAAGTACCTTTTTACTAATGATTATTTACCAGATGACTCCCAAGAATCAATATGGATTTAGGTTTTTTCAAATCCCGTGAGTACTCTTTGGTTTTTCGGGTTATAAATTATGGGATATACTGAAGTTATCTTACCTATCAAATTTCATCAAAATTGGATAGGTAGAGGTATAAGCGGTAAAGACTTGGGTTATGAAAAATTGACAGACATAATATAATATAATTTATAGATTATTTATAGACAGATTATATATAGATTAGTGTGAATTTGTACGGAAATATGGAATAAATATTATATAATAAATAGCGATTTATTTATAGAATGATCGTGTTCTATAAAGTTGACATACTAAATGTACAATATTAAAAATTTATTATTAATATATTAGTTAATACAAGTCTCAATCAAATAATCACAATACATCTAAAAATCTTTTAAAAAATTATAATATAATAACTAAAATATATTAATAAAAAGAGTCCCTTAAGGAAAGGTTTCGAAGATACTGGCAGCGTTCCCCCTTTAAATACTTAGCTAGACTAATTCTTTGTTCGAGGTAGCTGCCAGCTCTTCGGTGTCCTGTGATGAAATAAATTGTATATAAATAAAATAAATAAATAAACATTCTAAATTGCTAACGACATAGTAGAGCATTAATTTAAGTTTATCATTTTTAAGTTTATCATTTTTTTTCCTACTTAGATTTTCAATCTAGTCATTCTGGTAAAACTTACTTAAAATTTGAAACAATTTTTTTTTAATTAATTTTGTTCGCTACGTTTTATAGATATCTACAAATACTGTTGTAGGTATTATTATATCACTATGTTAGGTATATCATAACAAATTAAAGGTACAAAGTAAAACCCTGAACTAAAAGGCTGAACAATATAATATGTGACTGCCTTGACAGTTTTTTGTCGCTAACCACTTCCCTCGAGTATTCTAAAGTGGGTTAGGTACAAGTTATAAGTACTTGTAGATAAAGTAGTAATAATCTATTTCACCATATATTTATCGCACCCCGAGGGATATTAATCATCTATGTATTACATAATATTATCAATTGCCCGTATTTTGAAATGGTAGGTCGCCAAATCGTAGGTATAAACTAGTTTTACGAGATCAGAAATTTCGATAAAGCTCAATTAAAATATATCGTAAAACATACTCGTATGTGCTGTAATCCTAATTGTAATATGTACATGTGTGTAAAACATTACAATACTTAAATGTCTATTTCACTTGCTAACTACATAAAACATAAAGCTTTACGTTTTAATAAATTAGGTAGGTAAGTACTTGAAATATTTCCCACAAGTACTTAGGTATAGTTCTAGGGAGTAAGTAGGTAATAAACTATAGCAATCATATTTACGAATAGCCTAAGTTTCTCAAAATTGGCTTTAACGATTTGGTGGGAGTTTTGTATTTGGATACTGTCTTCATGCCTGGTACCCCGCGAGAAGTTGTCACATGCAGGAAAGTCGCCGAGCCCTGTATTTAAAAATTTACAACCGTTATTCAGTTACAAAAGGCTTTGAAATGTGAAAGCAAAATTTAAAAATATTACTTTTTATGTCAGATACCTACGACGATTCAATTATAATACGAATTCAAGAAACGTTCACCTGTACATAAATTAGAAATAGGATCTAACTATCGGGCTATAAACGAAACAAATCTATATAAAGGCTTGAGTAAGATCACGCCCACAATAAATACCTATTTACGTTTAATACCGATGTGAGTACAAACATCGTTGTTGCAATACACTTTTTAAAAAATAGGAACAGAATTCAATTAATATAGTAAGGGACCTCCATGTACCTACCTACTATGGTCATTTTTATTTCAATTAATATAGAGCCACTTAATCACAATTTCAGGAAGGTGGAAACTACTTTCGACATTACATTTTACATAAATACCTATAATTGTCATTTGTACCTACAACTAAATAACTAGAATTCATTATAATTTAAAAGCTTTAACACGATAAGCTTTTAGGTAGGTAGGCAATTTAAGTTAATTCTCGTAGTCGAAGGCTGACTCACTTTTATGTGTACCTACTGTACACTGAATATACTTACGATAAAAGGCATTATTTGCACATTTTAGGTACAATTAACGTCTCTAACAGTTTGAGATATTGGCTTGCTCAATCATTTCGATGTCGATTGCTTTTCATTGAGAGGAATTTCAATGGGACTTTAGTACACAAAATGTAACAAATTAATGCCGCAATATTAAACCTTATTCATTTCACATACCTAATACTAAATTATTCATATTAAAACTATAGTTATAGCGACTTCTCATCCGCAAGGTTTTATTATTTCTGTTGGGAAACACCCCTAATTCTGTTGGGAAACACCGCTACATCCTCCAGCATGCAAGCTCTTCGTGCCGAATGCAATACCTACTATTAGGATGACAGTTAGCATTTTCTCATAGTGACTGAGATCAAAAGATAAACCTACTTGTATTACCATAATAGCATCTGGATTGGGATAGGTGTGCATAAAATCCCTCAACACACCTTTATAAAATTAAAGCGATGCGATGCTGCCGGTAATGACGCGACGCGGTAACTCTTTATGACACGTGCATGCTAATTTGCATCTCCCACATGCATGCCAGACTTAATTTACTAACGAATTTAATCAGGAACTAATTCACCTTAAACTACTTTCACTGGACCTAACTACATTGCTGATGTTGTTAGTCTGACATGTGCTTAAACCACAAATCATTTAACTTGTCCCAGGAAATTGGTAAGTGCAATACCTAAAGGTATAACCACACACTAGGTATAGTGTGTTGTTTAAAGGTATAACCTCACACTTAGTGTAAAACACCATACTATAGTGTGTGGTCCTGGTTACACCTTTGAAACAAAAAAATATGGTCAAGTTAGGTACGGGGTAGGTACCTAAAGGTTATAAAACTGATCCGTTTCAGGGTTTCGCATTTGAACTGATGACTATAATTATGGGAACAAATTAATAACGTGATCTTCGAAATCGTGATCTAACGAAAAGCCAATTTCGGCTTTTTATGTCGCAAACTTGAAATTTTCGTTTTCGTGGTAGTTTGTACCTAGATAGGTATTAATATGAAAAGCGGAACATTTCAACTAAAGTTTTGGATCGATTTGCAATAATAATGTACTCCGTGTCACATGGTAATTGGTACACTATATTAGGTATCTATTATGCAATGCCTTGTTACTTAAATGGTAAGTACTTAGTATGCATGGTAATCGATTTTAATAGGTACACATAAATCATATTCACAGCAAACGTTTATATTAAATTGACAGATTTATTGATTCGTATGCCGTGCATTCCGACGATTACAAAAAGCTCTGCGGTGTAGCAACCCTTTTCGCTAATAGGAAAATTTCTTTCCAAAAAACCGACTTCCAACGCCTCTGTAAAGTAGCCTAAGCGTTGGAAGTCGGTTTTTTAAATGAATTTTTATTTTTAACTTTTTAGTGTCAGGGTTGAGGATTTGGTGTCAGAATTTTTTATGGGACCACCTCGAGAGCTTTCTCTAACGACTGAAAAAAAAAATTCAAATCAGTTCAGAAACCACGGATATATGTACCGACATACATTTTAAAAAAAAATACGTGCCTCCTCCTTTTTTGGAAGTCAGTTAAAAATTACATAATTTTCTAAGATTAGTATACTAGTCAAAGATTTAGGCAATCGGAAACTCCTTACTTCAATTGACTTCGTCCGCTTGATTTAAATTTTTTGATTCCCGCGGGAACTCCTTAATTTTTCGGGATAAAAAGTAGCCTACGTCACTCTCCAGGTCTTCAACTATCCCATACCAAAAATCACGTTGATCCGTTGCTCCGTTGCGGCGAGAATGAAGGACAAACCAATAAACCAATTACAAACCAACAAACAAACACACTTTCGCATTTACAATATTAGTAAGTATGATTATATATATAACATAATTGCTGCAGCAACCAACTGTGGAGATTATTACCGCACTCTGTTCCGCTGATCTGGATAGATTAAAAAAATTTAATTTCATCCTCCTATTTTTCAGGATGCCCACCCCCGCTACGCATTTGAGTACGGAGTGAACGACCCTCACACCGGTGATATCAAGCAACAGAAAGAAGAACGCGATGGCGAAGTTGTCAAAGGTAAGATAGCAGTTACAAACCCTTGTAATACACAAATTAATTACAAGCTTTTTTTAGTTTCACCTGCCCGGTGCCTATCTGCAATGAAATCTTGCAAGTTAAATTTGACCCGGCTCGATCTTAAATTTTGCCACGTTTATTTTGGATGCATGGTTAGCTAAGTGACGTCATTCTAAATCCAATATGGCGGACTCCCAAAGATGGCGGACTAGTTATTATTTATGCACCCCCATGATGTGGGTACCTATCAATTATGGTTTGAAAGAGTTGAAAATGACGTCACACTAAATTCAATATGGCGGACGATAAAGGCTTGTTTTTAAAAAGTTTTTTTTTAATATTATCTTGTTTCAAATGAAACCTTTTAATATTCGAAGTTACAACATTTTTAATTTATCCTTTTGAATTTTCCGAACGATTCCCCTTTTTCACTCTCCATGTCTTTAACTAGGTAGCATACCAAAGCCGATTGATCCATTGCTCTATTGCGACGTAATTTAAGAACGAACAAATACGTTCGCATTATAGGGTTCCTTTTGCCTACTATTAGCAACTGGTTAGGTATTCAAGCGCAAGGTGGCTAAATGCCGATTGGATGGGCCACCAAGAATACCTAAATAATTAAACGGCCCTTTCTGTTCGCCGGATTAATTTTACACGTAATACAGATGCTGTTTTAATTTATCCAGGTCAATACTCATTGGTGGAACCGGACGGCTCTGTACGGACGGTGAACTATATCGCCGATTGGGAGACTGGTTTCCACGCGAACGTTCACAACAGCAAAGACAACCGGCACTAGGTATTGCTGCGTACACTTTTAAGGCAACGGTCGACCGGCGATATTGTCCCACACAGGTACGTAGGCAAAGCACTCAAACATTAGAAGAAACGAAGCCCTTACGAAGAATAAACTATTATACATATAATATTATAGACTCTTTACGTGAAGGAGTTCAAGAGTTAAACCTGAATGTTATATTATATGCTCGTAACTCATAACTAGTTACTTTGTGATATCAAATAAACATGATCTTGTCTGTAATTTTGACGTCCTAAAGCACTAGGCTATATTTTTTACGCAAACGAGTTCATAATTATAGGTACCTACCAACCTAATTATAATGGTCCAAGTTGTAAGATATGTATTTACTAGGTACATACTGTCTTCTTTTCTAAGTCTGGTATGAGGAAGTGTGGACTAGGGCTTTCGAATACCGGTTTTTTTCAATACCGGTATTAATACCGGAAAGAAATGCCAAGCCGCACAGGGTCCTAAATTCAAAAACTAATTTTTCCCTCTGAGTGATCAAAAGTGACTTTTTTTCACTGGTTTTAAGCAATAAAGATGCTCTTATTGAGCTAATGTGCTTAAGATACAAGTTTTAAACTTAGCTGAATAAAAATGTACCAAGAAATATATGCCACTGTTTCGTTTATAGTGTCACCAATACCGGTATCCCGGTATTAGACATTTCAATACCGGTATTCAAAACGGACGAAAAAAGTCCAGGATCCCGGTATTGGAAGCCCTAGTGTGGACCAATTGATCGATTTCATGTAATTTACTATTTATTTTGCTTGTACCTACTGATACGAGATTTTATCATCGTTATTCATTCGAATAGGGGATCTAATTGTTACATGAATGTATTTGATAGAATATCGTATACCTACGATACAGGAATATTATCATTGTCTGAACCGAGCCTAAAGCAACTGAACTACGATTGCCTTTTACGCTGTGTAAATGAAGCCTGAACCGGTAGTTCGCAACGTTTTTCCACCAGATAGGCTACTTTTTGCATTGCATTTGAGTGTTTTACTCACACGGTTTGCTAAGTTATTTTAAAAAATCCTTGGCCCTATTTTTTAGCTCTTTTTGTACCAAAAATGTATCTACTGTCACTTATCTAATCAAAATATACATGTGATTTGTGACTAATATATTTGACATAGGTCAACCTATAACCATAAAACATAATAATGCAGTGCGTAAAAATAGTAAGGGCCAAAACATTTAATAAGCTTTCTCTTTCGTAACAAGTCTTGCGTTTTTTAACAACACAATTCACGCCAAAATATTACGCAAGGTGAAAGTAGCGTCCTTTAAAAATCTGGTTGATGCACTCTACTTCTTTTTCGGGCATTTGCGTCTGCAAAAACTGGTAGGTAACCATTAGGTAACCTACCTTTGTAATAATAAAATTGCGTAATGTACCCGCTAAAAAACCTACCTGCCTCCTTTAACTTTGATATGGTTACGATTAGGTACCTAATAAAATGTAAAACTTCAATTTTTAAGTTTTAAATACTGGTTCAAGAGGATCACTTACGCAATATTCATACCAAGTAGGTAGGTAGGTACGTGGCCTATTCTGTACACAATCTATAAACCAAAATGACAGCTTTTAATCTAATGCTGCCCATTTCCGCAGTTAGTATTATGGAAAGGATAGCAATATAAATAGAGCTGTCATTTTAGTTTAGAGATGGTGTGCACTAGAATTTGCCTAAATAATCCTAACACGCTCGGCCGATGCATTAGTGAACAGGTTAGATAGGTACATACTTATTTATTATATTTCGTACGATGACATGGCACATATTATATGGGATACTTTTGGGATTCAATATAAAATTACCTATATGTCAAAGATCGCTGAACATTATTATTGAATCTAGTGTACAGAGGTTTCAACGCTCTCGCTAGCTCGTTTAAAATTTCACTTAATCCAATTTTGATTAAGCAGGTAATGGATATTTTAAGAATTAATATTATTAGGTATATTTAATATTATTATATTTTAACATACGGACTAAGATAATGTTTCCTATCTGTTGACATGGGTTTACCTACTTAACATTGTTTTTCACAACGAAATCTGAAAGTTCGGTTTAGCTTCTAATATTTATAATCCCTTTTTATTTTGTGCCATAGAATATAGTGCATAGAGCGCTTGTGTTTAGATCATATATCTGCTTAGTAGATACGTAGTTTTTTTTTTATCCACTACAAGCTAGCCCTTGACTGCGATCTTACCTGATGGTAAGTGATGATGCAGTCTAAGATAGTAGCGTACTAACCTGTTAGGGGCATGGCAGTTATTAAAAACCCATACCCCGTCGGTTTCTACACGGCATCGTGCCGGAACGTTAAATCGCTTGGCAGCACGTCTTTACCGGTAGGATGGTAACTAGCCAATGCCGAAGCCTCCCACCAGGCCAGACCAGGGAAAATCCAGAAATTATAAATTTCCAAATTGCCCTGCCGGGGATCGAACCCGGCAGTTACCCGGCGGGGAGTTTAGTTGTGTATATAATTTGGACTACGATTATTGTTTCGTTATTTAAATATGCACTTGTATTCATATATTTTATTACTTTCATAATTCATCATCAATTTCATGATTCTTTCACATAGTTTTCTTTTTTATACCTACCTAATTCTTAACATTTTTTTACCACAAAAGTCTGAAGTTACTTTAAATATGTAAATACCTATTGTTATCATGTTATTCTCATAATATATCTGCTGAATAAACAAATGTAAATTGTATGATTCAAATAAAAGAAGCAAAAACATAACATTGGTTTTTATTTTCCTATTATCACAAGACGTTTCCCCTTAGAACTATCTATTGGGGCCAATTCTGTTTAGCACAATCTCTAAAATAAAATAACAGCTCTAAACCTAGTTGAGCCTCTTTCCGTACGGAGTATTATGAAAGGGATAGCAATATAAATAGAGCTGTCATTTTAAGTAGTTTAGTTTAGAGATTGTGAAAAACAGAATTAGCCCCAATCAGTATATATAAATATTTATTAAATTAATCTGAATTACTTATGTCATAAGAAATTTCGTTACTTTGTTTCCATTGTAGTAGCATTTCGGACATACAAAATCTGGATCTGCAGTCTTATTGGCCTGGAAAAGAAAACAAACAAAATTAAGTTATTAAAGCATAAGTGACATTTAAGTTTGTGTTCATCAAAATATTACTAGAAAATAATATTGCTTAAAAAGTATTCCTTACGACTTACGACACGCGCGTAACCCTTCCGTACGCGAGGCAGCTGCAACGCGTTTGAACTTTGAATTAACCGCGCGACGCGCCGCGCATATCACAGCGTCATTTTCACCCTTAACTTGAAGACATAAAGCTTTTTCGGACCAACCCAAGCCCATTCCGCGTCTATAGATAATATGGGGACACCCTTTTATGGGCTAGATTAGAACTTGTGAAGAACAAGCTAACAGGTTTTCACACACTAATTTTGCTACTTCCTTTATAAAAATATAGTGGCAAAAACGCAATTATTTCTTCTTCCATACTAACTATCCATTTAGTAAAAATATTTAGCATGAATAATATGTAAAAGAGGGTTCACACGGTAGCTAAAAATTTTATAAAAATCTAGAGAATCTAGACCTTCTAGATTTTTAAAATTTATTAAAATAATATCACATAAAGTAATAATGTGTCAACGAAAGAAATTTACATTATAAAACATCTTATTATCACCCTCTGGACTTTTTTTGGCAATTGCTGGCATACGGCTATAAAAGAGCCAATGTACATATTGTTTTTTTTATAATGAATCTATTTCTGTGGAAGTAGAAGAAAAGTTACTTACCATCAAGCAGTAATAGCAAAAGATGTGCGAACACCCCATAACATGAGGCAAAATAGGTTTTTCTGAACAGCACGCACATGTGGTGTGCATCGTCATTTTGGCAGCACCACATTTGGTTGGTTGACCTGTGTGATTCCTCCACCACATGTATTTTAGTATTTTTGACATTCTTTGCCTTAAGCCAAACATGTTCACTAACGAAAGCACAGTCCCTATTAATTCCTGTAATTAAAATAACAATGAATTTTACATTAATTAGCTATTTTAATTGACACAAAACTTCCATTATTATAACAAATAAAGTTTATAATTTATTATTACTAACTTATTGCAAATATCTAAGCTCCAACTTTTCTTGCAAGGATTCATGTTTTCTATTGGAATTTTTGATACTCAAAGAATATTTCCTACTTTCATCAGTCCATACGTCATGAAGTGATGCACTTATATAGATTTTTATTTATACAGATTGATAAACTATAAAATATAGATACTTCAACTCACCTTGGTGCTTGTATACTTGTAAACATGCTACTTGTATACTGCCACGTCACTGCCAAGCATACATATAGCACGCAGTGTTGAGAGAATGAATAAATAAAGTATGAATTGAAGTATCTGAGTTCATGTTACATTTAATTACATATAAATAAATTGTAAAGTTGAATAAAAAAAAGTTACTTACAATAAGGTTATGCCACAGTAACTCTCTAGTCCAAGAAAAATCTGTAAGATCTTCTCTTGTAAGTTTATCTGCTGTCAATTCAAGACCCAGTATGAAATCAATAACTGATGGATGTTTACCACTCTGTATGAAACGGAGAAAGTTGATAATCTCCCAAATCAACTGGAACGTCTCCATTTTATTGAAGCAATTCTGTATATTTGTATTTGATGTAAAACTGTACATTGCTCTGTCTCTCATATATCTCAACCCAATAGTGTAAAAGAAGTACCAATATAATTTTCTACGAGAATAGTTATCAGTCTTGTATTTCAGAGACAACATTTGCTGGCCAAATGTACTTGATTTGTCACATACTGAATTTTTAAATATCCATGTTCGTATAAGAAGGTCTATTTCAGGAAGTATTGGTTGCAGCACACCAGGCTAAAACAGAAATACAGGTTTACTTAATTACTTTTTGTTTTGAAAAGTATGCAGTCAGATGCTAGTGGGCTAGCTTGGAAGGGGTATGAAAGATGTATTAAAGTGGTATGTCTATGACTGTACGATTGTAACTATAGCCACTGCCGAATCCTCCCACCATAAGGAGCACGAGTTTAACTATAGAGAATTTCTTAATTGAAAACTCCAATACCTAACAATTTTTATGCCCGATCGGGAATCGAACCCAGGACCTCGTGATCCGCAGTCGACTATGCTAACCGCTTGACCAACGAAGCAGTAAGTACACACACACATAAAATTCCCTTGTGAAATGTTCTAAATTGTAGTGGAAAACCATATTGATATACACTATTGATATATACATTAAGGAAGTGATTAGGTTATTCCTGCAAATTGTTTGACGTGAATTTAAGCTTTTTAAACATCCTGTTTACAATATTTCAAAATTGCTAGACAGTGCATCCCTGCATCGCTACTTATGGAATGTTTCTACCAACTAAATGTATACCAATGCTAAATATGCGAAAGTATCGATTTATAATATTAGGATGGATGGATGGATATTTGTAACCAAATCACGTCAGAACGGCTGAATGGATCTGGATGAAATTTGGAACAGAGATAGATTACAGTCTAGAATAACACATGGCTACTTTTTATCCCGGAAAATTTAAGTGTTCCCGCGGGAACTAAAAACCTTAATCCACGCGGACGAAGTCGCGGGCATCAGCTAGTTAATATTTAGGTACTCGCTTACTTCAAAATATTTTGTTGCCTGAAAAAGTAATTGTTTTAATAAATCCTCTAGCTCTCTATCCAGTTGAATGGAATCCAGCTGAAATGAAAAACAAAATTAAGCTGTAAATAATAAATTATGCTATAAATGTAAATTCTAACTTTTACAAAGATAAAATGTTCTAAAACTTTTCTTTAGGTAGTTACCTGTGTAACGCGAGGTATGTACGTAAGAGACATCTTTTTTAGATTTAAAATTTTTAAGTTTTAAGGGAAATTATTAGGATTTAAATAGGTAGCTTTTAAAACGATTCTAATTTCTATCAGAAACAAACATGTTTATTTGCAGATGTCAAACGTCAATAGCCTCAGAAGGCAGAAAGGCTAGAATCCGGAGCCGTACAGCCAGTTTACAAAAATTAAATGTCAATGAATTGTCATCAGAGACCATAGACATAAATATACTTACCGTACTTAAACCCCTATTACACTGCACTTTACACAGGGCCCTATACAAGGGTGGGCGTGGCCGCTACTGTGGGCGTCGCTATTACACTGCACTATCTATCGGGCCCTATGTCAGTCTGAACGAGAACGTCAAGAGAGTTGTACGAGTATCTTTATATTAATTATCGTTCACTAGGCAACCATTCTATCGAACGGCTGGACCGGTTTTCATGGTTTTTGATTTGTTGTATTTGTTTCCATCCCGAATAGCAGAATAACTATTAAAAACATTGGACAATTGACGAAAACATAAAATAAAAGAAAAAACATTTTCCCTTGATATTCCCATACAAAATGTTCATGGGTTTCGTAACTGTCAAACATCAGAGTCTGGAATAACACACGTCAATCCACGCGGACGAAGTCGCGGGCATCAGCTAGTTCTACATAAAATATGCGAAGGTTTGTGAAGATGTACCTATTGACGTTGTTACTCTTTCACGCATCACGCAAAAACTTCTAAACGGATTTTGATAGATGAGGCATGTCTTTCTTCATCTCAATCACATTCATAAAAACTTCTTTTTCCTTTGGACACTACATAATATTGTCAAAATGCTCATGCGAGCCGGAGAAACACAACTACTGAACAGTACACTGGTCGTGCGACGACTGAGCTCCCTAACCGCCCTGAATGTTATTACATTACCCGGACTGCAGAGCGCAAAGGCAGCTAGGCAAATCGGGACCACCCGAGGGACCCTTCACCCTGTGGCTTATTACACTACACAATTCAAGGGAAGGTTCCCTGTGGAAAGTGCGGTGTAATAGGGGTTTTACTCTGAGCCGTAGACAGAGAAACCTCCGTGACGGTTTGACGACCTCCGTGGCGCAGTGTGTAGCGCTGTTGCCTTAACGTGCGGAGGTCCCGGGTTCGATCCCCAGCAGGGTCAATTTGGGAATTTATAATTTCTGAATTCTCCCTGGTCTGGTCTGGTGGAGGCTTCGGCCGTGGCTAGTTACCACCCTACCGGGTAAGACGTGCCGCCAAGCGATTTAGCGTTCCGGTACGATGCCGTGTAGAAACCGAAGGAGTATGGGTTTAATATAACTGCCATGCCCCTAACAGGTTAGCCCGCTATCATCTTAGATGCATCATCACTTACCATCAGGTGAGATCGCAGTCAAGGGCTAGCTTGAAGTGGATTAAAAAAAAAAAAAACACTTCTCTCACTCTGAGTAAGAGAGTAGAGACAAATAATAGTTACTTGTCTCAGCTCATCAGCTCTTTTTCTGTGTCCCCACCTTAGGGTATTTTCCCCTAGATTTAGAGGATTTTTAAACACTTAGCTTTAGGGTATAAAATTATTTAGGGGAATTTTTAGGGAAAAAAATATTATTAGGGAATTTTTTAGGGAAAGTTTCAACTTTCGGTTCGAATCGGTGACTGCGTGTATCTGAACGTAACTTGGTATGCCGATGTTGCCCATGGAAGTAGGAATCAAGGAATTACGACTATGATGTAGCTCTGGCTACCAAACAAAATATATTTTTCTCTTTCGCACTCATAGATGTGAAGGGAAGAAAGAAGAGATGTCGAATACGAATAAAGCTGCTTTAAGTGTGCGAGGTAAACTGGTGTTTATGGATTTATACGTTATGGTTTAGGTACTAAGTCGCGGGCGGGCGGAAAGTGAAAACCTGAGTTTTCAATTAAAATTATTTTCAAAATTCCAACTTCATTGGCTAAAGTCAAGATCGTCATAGATTTGTGGTAGGCATGTAATATGATCGTTAAATGCTGTGTAAGACGTAAGTGACATATGGGTGCATAATTAGATCTTCACCATAATAATTGGTCAAAACTTATCTGATGGTAGTGTACTTCCTACATAAATGGTTCAGATGGTATTGATTTAGTAGTATTTTTAGTTTAATATAATAAAAAAGTTGAATAAAAGTTTAATGCAGTTTCATTTCTGTTTTATTCTTAGATTTTTTTTTAAGGGAAAACATTTTGACAAGTGCTTATTTTAGGGGAATTTCACGAGGAGTTAGGGGAAATCTAAATCAGAGGGTGGCAACACTGCTTTAATTCTGCCAGAAAATAGCAATGCCGTGGTTGAATTTTTTGGTGGAATTGAATTATTTTATTTTGAATTTTGTAAATTAAGAAGAGAATAACTTGATTGTACTAAGTATTGATGAGTAATGGATTCATAATTCGAAGGTATAATTAAGGCTACGACATGGTTGTCTCACCGCAAAGCCCTGCAAGTGAAACCCAAAGCGTACAAGCAAAAAAGATCAATATGGCGTCCAAACAAACATCAGTGGCAGATACAAGAGCTGATCTAGCTGAATTAGTTAAGAAAAAGGCTGAAGTCGCTGTAAGTGATAAAATTACAAATAAAAATTGTGAGGTATTTAAAGTATATGGTATATATAATGCTTGTGCTTTTTTTAGGAAACCTTAGCTAACTTGGAAAGGCAAATTTATGCATTTGAAGGATCATATCTAGAGGATACACAGCTGTATGGGAACATAATTCGCGGATGGGACAGATACCTCACAACAAACAAAAGTACTAACTCAAAAGCTGATAAAAGAAACAGAAAATTCAAAGAAGCAGAAAGATTATTCTCAAAGTCTTCCATAACTTCTATGGCTGTAAGATTCAATACATATATTAGATCTATACCAATATCATAAATGCGAAAGTTTGGATGTATTATACTAATGATTGAGTTAATCCGTTCAGCCGTTGTGACGTGATCGTCACAAAGGCACGGATCTGGATGAGATTTGGCACAGATAGATTATTGTCTGGAATAGCATAAAGGCTACTTTTTATTCCAGAAAATTAAAGAGTTGCCACGGGAACCAAAAAACCCCAAATGGATGTTTGTTATTTGATCACGCTGAATGGATCTGGATGAAATTTGGCACAGAGATAGATTATAGTCTGGACTAACACATAGGCTACTTTTTATCCCGGAAAATATAACATATATAATAAATAAAACCTCAATCCATGCGTACGAAGTCACGGGCATCAGCTAGTGTATAAAAAGAATGTGCATTTGTTAGAAAATCAAATGTTTCAATGAAACAATGCCTTAATATTCTTGTTGTTGACTTAATCCATACTAATATTATAAATGTGAAAGTGTTTCTGTCTGTCTGTCTGTCTGTCTGTCTGTCTGCTACGCTTTCCCGGCCCATCTTTTCAACCGATTTTGCTAAAATTTGGTACAGGGGTAGGTGGTATCCCGGGGAAGGACATAGGCTAATTTTTATCCTGGAAAATTAAAGAGTTCCCGTGGGAATCAAAATCTTAATCCACGCGGACGAAGTCGCGGGAATCATCTAGTAATATATAAATTTACCTTTAAATGAATATGAATGAATTTACCTTTCTTTTTTAGGCTGTCAGTGGTCTTGTAGACCCTGCGGAAGCTAAGAGTAAGTATTATTTCATTGCTTTTTGGCTTTCGTAGTTCCATAAGTTAGTTATGAGTAACTTGTTTTATTTTTAGATGAAAGAAATAGTGAAACGGAATCTCAGACCAATGAGGATTCTTCTGACACTCAACTCAGCACTGGCATGGGTATGGGTGCATTGAACCATACAACAATACATGGTTCTACAGAAAGTATTGCATCTAAACCTTCAGGAAAACAGCACACCAATGGGAATATTGAGAAGAGCATCAGCAGTGCTCTATTAAAACAAAATGTTTCACAGAAAATTTCTTCACAATCGAATGTCCTCCAAAAAGCATTTGGAAATGACAGTAAGATGTTAGCAGCTGTCGGGTTAGATAGTAGACCGGGCACACCAAAAGACAAAGACATTGGCATTGGGTTGATTAACAAAGGTGATACAACACCAAATTCATTGAAACATAAACTTTCAAACAGTAGCAATAACAGCAACATTAAGAAGAGCAACAACAAGAAAGCAAGACATAGATAAATATTACTGTCTAAATGATTTGATTTACCATTTGAATAAAATTATGAAATTGATAACATTGCTATGGCTACCTGCAGGGTGACCATCTAAAAATGACAGCTACAGTGTAACGATTGCAATCACCTCTAATTGGTTAACACTCTTCCACAATTGGACAAAATCCATTGACGCAGCAAGAATACCATAAATTCAGCCAATCACAACAATTGATACTGCAACATTGATTGATGCAGAAGTTATGCAGTCGCCCTGCAGCAGAGCCTATAGTATGACATGCTTATGGTTAAAATGTTATTTTAATTTGAATGAATAGATTAAAATAAAATTACATTTCAATTCTATTTTTTTTTTATTCATAAGGTTCATAATATAATATTGTGCATTTACTATTGGTTTGACCCATTGATGGGACTACAGGCAATTTTATTCTACACTAGTCGATGCCTGCAACTTCGTCCACGTGGAATATGTTTTTTTTAATTCCCATGGGAACTCGTCAATTTTCTGGGATAAAGTACCCTATGTCACTCTCCAACTATCCCCATGCAAAAAATCACTGATCCGTTGCTCCATTGCAGCGTGATTGAAGGACAACCCAATAAACCAACAAACAAACGCACTTTCGCATTTATAATATTAGTATGATGTGGTCCCACATCAACACTAATAGAATCTTTGTCGATAAAATTCAAACCAAGGAAAACGGGTTTCATTTTTATATATATAGACTAGCTGATGCCCCGCGACTTCGTCTAACTAACTATTTTTCCATATTTTCTCTCAGTTTAAACCTTCCCTGGACTACGACAAACATTTCAAAACCAAAATTAGGTAAATCGGCCCAGCCGTTCTCCAGTTTTAGCGAGACAAACTAGACTAAGAGATACCTGCAGCGTTACATAGGGTTGTGGTATATCATTTTAAAGATAATTAGGAATAGAGTCCAAAAATATATTTTTTTTTGGTATATCATTTTAAAGTTAATTAGGAATAGAGTCCAAAAATATATTTTTTTTAATTTTTCCCCTTAAATTGACGAAATGGGGGGCTTTCAAAGTGGAGATTTTCTAACGTCCAAAGTTGACCTCAGAACTCAATTTTCTGAAAGGCTGAGCCTGAAACTAGATGAATTATTTGAATTATATCCTGTACTTGAACAACAAATACTAAAATTTGATAAATATTATAAGGAAACGAAATTATTTAATTTTTAATGAGTATTTTTAACAGAACTTCACAATGGTGTCAATAGATGGCGCTAATGTTAAAATTTACCTATTACAATGTTTTCTGAAAGGTTGAGCCTGAAACTTGATTAATTATTTGAATTATATCCTGTACTTGAACAACAAATACTAAAATTAGATAAATATTATAAGGAAACGAAATTACTTAATTTTTAATGAGCTTCAGTATTTTTAACAGAACTTCACAATGGTGTCAATAGATGGCGCCAATGTTAAAATTTACCTATTACAATGTTTTCTGAAAGGCTGAGCCTAAAACTTGATCAATTATTTGAATTATATCCTGAACAAATACTAAAATTAGATAAATATTATAAGGAAACGAAATTGTTTAATTTTTAATGAGCTTCAGTATTTTTAACAGAACTTCACAATGATGTCATTAGATGGCGCCGCGAGGTCTCCATTCGGGGCGAACCACTAGCCGTGCCACTAGTATATATAGATATAAAAGTTATCTTATTATAAGCAGATTATAAGCTGATGTCATTACATTTTTAACAACTTCTAGAAAGGAGGAGGTATAGCACTGGTTTGGAGTGCCACAATCTAAATTTTGACAGTCTTTGTAGCTCCGAAGTTTAGAGCAGTAATCTGCATCATAAGCAAGGGCGTCGCCAAAAGGGGGCAGGGAGGGTTTTGTATCATTTGTATGCGGCATACCTACGGTCAAATCTATTATAATTCGTGTGTTAGTCAATATTGAATCATTACTTAATATTAGATTAAATTAGATCGTTTACTGCGATTGCCAAGTCAATCTATTGGATCACAAAGTTATTTATGCAGTTGGTGTATCTAGAAAACTGGACCGAAATTGCAAAATATTTTAGTTTTTCCTTGATTTATACACTAAACACTAATTGTATTCTAAATTTGAAGCTTCTATGTCTGTTAGAAGTGCATTAGAATTTTTAGGATCGGTCAGTCAGTCAGTGAGTGACAAAATTAAGAAACTGTGACTAGTTATAATCTTAAACTACTGGTTCAAATTGTATGAAATTTTAAATATACCGTGTTTATACAATGCTTGCTTGGTTACTGAAAATTCAGGCTTCTAGTTTAATCCACAACGAAGTTATAGGGGGTTCGAAATTGGCCTGAACTGCTTCGACTTGGTGGGGGCACTGCCGTGCCCCCCGATAATGCATTTTTTTCATATAAGTAACTGAGCACACTCCCATGGGAAATTATATTAAAATTTGTTTTATCAAAGTGTTTTGTTTAGCAGGGAGTTTAAAAAGAAAAAACCGGAAGGATCAAGCAGTGACAGTGACGAACAGGATAAAATAGAGACAATATCGAATGTTTCTTCATCGATCACCACAACGGTGGATACTCAGCCGCAGGGACCACCGAGACCAAGCTCCTCCAAATATCTGGCGTCAAATCCGGATTCTTTGAGGGATGACGATGACTGCAATGAAAATGACATCGGTCGATTTGTTGGGCGAGCATCTTCGTTATCGACCGACAAGAAGAAATAATTGCTTGAAAACTGTTGGTCCCTTCTGCGACGTATGACTTTGCAGAAGATGCAAAACATTTAAAGAGAAAATTTTATAATTCTTGGTTGGAAACATACTCTCCATGGTTGGCATATTCCAGGCGCCAAAAAGGGGCCTTTTGTAAATATTGTACGTTGTTCCCGCCAAATCAAAATTCATTTAGAGGGTTTATATTGGGTCATATATGAGGGTCATATTGGGGTCATTTACAATAAGGCCCTTTCGTAAGTTCAAAGATATTCACGAGCAGTGCAAAAAGCATATGGAAACCCACTTCCATAAGGCGGCACTGGAAACTGCTAAATTCTTTCTCGGAAGTGTGCCTGTAGATTTGCAACTCAACAAATATTCCCGGGGCATTATTGAAGAAAACCTTAAAATTATAAAATCTATTATTTCCTGCATTTTGCGGGTCACACGACTTAGCCCTGAGAGGTAAACATTATGGTGAAGGTATTCTCGAGGATTTATACAAGCTACGAATTGACGCGGGAGATTTGATTTTGAAGAAACACATTGAGCATGGGAAAAAGAATGCAAGCTATCGATCAGTCGATATTCAAAATGAAATTATCGGTATTTGTGGAGACGTTATTGAGGCAGTAAAAGAAGCAGAAGCATATAGTGTGTTAGCAGACGAAACGGCTGATATTTCTGGCACTGAACAATTATCAATTGGAACGCGATATTTTGATGAAGAAAGCCAGGAAGTCCAAGAAATGTTTGCCGGATTCATTGAGCTGAAAGGTTTGGATGCAAAATCGATTGCACATAGCATAGATGAGTTTCTTACAAAGGAAGACCTTAATCCAGATAAATGCATTGGATTTGAATTTGATGGTTGTTCAACGATGTCAGGAAAAGACGGTGGAGTACAAGCAATCTTACGCAAAAAGCACACCAAAGCCCTTTACTTTCATTGCTCGTCCCATAAACTCAATCTAGTAATCAATGATCTGAATACGCTTCCTGAAATTCGAAATGCCATGGGAACCACCAAAGATATTATAATTTTTTTTCGGGAATCTGTTTTAAGGAGGAAGTTGATACTAATATTTCCAGACTTTGCGAGACAAGATGGAGTGAGAAGCACAAAACCATAAGAGTTTTCAAAGAGAATCTTCCCATCATTCTGGAAGCCTTACATACCTTATCTCGCGAGGGAAATAGTGCGACTCGAAAAAGTGCCTTCCAACTTCATGCGGCTGCTTCCAGAATTTCGTTTATTCTAGGAATTATTTTGATAGCCAAATACTCTGCTTTGATGGAACCTGTTGTTAACGTACTCCAATCTGTAGCTTTGGACGTGGTCAAGGCTTCGGAACATGTTAAACGGATTTTGCAATTACTTAGGCGGCCAATGCGTATGTGTAATGTGTGTAAGATGCGGCCAACAATGTTCGAAAGTTTAAATAAGGCGTATGGACTATTGTCTATTATTAAGTCTATTAGTTACAATCTATTTACTTTATGGTCAAAAAGTATAAAACCCAAGTTCGAATTAAAATAACTGTTACTCCGCTGCAAGCTTTGACTTTGATTCGACCTTCTCCACTTACCTGCTAAATTTCGAGGACCTGCCAATCGGGCCCTCACGTGTCTGTTCAAATATCAGACAAGGACATTACATCAATGCCACGTATTACTGGGAAACAACGTCATCGAAGCAACCATCCAGCAGAAAACCCTTCAGAATACTGGAAGAGGTCTATAATAATACCATACTTGGACTCCATTATTACCTCCCTTGAAGTACGTTTTGCTGAAGAAAACACTCCATCATTCGTATTATCTAAATTACACCCGGCGCAAATGCAAACGATGTCAACTGAAAATCTCAGAGAAACTTGCGAAACTATCGCCCAATTTTATGATTTATCGAACATAAAGAATGAAATCGAACTTTGGCAGCAATTGTGGCACGATACGACCTAACCCAACAAGTCTAACAGTTTTTGATATTGTCCTAAAAGAAGCAAAAACCTTCTTTCCCGAAACGGGAAAAGCGTTGAAAATTTTGATCGCTCTACCGTGCACAACCTGTACAGTCGAGCGATCGTTTAGCAGCCTCAGGAGATTAAAAACATGGCTAAGAAGCACTATGGGAGAAAATCGTCTTAATGGTGTGGCCATGATGAGTGTACACAGAAAACTTACAAGATTTTCATGAAAAAGTGATCGAAAAATTTACAACAAATCCCTGAAGATTATGTTTTAATAATAAATAATATAATATCTTTGTTTCAAAGTTTTATTTATTGTGCTGTCAAGAGCTCGTGAAGCTTTACACATTGAAGATGAAACCATTCTTATTACAATCGCCATAAAGACAAAGACTCGCGCTACAAGTGTAAAGCTTCATGCTCTTGACTGTTCTTACAATTCATATTTTTCTCATCCTCCATAATATTATTTTTGCCCCCCCCCCCCCCCCCCTGGGTCATGGGCTGGCGACGCCCTTGATTATAAGGATTGATAAAATGGAAGTTGGATGGGCAGTAATCCTGCAGAATCATAAAGAGTTGTATTCAGAAACTTTATGGGAACAATTATGTAAAAGTAAACTAGGCAAATAAATTCCTTCTTCCTTTTGGGAAGTCACTTAAAATGTAGTGAGTTTATGGTAACTAATGATCATAATTGGTAGTTTTCATTCTATCAATATGGTCTTGGCCATAAAAAGTATCTAAAGTATTAATCAAAATGTAATCCTTAGTGTAATAGGATCACAGTTAATTTTATTTACCTGAGCTGTGGTATCTGTGGGTCAAACCAATGGGACCACGGGGTAAATGCTTTTAATAATTATAATTACATCTATTAATAATAAAGATGTGTCAAATCTGTTAAACTTAATATGCTGTAAATTTTACTACTTGTAATTCTAGAACATTATTTTATTGCGAGATAGGCTTAATTAATTTAACATTAAATATTTGTTAAATAATCATTAGTTTTTTGTAAAAGTATCAATTCATTTGGCAAAATACAATGACCTGGTACACAGTCAGGTCAGTAGTCAATTTGTATCACTATCATAAATATTGATCACACATCAGAGGTTTATTTTACTTTGAAGCCAAACTTTAACGATTTGATCGGCAATCCTTACATGATTGCATCTCAGATTGACTGTACACTAGGCTAAATAAACATGGGATCTTACTGATGGCTGGGCCATTAACTAACACATTGGCAGGTTATCCAACATAATATTACTTGACACCTCTCTCATCTCATGATGCATGTTTATTTTCTAGTCACTTCTACTATGAACTGAGAGGCCTCTTAAGATTGTCTGTTTGAATCTTGATTCTGAAAATAAAAGAATAGGATAATAATTCTTTGAACATCTTCTAGGAATTTGAAGTTAATTGACATCAACACTTACGTTTCAAAACATTTGGTAAATCTCGAATTGGACCACAATACCTCACAGTGATATAGTATAATATTGGTAAGAATGAAATTATCCCAGCACAACTTAAAAATACAAGTTCTGGTGTTCTTCTCAGTTTACAACAATTGAGGGTTTTACTCCAAATTGACCTTGTGGCATTCATCTGAAATGTGAAAAAATATTTACAGTAAGTAGTTTAATCATTATCTGCTAGCTACTGCACTCAGAGTTGCTTAATCATTGCTTAAAGGGACTTCTTAGTAATGATTTCAAAAATCTATATTAAGGAATTCTTATAATGATTAAGTGACTCTGAGTGTGGCAGTCAATGAAATAATAATCATATCAAAAAAATTACTCACTGAATCTACAATATCCATACAAACACTATCAACACCAATAGAATCTGCACTTAAAGTTTTATAGAACTCATCTAGTTGTTCATAGGACTGCATGCAAATGTTGCAAACTTCACTACTGTTAGGAACCATGTTACTGACAATGCAATTCATTGTGTCATTATACATTTTATGAAAGTTTATTGTGTCATTTTTCAGTGCGGGGTTTTCCTGTGCCCAGTTAAAACAATCTGTAATCAGCAAAAGTAAATAAATTGTAGCCCAATTTGTATGCCTTTATAATATTAGAGCAAATAATAATATTATTTAGTTTGTACTTCTTTAGTTTTTCTATACTCTTATGATATTGGTTTCTTCAAATCAAGAGTGAATATGCATCTTCTAGGCCAGCGCGCTCCATCTGCATCACTACTTCCAGCCAGTCTGATTGCAACCTTGTGCTAGTCTATAAAAACAAGAAAAGTTATAAATTTGTGATGCCAAATTGCATACATTATTAATAGGGTACACTTTAATACATACTTTATGAGACATAATAAGAGACAGTTCCAAAAAAACCTTTTTTTTCTTTGATATAGGCATTCAACTAAAGTGTTTGGTCAACAATTCGAGCATAATGTGCAGTATTAGTTTAGATCTCTTTAGCAGACCTAGTGGGATTTCTATACTGTACTTTACTTACTACTACTTGTGTTACTATACAATTTAGTCATCTGATGCCTCTTTTTCCCACTTTGCTACTTTTTTTCTCATATTATTTGTTCGGCACTATAGTTTAAATAAAACTCTGAGAAGTCATCTACTAACCATTACAATTACCCATGTTCCACACATTCAAAATATTGTCATGATACTGTTGCACTGCATTTAATCTATCGTGAGATATAAATAAAGATCTACAGGATGTCCCATTTACGGTTGTATTCATTAACTCATTGTATTTATCACGGAATTTCACATAATTTCCTACACACCTCTCGCAAAGGGTTATAGGCCTTGCATTAATTATTGAACATAGTGTGAAATTCGAAGCGTCCTGAGCGAAAGCTTCCAAAATTTTGATGCACTGATCAGGATACGGAAATATGTATCCTTCACCATTGAACTTTCTGAAAATAAATTTTTATGATAAAGGCTTTGTTCAATACAGTGGCGGATGGCAAGCAGGGCAACCGCCCGGGACCTCGCTCTTGCAGGGGCCTCGCGCTCTTGCGCTACAGCCTACAGCCCAAGTAGAAAGTCATTAGGTACTAAATCTAATGTTTATTTGTATCTCCCGCCTCGTAAATATCTACCACCCAGAACCCCGCAATGGCTAAGGCCGCCCCTAGTACAATATCTGAATTCCGAATCAATATCAACCAACGTCCTCAAATTCAGTTTAATCAATTCAATATCAAAACAAAAAAGAAACTTACAATTTGAACTGCAAATCAATAATATTTTGATGATCCGCTTCTAGTCTAACGAAAAAGCATACTACAAATAGCAAATTGAGGAACTTATACATTTTAAACCTGTAACAATTTGCTATGCTAACAGCTAAATATTTAACGCAAAAGCAAATCTGAACACATAACAACACAGATTAGTATAGAATACTACGTATTCAGATGGCTCCAGGCTCACGGCCATACAAATTTTTATCCCTATAGTCAAAGCCTGTGATTGGCTGGCTGCATCATTTTGCTTAACCAATGGCATAACATTGTTTTTTTTTTAAAGATTAGTGCTCTGGGTTCTTATTTTTATGTGAAAGGAAGCTTTGGATACTTGCATTTTGGGCTTTTTACAGCCCCGGCATGCATCCCCATTTTCCATGCATGAAATATTTATTTCTAAAGGTTCAAATGGCCTAGCGCATACATACAGCTTTTGATTAAAAAGTTGGACAATTATCAATCAAACGCTCAATTCGTATTGCAAGTGTATTGATGTCACGGAACAGAAAAAAAAAGTTGTATGTATGCGCTAGCCCTGAGTAATAAAATGAAACAATTTTCTTCAGGTATTTATTTATTTCTTTTTTTCAATTTCTTTTTAAATTTGATAAAAGCATACTGTTGTATTTCAGGCAAGGCTTTGCCCTCTAGTCTAGAAATATCTGTGCCCTTTAAAATTTTATTTATTGTATTGCACCAATTTAGAATACACAGTTTTATTGTATATAAACGCAAGGCGTGAAGTACTTTTTTTTTATGAGTTTGACAACTTATTAATTGGTCATCATTATACAATACTTTAATGTCCGTGCTTATAGTTTGGATTATTCTTTTTTTGTGACCATTTTTATTTAAAAATTGGTTAGTGAAATCGAAAATTTCTCCAAAGTACCTTACAATGGGTTCCGCAGGGTAGGACAATTTTTTATTATTATTGTTATATTCTTTTGTTTTGATCTGCAAATCTCTTTTTTCTTGTTACTGTTTCCACAAAACCACTTATTTCATCTGTAGGTGTATAAAAAAGTCCTGTCTCAAGTGCCATTTCGTCAAATATGATACTGCAATATTTTTTTTCTGCCTTCCACATATCAACCTGAAATAATGATTATAATTTTATTAGTTTTTTTCTATTTAAAATTAATATGAATGAGCATGAATATGAACAGCAAAACTATAACATACCTCTGCCTTAATTGCATTGAAAATTTGAACATTTATACCCGATGTAACATGTAATGTGCCTACAAATCGTTTCAAGGTTGCCTCAGAAGGAAGTATTAAAACTTTTCTTAAATATCTGTATGATTTTGGCCCCTGTTTGAATAATGATAAGAAAAACACTTTTTCATCTTCTGTGAACCTTCGTTGATTTTTCTTTTGTGTGCACAATCTTAGTTGCATAGTTAATATTGTTTTGGCAATGGGGTTTAATTTTGCTAATTTTTCACACACATTTTCACAGCCTAAAGCTTTTTTAGCTCTACGAATAAGGTTAAGGGTTTTTTGTGAATACTTATATTTCTTGTAGAGATGTTTACATCGAGGTGTAAGAGCTTTAAACCTTTTGATGACTCTACCCTTACTTTTCCTTTTTTTACTTCGTAGTTGCATGGTATCAGAACCTGGAATTGATATTTTAGTATTACATCATAATATTAAATTCTGTTTAACCTCATATTACTACTCAATATTTTAAATGAACATGCTTTTCTTGAAAGTTATAGAAATTGACATAATGATAACAATAAAATAGAAAATTGCAAATATAACCCAAAAAATAAAGAGGTGGTTAACCTGATGGACCATTCTCTTGACTACAGTGTTTTCTTTTAGGAGTAGATAAAAGTACTTCTGAAAAGAAAAAAAATCTCCATGTATAATATAATTAATAATTATAAGTATATTACCAATTTAAGATACCTAATTAAATATTCATATTTAAGAAATAATTGTTTTAAACCTAGGTTTATATAGTTGGAACTTGGATTTGATTCCAATCCAGAGTTTCTCAATCAGTTAATCTATATTACATAGCTTACGAGCAAGAGATGAAAATTAAGATCATTACCTGATGAGATATTCTGTTGACCCACTGTAATACAGTGTTCCACCAATCTTTTTTTGGGAGTTGATGGCAATGCATCTGAAAAAAAAAAACAATTTATCATAATTAGATATTAACAATATTATATTATTAAAACTAATATAAATTTGAGTGTGGAAAATCAGTACCCATGGGTAATTTAAATGCAGATTAACTGCAAGGTTGCTGTTAAGAAAATTTATTCAGTTATATGTACATATTGATTACCTGATGAAAAACTTTGTTGACATTCTGCAGTATCTACCAATTTCCTTTTAACATTCTTTTGACCTTCTGTAATACAGTGTTTTCTTTTAGGAGTTGACAAAAGTTCGTCTGAAAATAAAAGTCCACCATGTTACAGTATATTAGCAACTTAAGTATAATTAAATATTCATATTTATGAAATAATTGTTTGGGCCTAAGTTTGTTCCACCAATTTTCTCACCTAAAAGCCCTTTATTACTGGCTGAATGTGATGTTTGCGGGTCTCGTTTAGAATAGTTATGATCATAATGTATCATACGAGCATAACAATGATCACGATTCTCTGGTCCTGAAAATAAAAGGGATTCATTTAAAAGCCTAAGAATTTATAAACAAAGGTTCTAAACTACCTATGCTTTAAATAGATTATTCACTTTGCGATTTTAAATCAAGGCATTACAAATTATATCTACGTAAGCATATATACAAAAAAACTTTCAACTTACTAGTCTCTTCAGGATTCTCCAGAAGAGTGGATGGAGTGCCACTAAGGATCTCAGATTCCAAGAATAATGTAGGAAATGCTGTTCCAAGAATACGCGATTTTAACGTCACGAAACGTTTTTCAAAGTGCTTATGACACACTTGCAAACGCCTAAGTTCGTTAACACTTTTAAGTCGCAAATCGTCACAATTAATTAACCTAAGCCACTTTTGTAGTCTTTCCTCACATTGTGGAAACTTATGTAAAATAGCGTCCTTTCGCGAATTATTACAACCGGGCACACAACACTTGTAATACATCTCAATAAATTGCGATAACAATTGCTAATAAGGGAACAGAAATGTACGGAAATTAATCAACGCAACCACTTTGTTCAACGCTCATTAGACAATTAAAAAGATTAAAAAAATGGCGTCGGGAAAATGGAAATGTCAGTCTGTCACAGATGGTCACGTGGTGTTCAGAAATGTCATACATCATTTTGCTATAGATTTTGTAAGGGCATGGAAATTTGAAGGGCGTGAACTGCCCGTGCATAACAACTTGTAGTATGCTTGTAGTGGATAACTCCAGAGGATAACTCTCCGCCACAGAACACTTATACTCCTAGCGGAGCTCTCCGCTAAGAGCACAGATTAGTATAGAATACTACGTATTGCTAAGAGTAATAAGTGTTCTGTCGGATAACTTATTTATTATGTCTGTGGGGGATTAAAAAAATATAGTTGGTTCTTGCTGGTTCTTCTCGGTAGGAATATCATTCCGAACCAGTGGTAGAGTCATTCGACTATTCATAAGCACTTGTAAAAAGTCTATTTGAATAAAAAATATTTGAATTTGAATTTGAATAGAGTGGCCATACTGGTCTGTGGTCTTGAGGTTATTGATCTGAGTGTCAGCTGATATCACAGATTTATAATGATATGCTGCTGCAGGGCGATTGTGTAAAACCTCTTTAAAACCATGTGTAAAACTGTAAAACCTACATCAATCATTGTTACAGTCTTAATTGTTTTGATTGGCTGAATTGTATTTTGGCTAAGATTAACCAATCAGAGGTGCTTGCGATCGCGGATCGTTACACTATATCTGTCATTTTTAGCCAATCGCCCTGCTGTGCGTTTTTCTGTGGTTTTTCTTTGGTTTTTCTATTTTTTGACTCAGAAGGACTGGAATCCGTAGCCGTTAAACCAGTTTAAAAAAAATTTCTATTTTAGTGCAGCTGATTTTGACATTTGATGAAATTGAAAACAATCTTCTTCTATTTTAATTTAAATAAAAATGAAACCCGTTTTCCTTGGTCACGGCATCACGCGTGAATGGCTGGACCGATTTCACTAATTCTTTTTTTGGTATTTGTTATTATTAGGAGAAGGTTCTTACGGAAAAAAATATTAAGAAAATCTCTCAGAAATATTGAAAAATATTGTGGCATAATAAACGAGAAACCAAGAGAAATATTGGTTTTATTTAACTGAAAGAATTCGACTAGACAATCATATTGAATAAAATAACAAAGTATGACAGTTGACACGTTTGGTATTGACAACACTATGGAGATCGTATATGGCGCGGAGGTCGCATATCACCTCATTCTCCCCCGGTTCAATTTTCACTCTCACTCCCATCAACCACAAAGTCCGCTAAGTAGGAGGGTAATTTTCGCGTCCTATTAGATTTCCTGTGGAGTCTAGTTCGAAGAACTGGCGAGGACGTCGACGGCTCTTTTACACGAGGCGGTGACGAAGGAGCGCTATTTTCATGTGGAGGTGTGGAGTTATTTTCAGATGGAAACGTGAGGTTATCATCTTCGGAGGCCGTTTCAAAGTTATCGTCTCTGCTATTATCAGCGGAACTGGGGAAAGGAGCCAATTGACGGTTTGATACCGTTGAGGTTTCTCCATTATCCCGTCTTATGAGAGAGTAGTAGGGATTGGTCTCTAGGAGCTCGACTTCCTCGACTAGAGGGTCCGTTTTTGAAGAGCGGACATTCTTCTTAACAAAGATCGGTCCCGGCGTGAGCCAAGATGGCAGTGAATCTCCGTTCGGGGATCTTCTGGGGTATGTGAAAAGTTTTTCGTGCGGAGTAGCGTTTATTGCCGTACACAGGAGGGAGCGCACACAATGCAATGCGTCGTTCAGTACTACTTCCCAATTTTCCACCGATAATCCCTTTGACCGAAGGCTGAGTTGAATAGTTCGCCAGAGCGTTCCGTTTAGGCGTTCCACTTGGCCATTACCCTGGGGGTTATAGGGCGTCGTTCTGGACGAGGCTATGTTAGACTGTCGCAGGAATGATTTGAACTCTTCAGACATGAATGACGATCCTCTATCACTATGAATGTAGAGAGGTTGGCCAAATGTCAGAAAAAGATCTTTCAGGCAAGTAATGACGGTGGCTGAGGTCATATCCCTACATGGGTAAGCAAAAGGAAACCGACTGTACTCATCAATAATCGTAAGTATGTACTTGTTGGCTGTTTTAGAAGGTAGTGGTCCTTTAAAATCTATGTTGATCCGTTCAAACGGCGACGTAGCTTTTATCAATTGACCTTTAGCCTTAAGAAACCTCGGTTTTATTTCGGCGCAGGTAGGGCAAGAGGCGGTCATCTCCTTGACATCATTAACTGAGTAGGGTAAGTTTTTAGATTTTACCCAGTGATACATTCTAGTTACTCCCGGGTGGCAGAGTGCGTTATGTAGTTCTTTCAACTTGTTTATATTCATGTAGGCGCATACGCGAGATAGAGCGTCCGCAGCAGCGTTTTCAGTGCCTGGTCTATAAACTATATCGTATTTGAAGCAAGACAGTTCTAATCGCCAACGTTGGATCTTCTCATTTTTTATTTTACTGTTATGATTTTGATTGAACATGAAGGCTACCGATTGTTGGTCTGTTTTAAGAAGAAAATGTCTACCAATCAGGTAGTGTCTCCATTTCTTTAGGCTCTCTACTATCGCACAAGCCTCTTTTTCGATTGAGGATTGTTTGCATTCCGAGTTATTCAGTGTCCGAGAGAAAAAGGCAACTGGTCTTCCATGTTGAGTCAGCGTAGCCCCTAGCGCGAATTCCGAAGCGTCTGTTTCGACTGTAAACATTTCATTGTCGTTAATGGCTACTAGAGCGGCTGCCTCGATATCTTGCTTGAGTTCTTCAAAACTCTTGAGCGCATCAGGTGGCAACGGGAAAGTAGTTACGCATGTAAGTGGCTTTATTTTTTCGGAGAAACGCGCGATCCATTTGGCGTAATGAGCAAACATCCCTAGGACTCGTTTTAGTTCACTAGTTTTAGTTGGAGCGGGAAGCTCTAGAAGAGGTTTTAGTCTTTCCGGGTCAGGCCTGATTGTATTATTTTCAACAGTATATCCAAGCAAGTTGATTTTAGGCTTATTGAAAACACTCTTCTGTTCGTTTATAGTTAAATGAAATTTATTAGCGGCATCCATAAAGCGATTTAGATTGTGGTCATGATCCCTTTGATCTTTGCCGCAGACGGTTACATCGTCTAAATAGGCGAATGTTCCTTGTAGTTTCTCTTCTGTTATGATGAAGTCCAGAGTTCGTTGAAAAGCCGCAACGCCATTAGTCACGCCAAATGGAATACGTGTAAACTGGTACAATTTGCCGCATGCTTCGAAAGCTGTATATATCTTTTCATTTTCTAAGATGGGTACTTGATGATATGCGCTCTTTAAGTCGATTTGACTAAACACTTTATATCTTGATACGTTGTTCACGACTGATTCTATATTTGGCAAGGGGAAGGCATCCAGATAGGTGAATTTGTTTATGGTCATGGAGTAATCAATGACAAGTCGTTTTCGATGAACTCCTCCTCCCGTTACGAGGACTTGGGCTCTCCAGGGGGAAATACTTGTTTCAATGACTCCATCTTCAAATAATTTAGACACTTCTTCTTTTATGAAGTCCTCATCTTCCTTACTGTAGCGTCGGCTTCTCACGGCGATCGGTTGGATATTCGGCGATAGATTTGTAAATACGGAGGCTGGCGGCACCGAAGCTCGTAACACGTTGCATATCTCTAAAGGTTCGCCAGGCCCACCAAGATTGAAATGAATGCTCGAGTGATGTTTGAGCAAGTCATGGCCGACGATAACGTCAGCACAGAGGTTGTCGACAACTAGAAGAGGTGTTTGTTTGTAAGTATGCTTATTCATCGTAATGGTAGCAAAGCAGATACCTTCGACAAAGGAAACTTGATTGAGAGAAGCGAGATTGACTGTCTGCTTGCAGGGTTTTTTTCGTAGTTTCATTATGCGAGCAACTTTACCGTTAATAAAGCTGACCGAACTTCCTGTATCGACGAGTGCATCAGCCTTGTATTCGTTGACCATGATTGGAATCGTCGCACTCCTAAGGCTCGAAGGAGAGGCCGCAGAAATAGCTCCACTGTAGAGCCGATCGTTGTTAGAGGTCGTAGGATCTTCAACTGTCGTGGAGTTCAAATTAATATTGCCCGATCTACAGACGCTTGCGAAGTGTCCTTTCTTTGAGCACTTTTTGCAGATGGCTTTGTTGGCTGGACATCTGAACCTTGGATGAAGACTCCCGCCGCAATAGAAGCAGGGTTTAGCCGGAGGTGGCGTGGTCGGGGCGGCTTGAAAAGTTCGTGACGATGGAGCTGCCGCTATATTTTCGGATTCCTTGTCTCGTGAACTACCTTGCGATATGGCAGTAAGTTGCGGAGAGATGATACCAATAGCAACTGCATCCTTCTCTGCCGTTTCCAGAGCTACGGCTTGATTAAGTGCTTCTGAGAGAGTGAGTTTAGAGTTTTCTAGTAACCGCTCGCGAATCCTTCGTGATAGTAAGCCGGATATGAGAGCACTACGAACTGCTTGGTCTTCATGCTCTTGGGCTATGACGTCTTCGAATTTACAATCTTTCGCGGAAAGTCGAAGAGCTCTAACATAGTCAGAGATCGTTTCGTCGGCTCGTTGCTTGCGATTGAAGAGAATATGTCGAGCTAGAATAGTATTTTTCGGTTTGACATAGATGTCTTTTAGAACTTTTATCGAATCTTTATAAGTGGAGCATGTTTTGATATGCTTGTAAATCGATGCCGATAAGTGGTTAACTAGTAGCTTACGCTTAAGGGAGTCTGGTACATCTTCGGTAATTTCTTCTGCTAAGAAGCTTTCGAATGTCGATTTCCAATGTAGCCATTTTGCATCGGCGTCCGCGACATCAGGCTCGATATCAAACTTATCGGGTCGCAGATATCTTGATAGCAAAGATTTGCCTAGTTTTTCGTCAGGCATTTTCAGTTAAATAAATTGTGGCATAATAAACGAGAAACCAAGAGAAATATTGGTTTTATTTAACTGAAAGAATTCGACTAGACAATCATATTGAATAAAATAACAAAGTATGACAGTTGACACGTTTGGTATTGACAACACTATGGAGATCGTATATGGCGCGGAGGTCGCATATCACCTCAAATATACATTTAATTTTGCATACTAAGGCGGTACGAAGTTCACCGGGTCAGCTAGTTTTAAATAAAATATCAATGTATTGTATCCAGCAGAGACAAGTTAACTTGTCTCTGCAAGTAACATAGTATCCAGCATAGATAATACACTATACCTGCTAGTATCCAGATTCCCTCAGATTCCAAAATCATAATTAATTCATAATAAAACCCTCTGCGTGAAACAATGCAACAAAATTCTGGTCTCGGATAAAATTGAAATTATTCTTCTGCGTATTTTTTATTCCTTGATAATAAATATTTATATAGGTACTTACCTAAATTAAAACGACATAAAGGAATTATGGAAATGGCTGAACCAACCCCGGAAGCCTTGCAGAGAAAACTTTATTTCTTATTAGAACAATTGCAAGATATGGCACGAGAATTGTCACCGTAAGCTTATCGTTAAGTTTTACCAAGAAATTATCTTGTCCGAATATTACTTATTTATTACTTATTTATATATTTCTAGAAAGTATCAGATGAGAGTGCCCATTGAACTTTTATCAGGACTTGCAAATTGCCTCTTGAACGACACTGTATTTGAAATAGTGAAAGGGTTGATGGAAATCCAACATGTAACAGAGAAACATTTATTTCAACAAAGATTGCAAATAATCAATAATCATGCATGTAAGTTTTATTCTGTAATGTAAGTACAATTTTATTTTATTTCTGAATGCAGGATTATATTAAAGTCGCCATCTATTCATGAATGAATGGCATTTGATCAATTTAACTATGAAATTGTACTGATAATAAATTTTGTAAATCTAAAACGAAAGAAGTCTTCTTGACATACGCCCTGCTCTGAGAATAATTGATTGGCATTCTGCAGAGAAGTTAAAATTAGCAACATTACCATTGTTATGTTTTTTAAGCACTAATTTTCAAATGATCATTATTTTTTATTTAGTGGAAATACAAGAAATGGTTAACACAACAAAAATCCCAGAGCAAATAGAAATCAAAAAAAATATTTTGCTTAGAAGACACAAGGAAGAACTTAAGCAGACCGATATGAAATTAGTTATACAATTAGACCAAAAAGTGAGTATGATAGTGTTTTGAGTACCTATATATATAAAACTCTAAACTTTTTGATTACCATTTGAACCTTTACAAGAAAACTGCAGCACTAATGAAAGCCATAAAACACAATAAGGAGGACAGTCTGTCTGTCAGCAGGGTGCATCTCATCAACAAAATTAATATTTAATATATACTACTGTATAGTTGAAATTTTCACAGAATGTGTATTTCTATTGCCGCTATAACCAGTATTAAAAAATGATTTTTTTCCAGAGTTTGTTGTTGTACCTCAAATACAAAATAGGTAGTAGACAAATGTCAGCGTAATATAACATCTGCTCAAACAATAAAAACAAAATTAAGCTATAAATTACTAGCTGATGCCCATGACTTTTGCGATTTAGCGTTCCGGTACAATACCGTGTAGGGGTATGGGTTTAATATAACTGCCATGCCCCTAACAGGTTAGCCCGCTGCCATCTTAGACTGCATCATCACTTACCATCAGGCGAGATCGCAGTCAAGGGCTAACTCGTATTGGATTAAAAGAAAAAAAAGACAGTCTGTGTGAATTGAGGTTTTTTGGTTCCCGCAGGAACTCTTTAATTTTCTGGAATCAAAAGTAGCCTATGAATGTATTTTAGTATTCCAGACAATAATCTATCTCTGTATCAAATTTCATCCATATCCATTCAGCCATTCCAGCGTAATTGAGTAACAAACATCCATAGATCCATCCAAAATTTCGCATTTATGATATAAGTACATATACTCTATACTCCATACAATAAACTTGTATCAAAAGTACATAGTGTTAAAATCTTGTGCAATGGTATGGAACCCTTCATGTACAAGTCCAACTTACACTTGTTTCTCCTCAGATTTTTTTATTAGAATATTTTCATCACAGGTAAGCGACCAACAAGACACTTTAGAAAAAGCAGGGGTCCCAGGATTTTTTGTAACAAACAAGCCAATAGAAATAAAAGTGCAGATGTATCTTTTAGATTTCATATTAAGATTGAGTAAAATGGATATACCAATAGTGTAAGTAATAAATGTAAATGATAAATCCATCAACATTTTAAACTATCTACCTACTTAGTAAGTTAGTACTCAGTAAGTTGAGTAGAGGGACAAGTGGCCTAGCTGTGACAACGCATATCAATCAATTGCGATTGTTAAGCAATGTTGACCCAAATGGATGGGTGACCGAATTTGGACATTCAAATTTGGCCTTTTCGTTTCCTCCGTGCCTTGTAGAGCCGTCAGTCCCGGTTATTATCACTAACATCTGATAATAATCGTTACAAAAACCTAAGAGTTTAATACTCTTAGTCGAGTTATATGCGGAAGCACGTGGGAACCCACCGCATTATTATCACAAGAAAACTACCATTACGTGATTAATGGAAAGGGGTCACGACCCTCCGTAGTAATGCGGAATACGACCCAGAGAGAGAGTAAGTATCTACTTAGTAAGTAGGTGTTGCGGTGACCGCATAGGTTTGTTTATTTTTGTTATCCTAATAGCATCTTATGTAAAATAAATAAAACATGTATCTGATTGAAAAGGGTTTAATAAAAATGTTTATACATAACAATCGTAAACAAGTTACTTGTACATAGTTATCTATCAACGAACATTCAATGTACCTACACTCTTCAATAAATTATGTGCGTGTATACAGCGTGAAATAAATAAAAAAACCAATTAAATAAGAAACCAATTACAGGATTTGTGCAAAGACGTGTCATATAACTAGTGGAGTAAAATTCACCACAAATAAATAATTTAAGAGCTTGTGACGACATATGGACATAACAGAGTGGATTTTTTTTCACAAGAACATAAACTGAGCATTACCCATTACACATTGTTGAAATTATTATACTATAACCCTCCATTTTGGCTTTGCCACAGTCCAGTACAAAGCAAAACAATAAAAAGACTTACAAACAATAAGGAGAATGTTTGACACACTGGGCGAATGCGAAGGAGAATAAACATGACGGTTGAAGTCTTTTCGCAGAAGACAACTGCTGCTCACACTAGTGATATGACAATTCTTGAATTTAAGCCTCAAATTAACAAATCTCCGATTTTATTACAATACAAAATAATACACAATAACCATAGACTATGAATAAATACAAGTAGAAGCTAAGTACAACACTACAAATCAGAAATATCTTCCAATCATTTTAATAAATATTATGTACTTATACTTTGTATATATTATACTATAGTAACATTTTGGTTCACATAAAAAAGATCAATGAGTTGTAATAGTGTTAAATTAATCTAGTATCACACACAGAAATCATTGCACACAAACTGACACATTATTAGTTAGTGCTTACATAATATTTTGTTATAATATTGTTATTGTTTACATCTGTATAATAAAGTTAATACAAAAAGGGTGAAAAAATGTTAGGATACAAAATAGACTGTATACAAAATCTATGTTAAGTAAAGTTGTAAAACAAAACCATCACCCTTAATTATGTGGAAAATACTAATCTATGACAAATATATATAACAATAAGTTGTTATCGGTTATACAAAAAATAATGGTACATAAAAATACAGGACTGAATAAAAATATCAGACCAATTATGTACTTTACTAAATTTACATTTTTTGCGCGAATATTTATTGTAATAACCAGCAACTGCAAAATATAATATAATATTAGAATAGCAATGACTGCATAGTTAACTGATTTTGTTGCTTATTACTATGTTTTTGAGTATTCAGTGTTTTAAAAAAATATAAATTCTTGTACGTCACGAATCACTGTGCGATTTAGTCAATAAATTAATATTACTAACTAAATTACTCCAAGGTCCATTGAAATTGTTTACAATTTCAACATACAACTATGTTTTATTAGAATTACATATTAATTTATCGTTACTACTATTATAAAGATACAAGTGGAAGATAAATTATTTGTATGGCTACATCAAGATGTATCCGTAACATAAAAATATACTCATTTTCATTTCACTCCATGTAAATTTAGCCTCCGCAACCCTAACAAAACTAAATGGTAGTATTTGATATTACAAATAAAATAAAACTTTAAAAATTAATTATGTATGTTTAGCCAATATTATTAGTAACTACTTGCATAATGCAAAAATTATGTCTTGAAATCGCCTTGAATAAAACCAATTTTATACATACAAACTGTAAATAGTAAATACATATTTGTCAGAAATAATGTTAGTGAGTTCTTTATTCGCGCATCATTCATCCTACTAATTTGTAAGTGATTCGGGTTCTGATATAGTACATCAGGTGGCGCGCAAGTCGCATTGTAAGGCTACTTTCGCACTGCGAAAAATATTCGCGCGAATTTTTTTTCGCAATTCTCACTAGAAATAAAGATATAATTTCACGCGGTGCGGTAAGAATTATATTCGCGCGAATATTTAGTGCTGTACGGAGGTTATGACGCTCACCACATTCGCAATCCGAAGTAGGTGAAATCCATACGCGAAATAGAATTCGCGCGAATGTTTTTCGTAGTGCAAACGTAGCCTCACGCTGCGCATGCCGATTTACAATTTGTAAGAATTTGCTATACAGGTGAGGTCTTCACATATGAAATCCATAAATGGTTGCAACTAGTTACAAACAGGATTCTTTTTTTTGAGTCACAAGACCTTTTGCAAAGAAAACGTAACATTTTAACCAAGTTGTCTATCATTTAAAACCAATTCTACTATAAAACGTTTTTGATGTTTTGCTTTGTAGGTATTGGACCTAGTTTCATTCATAAATGTGAAATTACGAGGGGCGATCAAAAAGTTTCCGGTAATGTTATAAAAACCACAAGGACTATACAAGCAAATATTTTATTGTTCAACATAATCTCCTCCTACTTCAATACATTTGGAATATCGCTTATCGATAAATTGTATTCTGGCTTAAAAAAAATCTTGTTCCTGAGTCTCAAAAAACATCTCTGCCGCAGTCTACTCTAATGCAGAGTGTACCACCTACTTTGACTTGACTTTACTTAAAGATGATTTTTACCCTCGACGAAACGGAGACGGTTTGCCCTAAGAGGTTGTGTGTTTGTTTGTTTGTGCACTTTTTTGTTACCGTTTTCCTGGAAAACTACTGGACCGATTAATATGCGGTTTTTTGCATTAGATATGTATAGCTTGTGAGAAGGTTCTTAGATATATTTTAGGACCATAGACAACCAAGCTGAGCTGTAGTCTATGATTTTAATTTTTCAATATGTTACCATTTTTCTCAAAAAGTACTGGGCCGATTGAGATGCGGTTTTTTGCATTAGATATGAATAGCTTTTGAGAAGGTTCTTAGATATATTTTAGGGCCATAGACCACCAAGATGAGCTGTAGTCTATGATTTTAATTTTTCAATATGCTACCATTTTTCTCAAAAAGTATTGGGCCGATTGAGATGCGGTTTTTAGCATTAGTTATGTATAGCTTGTGAGAAGGTTTTTAGATATATTTTAGGACCACAGACAACCAAGCTGAGCTGTAGTCTATGATTATATTTTTTCAATATGTTACTATTTTTCTCAAAAAGTACTGGGCCGATTGAGATGAGGTTTTTTGCATTAGATATGTATAGCTTGTGAGAAGGTTCCAGGTTTTAGGACCATAGACAATCAAGCTGAGCTGCAATCGTGATTTGGTATGTGGTCATATGAACTCCTTATCTTCCTCCTCCTCTTCTCATCGTACACCCGTCGTGGTTGGACTCTTTTGATTTTTCTTGACTAGCACTTTGTACCTAGATGCTGCCCAGGGTCTCATGATGGAGCCAGGAGGTGGTCATGGGAACTCCTTAAGTTCTCATCGTAAACCCGTCGTATTTATACTCTTTTGATTTGTCTTATCAAGCACTTTAAACCTAAATGCTGCCCAGGGTCTCGTGATGGAGCCAGGAAGTGGTCACAGGAACTCCTTAAGTGATCACATTTTTTTAACAATTTTTATCAGTATATTAAAATTTAACTCTATTTGATACCTCTACTCATTACTAAGCACAAGTTTTATCTCTGAATGAGAAGGGTTTGGCCATAGTCCACCACGCTGGTCAAAAAAACTACTGAGCCGGCAAATATGCAGTTTTGTGTTTTAGATATTATTTTATATATACTTTTGCTCAGTTCTAATTGTTGTTTCAATGGAGCTCTGCAATTCGTCGTGGGTTTTTTAAATTTTTTAATTTTATTACTTGTTACGAAGAGAGATGAACTTATGTGAGTAACATATTTCTGTCTCGTTTTAAGTCTAAGCAAAGTCAAAGTTCTCACGCGCAGTATTAATCGCTAGGAGCGAGGTATGGTGAATCTGGTGGGTATTCCATCAATTGGGTATTTGACTACAAGTCAAATAAATTATTTTTTAGCTATTATTAAATAGAGGATCTCCCAAAAACATCCACGTCCCCTGATAGTTTTATGTTGAATAACCATTTTAAACAATCGATTATAGTAAAAAAGTTAAATGACGTCATATTTCAGAATTTCATATAAATCCCATAATTAGTAGACGTTTTGACGTTTGAAAAAAAGTTGCTGATTTGACTATTTGTCAAATATCCAATTGAAACCCTGCATTCATTATGGCAGCTATGGATAACTTGGATGTGTGCGCGGGAACATTATCTTGATGAAACAGAACACAGTGGCTTAAGGGCAAAACACACAGGAAGCGGGCGCGGGCCGGGTCGGGTGCGCGGCAGGTTGAATTTCTTGTATTTATATGGACGACATCACACAGAACGCGGGCGCGTGGCGTGTGACGCTGTGTGATGTCGTCCATATAAATACGAGGAATACAACCCGTCGCGCACCCGACCCGCGCCCGCTCCCTGTGTGTTCTGCGAATTAGAGCGACGATTCACAGATTTGAAAAAAAATGTGAAGCACAGAAAGCAATTGCAATGTTACACTTCTAGGTCACAACTACCAAATACAGTCCCAATAAGAGAAAAAATAAATGAAAGTACACCAACAATTTCTCAAATATAGAATACTTTGATCGCCCCTCGGAAGACAGAATCATTCTGAATAATAAATTCAACTATCCAAAAACGCAGTTTAAACATAGATATTATTCAAAGTTTTAATTATTTAATCTAGGGTCTACCTGCTTACAGCTACTTGAATCATACTAATATGATAAATGCGGAAGTGTGTTTGTTTGTTGGTTTGTCCTTCAATCACGCCGTAACGGGACAACGGATCGACGTGATTTTTGGCATGGGTATAGTTGAGGACCTGGAGAGTGACATAGGCTACTTTTTATCCCGGAAAATTAAGAAGTTCCCGCGGGAATCCAAAAACTTAAACCACGCGGACGAAGTCGCGGGCACCACCTAGTCAAAAATAATATGAAGAGCAAAGAAAAACCTAAGGAAATTTACCCAAGTAGGGTAAACATTTAAAGAATTTGTATTAAGTAGTTAAAGTCAATTTTACCCATACTTTTTTCTGGTTAGGTTAGGATTATGATTTTTCTTTTCTTTTTAATTATTTAAATAAATACAGAATTAATTTAGATACCTACTACTTATTTTTTTCTGTCCCATATGAAGATCCTTGGCTTATTTTCGACATTCCTATGGCTTTCTGAAGGAGTATATAAACTGGAAAAAAATATTGCACTGTTCATAACGATGATTACTTTTTATTCATTATTATGATACTATCGAAGTAAATTATAAATAACTATTTAATAGATTTTATCAGTAAATTTTATCGTCACTATCTCAAGCTATCGCCTGCCTGTCTCCATCACATGGGTCAAGTGCGGCCAATACTTCACACACACTTGAGAACATTATGGAGAAGTCTAAGGCTTGCAGGTTTCCCTCCACTCCCATATTAACGTCCCTCTGCTGGGCACAGGCCTCCACTCTCATAGGAGTGAGGGAATTAGAGCTTAGACCCACCACGCTGCTCCAATGCGAGTTGGCGGGCTTCATCGGCTATTACCATGTCAGTGATAATAACCGGGACCGACGGCTTAACGTGCTCTCCGAGGCACGGGGGTGAAACACCGCCAACTTCCTAACTCTGGGCTAGTGATAATTTCGAGTCAGACAAACTCAATACTTAATTGTGAACCGACCCGTGACTCGAACCCGGGACCTCATTGGCCGCTGTCGAACATGCCCATCGAACCACTAGACCAACGAGGTTTCCTTCACGATGTATTAATTTAGCAGTTTATAAGCAGATTATTTTGCCTATACGTCACTGCTGAATGCTGATTGATTGTCATTTATTGTGGTTAGCTAAATTAATGGTATTGTTGCTGCAACAATGGATTTTGGCAAATAGTGAAAGATTGTTATCCAACCAATATGATTGCAGCGATAGATATTACGTATCAGTAGCAATCATATTTACGTAATAAGGTCACACGAACTGAGCAGTTGCCATGTAATGTATCCCAACTGCAATTTCACAGTCGAAACCCAATCCGCCTGTATAGAGCCAATATTACGAAAACATTTTATTCTATTACACTTTTTTTTTTTAATTATCATCATAAAAATCGATACAGCTTTGTTGGGTAGCACAACGAAAAACCACGAAGGTTTAAATTGCGTGCTTTTCCGTCAACATATCATAATAACTATTTATAGATAGCTAAACAGTAAAAATACATGAAGAAAACTGAAACTAAACTACCTACAATTAAATACCTACATAGAAGTTGAAAACCGCCAAAACATTTATAACACTAACAAAGAATTAGTTTCAATTTTTTTTTATCTTCTAGTTCTGAGGAATATACAAATACTTACACGCAGCGAGAATGACGACACCAATGAAGAAATACAGGAGTTTCCCACTAAAAAGTAGTCCCAGGAGATAGTACAACATAGGAGTAAGGGTTACGACCGCCCAGCCCAGGGTGTTCAAGAGAGAGTATATCCTATTGGGCCTCTGAAAGGGTTCTACTCTTTCCACCCCGGACTCTGTGAAGAAATCCCCAGTGTTCAAAAATGATTCCTGCATTTTGTCCTGAAAATTAAAATCACATTTATTTCTAGTTGATTCCTGCGACTTTGTCTGAGCGGATTTAGCTTATTAATTCTGTAGGAACTCTTTGATTTCCCGATACAATCTATCTATTGGATGAAATCTAGGTAGTGGATAAAGTAGCTAGGTGGTAGAAAGATAGATTTAGAGCCGTTTTTAGTGTTCCGTACCTCAAAAAGAAAAAACGGAACCCTTATAGGATCACTTTGTTGTCCGTCTGTCTGTCTGTCAAGACCCTTCTTCTCAGGAACGCAAAGAGGTATCAAGCTGAAATTCATATCAAATACTCAGGTCTACTTCAGGTCCCTTGGAGCTGTGAAAAAATCAAACTTCTAAGCCAACGCAATCAAAAGATACAGCCGTTTATGCTGCAAATTTTCGACACTCGCAAGGGAATCAAAACCTACTTCCCGTGAACTCAGAATCTTGAAATTTGGTACCAAGCAACGTCTTATAACACAGATAAATGAAAAAATTGCGAAAAGCATAAATTTTTAGTTACATCATAATATAATAAAAATATATTTAATAATTTTAAACGGTAGGTTTTAAATGGTAGGCGAGATGGAATTTTCCACCTTTCATTACAGTGACGATAGTCTTCGTCCGCCGTTATACCGTAATGCTACGGCCTCTATATCGGGGCATCGCTCTCTACAGTTGCCTTAACTCCAGAAAGTCTAAAGCGGCGGGCAAATCGCGTCGCTTACAGGTTTTGCTAAGGTTTCTGTCTGCTGACATGAGTTGTAAATTCTAATTTATTTTCTATAAAAAATTGTGATATTTTTTTAATGTTTATATACCTATGGTAGGTATAACGTTGTTTTGCATGCAAACACTTTGCCTAAGCATTCAAAATCAATCTGGGGCATATTACATTATAACATCTTTTAACTATATAGGACAAAAACGGTACATCCCCATTCCCGTATTCCAGTTCACGTGTTTTGTTTACTTACCTTTACAACAAATACGTCGTGTAGCCACTTGGCGGCTTCGGCCTCGTCTTCGGGTATAGTCTCGACGGGTATTCTCTCAATGTACAAGTGCGCGTGCACCGGCTTACCATATAACATACTTGTTAATGTAGGTGGAACCTAAAATATTACAATAATTATTAGAAGCTTGCTATTTGATACCTAATATTATGTGAGATTGACAGCTGACAGAGAGTATTGGCAAATGTATACTATCGGTTCGAGTGTCGTATGTGATGCAATTCTGATTGTATTGTTTTAACGGGCAAGTAATTACGTCGAGGACGGTTCCTCATCTCATTAAGCATGATAATTATTAATTAGGTACTAGCAATAAATATTTAAGTCTGCGCTGCGAAAAAATTAGCATCAAATCAATATCAAGTTTGTCCTTTGAAAAATAACTTCTACAATTTCCAACAGGATATTGCACAATGGCGCAATACCCGAAAAACCCGGCGGATATCTAACCCAGCGTCCGTACCAGCGTGCAGCGAGTAGGCAAGCCCGCGCGAATGCTGCATTTTCTGTGGGCAGCGGGGCGGCGCGGGCGGCGGATTCGCGGTTGAGATACGCTCGCACCATACATTTTGTATGAAATGTTTTTAGTGGCGAGCAGGAATAGGGATGATGCATACATATATTATTTCTAACTGATTTGAAAATAGAGGGTCTTCCAAAAGACCTAAAATTCACATCCTCGGTTAGTTTTAAGTTTGATAACCATTTTAAAATATAAAGAAAAAAAGTGCGTTGAAATTTGATGACGTGACAACTTTGAATTTCATACAACTTCCATACTAGAAGTGCGTTTTTAAGTTTGATAAAGAGTTGCTGATTTGATGGAGTTGTCATCATCCCTATTATCCCATATATTATATCATCCCATCCATCCGGCGTGAGGGGCGAATGTCATTAGCGGATCGCGAAATCGGAAATCAGTTAGCGTTTAGCGCTTAAGTAGGGTAGTCGTAATGGGCGGGTCACCGTTTCCTGCTATCGGTCACTGAAAACATAACTGCGGAACACTACGTATTTTTTATCCGCTCACCGCCGCCCACCCAAAATCACAGCCATAGGCCGGCAGCATAGTGAATTGTAGTCTAAAGAGTATTAGAGTAGTAGAGTATCGGGGGAATGAGCATTCTGTTCTATAACAAAATTCTACAACCTATTTTAAACTTGCCTTTACACAAGTTTAAGAAGTCTTAATAAAGCTTATTATACTGTTGAAGATTACGTAAATGACAAAGGAGCATGGATTTGACTCGCTCCAGCAATGCTAAGGACAGCGGTTACTTATTAATGAAATTGTAAATGAATTATTTCAAAAGAGCAACCGCCGAGTTTCTTGCTGGTTCTTCTCGGTAGGAACGGGCATTCCGAACCAGTGGTAGATTCATTCGACTATTCATAAGCAATCGTAAAAAGTCAATTTGAATTTAAATTTACGTTTGAATTTGAATTATTTAATTTGAATTTACGTTCTAGAAGTTCTCGAAGTAGCTCGCGTGGCGATGTTCCAGTAGCAGAACTTTCGAACTGCTAGCTCTGACGTCACGCGATCGTGCCTCTATCGCTTGATCCGCGCTCTCACTTGCACGCTCAGGCTCAGGCGGAACGTGACACTTTTTCGTGCGTGCAGCCGGCGTTCATCGATTTATAAAACGTTATCACGTCAAAAATTTTGAACTTGAACTTGAACTATTTGCCAACAAACCTTGCTATTCTTCTCAAAGGCCAGCTGTATGTTATAAATGGCGGGAATCTTGCCCCGGAAGTACTGCAGGCTGGTGGTGAAGCCCCGCGTGCGCGGCGTCAGGTGATGCTTGAGGATGGGAAGATTCTTGTCTTTGGCGAACTTGATCGATGCCTCGTGTTTCTTTTGAGTGAAGCGAGTGCCCTCTGGTGTCAGTAATAGCTAAAAAAGGATGTCTCGTTTCATAATGGTCTCTCTTTTTTATGGTCCCACAAACTTATCTGATCCAGTGGCTAAAATTGGAACTAATTTTTATGCCTGTTTAGTTTTTGTTTTTATTTTATTTTTCGTTGATGCTAGCGACGTTCCGTCACCGGGTCAGGTAAGTTTGTCGGAATATACATTCATAACAATTAATTTTCATGAATTCCACTCTTTGTATAGCTTTACATGCTTATGCAAGCATGCATATTAAGTTGTTTCTTTCCTTCAAAGGCATTGGCTTTAGGATTGACTCGAAAACAAACTTATATGACTACTGAAGGACTTTTGGCGATTCTTATTTCAAATAAAAGTAATTCTACGTGGTGGGCAGCGAGTTGATAAGGAAGGATAAATCCGGAGGACCGTGTTTAGTGTGGTGTACCTACACTCAAATTTATCTTTGGTATGTACTTTATGTTGTTACTGGCGGTGCAAGTTTTATAGGTTTAGAAGTGTTACATAGGTATGTTACATTCATTTAAAATTATACAGTAAAACCACCATCAATCAATAAGTGAATACAATTTGCACAAATCTTTACCTGAATGTTTTTGTACACATTTTTTTCCTCCTCAAATGCTTGTTTCTTTTGAACCGGGTTCTTACTTCTTAATATCGCATGCCTATTTTTTGTGACCCAAAGTTACAGGAAATCATAAACAATAAAAAGACCAGGCAAAGTCGGTATTCTGAGTATAGCATATGATTTGGTGTTTCACCGCTATCTCACTAATGACCGATTGGTTTTATGGGTTTTGCTCAAAAGATGGAATGTACTGTTGCAGTGCGAAATAGTACCATAAATTCAGCCAATCAACAATTCAGATTTTAGTAATTAAACGAAGCGGCAGGCAGCTGGTCCGTATTCGACCAGCAGAATGAACATAATCGTAAATTAAAGACCATCAGTAGGTACCTACTAGGTACCTTCATTGAACGAAAATAAATCTAATTAGAATATTTAAACTAGTCCTTACAATAATAATTATAAAGTCAAGGTTAATTTGAACGATGGAACAACCGTACGTGACATTCCTCCTAACTAATATAATATGATGATATATTGTGGCAGGTAACCAGCAGGCTTAGCATGCGCATAACGAGATATCTCGCGACGAAAGAGAGCGATGTTGCCGTTGTCGTTTAATTTCTCGTTTACCCTAACAAAATCCGGTATATTACAAGAACAAAATATACTTAGTCGGCATGTAAGAGTTCGCAGAGAAAAATACCACAGATACGAAATATTAATTTATCTCTACTTTCGACGCAACGTGACATGTCATAATATTATGTGTAACCATGTTCGGTAGACAAATAGAGATAACGCGAGAAAATGGGTAGACATAATTTTATTATTTGTGCACCCTACAGAAAATATTAAATGTGGCTAGCTGTTGCCCGCGACTTTTATCATTTTCCGGGATAAAAAGTAGCCTATGTGTTATTCCAGACTATAATCTGTCGCTGTGCCAAATTTCATTCAGATCCGTTCAACTGCAGTTTGCTATTTACAGTTGCAGTGCGGCAAGTTAAATTCTGTGATGTGGTCATAACTCATAGGCGTCAAACACGAAACTAGCGACGGCGATGTACGAGAGAGCTAGCTACGAATTTCGGGAAGGCCCTGTAGGCAAACTGAAATTGTGAAAAAGTATAATTTCGTCAACTGGCGAATCCAGTCCTGCCAGTCTGGTAGAGCGTTTGCGGTTATTTCTCTTCTAAAATATTATATTAAAATTCCCAAAAAATACACTTTTGGCAATCTGAAATTTTAATCACGTATTTATTGAGTAATTTCAATAATACCTGCAAATCACCAGACATATTTTGCGGTTTTAAACGTGAATAAAGTTTTCAATAGAGTACGACAAAATTGCGGCGAAATTCGTCGCCAGCTCTCCGACTAATCGCATCGCCCCGCCCCGCCGCCGCCGACGCTCATTTCGTGCCCGTTAATTCACAAACAACTTCCGCGTTAGGTCTATATCAGCTGACGTGATGTCACTTCTTAGTAAACCTAGTGTAACATTTTGTAAACCTAGTGTTTCAGCGTTGCCAAACGTAATTTATTATAAACAGGATAAACATAAACCACCGTTAAAAATAATTTTATAGTTAGGTATAGCTCGTTAAATATTTTTTTTACATGGTCGATAATTAATATTCAATATAGCTTGTAACCAAGCCAGAGTCGCATGTACCTATTGTTCGCACCTGAGTTGAATTCAGAGCTTAGGAATGTGCTAGTGCTGTGACCTTATTACTGACAGTCATATCGATAAATTACAAAAACAAGCAGTGGTTGTATTATTTTAAAAACATTTAAAATATTGATTGAAACGCAATAATAAAGTCCAAAATTTACTTCATTTTTAATGTAAAGAAAAAAAAAATATTCGGACAAGTAGGGACGATTGTTTTAGTCAGATGAAAGTCTTCTATAGTTATGTGAATTACACTACGGTTAAAATCAGTGCACGGCTCAAGACTCGCTTCGTCGCCCCTTCATTCAGCTTCACCTCACTTCAATCAGGACGCTTCGCGAGCTTCTGGGTTCACACTTTACAAAAACACTCTAGGGGTAGGGAAAACAGGACTACGTTGAGTCGAGTTATGCTGATTCGGTTTTGGGACACTCCACCATCACCACCTCAACGTATGTTCTCAACTCCAACGAATGCTTGGCCGTTAGACAAAAATTACCGTTCTCTGTATTATCCGTATCCGTTTACTCCGTATTATCTAGGAAATGTTACAACTTACATAACCTAGGTAGTATGCGAAAGAAAACAATTAATTCCAACTCTAACGGATGTGATACGTTAATGTTGACATCACAGCGTTAATGTGAACATAAACCGTTTTTAACAACTTTAACATATAAATCACTCCGTATGTATATCGTACGATAGATGTCAAAGGGGGGTGAGGGCGGACGGGGGAGGGAGATGCTCCCGCCCGTCACCTCAGGCCCCGACAGCATTCAACTCGGGTGCGTACAGTACCCATTAACATGCTGGATATATTCCCTAATAATAATAACACCAACGTGTGTAGTGCTTTACAATGTAATTCAAGGCATGGGCTTCAGAGTCAGACTGCTGTGGCGTCTTCTCGACAGGCCGAAGCCTGTCGGGTTAGATAGTAGTTCAGACTAGTTTAATGGGAATTTTCTGATAAAAAGGAGTCAATCGGTGCTTCGGCCTTCAACAACTTCAAAAGCAACACTATTAAAAAAAATTGTCAACTTTAATTTTACATAGCAAGCACTATGTAAAATTAAAGTTGAGACTTTAAATTCCATTTTATCCCGTTTAGTGGCGATTTTCACAAAAAAAACTTTCTAGAGCCTATGCATAAAAATAACCTGCTCTCAGAATTATTATATTCGGCAAAAGTCTTTTGAAATAGGTAAAAGATTTCTTCTAGGCAAGCGTGCTCCACCTTAGGCTGCATCACCACTTGGCCACAAGTCTCATTACAGCCCAGTGCTAGTATCTGTATTAAGTATATAAAATTAATACCTGACGAATAAATTTTATATTTAAACAGTTATTCTAATAGGAAATCTGTAAAAAAGTCCAATTTATTCGTCGGCAAAGGTTTACCTACTTGGCGATTGTAAAATAGGCCCTACAACTGAAACTCGAATTATTTTGTAAAATACTGTATATCAAGAATACATAAAATAGTAGAGTAAAAAAACTAAAAGCGCACTTTGTTGCGACATAATAAAATGTTTTATGTTACCAAAGTGTCACTCGGGTCATGCAGAGGAATTTGTCCAGTTTTTTATGTCGCACCGACGTATGTTTGTAGTTTGTACTTAACTTAATGTACAAAGTACAAACTGAAGTAGTACAAAGTACATAGTGAAGTAAAAAGTTTTAATTTTACAATATAATGTTCAACAAATTTACAATTTCTTAATCATCATTGCAGCACGTAAAACGCGTTAGAGAATAGTGACAACTTTTTATCTTATTTTTTTCATCATTATATTAAGCTCGTTTTACTTTCTTACTATATTACATAAGTGTAGAAAAAGATTTTTATTTCTATTCATTTTTTTTTAATTTATACCTACTTAAATATAGTACCTACATTATTTTTCTTTAAGTTTACATTTACCTTCACTAACTTACATTTTAAGTTTACTTTGCTGTAGGCCAAGTTGACTGGAAGGCAGAAGATCGCATAACTTTAACAAAGATTTTATCAATTCGACAATGCCTATGACTGACAATTTTTTTTATCGACTTAAAGTTAGCCGTTGACTGCGATCTCCCCTGATGGTAAGTGATGATGCAGTCTAAGATGGTAGCGAGCTAACCTGTTAGGGGCATGGCAGTTATATTAAACCCATACCTCTAATAGGTTTCTACACGGCATCGTACCGGAACGCTAAATCGCTTGGCGGCACGACTTTGCCTTTAAGGTGGTAACTAGCCACGGCCGAAGCCTCCCACCAGGCCAGACCAGGGAAAATTCAGAAGTTATAAATTCCCAAATTGACCCTACCGGGAATCGAACCCCGGATATCCGCACGTTAAGATAACAGCGCTCAACATTGCGCCGGGGAGATCATCAAATAAAAGTAGCTTTAAATGTAGTCAAGCGACAAGCAGCAAACATTTACCAAGACAGACATTCCCAAAGTTATAATTACTTATCTACTTAATTAAAGAAGATAGATAGTAGGTAGGTACTCAACCATGAAATGCACTTGTTATAAATTATAAAACAACCATGGAATAATTAATAGGTTTTGGCAACAATAATTTGTGGATGCGAAAATAATCCTATGTGAGTATCAAACATAAAAATGACGAAATAATCCTTACCCAAACAGGATCAGGGTAGTCGCATATTTCCGATATCTGCATTTTGATAATTTCTTTATCTTTCTCAAATGATCTTTCCAAAAATACAAATTCGGAAAATTTCCACATCCAGCCAATAGCTGGCATGTACTGTATAGATTTTTTTGCGTAGGCTTTGCAATTCTGTAACAAAAGAACAATTTCAGATAGATATATTGTATAATATTGTATGTTTCAGAGGTACGTATTGTTAATATTCAAGTCGTAAATAGCTACATAGATAGGGAACCTTATACGACTTTAAGAGCTTAGAACCAAGGTACCTGAAGGACCCTTAGGACTTAGGTAGGAAGCATGCGTATTGCGTAAGTGCGTGCCGAAAAACAGATTTTTGACAATAACTTTTCGGAATAATTTTACGGTGAAAATAGGTAATAAATTAAACTAGAGAAAATTCCCTACAATTTATGTAGTAACATTTTATTTTGTAGAATCAATAGTTTAAGCGTACGAGCGCCGCAAACCAAAACCTAAATTCACCTTCCACAGTTAAAATAAATTTGTATTGTGGGTGTTTTACAAGGAGCTTTAAACTAAATTAGATTGACATGGCTAGTGATGCTATCTTTTTCTTCTTGTAAAACACCCACAATACAAATTTATTTGAACTGCAGAAGGTGAACTAAGGTTTTGGTTTGCGGCTCTCGTACGATGAAACTATTGTTTTTTTTTTTTTTTTTTCATCGTAAAATAAGTCCGAAAGGAGTTATTGTCAAAAAACTGTTTTACGGCGCCATTTTTCCAATATGGCAGCGCGAGCGGCAAGGATTCGAGGTGGCAAAGTGAAATTGTATACTTTTTTTCAACAATCATTTAAATGCTGCCAGACAATATTATCATATTAATCATATACCTATTAATAAATAATATTCTTTTATTTGATACTATCTACCCTTTGATAACTAATATGCTATATCAGCTTAACATATTATCACCTGATATATAGGATAGTAACTACATTGATATAATAATAATTATTATTATATCAATGTAGTTACTAACCTCACTAATTTATAATTATTTAATCATTTTGATAAATGAAAATTCTGAATGTGTATTAATCCATAACATATAAATATATTATTGTCTGTCTATCCGTCTTTCTGTCTGTCTGCTTCTTTCTTTACAGCCCGTCTGTTGCACCGATTTTAACCAAATTCGGTCAGAGATCAGAGACAACTTCCATCCCGGGAAAAGCCATAGGTACAGATATAGAATAGATTGATACAGACTTACAGATAGATAGATAAATTATTTATTGCCCCACATTAAAAATATAGCCTATATATAAACAAAAATAAAAATATATACACTATATAAAATATTAAACAAAAATATAAACAAAACTACTACTAATAGGTTACTTTTTATGCTGAAAAATCAATGAGTTCATACAGGATTTTCATAAAACCTAATTCCACGCCGCATGCGGACGACGCGTTCGCCAGTGTCGTCTAGTTTATACATGTCTGTCACCGTAAGATTGTAAAATCCGTTAGATTATAATCTAACGGTTTCTATCCCGCGAGATTATAAACTGTCGAAAGATTGTGAATCGTTCAATGTTCTGAGTATTAATTTATGAAATATTTATTGTTTTTACGTTTTCTTGTCTCTTTCTTGTACAGTTCGCGCGCGAGTTGAATGCAGAGTAAATGTAAGTGTCACCATACATTTACTCTGCGCGCGAACTATAGGTTAGGTTAGGGTTTGACATGAATATTCAGGTAGATTCTATTAGGTTCTATCGGGTTAATATACCTAATATATTACAATTTACCGAAAAATGGACGTGTTTTACCTCACAATAAAACACATATTAAACTACTTACCTGATTCAAAGCCTATATAAATATATTGAGATAGCATCTGCTTTTCCCTCTCTTTCTTTCACGTATTTGTGTGTCTATTGCCGTCTCCGTCGCGCAATCGTCCCGCTAGGCAGGGTGGGGGCCGGCGTTAGCTGTAGAAGCCCGCCACGATTTTGTCTCGTTGGCTCTTTTGACCAAGTGAAGCCAGGCAGAAATCGTCTTGTAGGCTTTGAATCAGGTAAGTAGTTTAATATGTGTTTTATTGTGAGGTAAAACACGTCCATTAAACTCCTGTACCGTGATTCAAAGCCTATATAAATATATTGAGATTTGTTTATTATCGCCTGGCGGGACGAGACGCCAATGTGATTGGAATTGTAAGGGCGAATTATAATGGAGTATGATTCGTCCAAAATAGTGAATAAAAACCCGATAGTAAAATACTATCTATAGGTTGTAAGTTAGTGCGAGTTTGAGACGGCTTCTGAAGAGGACTTTTATGAGTCAGTGACTAAAGAAAACGTTCTAGAATATATTTTATTAAATTAACCATCTGACCTGACCTCGGAATAATAGGATAAACACTATGCGATGGAAATGTAGTGTAAGTGTAATAACTAATAATGGTACATATCAATCGAATAATTACAACAATCAAGCAACGATGTGATTAGAATATTCTATTACAATATAAAGGAACTGATAGGCCTTGTTTCATCGTACCCACATTTATCAGGGGATCGCTTTTTTAGTTTAATTGACCACCTTTGCAACGCCAAACTTCAAATATCATTTCGTGTGCTTTCGGCGGTGGTGTACCGGTCACTGCATCAATTAGACTTTTTTCAATATCCCAGATTGTATGAGGTGCTTCTAGAGCTCTGCGTTTGATATCTGGACGCCAGTAAACTCTCTTCCATCGTAGAACCACTATTAAGAACATACCTGATGACCTGTTCAGGTGATCAAGCACTCGGGGGATTAGACATGGTGGTGGAAACACCCACGCTAGGCGGTATACCCAGGTATGAGCGAAGGCATCGTGCGCTACTGCGTCTCTATCAGTCAGATCCCGCGAGCAATATCTCTCTACGACATGTGCTATCTTGGAAGCGAACAAGTCTATCATCGGAGTTCCCCACTTGGCAAAAATAACACTTGTTGCAGTTGGAAGAAGATGCCATTCCGGGGTCCTTGATAAACGTGACAAATGGTCAGCTTCGCTATTGTAAAGTCCAGGAATATGGTAAGGTATAATGTTAATTTTATATTGGTCCAGTAATGTGAAAATTTCATAAGTCAATTCCATGAGGCGATCAGACTTTGTACCGCCCTCTTGTCGCAAATAGGCAATAGCAGTCGTATTGTCAGATTGTAAAAGCATGGTTGAACCTGCTAATTGATCTTTGGCGATTACTAACACCTTTAAGACTGCTAGCAGTTCTTTGATATTGCTATGAAGACCTCGTTCCTCTGGTGACCAAAACCCTGATAAGTCGATGTCGTTGAGCCGAGCTCCCCAAGCTGTATCTGCCGCATCAGTAGTCAGGAACTGGGATGCGGGTTGTATGTGTATGTCCGATTTCTCGTGACAGTTAGTGTGCCACCAGGTCAATTCTGATTGTGAAGCAGATGAAAGTGAGTAGCGTTTGTTCGTATCATGTCGCAGGAGTAAGTTGGCTTGTCTTCGCAAATGACGGAAGTTTAGCCTACCCCTCGGTACAACGAAGCTGGCAAAATTTAATAAGCCTATTACCGATTGTAATTCTGTTAAATTGGCTCTATTTGTCCGTACTAAAAAAGAAGTTTGCTCTTTGATTTTCAGGACCTTTGCGCGTGGTATAGATTTTTTATTTATCCGGGTATCCCAAACTATGCCGAGATATTCAAGAGACCGTTGTGGCTTTGTAATGGATTTTTCGAAATTGACCTGCCATTCCAGTTCGGTAAGTAAGTTGATAGCAACTTGAACTTGATGTTCTAATATTGCATAGTCTTGGTGAGCTAGTAAAAAGTCATCCAAATAGACTAAAGTTCTGATACCTTCCTGTCTTAAAAGATGTGCAATCCATGCGGTAACCGAGGCAAAAGCTGCTGGCGCAGAACTAAGTCCAAACGGTAGGCAAGTAATTTGTAAGAGTTTGCCTTGATATTTAATACGCAAGAACCGGCGATGAGATCTCTTTATAGGAAGGTGGAATTAGGCCTGTGAAATGTCAATTTTGGCTCCAATCAGACCTTTGAAGGAAATCAGGCACATGATACATTGTTATCAGGCGAAATTTTGGTTGGCATACAAACATGTTGAGAGCCTTTAAATTAAATATTGGTCTCCAAGAACCATCGTTTTTCAGGAACATCTTTGATATATAACTGGGAGACAATGGCGCTTTCTCCAAGACTCGGTCTTTCAAGAGTTGAGCAATGACCTTAGACATTTCGTCTGATTCTGGGGTAGAAAAAATTTCGTTGGTTAGGCAAGGCTGAACCAGAGGAGGCTTTTCAAGGAAAGGTATTCTATAACCTTTAATTATTTTTAATAACCTCTTAGGAGCCCCTTTTCTTCTCCATTTCCTTACAAAATATTTTAAGCGACCTGCCTCAAAATATTTGGATTTATTCCTACGATCATACAATAACTGGCATGCCTGTTTGATATGATGGTTTGCCGTGTCCGTATGCACAAACCTAATTTCTTTGTGTTCATGGCTAGGATGGACAGATACGTTATCTAAGCAGCGACTGGCGCTACACGAGTCCACACCACGCGGGTGTTTGCTGTCAAGATCATGACTCACTTGTTTATGGCTGGGTTGGTACTTGAAAGCCGCTTGTACCTGCTGCAAGTCTAGGCAGTTATAAAGTGAGGGTATGCCCTGCGCAGGGTATTTGTACTCGCATCGGCAAGTATCTCGCTTAGCTTGAACGGCTTTCGGGCTTTGCATTGGCTTGTAAATAGCGTTACTGCACGAGGGTACCCCTTGCGCAGGGTACTCATACATACAGTCGACTCTGCAAGTAGCTCGCTTAGTTTGCACAACTGCTGGCTTATGCAATGTTTTGCGGTTAGTGTTGTTGTATAATGAGGGTACTCCCTGCGGAGGGTACTCATACTCGCAAGAATCAGGGTTAGCTTGCGCAGCTGCCGATCTATGTAACGACTTGCACCAAAAAGCATTTCTCGTACCACCCGCCTTTTCAAGCGCACCATTTAAGGCTGTGGATTCGAATAGGTTAGTGCAAGTGGGAGCTATCTTGCGCAGATTACTCCTTATTTGCGGGTCTTTTACGAAGGAAAGAATTTCGTTCCTCCTTTGTTTGATCAAATCGGATCGATGTCCACATATTAACTGAGTAATGTCATTAGAAATCTTCTGATAATCACCATTCGAAAACGTATTAGTAATAGTTTCACTTAATTGTTCAAACGTGAGATCATTTGGGCTGCGGGCCCTTTCTAATAAAGTGCGTATGGCATTTTGAAAGGCTTCTTGTTGTTTTATCAAGGCCATAGTTAAAACAGCATAAGATTTCTCTGCGATCGCCAGATTAGCAGCAAGGTCGAATTCTCTCACCTCTTCATTCGTTTCAAGTTGGACGAAACCGGATTTACTAAGGTAATCATTTTGTATTTTGGTAAATCTAATATCACACCAATCAGCGCTATTAAATCTTTGAAGATTTTCAAGTGTTTTAGCTGATCAATGGAGGTTTTCAATATAGTTGGGGTATTCACAAAAGTAGTCAAGTTCATACAAAATGTGTTATAATTATTACCACTTACTTTATATTCCGACCCACATTGTTTATTAAATAAATTACCAGGGACGTCATAATTGACTTTGGGATCACAACAGTTATTACGGGAAATGTCCCCATTATAAACCCGGTTTCGTATTTCACTTACTTCTTCGGTGAACCTCTCATGTCCGCTGTGTTTATTGTGCCCATTTGAATTGGACACTGGCGATATTACATTATGTGTAGTCGAACTGCTCGATACTGCGGGTAATTTACAGCGAATTCGTGTTGCGCACACGTGTTTGCGTTGTTTTTTTTTTTTTTTTTTTACCCATATTGCACAAGCTTAATACACCTTAGTTAATTATCGCTAGAACGGAACACAACACAAAGAGCGACGAGTCACTCCCAAAAAGAAATATTAAAAATGAAGGCCATTTTCATGCACTGAGAGGTTACAATGAAATTTTCATAAGACACACTCATTCTACTAATTAATTTTCGAACGGCAAACACCGTTTAAAACACAAATTAACTAAATTAGGAATAATAGAAATCAACACGGAAGTAACGGTTACGCCGTTAAACCTATTGTAATAAATAATACATAAATCCACAGTAAGTTTCGAACGGTAAACACCGTTTAAAACACAAATTAAATAAATAAAAATGAAAGACTCACGTGGCAATTAGCGGTCGGATCACTCGGCTTGTAGTGGAGACGACCGCTTGCGCCGGGGAAAAAGACGCCAATGAGACAAAATCGTGGCGGGCTTCTACAGCTAACGCCGGCCCCCACCCTGCCTAGCGGGACGATTGCGCGACGGAGACGGCAATAGACACACAAATACGTGAAAGAAAGAGAGGGAAAAGCAGATGCTATCTCAATATATTTATATAGGCTTTGAATCACGGTACAGGAGTTTAATAACGCGTTAAATTGTAAGCAGTATGTTACGGTTCACAATCTGTCGACAGTTTACAATCTATCGAGATAAAAAACGTTATATTATAATCTAACGGTTTTTACAATCTTACGGTGACATACATAATTCCTAACAATAATGGTTCTGATGTATTGATTTTTAAAAAAACTTAAAACATGGCACAGAATATAGACATATTCTGTTGTTTTTTTAAAGAGATATTTATTATTCAAAGATAGCATTTTATAATAAAGAAAGCAGCTTTTTTACTTAAGTAATAAAAAAAGAATAAATTGTTTTTTTAAACAGCACTTACAGTCTAACTAACTTTGGTCACTGAACTATCCATATTGAAAGTAAAGATAGTTATAATCAACAAGGACAAGCTGGGACAATTAAAAGTCCCAGAAATTGTTATTGTCCCAGATGTGAACGTGATACGATAGCAAGGTTCCATTGAAACATCTCTATTTTATTACACTTACTATGGACTTTATGAGCAAAAAAACAGGGTTGATTTTTAAATAGTAATAACTTCTAAAACTTGAAAGCTTCTGTTTTCTTTTAAAAAACATACGTGCTGAATTGAGAACCTCCTACTTTTTAGGAAGTCGGTTAAAAAGTTAAACCACTTTTGACCTGCGACTTTTAAAATTAATGAATTATTTTATTTATTGCATGATTTTCCAAAAGTAAAAATATTAAAATTAGCTGCTGCTCTAAAATAGCATTAGGTATACACGATGCGCGGCTTACGGTTGGTCCTGGGTCGACTAGACGTGCTTACTGAAAACAGCTGGACTTATTTAATTTGAATGTGTTTAGTTAATTTGAAAATATGAATTACCTAGTTTTCAAAATAGTTACATAATACCAAATGTGAATACATAATAAGGTGATACAAAGAGATAATTCCTAATTATTATCAAGGAAAGCTAGCAGTAATGATCAAAAATACTTTTACTCAAAAATAACAACGCAATTAATTGATACCGCCAGTTCATACATTGAACTCAATTAAAATTTATTTCATTATACTTAATTATTAACAATTACACATAAATAATCTCGTCTCCAAGTTCTTAGTACCCAATAGGGCAGCCTATCACCTTGGACTTTACACTTTTATCTGTAATACATAACAGGAGATTGACCAACTGACATGGTACTTTACAGCTCAAAAAAAACTTGAGAAATGCATGCATGTTTTCAATGTAACCCTTACTATGAAAGGATTTTAAGAATTCAACCTGTGCAAAGCCAGGGCAGGTCAGCTAGTATTCTGACTTACATCCATTGCTTATGAAAATCAACAGGATAATTTGTGTTTCCAGATTTCCAGTAATTTCACTGAGATTTAAAAAGTTTTACTTACTCCCAAAACTTGAATTCCATCACAGAAGTGCCAACCCATGAGCCAATCCACTTCATAGCTATGGTTCATAATCAGATAGCCATGTTCCTTGCCATAATACTTGTCATACTCATCTTTTTTAATGTACAGAGACAATTTTGTGCCTGACCACCATTCTGACATGAAGACTAATTCTAAAAATATGTAAATGCATTTATTAGTTGTTAATTATGTATATAGTGTAATAACTAGACACTCTTACTATTAGATATTTAATAAGATTTATGCATCTGATGGCAAGCATATAATTTTTTCAGCAGTGATTCAATTATAATATTACATAAAATACTATTTTCTGGAAATTCAATAAAATAATTGTTGTAAACTGGATATTTATTTTATATATATATATATTATATTTTACTGGATATTTATTATAGATATAAGTCAATGATTATTTGAATAAATACTTACGACAGTAAAATGAATAGCACAGATAATAATTAATTTTCCTGTAAAGTGTTTTGTTGCATGGCTTAAGTCCAAAGTATAGTACTGCCTGAATACAACTTAAAATTAGGCCCGAAGTGAAATAAGATATAGCAAAGCATAAATGCACTATGGTTGATTGCTTCAAAATGTTTATGTAGAGCATCTCGCATATGTCAGCTTTTGAATTTATTCATAAAACCTGAAACACTATAAAAATTAAACTAGCATAGTAAACGAAAAGATGTGCCATGCCACCTTCTATGGCATGGCACATCTTGATTTTTTACACCATGCATTTGACACCAGAGCAGCAAGTTTCATGCAGCAAGTGAGCACTTTTCAAATTCAATCATCACTACTTCATGATGATCATAGATAAAGTAATTATAATATAGAATCAGATAGGAGCATCAATCAACAATCATAATTTCACATATTCATTATAGGAGAACTGTATTACAGCACATATCATAGGTTGTAAATTTAAATATCACGCAATATTAATATTTCGATTGCTATTGTGTTGAAATTTTAAGGAACTGCAAAATGTTCTGTGGCAATTTGATGCAAGTATAAAAACTTGAGCACACCAAGGCGGGTAAGATAACAAATAGTACAAAAAAAGATACGCGCCGAATTGAGGACCTCCTCCTTTTTTGGAAGTCTGTAATTATTGTTTTTCCTTCGGAAGAAACATCAGTCATTTAAGAGAAAATTTCAAAACTAAACCTACGCAGCGGAAAATGTGGACTTGGCAATGGGATGTTAATATTACATAAAAATCATTGACTTGTTGCAATTATTTACAGTAATTATTTATTTAGCGTAGGAGAATTAAAATAATAATACTACTATGAGTATTTCCAAATAGCAATGCAATACATACTGCCAATATTATTAAGTTAGCAATCGATTCTTACTGTATTATCAGGTTTTAGAATAATAACTTCAATGAACTTAAAAACACATATTTCAACTTAAACGACCATAAGTCTCCCAATCTATTCACGAAATATTTTGAAATGAGTTCAAAGCAAAGATTTTTCAGCTAAAATAAATTTTGATTGATACCAAAGACCAGCAAAGACGACAAAATAGTTTTTTTTTTTTTTTTTTTTTTTTTTTTTTTTTTAAATTTATTTTACGGCCTTGGATACTAGTCCTTTAAGGCCTTTCTTTAAAAAATACAAAATTGCTTAAATCTAATTAATTAATAAAATCTTAAGTACAGCTTACAATTTTTCTACAGTACTACAAATAAAATCAAAAATAGGCTTAAAATATAAAGTATTATGTAACAAGTCTTTAATATGGCGGGGAATACTCATGTTAAGTTTATTTTCTATATTTATCCTGTCTATTTCATTCGCTAATATTAATCTTTGTACACCAAAAGCTGGACAAATAAATATAATATGATTCACGTCAGCCTCTTCATTTTCACAATAGTGGCATTTTTTACTCCTAAGAATTTTTAGTTTATGCAGATGTGTTGGCACCAGGCAATGTCCAAATCTCAGTCTATTTATGACTGATGTAAATTTTCTAGATTCACACTTCGTTTTGAAATACCATGGTTGCGCCGGCATTTCCTTTTGAATTTCCGCATACCATTTTCCTTTATTTTTATTAGTCTCGTCCCATACTTCACTCCATAATTTTTTTTGTCTTATTTTAAGTTTATTACATAAATCCGTAAATGGCACTTTGATGTTACTCGAACAATCTTCATAAAAATTTCTTATTCTATAAAACTTCATTTCCTGTTATGCCTCTGTGGGAGGGTACCCAAACAAATTCTATATTAAGTCCCCTTTGTTTTAAATTAAGCAATACATTTTTAATTTGGAAAATAACATAAACTAACTTATAATTACTAAAGTTAAAATTATTTACAGCTAAAAGAACACTTTTAGAGTCTGTTATTAAAACATAGTTATTAATTTTTAACATTAATTCATCTTGGATATATTCCAATGCCTTTAAGAGGGCAACACATTCAGCAGTGAAAACGCTACAGTCAGAGTTTAATTTGTAAGATCTACATATTTTTAACTGTGAGTCATAAAAAGCAGAACTTACAAAGTTCTCATTTTTAGACCCATCCGAATATATCCTATAATAATTTTTACAATTTTCTTCAATGAATATGAGGAAGTCATTGTTTGTTTCAATATCAGTGATATGTATTCTATTTCCTAGATTTATTACATCATAGTGGCAATCATACATAGGCAAAATGTCATTTACATTTATATCGCTAGCAATACTATGCATATATGTCATAACCATTAACATGGTAGGTTCTTTACCGGAAAGAAGTGATTTTGCCGTAGTTTGCAGAGTTTCACTAGATGATTCCGTTACTTTCAATAAATCCTGTGGTAATAATAATTTGTTTACCAAGTTAGAGTTAGCAAATAGTTGTTTCAAACAAAACTTTTCAGCCAAATAAACACGTCTCACCGGCAAAGGAGGGATACATGTTTCTACTTCCATTGAATTAATAGGTGTAGAGCGCATTGCTCCACTTATTATTCGCAGACCTATATTTTGTACAACATCCAATTTTTTCAACATCGATGAATTCGCTTGCATATACGCAACGTAACTATAATCGAAATGACTTCTCACCATACTATTATACAATAAAGTTAAAATTTTGGGATCCGAACCCCAAAAAATACCAGCTAAACATCTGAGAATATTAATGCTTTTCAATGCATTTTTACAAATATAATTAATGTGTGCATCGAATTTTAGTTTTGTATCAAAAATTACTCCCAAGAACTTCTTATTCCTAACAATTGGAATATCTAAATTATTATATTTAATGTTTACAGCTACTGGACCACCAAATGTCATACATGAACTTTTAGAGGTATTAATATTTAATTTTAAAGTGTTTTTGTAATAATTTTGCAACTGGATCAATGCCAAATTAACAGTATTTTGGGCTACTTCTACATTTCTATTTACACTATACAATAACAAATCATCTGCAAATTGTAAAATTTTTACGTCATTTGTTACATATTTCTCAATTTGAGAGGTATATAAATTATATAAAATTGGAGATAGTGATGCACCTTGCATAAGGCCTTTACTTGTAGAATTAGGCCCATGAATTATATTATTATACTTAACATAAAATATTCTGTTATTTAAAAAATTTAAAAGCCATTTTAACATTTTTCCAGGAATGCCAATTTCATGAAGAGAAGTTATAAGCTGGTTTAAATCAACATTATCATAAGCACCTTCTATATCTAAAAATACACATACTGCAGTGGCTTTGGATGACTTACAGCTTGTTAAATCTGATACAAATGAAGCTAAACTTTCAGTTGCACTTCTTCCTTTACGGAAACCATACTGGAATGTTGGTAATAAATTATTATTTTCTGTAAAATAATCTAATCTGAGTTTCAGCATTTGTTCAAATAATTTTCCTATACATGATGTTAATGATATTGGTCTGTATGAATTACAATCAGATGGAGATTTATCAGGCTTCAAAATTGGTATTATACATTGAATCTTCCAACTATGTGGAACACATTGACTGACCCATAGCCTATTAAATATATCAAGTAAAGCTAATTGACCTAATTTGTGCAACTTTTTAATCATTATATATGGAACATTATCAATACCAGGTGTAGAGTTTTTTCTTGATTGAAGTGCTATAGCAAATTCCGCAAAAGTGAAAGGCTTTAATAGTAATATTGACTTGTCCGAATCATTATTACACTCAAAAACAGAGGTATTTAGAGTTGTATTGTTGTTATCCTGTTTAAATTTAGAAATGAAATTTGGAATCCATTCATCGTTTTTATGCTGTGGTTGGATTTTGATACGTTTAAACTTTTTCATGTAATTCCATACTCGAGTAATAGGAGTATATCTATTGAATGACGAACATAACTTATACCAACTATTTTTCTTAGCATCCTTAATGATTAATTTTTTCAGTGCATCCAATTTTTTATAATTAATGTAATTTTCCATCAACCCATCTCTCTTATATACCTGTAAAGCTTCTTTAGAATTTTTAACTGCTACTGCACAGTTTTCATCCCACCAAGGAGCCGGAGCTTTAAAAAGTCTAGGTCCCACAATTTTGACATAAGGAATGTAGTCTTTTCTAAGTTTGTATAAAATTTCACAGAAATATTCATATTTATGACTGCAAGGGATCTTTTTCATCAGATGTAAAAGATTTAAAGTACTCTTCTGATTTTGCATAATATTTGGTCCAATCTGCCTTATGAAATAGAAATTTCTCTACTTTGTCATTGACTGAATATTTAGATGGAACTAAATTTAATTTTGTAAATGTTGGGTAGTGGTAACTACCCAAAGGATCGTCACCTACTGCCCATTCACATAGAGGTGCAAGTACAGGACTCACACCTGTGACATCAATAGCAGAGCTATTAGCGTTAGGCCTTTGTACTGTAGTAGGTACACCTGTGTTTAGCAGACATAAGTTGTGCTCGTCGAAAATTTCAAACAATGTTTTTCCCCTTGAATTTGTACAATGACAACCAAATGCAATGTGATGTGCATTAAAATCTCCTGATACTATACAAGGTTTCGGTAAGTCCGCAATAATATTTTTAAGTTTATTAATTCTACAATAATTGTTATTTTTATTTTTAGGTGGACAATAAACACATAAAATCGACACTGTACCAATATTAGTTTCCAGAGCAATTGCTATGGACTGAACATCTTGATAAAATTTTGTTGGTAATATTTTATATTTAAATGAATCTTTTAATAAAATGCCTACTCCCCCATGTTCATTTTTTGCATTTTTTCCTACAAAACTATATCCTGAAAATCGAATAGGGTTACTTGTATCTTTTTGCCAGGTCTCATTTAATAACAGAATATCAATATTATATTGTTCTAAAAATGTTTTAACTAAGGGTTTCTTATTATTTATACTTTGAATATTATGTTGTACAATAGTTAGGTGAGAATCCATTATATTTTATTTAAATGTTGTAAAAATGCCTCTTTGATTTGATTTGTAGTCTTAATATTATTTGAGTTCCCTATTGTAACCAAAGTGTTAACTATGGCTCCTAGAACTTTTGAGTTATTTACAATATCGGTGTGGGAAATTTCCGTCTTTGTTTGTGTAGTATGTTTAGTCTGTGTAGGCTGAGCCTTTTGGTACGTCTGAGGCTTTGAAAGTGGAGGGAAACTCACACTATTTATTTGTAATACTTTAGAGTAGGTTTCTTTGTTTCTCTCCATTCTCGCTGCCTTTACAGGGCAAATTTTGGAAATTGCTAGATGAGCGCCCCCACAATTACTGCACTTCAGCATATCCGAAGTACAGTCCTTGTAATGGTGCTCACCAGCGCAGCGTGAGCATATTTGCTGGTTCCTACAAATCTTTCCATAATGATTAAATTTCATACACTTAAAACATTGCATCAATGGTGGAACATAAGTGAATACTTTATATCTCCAGTTGTCCAAATATATGTACTGTGGGAGAACAGTACCGCTGAAAATTACACTTATTGTTGAGAGAGGCACTAACTCCTCCCCTACTTTCTTCATGAATCTCCTTATTCCTATCACTTCACTTTCTGATGAGAGTTTATTAAATAGTTCATGGTTACTCGCTTCCTTTGGAATGAACCTAACAACCCCCACCCTCTCCACAGAGGACGCCGGAATGAAAGCTCGAAGCTTATAAACTGAAAGGCACTCATGTGATAAAAAGTCATTTGCTGCTGTTGCCTGTTTAAAAACAAGCATAATTTTACTAGCGTTTATGCGCCTACTTTCACTAATACCTTTGACCTGCTTGAAGAATTTTGTCACCATCAGAGGATTTTTATTCCCTAGTTTCACATCTGTTTCTGTGCTCTCCACAAACACCGGGAACTCCACATTGGTACTATTATCGCCATACGCCCGTCGATATCCAGGCTTCATGAATATTTTATATTTTTCATCATTTTCGGATTTGTCCTTCGGCGCTTTCCTCCGTTTTTTACCTGCTACTGGCTCAAAACCGTCCCCATCACTATCCGACGGCATTTTGCTATGTTTACAATTATTTACAACAATGAACAACTATACAAACACTTATTTACACTTAAAAACTTATTTTTAAAATTTTAAAACGAAAAGAGCGCGCTTCTCGATTCCCGCCAAAAAGAGAAGTGACAAAATAGTAAATACTTTGTGACACCGACCAGAAAAATAAGCTTTGTGAGTTGTGAGTGTGACAGATCTGCTAACATCGCACAGATTCAATAACTATGCACTAATGAGGAACTTTCCCACATAACTAAAAACGTAGACAGAGATATAGACATGGCGTCAGCGGATACAGTATGCGATAGCGATAGTCTTCATGCAAAATTTTCTTAATATTTTAATGTGTATTGTTGAATTGAAAACTTCTTTTGGCGCGTTGAGCACTTTTTGGTAGGGGGTAAAAATGTAGATTCACGTGACCGTGACCGATATGCTCACGTGACCGACATGCTCGCGAACAGCGACATGCTCGCGAACTATAAATATACTACATTCGAAATTAAACTTTAATACCTTAATATTAAGATTTATATTTTAATAATTTTAATTACAATAAAACTTTTAAAAAAATGGTTTTCACTACTGTCCAATTTCAATTTCGTACGAATACGGGCGAATAACAAAAACGACACAGGATCGTCTGGCCTAAACTGTCGGAGAGGTCAAAGAAAAAAAAAGTGATACGCTGAGCAGGACAACATTTTCTCACTCTGTCACTCCTTGGCATTAGCGTATATACTCATTTCAGTCATCTGTGGTATTATTATTGTAAATGTACTGTAAAATCTCTGTCATAAATTTATTTTTAATTTAAATTTAAAAGCCAAATATTATTATAGTAGGTTCGTGAAATAAACAAGGAAAGCAAACATTCATCATTATTTGTACAACGTAAGTTTTTGAAATTTTCAATAATATAGTCGAATTCATACCATACCCTTTGCTACACCAGCGCCACTGTGGAAGGTTTTTGAACTGTTATTTTCAGTAACCACTGGACACTTTTTGAACTTTTCTCCCGAGAGAAATAAATCTATGGGTAGAAGTTTCGTGCGAGAAGGACACGACCTGTAATTTGATACTTTTTTTTTTTTAAATATATATGGAAAACTCAGATTAAAAACATATATGGATATAGCAACGGTCTGCTCGGTCGTGAGACAGCCATATTCAAGTATATTATATACTGTCTTTGACAGGTATATAATAAGATGTTGCCATATTCATAATTTACTCCCCAAATAGTGAATCCTGGCAGATAGGATAGGAATAATAGGAAATAAATAAAGTTGACCAACACAACTACAAATATAATATATTATAATAAAATATTATCGATAATTAATAGTATCACGCGAATGTTTAAATAAATACCGATTTATGTAGTTTCATTTATTATTTTGTTAAAAGCAGAGGAAGCCGGAAGGGTTAATAGTCCCTACACTCCAATATGTAGGACTATGTACTTAGCCAAAGATCACCACAGACTAATATATACGCATAGATTTTAATATATATATACGTCAAGTCTAAGACGTGATCAATGAAGGTCAATGTTACTTTCTCTGTCTATTTCGTGATGGTGCTTGTCTCCGGACGTCAAGGAACTTAATATTCAGAGACAATCTACCTTCTTTTTCTCCGCAAAGAGTAATGTGTTCTGATCTTTTTCTGGTCGCTGGTCGGTGATTTGTAGGAATTATAGAGAGTATTATGTAATATATGTATGTTCTTCTTTTTCTGGTCAGTGGTCGGTGATTATGTATATAGTGTCTATGGATTATGTTCTGTGAATTGTGATCAGTAGGATGGATATGGATAATATTTACCTGATATTTACCACCGACCGACCAGATATTAATTATTACTTTTACTTTTACTAATTGGTACGTGATAACTGATAATATGTAATAGGTATTAAAACGAAAGCTAAGAGGGAACCAGTTTCTGCTTCTCTATTATTTTTTATATAGAATTAGAGCCGTCGACTGACGACTCACATTAATCACTCGTTTTATAAACCTATTTTAGTGAGTGAGCCTGTGAGGTGATTCCTATGGTACTAATAAACGTTTCGAATTTTTATAAAGTATAATATGTATGTCCATTGTCCTTCGATATCAATAACACACAGTATGCAGTTTTTAAATATTCATCGAATAGCTCAGCAAAGTGCAAGAGTTCAACTAATTGGGATAGAGAAAAAACGTCTATCATGCAATCAGAACAAAACTGTTTTGGGTATAGAAACATCATGTGATGACACTGGCTGTGCTATCGTAAATGGAAAAGGAAATATATTAGGTGAATCTCTTTACTCACAAAACATAATTCACCTGAGACATGGTGGTGTCAATCCACTTGTGGCAAGAGACTTGCACCGTGATAATATTGAATTGGCTGTTAGGGAAACTTTTGATAAGGCAACTTTAGACCTAAGTGATATTGATGCAATAGCTGTAACTATTAAGCCTGGTCTTCTTATCAGTTTGCAGATAGGTGTAAAATATGCTATCTATCTTGCAAGAATACATAACAAATTTTTGTTACCTATTCATCACATGGAAGCTCATGCATTAGTGGCCAGAATGTTTCATAATAATATATCATTTCCCTTTCTTACTCTGCTAATATCAGGAGGGCATTCTTTACTTGCCTTTGTAAAGGATGTGGATGACTTTTTATTGTTAGGTGATACATTAGATAATGCTCCTGGTGAAATTATGGATAAGGCAGCAAGAAGAATGAAGTTAAGAAATATACCTGCATACTCAAAATTAGCAGGAGGACAAGCTATTGAAATGGCAGCCAAATCTTCACAGAACCCTTATTTATTTAAATTTCCCTTACCCTTGGCTAGAAATAGAGATTGTTGTTTTAGTTTTAGTGGTCTTAAGGATGCTTTGATGCGGCATCTCCTACATAAAGAGAAGGAACATGGTATATTAGGAGACGAAATAATTCCAGAAATCAATGATTTATGTGCTGGCTTTCAACTAGCGATTGCGGAACATATAGGCCACAGAACAGAGAGAGCTGTAATATTTTGTGAAAAGTATAATCTATTTGATAAAAACAAAAGAATAGTAGTCTCTGGTGGAGTGGCTTGCAATGATTTTATTTATAAAGGAATCCAGTTTATTGGTGATAAATTAGGCTGCAAAGTGTATCGACCTCCACCTGAAGTATGTAAAGACAATGGGATTATGATAGCATGGAATGGCATAGAGAAACTGAAGAAATATGACAATTATTATGAAAATATTACTTTACAAGATGTTGATCCATCAGCCCCCTTAGGAGCAAACATTGTTGACAAAGTTAAAGCTGCAAACTTAAATGTTAGAATTACAAGAATAAAAATCAAATAATTTTTCTAAGACTAATTACTATCCCTTTTCTCCTTTTTGTCACTACTAATACTTATTGATATTTTAAGACATCTGGGTCACAGCCTTCCCGAGTACTGGGTTGATCAGGCCGTTTTCCACGAGCAATGTGACATCTGTTAGAGAATGTTCATTAGGTTCTTGGGTAAATTACAAGGTAATTGAAAAATAGTATAAAGCAACACCAATAAAGGTAAGGACAAACTGAGTCCACGTATGCAACGTATTATGGCATCTAGACTCTGGAATTTGTATGAAAACAGTTGAATCAGAAACATACTTATCATACGCAACGCTATCACACGCGTCCCACGCAACGTTAGATCTGTAAATCCAGATCGGCGTGGGAAGGTGGAGGGGATATCATACGCCATCCCACGCGTAAGACCAATGTGTTTCTAGATCTTACGCATAACTTACGTTCGCAGCGCGTCAGTCACGAATAGACGTTGGAAAGTTACCTACTACCTATGGTTCGATTCGAAAATGGGAGACGAACAACTCATTGATTTCGCATTCAATAATACTATGAATCTCCTCAAACTGTACTTTAGACATACGAAAGTACCTACATGAAGAATCGGTCCCCATCAGATTCAAGTTTCTCTAATAATGTATGGTATTCCCCAAACCTTTCTCTTTCTTTATTTATCTCATGAACCCAATATCTTCTTTTCTTAACTCTTTTTCTTGTTCTTGCGGCACGCAAATATTCATTTAAAAATAACAAACATAATAAATCATCATCAAATTCACTCTCAGTATCGGAAAACATTGTACACTACAGCGTGACTACAGCACCTGAAGAAATAACATATGAGTCTGACGTCAATATCCGTTGTGTACGCGGGACAAGTGTGCACACCACCTCTTCCACGTTGCACAATATACGTTGCATACGTGGGTTCAGTTTGTCCTTACCTTAGGACCTTTCTCACATTAAAGTGAATCAGTGTGAGATGAGCACAAGTAACAAAAATCTTTAATATGTAATGAATACTAATATTATAAATGCGAAAGTGTGTCTGTCTGCCTGCTACGCTGTCACCGCTCTTCCGTTCAACCGATTTTGATGAAATTTGGTACAGGGGTAGGTTATATCCCGGGGAAGGACATAGGCTACTTTTTACCCTGGAAAATTAAAGACTTCCTGTGGGATAAAAAATATTAATCCACGGGATGAAGTTGGGGGCATTATCTAGTCTAGTAATTTAAAAAATAAAATGGACACATTACACAACATGTAAATACATAATCAAAAAATATATACATGCCTAATACCAAAATAATTTAGTAAAATTGAGTGAAATTGCAATTTTTCAAATGAATAATTTATTTTAGTAGGCTATTAATATTATACAGGGTGAATAAAATTCATCACTATTTTTTTTGATGTTCATACTCTTCTACTGTGCAGCTTTTTGTTGCAAGTCTGTAAAACAAAATTTATAGTTATATTAATGTCAAAGTAAAGTACCTACTTAAGTTCTGCAAGACCTGGAAGAAATGCAAACAACTCATTCATTGACACAATTAGTTAACACCTATGATGATTCTATTATTTATCACAGATAAGTATTTATTTTTTCTTGCATCTGCTGAATTATTATCTTTTAATAAAGCAAAATGTGTATTTTGTTAATAAAACATCAGACATCTATATTAGAAAGATTATTTTTTGTGTGTATTTCCAAAAAAACAGCACAAATCAACACTTTTAAAATATCAGCAGACCAAGTATTTTTCTATGTTAGATTAAATACATGCTATACATTTCAGACACTTTTTGACTACCTTAAATTCATTTAATCCTTATCATCTGAAATAAAATATAAATCAATTATTAGGTACCTCTTACTAAAAATTATGGAAACAGTAACTTAATACCATGTAAATTATGATGCTGTAAGGGACAGATAATTTTCTTCCATTTTAGTAATTTACTTGTGTTTAATTTCCGTAGTTACTGTTGATTAATCTTTCTTTACATATTCCCATGAACCATATTGTAACCAATTTTATCTGAACTCCCAAAGACCAGACTATAGAGAACTCTGCAAAGACTGTATAATCTTCCCCTAGGTAGAGTAGGCAGATGAGATTAAGTTTACTCACGTGCAGGTTTGCCATTAGCCCATGGAGTGATACGAACATGGGACTCATCTCGTCGTAATGCTTCTGTTCGGAATTCAGCTTTTAGCGATCTTCGCAAAATTTTAGCAGCAATGTTGGAGTAGTTTATGTAACTAATAAAAAAAGTCGTGTCAATTAATAGGTTGGATTACCGTGAATTGCAGATATTATGTATATTGGTTTTTAGGGCATTTATACAGTACTTACGTAAGACCTGCTTGTCTCCAGGCACTCATTTTGAGATAGAGATAGTAAAGTTTTATGCAGTGCTGCAAAGTAGAAATAAGTGATCAAAAAATTGAATCTCGAATTCTAAATTCAAAGATCAAACTCAACAATGAAAGATGATACTTGATGATACTGAAGTGTGATGTAACATATCGTAGAGGTCACCACCGTTTTTATTATCTGTCTTCAACTTTATGACTGGGACTGGGTAGGACGTAGACAGAGAAAGAGATATAGACATGGCGTCAGCGTATACAGTATGCGATAGCCATAGTCCTAATGCGATATTTTACTAATGGTAAATAGGTATTTTTTTTTTTTGACTTTTTGGACTGCTTCACCCCCGTGCCTCGGAGAGCACGTTAAGCCGTCGGTCCCGGTTATTATCACTAACATGATAATAGTCGTTAAAGCCCGCCAACCCGCATTGGAGCAGCGTGGTGGGTCTAAGCTCTAATTCCCTCTCTCATATGAGAGTGGAGGCCTGTGCCCAGCAGTGGGACGTTAATAGGCTGTAGTGGTGGGGAGGTATTTTTTTTTGTTATTTCTATACTTTGTAGCATCTATGCAAGTCTTTACAAATATAGCCTGTTTTTATCTGTAACAATCAGGTCAAAATAAGGTCAAAATCGTATTAGGTTAGGTCAGCATGAATGCTACAAAGTATTGAGATAACAAAAAAAAAAACTTAAGTGTTTATCGCTATCGCATACTGTATACGCTGACACCTGTCTATTATAAGCATAATTCCAGAAGGAGGCAAATGATAAAAATATGTTTGTACTCTCTTTAAAACGTGCACGGGCGAATGGTCACAACGTGTAGCGGTTTCACGAGAGATTTAATGTAAACAGTTAATTATAAAAACTTGGTTAAACTTAAAGAAAATATTCATTTGATCTGGCCACGATTGCTGTCGTTAAGCTCTAAATCAAATTGGCTATTTGACAGTTGTAACGATAAAATATAAAATATGTTATTTAGGGTAGCTCAAAGGTTAACAATTATTATACCATATCTTTTTTGCATTAAATTAAATTGTTAATATTTTATTTTTGCAAAATCAATTTGGGTTTTTTAATCTGTGAATTGCAAGACCCGAAACGCGAACGCCATTGATTTAGCATCGTGTGACGTCACATCTCAAAAAAAATCGCACGGAACTCCTAGCGAAACAAACGTCGGGTGTTACCATGGTGTTACTAATTAGTAGTATTCGTTTTGTTGAGAAAATTAATATAAAATATTTCGATTTGAGCTTGTGAAAGATTTTACGAAATGGAGTCAGGCTATTCTAAAGCCGATAGTGCAAACCTGCCTAAAGTCGATTCATTTATGGTCGCAAATTTCTTTGCATGTAATCCCGACTTTTGCTCTGCCGAGTTTCGGAATGCAAAAACTTCTGTGTAAGTACCGAAATAAACAAAGTAATATTACTTAGGTCTCGTGTTTCAGACCTAAGAAAGTACTGCTGTAAAGTGACAGAAAAATAATTTATTTTAATTTTATGTTATGATTTATGAAGAAAATGTTAGGTTAGGTTTAATTCATTTTTGCTAGATCTGATTTCTTCTTGATAAATAACATCAAAGTGGTCTTCACAAAGTAATATCGCACATATATATATCCGATTTAAATTCCGGGTCTCGGCAGATTAACTGTACCTAACCACTGCTTTCGACGTTTGAATGTGTTTATACAATTTGTCAGGATATTAATTAATTATTATTTATAGTATTTCTACACACGTCTTATAGCTTGTAATTTTCACAATTGCATTAAAAAAACTTTCCACTCAAATTACTTATGACTTGGCGAGCGTCGTAGTTAGCTTTATTTTATTTTGTGCTATGACGTCACAGCTAGCAAATGTCACGTGACCGGCTGTTTTCGCGCGAATTTAAAATTAATGTATTAAAAATGTATTTTTTCCTAATAACTAACGCTTTTTTCAAAAAAAAGATAATTGTAAGAGGTATAAAATGAACCCACGTTCATTTTTAAGTATTTTTCCGAAAACTGTCAAATAGCCAATTGCGATCAAAATACAAAGTATTCAATAATCGCTGAATCTGCCGGTAGGAGACTGAGACTGATTTTGAAACGTCAAAATATTCGTATTTATGCAAATTATCCCAATTTGGTGTATCCCCGCCAAAGAACGAACCGAGTGAAAAACATTGAATGAGTCAAATATCGGCCTAATTAAACCTTCGTCAATAAATAAATTAACAATCTTTTATAATTTCTCAAATTTCAATTCAATTTTAAACACAAAGCTTACACTGTTTCTCTTTCTCTGTCTACGAGTTCATTACGAGCACCAGATTACGAGTTGGTCCCTCTCGCACACCTAGCTACTGCCATAAATTATATCTGGAATTTTGTAGATAGGTCATATTATACCTATCGAAGGGTCATGGAGTGGCATCTAGGAGCAATAAATTGAATGGAAAGTGGATAGTTTTGCTTAAACCTACGTAGTGAATAGTAAAAAGTGAGAGCAAGAAGGGAGATTTTCAGCAACCTCAAATTATAAGGCAACAAAATATATTATGCGACAAAATTAAGTTTACGGAACTTTGGGAGTAAATTATGAATATGGCAACTTATTATATACCTGTCAAAGACAGTATTTATTGTCTCAGATTAAATACAAGATTTAGCCACATTCCAAACTTTCAATGCAAAAACAAGATAACTTTCTGGCATAATGCCCTTATAAGAAAGGTAAGTGAATTTTTTTTTTTTCCCTATCAGCGTGTTCAATTTTTGCCTGCCAAAAGCTATTTTGACGTAACTAGTTGGCACACAAACTTATGTACATTAGAGGTTATTTATCTGAGATTGGAGTTTAGCAAAGTTTTTGATAAATTATTATTATTGTAACATATGTACATATGTAGGTGGAATCGTAGGTGAAATTTCGTGTTCTATAAGCTATTACGCAATGGTGAGTTGCAGTATATTAGGCTGTAAAAGCCGCAGCGAAAGGAAAATCGAAGGAATCACATTTCACAAGTAAGTGGTCGAAATCATGATTTAGTGACATATTAATCTTTGGATCTTTATATTAAAGTAACTATAATCATGTTTAACTAATGTTCACTCGAGTAAATGAAAGAAATAGGGCTTATTTTTCCAATTTTCATAGTAAAACTGATAAGAAAAGTTTGTTTTTAAAATGACGTAATTATGTATATTTGAAGTGTTGCCAGGACCTAAACTCCTGGAGAGGATACTCTCGTATACCAATACCGATACCGTAGTTACACCATCACGTCTTATACTTTGTAGAAAATTTATTGTTCTGTTTTTGTTTAAAAAGTTATATTCACGAAAAAAATGTGTATTATAGTTAACGTAATTCTAATATTTTGCGATCCTATATACCGTTTTTGAACCCCCACTACTATTGCCCCGCCCATTATCCCCCGGTCTCCTACTCCCTTCGAATAAACGAAGCAGTGGTGAATTTGAAACATTAACTTGTTCATTAAGTAATTTAAACTGATTATTATTATTATGTTTTATTATTTGTAATTGTTCCAACAAGCTCAGTCGAATACCTTTATCGCTTATTGTGTAAGATTTTATATGAATGGTTTATTTGCCTGTGCCATGTGGTAAATAACGCGCATTTAACACAAACGTCACTAGACAATCTTGCATTGTAAAGTCGACATCTCCTGAAGATGCTCCGGTGTCGGGGTGAAACGTGCGTCGAGAATAGTATAAAAGTCTTGTGTGGTGGTGCATGTGAGTGGTGGTGGCATTGCTTGCTTGGGAACTTGGCTTTGTTGCTTGGTTGGGAAGGTAAACGGTGCTTCGCTTAAAGCTACAAGCTTGACCATACAGATTTTTTTCTGTTGGCGGATTATAGCAAAATAATTGTAATCTTTTCTTGCTAAACATCTTATTATATACCTGTCAAAGACAGTATATAATGTACTTGAATATGGCTGTCTCACGACCGAGCAGACCATTGGTCTATCTAGAAGTCATTGATCTGAGATTTATTGTACTTGAATATGGCAGTGGCTGTCTCACGACCGAGCAGACCATCGCTCTATCTCTCAGAAACTCTATCTAGAGGTCAGTGATCTGAGATTTCAATTGTCAGTGTCCAGAGGAGACAATAGAGGAGACAAGCACCGACCAGAAAAAGAAGGAGACAAGTAAGAACTCTCTGGTTAACTTGTCTCTGAGTAAGAACGAAGTAGCATGTGTCTTTGTCAATTTGCATTTTGCATTTTGATTGTCAAGCTATTGTTTGTTTTACATTGAGGCAACATTGAGGTTACATCCATAGTCTATGGTCGTCTCGGTCTCGTTTTGAGAAACAGAGACAAGTAACATTATCCTATAATGTTACTTGTCTCAGGACTAGTATATGAGTGATCTGTGACTTGTCTCTGGTAGGATATTGAGAAAGTTCAACGGTGCATTATAATAAAATCGTGATTTATTCATTTAGTCATATTTAGAATAGGTAATATTTTGTTACTTTTATTTCTTTTTTATAAAAAATACATGTATGCCTTCCACAATTGAATATCTTCATGAATATTTAAGTAATAAGAGGAACCTAGCCCTGGACTGTTTTTGGTATGAATTTAATTTTGGTATCTAAAGATTATTTTAGCCGATTTTATGTGTAAGTCCTTGTTAAACGTGCTAAATATATAAAAATTTGATAATTTGAGCATTGACAGTCAAAAAAGTTAGTACAGTAAAGTTGTATTCTTATATTTCATCATAGTATCCGAAAATACTGATCGTTGAAAAGATAAACTTGACACGCATGAAAACAAGTAACAACTAACAGATGTCCACGTTTTAAAACATAGTTTACGCTTTAATGTGAACGTCACGTCACATCAGGTTACAAGAACTTTTATTGTCTCGAAGTAAGTTGAGTTGATAGTTCAAGAAACACACCTTGAACCATAACACTATCGGCTGGTTTATAACCTCGGTAGACTTGGAGGATGAGTTAAGAACTGGAAGTGTGTAATTCTTTTATAATATGTGACAGTGATGCTAGGGCCTATAAAACCAACCCTTAGACTAGCCTGAGTAATAATGTAATATGAATGGCCTCAAATTATCAATATATAGTTCTTCTTATTTTTAATTTAATCTAAGCACTCACACACTGAATACTTTTTGCTACTATTTTACTACAAATCTTCCCTTGATCAGATCTTGTTTAGTGGTAAGTGATGATGCAGTCTAAGATGGTAGAGGGCTAACCTGTTAGGGATATGGTGGTTATATTACCCATACTGGTAATCTGTCATGTTTCTACATAGAATCTTACCCTACCAGATTAGACAAGAGAAAAATCAGAAATTATGAATTCCCAAACTGAGGGTCAGTCAGGGTCAGCCTGGAATTTAATCCGAGATTGCCTACTTCGAGGTTGTCAACCTATTGGTAGCTAAGCAACCTCTAGCTTTGAAAGGATTATTAAATTAAAAAAAAATAAGAATATCATGCAATGTTTGATGAAAACATGCCGAGAACCACAGTCTAAAGAGATACATTATTTCCTAATGGAGGAGTCTACACAGAGCAACAACAGTTGAGTGGAGTGACAGGAATGTGATTGAGGACACTGTATTTTCAATACAAAATTCTGTCACTCCTAATTTGTGTAGTTTCCTACCTCTCTCAACCTCTCTTAGTATTTAGGTAATTTAGTGCCACTATCCCATACCAATCCTAAATAGCCTAAATACAATAGAACATTTTGAAAAAACTTGCTGAATATTTTGTCCTTGTTGTAGAGTAAGAGTGAATATTTTGTCCTTGTTGTAGAGTAAGAGTGAATATTTTGTCCTTGTTGTAGAGTAACAGTTGCACAATGGATTCTGATGGCGAACGGGACCAACTTCTCATTGCTACCTCGAAGCCCAAAGTCCAATGTGATATAGTTAATGAATGTCAAATGTTTTTGAAATCTGAAGAAGGAGGTGGTGATGCACACACAAACATGAACCAGCAAATTTTGGCCCCTGAAAAAAGTGGTAAATAAACTTTTTTATCTTCTGTGTTCATCTTACTTCTATACTAATATTATAAATGTGATCTTTTGGATGGATGGATGGCTGGATGTTTGTTACTTGATTACACTGGAACGGCTGAATGAATCTGGATGAAATTTGGCACAGAGATAGATTATAGTCTGGAATAGCCCATAGGCTACTTTTTTCCTGGAAAATTAAAGAGTTCCTGCGGGTACCAAAAAACCTCAAACCACGCAGACAAAGTTGCGGGCATTTGATAGTATTATATATTGTAAATGTAAGTATTACTGTCTGTTACCTTTTCCTGGGTCATCTTTAACAAATTTTGATGAAATTTTGAGCAGAGATAGCTTGCACCCTGATGATGTAATGGAAGTGACAATATTTTTATTCTGCAAACCAAAATATTTTTATTCTAAAAAACCATAACTGTGGGGTTAACAAAGTTAAGTGGGTATTTGCTTATTATGAATAATAAACATTGGTTCTAATGATGCTGTCCTACAAGTTGTAAAATAATAGTTTGTTACATTTTTAATTTTTATGTAATTTTTAGATGTTAATAAGTAGTTGTTCCTATTCTGTGAATCTTTATAATACATGTATTTTTATGTTAAAGAAAGCTATATAGGTACTTATGAAAACTTGTTATTTAATACACTAATAACTTTTCATTTAGCATAATATCTCCTGTGGGAGCAGTTTTTATATGATTAATATTGAGTGTAACTGACTTTTTAATAACAAATTAATTTTTATATCTTTTAGGAATAATATATTATTATTTTAGGATATCATAATATGAAACTAAAACATACATTATTTACAAAAATTCGAAGAAGGCTTACTCTAATTTTGTGTCAATGTCAAGTGGAATGTATATAATTATATATTAAGTAACCTATTGCTAGGCTATGTTGCTGGGTGTACAAATTTTGTATGGTTTCCCCTGAGCCTTTATGATTTAGTTTTACTTTGTGGTGCGGTAAGAGAGTGTGTAATCTAATTAGTATTTGAAAATGGTGAAGAGAAGATATTATGCTAAAAACCGTAATAATAAATATAATATTATGTTCTTTAATATACTTACCTATTATTTAATAAGAATAAGAATAATATTTATTTTCATAAAATACTGTGACAAAATGTGTGTGTTACTGTGCCACTAACAGTTTGTAAAGGGACTTTTTTTCTAGGTCGTTCAAATTTTATAACACCAACATCAAATGAAACAAAACAGCCACTACCAAATGATGATAAAGCAGAAAGTACAGAATTTAAGCATGATGGTAATACATTTGACTATAATCTTAATTTTTTCTTTAAATTCGAATTTTTTTTCATTTCTGGTTTTATTTTTTGAAAAACAGTGTTTTATTTTGATTAATGATGTAAGGGTCAATAATTGTATCACAGAAAGTTACCGTTAAGTTAAACGTGTCTGCCAAAAAACTAGCAAAGTGGGTGGCCTAAGTAAGTTTGAATTATGAAGGTAAGTATTTCAATGGTAATAAGTCAAAAAACTGACCTGACTGTGACACCCAATGCAGGTTTTTTAAATGGTTAACGGTAAACAACTATGGTGTAACTGACTCTAAGATACCTATTATTATCTAAATGTATCAATGAAATTGGTGTTTCTAATGTGTTTGTAATCTCAAGGAAGTGAAAAGCAGTCCTTAGCAGAGACTGCTTGTGTGCTGGATGACCCTCAGTCCTCAGACAATAGCTTGCCAAGCACTGTGACAGTGCTGGATGCACCAGATGGAGGCAAAGTTTATTTGGTTGGCACTGCTCATTTTAGTTTAGAATCACAGGAAGATGTATCTAAGGTAAGAGTGAACCTACTGGATTGATTAGTGATATACGGAAATATGTATGTTGAATCTAATATTTATTTGACTTTATTTATATTTAACAATCCAGTCTTTTTACCTAAATAGAGACCTCCCTGTCGAAGTGTTGAGGTTTCGGCAGTAAATAGTATTGAACAGTGCCTAGTTAAAAAGTAATTTGAAAAAAAAAAAAATATGCTGTTAAAAGTTTTTTCTAAACAATTAAATAAAGTTACTTTAAAGTTTTAAATATGTTGATGCCTATGTATATTTAAAGTTTTATACTGAAGTAATCAGTTTTTTTGATATTTATTCACTATAAGGAATCAATAAAATTTTACATTTTAATGTTATTTCAGGTGATACAACAAGTTTGTCCTCATGTGGTAATGGTAGAACTATGTGAACAAAGGACTAATATTTTATTATTAGATGAGGAAGTTATATTGAGGGAGGCCAAAAATATAAATATTGCAAAAATTAAGTAAGAATAATTCCTTTACCTTTGGCATCTACAGACTTTCTATTCAGCGAAGTCCTTTCAGACCTTTTAGCTATGTTTGTGCTAATGCACGTATGGACGGATACATACGTGCACACATTACTAAACACAGTAGAGCAATCATGGGTAAGTACGTGTACTTGTGGTAAGTTCACGTCGCTCGTGATTGTTCTTAGGAGTGTGGCATGTCTCGACCCATAAAACAATGTGCATGTAGGTATGCAATACAACAAACACTGCCAAAAGAACTTCGTGTGATTAAACATCTTTAATAAAATAATCTTCAAAAAAGAGAGTTTTAATTATTAAAGAAAATGGTATTTCTGCAAGATGGTCTGACGTTCTTCATGACTCTATCCTGACATTGAGTTAAATAAATGTATGCATAGAAGTGTATGATTAAAATAAAAATTTATTCATTTCGCACACACCTGTGGAATGTGACCTCACTAAAATTACCCGTTTACCGTAACTTATGTATTTTGATCCAGTTTTTATCGTTTGTCAGGGCGACAATGGCTCAGAATGGCGTGTTCAACGGTCTGATGTATATCCTGCTGCTCAATATGTCCGCGCACATCACGCGCGAGCTCGGCATGGCGCCCGGCGGCGAGTTCCGACGCGCTATGGCCGAGGTAGTCTTCAAAATTGGGAGGCGCTCTAGACTAGGGGTCTAGGGCGAACCTTACAAACCCCGCCATTATTCCACCACTGATCTTTATAATTAAATTGAACACCAATTCTGCCAGGCTAAGAAGATCCGCAACTGTATAGTGCAGCTGGGAGACCGCGCCATAGACATCACGCTGCACAGAGCTATCGCGTCCCTATCGTGGGGACAGACCGTACGCTTTATCTGGCATTTGCTCACATCCAATCAGAATATTAGGTAAGCAATAGAAAACGTTACATAATACGTATATTTATTTTAAAATTATATTATTTACTTCACAATCCATATCCATACGTAATATTATGAATGTGAAAGAGTATCTGTCTGTCTGCTACGTTTTAACGGCCCATCTTCAACCGATTTTCACGAAATTTGGTACAGAGATAGTTTGCATCCCGGGGAAAGACAAAGGCTTTTTGTCCCGAAAAATTGAAGAGTTCCCACTTACCGTGGGAATCATTACCATATAATCCTATCCATAACCTTAATCCACGCGAATGAAGTCGCGGGCAAAATCAAGTATTTAAAAAAAATTATCAATCTTCATGTTGGTAAAATATTTTAAAATGGTGAGAAATCTGACACACAGAACTACAGTAATTATGTATTATGTGTACCTATTCTGTATGAGGTTCACCCCAGCTCACTTTCATAACTCTCTGTATAACACTTATTTTGACAGTTTTGTGATTATTTATGTATTTAATGTATTCAGCTTAGAGGAAGTGGAGAGATGCAAGCAGAAGAAGATGCTCGAGGATATGTTAGAAGAGATGGCGGAGGAGTTCCCCGCGCTCAAGCGCGTGTTCGTTGTGGAGAGAGACATGTACCTGTGCCACTCGCTGCAGATCGCCGCGCTGCAAGCACGTGAGTACTGTGTGGACGCAGGTTGTGGCTAGGAGATGGTGAAGGAAGGGCGAATAGAGGGATTGAGACCTTAATTTCAGCAAGAAATAGTAAGTCACAAATGCACGCACCTCCAGGCGAGTTTAGTCGCCATCAGTATGCTTTAATACCTATAATTAAAATATATCATAATGATGATAATGGAATGTATTCTTGTAGGTCGAGAGCCGTGTAGGATAGTAGGAGTAGTCGGCATCGGCCACGTTGCCGGCATTGTAGAACACTGGGGCAAAATTGAACCGCAAGACATCGCCCCACTGCTCAAGTAAGTATCTCACGTGCTTCTGATGTGTGTGTAGGAAAAAGGTTGAAATTTCTAAAATTCTGTTAACTATATGATTGCGATTTATTACAACATGTTATATCTGCCAACAGAGTTCCCCCGCCGTCGCTATCGACGCGCATCATCCGCGTGTCGGTGCGCGCGGCGTGCGCGGGCGCGCTGCTGTTCGCGGTGTACAAGATGATCCCGCGCCGCTGGCTGCCCTGATACCGTCCCCACGTGAGCTCCACGCCGGTGAGTGTTATCTGTCAACAGAGTTCCCGCGCCGCTGGCTGCCCTGATACCGTCCCCACGTGAGCTCCACGCCGGTGAGTGTTATCTGTCAACAGAGTTCCCGCGCCGCTGGCTGCCCTGATACCGTCCCCACGTGAGCTCCACGCCGGTGAGTGTTATCTGTCAACAGAGTTCCCGCGCCGCTGGCTGCCCTGATACCGTCCCCACGTGAGCGCCACGCCGGTGAGTGTTATCTGTCAACAGAGTTCCCGCGCCGCTGGCTGCCCTGATACCGTCCCCACGTGAGCTCCACGCCGGTGAGTGTTATCTGTCAACAGAGTTCCCGCGCCGCTGGCTGCCCTGATACCGTCCCCACGTGAGCTCCATGCCGGTGAGTGTTATCTGTCAACAGAGTTCCCGCGTCGCTGGCTGCCCTGATACCGTCCCCACGTGAGCTCCACGCCGGTGAGTGTTATCTGTCAACAGAGTTCCCGCGCCGCTGGCTGCCCTGATACCGTCCCCACGTGAGCGCCACGCCGGTGAGTGTTATCTGTCAACAGAGTTCCCGCGCCGCTGGCTGCCCTGATACCGTCCCCACGTGAGCTCCACGCCGGTGAGTGTTATCTGTCAACAGAGTTCCCGCGCCGCTGGCTGCCCTGATACCGTCCCCACGTGAGCTCCATGCCGGTGAGTGTTATCTGTCAACAGAGTTCCCGCGTCGCTGGCTGCCCTGATACCGTCCCCACGTGAGCTCCACGCCGGTGAGTGTTATCTGTCAACTGAGTTCCCCCGCCCCCACACAATAAGATATGTGTTTAGATAATAGTACATTATTGTACAAGTGTGTAATGTTGGTGATTACCGCTGAGGCGCCATTGAAACCCGAGCCGTTAGGTGAGGACGTAAGATAGCCGAGGACGTTAATCATCAATACACACGTGTATCATACGACGTTTTTCAACACACTTATGAAGAAAATAATACTAAAAAATAATTTTATTTACTAGATAAAATTAAAAAAAACCCTGTAACTCACTTGTGAATAATAATCATACTAATATTATAAATGCGAAAGTCAGTTTGTTTGTTGGTTTGTCCTTCAATCACGCTGCAACGGAGCAACGGATCGACGTGATTTTTGGCATGGGTATAGTTGAGGACCTGGAGAGTGACATAAGCTACTTTTTATCCCGGAAAATTGAGGAGTTCCCCCGGGAATCCAAAAAACTTATTCCATGCGGTTGAAGTCGCGGGCATCAGCTAGTAATACATAAAAATAATTTTATTAAGTAGATAAAATAAAATAAAAAACTTTAACTCGCTTCTGAATAATAGCAATGAAAAAGTCACAGTTTGATTATAGGTGTCATTATGTGCCTAATTGCGGTGAAATTAGAGCCACTTTATGAGCAAGTGTGTTGAAAAATAATGTATGAAACTCTACATAACTAGGTATTAAACATTCATGTGATACTATTAAACCTAACTACTAATTTTAATAATCCCTAACTAGCAACCGTTTCATAAACTACTATTTCATACAATAATAAAAATTAAAATTGTATCTTAAAATTTCAAAGATAGATATCTAAGATATAAAGTCAGAAAAAATTAACCATTATTTTTTTTAATTTTCAGCTTAGTTGATGAACCGGTTACGCTTACGGTACTAATAAAGACTTCATTCATCTCAAGGAATAAATAAAACAAATGCCAGGTCTAGGTATATATTTTTGTACTAAAACATCTATGATAAGACAATTACTTGGTAAAGTAAATTAAAAATAATCTAAAGTAATATTGCGGAATATTTTTACGTCTAGGTTACTATAATGTTATATCGTTTTAGTTACAAAGTGTCATTATTTGAGTTGTGCTTAATTTTATTTGGTAAATCCCAAAACTAATTAATATTTTTTTGTTTGTGTGAATTTTCTTATTGTAATTAAACTTACTTAAATACATATCAAAAATTTGCGGAACCGGCAGGTTTTGAACCTGCGTCTCTCTGAGTTCCGCAAATTTTTGATATGTATTTATGTAAGTTTAGAAACTTTCCTCGTGTGTGGAGCACTGTAATAAAATTATAAAATTATATTGTAATTTGTAATGAGCGTGATATACCTACCTACTTATGATATGTCTGTATTAAGTAAGTATATGTATATATTTTGTTTACTTTTCCTTATCAATTATGATCAAGGACTGTGATAATTTAAAATTGTTAAAATACCTTCCATCAAAGTAGGTTGCTTTAAAAAGGGATCTACATATACATAATATATTTTATCGTGTAATTTTTACAGTTGTTGATCTTTTGTATTTTAACGGCAACTTTTTGTGTTATAAAAATAATGTATATTGTTCGCGAATTTATAAATATAGTCTTGTATAGTATAATGATATTAAAGTTTATAATTAACATATTCTCGACGACTACCTACTAAAAGAAAATTATAATTCAAGCCTTAGATGGTCCGAAAAACAATCGAGTGGTAATGAGAGACTGAGTGTGAGATCTATAGAGCGAACTTCGACTTTGCTTAGCCTTAAGACATGGTTAAAACGAGACAGATTTATGTTACTCACATAAGTCCATCTCGTTTTAACTCTAAGTAAAGTCTGAGCCAAGTCAAAGTACGCTCTATAGATAGCCACGACATGAGCCTTGGCCTTGGAGAAATACAGAGTGCAGATACTTGGCCAAAAAGAGAAGAACAAGCGGTGATGGCGTACCTACTGGTTGACATTTCGGTGCTTTTTCGAAGAGTCATGTGCTCGAATCCTGTCACCCAACTATCTGACGACTCGTAGATAAATAAATAAATAAAATTTAAAAAAAAAACTGCATTATGTTCTAAAACGTGTTAGAAATCTGCCAATCCGCACTGGACCAGCGTGGCTTAGGCTATAGCCTAAACCTTAGGCCTAAAACCCATTGAGAGGTAACCTATGTGCAGCATTGGCCCGGCGTTGGGTCGATAAGATACAATTATGTAAAAACAACTATATACAATATACTGTTAACGAGTCTCTGAGGCTGCATTTTCGGTGAGCAGCGGTGAGCGGAAGCGCAATAAAATACGCAGCTTTCCTCAGTAGTGTTATCGGTGACTATAGTTGCAGAATACACCGATCCGCCCGCCCGTCGAGCTATAGGTACCTACGGTAGTTGAGCGATAATCGCTAACTTGTCTGAGATTTCGCGATTCGCTAATGACACGCGCTCCTCCCGCCGTCACTTCCGCTCGCTACTGAAAACATTACATAGCTACTAAATGTATGGTGCGAGCGCGTATCGCAATCGGGGATCCTTCGGCGCCCATCCAAAAATGCAGCCTAAGTCGGACCTTTGTTAGACCAATGCAGAATTTATATACTAGCGACCGAGTGAAAATTTCGAAAAACCCATCCTTACGAGTATAAAGCCTTTTTTTAATCGCGAGATAGGCTTGTGCTTGACGACAATCATACTTCTTAATACAAAGCAATGATGAGGTCTAGGTTTAAGCGCGCTTGCCAAGAAGATGCCTTATCTATTCCTTGTCTCCGTTATAAAACTATGCATAAGTGCAAAATTTCAGCTCTACGCGTGTTTAGCGTTAAAGTCAGTAGGGTGACGTGATAATGAAGTGAATGACTTTTAACCTGCATAATATTTCATAAAGTAAACTCATACTGAGTTTACTATATGAAATATTATGCAGGTTATAAGTATAAAAAATGCCCATAGTCTAATAAATAATTATTACGGTCTAGTAAATAAGTACTATTTTCCCGGGTACATATTAGTTTGGAAGTAAATAGTTAACTATTGGTAGTTAGCTAGAAACGAATTTTTGTAGTGTATTATATTTATAATATTTTAAAGACTTGACTATGTCATTTTTATGTTATTAACTAGTTACTTGCCCAAGATCTGTAAGGGTAACTATTTTTAAAATAATTTTAGTTATAAGCTTTGAAGCGTTATTAAAAATCCTGAATTTGGAATGTTAATTAAGTACAGAATAAAAATATATGATTAAATTTGATATTTTTATTTGCAAATTCCTAAATATTCCTTATCTAATTATTATTCATTATTATTTTGTTTTATTTTATTTTGGACAACTTGTGTCACCACTCACCTATGATAATATGTTAGGACCATAGAATTCTCTCTAATAATAAAGCTAACTCTACCACCAAATACTACTGAGAAAAAGAAACTCATCAGTTGCTTTTTTTCACTATTTATGTATTGAGTCATGTAGTTCCAATAGTTCACACTCGATATCATACTTGTGTGAATGAATACTCGTATGAGAAGCGTTTGAGTAGTTTCTAAAATTGGCGCGAACAGACAAACGAATTTAAGGCGCAGGGATTTGTCTTTTATAAAAAATTGGCAGGTCATAGGGACTGCCGATAGAAGTGAAAACGAATATAGTATAATTTTAAAACCTTAACAATAAGGTATTAAAGTTTAATTACGAATGGAGTATATTATATAAGACCTTTTGTATTCGTAACAACGCGAGCATGTCGGTCACGTGAATACACAAGTTTACCCCCAACCAAAAAGTGCTCAACGTAGCTAAAGAAGTTTTCGCTTCAATAAAGAAGTAGTAATTTATAGAGATCATTTCTGCGCCCATTCAGGGTCTGCGTCCTGAGCCTGGCATCGCCCTAATAAAAAAAAAAATAGGAGGTAAATGAATTATGAAGTAGGTATGACAATGTCAAAATCTCAGTCAAAGATGGTGTGGCTAAAAGACCGTTTAATTTGATTTTCATTTGGACTATGCTGTAACAATGATTACTGTTACGACTAAATTGCTGTTTAGAAACTATTTATTTAAAAATGAGATATAGGACATGTGTGGCCCTCAAACGTATATTGTTTACAGGAGACTATTTTGTGAATGTGAATCAATCAAGGCTTCCTAGTTATTGTACGTATGATCATGATGTAATATATGGTTAGTCAGTAATAGACGTTGCCCACGACTTTGCATGGATTTGTATTAGATATGTCAACTAATACTGGGTGGGGCTGAACATTTGCATTGGACATGATCTTCGTCTTGCTCATATTCATTTTTAGGCCCACCTGTTGAGAAACTCTGCTGAGGTCATTGAGCACATAGTTCGTAGAACCGATTGGCGTTGGGGTCCCAAAGTGCTTGAATGACGGCCTCGCACCGGGAAGCGCAGCGTTGTACGACTAGGTGGACGGACGATCTCAAGCGTGCAGCTGGGAGCAGCGGGAAACAAGCGACACAAGAGCGTACTCTGTGGCGATCCATGCAGGAGACCTACGTCCAACAGTGGACGTCTATAGGTTGAGGCGATGACGACGACTCATTAATTTTACGGGTTTTAAAAACATTATGACAAAAACGCTAGCACAGGAGACGCATGCAATGTTTTGTGTAGTGTGTAGAGCAAAACCCGGACCCGGCTTAATATGCTGTTAATTTCAGTTGCTTGGCCTTTACTCTCGCGAGGCGCCGGTGGGCTAGCAAAACTTGATCTGCCGTCCTCTGCAACTGTTTTACAAAATAATACAAATGGAACAGTTGTTCTTCTCGGTACTGTACATTTCAGCAAACAATCTGTGGAGGATGTCAGTACGGTATAAGTTCAACCAATTACTTTATACTATCCTATACCTAATATTATAAAAGAAGACTAACGTCTTTCTCTTGAAATAAAACTGTAACTGGACGATTCCTGTTATATTATACTTCATATTTTTAACTTAATTTTTATACGAGCGAGGTTTATTTTTTTTATTGTGAGATAGGCTTGCGCTTGACGACAATCATGCTTAGTGCAAAGCAATGATGAGTTTATTATCGATACAGAGCCGAGGCAGTTGTCTGTCTGTCTGTCTGTCTGTCTGTTTATTAGGACATCACGCTATAATTACCTACTAGACGGATTTGAATGCAACTTGGCACCCAGGATTCCTATAATAAATGGAAACTTTTTGACGATTTGACTCCATGGCTCCGTAAAATCTAAACCAATTTTGATAATTTGTTTTTCTATTAATACTTACTTATTTAAATGCTTTTAATCCTACATATTAAGTTAAGACGAGCGTCGCGGTCGGGTCATCTAACTAGTTGTTCATATTTCTATTTTTATACCTTCAGATAGTCAAACAAATAAATCCAAATGGAATTCTGATAGAGCTATGTCGACAGAGAGTTTCACTCTTAGAGCTGGATGACAAAAAGTTCTTAGAAGATGCTAAAAACTTAGACGCCAAGAAAATAAAGTAAGATTTCCCTCATATTACCTACCTACTAATGTAGACTACGAGTAAATGCTCGTATCACGGAAATTGCAGCTGCACTAATAGTTGACGGCTCTATAGCATAATAAGAAATACCATAAAAATCTTACAGACATGCAGTTAAAGGACAGGGATTAGTTTCCGGAATGCTTCACGCAATGTTGCTAAAGACGTATGCCGATATAGCGAAAGAATTAGGCGTTGCACCGGGAGGAGAGTTTAGGCGAGCATATCAAGAGGTACCACTGCAATTCTATTAATTTGTTTAAACCCTTTTATATATTTTTTATCCAAACAACACTTTTCTTATCTGTAGGTAAGTATTTTTGTAAGAACCCAGCTAAATTAAAATGCTTAATTTTACCTACTCTTCTATAATAAAACTCGTTTGTTTAGATGAAGAAAATACCTGGTTGCAAATTATTTCTGGGAGACCGTCCTATTCAGATTACAATAGCAAGAGCATTTCAATCTCTAAGCGTACTAGAACTCGGCCAAGTTCTTTATCATCTCACTAAATCAAATCCTAAACCATTAAAGTACGTAAAATAAAAGATTCCTTTAAATTCATATTATATTATCTCGCACAATAATATTATTATGTTATGTACCTACCTACCCAATATTATTAGATGATAAATGATTTATTTAATTCACGTAGCGAACAACGTCTTGTGTCACTTATGATAGGTACGACATACGTTATGAGTAAGTATAGGTACTACCGGTTCGGCAAGCTTCTATTGAGATGAGCCGGCAAGAAACTCAGCAGAATTGCTCTTTTTTTTTAAAAGAAAAAGGATAACAATAGGCTACCTACTTATTACAGCTAGGTACTTCATCCAAATCTTAGACCGACAATTACCGAGGTCCAAAGACCAATTCAAGCATACTGATATTTTATTGCGTATTGTAGTAAAACACAATTGGAGAAATATAAAAACAAGGATTACGTCCAAGCTCAATTCGAAGAGATCACCAAAGAAGTGCCCGCCTTCAAGAAAATATTTCATGTATTTGTTGACGAGCGCGATAAGTGTCTCGCGTTCTCTTTGCAAGAGTGTGTACGTACAGGCAAGTGTAAAAGTGTTAAAATGCAATAATAGTTTTGTTTTAGTTAATGCATGTTGGTAGAGTTTATCTAGTATAAGCTGTGTGCAAAATGGCGTGAAAAAAAATTGGTCAGATATCCCCAAATGTATTGAAATGGTTTTTGAAGGGTTTTTAGTCTTCTTTAGCCGCGTTGAACACTTTTGATAGGGGGTAAACTTGTGCATTCGCGTCACCGACGCCGTGTTGTTACGAAGACAAAGGGTCTTAAATATAAATATACTATATTCGTAATTAAACTTTAATGCCTTAGTTTTAAGGTTTATTTCTTTTTTTTTTAAATTATTTATTATAATTTTTTTGGTTAGCATTGTGTCTTTTATTGCTCAGTATCCTTGATTCTCAGCCTTCACAAGACAGACTATTACTGGGTATTACCCTATTGGGAGGGTTAGATGTTTTGAAAAGACTCACCACTTTCCATGCCCATTATCGTCCCACTGCTTTGCACAGGCCTCCACTCTCATAGTAGAGAGGAAAAACTAATTATTAATAACCTATATCTATTATTAGACTATTTATTATACAAAATATTTATTATATTCGTAGTTCAAGACCCTCGAGTATTGGCCGTTGTTGGAATGGGTCACGTGGATGGCATTGTTAAATATTATGGCAAAATGAAGCAAGAGGATATTGTGCCATTGTTATTGTGAGTTTTCTTCCCTTTTCAGTTTATAGGTAGGTAGTTCAATGAAAACAAGTAGGTATGCCTGGTACCACATTCAGATTTAAGATTAAATTACAGGGATATTTTGACGACCTTCTTGAGGCAGTGGTAAGCGCTGTGATCTTGAATTGGGATATCCCAGATTTCATCCTCGGCAGGGTCAAAATGGGAACTTAAAATTTCTGATTTTTCTCTGGTCTGATCTGATGGGGGGGCTGATTGGGGGGCCAAGTGATGCCGCCAACACCACAAGTGTTGGTAGTGGTAAGATATGCCATGTAGAAACCGACTAAGTAGGTGTGTTTGTTAAATATTATGACTGCGGACTGCCATAGCCTAACATAGGTTAGCCCACGACCATCTTGACTACATCATCATACAAATGTTCTGCCTAACAAAGAAAATGTAATGAAAATGTAAAGGTAGGTAATGAAAGTTTAGTTTTTATGCATATGCCATAGCCTAACATAGGTTAGCCCACGACCATCTTGACTACATCATCATACAAATGTTCTGCCTAACAAAGAAAATGTAATGAAAATGTAAAGGTAGGTAATGAAAGTTTAGTTTTTATTCATATGCTAGGTAGGTAAATCTTAATTACGTGATTGTACCCGCTCGTCTGTTTGGTAGGTAGGTACACTTACTAAAGACTAGCAGCAATCTTACTTGACGCGAACTGTAACTAGGTTACCTACAAGATTTATGGCATTTGTTTTTTTGTTATAAAGTAAGTAGCGCATAATTATTTTGTTTATTTTCAGCAAATAACTTTTATCTGCACACAAGTTTTAGCTTCTATTTATTTTAATAAAAAGGTGAGATTTATTCGTTAGATACGTTGCCTGCATTACAACTGCCTACTTTAGTATCAAAAAAATGAATGCATTTATTATCCTTTTATGTACCTAAATAGTCGTCTTAGCACTTATTTTATTTTATTTTGCAGTGTTCCACCACGTCCGTATTATTCAGTTCTTTTGAGTAAAGCGATAAAATACACATTTTATTTTTTGATTTTTTCTTTTTTATACCGACTTGTTTTTGGCTAGTTAATTTATTAAAATGCTTTAAACCTTATGAATTGTATTTTTACAAACCTAATTTTTTACCTTCATTTTTTTCCATAATTTTTAAACAAATTTCACTACCTTTTATGGTTTTGTTCGATTATCTCATTAACGATGAACGATAGATGAAAAATGTAAAGGACCTTGATTGTAGATCGTAAAAAAAGGAACTAAAAGCATTGTATATGTCACCGTAAGATTGTAAAAACCGTTAGATTATAATATAACGTTTTTTTATCTCCATAGATTATAAACTTTCGACAGATTGTGAACCGTAACATACTTCTTACAATTTAACGCGTTATTTTTCGGTAAATTGTAATATATTAGGTATATTAACCCGATAGAACCTAAGTGCACTAAGGGCACTACCTGAATATTCATGTCAAACCCTAACCTAACCTATAGTTCGCGCGCGAGTTGAATGCAGAGTAAATCTATGATGACACTTATATTTACTCTGCATTCAACTCGCGCGCGAACTGTACAAGAAAGAGACAAGAAAACGCAAAAACAATAAATATTTCATAAATTAATACTCAGAACATTATCCGGTTCACAATCTTTCGACAGTTTATAATCTAGCGGGATAGAAACCGATAGATTATAATCTAACGGATTTTACAATCTTACGGTGACATATACAAACTTTCGTATCTCAACGGAGAACCGAGTTATTGTTGTTGTGAAAAAATTGAATTTACCCCTGTTTTCAAGATGGCGGAAAATGCACATAGGAAATCTTGGTCGACAATTTGAAGGTAAGCTTTTCAAGGCCTCCCCCACGTAATATCCAAAATTTAGCTTTCTCAGTTCACTTGCATTTCCAAATATAGGTATAATTTATAGTCACTGGACTAATTGATTTTTATTATTAAAAGCTTTTATTTACTTAATTTTGAATCAGATATCTATTTATTTTCCTATTGAGCTGAAATTTTGTATACACGTTTAATTTGGATGACAACGCATGGTTAGCTGTGTGACGTCATTCTAAATCCAACATGGCGGAACGTCCAAGATAGCGGACTAGTTATTTTTAATGCACTCCTTGGGTATCAAATTAAAGGGCTTGCTGAGAATAACAGGTGTAATACGTCCATGGTTCCGCATTAGTCTGTGTCATAGAGTAAGTAATCTGTGTCATGTTTGTGTGGAACATAGTTGTTCTCAGGAGGACTAGAATCCAGAGCCGAGACCAGTTAAATAAAAAAAGAACACAGTTGTCTCTGATAGAGTATGTTGAATGCAAGGTTGACTCAAGTGGTCAGTGGCTTTTTTTTCTGGTCGGTGGTCAGTGGTCACCGGTCACCATAGATAATTAATATGTACAACCTCCGGTCACGTCACTTGTCAAGTGGTTGAAGGCTCGGTTTTTGTTTAGTTTATACTACTGTCATACTGTGTAATTTTTATTATTGATTTGAGCTGGAGCGGTTTTGTACTTTATTTTAACAATAGTTTTTTAATATACCTAATGTTGTTGAAAGGTTTTTTACTAAGTTTATTATGCATCAAGTCAATACACAACTTAAAAAGTGGATGTGGTTGTATGGGCAGTCGCGAAAAATCCGAGTATTCTGGTAAAGCGGAGAGTCTCATAAATAATGCAATACAAAAAGATCATTGCCCCATTGAAAATCAATATGTTGATTCTGTCGATACTAAAAATACTAATAAACAGCCTGAAATGATTTATATACCTGCAGGAGCATACCAATTTGGTACCGACGATATAGTTATTGAAGAAGATAACGAAGGTCCAAAAAGATTAGTTAAACTTAAAAGTTTTTACTTAGATAAATACGAAGTTTCGAACAGGGATTTTAATATTTTTACCGAATCTACTAACTATAAGACTGAAGCAGAGACATTTGGAGATAGTTTTGTGTTCACACTTTTCCTCAACAGCACATTTAAGGAAAAACTGAAAGATTTTCGTGCAATGCAGGCTCCTTGGTGGTACAAAGTGGATGGTACTGACTGGAGACACCCTTATGGACCTGACACCGACATAGCAAGTAATTTTCGTTGCACAATGCATGAAACAGCAATGTTATGCATGCTTAATTCTGATAAATAAAAACAAATAATACCACTCATAAGTAAGGTAGTAAGCTTAGAGGAACCATTATTGTTACTTCTGGTTGTAATTATTCTTATATTATATGTATTATAATTATTAATTTGCACATTCACACTTCATTGTTTTCTAAAGTAGATCAGAGGTGGTAGAGTCTTGACACATCATGAGTGACACAAGTTATCCTATGTGAAATAAACCACTTCATTGTATTTTTTTTACTTAAAAAATTGGCATTTCTAATAAGTACTAAAATTTTCTTAAGATTTGATGGATCATCCAGTAATCCATGTGTCTTGGAATGATGCTAATGCCTACTGCAAATGGAGACATGCACGGTTACCCACAGAAGCAGAATGGGAGGCTGCATGTAGAGGAGGGAATCATAATTTTACATACCCATGGGGTGATAAGTTGTTTCCTAACAGAAAACATATGTAAGTATACAATGTAACTATTAGTATGTGATAACTAGACACAACTAAGTCTGGCAAGAAACAGCTAGTCAAATCAACAGCGAGTAGTTGCCGTTTTTTTATTCCATTACAAGTTAACCCTTGACTGAGATCTCACCTGATGATGCAGTCTAAAATGGTAGCGGCTAACCTGTTAGGGGTATCGCAGTTATAATAATCCCATACCAATAGTTGGTTTCTACACAGCATTGTACCGAAACCCTAGATCGCTGGATCGTCTTTGCCAGTAGGGTGGTAACCAGCCACAGCTGAAGCCTCCCATCAGACCAGACCAGAGAAAATTCAGAAATTATAAATTGTTTGTCATTGTTAGTCTTAATGTTTTATACTCTTGCAGCGACAATGGTCATTTTAGTTTATAATCTTTCTATTTGAGCAAAATTGACTACTGCAGTTGTGGTCTTTGCCTTTTGCGTATAAGGATAAGTTTTCATGCAGGTATTGTTTTTTAGGTCAAACATATGGCAAGGTACATTTCCAAATCACAATTCAGTGAAGGATGGCTATATCAGCACTAATCCAGTGCACCTGTTTCCTCAAAATAACTTTGGCCTCTACAACATGGCTGGAAATGTTTGGGAGTGGACACAAGATTCTTGGTCTGATGATAATGTAAGAATGATTTTATATCTTTATCTAAATTTTATTTTATCTTATGTTAGTATCTTAACAAAAGTTCCATTTTATTTTTTTTACCATTTCTGATTGATACCCTTTAATACTAGAACATAGCGTACTACCTGTTATTTAAATATTTCTAGCTATGTCAAAATTTGTATGTAAGGGTTACCTGACTGGATATGCTGCAGCTTTTCATACTGTAATCATCATTGGAACTCATATTCAGAAAAATAAATTCATTCATTCATTGTAAGTTTGTACATTTCATTATTGTTATGACTATGTAAAATATTACATATTCGTCCCTTTTAAATTTAATAAAAATCTTTCTTCCAGTTTATAAGTTGTGGGAATATTTTTTTCAGATCAAAGAAAAAGTAAAGAAAGGTGGATCTTATTTGTGTCATCGTTCATACTGCTACCGGTACCGCTGCTCGGCTAGATCACACAACACAGATGACAGTTCTGCGGGTAATTTAGGTTTCCGTTGTGCTAAAACTGCCTGAAATCTCTGTCCATAGTCCTTATAACATTTTTATACGAATTTCTATATACTTTAGTACTTAACAGTTGTTTTATTTGTATATCTTTAAACGTTTTCTAAGTAATTGTAATAAAAAATATTTTATTCGAATTTGTAAGTTAGGTACTGCTGGTTGTTATAATAATGTATTTTATTGTGTCTAGTCTTCCATGTATACAAATATATGTATATTATAATATGTAAACAGTATTTTATTACCATTATTTATTTGAGTAATGGATACCATGTTTGAGTAATGGATTCAGGCAGAATTCTTTGCATTTGAGAGCAGAAGTTCAGGCAATTTACTTACTACACAATAACTGGTTCCTGCACTTTAAATTTTTTACAAGTTTGAGGAGGTGGTGGCCGACAAAAACCAAATAACACTTTAATTCTTATAATTTATTTGCATTTTTGTATAAAAATTGCAATATTACATAACCTGATTTCAATATCACTAATGAAACAAAATTTATTTACAAAAATGGCGAGCTTTAGCTTGTAACCGATATAACATCAGCGGAACTGTATAGAATAATGCAAAGCACCAAATTCCTGATAAGTACAAAACAAAACGGAAGACTAATTATGAACGTCAATGGTTATTGCTACAACCCGTCGTTAAAAAACTTTAAAGTTTTAATATGTGTAGTGAGAAACATACAAAATGTGTCTTAAATAAGAATAGGATGCGCATTTTATTTGTCCGTTTAGGACCGACTATAAAAAGTAATTAGGTTATAAGATATAAATAAAATTAAAATAACTATCACGATTTATACATACATTCTAAATATAGCAATAATGTATTTTGTTCGATTTTCTTTTTAGTTCTTCTGCCAGTATTTGTCTTATATTATTATAGCTTTATATAGTGACTACTCTAGTACAAGTGACACTATTATTACATCAACATCACAATCACATTGTCTTTATTGCTACATCACATCACAGGAAGCAGCTATTCCTATTCTTATTTGAAAACAGCTAGGAAGTATGTAATGTAACTGTTAAATTGTAAAAACCGTTAGATTGTAATCTAACACTTTTTATCTCAATAGATTGTACACTGTCGAAAGATTGTGAATCTTAACAACTGCTTACAATTTAACGCATTAGTTTTCGGTAGATTGTGATAATGTTAGGTATATTAACCCGATAGAACCTGATTATTTATGACGAACCCTAACGTAACCTACAACAAAGAGACAAGAAACCGTAAATACAATGAATATTTCAAAAATTGACACTCAGAACATTGAACGGTTCTCAATCTTTCGACATTTTACAATCTATCGAGATTAAAAGCGTTAATTCCAATCTAACGGTTTTTACAATTTTACGGTGACATATACATAAACACAATATGCACTTTTATCACTACACATAAAACATTTTAAAGTAAAGCCACTATAGGTATATGTATCGAGGTCACTAAGAATTTTTTTTCTTGAATAATTCGAAGTTATTATCTAAACAATTTTGTACAGCTGTTGTGGCTTTCATAACATGCAAGTCCATAAAATACGACAGTTCGCTCTTCGCAGTGACCTCGAAACAGTACCACAATATATTTTACATATATTTGGTATATAAATAAAATTAAAATTAAACAAAATAAATAGCCAACACAACCATCTAAGTGTTAAAATATTTCGTACTAAGTATAAATAAAATAACTGCACTGCATTTTGTGTAACAATCTTTTTCCGAAACGGAAATTGATCACGATCGTTTATATTAAAATAATAATTTATAAAAAATCTTAAGGTAAATACTAGATAAACGTATATATATGATTTTTGTTTTAATCTTGAACAATATTTGATAGGAAAATAAGCCTCTTCCAGACAGGCCGTGATTCGGGTCGTTTTTTTTTGCGTTTAGTCACGAGTATGGAGGGTTGAGGTAAGAAGAATCATCTCCTAAGGGAGAAAAGTTGAAAACGTGTCCATTGGTTGCTATAACAGTTCAAAAACCTTCCACAGTGGCGCTGGTATGGTATGAATGTAGCAATAGGCATGATGACTGATTTTGAAAAATGGTCAGATTATGTTCGGAAGGATACTTCCGAACATAATCTGAATAAGGTTTGGTAGATAATATTGGCATTTGAAATTTAAATTTTAAAATTCACGCCAAAACGCTCCCCGGTGTCATGGCGTCGTTTGTGACGTCACTATTATTTTTACTAATGTACTCTGTGCAGTGTGCAGTAAGCAATAGTGTGATTGTCAAAGCTCGAAAATAAACCATTGTGACGTCATTCGCTTCTTGGTGTTTAATCCATTATGGCGGATTGCTGTATTTTATAATTTTATTTTATCAAAATAAATAGCAATCTCACTCGAAATAGAAAAATAAATCAGTTTTTTATAATCCATGAATCCTATTTCATTAGATAAATTCATAATTTCATTGATTCTTGGTTACTGTCATCATGCCTATTGTAGATGAAGTGAAGTATGCCGAGTTAAAAAATTTAATATAATTGTCGACTAAAGTAGTTATTTATTAAAAATTTCAACAACTTACGTTGTACAAAATAATGATGAATGTTTTCTTTCCTTGTTTATTTCTAACCCACAAAACCTACTCCTACCTACTACCCAAACCGACTCTAATAATATTTGGCACTTCCTTTTAAATTTACCCTGATGCTAATGTGGTGCCCCCAATTTAATGCATTTCGACGGACACATTTCATAAACACATGATTCTTCTTACCTCTACCCTCCATAGTCACGAGGCTATTCTTTCAAAATATATAAAGAACTGATATCACAAGATCACGCAAATAATCGATCTGAATTACGCATCTGTTGAGGAGTCTTACAAAAAATCCCATATTTTCTATTTCACGTATTTCAAATAAAAATAATTTAATTGACAGTATATAAATATAATTTGTTGCTGTAGCAAAGAGGTATCAATTGAAATAATTATTCAACGGAGCACCATTTAAACAAACGTAAAACACAAACAAATCGCTCTTCCAATGTCAACTAAACTAAAAGCGATCTAAATTTAATACCAGTACAAAACGCTACGCGATCACAAAATCTAGCTATCTTTTTGTATCATTAAATTAAAGTAAAATGTACACCACTGATACCGCCTAACGTATATACACTAGATAAATCACATTTTATACTAATAACGCGACGTCTTTTGTTTAGACTATGATATGTGAAAAAAAAAATTTAAAATAAAAACCCCTCGAAAACCTATTAAGTATATTGTCTTAAACAGACTGGCTTTTTATGAAAGTACTGGATTTCTAATAAAATAACGTCGTCGGATTTACTATGACTGTAAGAATATCATCAAGTGACGAAATAAAAATACAAGTTAGTACTTATTGACAAAAGATATGGATAAACTACCTAAAACCTTTAATCAAATCTTTTTCACTTATCGGAATCTAAACAGAGGACAGCGAAGGGAACGCAGACGCCGCATCCCTTACCGACACCTTTGCCCAAAAGGTCCACATTAAATAATTCCCCTTACACATTCCCATCAACGTTTTGAGGCTACAATAAAAATGAATTCTTCATTTGCCCACATTTATAAACGGTTTCTTGGTAGTGTCAGGTTTATCAGTCCTATAGTGAGAATTATATTACCCTCGCACGTAAGCAACGCATACCGATCTCACAATGAGGTATGCCGTATGCAAGGCGAGGGACAATATAGTGACAAGTATAAATTGGCTCTGCCAGTTTGTGGAACTATTAAATGTATGTATCAAATCCCTGATTTTGATTACTAAGGCACTAGTCACATAGGAACCCTGCTGCCTGCTACAAAATCAAAGGAAAGACAGAAATCCTGTGTGACTAGTGCTTTAAATAAGTTTCATTCGCTAAATTTAATGAACAATGAATACACAAGTTAAACATAGCCAACTTATACTTGACATGTAACATAATATGATAGAGACCACGAAGTAGACCGACTTTAGTCTTAAAGCGGGCGGGGTAGCATTTCATATCCTATTGTTTCCACGTTATGAGCAACGATACAAATTTCATACATTTACTGTATCAAAATTATCGAATCGGATTGTGGAAACGCTCTTACGCTAAAAAGTTCATAAAAAATATTAGTCGTTTTAATGTCTTTTATGATTAAAGTTATAAAATGGAGTAAAAACTTAACAAGAGATGTGCATTGTATATTCAATGTTTTGCATTTTAAAAATAGCCCATATCAAAAACTTCAAGGTAAATATATAGAAAGTCCGTATATGACAACAATACAAATACGGAAATTGAAAGAATAGCGTGTATAATACAATAATGCTCTGAATTAAGTATTCTTTCATAGGCATACTCAAAATATGTTTTAGATAAGTCACGCAAAGCTTGGCATGAATACATTTAAAATCCTGCCAAATGGTCTCAAACAGTGAAAACTAAGGTATTATAGATCTTCTTTTGTTTTTTTTCTTAAATATAATTCAATACCCAGTATCCACGCAAGTTTTAATATCTTACGGTCAAGGTATGATGAAAGGAATGACGTCTATTTACGTCCGGCCGGTTGCGGCAGCGAAGGATTTAGCAAGGCAGCGGATTGCGCGCAGAGAATCGGACGTTCCGACTCTGCGTCAGTATACCTTGACCCTAATTCGTTGAAGTTATAATAATTAAAAGTAATTTCTGATGTCTGCCTGACAGATCTTTTAAAAGTAACTTTTATAAAAGAATACCTTTTATACTTGATCACAACTAACACATTCCCGGATTTAATTCTGTCTCTTTAATAATAACAAATTTTAATATTTAAGAGCGACAATACAGTATGTAATTGTTTTATAAATAAATCATAGACAAAATGCACAAATGTGACACATAATTTTAATTATTTTCTTAGCTTTAAGGTCCATTTGTTAAGTAAAGTTTTCTATATATGTCAACGCTGGAATAAACTTTTGAATGGTGACAATTGGTCACAAAATTTAGCTAAACCAGGTTTTTGGTGCAAGATGATCTAAGTGGTACTGGATTTGCATCACAAACATCATTGCGCTAGTTAGGATATAAACGCATCGATAAATAGTGCCTATTCGGTTGTAAACTAAACTAAAATATTAACATGTTTAAATATAGTGCCATTCATTTATTCACAACTTTATGAAACTAATATTATTTCATATTGACATTACTATACCAACAAGACATGCTCAGAAAGTATCTGATACAAATTAGCACACACCAACGATTTGTTTGGTTCTATCGCTACTGCGTACAGTTGGAATTGCCCTTTACTGCATCGCAATAACGTTTTGAGTGATTTTCTATCAAATGTGTCACACGTTCGGACGTTTTTTGATGAACATTGTATTGCTTGTATAGTAAGTCAATAGTGCTTATTCGGTTGCACACAAATCTCTGCACTAAACTAAATTGACAGGTCTAAATGTAGTGCTACAGTTCGCGCGCGAGTTGAATGCAGAGTAAATGTATGTGCCACCAAACATATGCTCTGCGTTCCTATACTACTATATTACTATATTACTACTATCGTATCGTATCGTGTGCGAACTATATTACTTTCCTCATAGAAATGAGAAAAGTAATATAGTTCGCACACGAGTTGAATGCAGAACATATGTTTGGTGCACTATGCACAAATTATGCACAAATTTTAGGCGTGTCAATTTAGTTTTAGAGATTTTGTACGATAGAGTTAGCACCAATGAGTTTAGTTTAGAGAATTTGCAACAACTGAATAAGCACGAGGGGCCCTGTAAAATTCACGGAGAACATAAGTTCAGCACAAGTTTCTCACGTCTCTTAAGTCGGTCTACAGGCGTGTGTAGCGGGGGTTTCCGGGGGGCGGCGCGGCGCGCGGGGTGAAGGAGGGGGGGTCAGTTGCCGGCCGGCAGCACAGTCCGCGCCCGCACCAGGCCGTTCGCGTGCCCGTTACTGAAACCGTTCTTTACGGCTCCGTTTTTGTACGCCAATTTCAATTCGTCGTCGATCTCTGTCGTTATGGGCTGCGGTGATTTCGCACGGACCTGAAAAAAAGAAAAACATTATTGTGTGTTACTTTTAGAGATGAAACGGATATCCGGTATCAGGCCTTACTATCCGGCCGGATACCGGATAGTAACTCAGTATCCGACCGGTTACCGCATCAAAGAACCTTCCAAAAATCTTTTTACGATTTTTTCATAAATTGCATTCAAATCACGCACTTCACGCAGCAAGTAAACAACTAATTTTCGCTATATACAATTAGTTAATCACTCATGCCGCCGGCCACGATCACTCACGATGACCCCCGAAACCGCCCGAATTAATCCAATTGCTTTCGCTGTACCTGTGCAGCGGCCAGGCTTCGTAGCTAGCCGGTATTCGGCCAAACAACTATCCGTTTCATCTCTTCATCGTTACTTTTACGCATGGTTGAAGTACAACTTGTTTAACTATGTGGCAGATGTTACGATTAAATTAAAAATGGCGGCTATTCTGCTTGGAGGTCATTTTCGGTAGTCCAGCAAAAAATCACGTACACCACGAAGCACTGAACGTGAACAAGGACTTGCAATAAATAGAGAACTAGCTGATGCCCGCGACTTCGTACGCGTGGATCGAGGTTTTGTGGTTCTCGCGGGAACTCTTTAATTTTCCGGAATAAAAAGTAGCCTATGTATTATTCCAGACTATAAACTATCTCTATGCCAAATTTCATCCAGATCCGTTCAGCCGTTGGGGCGTGATTGAGTAACAAACATCCATCCATACATCCAAACTTTCGCATTTATAATATTAGTAAGAGTAAGAAGTAAGATGGTACTAATTCGGTTGTACCTACACGATTTCTAAACTCACAATCATTTTCACAAAGGCCCGGCAATGCATCAGAGCGGAGTAGGGCGTAATGATAAACTCATTACCAATCAACTCGCTGACCAATTAGATTATTGATAAATGAAGTTATGAAAAATCTAGAAATTTATTTAGAATAATCCGCCACAGTGGTACAGTGCGTATCTTGAATGTGAATATCGCACTGTACCACTGTGGCGGATTATAGCAAATTAAACTTCTAGTTTTTTCATTGTCATGGATTTCCGCAAAGTAACGCCTGCTTTTCTATCCTTTTTTTTATCCACTACAAGCTAGCCCTTGACTGCGATCTCACCTGATGTTAAGTGATGATTAATGACGTTATGATATAATATAAGTTATTATAATCCAATAAATGAAGTTATGATTGGCCCGTTAAATACTAAACTAAATCGTCGCTCATTTCCACTCTGATGGATACGGCGCCTTAGCATAGAATAGCATTAATTTTAGATCTGAGAGATTCTTTACAAAAAAATTAGCACCAATGTCACAAAAGCTACAATTTCGTAATTCGGTGGTCGGTTTTGATATTATTCGATCTGATCAAGTGTTGTACTTTAGTTACAAAGTAAATCTATGCTAATATTATAAAGAGGTAAAGTTTGTGAAGTTGTAGGGGGTAATCTCTGGATCTACTGAATCGATTTTGAAAATTCTGGTACCAATCGAAAGCCACATTATTTGTGAGTGTCATAGGTATATTAACCCGAAAAATTAGGGAGTTCCCGTGGGAATTTAGAAACTTATTTCACGCGAAGTCGCGGGCATTTGCTAGTTTCAAATAAAAACGGGCGAGCAGGTTTTGTATCACGTGTACTTACCACGTGAACCTAGTGCCAATAACGTGTCTGCATTTAAAAATAGGTAAATACATTATACATTCCACGCGGAAGCAATATTTTTGTATTATTAAGTTTTTGCTTAGAAATCGTCCAACAATTCGCAGATTAGCTGTTTATCCAATTAATTACAAGGAATACATTATAAAGCTTTTTGCTATTGTGGAAAATTTAGTTTATGGTTCCATGCGTTATTACTTTTTATAGCACAAGAAGAATAGGTATATTGTAGACTTACGCTACAAGGTCGCTAATCTGAATTGCTTTACAGGGTTTTTAATAAAATTTAAACAGACTATGTCATGCTGTTATAAATTATTATTCTATGTCCACTGACTCGCTGCATCAGCACTATTGCGCTTTAAAACTGGCGGTTCACGATGCGACCAGTCAGTCAGCCATCAATCAGAACTCCGTTTCGAAAACCCAGCTTCCTGTTGCTGGAGCGCGTAGTTAGTAAGAACCGTGTTTTGTGTATTTCCATTTTTAGAATTTTATTAAATTCTGTGGAAAGTTTTCGTGGTTTTTTTTTTATTTATAAAAAGACTGTCGACCCGGCCCTCGTAACAGTGCGATCTGTTTCCGCGCTGCTCCTGTGCCGCACGAGAACAACGCTAACGCTGCCTGCATACAGTCCAAAAGCAACCTTATGACAAAGGGATATAAAGGGCAAACTGAACTACATGTCCGCGAACAAGCGCGCATAATGCGAGCCTTAAATTTAGTGATGTGCCTTTCTACATCCGCGGGTGTAGAAAGATCCGTATCCGTTACTTTTTTGACGGTTCTTTTTACGGATCTTTTACCTTATTAATTTTCAATACAAAGATGAATGAAAATCTATTTAATTCCATTCAGATAATTTTTTTATGTCTTGAAATCAAATATTTGGCACCTTTATATTGCAAACATTTATCGTAGTGAATTTCAAGGTCACCACCGATAAAGTAAAAAAGTTAAAATCCCTATCCGTATCCGCGGATCTTGACACCAAATATTCGTATCCGGATCCGTATCCGCGGATATACATTTTTTACGATCCGGCACATCACTAGCCATAGTAAGGCGCACCAACAGGTGCAGTAGCAGCGTGTGGCGCACGTGCAGCGTATTCGCCAGATCTGTACGCACCCTTACAAATCAGCCATTAACCTTCATAAGCAAACCTAATTTTGCGGTCCCAAATTAAAGGCATTTGTATTGGAGACAGTTTAATGTTTCTTTCATAGCTACGAAACTCAAAAGGGTGGCTTTTTTAGTTAAAAGTAATTTAGGCTGGATAAGAGTTCTGACTTGTCACGAGAGAATTAGTCCCGTGGCAAATTAGTAAAAAAAATAAATTTCACATACATTGATTGCATAAACATCCGGCTACAAGCGCGTCCTATATGGGACTTCTTTCCTGACATTTTTTTTATCACTACAAGATAGCCCTTGACTGCGATCTCACCCGTGGTAAATAACGATGCATTGTTCATCAAGGGACTAAAATGAGCCATTTCATACGAGATGTTTAGCTTACCGAGCGTAGCGAGGTATGCTATAAAATCTAGTAGAATGGCTTTTAGTCCCGTGGTAAACACTACTTTTCACTTCGATTGCGAGAAAATTAAATAAATAACGATTTTTAATTATTTCTTTGCCTTTCTGTTACATTTTCATACTAGAAGTAAGATCTTTATTTTTATTTTATGATATTAAGAAATAAATAGTCACATTCACTTTACCTGCCTTCATCTTGTATTACGTATTGTGCATCGAAATTTGAAATAGATTAATTATCAACATCCATATAAATAAATGTAAAATAATTACAACAAAAAAATCTATGATTTCGCGGCAAACCGCAATAGGTACAAACTTTATTTTTCTCCGTATCGTTATCAAGAAGGAATGTAAAAAAACTCAGTAGTACCTACCTACCTACCTACCTAGTACCATAGACGTAGATCTGTAGGATAATGGTAGGATAAGATGGGCAACATTGACATTCAACTGAGTGACATAAATTTTTTGGCTGTTGATAAAAATTTTGGATAACCGACGGCAAAAATTAAAAAAAAACTTTAATCTAGGCTAAATGCTAACTTTAGTCCGCATACGCTAAGCTATAATGACATATTTTTAGAGCATGAGAGGTGAAAAGTATATTTTACTTTACCTTGGGTTTGGAGTATGACTGGTTGTAGAAGTCCTTGAAGAGGAAGAAGAACATAACGGCGTGCATGCCGATCCACCACACGAACGCGCGCGGGTAGTCGCACTCGATGAACAGCAGTTGGAAAGCGTGCACCATGATGCCCACGAATTGCACCTGCGGGCCACAACCATCATACAGCTACGGAGTCTTATTAAAATTTTAAAAAAAAACCTTATTTGCATAAACATTTTTTACAATGAGATGTTATTTGTTAGTTTCTAGTATAAATGTTTCACCTTATAATCAGGGATGCAAAATTACATATTTTGTTTGTAATATTATCTATTATTTGAAATTTAGGAATTCATCTATTGTGTAGAAGCACTTTTCTTTTTAAGTATAGATTGAATTGAAACTTCTCTAGAATCGTTGTGGTTTGAAAATTCGATGAAACGAAAAAGCGACACCAAAAGGAGACAAACACATTCATAATAGAATTTAGCCTGCGAGAGAATGAGTTAGAATACAAGTTATATTTATCTCATTCTCTTGTAGGCTACTTTTCTGAAGTGTCACTTCTGCCGTGTGTGAATTGCACACACACACTTTTTATTTTAGTTATTTCAGGCAACAAGGCCCATTATTACAAAATACAACAATAATCCAAACTTAATATTATAAATGCGAAAGTGTCTGTCTGCTACGCTTTCACGGCCCATCTGTTCAAACGATTTTGATGATATTTGCTACAAGGATAGTTAGTATCCCGGGGAAGGGAACCACGCTGCTCCAATGCGGGTTGGCTGGCTTAATCGACTATTATCATGATAGTGAAAATTACCGGGACCGACGGCTTAACGTGCTCTGCGAGGCACGGGGGTGACACACCGCCAACTTCCTAACTCCGGGCTAGTGAGAATTTCTAGTCAGAAAAACCGACTACTTAATTATGACCCGACCCAGGACTCGAACCCGGGACCTCGTCGTCCGCAGTCAAATATGCGAACCATTAGACCAACGAGGCAGTTGGAACATTGGTTCAGTGGGTAATATTGTTTGAGATTGCGTAGTGCTGAGAGAAGGCTTCTCGTAATAAAATACCTCGTTCACAGTAGTAGGCCGGCGATGAGTTGAGAATGATGATAATAAAACTGGGTATTCGTAATAATTGGACGCCCCGATATCTTTACCATCGAGTACTTTTGCGACATGTATGTGGTAAGTTTTATTCTCGAGAAACCTGTGCTCAGTAGTGCTTGCCGGCAATGGGTTATGAAGGTACATTGGCCTTGTAGTCGGTTTGTAGGCATATCATAGTTTATGTCGCTGTTAGTGACCATTTATTGTATGTCTTTTGAACACATTTCTTTTCGTTTTGCAAGTATACCACTGAGAAGTACCACTGAGTGTTTTTTCAGAAGAACCGGGGTTCATGGATTCATAATATTGTGGGATCTGAGTACCTAGTTGAAGGAACTACAATGTCATATATCTTTATTTGTATACTATCGATAAAATAAAACTATATTAGTTGTTACTTGTTAAACATCACAAAATTGGTATTTTCATTTGCGAAGACAAATCTTTTTTTGCAATAATAACAGTGTCAGGTTTCAAACGCCCCAATGCATAGCAGCATAAATTTAAATAACTGGCGTGTAATTTACGCATATTAAACTGAACATTCTACAGAATTGTAAGGACAAGGCAATTAATAAGTCATTAAAATTTACTTCTAATTATCATTAAATTAACATTTGTACAAAGGAATTAAACAAAATTTTCATTTATTTATAATTATGGTAAGGTTAATGAAGAAAGCACTGCTTTGTTTCATGAATATTTACTGCTTTTAGTTTGTTTTTTTGAGCGCATATCGATGAATTCATTATAATATTGAATTGCTTTAAAACTATAGTAGTCTGTGATATAAGGGCGGTAAATAGGTTTTTACATACGAGTTGACTAATGTCAGCCCGATGACGCCAGTCGAGGGCTGACCATCGTCACGAGTATGTAGAAACCTTAAGGGCGTATTTGCAAAACGGATAGGTATGAAATCGCACTAACACATGCTTCATTCTCACGCACACGCATGCACGGACAAGCTGCGTTGAATCAACATGGTAACTTGTAAGGTATTAGTAAGTCAATGACCTGTATCGATACTTCGATATATTATTATTTATTGTTTTATCTACTTTTTCTACTAGCTGTGACGAGTTTGGGCTCGTTTAGTTAGTTATAATGAGATCTTAGCTCAAGACTTGGTGGAGTGACCTGAAGGTATACTTCGAAGACCACTACTGGAACTCCTAGACGCGTAGAGTTAGCTGTATCGAATTTGGGCTCGTTTTGTTAGTTATGATGAGATCTTATCTGAAGATTTGGTGGAGTGACCTGAAGGTATACTTCGATGACTTCTACTGGAACTCCTAGACGCATAGAGGTAGGTGTATCGAATTTGGGCTCGTTTTGTTAGTTATGATGAGATCTTACCTCATGACTTGGTGGAGTGACCTGAAGGTATACTTCGACGACCACTACTGGAACTCCTAGACGCGTAGAGCTAGCTGTATCGAATTTGGGCTCGTTTTGTTAGTTATGATGAGATCTTACCTGAAGATTTGGTGGAGTGACCTGAAGGTATACTTCGACGAACACTACTGGAACTCCTAGACGCGTAGAGCTAATTGTATCGAATTTGGGCTCGTTTTGTTAGTTATGATGAGATCTTACCTGAAGATTTGGTGGAGTGACCTGAAGGTATACTTCGATGACTTCTACTGGAACTCCTAGACGCATAGAGGTAGGTGTATCGAATTTGGGCTCATTTTGTTAGTTATGATGAGATCTTACCTGAAGACTTGGTGGAGTGACCTGAAGGTATACTTCGACGACCACTACTGGAACTCCTAGACGCGTAGAGCTAGCTGTATCGAATTTGGGCTCGTTTTGTTAGTTATGATGAGATCTTACCTGAAGATTTGGTGGAGTGACCTGAAGGTATACTTCGAAGACTTCTACTGGAACTCCTAGACGCGTAGAGCTAGGTGTATCGAATTTGGGCTCATTTTGTTAGTTATGATGAGATCTTACCTGAAGACTTGGTGGAGTGACCTGAAGGTATACTTCGACGACCACTACTGGAACTCCTAGACGTGTAGAGCTAGCTGTATCGAATTTGGGCTCGTTTTGTTAGTTATGATGAGATCTTACCTGAAGATTTGGTGGAGTGACCTGAAGGTATACTTCGAAGACTTCTACTGGAACTCCTAGACGCGTAGAGCTAGGTGTATCGAATTTGGGCTCGTTTTGTTAGTTATGATGAGATCTTACCTGAAGATTTGGTGGAGTGACCTGAAGGTATACTTCGAAGACTTCTACTGGAACTCCTAGACGCGTAGAGCTAGGTGTATCGAATTTGGGCTCATTTTGTTAGTTATGATGAGATCTTACCTGAAGACTTGGTGGAGTGACCTGAAGGTATACTTCGACGACCACTACTGGAACTCCTAGACGCGTAGAGCTAGCTGTATCGAATTTGGGCTCGTTTTGTTAGTTATGATGAGATCTTACCTGAAGATTTGGTGGAGTGACCTGAAGGTATACTTCGAAGACTTCTACTGGAACTCCTAGACGCGTAGAGCTAGGTGTATCGAATTTGGGCTCATTTTGTTAGTTATGATGAGATCTTACCTGAAGACTTGGTGGAGTGACCTGAAGGTATACTTCGACGACCACTACTGGAACTCCTAGACGTGTAGAGCTAGCTGTATCGAATTTGGGCTCGTTTTGTTAGTTATGATGAGATCTTACCTGAAGATTTGGTGGAGTGACCTGAAGGTATACTTCGAAGACTTCTACTGGAACTCCTAGACGCGTAGAGCTAGGTGTATCGAATTTGGGCTCATTTTGTTAGTTATGATGAGATCTTACCTGAAGACTTGGTGGAGTGACCTGAAGGTATACTTCGACGACCCCTACTGGAACTCCTAGACGCGTAGAGCTAATTGTATCGAATTTGGGCTCGTTTTGTTAGTTATGATGAGATCTTACCTGAAGATTTGGTGGAGTGACCTGAAGGTATACTTCGAAGACTTCTACTGGAACTCCTAGACGCGTAGAGCTAGGTGTATCGAATTTGGGCTCATTTTGTTAGTTATGATGAAATCTTACCTGAAGACTTGGTGGAGTGACCTGAAGGTATACTTCGACGACCACTACTGGAAATCCTAGACGCGTAGAGCTAGCTGTATCGAATTTGGGCTCGTTTTGTTAGTTATGATGAGATCTTAGCGTCTAGGAGTTCCAGTAGAAGTCTTCGAAGTATACCTTCAGGTCACTCCATCAAGTCATGAGGTAAGATCTCATCATAACTAACAAAACGAGCCCAAATTCGATACACCTACCTCTATGCGTCTAGGAGTTCCAGTAGAAGTCATCGAAGTATACCTTCAGGTCACTCCACCAAATCTTCAGGTAAGATCTCATCATAACTAACAAAACGAGTCCAAATTCGATACAGCTAGCTCTACGCGTCTAGGAGTTCCAGTAGTGTTCGTCGAAGTATACCTTCAGGTCACTCCACCAAGTCTTCAGGTAAGATCTCATCATAACTAACAAAACGAGCCCAAATTCGATACACCTAGCTCTACGCGTCTAGGAGTTCCAGTAGAAGTCTTCGAAGTATACCTTCAGGTCAGTCCACCAAGTCATGAGGTAAGATCTCATCATAACTAACAAAACGAGCCCAAATTCGATACACCTAGCTCTACGCGTCTAGGAGTTCCAGTAGAAGTCTTCGAAGTATACCTTCAGGTCACTCCACCAAGTCTTCAGGTAAGATCTCATCATAACTAACAAAACGAGCCCAAATTCGATACACCTAGCTCTACGCGTCTAGGAGTTCCAGTAGAAGTCTTCGAAGTATACCTTCTGGTCACTCCACCAAATCTTCAGGTAAGATCTCATCATAACTAACAAAACGAGCCCAAATTCGATACAATTAGCTCTACGCGTCTAGGAGTTCCAGTAGTGTTCGTCGAAGTATACCTTCAGGTCAGTCCACCAAGTCATGAGGTAAGATCTCATCATAACTAACAAAACGAGCCCAAATTCCATACACCTAGCTCTACGCGTCTAGGAGTTCCAGTAGAAGTCTTCGAAGTATACCTTCAGGTCACTCCACCAAATCTTCAGGTAAGATCTCATCATAACTAACAAAATGAGCCCAAATTCGATACAATTAGCTCTACGCGTCTAGGAGTTCCAGTAGTGTTCGTCGAAGTATACCTTCAGGTCACTCCACCAAGTCTTGAGGTAAGATCTCATCATAACTAACAAAACGAGCCCAAATTCGATACATCTAGCTCTACGCGTCTAGGAGTTCCAGTAGAAGTCTTCGAAGTATACCTTCAGGTCACTCCACCAAGTATTGAGGCAAGATCTCATCATAACTAACAAATTGAGCCCAAATTCGATACACCTAGCTCTACGCGTCTACGAGTTCCAGTGGTGGTCATCGAAGTATACCTTCAGGTCACTACCACGCTCGGGGAATAGAGACTGCAATAAATTTCTAAATTTTAGCAAATAATAAAATTGTATTATGTTGGTAGTAGCGTGTGGTAGTAGGTACCATATCTTACCTTTTCAAAATATCAGCACAGTAGGTAACGTAAAATATAAATTTGGATCGCTCAACTAGGTAGGTATGTAGGTATTTTGTGTTTGTACAGCGATCTTTTCGATACCAGCGACTGCTTGCAACCGACACAGGGTCCACTCTCGACGGCGGTCAAACGCTGACTAATTGATATTTGAATTTTGAAATGAAATCAAACCAGGGTCCGGAGGGGATCAAAATAACCCTTATTTTCACTGCTTTAAGATTTACGCGTGTAAGCAAAATGTGCGAAAAAAATACACGCGATTTTTATTTTATTTTATGTACTATTTGTACTATTTTAAATATTTTTATTACCAAAATTTTGAGGTGAACATATCTACTAACAGATGGTATTTATTAATGACAAAAAATTGGCGTATTTATTTTAAAAAATGTACCTAAAGTCGCCCCTAAATCGTCAATTTTGAGTGAAGAGGTGAGGGAAAATATTTTTTATAGTATTAAAAATAAAGATTTTTAACAATGTTATTACCAACAATTGGAGGTATGGGATCAATCTATGTATAGTAATTTTTAGTTCCATCTTATTTTGCTTGACTTAGTCACAAAATGTACTGATAACTCCAATACTTTAAGGGATTTGGATGCAAATACGCCCTTAACGCCCGTGTATCACACGATATTTTTCAATACAAATTTCAATGTCGAGTAGGAAGGTACTAGAAAATGGCTTTTCACGCCCATACTTAGTCGAGATTTTTGGCGGCTATTACAAGCGCGATTTTTTTCTCACAGCTAAAATACCTAATTGTTGATTTAATTTTATGATCCCACATCACTTAAACCACATAAATAATTTAATAATTTAGAAATAGTCAATGAAACTTTTAAAAATAGGGCACACAAATTAAAGATTTGTATGAATTGTATCTACGGCGCGTTGTTGTACTCGTAATTGCTTTTTTTTTAATTGGCTTCATGGCTCTAGTTTCTAGTTCTTAACTCAGTAACAGCCTGAACTATTCAGCCTTTACTTTTTTGATTTATAAAACCTAAAACAATTTTATTTAATCATATTAAATACAATTTTTTATTTTAGAATTAATTCCATCAATTCACATCTAAATGTCATTATTTTTTAGGTTTTCTACATACAAAGTCAATATCATTATGAACCTTCTTGCAAGAAAACTTTTTATTTAGAAGTAACGTGGACTTACAAAATTTAAAAAAAACTGCATGAGGGCGGTAAATATTTACTGCACGAGGGCAGTAAATTTAACTTACAAGCCCTGTTTACTGCCTCTGTAAGTGCATTTTTCGAGCAAGTGTATTGAAAAATAGTTAAAATACATTGTGACACTAATTAATTTAAAATATAAAATTATTTATTATACTCAAATGAGTAAAAACTTTGAAGTTTATACACGCAGTGTGTCCAGGATCGACCTAGCGATGATTTAGAGGCGTCTTCCACAATTCAATACCACTCTAAAACCACCCGATTGAGTTTTTGCTTCGCTTGAATAAGCGTTGTAGATGTACTATGTATATGCATGGATATATATGTAGGTACTAGATGGGCCCTTTCATAGAAAAAAGTTCCACACCTGTCATAGTCTGTCTTTGTCCCCGTCGCGTCGTAGCGCTGTCACGGTCGCTCGTCGTATAGATAATTTGTTATTATTAAGATAACATCTAAAGTCTAATATAAATTTGGTACTGTATAATTTTTATTTTTAAGTAAGCGTTTCAATTCACAATTATACATATATTTCCAAAAAGCCTTATTAAATCTTACTATTTCATATTTCTATCTATTACGGAATCATTTAATTTCCGCGACAAACTGTCTGATATTTTTGAAGTGAAAACTTCTTTAGGCGCGTTGAGTACTTTTTGGTAGGGGGTTAACTTGTGGATTCGAGTCACCGACATGCTCGAAGTGTAACGAAGACAAAAGGTCTTGAATATAAATATACTACATTCGTAATTTAACTTTAGTGTCTTAGTTTTAAGGTTTATATATATTTTTTTTGATTATTCGTTTTCACTTCTATCGGCAGTCCCCTGCCATTCCCCTGCCCCTGCCATGCCATATGTTGCAAGCAAGTTCCCACTTTTCTGACTAGATGGCGTTACTAAAAATCGTCTAAAAAATAAGTCCACATTCTTTGTTTGACAGGGCCCGTCTATGTAAATTGATGTACGTTGGATATGCCACCGTAAGATTGCAAAAACCGTTAGATTGTAATCTAACTAGCGAAATTGTAAACTGTCGACAGATTACAATTTAACGCAAAATTTTTCGGTAGATTGTATATTAACCCGATAAAACCTAACTGATTATTTATGTCGAACCCTAACCTAACCTACAAGAAAGAGATAAGAAAACGTAAATACAATGAATATTTCAAAAATTGAAACTCAGAACATTGAACGGTTCACAATCTGTCGACAGTTTACAATTTCGCTAGTTAGATTACAATCTAACGGTTTTTATAATAATACGGTGACAGATATATGCACTTACCATCTGTAAAGTAGTGAGGTACTTCTTCCACCAGAGGTAAGGGCGCATGTGAGGGCCCATGGCTGCCAGCATATAGTAGCTGTACATGACGATATGCACAAACGTGTTGAGCAGGCCGAAGAACGTGGAATGGCCGCCCGGCGTGAACTTGACGCCAAACCACACCGACATCGGCATCACTCCGTGGTGGATCACGTGCAGCGTCGACACGTGGTCGAACTTCTTGCGCAGCACGAAGAAGATCTGCAACGGTGTGAAGTGTAAGGATCTATAGTGTAAACTGTAAAGGATTATTGAAGTGAAAACTTCTTTAGCCGCGTTGAGCACTTTTTGGTAGGGGGTTAACTTGTGGATTCGAGTCACCGACATGCTCGAAGTGTAACGAAGACAAAAGGTCTTGAATATAAATATACTACATTCGTAATTTAACTTTAGTGTCTTAGTTTTAAGGTTTATATATTTTTTTTTTGATTATTCGTTTTCACTTCTATCGGCAGTCCCCTGCCATTTTTTTTAATTTGAATGATAGGAAGGCATGGGTATGAATTGTTCCAACGGTTAATTATGTAGTTGTTACAATTATAAATCGAGTTAAGTAATTTACGATATTTGTGAGATGGTGATACTAAAAAGAAACCCGGCTGAGTTTGTTATGGGTTCTTCTCAGGCCAGGGCGCGTTTGGAACGCTCGTAGCTTTAGGTTTAAGATACTGTTTTATAAGTAATTGGACGTCAACAAGTGTACAGTGTACCTAATACATGTAATTTGAATTTGAACATCGGACGGATCAACGATTTGACGCAATTTTGATTTAGGTCATTGTAAACACAAGAGTGTCCAAGGAATTGAAATGATATCGATCGATATCCCTTTTTGTAACTTTAAAACCCGGAGTCGACTACAGCCAAATCGAATCGATCGATTTTTTTCTGAGTGCGAATTGACTCAAATTGCTGCTAATCGACCCAATTTCATAGTAAATCATACTGATATTATAAATGCGAAAGTGTTTTGGTTGGTTTGTTTGCTTGTCCTTCAATCACGCCGAAACAAAGCAACGGATCGCCGTGATTTTTTGCATTGGCATAGTTGAAGACATGGAGAGTGACATAGGCTACTTTTTATCTCGGAAAATTAAGGATCTGCAATTTGAATAGTTTTGGCAAGTTGCTTAACCTTATTGCAATTAAAGATTTAAGATAAGCTATTCTGATACTATTAGGCTGATTCTGTATTACACAATCGCTAAACTAAACTAAAATGGCAGCTTTAAATCTAGCTCTGTCCCTTTCCGTAGGAAGTATTATGAAAGGGTTAGCAATATTTGTAATGCTCTAATTTTAGTTTAGTTTAGTTTAGAGATTGTGCACTACAGAATCAGCCCCAATATCTAACTTACCTGAAAGCTGAAAATTTATTTTAAAATAATACTAAATTTATTTAGCAAATATTCGTATAACAATTAAATAATTGCTTACTGAAAATTGTATTACTCACCGTGTCAAAGAATTCTGTAAACTTTGAGAAGTAGTACCACCAACAGGCATTAACCATCTGAAAAATTTACAAAGTTTTAATTCCTGACCTAGGGGAAAAAAAATTTCAATTACTTTGACTATAGGTACATATTATGTTTTGTGCAGAAAATTAAAAGCTTGTAAATGTATTAAAAGTTATCGTGTTATAACTTTTTAGTTTGAAAATAAATTTTATTTTTCGATTTCTGTAAGTCTTTTCTTGTCCAAAAACCGACAAAGAATTGTTTATTAATGGGGTGTGGTCTGGTTTATGATCAACAAATTTTATGTTCAGCTAGTGTAGGAAAAAATACATTTTGAGCAAAGCGGCGAACAAAAGCTAGGCCTTTCGTCAAAATAAACATATTAATATCTAATAGCTATAAATGACATGAATTTCGTGCTATGAATATATGTATATCTACAACTGATAATGTTTGTTTTAATTTTGTGACGTCTAATGGAAAATGAGTGAGAGTTTGTAAAATCTACTACTTTATCATAAGTCGATAAGTAAACGTAAAGTTACATCTATTGAATTATAAGTAACAAATAAACAAACATCTTAGAGTATAAAGATAAAGGTGTTCATTTTGGTTTAGCAGATTTTACAAAAAGATACCTACAGTTTTGCCAAATAAATGGATGAAATATTATAACAATATTATGATGAAAAATCACGTAGTAAGACTAAGAGCCGCTTGCACAAGGACATATAAACTGTTTTAGTTAAATTTTGTAATGCTGTCCCTTTTTGGCAAACGTATATTGTAGTTGCCAAAAAGGGAGAGCATTAAAATATTTAATTAAATCAGTTTAAGAGCCCTTGTGCAAGTGGGCTTAAGTATACCTTTACTTTAATTCATAATTATTAGATAAGTACTTATTGATAATAATTGATCCACTTATTTGAGTAAATTGTAACCATAGTTCCTATATTTCTTGACAAAATATGTAATTAATAATGATAATGGTAATTAAAATGTTGATGTGATAATAATTTAGATAGAAGGGGCTAGATCAGTGGTCACAAGTCAGTGTGTAAGAGTGCGTAATGCGGCATAAACGGTAACATATAGCAATTCGGGACTTCCCTTTAGAATAGAATATTCATTAATTTTATTAGACATTTCTTTCAGTTACTTTCTTTAAGTACAGAAAAATAATATCATTGAAATAAAATGTTATATAAGAACCACCGTATGTCTGTAAGATCAAATGAATAGTCATAATATTATTTGCTTTAATGTGTGTAAAGTTTGTGCCAGTGGTAATTGTGCGGGAACGTGAATGTGACGAGTTGCGATAGAACTGTCAGTGGACGACACGGCAAGGGTTCAATTAAAATGTGTTTAGATAATTCACCCTCATTGTTCGTGGACTTTTCGAGTGGTCGACTGGTTGACACTGAAAGCTATACCTGCCTGTGAACCAGCCCGAGGCCCCAATCTGAAACAATATGCCGACACCTGGCCCTGTGTTATACATATATTGGCATAACAAGACGCCGATGTCGTCGCACGCGCACTATCGGTTGAAAACCATATACCGATACTTCTATGACCACCATAGGTCATATTATGGGTAGGTAATAATAGTTTTTTAATGTCAATGCATATGTCTCGTGTAAAACGCTAAGGGCAACGGAATTTTGTTTCTATTTAAGAGGAGTCACCCTCAACGCGCTCCATACAAACGAAATAATATGATAGGTAGTTATTTGAATATTAACCTTACCAACGTCAATACAATTTTGAAGTCTTCAGAAACGAATATACAGAAGTTTCAATGCTATACACGGGCTCATTGTTTGAAACTCTTTAAACGTGTATCTTTGAAACTACTTATTTTATGCCATACCGAATTGACAGAACCAAATAAAGACATAATTATAGTTTCTAGAGTGTCTACAAAATATTATACCATGGAAAGTCCATTTCCAGGTTGGTTACTAAGTATTCAAGTTATACTCGTAGTTCATTAAAGTTCGTTTGCATGGGCATGGGGCGCGCTTCGAATACTCTACATATAATAATATGATTACGCATTTGATAACGCTCCCAATGTTACATGCAAATGTTACTGCAACGAATTTAATAACATTATCAAGCTATCGTAAATTGGGTTTTTATCTTTTTTTTGTACCTGCTCACTTACTTACATACATACATTTTACAATAACACATATGCATTAACACTAAATAATATGTTAGTATAATTGATACTTATTATAGTGTTAACGTTTCATAATTGAAATACCACTTTCCACCCTATAAATATTTATAAGTACCATTTTTACCCTATATAACATATTATATATTTACAAGTTCCTGAAAAAATAAATGAGGTCTATATACAGTGATGTTAGTTTTTGATCTTTATTCGAGCAGAAGATTGGTGTCATTTCTCGACTTACTCTATTAGCAGTAGGACTGTCAGAGTAGTCCACGGGTTGGCATCGTAAACTGTAATGAGTCAGCCAGCCGCCATTTAAGCTCTGGGTACATTACATTGATTATAATTTTTATAAAAGTGCTCCATTCTTATGATTACAACATAAGTAACTAAAAACTAACCACAAAATTATTTATATAGGTACCTACTACTAGGCGTAATCTACAATATTTAAATAAATACATTTTAATGCCGTCTGAATATTCATCTTATTCATATTCGATATAAAAAATTCAAATTATGCTCTATTTTTAATAAAGAAAGCAAGAAAAACAACAAAAATTGTTTTAAAAAATAAACGAGTTTTAGTGCGAATTTTAATATTCACTTGATCTCCATTGATCAACCTCACGTTTGGACGAGCGTTTTAACAAGTCTTTAACGAGCCTTCGCTTCGTGACCATTAATAAAACGGATGTTGGGGCGGAGAATAGTTTTCCTTGGTATTATTTCCTTCTTCCCGCTTACCTCGTCTTATATCTCACGTCAGTCGTGTGATTTTCCTATTCCGTTATCTTATACAATTATGTATATCATATTATTGAAATCGATTTGACATTAGTGATCTACCTATATTATATTGTCACCGTAAAATTGTAAAAACCGTTAGATTGTAATCTAACGCTTTTTATCTCGATAGATTGTGAACCGTGCAATGTTCTCAGTGTAAATTTTTAACCGACTTCCAAAAAAGGAGGAGGTTCTCAATTCGGCGCGTATTTTTTATGTATGTTACCGCATAGGTACCTCCGTGGTTTCTAGCCGATTTGAAAAATGTTTTTTTCAGTCGTTAGTCGAGTCGCTCTCGAGGTGGTCCCATAAAAAATTCTGATTCCAAATCCTCAACCCTGACACTAAAAAGTTAAAAATAAAAAATATTTCCAAAAAACCGACTTCCAACGCTACTGTAAAGTAAAAAATAATTTTGATTTCTACCCACTATGTTGAAGTCGGGCGGGTATAACAAGGATAAGCAAAGTTGACGCATCAGGCTCGCCCGATGATGCGCCCGCGACATCACTATATCTTTTTTTTTTAATCCACTACAAGTTAGCCCTTGACCGCGATCTCACATGATGGTAAGTGATGATGCACTCTAAGATGGTAGCGGGCTAACCTGTTGTATTATATTTATATCGTTGTATTTTGTTTTCTTGTCTCTTTCTTGTAGGTTAGGCTAAGGTTCGACATAAATAAAATCAGGCAGTACCCGACCGCAGGCCGGGCTTAGGTTATATCGGGTTAATATATCTAACAGATTACAATCTACCGAAAAATAATGTAATACAATTTTACGGAGACATACTTACATAATATAATAATGTAAATTGCCATTTATTTAACCCTTACCAAATTGAAAAGGCGTAAAAAATCTGATAGTTACTAAATCCATACTGTCACACATAGTTATTGTAATTTAGTGCGAAAGTGCGTCTTTCTGTCTGCTACGCTTTCACGACCCATCTGTTCATCGGATTCGGACGTAATTTAGTACAGAGATAAGATGCATTCCGGCCTCCGGGGAATGGCATAGGACATACTTTTCAACTCGGAAAATCAAAGCATTCCCACAGGATTTTTCAGAAATTCAATCTACGCGAACGAAGTCGCGGGGGCATCATCTTGTATCTTGTAATTTATAACAATTTAAACGTTAATTTAAATAAAATACCCTTAAAAAGTAGATTTTAATAGTTATAATACCTTTTATTATTTCACATACTTTAAATCCAAAGAAATTATAGTGAGAACCATTAGTTTAATAATTAAAAGGTTTATAATAAACTTAGAATATTTTATTTTAATTTACTAAATTATATATTTTATACCCATTTTCTAATTGTAGGACTAGTTTAACTTTAAGATGTTTTAGTCAAATGGTGTGTAAATTAGTCTGTTACAATTACAAATCATATGTGTTGGTATAGATAAACATCACACTAGATGATGAAATCTGCCGGGACAAGTTCTTAGATAATATTATGTGTAAGTAAACACCCCGTCAACCTTAAAATTCTTCCAAAGTTACAAGGCTGTTTGGAAGATTTCCAGTCAGAACATCTAACTAACTTTTAACTAGCAGACATCAGTAAGAAGGAAAGTTAAAATGTATGTCACTGTAAGATTGTAAAAACCGTTAGATTATAATATAACGTTTTTTATCTCGATAGATTGTAAACTGTCGACAGATTGTGAACCGTAACATACTGCTTACAATTTAACGCGTTATTTTTCGGTAAATTGTAATATATTAGGTATATTAACCCGATAGAACCTAATAGAATCTACCTGAATATTCATGTCAAACCTTAGGGTTAGGTTAGCCTAACCTATAGTCCGCGCGCGAGTTAAATGCAGAGTAAATGTATGGTGACACTTACATTTACTTTTAACTAGCAGACATCAGTAAGAAGGAAAGTTAAAATGTATGTCACTGTAAGATTGTAAAAACCGTTAGATTATAATATAACGTTTTTTATCTCGATAGATTGTAAACTGTCGACAGATTGTGAACCGTAACATACTGCTTACAATTTAACGCGTTATTTTTCGGTAAATTGTAATATATTAGGTATATTAACCCGATAGAACCTAATAGAATCTACCTGAATATTCATGTCAAACCTTAGGGTTAGGTTAGCCTAACCTATAGTCCGCGCGCGAGTTAAATGCAGAGTAAATGTATGGTGACACTTACATTTACTCTGCATTCAACTCGCGCGCGAACTGTACAAGAAAGAGACCAGAAAACGTAAAAACAATAAATATTTCATAAATTAATACTCAGAACATTAAACGGTTCACAATCTTTGGACAGTTTATAATCTCGCGGGATAAAAACCGTTAGATTATAATCTAACGGATTTTACAATCTTACTGTGACATATACTAAATAAAAACCTTCTGATATATTTTTAAAGAGTTTTTCCAATCAGATTATAATCTAACGGATTTTACAATCTTACTGTGACATATACTAAATAAAAACCTTCTGATATATTTTTAAAGAGTTTTTCCAATCATAACATCAACCTTTCAAAACATACAGGAGTCTCTCTTTAAATATTATTTAAGCAATATTTCACAATCATTATGCATTTTTAGTGTCAAATCAGGTTTGAATGTTAACAGCAAGATTACTTGCACAATTTATAAAGACTGCCTCATATTAAAACATGTTTGCACTCAATCTATGAGAAGTGTCACATAGATTGAGCACAAACATGTGTGTGTACCATAGAGTTTTCAATACATTTAAAATACTTTTATACTAAAACATTGTCCTTAAAATATTTTATAATATTGCTTTGAGTAAATACATACATGCATATTTTGTAGCATTAAAAAGAAAATCTTGGTTTTATACTGATTAGAACTGGATATTTATGAGACTATTAGAGGTCGCCCGCGATTTAGTCCACATACAATTTCTGATTTCCTATGAGATTATGAAATATTCCCGCTGTAAGAGGACTATCTATGGCTGGGGTGGAGTTTCGTCAAGTTGCTTACACAGGTTCTTATTATTTAAAATTAATAATTTAAATGCCAATTTTCATGTCTCTAACTTTATAAACACGGGCCTTTCATCCAACCTTCCAACCTCCATTTTACCCATTAGTTATTTATTATGATTAATATATTCTTTTGTCTTATTCTGAAGTAGTTTTATTACAATTAGATAATAAGAGTTAAGATAAACATTTCTTTTTAAGTAGAAACTTCATATTAAATAGTTATAGGATAGGATATGGATATTTAAAATCTTAAAAGTTTCTTATTGCACTTTGTTAGTCCGGTACGACCTTAGATTTACCACCGGGTGATAATATTCAACGCACAAATTTGTTGAAAAATCTCAATAAGTTGCGATTGATTTCAGACGTCAGAACTATATGTGCATATAAGTATGAATAACTCATATCCAGTGTGAGCTCTTCTGTAGCACTCAAGTGATTAGGATTGTTTGTGCCTATTCGTATACGATAGCTGTTTGTAGGAAAATGCAAGAAAAGTGAGCGCGCTACGCTTTCTACATATTATATGTAATGTTCTATTTTCTTTGTATTTAAATAAAATGAAGGTAATGTTAACTCTTATTACAGTTAATAGCTAGTTTCCCAATATTTATGATTCAAATATTAAGTAAAACATCTCTTTTTAATGTGCAAACACAATTAAAACACATAACAAAAAGTATTGATTAAGGTTAAGGTGCGACTTGGATACTTGTTTGAAAGTAAGGCCTTGCTCCATCCAAGCTGTTAAAGCTTCTTGTCAAAATGATTTGTTCAACAGGCCATGGTTTGTTAACTAATTTTTAAGTACCTTTTTTTTCTTTGTCTTATCATGCGATCAGTCGTTGGACTATGAGCAGATTTGTTGTAGGATGGGTTGGCGATTAGAGGCAACTTCCCTAGGGGAAGCACTCTATGTCTATGTCTGTATGTCAATTTTTAAGTACCTATGTAAGCTTTTTAGTTATAATTTGAAATAAAATGTTGGAGAACTTACCTCATAAAATAGCCATGCACTGAATATTACTTGCGAGAAATTGTATATTACTAATAATTTTTTTAATTCATAAGGTTTTCTTGATTCCATAAAACGGGGTCCAAAAACCTGGAAAAAAAATTAACATTAAACCGCACTGTATTTATGTTTCAATTAAATAATGATTTTGAGTATATAATATAACCAACAAACTGTAAAAATAATTTCAATGACTTTTTCAATTAACAGTTAGTTAAAAAAAGTAATTTAACAGTAATTTCATTATTTTCAATCTTGAAATGAAGCGCAAATATATTCACATTCTAGAAACTTACATTGGCTATTTAATTACTGTAGGAAAATATCTTGAAACTGCTTATACAGTCCTGGTAAATGGACTTTGATCGAAGTACTATTATAACTTTGTTTATATTTATCAATAAAAAAGGATAATAACTTTATTATTAACTAACTGTAGTTACCTTGACTAGATAAATATAACTTAAACATATTATAAGTGTAGGAAATGGTGAACTCATCAGGAACCATGGATTCGTCCGAGGATCTGCAAGGCATTAATTTTAAATATTAAGAGCTTGAACAATTATTTTATATAGTTATGTGTGATTCCAATTTGTAAACTCACAAACTTGAAAATAAGTTTCATAAGGTTAGCTAATGTTACAAAATTATGAATCAACAAAGTGAAAACTATATCGTTATTTTGAGAACAAATATATTTTAAAATTATAAAGCACAGTTAGAAGTTCAAATATCGGTACTCACCTCCATATTTGTCAAAAAATAAGTGCATATCATTTATATATTGAAGAATTAGTGCCATTTTTTATCTGAAAGTAAAAGAAAAATACTAATATGATTCAATGAAACAGAAATACATATAACTTCACGGTGGGATGAGATAATATCAAGGTACCTGGCAGAGGACAGTGACGAGAGGTATGAAACACACCTTTTAATAATATTATTATCAGTTCATATTTAAACCAGGACAAATAAACTTTACTTTACGCCGTATTTTGAAATCACGGTGGTTTATTTAATAAAATTTCGATATAGGTTAATTTAACGAAGACTAGAACTAGAAATAAAACTTTAAAATACTGTAAAAACGTCCCCCGCTCATCATCATCATCAATGACAGCACAAATGACAAATGTGAAATGACAGCAGAGGAGGCGCCAGTCCAGGCAGCACACCAATCACTGACAACTTGATAGTTGACAAGTGACATTTGTTGCGTAAGACACGTGACACTCTATTTGTAGTGTTGTCCCCACGGATTTACATACAACTTCGTGTAAGTATAGGTTCATGGTTGTCCCACAGTAATTCTGAGAGATATTGGGGCTGATTCTGTATAACAAAATCTCTAAACTAAACTAAAATGGCAGCTTTAAATCTAGTTCTGTCCCTTTCCGTAGGAAGTATTATGAAAGGGATAGCAATATTCGTAATGCTCTAATTTTAGTTTAATTTAGAGATTGTGCACTACAGAATCAGCCCCACTGAGCGCTATGCTTACGTGACGTAGGCACTTTTATCAATAGCTTATAGCTTCGTAGATATACGAAGCTGGATATTGATAAAAGTGTAGCAATACGAATGTGAAGCATTTATCTACTTATCGCTATCACACTCCGATTAGCCAATTAGGAAGAGAGGATGGACCACCAGCTGTGCAATGAGATTAATAATTAATTACTTGGGAGGCCCTTATGCAGAATTATAATTTGAACAAATATGACGTAGGTAGTTTTACAAGCCTTCTCAGCCTACCATCAACAGAAGGTTTTAGATCGGTAGTCGAAATATTTCTGTATAAGGAGTAATACCGGATCAGTTATGATAGGTTGATTAAGATTTTTAAAATTATAATAGGCATGATGACAGTAACCAAGAATCAATGAAATTATGAATTTATCTAATGAAATAGGATTCATGGATTATAAAAAACGTATTTATTTTTCTATTTCGAGTGAGATTGCTATTTATTTTGATAAAATAAAATTATAAAATACAGCAATCCGCCATATTGGTTAAAACACCAAGAAGCGAATGACGTCACAATGGTTTGTTTTCGAGCTTTGACAATCACACTATTGAAATATGTCGAGGACTTCAGAAGTCCGCTCCGCAGGCGAGCGGTGCACACTGCACAGAGCATGTAGTGAAAAAATCCTATGTCTATGGCACAGAGTACATTGGTAAAAATAATAGTGACGTCACAAACGACGCCATGACACCGGGGAGCGTTTTGGCGTGAATTTTAAAATTTAAATTTCAAATGCCAATATTATCTACCAAACCTTATTTTTCTGCTGAAATAAGATAGTTTTTCGAAATAGTAAATACTGCCGAACATAATTCCGAAAATAATTCATAAATCCATTTTTCAAAATCAGTCATGATGCCTATTTAGGTTACGATGGGGCTGGCGTGTTCGTGTCGGACAAAAGTCCCCAATAAATTAAGATTTAAAAAAAAAAAATTACTAGTATTATATTAGTTTGCTAAATAATCTACCAACCTTAGAAATCCGTTTTGACGTAGTTATTGACTTCACAGCTGTTGAGCTTAGTAATATTACTATCTGAAAAGATAAAATAATTCACATTAGTTAAGTATTAGGTATGAAGTATTAGGTAGTTTTAATAGTCTAAAAACTGAAACAGGTGACACACCAAGTGACTGACTCATCTATCTACGCAGAGTTCAAACCACAGGACGGATCGGGCTGATTGGCATTAGAAGAAAAAAGAAAATCCAAAGATCGTGAGCAAAGCCGCGGGCTCAGATTTGTTGACTTTGCAAATTAGTTTAAAGGTAGAATTGTGAGCTGAAGGCAGATAAGTTAGTAGATACCCTTTTTAGGCTCTAGCCTCTACCAAGGCCAATCAAGGCTCTACGTGGCTCTACCCACACTTTAAAAGATGCAAACTCAAATGCAAGTATCGCATTTTTGTCGATTTACTTACTGCTTGTGTGAATCTTAAAATATAAGCTTTGAGAACTTGGCTTACTGTTCGTTACGAATTGCGATCGAGTTGATTTCGTAAAATCCATACCTACTAATTATAAATGCGAAAGTGTGTCTGTTGCTGCGCTGCGCATTGCATCCTGGGGAAGGACATAGGCTATTTTTATACGACTGCTTGAAAAAAGGAGTAGGTATATTGTTTTCAGGGTTCATGTAGGTATATGTCACCGTAAGATTGCAAAAACCGTTAGATTGTAATGTAACTAGCGAAATTGTAAACTGTCGACAGATTGTGAACCGTTCAATGTTCTGAGTGTCAATTTTTGAAATATTCATTGTATTTACGTTTTCTTGTCTCTTTCTTGTAGGTTAGGTTAGGGTTCGACATAATTAATCAGGTAGTAGGGCACTTAGGTTTTATCAGATTAATTTATACCTAACAGATTACAATCTACCGAAAAATAATGCGTTAAATTGTAATCTGTCGACTGTTTACTTTGGAATCCTTACATCATCCCGAGTAACACTGGCTATAATGTTTTTGAAAAAATTCAATCTGGCAGGGAAGTCATATTTTTTAATTATTTAATTATGTTCACTTGTTATATAAGGAGTTTCCGCGGGAATTAATAAAATAACTTATCAACGCGGACGAAGTTGCGGCCATCATCTAGTAATAGGTAATATTTGTCATAGGGAATTATTATCATCGGAAGATAATTTTTGTTTAGTTTGTGTCTATTGCTGGCAATTCGTTAGGCCGATATCAAACAATTCCAATAATAATCTATGTTATCCAGTTTCCATGTACCCTGCCTGCTGGTCGGTAGAATCGGTCTTAGGCCCCTATTAATAAACCGACATCAGCTAAGAACAGGGTCTCGAGTATCGGTTAATCATAGCCTAAGGCCGGTGTTTAACTGTGATTTAACATAGATTGACCGATACTTGAGAACTACTTCTTAGTAGATATCGGTTTATCAATACGGACCATAAAATAAATACTTAACTAAAATATCGATTAATAATATGCAAATTTAATTTGAATTTGGAAGTTTAAATATTCATTCAGAAGTCAGAAGTAAGTAGGTACTAAGCATGATTCATTGAAAATACAGAGGTCAGTTACCGTCCTTACTTATTTACTCATGGTACCTATTTTGCAGTGCAGGGATATGGATGAATTGAATGTAAGCAAAGGTCGTACGCTGTACTTGACATATTTGACTCTAATAAATAGGTAAAATTATTATACATAACAGCTAAGTTTAGCGTTAGAAACCTAGGTACTCGTATATTATATGGATATTTATTATTATAATGGCAACTTTATTTTCTACTACCATCTAGCCTATGAGCTAATAAGTAATATTAATTTAGCTGACTTCTACTTAAACTTAATTATCTAATTTACAGTCCACTGTCCAATAACTGTCCTTTGTTTATCTTATTGTTCACTACGTTTTTGTGGTATTAGTTAGGTAGGTATTGCGTGAGATATACTTACTTAGAAGACATTTACTCACACATAAAAGGGCACCTTTTCATTGATTGGTTATACTTAAAATTATTTCTTAATGTTAACTTTTTTATAAAAAAAGAATTTTCAAAGAAGAAAGAAAGAATTTTTATTTTTAACTTTTCAGTATCAGGGTTGAGGATTTGGAGTCAGAATTTTTATGGGACCACCTCGAGAGCTTCCTCTAACGACTGAAAAAAAAAATGTTATGAAATCGGTTCAGAAACCACGTACCTAGATATTTGCACCGACATACATTAAAAAAACGCGTCGAATGGAACCTCCTCCTTTTGAATTGAGAATCCTATAGGTAAGTTTGTGAAGGTCGTCTAAATGGATAGGTACGCTTTTTTAACTCAAAGTTAATAAGTACTTACAGGGATTGATGACGTTGGTCATTGTTTCAGAGTGGTTTCAAAGTTCGTGGAATCGCGATGATCGTCAATTTATATAATATCTACTTATAGTAAAAAACGGGACGTATTGCAGTACTATGCACGTGTGATCATACGCAGGATACAGTTTACTTATAGGTACGGGTTTTAAGCTGGGGCCTAGGGGCTGGGACTATCAGAACACGGTCTACCAAAATGATAAATTGTCAATTTTCATGAAATAACTACAAAGGTCATGTAGTGGGTAACTATACATATAATCATGAATGTACTAACGGCACAACGGTATTACTTATACCTAATTACTTATTTATATAACATAATTTTAGCATTTATTGATAAATGCTAAACTTTTATACCTACGAAATAATAATAATAATTACCAATGAACTATTTTATATAGGTATGTTTAACAGCTGTGGCTCTGAAGACTGGGACATATCCGGCAGGGCAACTACGATATATTGTGGCAACTGGCATATAAAGCTCTAACTATGTGTTTACACTGAAGGTTCATATAAAAATCGATATGTAGAACATATGAGATAAGATTGAAGCCAGCACGTGCTGGTTGGCAGAACATGTAAAACTGAGCAGACAGCCAAATAAATTTAAATAGATAGCCGAATGACAAATATAGAGATAATAAAATTAACGTATTGTTTTCACGTCAGTGGATTGTGTGAATAGTAAAATTGAAATATTGTTAAATATTATTATTTATTTAATATTATGTTACCTACCACATTCATTAGGTACCACCTATGTAAATTGTTATTTTACCTCTCACGCTCTAAAAAGATGTCATTATAGCTTAGCGTAGGCGAACTAAAGTTAGCATTTAGGGTCTAGGAATTAAAGTATATTTTTTTAAATAATTGCCGTACTATCCTCATATCGGAATGCGTGATATCCGCATTCGGTTATCCAAAATTTTAGTTTAAGGTTACTATCAACAGCCAAAAAATGTATGTCACAGTATGAATGTCAATGTTACTCTACCATTATCCTACAGATCTATGTCTATGGTACTACTGTATTTTTTTAAATTCCTTCTTGACGATACGAAGAAAAATAAAGTTAGTATAGCATTTTGCCGCGAAATCATAGATTTTTTAGTTGTATTTATGAAATTTATTAAAATGGATGGTTTATTGGATGATAATAATTAATGCATTTCAAAATTCGATGCCAGCACAATACGTAATAAGTACAAGGTGAAGGCAGGTAAAGTGAATATGACTATTTATTTGTGTATCATCAAGTGAAAATAAAGATCTTACTGTAAATGTAACAGAAAGGCAAAGAAATAAATAGAAATCGTTATTTATTTTATTTTCACGCAATCGAAGTGAAAAGTAGAGTGTTTAAAACGGGACTAAAAATACATTCTACTCGATTCTATAACATCTCGTATGAAATGGCTCATTTTAGTCCCTTGATGAACAATCTACTATTAGACGTAGGTGGTACAGTCTGCATCGATATATATGTAGGCACTATATGGGCCCTTTCATAGAAAAACGCCGGGCGTCCGAGTTGCTGAACACGTTCCGCACCTGTCTTTGTTCCCGTCGTAGCGCTGTCACGATCGCTCGTCGTGCAGATAATTTGGTATTATTAAGTTAATATCTAAAGTTTAATTAGTTTGGCACTGTATAATTTTAATTTTAAGGTAAGTGTTTCAATTCACAATTATAAATTTCCAAAAAAACGTTATTTAATCTTCCTATTTAATATTTTTATCCATTACGCAATCATTTAATTTCCGCGGCAAACTGTATGATTTTTTTTTTACTAACTGGCCTTACGGCTATGACCTATATTATCTATGACCGAGTCATACGTTTTCAAGCTTTCATTCAAGATGTTGCGAGCAAGTTCCCGCTTTTCAGACTAGATGGCGTTGATGGCCTTGCTAAAAATACGCCCACATTCTTTGTTTGATATGGCCCGTCTTTGTTGTAAATTGAGGTCGTTGACAGTCTGTCATTGTATAAGTTACTGTAAAAGCGCGAACTGTGGTGAACTTCAGAGACATGCTAAAGTAGACTATAGATATAGGTTCTTATTCAACATGGGGGTTTTATTTACATTACTTAACTAAGTAATGTAAATAAAAACAAAAGATGCGGTCCCCTAATTTTCGCTCCAAAAATGTAGGTACCGTCGTTATAATCTGGTAAATAGGTATACCATATTGCTTAATAAACTGTTAATTTTTATTTAACTTCTTACTACCTACTCCATTATTTTTATTTTAACTATTTTTATTGACCTACTAAACGGCACCTGATTAAATTTTCTCACTTTCGTACGAAGTCGCGTCAACGTAGAAATAAAATTGATAAAGCACACAGTTGTGATAAAAAATTATCAAGTAACGATACTCACAGATATCTATCGTTGACGTTGCTTATAGATTTTTTTTTTTTAAAGTTTGATGATCGTTTTTTTGTAGATATTCGATAATTTCGTATTGAATTAAAAGTTCGAAATGAGAACAAATAATGGCTAGCAGAAAAATAGAGGCTAGAAGGGGCTAGCAAGATGTAAGTAACTCTAATTCACCTATTTTTCTTATTCTATAAGTAGATGATGCCCGCGACGTAGTCGAATCATCTAAATCAGGGGTGTCAAGCTCAAATTCGTGAAGTGCCATTTGCATAAATTAGGGTTCGTTAGCGGGCCAGACGCATTTTTTTATGTATAGGCTAGGGCATGGCTAGCAAATCTCTTCTTGCGTACCTGATTGTCTTTGTAGATGTGACCTATATAAAAATTGGAAGTGAAAATAACCAAACACATACTTAATTGATAATATATTTATTTACTCAAGCACATAATGTTTCATTACTAGCGATACTTAACCTAACGTTAATCTATAACTAAAAGTTTATGCCCCTTATCTTGATGAGGATCCGGAGACCTGACTTCCCTTGTTCTTAATAATTTCACTAATATTGGGTGTCATATTCGAGGTAGTTATTTTAAGAATAGACTGGAGATGTTCATCACTAATCCTTGAGCGATGTTTGTTTTTATTAATTTTCATCATAGAAAACATCTGCTCGCATAAATAGGAACTACCGAACATACACAGAATTCGTGCTGCATGCTTTTTTATATTTGGACACATCTGGTTGCCAGATGTGTTAGTTAGCCGTCCCTTGACCGTCCAGCGCACTGCGCGGCACACAGTTTCATGCTAATAACTTTTAATACTGCCTATCGAATAAAAATTATTAGATCTGGATTCTGGCCGCGGGCCGTATCATAATAATCCGAGGGCCGCATACGGCCCGCGGGCCGTATGTTTGACATGACTGATCTAAATGATTGAATGAAGAAAAATCTAGTCATCATCTAGACAGACAGACACTTTCGCATTTATAATATTAGTATGGATTAGTATGGATATTTTAAGAGCACTGCACATGTCATGATGTCGGTGTAGCTTCATTCAATCCATCTCGCCAATTTACGTCTTCCTATAATGATCCGACATTAAATTCCTTATTTATAAAATCGCTTCTTGTTATTTCCCTTCCAAGCCTTCCCTTTATCTTGCCTTCAATAAGTTCATAGTAAGTAATCGCTTACAAACGAAGTTACGTGCAGTATTATTGTATGAATATTATGATAAGTTAAGCATTTCTTCACGTCTTGCTTGTCAGCACAATATCGATGGTCATTGGATACATTACGATTAGATAGTAGATAGGAAGTGTACAAACAGCTCACTTAAAGATAATCGTGATTGTGTCATTTTTAATATCATAGAAAAGGTAAAAGTCTTTACGATGAATCAATTTTTAAGGCACAAAAAATATTAAATATAATATTAGTAGATCATCATAATATCCTGATGTCCTTAGTTCCTTACTAGAAATTAGCGTTTAAGAAATGGGCATTTTTAATTGGTTATATTTAATTCATACGATTGTTTTTCTTTAATGTATCCTTAATTGTAAAGCAATATTTAATGTGGAAATTGTGCGTATATTATAGGAAATGGTTTTGTACCTACCAATTATCTGAATCTTTTGTTTATTGACTTTCCAAAATTTACCTACGACTTACGAGTAAACTGGCCTGGTAGGTACCTACAGTCAACTAAGTACATAATATAGTAATTTACTAGGTAGTATGAAGAAAATACATTGATTGGGAAAAATGTGTTTCTTGGCACTTGGGGTCGATTCTCGATAGGTTATCATATAAGGCTCCGTTGTTCTGCAAGTAGGTAGATTGTGACGTAACAAGAATGCTTGTATTACAACATTATTCAATTAGGATAGCCTATTAGGTACTAGGCATTTGTTTTCAAAGTGATAACTGATAAGTTTTAAAATACTATTATTAGGTACCTGTTATAAAACAGTAGATCCCAGGTACATATTTGCGATATATATTAATACACTTTTGTTTTATTGTCGTTAGCGTAGTAGGTAGGTAAGTAATCTTCGAAGTGGGTCATTGACTGCACGTTGTATTACGTCATTATGAACTGCGCTGCTCCGCGCGACTCGCGGTTGCTTGCAGAACTCTTCGCGCTTGCAAGAAGACTTTATCCAGGCTATAAAAGTATAAATTGTACCTAGACTACTTAAACTTAAATGGATCATTATTATTTAACGACCTCAATTTACATAGACGGACCCTGTCAAACAAAGAATGTGAACTTATTTTACTAACGCCATCTAGCTTGAAAAGTGGGACAGCGCCACACGAGTATAGTGACAGCGCTATGGCGGGGTACACGTGTGGAGCGTGCTCTACAGGTCGAACGCCCAATTTTTTTCTATGAAAGGGCCCATCTAGTACCTACCTAGGTTACATAATTTGAATGATTTTTTCTTATTGGAACTTTCCAGCAATGTATTAGCTATACCTACCCTGTGTTCTACCTACACAAATCTTCTTATTGTGTAAGGAACTGCAGTTATCTACCTAAACATAGTAGTAGGTACGGTCAGTTCAATTATTATTATTACTCTTGCAAGTGTTTACTTGACCATCAGTAATTACAGACTACGACGAGTCTACCTAATATTTTTTATTGACAAGGCTTCGTAGTCATAAAATTCATAACAACATAATAACAGATAAGTACCAACACCTTCTTGCTGATTAGTTATATTTTTTGTTAATTAACTTATATTATTATATATAATAGGTATATACAGCTACTAACAAAAACTTGTTTTTTATTGTAAATATTTAAAGTCGGTAAAACCTATCAATTATTATATTAGAGGTGTTATATTTAGAATTTATTAATAAAAAGAACTTCGGATTCAGGTTTTATTTAAATTTAATATTGGGCGAAAAATTAAAGCCTTTACTAAAAAATAAATGGCAAAATGTCGAAGTTGAGCAAAAAAAGATGTTCTTCAGAATTGTAATAATCACTCTTGAAAGCAATAATTCTAGGTGATGTGGGGAAGCCCGCATGATATTGACATTCAATTAGTGTAAGTATCTGGTGCATATAATTCCTGTCTCAAAGGCAAACCATACATAAAATATTTGTTTGTAATGTATTATAAGTTTAAAAGCTTACATCCATACTATAATATTATAAATGCCATAGAAAAAATAAAAAATGCGAAAGTGTGTCTGTCTACCTGTCTAGTGTCTGCTACGCTTTCACGGCCCATCCTTTCAACCGATTATGATGAAATTTGGTAACCTAGGTAGATTGTTTCCCGGGGAAGGTCATAGGCGATCCACGCGAACAAAGACGCGGGCATCGGCTAGTTTATTCATAAAAAGCTTTTCAAGTGATTCAGAAAAGTTTCATAAAATCACACACTACAGGTCATTCATCAGATTAATCGGTGTATGGACACTACTATCCGAGAATAATATTGATTTAATTAAAAGTTTAGTGACACAAGTGTTAAAAGATACTTTGAAGTTATTGAGAAAGCTTAGCTTGGAAAAGCAGATTCAAAATTTCAAACCAGCTGGCTTAGCATGCGCACGCATGGTATATTACAAGAAAAAAATTTAAGCGTTCGTAGAGAAAACACACCACAGATAAGAAATATTACTTTTATCTCTACTTGACGTAACGAGACAAGTAACCATGTTAGCTTCGGTAGACAAATAGAGATTACGGGTAGGTAGACATAATTTTACTCGTTGTGCGCATGCTAGCCCTACTGGACTATATAGGTAATAAACCTTCATATTGAATGCAGATCAGGTGGATCGATGTCTGCAAAAAGCAATAGAGTACTGAGTACCGAGTTAGGTATGCATCTGATTTAATTGAAAGTGCAGTGACACATAGGTACGTATTATCGACAACACATATATAAGAGGGAACGGCTAGATGCAGAAACGCTAAATAATTAGCACAGTACTGTAAGGTACCTACTGATTAACTGTTAATAAGTGTTATTAATAAGGTTTTTTTATCTGTAACCGATATAAGGTACATGCAATAACCTACTACCGCTTGACTACCGCGCGTGGCAACGCAGCATGCGCGGTTTTTCTCTTTGTGCAAACTGCAACGTCTCTCTTCATTGGACTTTATACACACAGACACCACGTCCACACCGGCCATGGTTTTCTTAAATCAATTGCAACCATCGCTGCTTTCAATTAGGTTCAATTTAAATAAGCGTCAACAGTGTGATATTACGTATAAAGCAACGTACACGAGACTTTAATGTTTTCACTTTTCAACCCTCGTGGGCCGTGGCCTACAACTTAGGTCCAAATTAGAAATAACTAAGGATCTTTCCTATTTTCAATATTTCCGAACCAGTGGTAGAGTCTTGTCGACTTAACATAAGAGTTGCCACATTTGTGAGAAGTGAGAACGAAAGCAGTCACGTCACATATCTTGCAATTTTATATCTACATTAGTTTTATTTCCATTTAAATTATATTTTAATATACCTAATCAACATCACATCAAACATTTCAAAAAATTTGAAGTAGTTCATATTTATCATTTCAACACTAACACAAGATTTTGAAATGTGACGTCAAGAAACTTAGGACCCCTCCCACCCCTTGTCACACAATGTCACACCACATACTCGTGTGGTCACACTTCGTCGACCGCCTACCCCCCACTTAACGTGTGACGTACTTTATGGATGACCCCTAATTAGTGGTACCTAATTGGAATTATTAGATGAAGCTCAACGCATTAAATCCCCAATACCATTATGTGCTGATTATAGGAAAGAGGTTACCCTCGAATGTGCCATGGAGGTATTTTGAAATACAAAAGGATAGTTAGTGCCCAAAATATGTCGCAGAAATATAAAATAATGTTGTACAAATTAATATAGGAGTAACACGACACTTTTACAATAGAACTTAATGCTAGCTAGCCTAACCTAATTGGTACTATATGAATCATGCCCGCGTGGAATGGTGGCAAGAATGCTGGCTGCATTTCCGCGATGGACAGCCAGGCTGATCCTTTGCGCAAAAAATGAGCCAGCGCTTCTGTCACCAAATGAAGCAATTACCGGCGGTGAAATATCTCGCAAAAAATTTTTGGCACTAAGACTCCACGGCCCCAGGTTCTCCACTCTCCACGGCAAACGGAACATATTATGTAACTCTCTATGAGAGAGGCATACTTCCGCCGCTTGCCGGTTTCAGCCTTTTCTGCTGCGGCTCCCGGGTTTGATGCTATCTCCCTGATATGACACGGGGCCAATGTGTCTACGCATGTTGCGTCCCACAATAGCGCCCGTCCCCGTTTCCAGGGAATCAGCGTCAATCCATCAGGTCTCTTGCCATCATCCCGACTAATCCCTGCCGGCTCAATGAGCGCAGGAATATCTATGGTGGCAAGAGCTCTTTTGATCGTATCATTGAGAGAGCCATGCCGAAAAAGCCTACCAGCGCTCCTTTGGCAAGAGAATCCGTGAATTCCAAATTTATCAACCTCTTTTCCACACGGACATCTGTGCTGTGCACAGGGGTGTTCCCAATCTGAGACCTAGAGCCACAGGAAAACTTTCATTATCTAAAAGAGAGCCGAGAGTTTTCGATGGCAAGGCATGAAGCCTATACCCGGATTCTTTTTCAGATAAGGCTAGAACTTTAGAAGCCTTCTCGATCTCTTTCACTTGTAAGAACCTAAGTTTTTGTGTGAAACATTCCTTAAATGTTTGAAATTTGAAACACGAAACTCAAACTAAATGCATATAATTATAGTTCGCGCACGAGTTGAATACAGAGCAAATGTATGGTGACACAGGTGTTTTGTGACATAAACTTCATAATAAAAATATAGAGGTTTTTTTTAGTTTTTTTTTTAAATTGTTGTAGGTTTTCTTTAAAAAGTTAAAAAAACGGTAAATAAAATAAAAGCTTAGCGAAAAAATTTGTTACGAGTAGATAGTAATACCTAGTTTGATACCTACACTACAAGTGTAATGAATTAGGTAGGTACCTTGTCAACGGACCTTACCATATACCACGTCTATATAGGTGGTAAGGTATATACCTACTACCTAATTCCTACGGATCTATCTAATGTAAACTGTCATGATACAACAGGAAAAAATTGCTATTAGAGTATAAATCTATAAAATATAACTTACAAGGTTAAACTTAAGTGTTTATCGTGTAGTAAAAACTAATTATGGCTCCCAAGTACCAAAGTACCGTTATAAATGGAAATTATAATTGAACGAGTGTTTTTAGCATCTATATAGGAGTTATAATAATTAATAATAGTGATATTTATTTTATTTATTTATTAATAAAGTAGTACTTATACTTAAATAATACCACGAATTTATTTAATAAGTATGTAATTGGTACGTACAGTATTTGGGTTAGCTTTAATTTGTACCATGTACTTACCTAGGTATAAGCATGTAAGTGTTACTTTCCATTTCTTAAAACTATGTACATTCAAAACCCATTGCGGACCAATTTTGATAAGATTTGAATTAGGTATGTGTTTAATTTAAATAATATTGGGTATGTAACAGATTGACCTGACCTAACGAATACTTATAAAAACCGGAAGACAAAATATAATGAGGTAGGTAGGTACCTAGACCTACTTATAAGTTATTATACCTATACATAGAGCATAGTTATAAAAAAAACGAAATTATAATAATGCCTGTTATCACGTTACAGTGTTTCTCGTATTACATAACGTCATAAAAGTGTATCTAACACTAGGCCGTTTTTAGTTAGTTTTGTAATTGTAGGCCATGTTAAAAAGTAATAGCACCGCGGGGCGTACCTATCGTAACATCACAATACGGATTACGGTCAAAGTATTCGCGTCGTCGACATTGACAATGGAATCGCACATGCCTGCACGCTATTGACGACGAAAATGTAGTTTTGTAATAATTGAAAATAACTTTCAATGTTCGAGTGACGACGATCGTAGCTACTGATCGCCAGACAGTATCGTGTTGCTCTGCTGTGAAAGTATTTCACGATGTAGACCTAAAAGTTTCTGATAAAATTCTACTTCTGCAATTTAAGCTACTTTTACAGATGAGGCTGTCCTGATGATGACCTAAACCTTGCTCATATGAGAAGAGCGCTCGCTATCCGTCTCTCCGCGCCTGTGCTCCGCGCCGTGCTCTGTAGAGGGCCAGCTCTGCATAAGACGATGATAAATAAATGGAGAAACTGACTATCTGACAGTTAACGTATACGGTACATCTCAACTCGGTAGAAACTTGTATATATTATGTATTCGTAACTTGAGATTTTGCATATAGAGAGTACTAGCGAATGCCCGCAACTTCGTCTGCGTGGTTTGAGGTTTTTTTGGTTCCCACGGGAACTCTTTAATTTTCCGGGATATTATGATTATAGCCTATGTGTTATTCCAGACTATAATCTATCTCTGTACCAAATTTCAGCCAGATCCGTTCAGCCGTTGGCGCTTGATTGAGTAACAAACATCCATACCACTACATCCATCCATAAATCCATACATCCATCCAAATTTTCGCATTTATAATATTAGTAAGATAAGATGGTAGGCACTGAAAAAAGATTTTTGAAATTCACCCGACCGAGATTATATTATAATACCCGCGAGATAGGTACTATAATTATTATAATATAGTACGGTTGGCAGCCCTAGGCGAGTCACCTAATTTAATCTACATTAAAATATCTTATCTATTTAGTGAACGTATGAAGTGCATTTTTCAGTTCATAATTCAGATGCGCGCAAGTCGCATTTCATCACAATATGTCCGGCTTGAGCCTTCGTTATAAATTTGAGGCTCAAGTTCCTATTTTATACAGGTTTTATAAGTTTATGTTCCAGTAAAAACGTAAATCGCAAGAGAATGGTATCTTTAATTCATAAATTGGTGTGGTACTTAGTGATTTTTATGACTCATCTTGTGATATCACTGTTCCACCTAAACAGATCGAGGTATTGAATGTTTAAGGTTAACATTTCATAATTCTGCGATATTGGGACCATGTTAACAATGTTAATGATAACATAAATTTAAGAACAGCAATGCCACCTGTGACTGCTCGCACTACGAAGGTATAATACAACAGACTTATTGAGTTCTTCTATATTCTTTTTTATTTCATACAATAGGTAAATATTGCTTTTGATTGGCAATTATCCTTTGAATGCAATTAAATCTATGTAATACTAGCGGTTCGCCGACCTCGACCTCGCGCCTTCTACCTTCTGGCGTTTAAAAAATAAAATCAATTTAAATGACGTTTCAAATATCCTCATAACTTATTTGTTAGATATCTTATGAAATTAAGAACACTTTGTATAGGTAGAGTTAAAAATTACGATTAAGTTGGCCTCGAGCTTCTAGTCGTAAAATAACGTATATTTATGTGTAAAATTATGTGATGTAAACTTATGTACAAAGACTTTACTGCATACCAAATTTCGTAAATAGTTGGATCGTTAGATGGTTGGATATTACACAAATTAAAAATTACCTGAAATTTTTACTCGCTACTCATGCCTCATTGCCAACGGCCAACGCCATAATATTAGGCTAGGCTTAGGGCTAGGTATATCAAGTTAAGTTAGTGCAAAAAATCACGTTGATCCATTGCTCTGTTACAAAGTGATCGAAGGACAAACCAACGAACAAACACACTTTCACATAATAGTCATATTATGATAATAAAATAATATTATACGTGGGTAGGTATAGGTGGGTAGCACGCCAACCCGCATTGGAGCAGCGTGGTGACTGGTGGGTCTAAGCTCTAATAGGGATGATGACAACTCAATCAAATCAGCAACTCTTTATCAAACTTAAAAACGCACTTCTAGTAGGTATGGAAGTTGTATGAAAATCACAATAGTGACGTCATCAAATTTCAACGCACTTTTTTTCTTTAGTCTATATTTTAAAACAGTTATCAAACTTAAAACTAACCTAGGATGTGCATTTTAGGTCTTTTGGATGACCCTCTATTTAATAATAAGTATTTAATAATATAAAATAATAATAATATTCCCTCTCTCCTATGAGAGTGGAGGCCTGTGCCCAGCAGTGGGACGTTAATGGGCTGTAGTCAGCAGTGGTGGTGGTAGACAGGTGGGTATAATATTTATATACAACAAGTTAACAATTTTGCCAAAATTTGTAGCTGTAGAGATAACTTTGGAGGTCAGTGGCTGTAGCGACTACCGGATGCGACATGAAGATAAAACCGGAAAAATGATATAAGTCTATCTAGTCTGAATTTTTACTAACTAGAGCAGTTTTATAAGCAATCATAGTAATATAGCGTGGTGGAATATGGCCAAACCCTTCTAATTCTGAGAAGAGACTATAGTGCTCGCAGTCAGTAGGTACTCAGTAGTGATTCGGCAATGGGTGGTGACTGGTGAGAGCAATAATTAATCGCTTTACTTAGGACCTGGTTACTGTCTATTAATTTAACATAAAGTTTCAAGTTGTAAGATCTTAATCTGTAAGCAGGACTCCGTCATGAAAAATATGCAACCAACCATACACGCTTTCAATAACTTAACTGTATATCTACTTATTACCTATTATTTTTTAATTTGATCAGTGTTTTATTCTGTATAAAACACTTTGATCTACGTACCTCGTCATACCAGTTGATAAAATCAAGCGCAATCGACGACTGACGATCAAGAATGAACAAGAGAAAAAATAATAACAAATTCTTTTTCACCTCTCATGCTCTAAAAAGGTATCATTATACAAAGCTTAGCGTAAAATAGGCGGACTAAAGTTTTAGGCTCTAGGGATTAGAGTATTTTTTTATTTTTGTCGTATTATTATCATGCGTCATACCGGAAGTGAAATTTTTTAGTCTATGGTTAATATTAACAGCCAAAAAATGTACGTCACAGTCTAACGAGATACGATCTTTCCTACCAATCATTCAAAGGAGGCGTTTGCTGCAGAGTGACAGGGGCGTGACGTGACAGAGGAAACTACCAGAATTTTTAATAAAACATTCTGTCACTTTAATGCAGTACCTACTGCTTCAACTGACATGTTAGCCAGGTCTGTCATTTGTATGAGCGTCGACCCACTGTATGAAATGGTTAATAGATACGATCCACACAGAATCTGCTTTTCTATGTTCCATTTTTGAAATAATTTCTTGGTAAAATTTAATGAAACTGTTTACCGCGAAATCGTAGAATTTTTGTTGTATCTAATTAATACATTTATTTAAATGGATGTTTAATTATAATCCATTTCGAATTTCGATGCAAAATACGTATAATACAAGGTGAAGGCGGGTAAAGTAAATGTGGTCTTATTTATTAAAGATCTTACTCCTAATATGAAAATGTAACAGAAAGGCATAGAAAAAATTAAAAATCGTTATTTATTTTATTTTCTCGCAATCGAAGTGAAAAGTAGAGTGTTTACCACAGGACTAAAAGCCTTTCTACTTGATTCTATAGCCATCTCGTATGAAATGGCTCATTTTAGTACCTTGATGAACAATCTTCTATTATTTGCAAAATGTATTGGAGCAGTTTCATGATAAATATAGATTAAAACTAATAAATCGGTGTTTTTTTTACAATCCATGAATAACTGCGACAGAAATGACGATTTAAAAGTTTAATTATTTAATGTACACCGATTGCTGTATCTTACTCGAGTGAGAAATTTTGTGAGTGAGTCTTAATACCTAGCCGAGATTTAATACTTTAAAATTATCTTCACACACAAATTAAGTGCTTTTAATTCAATTAAGTCACGTTAAGTCCATTTATTTCTTTTATTCGGCTTTATAAAGTCTGCTGATAGGGAATTATGACGTCACGTCTCCTGTCTTGCAAGCGCAACTTTAAATTTCCATAACTTTTTCATTTGTTGACATATTTTAATGATTCTTTCATATTTTTGTTTTATTTTGTCTTAATTTTCATATTAAATTAAAAAAAAATGGTAAACTTCTCCATTATTTGAATGATTTAGTTTTGCATAGTCACCACTCACCGTGAGTCAGTAGCCATGGGGCATGTGGCTGCGCACCCCTCGATTAATTGGTATGCATAAGACAGTACCTACCTAATGTGTAGTTGTTGCTTGAAAAAATCTAATCGTATTTGTCTTTATAATACCACCACTGAGATATTTTACCTCTATGAATACCACCCATGTGTGCGGCTCGCTCTTGACCTACTTGGATATTGTTAATAGCGTGTAATCATGGTCCAGCTTACGAAAAGATGAGAACTTTGGACATTAAAAATTGCAATAGGTAGGCTTGGTTCACACAGTAAAATTTAAGTTCTTAATTTTTCTTTCATAACAGAGGCTATTTCCGATTCGTTAAGGTTGCTAAAGGAATTAAAATTGCTTCTAGTTTAACCATTTAAGTATATTTCAAGTCTATATGAAATCGATCTCACTGTCGAACTCTACTCAAAAATATTGCTCTACTTTAATGGCTAGAATACTTAGAGAAGTATTTTTAATTGCACTGTTTTTACAGGTATAAAATACAATAGCGTATAGATCAAAAATAGCATAATATTTTATGAGATAAATATTATGTTTAACAGTAAATACCTACCTAGGACAATTTCACGCGGTTACTTACAACATAAATCTAGCTCGAAGATGTAATAATTGTCGTGGAAAACTCTAGAATGATGGAAAGTAAACTTCTGACGTAAGTTTATTGGTTATGTGGAGCGTGTCTGAATAATATGATTCATAAGGGATGACTGGCTATTATGAGTTATTGCTCTGTGCTTATAAAATACAGTTTTTATGGGTTCCGTGAATTGGAAAAACTTAACCAGCAACAATCATGAGATCAAATTATTATAAGCATTAAGCATGACGTTGTTCTCGTTAAGTGCGTACTGTAAGTATACACCTATGGTGGTTGATCTTTACCTGGCTTAAATCCATATTCGATTTAAATAAAAAAAATATCCATACTTACTACCTAAATGAGAAAGTGTGTCTGTCTGCTACGCTTTAACGGCCCATCTTTTCAACCGATTTTGATGAAATATGGTATAGAGGTAGGTGACATCCCGGGGATGGGCATGGATCATTCGTTAAAATTAAGGAGTTCCCGCGGGAATAGAAAAACTTATCCACGCGGACGATGTCGCGGGCATCTTCTAGAACGAAATAATTTTCCTGATGCGTATAAAAGTAATATCAAACCGCTGCTTCCTAAAAATCAAAGAACAGGAAAGAGGCTAACTATGGAAGCAAACAGAATTTAAAACGTACGCACTGTCTGTGTTCTAGTACAGTGTGTCTTGACCTTTTGTTAATCTTGACATTAATTTTGAATTTACGATCTGACAGAGTGCTATTTGCCACTCAGGAACATATTAATTTTTAAAAACCTGCTGATACAATAATTATCTACCTAACTCTTTCACCTCTATATAATAGGTTAAAGTATTTCGTAATTTTTTACTGGATAAGATTTTTTAAATTTTTTTAACCGAATCTCTTATCTTTTGCACGGCTAATTTCGAATTTTAGCCCTTGCTGTCTTTTTACCTACTAAGTGATGGACAAAATTAATAGATAAAAAACAGTTTATACATCTAATTAATAGCTAATGCGCGCGACTTCGCGTGAATTGAGGTCTTTTGGAGAGCACGAAATCTTCGGGATAGGAAGTAGCCTATGTGTTATTCGAGACTATAATCTAGATCTCTGTGCCACATTTCATAATCAGATCCGCTAAGCCGTTCAGGCGTGATTGATCTATCTATCCAAACTTTAGCATTTGTAATCTAGGTATATACTATATCTTTACTAATATTATAAAGAGGTAAAGTTTGTGAGGTTGTAGGGGGTAATCTCTGGACCTAATGAACCGATTTTGAAAATTCTGATCCCAATAGAATGCGGAATGCCACATTATTTGTGGTGGAGTGAGTGTTATAGGTAGGCTATTATGTAAGTATATTAACCCGAAAAATAAGGCATTTCACGTGGGAATTTAAAAAACTTATTTCACGCGGACGAAGTGGTGGGCATCTGCTAGTATTATATTAGTATAGATTTGATCGCTTGAATCCCTCGTGCTGCGATACTGTCATATTTTATAAGAGCATGTCTCAACAGTGGCTTGTGTTGCCCGTCACACCATTTCCACATTGAAATGATTACTGTGCACGTATTCAGGATATTGCGAGTAGGTATAACAGTGAACATAAAGAAACTTTACATAAAACCACAATAATAGCCACTTATTACAATATGTTAAACCTTCATTGTATTTGTTAAACATTTATTATAAAATGCGAAAGTGTGTTTGTTTGGTTTGTCCTCTAATAACGCCGCAATAGAGCAACGGATTGACGTGATTTTTTGTATGGGCATATTTGAGGACATGGAGAGTGACATAGGCTAAGTAGTTTTTATCCCGGAAAATGTTCCCGTGGGATTAAATAAAACTTATTCCACGCAATATCCTGAATACGTGCTTGCGTGCAATAATATATAAACTATATTATATATATATATATATATATATATATATATATATATATATTATTATATCGTATTGTACCTAGGTAAGTAGGTATATATACTTAATATGTGTGAAAGCAGGTAATAAAGATTTATTCAAAGTAAACAGAACTTGCTAGATTCCTTTGTAAATATTTTACGATCTATTTTATATTTGCTTAGTTCGTTGTTTGATCTTCAATGATCGCCTTGTAAAGCGGAGTGCACACCGGCGGTGCAGTGCGTGCGACAGCGTGGGGCGTGATGCGCAGTGCATGCCGTTATGATTGTCGCCCGAGTGGTGTGGCTGCACACTTGCGAGTTGCGCAACACCCGGAGGCAACACGCTCGACCCTGAACTCAATTCGGCTACGAACATTTTGCAACTAATCACTGGTCGTTGCGCCGCAGGTAGACAACGCTGGCCGTCGCCGGCACAAATGTAAACATTTACAGGCGGTGTCGGTCTAACGTCCGAGGCCGAAACGGACGTGCTCCCTGACACCATACACCATCGAAACTTGTAATGTCTGCTTCTAGGCTTAGTTAAACTAGCAATTCATTTGTTGGAAACAGTGTCCGCTTCTATAATAACTTCCCAGAAACATCCCATGTTGAAGATGTCTCTGAATAAGTTCAAAGTTATTGTTTGACGTAAACTCATTGAAAAATCTTATTCATGTAAAGGATTACCTAAATGACAAGGAAGCTTGGCAATAATTTGATCTAATGGTTCTGATAGCTCCTTAGTTTAAGATGATTTCTGACATGGGACAGGGCACGTTTGGAAATCTCGTAGCGTTAGTTTTACGATACCGTAACTGATTATTACCGTCATGTTTTATAAGTATAACTAGCGGATGCTCGCGTTCGTTCGTTAGCCTATATCACATGAAAAAAATCACGTTGCTCTGGCCTCTGTTGCGGCGTGACTGAAGGACAAACTCTCTATTTAACGCCCTTGGGGATAAATTTTTCAAAAACTGTGAAACACGTATTTCTTAACTTTAAACCAAATACCAACTTTCATGGCTTTAACTTGAAAAATGAAGGACTTTCATAAAAACTTTCAACCCCTATTTTACCCCTTTGCGGGTGGAATTTTGATTTTAATATAACTTAATCTTGAGAAATGAAGGCCTTTCATCCCGTATTTCAACCCTTCGGGGATAAAATTTTCAAAAACTGTGAAACACGTATCTCTTCATTTTCAACCGGTAGCTCGTACCTATACCAAGTTTCATGGACAAGGGCTGTGCGTTGATTAGTTAACAATTTTATTGACCGAGCGAAGCGAAGGTCTCTGAGTTTACTTGAGTGAATTTGCACTTGTCCGTCCGTCCATCCGTCCGTCTGTCAGAGCATTATAACTTCTGAATTACTGAACGTAATTACTTCAGCTTTAAATATAATATGTATATTATGTAAACAAATGGCCTCCGAACGAATGGCCGAATATGGCTATAAAAGATCTTTTAAAATCTTTTTTAGGGGGCTCTCATTGACCCGAATGCGAAGTAAAATATTTTTTATAGCGTTACATAGGGTTGCGGTATATCATTTTAAAGTTAATTAGGAATTGAGTCCAAAAATATATTTTTTTTAAATTTTTCCCCTAAAATTGGCGAAATGGGGGGCTTTCAAAGTGGAGATTTTCTAACGTCCAAAGCTGACCTCAGAACTCAATTTTCTGAAAGACTGAGCCTGAAACTTGATCAATTATTTGAATTATAATGTACCTGAACAACAAATACTAAAATAAGATAAATATTGTAAGGAAACGAAATTATTTAATTTTTAATGAGCTTCAGTATTTTTAACAGAACTTCACATTGATGTTAATAGATGGCGCGGCGAGGTCTCAGTTCGGGGCGAACCAGTAACCACATAGTACATGAGATAAGATGAGACTGGACGTTAATAAGTGTACAGTGTACCTAATTTGAATAAATACATATTGAATTGAATTGTATAGCAATCCACCATCTGCGATCACGTCGCTGCTCCGCCTTCATTTCAGCAGTAATCTCGAGGCTCAGTCAGGATTCGGGACTCGGGCTGCAGGTGCAGTGCAGGCAGGCATCGGACATAAGTGTAAGACCTCGCCACGGACGCTAAAAATATCTTAAACAGCGACAAACTGTACTTCCTATTGGTTAATGGTCATTCAAGGATTAACAGCATCGAAGTAGGTACTTAGTTTATCTTTAGATATAATTTTTATGTAAGAATTGTGTATTTGTAATAAAATGTAAGCAGTATAAGTACACTTCCAATGTCCACGTTCCAATGATGTTACATGTTTAAAGTCACTTGTTATGTGTACTTGTTGGTTGATGGTCACGGTTGTAACTTGTAGGTATGTAAACACACAAGGATTACAAACATTCCATATTCACGGAACCCTTGACTACTCATAATTATGTTATGCTGTCTTTCTTCACGGTAATACCTATAAAATCCATCTAAAATTTGTAATGTGAGTTTATAAATTGATCGATTTACGAGTACATCATTATTATTTTGAATTTTCGTCTAGGTACTAGGTAAGATAATGGATATCTATAATTTATGTTCTGTCTTAATTATTTATATAAATAATAATTAACCGTCGTCGGCAGCTAAATTCATTATTTTAATTGCTGTAAAATGGGTACAAAAATATTTTAGGAAAAGTGATGGCCAATGTAACGTGATAATTTTGAAAATTCACACAACAGAAATATTATTATTTTATTATTATTATAACGACAAAACGAATTATAGTATCGTGGGATATCAAACTTTAAAATATTTTGTGTAAAAAGAAGAGAGATAAGAGTTGAGGAATTAGGTGTGATCTAAAGAAAACATACTGAATAAATTATTTAAATTAAAATTCATCGTATTTATTTGAATTGTATAGTTTCTTGACCATGGTTAAGTTAAACAAGAAAATATTCAACTGATATATTTATTCGTTGTCGATTAGTAGAAGTTATTCATTATACATACCTACCTATAATTTTTTGTAGGGATAAGATTTAGCAAATTAATTAGTTTTGTTTGAGATCACCGCAATAATAGAGGCGTTAATTCAGTCAGTAATACCTATTGAAGGCGGAATACAAAACTAAAACAACCGGTTTTTAAAAATAAGCTGTAAAAAACATAGTGCGGGTTATTCCGGAAAACCGAAAACCAGTTTTTATTTCGATTGTAATAATTCAACGGTCATCTTTTTAAGCATGAGTATAAATGACCAATTCTTAATTTAAGCACACTTAAAATTCCTGGCGGAGAGCAAAATACAATTGATTGATTTGCTATAATTTCATTTATAATAAAAATACTATTGGACGCCCGCGACTTTGTCCGCAAGGATTAACCGCGTGGTTTTTGATTCTCGTGGGAGTCGTGGGAACACTTTAATTTTCCGGGATACAAAATAGCCTGTGTCCTTCCCTGGGATACAAACTATCCCTGTTCGGTTGTACAGAAGGGCTGTGAAAGCCAGCAGATAGACATATTTTCGCAATAATATTAGTATGGATTTACATTATTAGGATGGATTTTAATGATTTGTGGCCTATAGTACAATTCTGAAAAAATCTGACAGATAAGATATTATTATATTCAGGAGAACTTGTTATTAATGTAATAACTATACTCGTTCTTGTTTAAGAAATTTGAAATATATTTTTAAATCAGTAAATATCGTGAAGACAATCGAAAGTTCGTAGTAAAATACGTAGTAGTCTTAGGTACTGTGTGTAATTAATAATTATATATTTAATCCAATTTAAAGTCCAATATGAACGGGTATTGGCCCCCGCTACGGAAAAAAGTTCCGCTGACCTCCAAAGAAATTGCATAGATTGTACCTATCATGATATTTTTTTAAAGCGTTTCAACTGTTTATAATCTTGTTGATGAGAAATCATTTCATTCCATTTAGGTATACCTACCGATTAATTATTTGACTTTGTGTTGAAGTTTGCGCTACACGAAGAAAGAACAAATCAAGTTTCTATCAAAGATAAGTTTATCTTAGCGAGTTTATTGTTACATTATTATTAAGTATATGTGTGCATAGCTCTCAATCTAGATCGGGAGTGCTCATTTTTCGTTCATTATCATCATTATCATTTGCTCGTTCTTGCGGGAGGCAAGAACGAGCAAATGATAAATTAATCGTTGGTAAGGATAACTAAAACACACTTTCAAAGATTTTAAGCTTTTTAAATAGTTACTTACCTATTAGGTATCAGTTTGAAATTGACAAAAATATTGAATTATTTATGCAACTCTATGGCATTGAAAAACCTGCTGATCGAGATAGGTAAAGGTAGGTAGGTACTCTAAAGGTATGAAATTATCTGGCTGATTTTGTACGTATATGAATTTAATAAGACTGCTCTAATACCTACTTGTATTGTAATGTAGCGGGAAATATGATGAACCTCTCTTTTGTAATGTAATTTTTTATTTTACCGTGTCTTTTCATAAAAATAATTACAAGGATTTCTACTGTCGGCTTTCCTTATCTACTTTTCTAGGCTACCTATATTCTTTCTTTCCTTTATTGTTTTCTTATTCTAAGCTAAAAGATTTTTAAGTTTACCATGTTCAACGCAGTTGTAATTATTTATAAAATAATTTTCCGATATGAATTAATATTCAATTAAACTCACGATTAATTTAAATAAATATTAAAACGTGGACGTATTATTGCGTTTATCATGTCACGATTTTTCATGTTTTAGGAAATATCACTCTTTATTATTGATATTTATATTGTTCTACATGATGCCCGTGACTTCGCCCGCGTGAAAAAAGTTTTTTTGATTCCCTCGGGAACTTCCGGGATAAAAAGTAGAATGTCCTTCCCTGAGATACAAACTATCCCTGTACCAAATTTCATCAAAATCAGTTGAACAGATTGTCCGTGAAAGCGTAGCAGACAGACAGACAAACAGACACACTTTCGCATTTATAATAATATTAATATGGATTATATATCAATTACGATTTAATTGATAATCTCCTTTATATTTAAACGTCAAGCTAATTATTTATTTATAAGACACCGTTTTTGAATTGAAGTTCAAGTTGTAGATTTTATTAGTCAGGTTGTCAATGGGTCACTAGATTAAGAGGCAGCTTAGAAAATATATTAGGTAATCAAGTCACTAGCGCTTGTTTAATTAATTCCTCAATGTTTACTAACTCAAATAAATGTATGTCAAGATAAAACTAGAATCGAAGTTCTTCTAATCAATCTAGTGAAGTGATCATTTCCATGCATTCATCGGTATATTTATGTCTTCAAAATTTGATGAACTCAATAGAGAATGATCGTCTTCAAAGTCAGGTCGTCATATTTAATTGATGAGGTCTCGCAATGGTGTCAGAGGCGATAGTAAGGAGTTAATCTCATGTCATGTCAGTGGCCAGGCGTCGAACGATGTGACCTTACGTCACACGTCCACTGCTTTGCGCCGACACGCGGTGGGAATACTAACGCCTGCAAAACGCCTTGATGGATCCTTGGCTTCAAAACCAAGCTCCTTTCTTAGATTATTGCGTTTAATGAACGGTCTTCATTATAACCTTATACACAACTGCGTTTGACCTAGCAAGAGTACTCATCTGAGATGAGGTCTAGCATTTTGCAATAAGTGATTTCTACCTTGTACTTTCCTGGTTAACTGGTTGTTAGTTTTATCTACTTATTCAATGACAGTCAATGATTTAGTGCTCTATCTGAAGGTCATTATCTAGTTCAGTATGTTCGATGACGTATTAACTGGGCTATCAAGCTGATGTTTTTAATTTAGATACTATTATAATTATCCAAGACTTCGTAATTTCATTAGTACTTTTAATAAAATGTTTGTGTTTTATTTACAAACTGAATAAATCTAATTACTTAGTTATCTATGCGAATCAGGGTCAGTAAATATTACAAATGCAAGTAATGTATAGCCTTAGAACTTAAGTATATATCCAGCTATCTTACTCTTAGTACTTAACATAATTCATATTAAATTTACTAAAATCTGATATCAAAATCTATTTAATTTAATCATTAAGAAGATTAGTTCCATGTGTGTATTATAAATTTAAAAAACAAATAAAGTTATTTTCTTGTGTGAAACATTCTACGAAATATTAGACACAAGGACTTTGCTTCAAAATTTAAATTACGTTAAGAAGTTTCGAAATGAAAATAAAACCTTGATTTCTATTATTTATATTATTTAAACAAATATAAATTTTAAACACACTATTTGGCCAAGGTAAATAAGCTATTCTAAATCCAAGTTGTCATCTCCAATCACATGATTTACTTAGCACGTAAACTGATTTCATAATAGCGACATATCGTCATTATGTTCTCACCTGAGAGAGATCGTTTCGGAATGCCGTGATTCTTTCCCAGTTGTCCAGATTAGAGCACAGACACAAATCGAGATGGGACAGCAATTGTCCAATACTGAAGAAACTGACAGAGGTGGGGGCGCTGTTTCGAATGCGCGAATCGCGCGCAAACTTCGCGGAACGGAACGTAACTGCGCCTGCGTTCGATGTGCAGGTGTGTTCGCTACTGGCACCGCGCGCTTCCTCTGGCGTCTTTTATCACATCGCATTCACGCGCCTTCAACTTGACTCCTTGTAGCCTGTAGTACTCCTTGCCTACCACGCTACAGGATGCGGAATTAAACGCCTTCTTGGGCGAAATTCTTTCAGAAGGATTTGCTGGAAACATTAAAATGGATTTTCCCATGTGGGTAATAAGTCTACAGAAGACATCACAGTAAATTTAACCTTTGGGCTCTACATCGGAGCACTCAACTTTAGTAGAACAATAACAACGAACAATACCATCCTGCAGGCAGAAATAACATTAATAAATACATAGGTATGAGTGTATGGAGACCTAATTTCCAGGAATTATATCTTTATTGTGTACTTACCATAATAAACTTGAAGCTTGGTGAATAGGTAAAAAGTATCTATATTTTGTATCATCTTATTTAATAAGTGTTATGCCCGCTTCTCTCCTTAAGATCATCAATTTGGTACGTCTATGTCGTTCAATCTATTTTTACGGGTATTCGAAGTCCTAGGGCATTTTCTGATTCAATCAATCATTGTTCGTGGGACCATTCAAGACAACATATTTTAAGTACATAAGGTACCTATAGTTTGTGCGACAATCACGAAACGGCCAAGCTATACCTTTTTACCAAGATGTAGAGTTTGTGAAGACAAGAGTTATACAGGTAGTGTTATTTGTTATTTATAGTTACAAATATCAGTACTGCGGTAACAGTCAAAAGTACTTAAAGCTATACACTTTGGACTTGGGACTGGCCCCATGAGCTTAATGCGGAGCACAAATTGGGGCTTAACTCTAGTAGATCTCATCACTTTTTAACACAGGAAGCATTATATTATGATTTGAGCTTGTGAGTCTTGGCAACCAACTTTACATGGAATGTTTTTGGTGGGATCAAATTCAAATTAAAAATGATTTTTATTCAAATAAACTTTAACAAGTACTTTTGAATCGTCAAGTGAATCTACCACTGGTTCGGTACAGTGATCAAGAGTTTCACATATAAAACGTAAAGATTCTGTACACATTTTTGATCAGCGTATAGATGATAATAATCACTATTAGGTATAATAAGGGACTCTTCAATGCTATATTATACATTAATATGAAAATTGACATTGAAGAATCTATGTGGTGTTAAAACTTAAAATAAAAGTACTGGGGCTAAATAGAAGACGTGCAGGACGCCCGCAGAAAGACGTAATCGGTATAACTTTTATAACCAAACCACACCACGATTTCAGAAACAGAAAATTTATAACTACCGCGGGAGCACCTACCGACGGTACCATCACAATATACAAAAGAAAATTTATATCTATCGCGGGAGCACCTACCGACGGTACCGACACAGAATATATAAAGAAAATTTATATCTACCGCGGAAGCACATACCGACGGTACCGTCACAGAATATATAAAGAAAATTTATATCTACCGCGGGAGCACCTACCGACGGTACCGTCACAGAATATATAAAGAAAATTTATATCTACCGCGGGAGCACATACCGACGGTACCGTCACAGAATATATAAAGAAAATTTATATCTAACGCGGAAGCACATACCGACGGTATCGTCACAATATATAAAGAAAATTTATATCTACCGCGGGAGCACCTACCGACGGTACCGTCACAATATATAAAGAAAATTTATATCTACCGCGGGAGCACCTACCGACGGTACCGTCACAATATATAAAGAAAATTTATATCTACCGCGGGAGCACCTACCGACGGTACCGTCACAATATATAAAGAAAATTTATATCTACCGCGGAAGCACATACCGACGGTACCGTCACAATATTTAAAGAAAATTTATATCTACCGCGGGAGCAGCTACCGACGGTACCGTCACAATATTTAAAGAAAATTTATATCTACCGCGGGAGCACCTACCGACGGTACCGTCACAATATATAAAGAAAATTTATATCTACCGCGGGAGCACCTACCGACGGTACCGTCACAGAATATATTAAGAAAAATTATATCTGCCGCGGGAGAACCTACCAACGGTACCGTCAAAGAATATATAATAGTACTAGCTGATGCCCGCGACTTTGTTAGCGTGGTTTAAGTTTTTTTTAATTCTCCTCCTTAATTTTCCGAGATAAAAAGTAGTCTATGTCACTCTCCAGGTCCTCTACTATACCCATACCATACCAAAAATCACGTTGATCCGTTGCTCCGTTGCGACGTGATCGAAGGACAAACCAACAAACCAACAAACAAACACACTTTCGCATTCATCGATATATGGTCGATGTTCGCATTTATAAAATTGAGTATGATGATCCATGATGATCTATTATCTACCGTGGTCAATGAGTTTCGAAAGTTTTTGACGACCTCCGTGGCGCAGTGTGTAGCGCTGTTGCCTTAACGTGCGGAGGTCCTGGGTTCGATCCCCGGCAGGGTCAATTTGGGAATTTATAATTTCTGAATTTTCCCTGGTCTGGCCTGGTGGGAGGCTTCGGCCGTGGCTAGTTACCACCCTACCGGCAAAGACGTGCCGCCAAGCGATTTAGCGTTCCGGTACGATGCCGTGTAGAAACCTAAGGGGTATGGGTTTAATATAACTGCCATGCCCCTAACAGGTTAGCCCGCTACCATCTTAGACTGCATCATCACTTACCATCAGGTGAGATCGTAGTCAAGGGCTAGCTTGTAGTGGATAAAAAAAAAAAAAAAAAAAAAAAAAAAGTAATGAAATCGTGGCTCATTTTATCAAAGGCTTCAGAAAATATGTGTACAAGACTGGGATATTCTTAATCCTTAAATAATACAATATATTATTGATAACTTGTTCCATTCGTAATTCGGAGGAATTCCACCCAAATCTGTAAACGGGCGACGATGATACGAGTGCAGGTAGTGATACGATACGAGTGGTAGTCTACGCCACAGTACTACGCCTCGACCACCGCGACCGTATTTTTTTTGTCCAAAAAGTAGTTTGTAATGGTTTGAAGGGCTTAGTGCAAAATATTGTAATTCCTCCTTTCTAAATATATAAAATAAATAAAGGTAAATGTATTTGTATTTTTACGAGTACTTCCTACATTTCCGTATTTATTTATTTTAATTAGGTAAATACAAAAATATAATGCACAAAATATTATATACTTACAGGTTTTCTATTTTATAAATAGAAGTTGTATATTGGTGTATAATGCCTGTTTTTTATGTCAGTGGACTTAAGTTTTTAAAAAATATTAAACTTTGAAACGACTGAATACATCGGATGCTCAATACTCGGTTCTTCTCTGTCAGTCTGACATGAACTTACAAATTGTGGAGTAAGGATATGAATTTTGGAAGGACCCTCTTGTTTGTTTTCTGATCACCCCATTGATGGATTTTAGTAAGTACCTACGAGTACCTGATCACCCTAAAATAACAAGTTTATCGATATTGTTGTTAAATATACAAAAAGCTTATAACCTTATATGTTTAAGAATGAAACATACACGTAAATCCATAGTCCTACTTAATATTATAAATGCGAAAGTGTGTCTGTCTGTCTGTTACGCTTTCACGGCTTACGTGTTCAACCGATTTTGATGAAATTTGGTACAGGGATAGGGTGTATCTCAGGGCAGACATAGGCTATTTTTTATCCCGGAAAATTAAGTAGTTCCCACGGGAATCGAAAAAACAGTCCACGCGGACAGACAGAAAGCGAATTTTTTTGCATTTCCCTCCATATTAATTACAGTTTTAGTTTAATAGATGAAGCCCGCGACTTCGTCCGCGTGGATAAAGGTCCCGCGGGAACTCTATAATTTTTCGGGATAAAAAGCCTATGTTGTTCCCGGGTTGCAATCAACCTCAAACGATTTTGACGAAGGTTGGTAAGTACAGAGTGAATCGGCTTTGGTAACTTTTTATCCTGGAGGTCAGTGTTTCTGTGGAATTTGAAGCACGAGCATCCTCTAGTATTATTATATTGTCGTAAGATGCCTATTTTACACAAGTATCACGAAACAACGTTTTAAATCAACAATCTTTAGTAAATTTGGAACTCTTTGATGAGAGCCTCTAACCTTGTTAATACACGCAAACGGGTTTAAAAATCAATTCAAATGGTAAAAGGTTCATTAGTTGCTATGACGTATTCAAAATAAAATAAAAACCTGAGTTCTTTAACCTGAAAATTATTCTCATCAGTCATCATGATCCGACGAATACATTTTAAGGCTCTGAAGTCTGAACTAGTTCCAAAACTCTTAGAGCCCAATAGCCTTGTCATTATTATCGAAGCTTCTTTAGAATTAAAAAAATTAATATCATATTATGATCGTATATGGGTGGGTATGTGTGGTCAAAAATATAATATATATTAAAGCTTCTACAGTTTCACTAAATGATGGCAGTGATCCTAAAAGATAAAATTCAAATTTTGTTGAACTGCAACGCCCCCTGGTGGCTTATATCTTATCTTAAACATACATATATATAAGCCGCGCCCGATACGGGCCGGAGTGCCTCAGGGTAGCTGCTTGTCCCCGTGTCTATAGTCGGTGTACACAGATGCGGTATGACATCCCTACCCTCGCGCACCATCTGCGCGAGGGGGAGGAAGACGTACTGTTGTCACTCTACGCCGACGACAACGCGTACTTCGCGTCGTCGTACCATCAAATCGTGGCTACGAATCGCATGCAACGTCTGCTGGACTTACTTCCGGAGTGGCTGGACAAGTGGAGAATGGCCAACGTGGGGAAGACGGCCGCTATCCTGTTCGGAGCACATGCGTCAGCTCCAGGAGATAGAGTGGCAGACTTCGGTGCGCTACTTGGGGTGTCACATCGACGCCGGCCTGGCCATGGTTCCCATGATTAATCATGTCGTGAACCACGCCACGGCTGCCGCGTCGATGCTGCACCAGGTCCTCACCTCAAGCCTCTCACCGAAGACCAAGCTCCGGATCTACGGAGCCTATGTCTGCTCGCGGCTGACGTACGCGGCTCCCGCCTGGTATGTGCTATGTTCTGCATACCAGAAGAGCCAACTACAAGTCCGGCAGAACAAGTGCCTGCGCTTAATCGTGGGAGCTCCGGGTCCTGCACGCGGTGGTGACGTCACCTGCAGTGCGGCCCCAACCACGGAAACGACACCAGGCCTAGGGGCCCGTAGCCTTCAAGGCAGGCCCTAGCCGACAAAACGGCGGCTACAAGAAAATCACCGGGGTACAATGTTACCCCGCGCCCCGCCCGTGTAATGAGGCCAGGCCTCGAAGCCTGTACCCCCGCTTGGCCCTCACGGGCCAACCGGAGAAGACCCCTGCTGCTGAACCTGCTCGGAAGTTGAAAGCTGTTTAATACCTGTATGAACCAATAAACCGTATGAAAATCTGCCCAGAAGTTTTTTAGGAATAGTTACATGCATACCTAGTAAATTGTATTTCAATACGAAAAATGCACTTACAGAGTCAGTAGGCAAACGGGGCTTGTAAGTTAAATTTAGAAAGAAAGAAAGAAAGAAAATATATTTATTCATTGATGGTGTCACAAACAAACAGTAAATTATTGTACTATTGTACCTAAAATTATGCTTGTCTGTGACACCACCCAGAATGGGTGTACAGCTCAGCTTTTGCCCTGCATCAAAACTTACGTTTGCACGTTTTGTGCAGGGCGCTGATTTTCAGCTGTGACCCGGGTGGCGTCACATCCAACCAAATTAATATACCTAACCTATATTCCACTATACTACATAACTAAAGCTAGCAAAAAAGAAAAGAAAAAAGAAAAAGAAAATACAATCACATCAAAAGAAGCAACAAACGACACGTATATTATGCAAATATTAATTGAATATAATAGGTATGTAAAGATCATGATAATAATAAATATAATATAAATATATAATGATATAAAATAATAAAATATAATAAGAGAACATTACATAATAGTAATACATGATTTAACTATATATTAAATATTAGATATATTCTACGAAAACTATACGAAATCCTACACTTATTATTTAGTACCCTGACTATATAACAGATACATCCGCAGCGACCATTTCATATTCCCTTTGTTTAACACTACTTACTATACTTACTGCACTTATGTACTGTATTTACTGCGCTTATGGTTTTTTTTTTCACCTCTCATGCTCTAAAAAGATGTCATTATAGCTTAGCGTAGACGGACTAAAGTTAGCATTTAGCCTCTAGGGATTAAAGTATTTTTTTTTTAATTTTTGCCGTACACTCCTCATATCGGTATGCATGATATCCTCATTCGGTTATCCAAAATTTTTAGTCTATGGTTACTATCAACAGCCAAAAAATTTATGTCACTTAGTTGGATGTCAATGTTACCCGTCTTATCCTACCATCATTCTTCAGATCGATGTCTATGGTACTACTGTATTTTTTAAAATTTCTTCTTGATAACGATACGGAGAAAAATAAAGTTGTTATTGCGGTTCGCTGCGAAATCATAGATTTTTTTGCTGTAATTTTTCCATATAATTAAATGGATGTTTTATGGATGATAATATAATTAGTCTATTTCGAATTTCGATCCACAATACAAGGTGAAGGCAGGTAAAGTGAATGTGACTATTTATTTGTTAATATCATAAAGTAGAAATAAAGCTCTTACTTACCTACTTCTAATATGAAAAGTCAAAGAGATAATTAAAAATCATTATTTATTTAATTTTCTCGCAATCAGTGAAAAGTAGAGTGTTTACCACGGGACTAAAAGCCATTCTACTCGATTCTGTAGCATACCTCGCTACGCTCGGTAAGCTAAACGTCTCGTATGAATTGGCTCATTTTAGTCCCTTGAATCTACTATTTTGCAGAATTTACTGCCCTCGTGCTATATTTTTTTAAATTGTATAGTATACGTAAATTGGGGATGATTTTTTTAAATCGTAGGTACTAAAAATCGTTGGAGCCTATGGGCCATGAAGGAAAGACAAGCCGTGAAAAGCAGACGTCTGTCTGCTAAATCTGCACACGGACAGACATATTTTCGCATGTATAACTAATTACTAGATATTAATTGTTTCAATGCGCTCGTTGTAGTTATTTAACGTAGTCCACGTGTTGTTACAGCATCGATCTCGACTCTCGACCTTGTGGCTGTTTAGCGGGCTCCGGCTATAAGTAGAGGCTTTTTGACCCAGTCGATTTTTAGATCATTAGCACTCTATTACGGAGTGTTTTATAAATTATGGACTAGCTTGTATGTATTTCGTACTAGGTGACCTGACCAACTTCGCACGGGTGTATAAAACCTTACAAAATCTATTTTTAGGCTTCCCTACCAGAATGGTTTAAAATTATGGTAATTATGTCCAGTCCACTTGCATATTTTGCAGTGCTCAATGCAATGACTAATGCAGTGCGGCAGTGCCTACCTAATGACTTGGGGTCATGGACGCCTTGGAGACAGACGTTTAAGACTATGATAACCACAGATGATAACAATATTATTGTTGTTGTTAATATAACAGATAGCTTTTGGGTCCCGCGGGAACTCTTTAATTTTCCGGGATAAAAAGTAGCCTATGTGTTATTCCAGACTATAATCTATCCATGTGCCAAATTTCATCCAGATCCGTTTAGCCGTTGGGGCGTGATTGAGTAACAAACATCCATCCATCCATCCATACATCCAAACTTTCACATTTATAATATTAAGTATAGATGTCATGCAGCTGACTGAAGAACCTAAAAAATATTCTTGGATTAAAAAATAAATTGGAAACAGAAAATATATAATTAAAAAATCTTATCATACCTTTAAGTAAGTGTAAAAGTTTTGAAATAGATCTTAATTTATATTGAGCTCTCATTTAAAAAAAATGAAATACTTATAAATGATGAAACACAAAATAAAAACCAAAACAAAGTTGATGGTACTTAATTTTAATACAAACACAGAAGGAAACTTACAAACCAAGAAACGGGGAATCGCACTGTTCTCGAATTCTCGATTGATCAATCATTGACCCGGCATCTTTTACACTTACGAAAAAAGAAAGGTTAAATTTTTTAATCTTCTGCCATTGACCTCTGGTTAGTCTCAAAACAAGACTCCATCTACGTAACTGGCCACTGACCGTTTGGTTCGATATTTGAGTTTATTCTGCAATAATAGGGATGATGACCACTCAATCAAATCACCGACTCTTTAACTAGTGTGGAAGTTGTATGAAATTCACAATAGTGACGACATAGATATAGACGACCTCCGTGGCGCAGTGTGTAGGTCCCGGGTTCGATCCCCGGCAGGATCAATTTGGGCATTTATAATTTACGAATTTTCCCTGGTGTGGTCTGGTGGGAGGCTTCGGCCGTGGCTAGTTACCACCCTACCGCCAAAGATGTGCCGCCAAGCGATTTAGCGTTCCGGTACGATGCCGTGTAGAAACCGAAGGGGTATGGATTTAATATAACTGCCATGGCCCTAAAGCCTAGTTCGCATTATGCTAGTATTTTAGTCGAGTAGCGAGTTATTTAGTAGCTAAAATACTCGCTTCTGCACCAAAATCGTTCGCACTTCGTTCGAGTACAGTTCACAAGTGAGTGGTGTTTTGTAAGATGAACAGCCTATACATAAACTGATTAAGTTAATCATAACGACGATTTTAGAGGAGGTAGATGAGGTTGATTAATAAAAGAAGCTATGTAAACGAAAATGGATCGATAGAAGGGATAAACTAGGAGCTACTAATTGTCTTCTGAAGGAATTAGTATTAGAAGATCCCAAAGAATACTTCGATATACAGAATACTGGCGGACCAACTAAACAAGTCTGAACCTGTCGAATTAGTCGAGTTCATTAGTTACCGCAAACTATCGAAGTATTCTTTGGGATCTTCCAATACTAATTCCTTCAGAAGACAATTAGTAGCTCCTAGTTTATCAATTCTATCGATCCATTTTCGTTTACATAGCTTCTTTTTATTATTTTTATATAGCTTCTATTTCTATTTTAATTGCGCTGTAGGCTGTTCATCTTACAAAACACCACTCACTTGTAAACTGTACTCGAACGAAGTGCGAACGATTTTGGTACAGAAGCGAGTATTTTAGCTACTAAATAACTCGCTACTAGACTAAAATACTAGCATAGTGCGAACTAGGCTTAACAGCCCGCTACCATCTTAGACTGCATCATCACTTACCATCAGGTGATATCGCAGTCAAGGGCTAGCTTGTAGTGGATAAAAAAAAAAGTGACGTCATCAAATTTCAACGCATTTTTTTTCTTTAATCTATATCTTAAATTGGTTATCAAACTTAAAACTAACCGAGGATGTGAATTTTAGGTCTTTAATTCGACGACCCTTTTAATAATCAGTTAGAAATAATTTATTTTTGATAGGCATCATCCCTATTATGTAGGGTGTCAGATAGTACCTACATTTGACAACTAGTTAAATTAGCAACTTTTTTCGAATGTCAAAACGCGTGCTTATTAAATAGAGTTTATATGAGAATTGTGACGTCATCAAAGTTCGACGCACTTTTTTACTTTAATCGATAGTTTTAAATGGTTATTCAACAAATAAAACTAACAGGAGCCGTGGATATTACGGCTTTTGGGAGAGCGTTTATTTAGTATAAAAGCTAAAACTCGACCCTACAAAGGATTTCTGCACTTAGCGGCATTACTAATTTATGCTGGTTTTTATGATTTTGTGTGTATCCCTCTTTCGGCGCCAAATTAATGGTTCTTGTCCAAGTAGTAGTAGTATAAGTAGGTGTAGGTAAGTAAGGGCGGAATAGACACACATTAAGTGTGTGTATTTCGCTTCTCTTGTTTATATATGTCACCGTAAGATTGTAAAAACCGTTAGATTGTAATCATATATAATATAAAAGATCATTGATTTCGCCCATTTCTGAAAAAAAAGTTAACTAATAGAACTAATAGAATAGTTTAGTGCGCATTAAAATAATTAAATTAATTTTGCCTCGGAAGTGATGGATCAAACTGGTTATGCAGAAAAAATTCGTATTGAAAACATAAAAGATTCAAAGGATCGTCGGGCAAAAACGTGGGTAAAAACTGGTTAAAAATTCCTAAGTATAGGTAGATACTGAGGTAAGTATGGCGTCTTCAATAAAAAGGTAATTTTCCATTCCCCGTAAAGGTAGGTATACACCGTCATGTTCGATACACCACATAGTTACTTCGGTAATCTATAATTGATAATATCACCAGTAGGTATCTCTATTTCAATTTTAATAGGTATTATAATATTATTTGCATCGCATGCAGCAATTAAAGTATAAATTAATCATGGGAACTGTTTCAAGGCATTTTGACATTAGGCATATAAGTAGGTACCTATCTGTCGCAGAGCTGACGACCGCCGAATCGGGCAGCTAAGCGTTCTGTAGTGGGGGTTCTTCAGTCTTTTCACTTGGTCAACTGATTAGTTCAACAGTTGAACCAGTGGGACTATTTTTCCAGTAAGTAGTTCAATTGCACATAAATCATTTTAAGAGTTGAACTGCTAGAGTGTCGAGTGGCCGTATAAATATACCCATAGGTACTCTACGGCTCATAAAGGTCATAGATTGGATATGGCACCGTAAGATTGCAAAAACCGTTAGATTGTAATCTAGAACTAGCGAAATTGTAAACCGTCGACAGATTGTGAAAAGATTAATGTTCTGAGTGTCAATTTTTGAAATATTGATCGTATTTACGTTTTCTTGTCTCTTTCTTGTAGGTTAGGTTAGGATTCGACATAAATAATCAGGCACTAAGGTTTTATCGTGTTAATAAACCTAACAGATTACAATCTACCGAAAAATAATGCTTTAAATTGTAATCTGTCGACAGTTTACAATTTCGCTAGTTAGATTACAATCTAGATATTAGATGGTTAAGTTTTTGCAATTTTACGGTGACAGATATACCTACCTCAGTCGAAAGCCGGAAAAGCCGGTCGACATCATCTTTTCCATGCGTAGGTACGTCGTGTACCTCGTGGTCAGTGGTATATTCAGTAATAAATTCAATAATAAACTCGTTATAAAATAAATTTAAATATCCGCAACCACAACAAGAGTTATTATTATATAGTTTTTTTTCCATAAAAATCATACCGACTTCTTACTTCCTAAGATTCTTTGAATATAACGAGCAGCTGGTGGACTTTGATACAAAACATATTCGTACCTAGCTACTACTTACCTAGTTGTATTACAGGCAGGTATGTGAACATCAATGTACCTATATTTTTATTACCTATGTGAATGATATAGTCAGCCAGGCCCAGCCAGGCCAACAGCCCACTGGGCACTCTGGGCAAGTGCCCAGGGCCCCGCGATCAAATCAAATCAAATGTTTTTTATTCAAATAAACTTTTACAAGTACTTTTGAATCGTCAAGTGAATTACTATCGATGGGGCCCCCCTAGTTCCTGCCAGATCACCAACCGATATTCATTAAAGATAACTAGGTGTACACTTAAATTGTGTTCAAAAATTAAATTTCACATTCACTGTAAATATATTTATTTTGTATTAAGTATTTTGATATGCATTGTATTTATATACCTCAATAGTAAGTAAATAAGATCGTAAAATATTTTTTTAAGTATCTGTTTATAATAACATAAATCTGAAATAATACCTGATAATATAGCAAAACAGCCTTCTGTCAAAGTCATAGGGGCCCCATTATTCTAATGTGCCCTGGGCGACCGGGTAACTTCTGCATCAATCATTACAGTATCAATTGTTGTGATTGGCGGAATTTATGGTATTCTTGCTACCAATCAGAGGTGATTGCGCTCGTTACACTGTAGTTGTCATTTTTAGCCGGTCGCCCGGCAGGGGCTCTAACAGGTTATAGACGCCTCTGTAGACAGCGGTGATAACTGATAGCCTAGTGGCTTAGAAGTTCGGCCTCCTGTTTAAGTGGTCGTGGGTTCAATCCTTGCGCATGCACTTCCAACTTTTCTGCGTTAAATGTACGATTTAAGGAAATAAATATCACTCACTACGTTGAAGAAAAGTATCGTGAGAAAACCTGCTTGCTTGAGAGTTCTTCATGATTTTCTCAAATACCTACGTGTGAAGTCTAATTGCGGTGGACTATGGCCAAATCATTCTCATCATCAATGGGTTGAAAAGATGATGTAAAGGCCTCATAAAACTAAAGGTTAACTACTCCTGGCACTTAGATTAGGTAAGCTCTGCAAATTGCTAATTAACACACGATTCTAATTTCATATTTTTTTTATCTACTAGGATGTGGTTTGGTATGTTTTTTTGCTGTGAAGCATTAATATAAGTAGGTATGCTTTTGAGCGTTGCTAATGAATTAATGATCATTATTACCTACTCTTTCAAGTAAGTATACATCAATGAAATGTATTTAAAACATTGTTCCTATTCGGAATTTTAAAACATAATAAATTACTGCGTAGTACGCGTCCGGTTACGCCATCGTTAGGACTTAGGATATATTCTTTATTCATATACTTAACTGTTATTTTTTTCTTGAAGGATAATTAAGTAGATGTAAATTAACAAACAATAATAAAATATTAGGGATACATGACCGTTATTCCGAGAACCTTTATTCCGAGAAAAATCACTATATTTGAAAAAATACTGCAACAGATTTTGTAAAATTTATAATTACAAATGAATTGTTATGGCAATTTTTTTAAAAGTTTTATTTCATAACATTTTATTTATGATTATTTTTGTGTTTATTTCAACTCAATTACACTGAAAGTTTACAAGTTATTGCAATAACTCAACTCAATAAATATTGACATAAGGAGCTCACGAAGGAGAATTAAAAAAAAACAAACAAATATCTTTTCCGGTTTTATAATTATTATTTTAAATACGATAGAGCCTAGTTTCAAGTCCCTTCGTTTGTGCACTATATATGACTGGGCACATTGTATATGTACATTGTACATATTATATATACTTCGCATTAGTAGTTTGTGATATTAGGGCGGTAAATAGGTTTTTACATACGAGTTGACTAATGTCAGCCCGATGACGCCAGTCGAGGGCTGACCATCGTCACGAGTATGTAGAAACCTTAACGCCCGTGTATCACACGATATTTTTCAATACATTTGTGAGAAAACTTGAAAATAAAAGTCGAGTAGGAAGGTACTAGGTACTCACTAGAAAATGGCTTTTCACGCCCATACTTAGTCGAGATTTTTGGCGGCTATTACAAGCGCGATTTTTTTCTCACAGCTAAATACCTAATTGTTGATTTAATTTTATGATCCCACATCACATTAATTAATTATTTAATAATTTATAAGAAATAGTTACTCAATGAAACTTTTAAAAATAGCGCGCACAAATTAAAGATTTGTATGAATTGTATCTACAGCGCGTTGTTGTAATTGCTTTTTTTTTAAATTGGCTTCATGGCTCTAGGTTCTAGTTCTTAACTCAGTAACAGCTTGAACTATTCAGCCTTTACTTTTTTGATTTATAAAACCTAAAACAATTTTATTTAATCATATTAAATACAATTTTTTATTTTATGAATTAATTTCATCAATTCAGATCTAAATGTCATTATTTTTTAGGTTTTCTACATACAAAGTCAATATCATTATGAACCTTCTTTCAAGAAAACCTTTTATTTAGAAGTAACGTGGACTTACAAAATTTAAAAAAAACTGTAAATTTAAAACACGAGGGCAGTAAATATTTACTGCACGCGGGCAGTAAATTTAACTTACAAGCCCTGTTTACTGCCTCTGTAAGTGCATTGTTCGAGTAAGTGTATTGAAATTGTAGATTGTTACACAAGGGACGTAAGTGAGCTATTACAGAACAAGATCCAATTTGGCGCCAGTGCGAGCGCAGCTCGCATAGGGCGCTAATGGATCGCGTGCACCCGAGATATTTAGTCACACGAGCGAGCCCAGCGAGCGAGGGTGAATATAGTTCGAGGGTGTAATAGCTACTTGCAACCGAGGTAAGCATTCTACTTTATATCATTCTTGCGAGGTAAATAAAACATTTGTAATGCAAAATGAAATTTTAATTAGAATAATTAGCAAATTTAGAGAAAATGGACTTATCCGGCAAAAGGTTTTGCATCATTTGTTCTGCTTCAAGCAAACAAAAATCAGGCTCTCCTCCTTTTTCATCATCTGATGAAGTGCTTGACATTGTTGTAAATAACTTAAATCACTTTACGAACAAACTTCACAAACATTCAGATCAAATGAAATGCCGCCATTTCCATTTTTTTTCGTAAATAGTTTTCCATTTTTTTTACGGCTCTGAGTTCCAAGGAGTTTTGCATAGTTTGAAATGTATGGAAATTAAATGCCGCCATGTTCAGTGTTTTTTTTTTCAGTAAAAAGTTTTCTTACCATTTTATAAGAAAAGAGATTGTTTACCAAGGAGTTTTGCATAGCTTGAACTGTAATGTGAACATTACAATTCAAGCATAGTGCGACGTAATGTTGCCTTGAATTGTAAACACCAACTTACAAGGAGACTTTCCACCATAGTAATCCCTAGTTACTGAGCAAGTATGATATAATAGTAGATTGTTACACAAGGGACGTAAGTAAGCTATTACAGAACAAGATCCAATTTGGCGCCAGTGCGAGCGCAGCTCGCATAGGGCGCTAATGGATCGCGTGCACCCGAGATATTTAGTCACACGAGCGAGCGCAGCGAGCGAGGGTGAATATAGTTCGAGGGTGTAATAGCTACTTGCAACCGAGGTAAGCATTCTACTTTATATCATTCTTGCGAGGTAAATAAAACATTGGTAATGCAAAATGAAATTTTAATTAGAATAATTAGCAAATTTAGAGAAAAAATAGAAAAAAATGGTTACTTATTATAATTAAAAATAGTTTTCCATTTTTTTTTTACGGCTCTGAGTTCCAAGGAGTTTTGCATAGTTTGAAATGTATAGAAATTAAATGCCGCCATGTTCAGTGTTTTTTTTTTCAGTAAAAAGTTTTCTTACCATTTTATAAGAAAAGAGATTGTTTACCAAGGAGTTTTGCATAGCTTGAACTGTAATGTGAACATTACAATTCAAGCATAGTGCGACGTAATGTTGCCTTGAATTGCAAACACCAACTTACAAGGAGACTTTCCACCATAGTAATCCCTAGTTACTGAGCAAGTATGATATAAAATATATTACCTACATATCGGAAGGCATTTCACCTGCTGACCACCGCCTCGACAAACTTCAATTTGAAGATGGCACCCGATGATGATGATGATGATGATGATATACTTCGCTAATTTTATGTGATGCATGTCCCCACAGAACAAGGAATTCCTATTACTAATCTATCGTTAATTATAGTAACTAGAGCTACTAATACTACTACTAGTACTACTAAGCTCATGTCTCTCAATAATTAATTCGTAAAATGTTAGATAAAATTTTCTATACCTGCCATATTTACCTATATATTAATTTATGTATTAACAGTTAGGTTCTGGTAAGTCATGTAGTCTTGACAGAGTGGTCGTTACTGGGGTGGTAGAGGTAGGCCCGCGCGATGCGCCTCTACTTGTTTCGGTTGCGATGCGGGAGCTTCTCTTTTGGAGATATGGCCAAAGAACTTCAGAATTCGCAATTGCGGAGTCAACGGGAGCTTTTCTTTTAACTTAAGTTATTTTAGGATAGATTTGTTTGTTCGAAAAGGCTACAGGAAGTGAAAAGTTAGGTAGGTACTGCAAACTAGTTTATTTTGTCTATCATATCAAAACATCATTTTCATTCGACGTCATGAAAACTGAAAAGTACTTACTAATTCATGCAATTTATAAGTACGTAGGTACAACCACGGAATAGATTTATTTTTTCTATGGGTACAACAGTACTTATTTCCATGCTTAGGTATTTTGTGATCACATAATATGAGAAACTATAGATATCATAAAAGTACACCTTTGTAGTTTGTACTGACTATAGATTTGAATCTATACTAATATTATAAATGCGAAAGTTTGGATGGCTGTATGAATGAATGGATGGATGTTTGTTACTTAATCACGCCAGAACGGCTGACCGGATCTGGATGAAATTTGGCACTGAGATACATTATAGTCTGGAATAATAAATAGGCTAATTTTAACTCGGAAAATTAAATAGTTCCCGCGGGAAATAAAAAACCTCAATCAGTTAAGTAGTACAGTACTTATTATAAAATTAAAATATGTCAAAGTTTAACTCTTTTGCAGAGTTAAACTTTGACTCTTTCAAGACCACATAAAACGGTTGTATATTAAACTTTGGAATATCTAGATGTTAACAAATTATTCTGTCGCAGACAGTTAAACAGGTTAATATCAAGGGAAGATTTTTCCGATGCATTTACAAAGCAAGTGACGCATGACCGGTAAAACCATTATTATTCACATCAAATGATAATGTAATTGTAGTGATTTCCCAAAAGAACAAAGAAATCTGCCGTAGGTATCCACTGTTCTAAAATATTGGCGATTACTTATATTTTATAACATTACGATGATCGAAGGTCAATATGAATACAAAAAAAAACAAAATATCCCGCTTTTTGCTATCATAATTATTAGATTTACAATGGATACAATAATATAATAGAGTAGTAGAGAGTAGAGGAGTAGTTTATTGGTTTGTTGGTTTGTCCTTCAATCACGCTGCAACGGAGCAACGGATCGACGTGATTTTTGGCATGGGTATAGTTGGAGAGTGACATAGGCGTTTTATCCCGGAAAATGAAGTAGTTCCCGCGGGAACCAAAAAAAACTTAAACCACGCGGACGAAGTCGCGGGCATCAGCTAGTTACAATATAAAGCATTACGATGATCGAAGGTCAATATGAATACAAAAAAAAACCAAATCTCCCGCTTTTTGCTATCATAATTATCTACTTATTAGATTTACAATGGATACAATAATATACAATAATATAATAGATTTTACGCACACACAATCGTTATTACTTTATTTACTTATGGAAATAATTAAGTAGGTAGGTACATACGGGGAGGTCCCGAGTACCGGAAACTTAAGGAATATTAAAAAGTAGATAATGCCAGCGACTTCGTCCGCGTGGACTAAGATATTTTGATACCCGCGTGAATTCTTTAATTTTCCGGGATAAAAAGTAGCCTATGTCCTTCCCCAGGATACAATCTACCGCTGTACCAAATTTCATCAAAATCGGTTGAGCAGATGGGCCGTGAAAGCGTAGAGCAGACAGACAGACCCACTTTCAAATTTATAATATTAAGTATGGATTAACAAAAAACTTGTGATTTAAAGTAGTTTAATCTGTTTCTTTACGTTAAAATAGCTGTATCAACAGAGATATATAATATAATCAGTCCCATATAATAATATGGGACTGATTATAATATATATCTCTTAAAGAAGACTAAAAATCGTCCCCATTAGGGGACTTCACTTCATAGCAAGAATGTTTATAAAAAAAAATGATGGGAAAAACCCTAAATAAAAAGAAAAAAAAATAACACTCACTCCCTCAGAAATCTCACGAGTAAACTTAAAAAAATTATTACTCGAAAACTACCAAAAATCGCTGACCATGCATGGGGTATTTTCTGATAGGTCTAGGTATGAGGAATCTAATTTTTTTCTTTGGAGGTCACTATTTGAGCCACCCGTATAATATTTATTAATTATGTATGATTGCAGGTACTGGATTCCAACCCGATCGTTGACAGATGTCCACGTGTACTTGAAACAGCACGCAGAGCTCATTCATATGCCTTGTTTCGTTGTAAAGGCCATCGTCAAACCATCCTTTAAAGTTATACTTAAGTATAAACTACTAGCTGATGCCCGTGACTTTGTCCGCGTGGTTAAAGTTTTTTGGGATCCCGCGGGAACTTTTTAATTTTCCGGGATAAAAAGTAGCCTGTCACTCTCCAGGTCCTCAACTATACCTATGCCAAAAATCACGTCGATCCGTTGCTCCGTTGCGGCGTGATTGCGGGACTAACCAACAAACAAACACACTTTCGCATTTATAATATTAGTATGATAACAGCTCTTCACAGTCCAGCTACCGTCTTGGGTCAACATTTAAGCTTATTCTGTTGCACGTAAACATTCCTTAAAATAAACTAAAATCACAAGGCTAAATCTAGAGCCGTCCATTTCCTTTCAGGGAACAGTTCAGGGACCTCTATGAAAGGGACAGCAAAACATACAGACCTTTATTAAAAAGAGACGTGTTTAGGTACAGCAGACTGGTATGTACTAGTAGCACATACCACAGTCGTTTCCGTAAATAGGTCACACAGCCCTCATTTTCCCATGTATATGTTATACCTAATCAGGAGTAATTAAAAAGCCTTGCATAAGATGCGCACGTGGAACAGTCTGTCCTTATCTCTAGATTAGCACGTACTTTGGACTCTATCATAAGACAAGATCGTGTTCTAATGCAAACCTGTTATCGAAAGAAAACGAGTCATCAGACGGCAGACCATTGGAGAGGCATTTACGCATTTCAAGACGATTTGCGTAGGAACGTATACAAAGGCCACCATAGTATCAAACATACACAATTTAAAAGCTGTATATGTAAATATCGCATACTTGTTATGTATTTCTTTTATCTTCATAGATTTTATTTTATTTTTAGAGATCGAATAGCTTATTTTTTGTATTTATTCAGTTTTAACGTGAACGGAAAAATGAAACGAAATAAAATAATTTCTTATAGGTAGGTAGGTATATACTTCTATATTATATCTATACACATTTACTCTCAATTTAGTAAATACACATAACATGTGTATAATATTTACAAAGTGATTATATAAACATTGCCTAAATGATTACATTATAGTCATATTAATATTATCAGAATATTGATTTATTCATTGTGAACACAATTAGCAAGCATTCAGCCATTTTTGGCGTACAACATTTAGAATTATTAATATTACTAAAATTTTACACTATTATTATACTAATTAATAGTATAAAACTAAATCGCAAACAGAATAATTTTGAACACAATAATTACGAGATGCGACCTTCGAGCATTTTTTAAAGGATGCAGCACTAGAATAGGCAAGCCCGTGTGACCGTGTTCCCAAATGACTATAATAAGGGGCTCTTCTAAGGGCGGATAAAAAAAATTCTTAAAAGCCAGCAACACATTGGTGGTTCCTCTGATACTGCAAATGTTCATGGCCAGCGGTAATCACTTTCCATCAGGTGACCCGCCTGCTCGTTTCCTCGCTATAATATATATTAAAAAGAAAAAAATATCGGGACAAGTCTGCTAGTCAATACAAGTAGGTAGTTGATCTATGTCTATAATAAAGTTTACAATTTTCCTATGTTTAGAAACAAGTGTCCAAAATTCAAATATATTATTAATTATCTCCTGCCGCCTTTTTATAACGTCATATCGTGTGCGCCAAGGTGAAGAAATCCTTTGTAGGGTCGAGTGTACGCTTTTATAACATGGTTCAAAAAGTTTGTGCATAAATTTAAAGACTGTGTTAAACATTATTTGTTAAGGTTATTATACTATCGATGATTTTCTGAATGACAAAGTTGCATGGAAGCAACCGGCCTCGCATCCAGTGGGTCACAAGTCGGTGATTACTTATAACGTAACATATTATGTGTTGTATTGTTTACTTATTGTAACATTTTTCTTTTTAAAGAAAAGAGCAAATTTGGAGTTTCTTGCCGGCTCTTGTCAGTAGAGTCATTTTTCCGAACCGGTGGTATAAGTGACACAAGTTGATAAATCAGTTATTTATTTATTTCACGTAGGATCTATCTACTCGTCTCACAGAGTCCACAGGTGACCGGAGGGCTGGCAGTTCCTCGGCCAACATATAAGTTTGACTATTCAGCGGGGTAACGCAGGCAGCTTTCTGGGCACATTGCCTCATAGCAGCGGGTCAAATGATGTTTTTAATGTTTTAAATTTTGTAATTTAGATTTTAATGTATTTCGTAGTTTTAATTTGAAAAAAATGTTGTACTTTGTCTTTATTGAAAATAAATTCGACTATCAAAATATCCAATTTATTTATCATTTCTCTAGAATAGGTACCTAGAAAGTAAATCTAATTTCAATTTTGTTTTGAAATCAAACTGGGACGCCTATATAAACAGCACCATACAGTACAATACTGTGCTAATTATGAAGAGCGTTTCTGCATCTATCCGTTCACTCTGATATATTATGTTGTCTATAATACGTACCTATTATTCAAGGTTATTTAATAACCATAACAAACGACATTGAACGCGTGGCCGATTCTATAAAATCTAATAATTTAAAGTATCGTCTCTACGAGGAATTGGAACTCCCTAGAATTCGTAGCAGGCCGTCTACGCCGTAGCGCATGAGCTACTGCCGCAAACACCGATTGGGATTATGTAATTTTTCCTTCAAAATATGTTTTTTTTCATCCACTACAAGCTAGCCCTTGACTGCGATCTCACCTGATGGTAAGTGATGATGCAGTCTAAGATGGTAGTGGGCTAACCTGTTAGGGGCGTGGCAGTTATATTAAACCCATACCCCTTCAGTTTCTACACGGCATCGTACCGAAACGCTAAATCGCTTGGCGGCACGTCTTTGCCGGTAAGGTGGTAACTAGCCACGGCCGAAGCCTCCCACCAGACCAGACCAGGGAAAATTCAGAAATTATATCTCCAACTGACCCTGTCGGGGATCGAACCCGGGACCTCCGCACGTTAAGGCAACAGCGCTATACACTGCGCCACGGAGGTCATCAAAAAATTCAATATTTTTTTTTAAATTAAATTTTAAAAACATATTTATTGAATATAATACATATATAAATTATAATATATATGTTTTTGCATCTGCACTCAAGCACAATTAGTAAGCTTACCTTTTCTCTATGTGTGAGGATATAGTAGATTATTAACCAAGCTAGGGGGATAAAGCAGTGTCTTCTGTCGCGGGTGACGATTTAAATCGCGAGTGTAGCGAGGGATTTAAGTTCACCCAAGACTAAGACAGCTTTATCACCGAGGAAAATACTCTACTTTTCGTGCCATTTGCGAAAAAATTAACACAATAATAATATGAGATAAGCATTTATTAAAAATAATGAGTATTAAAAGATTTTTAGAACATTAACTTATTTATAAAAATAAATTAAAATAAACTTAACGTTTATGGATTTGAAGAAAACAAAAACGCGGCAAATTCCTAGACTAATATTTTTTTGTCGGAAAAGCAAAGGCATCAAGCTCATACGGCCTTGTCGGTTTTCGTAATTTTATTTAATAATCATAACTGCATAATAAATGCGTATTCCTTTTTCAAAAAGATGTATAATGCTTTATATACAAACTCAATGGTGTAAACACAGATGTACTCGTAGTTCAGTATAAATTTCGGTAAGTATTCCAAATTTAAATCACATTCTCCCCCTAGAGGATGAATGAAATTCAGTACAATTTTCTTACCCTGTTTTTAACAGATTAAAATTGACTATTGTTATGTTCGCTTTTTGTGGCATAGAATGTCACTTTTTTGAGCAAGTGGTACGAAAAAATACTTTTACCACCCAACTAAATGTTGGCATGTATAATGTATATTATATATACTCGTATTATATTATATGCATACATGTTCCATAATCATAAGCAGATTTGATTAATGTTTTTACTGTCGTCCTACTTAAAAAACGAGTTTCCGTTATCCACATCATGTAAATTAGATTTTTTTTTGTCAATAGTTTATTAATTTAAATGATCAAATATTTGAACTTATTATTCCTACATATTTATGATCAAACTCTAGCTACAAGTGTATTATATTTCGGAAATGCAATACGTCGTTGGTTTAACTTACAATATTAACTGAATTAGTCCAAAGTTGAAACTCGAAATCATTTTTTGTTAATTTGATGACAAGATATATCTTACTCGTAGAACGAATTAAATATCGTGTGGTCTAGATATCACTTTATCTATTCTATTTAAAAAAACCGGTCAAGACTCGCGTCCGACTCGCACACAATGGGCTCCGAACCACCACACAATATTTAAATTATTTTAGCAAATAATTGGTAAGTAACTAAAATAATTTATATTGTGTAAGCCAATAGGTTCCTCAGAATTAAAGAAATACATTGTAAATGCAACCCCCAAATCTATGGGGAATCGGAGCTATAGATATATGCTGCTAGCGAATGCACGCGACTTCGTCTGCGTGGTTTGAGGTTTTTTGGTTCCCGCAGGAAGGAACTCTTTAATTTTCCGGGAAAAGTAGCCTATGTGCTATCCAGACTATAATCTATTTCTGTGCCATATTTCAGCCAGATCCGTTCAAGATAGGCATTATCGACTTTAGATTTTCATTATAATCCAAAATGGCCTTTTAGGCGGGTTGTGTCTAAATTTTTTTTTTCGATAAGACTAGAACTTGTTCATTTAAATGCAAGAACGCTTGATATGTAGCGCGATACAATTTTTACCTTTATTATTTATTTTTAGTTTTCATGAAAGTTCTACCGGGTTGATTCACCAGTGACATTGAGATAAACTTTTAATTGCATAGGTATTACGTGCTACCGGCTAAATAAAAGGCAATGAGAAATACCTTGAGATTTCTGTTATATCTAGCGAAATAATAAGCATATTAAAGTACATTTTCTAGTGTAAACCTACTCTACCTAGAAATCAAAGAGATCTCTTTGATTTATAGGTAGGATATAACTTGACTTGTACTAAGCTCGACTGATTACTTACATACGAGTATCATCCACCCCGACCATCAAATTCAAAATATGCGTCCGTCTGCCTGTTTGTTTGTGCTAATTTTCAAAACACTTGAATCGATTCTGACAGGAAGACGTAGAGTCGACTATAATAAAGGAGTATTTTTTATTTTATTTATTAATTATAGGCTTACGCTTGACCACAATCACACCTGATGGGAAGTGATGATGCGGCCTAAGATTCAGATATTCACTCTTGGATACCCGGATTGAAATTGATGGGAAACACAGTTTACTGCAAAAGAACCTACTCATTAAATAAACCCAAGATCTATCATTGTAGGTATTATTATTATAATAAGGCGTCGTCCATAATTTTTGCTGATATAATAACCATACCTCCTACCATAGTCCTTGCTCAGTGATATTTTCGGATTTATTATGCAATGTGTGACGAAATTGTTTCAATGAATCGAAATGATGCGGATACGTTTCCGCACTGGGAGGCCTAGGCGGCTAGGAGCATTCGCGACGGCTGTTCGCCTTGGTAGCAAGGTGGCAGGCTGGCGGCTGGCTGACCTTCCGCACCCAGCCAATTAATTGCTGAACAAATGCAATGTCGTGTCAACGTCCGAGGTAGGTAATGTCATTGTCCAGTGCTAATCCCACGTGTAGACTGCGGGCGTTTTTACACGGATAGCCGCACGACACGATTCGCTGTTACGATATCTACGCCACCCACGACTCTATATCTACTCATCAGATTAGGCCGGCCATACACGGACTGCTCGAGTAGTTAACAAGTGATCAACATACACGTGGACCGCTCTTGCAGTCATAGTCAAGTTAGTCAACAGTTGAAGCTATCATTGATAACTGCTGCCAACCGCCCGAAGCAGTTGCAACTGCTCGAGCGGTTCCATGTATGTGTGTACGTAGAAAGAAGACTGTAGTTCACTATGCAGTCGCACCTTGAAGCAGTCCATCCTGACTGCTTCAAGCTGTCGGTGTATGGCTGGCCTTAGGACCAAATAGGACAAAACTTCTGCGACACAGCCAGAGCGGAAGGACATTCTGTTGCTTCGCTATAGTATGTGCGACTTCATATAAAGTGAGTACTAAAACAGATTCATAAAGGTTACAGAAATATAAGTGCTACAGAATGAAAGTGTAACATAATCGAAGCTGTAACCCTTTTAAATGTGTTTTTAATTCTGTTAATCCGAAACACTTATATTTCTGTAACAGAAATGAATCTGTACCAGAAATGAAAGAGTTTTAATGTAACCAAAATAGCGACGTTCCCACTGTTGACGCGTATTCAAAGAATCTATGGTGAAAGCACCGATGGTTGCAATTGTTTTAAGAAAAACATGGCCATGTTGTGTCAGTCACGTGTAAAGTCTAATGAAGTGAGAAGAACGCGTTGTCACACCGTGCAGTTTGTTAGGGCATATACCTATTAGGGTTACAGATAAAAACACTTATTAACAGAAATAAACGGTTACATATTGATTGGGTTACAGTATCGTTTCTGTTTTATAACAATTTCAAAAACAATGTTTAAACCTCTTATTTCGGTTACTGTTTCAGTCCATAACCGTGAGACAATCTTTTTTGTCCCCAGTAGGTTCGTGGTGCGTCGACAGCAAATGTATTACTTAGCTAGCCCATTCTTGAGCCGCATTTACAGTAGCTAAATCGTTACCATAAAAAAAAACTCGTAACACCACTGACATACTTCGCAGAACTGGAGACAATAATAATCAGAGTCGTAACCATTTTGTCGTGTCGTGTGATGGTCTGTGGAAAAACGCTCTGATATAAATGTGATATAATAAATAGCTAATCACTATCCACTAAGGTTTGTTTGGAATATGATTTATATCAAGTATAATATAGTTGAATAATATTTAATTAGTAACTAGACAACAACGTGTGGAAATCTCATTAATAATATTATAACTAATTGAGTTTTAAAGGCTACTTATGATATAATTAATGAACTTGTTGATACGCCATTTTAAAATACGTCAGCATATAAGCTTCCTATAAAAAATATTAATACGTAGAAGGAAAACCCACGTACGTCACAGTTTACGAATGCTATTTATGCTATTTAGGTTCTTGTTTAACCGCTTTGGAGCAGTTATATAAAAACTTGTAAGCGTCTAGTTTGATCCGATTCGAGATGAATTCAAAGGCCTGAATTATTTCTATCAGCATCGATTTGCAAGTAACTATAACCAGCTGGATGATTTTTGACACACTACGCATGAGTCAAAGACTGCGATAGGTGGCTATCGCATACTTTCAGCTGTTATAACATATGCATAATCAATTATTGGTCTTATCACTATTGGCAATTAACTGCGTTAACCAGTCTTCGCAGTGACAGCTGTATCTAAGCATCCATTACTTAACATGTATTGGTGTACAATCGAGTGCTAAAATTTGCATTTATAATACAAAAAAAACATACGGTCTCCTTTTACCTTCCTTTTACCTTTTGACGAACTCCGTGGCGCAGTGTGTAGCGCTGTTGCCTTAACGTGCGGAGGTCCTGGGTTCTACTGGTACTGGCAAAGACGTGCCGCCAAGCGATTTAGCGTTCCGGTACGATGCCGTGTAGAAACCGAAAAGGTATGGGTTTAATATAACAGCCATGCCCCTAACAGGTTAGCCCGCTACCACCTTAGATTGCATCATCACTTACCAGGTGAGATCGCAGTCAAAGACTAACCTGTAGTGGATTTAAAAAAAACCTGCCAAAATGATAAGGAAGTCCTTTTGCCTCCTTTTTGGAAGTCGGTCAAAAATGTGAAAGTTGAATCCATACTGGAATGAGAATTGATACGTACGCATCTTCATACAAAATAGCTATTTTCTACAGATAAAATGCAAATTCATGCTAATAATTATAGCGTTATGCGATTCAGGCCTAACTGGACGTTTTCCATATGTACTTACATTCATACTAATCTTATAATAATTAATTGCAACAGTATGTCAGGATGTCAGTTTGTCAGTCTGCTACGCTTTCACGGTCCATAATATTATGTTCAACCCTGGTTCAACCGATTTTGACGGAGAGGTTGCCGCCCGGGGAAGAACAATCAAAGAGTTTTTATACAGGAAAATCAAAGAGTTCCCACGAGATTTTGCATAGTCTCGGGCATCCTCTACTTAGTATTTTATACCTCGTACCTACCTAGGTAGCCTACACTTTGAAATTCCTTTACTTATTCTCCGTTGCATAAAAATAAACAACGAGATCTATTAGGTATCTTTTCGGGTCTGATTCGTTAGAAACTTTTTTCAATATATAATTATTTTTTAAATTATCTTCATGATAACTACTCGCAAGACAAATTTCACCTTTAGTAGACTGCAAGAGATAACGAAATAATTGTACTGATTTGTCAATAAAGAATTTATTTATTTATATGCAGTTTTGTGTTTTAGATATTATTTTAATTTTACTTTTGCTAAGTTCTAATTGTTGTTTTATTTCAATTCGTTCTGCTCTGCAGTTCGTCGTGGGTTTTTAAAAAAAATAATTTTATTACTTGTTTCAGAATGTCGTCAACGTTCCACCCACACGCACGAAGCGCTTTGCGGCTTCATTCCTTATTCGCATGGCTAGGGTCTGTAACACTCTACCACAAACTGTGTTGCCCACCAATTACAATCCGGGTATCTTTAAATCAAGAGTGAATAGGAATCTTCTAGGTAAGCGCGTTCCATCTTAGGCCGCATCATCACTTCCCATCAGGTATGATTGTGGTCAAGCGTAAGCCTATAATGAATAAAAATGTTATAATCCTTATTTTAGGGATGTCAAGGTACGTCTTATAAAACTGACCTTTTAAAATAATACTGCTTTGAGCGATGGTACTATGTCCCCTGCTAATTGCCATAGTGCCGGCCTATGAAGCGGGTGGTCCGCCTGGGTCTTGTGGCTAGGGGGGCCTCCAGGCGTTGGAAAATCCTCATTAGTCGACGCATATATACATACGTATGTTATTTTCTCTCTCCCACTGAGGGGACAAAGGACACACCTTTGTGCCCAGTGGGGCAGAGCTGTAGTAGGTAGTAGTTGCTGGTAGGCTCCCTACGTAGAGTGTGCTATGTGGCAAATCCAGTCCCATTTGCGACGTTAAATCAGTCCATCTACCTATTAGCGATTTGTTGCAGCGTAGTAAGAGAACGATGTTACTGATCTTCAACTGTATGTAGTTGCTAATGATTTCCTTTTTGCTTTGATTTTATTTCCTGAGGTGTTCGCCTCGCAATCCCCCCGTTTACCCCGTTATCCTCCAAGCATAAAAATATAAACCAAGGGGCCTCATTTAGTCCGCTTGTCCCAGGGCTCCAACGCGTAGTCTGGTATTGAATTACAAACACTTCAGCCGTGTTATGTTTTATAGGTAAAATAGGTAGATTCATCGACTAGTTAAGTAAGTACTACTAATAAATATTCGTTTACACAATGTTAAATAATATTTGTAGAATAATGGTCATTAATTATGTATCATACTTAGGTACTATTTGTGTAATGTGCACAAAGTCCGTTTGTGACTTGTGTTAGTGCGTACCTATTGTTAGTACCTATTTACCTACGCCGTATGACCTAATGAGTACCTTGGGACGGAGTACGGTTGGTAGGTACGGTTACGGGCAGAGTAAGTAGGTACATACCTACTTAAACCGTACCTAACTATAAATGCGAAATATTATGAAAATAACATCGAAGCAAAATGAGTAGGTATCAATGGAAAATAGTTAATGTCGGTGAATACCGTATCGCTGCGCAATCTTCTAAATGTAATAAAATATAATAATCCCATGCAGTAAAAAATGTTTAGCCACCAACAAGGATACAATATTTAGATTTTAGCTACCATAAAATTTATTGTAATTACGGATTCCTATTAAGTATACCTACCTATTTAACCAACATTTATGATGCGAGTTATTAATATTTAGTCAAGGTTATTATGAGATTTGTTAATTACCTACCCTGTTATACAATCTTTAGATTTTGCTTAGTCTTATTTTGCTAGTTTCCGTAATCACTGCGTGAATCATTCAGCCGGGTCCACGAAAAGCCTCTTCTCTTTGATTGACTTAACGCGTTTGTTGTGGAAGCGCCTCGTCCGAGGTAAACGAGATGCACCTATAGCATACCTCAGTTTAAGTACGTAGCATTAGGTAGTTAGTAATTACTAGAATAATTACAGCCTCGTAGGTCTAGTGGTTCGCAGTTTCGGCTGCGTACCTATGACGAGTTTCTGATTTCGATTAACAGGGCGGGCCATACCTAATTAAGCATTGGGTGTATGTTAAGAAATTCTCAATACGAATTACACTTATCTCCATCTTATCTCGGAGTTAGGAAGTTTTTTTTTTTAAGCAGGTGTCCCCTTTCATGAAAAGGGTAGTTTTTTGCCGTTTTGGTAATATGTTATATCGTTTTGATGTTATTTATAATTTGTTGTTTTTATAATTTAATTTCTAATTTAATATTAATGAGTTAGGAAGTTGGAGATGTTTCAACCCCGTGCGAGGCACGTAAAGTCGGTCCTGCGTCTGATCCGGTTTTGTCAGTTTTTCTGTCCCTAGGCTAGGGCTAGGAGAGGGCATAGAGAGTGCATCTGTGTTTACTATAACATCTCCCGCGCAGATGGCTAATTTCATCATAAGTAGGCAAGTATTTTGTGCCTTAGTAGAGCAACAGTTTTTTATACTATATGTGTCACCGCAAAATTGTAAAAACCCGTTAGATTATAATCTAACGGTTTCTACCCCGCGAGATTGTAAACTGTTGAAATATTGTGAAATTGTATGTCACCATACATTAAATCTGCATTCAACTCGCGCGTGAACTATAGGTTAGGTTAGGAATATTCACTTTTTTTTTTTTTTTTTGGATTTATACAGCAGGGGAAATCCTCATGGACTACCACACGGGTAGTGCCGGACTCATACCGACTAAAACCCCTACTGTCTACCTGTTGACCGCGTACCTGCCTTTCAGCCTACATCACGGCAACACTTGCGTCTATTTCACGGCCTTTTTTGTCTGCGTTTTTCTTCTTGCTCCTTTTCTTTGATTATTATTTCAGCGTAGTTCGTTACTGCTGTCCAATTTTCCTCCTTTTCCAGCATTTTCTGCACTAGTGTATCTGCACATATACCCCCGATCTTTTCTACGAGTTCTTGTCTTTCTTTGTCCCATTTTTGACATATAAAGATCGTGTGCATAGCATCGTCGGTTTCAGTACAGTACATACAGCTCGCGTCTTCTCTTTTCCCAATGCCAGCAAGGAAGCACATGAATACTCCATGCCCCGTTAGACATTGCGTTAGCCTGTAAGACATTCGGCCATGTTGTCTGCTAGTCCACTTTTCTAGATTTGGGATAAGTTTGTGCGTCCAGCGGCCTTTGGAAGAGTTATCCCACTCTTTTTGCCAGCTTTCTAGCGTTTCCTCTTTGGCAGATCTTATACTTTCGGAGTCCTTTTTGTTCCTCAGTTTGGTCCTCTCTAGCGCTAGTAAATTGATGGGCGTTAAGTTAGCCAGTACTAGCGCTGCGTCCGTGGAAACGGTTTTATAGGCGGAGCATACCCGCAGGGCTAACATACGTTGAGCCTTAAGGACCCGACTTTTGTGTAGGGCAAATTTCATCGCTGGAGTCCATATAGGTGCCGCATAAAGGATTACGGATTGATTTGCCAAAGCCAGTGTTCTTCTCTTCTGGTCGCTAGGGCCCTTTGTATTGAGCAGTAGCTTACAGAGTGCACCTGCAGTCCTGGATGCTTTGTCACAAACAGATTTTAGGTGTGGACCAAACGTTAGACCCCAATCAAGCTTGACTCCAAGATATGTTACATTATGAGTTGGTGTTATAGCCGTTCCTCCACAGTCAAATACGCAGTCTGCCGTTTTTCTTCTATTGAAAACGATTGCTTCTGTTTTTTCCGGAGCGATTTCTAGTTTATTTTGGCGCATCCATAAATCCACGCTGTGCAACGTCTCATTTGTGTTAACTACCATCTCGTGAGAGTCGTTTGCAGTTACTGAGATAGCTAGGTCATCCGCGTAACACACCAGTTTGACACCGTCCGGAACTTGGATGTCCATCACATCATCGTAGAGGATGTTCCACAGGGTAGGGCCTAGAACAGAACCCTGTGGAACTCCTCCCGTTATTTCAGCACTAACTTTACTGTCCAATTTAATGGAGCGGTTCGTAAAATAGTCCACAATTGTGTTCAGTAGATGCTTATTGATGTTCCTACGTTTTAGCTTATTAATTATTAGGGGCCATGTGGCTGTGTTGAAAGCATTCCGGACATCAACTAATATGAGGGAATTCCACAAGTTCTTTATCTTGGCTTCTTTTGCTGCGCGGACTACTTCTTCGATGGCATCAACTGTTGTCCTGCCTGTCCTAAAGCCATGCTGATTATTGTTTAGTCCCCCGTTTCTATCTATCTCCTGTGTTAATCTGAGGTTTAAAAGTTTTTCATATGCTTTTGCTATGACATTTATGAGGCAGATAGGTCTATACTTGGTAACCTCGTTCTTAATTTTTTTAGGCTTCTCTATTAGTACTAACTTAGCAGTCTTCCAGTTGTCCGGGAAACTGCCGTTTTTCAGCAGTTTGTTGAATAAACATGTAAAGTATTCGACATTGTTACAGATAGCCGACTTCACTACATCTGGTGGTATCGCGTCAGGACCAGGGGCCTTATTAGTTTTAATTTTTGCGCCACAGTCTCTAACTTCATCTGGAGTAAACCATATATGTTCAAAATCCGAATCCTCTATCGTTTCCCCTTTTAGTGCTCCTGCGTGTCGTGAAGTTATAAATAGGCTGTTGAAAATTTCTCTTTTTTGTTCTAGGGTTAGGCTAGTTTTTGGGTAAGCTATTTGCATCTGGCTTTTTACAATTTTATATGCTTCGCCAAATATGTCGGACTCTAAGCCTGCGCACAGGGCATCCCAAGCTTGTGCCTTTGATGCAGCTATGAGTTTTTTGAGCTCTCTTTTGGCAATTTTATATTCCTCATTTAGTCTCTCTCTCTCTGTTGCCTCTTTGCACTTCTGGAATTTTCTTCTTTTTTTCCTAGTCTCTTTAACCTTCTCTTGTACGGTCTCGTTCCACCAATATGGGAGCTTGTAGTCAGTATCGCATTTTACTCGACTTGTACTGTTTCTGTAAGCCTTGCTAAGAGCCCTTCCACACTGTTCATAGTCAACTTCTTTGTTGTCTATCTCTTTCCTGAAGTAGTTGTTAAAGTCTTCAAAATTTGTCTTGCCGTAAATATACTTTGGTTTATTTTTACCTTCTTTCTTATAAATGTTCGTTACGATGAATTTATGATCGCTCAAAGACTCTTCGTCTAGAACAGTCCACGAGATATTTTCCTTAGGCGTGACTCCACCTACGATAGTTACGTCGATGAAGGATTCTCCATTTTGTCGGACGCAGGTCGGAGACATACCGTCGTTGAGTATTGTTAGGTTTAACCTGTGGACCCATTCTAGGAGTTCCTCGCCCTTCTTATTTGTGTGCATTCCACCCCAACAAGGATGTTTTGCATTTAGGTCCCCGGTGATTATAATTTTCTTATTTCTACTTAGAGCCTCGAATAAGTCAATTTCGATTAAGTTAAGGTGGGTTTTAAAGTCTTCTAGCATACATTTGTTAGGACTAAGATAGATGCTGTATAATGCGGTATCCGCTGTTTCTATGCACACATAGCTCTCCGCGGCTCGATACGCTCCAACCATATATTTTTTGCTGAAATTGATGATCATGGTATCACCATTATTATCACAGTAGCAATTCTTTCCCTTGCGTTTGCACGTTGTTAAGTTTGGTTCGCTAATAGCAATGAAGTCGTATTTTCTCTCTGCTGCTACTATTTTGGCCATATCGTGCGAACTTACACTCCTGTTTGCGTTTACTTGGAGGACTGTGAATTTTCAAATCTTTTTCTACTGCCCAAATTTTTCCTTGCCATTTTAAGAGCTTTTTGGAAGACTCTACACCGGCTGCTGCCGGCTGCATGTCCTTGTTCCTCACAGTGCGGGCAGAAAGGCTCTTTGTTACAGTCTTTTGCATTATGATCATCTCCATTACATTTACGGCACTTTTGGCTTCTGTCCTCTCCTTTGCATCGAGCGGCTCTATGCTCGTAACCCCAGCATCGGTAGCATCTTAATACTTCTATTCTTTCTTCTATTTGGCATATGTTAAGACCAACTCTCAGCTTCTGCATGTTCAGGATTTTTGCGCAGTCGGACTCTTCCATCCATATTGTTGCTATCTGGTTTCCGTTCTGCATCGGTCGTAGTGCTTTAACTTCTAGCTGTTCTAGGTGAGCGACTAAGTGTGTGCTGGTTATCGCTTCCCTGATGTCTTCTGTTTCGGTGGTAGCATCTAGGTCTTTGATGTGCAGGAGCTTCCTTTTCATTTTTGTATGCACTGTTATGTTGCATTTCTCCTTAAGTCTGTTTATTACCTGTTCCTTGTCTACCTTTTCTGAAACCTTAACTAAGACTTTGCCTGAATTTGTTTTCCTAACCCCTTTTATTTGCTCTAAAGTGTCACTATCCCGCAGCCCTTCTTTGAGCTTTTTAACCGTCTCGGCGTAAGTAGCTGTTTCGTCGATTAGTATGATATTGTCTGCTGCCGTGATTTTCTTATTTTCTGTGTACGCATTATTTTTCTTACTTGTTCTTAAGATTATCTTGAAGTCAGTATTGTGGAAAGTAGCCTGCAGAATCTTCTTCATGTTTTCCGCCCTTATTCCTTGAGGAGAAACTACCGTGAGGTCCCTCTTCTCATAATTTTTGCATAGATTTCTTAGTTCCTGGCATAGCTGGAAGACATCATGCTGCTTTACGCCAATATGCTTTGTAGGGTCATAGAAGAAAGCAGTGATGTTCCTTTCTTTAGTGCAGTCACCCTCTTCGGTTTTATATGTTGTGCGTTGCCTGACAGTTGTATAGCTTCCTCCTTTAATTTGTATCTTGTTCCCTTCTATGAGTTCTGGGTATCTACTTAGGATCCTATTTCCCATCCTAGTTTGTCTCTCCTTTATTTCATCGCAGAAATATATCACATTTTCGGATATACCTTTTAGCGGGTCCCCATGGTCAATTTTAACATTTTGGAAACTATCTTCAGTCCATTCAAGGTCAACGACATTAAGAAATTCTTCGTACTTGAGGTTCTCTAGGTTATCTATGTTAAATTTATCTGCATTTTTGGTACATTTATAACATTTCTCCCCTTTATTCTTTTCTATTTCTTCAAATCTTTTCTCGTATGACATCCTGACTTCTTGCAGTTCATTTTCCAGCTTAGCATATCTACATTCTTGTGTTTCTCTGTATTCCTGTAATTCCTTTTGCAGTTCTTGTATTTTATATGCATCATGTTTGTGTCGTGTCATCACCTGTTTAACTAAACTTGTTATTTCCATCGTGAACTTTTTAACCTCTTTGTGGACGTTTTTGTTGCCCCTTATAAAAATGTTCATCTCATCAGTCCTAGCCTTTAATTTAGCGAGTTCGATAGACGGCTGAATTTCCCCTATTTGTTGTGCAATGGGGCTCGACAGTTTTTTCCTTTTCTTCGGTCGATCCTCCGACGTTGGGGTCTCTTTTCTTGTGTCCTGATTATTTTGTTCATCTTTGCCCTGCTCTTCCTCTGGCGACTGTTGAGTTTGTGGTTTCTGAAACGTTGGTGGTGTTCTTCTGATAGAATCTCTCCTTGCGAATGGGTTTATTAACTCTTCCAGTTTTTTGTGTCTTTCATTCTCCGCGTCTGAACTGTTATCTCCTTGTGAAAAGCGATAGTTGCCCTCCCCAGATACGGTAGGGCTGACTGAACTAGGTTCAGTGTGGGATTCTCCGCAGGGTGAACCAGCTGCGGTACCCACCTGGGGTATGTTAATTTTACTATTCGCTTCCATCTTTGCTGAACTACAGCTTGCTTTTTCTGTCGGGGTGAAGTCCCCTAGGCCGCGTCTTACAGGACTAAAGGCACGCCCATGCCTGCTGGTTTTGGTTCACGCCGGGTATTTGATTTCCCCGGTACCACCCATATCTGGGAGGCATTCCCCTATCCACCACCCAGGGGACGCGCCCGATGGGAGACCCAGCAACTCCGCACGGGAGGAATATTCACTTAGGTTCTATCGGGTTAATATACCTACCTAATAGATTACAATTTACTGAAAAATAATGCGGTAAATTGTAAGCAGTATCTATGTTAAGGTTCACAATCTGTCGACAGTTTACAATCTATCGAGATAAAAAGCGTTAGAATCTAAGGGTTTTTACAATTTTACGGTGACATAATATGTATCGCAAAACTGGTAGAGCGTAGCGCTTAACCTGCCATTAGAAAAGAACAGAGAAGTAGGTTCATATTTTTCTCGAAACATACTTCGAACTTCTATACGAGTTGACTATAATATCTCGTATAATATGTACGTATAGTATATCTATATCTACCTAGTGCGTTATACCTAATGGGATATTTCCAATTTACGCCAAGAAAACTGGCCATGGCGTCATTGTATTCGTGATTTACATAAACTAGTTTTGTTTAATATCATCGAAGCTGCGATAACATGTTATTATTATGATCCCTATCAGGTCGCTCAGGGTGTTCATCATCACCATTTTGGTAGATGTACAAATTAATTAAAAGGAAAATCCATGCTAATATAATAAATGTGTCTGTCTGCCTGCTACGCTATCACTGCCTATATTTTCAACAGATTTTGATGAAATTTGGTAAAGAGATTTGAATCCTGAGGAAGGTCATAGGCTCATAGGCTACTTTTAATCACCGAAAATTATGGAGTTCCCGCGGGAAATAAAAAACTTAGATACCTAATTCACGCAGACGAAGTCACGGGCTCATCTAGTGGGAAATAAAACACAAATTATAATGTATTTTATTGAATATTATAAAAAGCCTTCGCCGTTGGCATGCAGCTTTGCTTCTATTGGTCAGGCATGAAGGCATGCATATGATAAATTATTAATGTCAAGCTTTTATGACGTTACAAAACGTATATTTATTTTATCCACTAGTAGGTAGTTCTATCGCGTATGGGCATCTCGCAAGGGAGGCACCGGCGCGTGTACCTGAGAGTTCCCGCAGCTTCCCATAATGCTCAGAGGATAGCCACCGAGGGGGTTTTAGTGGGTAGAAATCCCACATAACCCGTTCTCTCCATCAGGAGACCTGGTTACTGGTATCTCACGAAGATTTCCCCCCCGTTAACAAAAATAAAACCGGCCAAGTGCGAGTCGGACTCGCGCACAGAGGGTTCCGTACAAACCTGTAAGTATTTAAGTAAAAGTTATGGTGTTTTTTATTGCTAAATGAAATCCATAACATTAGTAACTTGTTAGCGGTAAGTACGGCAGTTAAATTAAACCCATACCCCTAATCCGTTTCTACATGATATCGTAGCGTGCTAAAATGATTGGCGGCAGCCGCGGCACGTCTTTCCCGTGTGGCAAGTATGATAGCTAGTGTTAGCATAATTCCAGAAGTGGGTGAATAATTAAAATTACTTTAAAAATATGTTTGTACTCTCTTTAAAACGTGCACGAGCGAATGGTCACCACGTGTAGCGGTTTCACGAGAGATTTAATGTAAACAGTTAATTATAAAAACTTGGCCAAAGCAATAAATTAATCATTTGATCAGGCTGCAGTTGCTACTGCTAAGATCTAAAACAAATTGCGATCTAAACACAAAAGTATTCAATAATCGCTGAGTCTGTCGGCAACAGACTAACCCAACAAAGTCAAAATACTCGTATTTATGCAAATTAATCCAATATGGCGTATCCCCGCCACTAAACTGACCGAGTGAATTACATCGAATGAGTCAAATATCAACTTAATTAAACCTTCGTCAATAAACAAATACACAATCTTTTATATTTTTCTAAAAATTCAACTTTAATTTAAAAGCAAAGCTGACACTAGCCACAATCGAAGCTTCCCACCAGACTAGACCAGAGAAAATTCAGAAATTATAAATTCTTAAATTGACTCTGCCTGGAATGAACCCGGGGCCTCCCACTTATAAGTCGTCACAGCCACATTACGTTACATCCTCTATGAAACTAGCTAGGTACATTTTTCGGAGTGATATACGTCGTATTTTGTAGTAGTTTGTAAATATACTGAGCATTATTTGCTCAAATGAAGTGTAGTCAGTGACGCTAATGACACTGACCGTGTTAAATGTGCCGTTTGTACCTACTCGAACTTTGCACGCAACCAATAAGTTAGCCTTTGGCTGCGATCTCATGCGGTCAATGATCGAAGCGGGCTATTTTGGAAGGGGTAGATATTTGCACAGAATGGTTAGAATTTGACTGCGATCTTACGTGGTGGTAAGCTACAACGCAGTCCATGGTCGGAGTGGGCTATTTTGGAAGGATATGGCCTGTGGATATGGCAGTTTCCAATTTATGAAGGTTCTTAATTATTGGGCGCGTGTATTTTGATAATGAGAACGAATTGACTCAATTCAATTTTTTATTTTATTTTATTAGAATTAACTTTATTACTTACACCACTCGCTCGACAATCTTCTATCTATATATATAAAAATATAATATAATTTTTGTCAACTGACCCGATACTATAACATTATGACCATTAAACTTTGACTAAACACATTTACACACATACATTACCCTCCTAGCGGGAGGTTAGTAATGTAACGTAAAGCTAAATAACATGGTTATTAATGAATATGTATACCAATTTTAGATGTGAAAGTGTTTGTCTGTTTGCTCAGCCTTTATGAAATTAGGTACAGAAATAGGTTGCATTCCGGGGAAGGACATAGGCTATAATAATAATAATAATAATGTTTACTTTATTTAGAAGAAGATATAGCACACAGATCAGAATATAATAATAATCTTAATATTATACAAGTTGTTTCACACTTTGTTTCACTATACTAACATTATAACATTTAAACATTTAAAACAGACCTTTTGTTACTGCTGCGCTAGGAAACCTGTATGACAGCAGTAACGACTTCCTCCAGGATCTCACTGAGTGACTTATAAGTGACAGAACATAATAAAATTATTAATGCAAAACTAAATTAAATTAAATTAAGTATACCTATGAATATGATATGATAAAAATGAAACCCGTTTTCCTTGGTCACGGCATCACGCGTGAATGGCTGGACCGATTTCACTAATTCTTTTTTTGTTGTATTTGTTATTATTAGGAGAAGGTTCTTACGGAAAAAAATATTAAGAAAATCTCTCAGAAATATTGAAAAATATACATTTAATTTTGCATACTAAGGCGGTACGAAGTTCGCCGGGTCAGCTAGTGCCTTATAAGATTTGAGTGATACTGTTATAACACTTAGCGCTGTAATAAGCAAATGAGAGCATGCATAAAACAGCTTTAATGATAAAATCAGATTGGAGTGTTACAAAATACTTAAAGTTTTATAACTATGTAACTATGTAAGTAAGTTTGTATGTTTGTTTGAACCTAGTATGAAAGTTTTTATACCTCACACGTATTGTTAAAATTTTGGTTACATGACATATAACCTTAAATGCTATGTGCACTTATAATTGATTTACGTATAAGAAATAGTTATAATGTGAATGTTCTTGTGTTTGTAATATATGTAAATTGTTAGTGTACTTAATAAATAAATAAATAAATAAAAATAAATATGACTAGAGTTTTATATTCTGATTATGAACCCTAAGCTTACTTTGATTTCATAATACAGAATTTATGCAGCTTGAGCTGTATAATAACTCATAAACCACTCTTATACTTACGGATACAACCTCTTTTCGCCACTCTTATAAGCTTCTAAAAGAGCTATAAGTTCTATGTGGGCTGGTTCATTGATGTTCATAAAGCTTGTGTGCTGATGGGTTATTACAAAATCTAAAGGTAAAGTAGGTACCTACGTTATTACATTCATAAGGCTTAGCAGGATTTTATCTTATAGCCTAAGATCCCTGTGTAGAACGACCTTCAGCGAGCTGGATAATGGATGAAACCTTTTATTTTTATTTAAAGATAAATACGCCTAAAATAGATTGACTATCAAAATCCGGTCCAGGCTATTTTTAAATTAATTAATTTTAATTTCTTTTTTACAAGTTTACTGTAGCCAATGCTATACCATCGCTTTTGTTATAAAATTACCTATATTTCACCGTAAGATTGCAAAAACCGTTAGATTGTAATCTAACTAACGAAATTGTAAACTGGCGACAGATTACCAATTTAACGCATTATTTTTCGGTAGATTGTAGGTCTGTTAAGTAGATATATCAACCCAATAAAACCTAAGTGCCCGTGCTAAAACCTAATTGAACGCTTCACAATCTGTCGACAATTTACAATTTCTCCAGTTAGATTACAATCTAACGGTTTTTGCAATCTTACGGTGATATATAAAACTCAAGCGGTTAACAGATCCGTGAAGTTACAACTTATCAACTAGGAATCCGATTTTAGATACCGTATTGCTAGTTTACTTTCAAGACTAAGTATCATTAGATAAATTATTTATTTATTCATTCATTGTAATTTTTTTTAGTTATTTAAATTATTATATTGAATATTGTTTTTATTAGCCTTATATTTTTATTGTCTCGCGAGGTGTGAAAAGTAGAGTACCTAGCTATTCAACGTATAGTTAATAAGTATGCTGTATTCGTCTTGGACGTCCCTAAGCCCCGCGCTTTACTCAGGAGTCTAGATACAACACCCCCAGCTGAGCCCTAGTGGTAGCGTAAATAGTGGCCACTGGAGACCGAGTTATGAAGTACCTAGGTAACATGATTTTCTCTATCCCGAAGGATTCCTATTATTTTTGGGCTATAAAATATCCTAAGTAATCCAGGGTAGCTATGCATACATGATAAGATATGCTAAATTGCATTAAAATTCGTCCAAGTAGTTTGCGTGTACCTACCTACAAAAACCGAATATTGGCCGTCGATGACAAAATCTCCTCCACAAAATGTGTGCAACACACACTCTATAGCTACTTTAAATACTTAGGTAGGTACATAGTATCTAACTACTTTGATTTAGGTTTGTTTATAAACCTATATTAAAGTAGGTAGGTAGGTAAGTAGTAGTGGTGGGTCGTTGTCGTATTTTTGACGGACGAAACGCAACCGTTTTCCTGGCGACGAAAACGGTTGCAGAAAACGGTCGTTGTTGCAACTAGTTTGAAGAAAAACCATTTTCAAACCAGTTTCAACAACTTGTGTCGTTAAATCAATTCATTCTCGACTGTATGTCATGGGCATAAAGTTCACTTTTGATTGTAAGAACTGTTTTGTGAAAAAACGTGGAACGAGGACGACTACGTTCGCGACGACGTGTCTCGTTGAATCATTTCAAGTTATTCGAAGACTGGTTTGTGCAACGAAGACCGTTTTACCCAGGACGTAAAAACGGTTTCACCGTCGCAGAACAGAGAACGGTCTTTAGAAACGGTTCGTCGTCGCAACGCCCACCACTAGTAAGTAGGTATACCTATACCTATTATATTTACCTATACCAACGTATTTTATTGATATCGCACCTATGTATGTACCTACCTACTTACTATGAAATACTTACGTATAGTACTATCAAAGGTTTGTAAAAAATATTTTGAAGATCACAATTCGATTAAAATAAGGAAAAATCGACTCATTATTTACACGTGCTTACAAAAACGCCAAACGATGATGTTTGTTTGTTCAAATATTTATTTAAACCATAGAGATAGGTACTTTACACAAGTGCCTATCAACACTTATATTATATAGTTAGGTACACGTACTTAATTAAACTAGATTGACCCATCCCGCGGCTTCGCACAAGTGGGTTTCGTCATCTCACCCAATAGACGTCCTCAGCTGGACGAAGGTCTCCTGCATGGATTTCCACAGAACACAGGCTTGTGCCGCTTGCATCCAGTGGCTCTCACCCTATTTCATATACCTATTCGGTCCTATTTACCTATTCAGTCCTACCTGTACGGCGCGAAGTAAACTTAGTTCATAGTCATTGCTTGATGTCCTCACGTCCACAGGTCCTTAAAAATTATTAGGATATACGTCATAATACAAGTTCTACATCATATCCTGTAAGCTCATCGCTGCGACCGATTACCAGCTTGAAGTTCATAGTTATAGTTGTTTCCTCCGTTTTATAGATGGCGTCAGCAGTTCATAGCATATTTTATAGAATAGGACGTAGATTCAATAAAAGCTAGATTATTTAGGAATGCAGATTTCTAAATCTGCAGCAGAATCTATCTTTCTGACTAGATTTGGTTTAAATGCAAAATAAAAAGCTATCTTGTGGGTTCCACTTCCAAGACAGAGTAACAATCAAATAGTGTCTTAGGACCTAGACCTATTTGATTGTTACTCTAGCGGCAGTTCCTCTCTATTGCATATTATTGCAATGCATGCTGATATCTCTGCAGATCATTCCAGGTATATCCATATATACTTCAGGGCGTATAGCCTGCATTAAGGTCAATCGAGGCTGATAACATAAATAGTTAGCTACCCACATAGGCGTTTGGGAACAAAAATAATGAATGCCAAAAATTTGTAAAATACTTTATTAAAATAATAAATAAAGGTTGCAAAATAGTGAACTCGCAGCAAATATTTGAGCATAGTGTCGCAGTGATCTGCCTGCTTCCGCCCAAAGCGACCGTGTGCCGTCCATGCTACACATAAAGCATAAACACCAAAACGTGATATCAACTTAACACATTAAACCATCAAAAAACAATACAGCAATATAGGCCTACGCCTTTAGTACACCTACGCGTTCGTATGCGGCAGCGAAACAACAAAAAAACTGTAAGTAGTATGGCAGAATTTCGCATACGCTATGTCTCACTCTAGCACTAGCTACATGAAATAGTTGCGTCCTTGTCGGTATTGTTTCGCAAGGAACTGCGAAATCGTCGTTACACAGACGCAGACGTTTCCTAGCAGTGTTTCACTATAATTGCTACCGCAGTAGTGTCGCAGTGACTCGCTGCCGCATACGAACGCGTAGGTGTACTAAAGCCAAGCTCAATACCGTATTGCGAATTCGCAGAGCGAACTGCTATAACCATCTTGCGACGCGAAGTCTTTAACATTTCGAGCATGCAATGCAATGTCGCGTCGCCGGTTTGAGTTTCGGCCTTAAACCGGGAACACACTTGTAAAGCTATCCATTCATTTCGTTCACGAATTGAATAGCATTAATTTTCATTAGCATTGAATTAACTATTAATTAAAAGATAGCATTAAATTAACTATTTATTTTAAAAATGCATCCATTATCAATGATTCACTGTGTGCCGTCAAATCGACAAACAGCTCAGTAAAGTACGGAATTTTTAATCAGTTTCTATTCGGCTGTAATGGACGCAAGCCTTTACATCCCTGAGCAGAAACTACAATACCTAACAAAACGTCGCGTTTATGTGTTTGTGGTGAGTTTTTGGTCGTAACTAGTAATGTATTACGATTTGGTCTGAAGTATGGCGAGAATCAAGGGTGTCCCGGTACTATAGAATCTAGTGCTACACATCATGTTTTGACAGACGCTCAAAAATATCACCTATTTTTCAATAGCCAAATAATAAGAAAAAGTCAGGGATCTCCATGTACCAGGGGCTATAGGATACATATTATATAATCAAGGCTTTGGTTAGACTATACCAAATCCTATACCCTATTCTTTAGAAAAACTGTAATTACACGGTTCTTTGATATTGGGATCCTCTGATTTAGTTTATTACCTAGGTGAATCCTGTAGGCAGAACGGCGCAAATTCCTAAATAATTCATCCCTTACCCTTTATACCGTTTATTTTGAAAATAAGTTGAGTTGACGTGTGTTTCATCTAATACTAAATACAGGTTATCTTTAATTCCATAATTGTATAATCTGTTCCTGTCAACGATTAATTCTAACGGCTAAGGTTCTATTTTTCTTTAATACTCTCTACAACAGGTTTCTAAAATAGATTCAAAAGTTTTCTAATAAGCATTTCGTCTGTCAACTCAACTTATTCGCATTTATTTTGTGTAGCGTGTGCCAAGGTTCCTTACAGTAAAATTGCTAATATAAATATGTTAGTGATTTTTATACAAATACAATATTTAAAATTGTTAATATCATTTGTTCGACTTACACAACACAAGTATTACATGGTACACAAAATGAAAATTGTAGTAAATGCACATAAAAAAAAAAACAAAACCGAAATTAATAAATGACACTGGATTTCAAGAACTGTATGGTAACATCATGATTAAGACTCATATTATACCTGATCATAAAAATTATATTTACACATAAACCTGAGACAATCCATATCCATACTAATATTATAAATGCGAAAGTGTGTCTGTCTGTCTGTCTGTCTGTCTGTCTGCTACGCTTTCACGGCCCACCTGTTGAACCGATTTTGATGAAATTTGGTACAGGGGTAGATGGTATCCCGGGGAAGGACATAGGCTACTTTTTATCCCGGAAAAATAAAGAGTTCCCGCGGGAATAAAAAAAAACTGTCTCTTCACCCGATTTTGATAAAATTTGGTACAGGGGTAGATGGTTTCCCGGGGAAGGACATAGGCTACTTTTTATCCCGGAAAATTAAAGAGTTCCCGCGGGAATCAAAAATCTTAACCCACGCGGACGAAGTCGCGGGAATCATCTAGTTTGTACATAAAGCAGTAAAACAACACCATACCGAGAACATGATTCATTCATTGTATGTACAATAGTTCACTTCGCTACAAGCAATGTTAACTTTAAAACATTTAAAATGACTTACTGCCGTCTTAAATTATTATATTATATACATCAAAGGAAAAAATTATACTTATCTCCGAAACCGATAGACATTTACAAGATAACTATTAATTCAACAATTCATAGTCTAGTGTTTGTACTTAAAATAATGTAAGGCATTCGATGATACAATTGTCAAGGTCGAATGGGACGTTGTGCAAGACGATTAAAATCTTAATGAATACGGATAAAACTTGTCACCAGCTTCCTACTCAATACACATTGTGACGTATACGAGAATGCCGAGCGAGTCATGAGTAAAACTATCAAATCCATTTGCATTCAAAGCAAAACATCAAATCGAAAGATAATTATTAACTCAGTAATTTGGTGCTCAAAAAGGGGGTTACCTGGAAAGTTTCTCGGGAGTTTTGAAAATTGGTGTGTTTTATAGATTTCGACGTGCTCTTTCCGAATTTCCACTTTGCCACCTCGTATCTTTGCCGCTCGCGCCGTCATATTGGAAAAATGGCGCCCAAAAGCTATAATAATGACAATAACTCCTTTCCAACTAATTTTACGATGAAAATAGTCATGTAATAAATTAAACTAGAGAAAATTTCCTACAATTTATGTTGAAAAGGGAATTTAGGTTTTGGTTTGCGGCTCTCGTACGATGAAACTATTGATTTAACAAAAAAAAAGTTACCTACCACATAAATTTCAACAAATTTTCTCGAGTTTAATTTAGTATATACCTATTTTCATCGTAAAATTAGTCCGAAAGGAGTTATTGTCAAAAAACTGTTTTTGGGCGCCAATTTTCCAATATGGCGGCGCGAGCGGCAAAGATACGAGGTGGCAAAGTGGAAATTCGGAAAGAGCACGTCGAAATCTATAAAATACACCAATTTTCAAAATTCCCGAGAAACTTTCCTGGTAAAACTACCAAATGACCGTATTATATTCTCAGGGTAAATCGGTACCTAGTAACAATGATTTGGACTCGGAGACGTAGCGGCGTAATGACTAGCGCACATCGAGGCAGGCCGAAACCAACCCCCAGTGCGAAGTATTGTACATTTTTCATGAAGTTAAATGTTATTTTTTTTATAATATATAATATGTACAAATGTTCCGGTGGGACCCGCTTAAGTATAGACAGGTTTTATACGTAGAGACCCCAGGGCAATTTTAAGGTCGGGTTCTAAGAATGTCGCAAAAGCTAACAATAACTTTTAAACTAAGGGGACCCGAAACGGTACCAATGTCGGCTAAGGCGGTTGAGACTGCCTCAACTCTAATTAAAGCTAGCGGTAAGTTGAGAGGAGAGGGGAATACAATTGCGGGAAGTATTGAGGTCACCAGATTTGGCTAAGCAATGTTAACCCTATTACATGACTGGGAAGCCCCTCCATGCCTCAAATGACACGGTCATCATCATCGTCACGACGAAGATAACAATCGTTACCACCTCGAACAGTTTAGTCTAACCTAATATATTTGGATTGACCTAAACAGCTTGCGACAACCGATACCCTTTTTAGGCTGCCGCTAAAATCGCGGAATCTCGGATTATAGGAAGAAATCGAAAGTATCAAAACTTCGATTGTACTCGTAACAGTTTGACAGTTTAAAAAAAGTTTGACAGTAAAAGGAAACACGATATATTATAAGCTGTAGTATAAGAATGACAGGATCAAGACGAGATCCGAATGTAACTCAGAGATGGTTACATTGGCGACGTATCCGGTATCCGGACGGAGGGCGGCCGAGTACAGTACACTTACTCTGAGTTTTTAACCAACTTCCAAAAAAGGAGGAGGTTCTCAATTCGTCGCGTATATTTACATTTCAAATTCAAGTGATCGTAATTGAGCGTTCGATCACATTAACGTTAAAGTAAAATGAACCTTAACTGCATTGGTTTAGAGCTCATTTCATAATTTCGTGTATTTATTCACATACCTACTGAATTTGTGACGCTAATGTGATCGAACGTTCAATACGATCAGTCGAATTTGCAATGTAAAAACTCAGAGTAAGCACACAGGGCTGCCACAGCTGAGCGGTGGAGGAAGCGCGGGGCGAGGCGCGCGCGCACTAGGGCAGCGGCCGCCGCCGTACGAATGCGTCCGCAGCCGATGACGCGTATGAGTTGGGCACCACAGCGCCTTCTTCGTGCTTGTAGCCGTTCTTAACATCTAGGGAACTGCTTTCGTCCATCACCGTCTGTGAAGCAATATTTAATAACAGATATATGGTATGCCGTCATTAAGTAGTGGGTTTTTCTGGGTTAGGAAGTTGGCGGTGTGTCACCCCCGTGCCTCGGAGAGCACGTCAAGCCGTCGGTCCCGGCTATTACCACTAACATGATAACAATCGTTCAAGCTCGTCAACCCGCATTGGAGCAGCGTCGTGGGGCTAAACTCTAATTCCCTCTCTCCTATGAGAGTGGAGGCCTGTGCCCGTCAGTGAGACGTTAATGGGTTGTAATGGATGGATGGATGGATATTGTATGCTAGTGTGTGTGCTCGATATACCTATGCGTTCTTTGATGATGAAAGACGCGCATCTGTCATCAGATTGAGTTGCAACGTTGTAGGTGCAGTTGTATTCGACACTTCCGTGAAGGATAGTAATAGTTAGCGTGCGTAGCCGGGTATCCGCTAGTATTTACTACTGCATAATAGCCGGCGCGCGTAAAAACCAAGCCGTGGTTCTTATAATAGTTTTATTATTACAGTAGCAGGTATTAATTAAATATACCTATAGGTGATTTAGAGACTGGTTACTCGTAATAAAATAAAATTAGGTATTTTAAAATCTAAGACACATCAAGGTTAGGAGTTCTAACAATTGTTTTTCTCTACTGATCTTTTAAATGTGATGGTCATGTTATCTATTAATTGGTGCTAACGCAACGAGCGTATAATATGTCACCTAAATTTTTGTCTCAACACGTAATAGAAAGCAATAAAATATACAGCGAAAATATTCTCGTGTGTTGCATGTGTCCGAGCGATTGCTAAAGCATTATATAATACGTGTATATTGAAATCAGTTTGGTTCACGGTTGCAAAACTATGTTGGCGGAATCGGTGACGGTCACTATTTAAATAAATGCAAAAATAATTTGTTGATTCGTATCATTTTACTAAGTAATAAATGGAAATTATTTTGCCAAGTCCGGATTGGGTAGACACTAGCTCAGCCAGTTTCAAGTGGAAAGCAGGTTTTTTATGAAAACATACAATTATTGATTTAAAATCGAATAAGACCATTTACTTTGATTGTGTATAGTTGTTATTAAGCTGTTTACATTAGGGCAATCTTCTAAATCAATGTATTTTAAAATAAAAATTTCTAGTTCTTAAATTTGAAAGCTCGATGAAAAAAGAATTGTCGGAAAATTATTAACTACTAGATGATGCCCGCGACTTCGTTCGCGTGGATTAAGGTTTTTTGATTCCCGCGGGAACTCTTTAATTCTCCGACATAAAAAGTAGCCTATGTCCATCCCCGGATATCAAACTATACCTATACCAAATTTAATTAAAATCGGTTGAACAGATGAGCCGTGAAAGCGTAGCAGACAGACAGACACATTTTCGCATTTATATTATTAGTATGGATACCTTATACCTATTATGTTATGAAAACAATTAGGAATATAAAATGGTTCTGCGATCTCATTCATTTTATTTCGAATAACTAGTGGAATGCTAATATACTCATTAAATTTTTTTTATACTTTGGCAATAATCGTTGAAAAATACCACTGGCAAAAGTTTTTTGTTTCCAGTGGACGCGTTTAACCATCATAATAATATATAGATAATTAAGCACGGGCAGCCGGCACCGGCAGCGGCCTCTTCTGCGTTGGACAATTTTTTAAACAACAGTATTGAAGTGAAACTTCTTTAGAATAGTTGTGATTTGAAAATTCGATGAAAGCGACACTAAAAAGAGACAAACATATTCATAATAGGATTTAGCCTGCGAGAGAATGAGGTAGAATACAAGTTATATTTGTCTCATTCTCCTCATTCTCTCGCAGGCTACTTTTCAGAAGCTTCACTTCTGCCGTGTGTGAATTGCACACACGCACATTTTTTATTTTACTTTTTTTTATGTAAGTTGCTAGCAACTCACGCAATATTGCCTATCATAATATAACTAAGATATAATTTGCATATTCAGTGGCAGTACCTTGAACGTTAATAATTTAGCATTCAACTAATTAGCAACAAAAATGGATATCCTCATTCTTACTATTTAAATATACCTTGAACGTATGTATAAAGTCCAATCCAATAAACACGGTCGGTCAACGTACTAAAAAATAACGAAAACATTAACATATATATCAATACGTTCTCATTGACAATGAATAAAATAAATATTAATGTATTAAAATAAAACTATGTCACCTTTTTTACAAATGGTCGACATTCTAAGTATAAATACTGAATTATGTATGACGTTACATGTGTACCGAGTTTTAACACATGAGGATTCCCGACCTCGTTGAACAAAAACAAAAAATATATCGTTTGTTAATTTGATAATTAATTCACAGATGATCTAGACAAGGAAGATATAATTAACTTGTTAAAAACAGTTAGGTACCTAAATATTTTAATAATTGTACTTTTTATAATCATTAATACTATTAAAGTAGGTAACAAAATAAAACTTTGTATTAAGTATTTTTGCCTTAAGCGGTTTTACTAACGAGGTATTTAAAATGGGTTTTATATTGATTTCGTACTTTTGACCTGACTATAATAATTATGGTAATGAGACGAGTTAACGATCATTGCTGGTATTGAAGAAAAGCGGTATAATCTAGTAGACAAGCTACCGAATAGGTAAGAATACCGTCTGATTTTACCATTATCTATACTAATATTAGAAAGAGGTAAAGTTTGTGAGTTTGTGAGGTTGTAGGGGATAATCTCTGGATCCAATGAACCGATTTTAAAAATTCTGGTACCAATAGAAAGCCACATTACCTATTTGTGAGTGTAATACGCTTATATTAACCCGAAAAATTAGGGAGTTCCTGTGGGAATTTGAAAAACTTATTTCACGCGGACGAAGTCGCGGGCATCTGCTAGTAAGTGATAATTTTTGAGAAATATATATATATCTTAGAAGGACAGGAGCTGGTTAATAAAACAGGATAGCCAATGCCCGAAGCCCCGACGCAACTTCATTCGTCTTAGTCATCTCTCAAGTTTGCCAAGAGGTTTGATTCAAAGGCCTTTGAACCTTCGACCTGAGTCAATAATGGTCGAATATAATTATGTTGGAAGACCTTACTTTAGTTTAGAGGGTTAGCTATTAAGGCTCTAGGGTTTCGAAAAAATCGTGTGTTAATGTTCGAAGGGCTTTAGCATTGACTAGTCCAACTAGGAGCAGCAGCCATTTCCCATAGCACGTAATAAATTGTCGAGGTATTTTATAGTACTAAATTTGACTTCTGAAGTTTTGACGACCCCCTGGCACAGTGTTAAGCGCTGTTGTCTTAACGTGCGGAGGTCCCGGGTCCGATCTGCGCGGGGTCAATATGGGAGTTTATAATTTCTTAATTTTCCTTGGTCTTGCCTGGTGGGAGTTTTCGGCCGTGGCTAATTACCACCCTTGGTAGGGTGGTCTTAGCTGGTGCAAAGACTTGCCGCTAAGCGAATTAGCGTTCCGGTACGATGCCGTGTAGAAACCGATTTCGAGACAAGTTATTCCGCTACCATCTTTGACTGCATTATCACTTACCATCAGGTGAGATCGCAGTCAAGGGATAATTTGCGGAGAATTAAAAAAAAAAGTTTGAACTACCTATATGAAATGGTTCCATGGGTGCTAGGGTTTATCAAAACATGAGTGTGAGTTTAAACACCGAGCGCAGCGAATTTTTTAATAATATCACACAAAGATGAAGTTTTACTTCAGAATAAATGACTACTTACCATGCAAAGGCCGTTGGTCCTGTTTGTTTTGCCGCCGGCCTTAGTGTATCGTGCCTTGTAGAAGTCGCTGAACAGGGATAAGAACAGAAAGCCGTGCATCGCGATCCAGTACACGAAGACGCGCGGGTACTGGCAAGACGGCCGGAACAGAACCTGCAGCTGGTGACTGAAGATCAGGACGAATTGCACCTGCGGCCAAACAAAACCAATGTATTAAGCGAAGTCTTCAAGATAAATTCTAAATTTAAAAAAGAAAAAATTTTTTTTTAAAATCTCCTTTTAACCTATTTTATCATGCATGTTGAGTTAGTGTGAAAGTGTGTAATCAATGGTAGTCATAAGATTATATAACCAAGTTGTAATAAAATAAGACAAAAGATCATTCTATTACCGTTGGCTTCCTATTAAATAAAAATAAAATAAAATGGGTCGATTGTGGAGAATCTGCATCAATCATTGCTATAAACATAAAGTTTGTGATTTTTAAAGTAATCTTTTCTTGCAGCGGATTTGGGCCAAAAGCGAAAAACTTTTAGTCAACCAGTTACTTAATTAAATTATACCTATTAAACAGGGTGGAAAAAACGAACGGGCCACGGAGGAAAAGTACTCACGTAAAAGAGAATGGAAAAAATATTTTTTGTCTGTTATCAAATATTCATTAATTACTAACAAGGTTTTTTTGATGAAGGTAAAGTTGAACTCGGCAAATAACACTAGCCTAGGAAAATAAATAAATAAGCAAGGAACTACGTTTATTAGTGTCATGGTTACAAGCAAAGGATAGCAAGCTTTATTGTATTCACCTGAGCGCAGCCTTTTCAAATGTATTTTCTAAACAAGATTACTGGCAAATAACTTTAAACCGACGAAATTAAAGCATCACCACAGAAAACGGATTAATTAGTATTTTTTGTCATCTAGGTACAATTTTATATTTTGTGACCTGGAATTCAAAGATTAATGTACCTAATTGTTACATTTAACTTTAGTCGAAATAGCTCATAATAAATTAATATTTTGTGAATTATTTATGAAGGTTATATACATAACGAATGTTACATGACCCTGCATAAATAATATTAATAGGTAATATAATAACTATTCAAAATTAACGTTCGCAAACAAAGTAAAACTAGGAAAATATACCTAACACCCCTAACCTGAACTTGATGAGGCGTATAAAGATGAATATTGACCACTATATTAAATAATAAATATAATATTATGTACATAGTCAAAATATCAAGGTACACCTGTATAGTGTTCGTGTTGTACCCTAAAATCTAAATTTATGTACAGTATACAGATCGCGTCAAACTTAAATGCGTCTCGAGTGAAGTTAGCACCGTGAGATCGCGCATTTACAGTCGCGTACTAAAACACTAATAGCGTACTGTACCCATAATATAAACTAGATGCACACAGAATACTTTAAAAAAATCTATCTATGACATATTCATACTAATATTATAAATAAGGACTGAAACAGTAACCGAAATAAGGGGTATAAACACTGTTTTTTGAAACTGTTATAAAACAGAAACACTTATAACTTAAACAGAAACGATACTGTAACCCAATAAATCTGTAACCGTTTATTTCTGTTAATAAGTGTTTTTATCTGTAACCCTAATAGGTACATGCCCTAACAAACTGCACGGTGAGACAACGCGTTCTTCTCACTTCATCGGACTTCACACATACTGACACAACATACCCATGTTCTTCTTAAAACAATTGCAACCAACGGTGCTAGACCTTAGATTCAAATTTGAATACACGTCAACAGTAAATTTGGCAACGTCGCTATTTCGGTTACAGATTAAAATACTTTCATTGCTGTTACAGAATCGTTTCTGTTACAGAAATATAAGTGTTTCGGGTTAACAGAATTAAAAACTCATTCAAAAGGGTTACAGATTCGATTCTGTTACACTTTCATTCTATAACACTTATATTTCTGTAACCTTTATGAGTCTGTTTTTCAATCCCTGATTATAAATGCGATGAAAGTGCGTTTGTTTGTTGGTTTGTCCATCAATCACGCCGCAACAGAGCAACGGTTCGACGAGATTCTTTGAAGAAACCTTAAAGTCGCGGGCATCAAATAGAATTAACTATATATTATCAAGAATGTAAGATACATAATATTAGATATACGTGACAACCGTGACAGGTCATGACAACTAAAATTGACCCCGTTTCGTAGGCTGAGTATTTATATTGATTAATAATTACGTCTTAATATTAGTGAAAATTCAATAATCAACAACGAACGATATTGACAAAATTAACAAAAAAAAAAACTTAAAACTTCTTTACACGACTGTACAAAGTAAGTAAGCCTCTCCGTTTTACTTTAAACGTGTACCTACTGTGTACTGTGCAACCGCAAAGATGAACTTCAGAGGGGCATTTAAGATTAAACAGAACTACTGTACCTGAATAATATTATGATCTCATGCCATAACTTCATAAGTCAAGCAAGCGGCTGCTAATTGGATATACAAATCTTTAGTGTCATCTTACACCTGTTGACGATTCAACACTGCGCAACGGTCAATAGTACGTGCGGGTGCGTTGTACTTTAGCTTTAATTACCATAAATTCGTATATTTTCAGTAGTAGTAGTAGTAGTAGTAGTTTCTTCGTATATTCTAGTAGGGTTGTAACGCAGGCTTTCTTAGCGGAAGCAGAGGCAGATGCGGAGGTGAAGGGGCTTTTCCTCCGCGGATGCGGAGGTTAACGAAAGCGGAGGCGGAGGTGGATTTCTCCGATCACATCGTCCATTATCTGTGCTTTAGGTTGCGATGAATCCCACATTTGTTTTTTTTTGAGGATTCTTCTAAGGACAGTTGCCTTTTTGCTTGTTGTAATGGTGTTACTGACGTCACCTGCTTCGATTTGTACCTCCCGCATTGTAAGTCAACGCAAATAAAGCTCCGTTACAACTCCGCAAAAAAACAGCGGAGGCGGATGCGGATTCCGTTACAAGCCTAATTTCTAGCACTATTCGTCAGCTGTCCATCACCAGGAGCTAAGCGTGTCGCAGTGGTAAAATAAGAGGTTTGACAGCGCTCCATTCTTGGGACCTTCTTAAGGGAAAATTATAAAGATGTATTTGTAACCATCGCAATCACCTCTCGTTTGATTGACTTTTTCGGGATTGGAAAATATACTGTGCCAAGAATACCATCAGAAGAATACCATCAGTTCAGCCAATGACAGGTCACAACCATGAACCATTGAGATTGTAGCATTGTATTGTATAGTAGCATAGATTGATGGCTAGTGGCTACAGCTTTTTCATAATCGGGCTGCGGATCTATAAGCCCCCGGTGGGTACTGGGTACAAACAGCTGACGTTCTGATAACTCGCGAAGGGAATGCAAATATACCAGAGGCTTAGTACCATCGTTTTAAACATTATTATATTTAAAATACGCACCTTGATGTCCCTAAAATAAGAATTATTATTATTCTGAGACGAGCGTTATCACCGTTAGACAAATTAAAAAAAATGTAAAGGAACACTTGTTGTGTCGAGGCTGATACCTAGGTAACACTGAAAATGTTTAGAAAATGAAAAACGGCTTAAGGTAGAAAGTTGCCAATACTTTTATTGTTTTTCGAAGTAATCTCCGTTAATCTCTACACATCGATGGAACCACTGAGAAAAGCAGTAGGCCCATTCTTCCTTAGGGGTCTCTTCTATGGCATTTTCGTACGCTTTCACCGCATCTTCAGGGCTCGTAAAGCGAATACCTTGAATTTTATCTTTAGTTCTTGGGAATAAATAAAGTCACAGGGCGCCAGGTCAGGACTGTATGGCGGATGACTCATTATCTCGACACCTGCCATAGTCAAATATTCATTCCGTTTTGCGGAGTGTGCTGAAGCATTGTCGTGGTGAAGGAGGATCCTGCTTCGAGGGCGCTGCTGTCGAATTTTTTCCAAGACAACAGGCAAACAGCGATTGACATACCAGTCTGCAGTAACTGTCCTTCCATCTTCTAGCACAACTGTCGCAATGAGGCGCTGAATGAGGCAATCATCTTTTTTCCTTGACTTCTTCCTTTCTTTACCTTAGTTGGCCGATCCTCGAAAGGAAACACCCATTGAGATGATTGTCTTTTGGTTTCGGGTTCGTAGCAATATATCTAGCTTTCATCACCTGTGACGATGTCAAATACAGCATTTGAGTCACCGCCGTTGAACTTATCCAACATTTGGCGACACCAGTCCATGCGAAGGTGTTTCTGGTCGTCGGTTAAAGTAAGGGGAATCCATCTGGTACAAAGCTTCCTGACGCCTAAATGTTCGTGTAATATTTTTTGAACTTTACTCATACCAATGCCTAGGCTTGCCCGTATCTGCTGATAGGCCACTCTCTTATCTTCCTCTATCATGCGTCGCACAGCACTGATGTTATCTTCAGTAGTCGCTATTAAAGGACGTCCCTCACGCGGATCATCATTGAGATTGCTACATCCACGCTTAAACTCGTTAAACCAATTGTAAATAGTGGCACGAGATGGGGCTTCATTAAGAAATGCTAATCGCAGCCTATCATAGCTTTGTTGTTGAGTAAGCCCACAACGAAAGTCATAATAAATCATTGACCGAAAATTTTCTCGCGTTAGGTTCATTATCACGTGTAACAAGAGTTTTAGATTTGCCGCCAATTCACAAAAACAAATGAATGCAATATACTACATTAGGTTACCAAAGAGTTCTAAAATTGAAATTCAAAAAAAGTTTTCATTAGCAATGTTTCTAACTGGCCAGTTCTAAACATTTTTATTGTTACCCACGTATTATACAATTGATGAATTTCTTAATGACAAAGTTGTAATGGATGTTATCGACGAGACGTTGCGTCCAGGGGCCATACTGCCAACGCTTTAAGCCATATTGTTTCATTATTGTTGACTTTCGTGTTTTAGAATTATAATCCTTATTTTAGAAACACATGGTACGTGATATCAAACTTGTCATTTTAAGTAATATTATTTAAGTGTTACTTTAAGCGTTGGCAGTATGGCCCCAGCGCCCCACAGGATGGTATACCGAATAATAACTTGCACAACTGTAAATGTATACCCCTACATTATGTAACATTTTGAATAGAGCAACTGCTGAGTTCCTTGACATGAGGTACCATAAGAGAAACATGTATGTCCAATATTAAATAAACAAATTAAGCTTAACAATATTAAAATAATACTGTTTTAAGCGATGGAAGTAAGTAAGATGGAAGTTTTCGGGTATAAGAGCAACATAAACACACTACGCAACACGACAGGCAGATTACGTATTTTCCATAAGATGCAGTTGTATGGCGCGGACGTTTTGGTTTGTCCTGTTCGTAGTGTGCCTTCGCCCTAAAATGTTGCTGCTGTGTTATTTGAAGGTTATCAACTATGATGATTAATATTTAGAATACCTATGCTGGATAAAAGTAATCAGTAAATCATTCAAATTATATTGTCATGTTTCGCAGAAGGCTATTAAGTACTATTGAAAATATAAAAAGATGTTTTATTTAAGTACTGACCTTTGGGCATAGAAATTTCATTAATTAGCACTGATGATTCGGCAAATACAACTGAATTTTTTAGTGAGCATCCAAAAATCTAAGTTTGTCTCTATATATTACTTAGTTATCGAAAATTATTTGCTGTTGGAATTAAATTAAAATACATAAGTAATTAGGATGTGTGCCCCAAGCTTAATATAATGCTAGCATAATCGGTTCTCTGCAATATTTCTATAAAAAAAAGGTTTTTTAAAAATGTTATTTGCCCTTCGCAAGTTTCAGCTAGTAGTACTTAAATAAGTTATACTAGCTAATGCCCGCGACTTCGTCCGCGTGGATTAAGTTTTTTCAATTCCCACGGGAACTTCCCCGGGATACAACCTATCTCTGTACCAAATTTCATCAAAATCGGTTGAACAGGTGGGCCGTGAAAGCGTAGCAGACATACACACAAACTTTCGCATTTATAATATTAGTATGGATTTTACTGAAAAGGTAAACAAAGAGACCTTCGCTTCGCTCGGTGAAATATTACTTCTCCATGAGTTACTTACATTTATTCTATAAAACTTGGGATCTCGGAAATAATTAATTTATCAGCTGTCATCAGATATTAAAGGCAAAGTACGAGGTAGCGAGCACACTAACGTTTAATTGCATTTCCTTAACAAATTTTCCTCGTTGAATCATAAGGGTATTTTCGAATCTGCCATAAACACGCCACATAAAGTTGTTTGGGCATGTAACATTTTATGAAAACGAGACTTTCCTGGCGCAGTAGTCTAATGGTAGGGTCTCCCGTAGGACTCTTGGTATATGCTTTGTATAGGCAAATTTTTCTGCTTATGGTAGGCTTCAGCAGTGGCTGTCAAGCGATTTATTGGAGGTGAACGATGAGAGATGTTTTTGGCCCCCTCTTACAATGAAATAAAATTTGCTGTAAGGGGAGTAATAAAACTTCAATATTTAAAGTCCATAGCATAATATGTACCTAGTTGCTGATTATGAGCGGCTGTTTCGGAAGGGGAGTCGGGCGAAGTCGCTATGGAATCCTTGGTAGGGTTCCGTAGTAAGACACAGAACCCTTATATTATTTTCTAGTCTAGTCGGCATGTCCACTTGCCTGCATGTCATTACTTATATTTAAAAAAACAAGGTACCTCGATAAATAGGTATTTTAAAATAAAATTTTATGAGGTTTCTTAAACAGTTTTGAAAAACAAAACTACAGATCGCGCGTGTTGAATGCAGAGTTTATTCTGCATTCAACTCGCGCGCGAACCATACGTTACGTTATGCAGTACGCATAGTTACATATATATGAAATAATGACGTCAACGTTTTTAGCAGCCAGTGCATTTACACATTTAAATAATTTATTGTTAATGTAAAATCCAAGCGGTTCAAGAATAATGGCAAAATGCGAGCTAAAGGTTATAACGCAAAATAGCGAAGCCACTGAATGATGTTTATTATTAAGCTTCAGACCTATTAAACCTGATACAATGTCACAGACTTGTTTGCTATTAGCGTAGAATGAGGAAATTATAATTAAATTTCAATTACATAGATGATAGAAGAACTTATTTATATCCCAGCAAATGTTTTAGTTTTTTTTGTTTATTTGCAAGTAAAAAAAAAGAGAAACAGATAATGTTTTAGACTAAGGGCTCAGCCCACTTCAGACAATGGGTGGCGACTTTTGTCGACATAAAATGAAACATACAGCTTGCAGTATTGAAACGCACATGTCCTAAAAAAGTAGGTCAAAAACAAAATCAGCCGATTCGATTGTGGGTGGAAAATGTAAGGAAGTTGGGGATAAAGTCGGCCCGATCATTGGACCTACAAAAATTCTGACATGCGGGTAGACCTTAGACGAATAAATTTAAATAAAATATTACATTTGTCATAGAAACTTAGGTCCTATAAAATATTCACATTTTATAGTTTTAATAACTAAGTGAATAAACTTGGACTCATCAATGCATGCTGTTATTCTGTAAATGGATGTCGGAAGCCTAAGAACCTTCGTCGGGAAAAAGCGAAGTTATTAAAAATAAAACTTAAAAAAAAGTAAATAGACTTAGAAAGCACTCAAAAGCATTAAATATTTTTAAAAACTTTCATTAAATTTACTCTTAGCCAATGAACAAAAACTCAAAATTTATATTGTAATTTAGTTTTTGCCAAATGAATGGTTCTTGTCCAAATAATTAAGTCCTTATATTCCGTTATCTACTTAGAAGATATTTTTCTGTACGGTTTGGCGTTTAATTTTTCGCAATTAAGTGCGTTTTAAGCATAAAAATTGGAATTGCTTTGAAGGTGACGAAAAACATCATAAGGAAACCAGAGAGCTCTCTCCATAACATTACTAAGGTGTGTGAAGTCGGCAAATCCGTACTTGACCATAAGAGTGACTTTCCAACAGAGACGTGCTAGATTGCTAACCTAAGGATATGTGTCAAACCCACCAATTGGAGCGCTTCATTTAACATGTAGCGATCTAAACTATAAAAATGAAGCGCTCATATTTTAGGGTTTAACACACATCCTTAGCTTAGCAACGTAGCACATATCTGGTGGCAAGACTTACCTTCGTATTTTGAGAGACCCGTGCTTAAAAGTGGGCCGGCAAAGGAATGAGAATAGACACATTCTAGCCTTTAGAGTTTAGATGAATAACGCCAACATGAAATAGCATGAACATGCTTGATAAAAATGTCTACGCAAGACCGACAATGAGTCGATGTAATACAACGACCTCAATTAGCATAGACGGGCCCTGTCAAACAAAGAATGTGAACTTATTTTACTAACGCCATCTAGTCTGAAAAGCGGGGCAGCGCTATGGCGGGGACAAATACAGGCTTATACAGATGTGGCACCCAATTTTACCATTGAAAATGGTTAACAGATGCAAATCGCCTGAGACGTATTTATGGCTATAGCTCTGAGGATTTTGGGAGGATCGAGATGGAAATAGTACCAAGAGTTGAGGAATTTATCGTGACACGTGTGAGCGTTTGAATTTTGAAATTCGGCTGGTAGCTTTTTTAAGAATTTTGAAAAATTGAAAATTAGTCGGGATTTTTGGGGGTGTTTGTTTACTAAATTTAAATATTTCCGTAAAAACCCACTTAAGAAAAAATGACAAAAAGGGTCCTAGGGTATTAGTTTAGCTACAAAATGGCGAAAAAAAAATTGAGAATCGGTTAATAATTGTGACCTGTAGTCCCTTTAGATTTGGAATTGTAGAAAATATAAAAAGTGATGTAGCTCCTAATATGATTATTGACCGATAGCCATGGTAATGGTGTTAACAGATGCGGATGCAGGCGAGAAGTGCTTTTTCGTAAATTTTTGTATTCATTTTTAATGCTCCGATTCTTGCAGGGACTGCGAAATCTGTGAATTTTTTTCTATGAAAGGGCCCATCTAGTACCTACATATATATCGATGACGTAATACCATAGAATGTTAGACTGGAACGCGGTACTCACCATCTGGAAGGCGGTGAGGTACTTCTTCCACCATATGTACTTCTGGTACTTGGGGCCCATCGCTGACACCATGTAATAGAAGTACATGACGATGTGCACAAACGTGTTCAGCAGAGCGAAGAATGTACTGTGGCCACCTGTAGCAAATGGAAACAAGATTATATTTAATATATATTTAGCTAGCTCATGTCGACTCGTTGCGGCGTGATTGAAGGACAAACCAACAAACAAACACACTTTCGCATTTATAATATTAGTATGAAGTTCATTTAAAGTAAATAGGTCGGTGACCGTAACTATGCTATCCATTGATTTATTGATGTATTTGGTGGTACGAAGCGAGTTTCGCATGACGTCATATACCAAGACACATCCGCTCCACAGTCGTTTGATGACGCGAAACAAATTGACAAATATGTTGATATTATTTGATTGTTTTATTTTCAAAGACATGATAAAGTTCGCACGCTTTCGGTAGACAAGTATGGTAGGTAGGTATGGATATTACATCGTTAATAGCGAACTGATATTGACGAATCTTATAAGTATCACTTAGCTAAAAAATCGTTCAAATAAGGAAATAGGTATGTTTATTTATTTATATTCATTCTAGCGGATGCTCGCAACTTCTGCCGCGTTATTTTTTTTTAACTTTTGAATTTTAAGGCCCTTTCGGCGGTTGAGCCTTGAAAAGATAACAACCAGATATAATTGTACTAGATGATGACTGGGTTTTTCTGACTAGAAATTCTCAGTATTAGCCCGGAGTTAGGAAGTTGGCGGTGTTTCACCCCCGTGCCTCGGAGAGCACGTTAATCCATCGGTATCGGTTCGTCGCCTGAGGAATTATTGCTGGCTTTATTGCCTAGACTAAGAGAGAATAGTATAGTTACATACCAGGCGCAAATTTAAGCCCGAACCAGACGGACATGGGCATGATGCCGTGGTGGATGACGTGCAGCGTCGACACGTGCTCGTTCTTCTTGCGCAGCACAAAGAACAGCGTGTCGAAAAACTCCGTGAATTTGCTGAAGTAGTACCACCAGCATGTGTTCGCCATCTGCGAATTCATTACAAACTAATTTCTACGAATACAACAGTAAACTAGATGATACCCTCGACTTCGTCACCGTGGATTAAAGGTTTTGATTCCAGCTGGGACTTTTTAATTTTCCGGGATAAAAAATTTACGGTTGTCTGTTTATTTAATCGTATGGCGTTTGGTACATAATAAGCGTTTTTATAAAAAGAACGCTTATTTCGCCTGCAAGTTCGTCGCTCGTTTAGCACCACCCAGGGGACACGTGCAGGGAGGTAGTAGGTAGCTCCTGCGGACGTGAGCGACGGGGCATCCCCCTACGGTTGTCTGTAAAGTCGGTTTACGGACGATAGTTTTACGTGATAACTATAGAAGTTCTCGAAGAAGGCGTTCCAGTAGCAGAACTATTCGAACTGCTAGCTCTGACGTCACACGATCGTGCCTCTCTATCGCTTGTTCCGCGCTCTCACTTGCACGCTCAGGCTCAGGCGGAACGTAACACTTTTTCGTGCGTGCAGCCGGTGTTCATCGATTTATAAGACGTTATCACGTCAAAAAGTAAGTCATTTCCATCCCCGGGATGCAAAAAATCACTACACAAAATTTTGACGAATACGCTTGAACGTGAAAGCGTAGCAGACCGGAATTCTGTATACTTCTTTGTGGGCGAATCACTCAAAAAACATGAGACCGTTGAAACGTACATAGTTTTAAAACGTAGTTTAGACGACCTTCCTGGCGCAGTGCTTAGCGCTGTTGATTTAAAGTGGGAGGCCTCGGGTACTATTCCCGGCAGGGTCAATTTGGGAATTTATAATTTCTGAATTTTCTCTGGTCTGGCCTGGTGGGAGCCGGGGTCTGGGCTTCGGCCGTGACTAGTTACCACCCTACTGGAAAAGACGTACCGCCAAGCGATTTTCCGTTCCGGTAGGATGCCGTGTATTAACCGACTAGGGTATGGGTATGGGTAGGGTATGGGTATGGGTAGGGTATGGGTTTAATATAACTGCCATACCTAGTAACGTGCAGTTTATAGAGGCATAAAAGCTCTGCTTGCCCAAATGGAAATTCGTCACTGCTCATGTTTCCTTATACCAGTCTGTAACTAGGTAGGTACTTATTCTGATTAATCTACCCTAGCCTCAAGCCCTGTGCACGCCACTGGCAATACCCCTAACAGGTTAGCCCGCTACCATCCTACATACAACATACCTGAGATCGCAGTCAAGGGCTAACTCGTAGTGCATTAAAAAATATGCTTAAGACCGTGTTCTTAGCTGATATCGGTTTATTAATACGAGCCTTAGAAGTTAGAAAGCGTAGTAGTAGAAGCGAACACACACACATTTAAGTAGGTACAATAGTATGGCTTCATCAAACAGGATTTCGTATAATTATGTCGAAGCAGTAGGTAAATATTTTATTGTTTAATATACTTCGTTAGACAAAAATTTCACAACTCGCTTGATGAATATCGTTTTGTATGCTCAATTCTTAATTTATAATGATATAGTTAGTTGTAGTGTATAGGTATCCATACTAATCTAATAAATGCGAAAGTGTGTATTTCTGTCTGATAAACCTTTACGTACAATCTTTGTAACCGATTTTGATGAAATTTGGTACCAAGATAGGTTGTACTTGTATCCCGGGGAATATAGCTACTTTTTATCCTGAAAAATTAAGAGTTCCCGTGGGTATCAAAAAACTTAAATCCACGCGTTCTATCTATCTAGTTACTAAATCAAAAAATCGAATTACAATAATTAACGAGTTTAAGATTACAGATATAATAATAATTATATTTGATTAGATAGATGATGCCCGTAAATTCGTCCGCGTTAATTCAGCCTATGTCCTTCCCCGGGATATATCCTATCCCTCTACCAAATTTCATCAAAATCGGTTGAATAGATGGGCCGTGAAAGCGTAGCAGAGAGACACACTTTCGCATTTATAATATTAGTAAGGATGCCCGGTATGAGTTACAATGCCCCGTTTATTTAAATTTTTAACGATTAAATAAACACCTTATTTTCTCTAATTTTTTTTGTTTAGCTACGCTTGTATCTTGAGTAAAGTGTAAGCGGTGCACAATATTAAAATCGACGCAACCATGACACGTCCCCGCCTTGCTCTTGAAGTAGGATTTAACTTTTTTGTTTTTTCAAAGATCCTCGCCACGTAATCCATACTAATATTATAAACAATAATAGATGTAAGTATCCTTACTAATAAATGTGAAAGTGTGTTTGTCTGTTATCTACGCTTTCACGGTCCATCTGTTTAAACGATTTTGATGAAATTTGGTACAGGGGTAGATTGTATCCCGGGGAAGGACAAAGACTGTTTATCCCGGAATATTAAAGAGTTTCCGTGGTAATCAACGCGTCTTGATGGTATTATGGTAGAAGCATTCAGGAAACTGTCAAACTATACGAAGTTTTAACTCGATCAGATGAACGATCCGCGAACGCATTGAGTTTGTAAGGAAGTGTTTTATGATTTATGATTATAAAATTATATTACAATTATATCTTAAAAGTTTATATGTATTCTTAACGGTAACTACATTCATCAATCATTACAAATAACAAGACCAAGCAATACAGAGAAAACAAAAAACAGAATAATAATAACTTGAATAATAAACAATCAATAAATAAATTAACATACATTACTAAAATTACTTTTAAATTGTGTGTATTTTATCTTGATAGTTATTAACTATGCGAAAAAGATTGATTTTTTTACCATGAAGTAAAAAAATAATATAAATTGTTTTTAATTTTAAGGTTAAAAATACTGTCTATAGCGTATCGATACAACGTTTCATCAATATATTTTTTTTTATACTAAATAGTTGAGTAAATTGAATGCTGCATATTACATATTATGTTATAGTCCGAGATCCGCATATACCCCGACCTTCACCGAGCTGGTTAATGGATGAAACCTACTTTTTATTTTTATTTAATAATAGATAAATACGCCTAAAATAGTTTGACTATCAAAATCCGGTCCAGGCTATTTATAAATTAATTAATTTTGATTAAAAAATTTTTTGACGAGTTTATTGTAGCCGATGCTATACCATCGCGTTTGTTATAAAATTACCTATATTTTGATATATATGTCACCGTAAGTATCTTAGGCTATTATGCATTAGCCCAAATCTGTTATTTAGTATGGGCGGTATACCGTCACTGATTGACGTAAGTACCTCGGCTGTCACATTAGTAAACTTCAAAAGTCAAAACAAGACCCCGCTCTAAACAAAAATAATGTATTGTATTCAGCATTAATAATTACCGACGACGATGAAGTGAGACTTTGTGTGACCAGGGGTGGGAGTGGCCCTAAGTTTCGTGACGTCACATTTCAAAATCTTACACATATAATAAAGTGTCAAATTAGAACAATTATTAATGAAAAACTTAAAAATATTTATGTGTATGTTAATTTTTTCAAATGTTCCTTGATTTTCTCAAAAGTTTGATGTTGATTATATTAAAAATATTTCGGAAGTGCTGTTTCAGTTTAATAATTTCCAGATGTAAAATTGCAAGGTCATATGTGACGTCACACGGAGGGGGGAGTATCACAAATGTGACCAACTGTGACAAGAACGGGGAAGGGGTCAAAAAATCACGAAATTAGTGTGACGTACTTTATGGATGACCCCACAGATCACGGAAACAAGGGAGATATGCCTATGAATCAAATTGTATTGAAACCTGCTGTCTCCAGTTTATCCCTACCTATCCCTACTACCTGCTACCAATACAAGCAACTAAATAAATACAATAGACAGGAAGTCTCACTCACTCACACGCATACCGATAGATCAGTGCATGAGGCACGAACAAATATACAATTTATTGTTTACCAAACAGGGTTCAATTTCAATCACCGTGCATCTTACTCACACAAACGTAAAACGTTGTCGATGTGCTGTGCAAATTTCAAATATGATACAATTAGTGGTTGACTAAAATGGATCTATCGATGCTAAATTTCTTCATATTTGGGTTTTTGACAATGACTACCAAAAATAAGATGTAAAAAATCATCTCATATTAGATTATTTTAACCGACTTTCCGAAAAAAGGACGAGGTGAAGGAAGAGTGACATTAAATATATCAATAAATGAGTAATGAGTATCTACGTAAATTGACATTATATTAATTCACCTAGTATATTTTTTATACGTTTCGTCAGCTAAGTCGAGTACTTACATTAAAAAAAATAGTAATAATTATGACTAAAAATATAGTTATAATGAATTTTACTCACGATAGTTTAACCGTTAAAATAGCAATTATTGTTTATTAAGTTATAATTAAGGTACTATTAATTATTTAAAACTATCTAAACAATAACTAAATATTTAATTATTAAACGATCATCGTTTGGTCGTTAAAATATCGACAACTGCATTGTACTCGTACCTGCATCGTCACATCTCTAGTTCACGGCACGCCGACAGCGGCCGAACTACGAAATTTGATCTATCGTGCTAGTGAAAGAATCGGTAAAGAACACTTAACCATTGCGTCGTAAGACTGGCCGATTCATTGATAGATTTCTACTAAGCAAGCAATGGTTTTTGTTCATAATGAGATATAGACTTGTCACTCTATTACATTATGATACCACTAAATAATGTTTTATTGATTTTAATGGAAAATTACAACAATTTATTTGTACTTACGTGTGAAATGAGATGCCATCTTTCATGTAATTCACTTTGCAGCTTGAATTTTTACAAACAACCACTGAACAACGCGGCATTTTGTTAAAAACCGAGAGAAGTGAACCAATCTTTGAATGACATGCGACTAAAGACAAAAACGGCCATCAGGCCTATTTTGTGCCTGATGAGTTCGCACGCAACACGCCCCCTTAGCACATCTCCCTTGTTTCCGTGATCTGTGGATGACCCCATATTACTAAAGTCACTGGTAAAAAGTCTAAAACTTAAAACTATTTGCTGATGTAATTATACGGAAAAATATACCTCCCTACGTTAAAATTAAGAATGATGAAAATAGAATGATAGGAATAATGACGTAAGAATAGCTTAATATTTCATTGGTTTCGTCCCATTGCCGGCCGGTCAATTCGGTAAGTTCATGGTATTTTAAATACTGGTAGTAACAAGGTTTGGTCATTTCTTATTTCACCAGCATAATATCGTTCGCGAAACAAGCTTTATTCGTATACATTTAAAGATTTGAGTGTAAATGTTGGCGTAATTAATTAACTAATAGCTACGATTAAAATAAGAATTTAAAATATACTAATGATATCAATTATTTATTTGTTCTTATCATGGATTACAAGCATGTAAGCATATTTTTAACCGACTTCCAAAAAAGGAGGAGGTTCTCAATTCGGCGAGTTTTTTATTTTTTTAATGTATGTTACCGCATATTCCGTGGTTTCTAAACCGATTTGAAAAATTTTTTTTAGTGTTTAGAGGAAGCTCCCGAGGTGGTCCCATAAAAAAGTCTGACTCCAAATCCTCAATTCTGATGCTGTAGGTCATGAAATCCTCACAACTAGGGAGTTAGGAAGTGGGTGTCAAGCAACGCCTTCATACTAAAACCCCCAAGTCCCAACTCCTCAACTCTAATGCTGTAGAAAAAAGCTAAAAAGTTAAAAATAAAAATTCCTTCCAAAAAACCGCCATTCAAAGCCACTGTAAAGTAAAAAATAATTTTGATTTCTACACACTATGTTTAAGTCGGGCGAGTATAACAAAGATAGGCAAAGTTGACGCATGAGGCTCGCTTTTTTGGAAATAATTTTTAAGTAGATCAAAACACGTTTTGTCATACAGACTAAATGATGTCTTCTAAACTAACTTCGTTCTAACTTCGTTCACGTGAATTTAATTAACACTAAAATATTATTAAATTCAGAAATCAATTTCATCACAATTTTTTAAGCTTAACCAAGAATTCGGATCCGATTAATTGTCACTGGTGTTTCTAAATCAATTTCATGAGTTTTAATTGCTTTTTAATTCAATTATAATGATTACAATTTGTAATCGATTACTTTCCGTAGATGATCACGAATCAATTTCATTAATTTTAATTTTCGCTGATGTTCGCAAATCGATCAAGCCTCTAAGTTGCTTTTTATTTAACATATGACAATAAATTTTTTTAATGAGTTTTGTTGTATTTTTAACTCAACTGTTACGAGTTTAATTCATATTTTACAATATTTTTTCGGCGTATGTGAGATAATAAATATTGATAATTTTAATTCGATCATATTTATGTCAAAATATGTAAGATACTAACCCTCATTGCTCTAGGGCTCCGTGAATAGTCGACGAGTTGACACCTAAAGTCATAGTGGCCCCACCATCCGCTCGCCATATACTGTGAATAAAGAATAACATTTAAAAAATAGTTTTTAAATATATAAATGTTTTTAAAATTACATCGTCTGTCGTAAATATGTGTAGGTATTGTAAAAATTATATCCTCCCATCCATCCATCAACCTGTATGCGTCCACTGGTGATCTTTTCGAGAGAGCTAAAAATTATATAGGTCCATGTAAAAATATTGTATGTATCTTGATGATGATATGCTTATAAGTAACAATTAATAAATAACTGTAATAGTATATTGTGTGCCTAGGGATGAAACAAAACGATTTCAGATAAGGGTGAAATTGCCAGCCTTAGCGAAGTGAGGGCTTGTATCACCCGAAGTCTGAAATCGTGTTTCATCTCGCGTCGCACACTATGTTTTTCATATAATCCGCATTAAAAGTGCGAGTTTTATTAAAATTTAATTTCTTACTAGCGATCCGCCCCGGCTTCACACGGGTAGCACTAATAATCCTACGTCTATAACCAATATAGCCAGTGGGCAGTGGGCAGTGGGTTTCAATTTTTAATATTACATAGTAAGAGTACGCCCCGTCCTCAGATTATTATGGGTATTTAATCTGATTGCCGGCCGCAGTCGTGCCATTTTCCCTTGCATGTACATTATTTTTATGATATCTCTTAAGATATTCATCTAAATTAAATGGTGTAAAGGACAATTTTTATCTTAATTAAATAATTGAGATGACTAACATATTTATTTTGATAAGGATTAACACTATGTCGGTAAACACCCCTTCGCAAGTAAAGCATTGGTTTAGACCAAATTTGAAAATCATAAAAATGGTTATTGTGAGTACACCTTAAAAGATAGATATATATATATGCTAGCGCGGACTTTTTTTATAACATTTGAGTGGAACAATTCCACCATACATTGTTTTCGTGTAACTTTAACTATTTACACAGCGCATGTGGCGTAAGCTCTCAGAAGAGAGGATTTTTCCGACTTAGTTCACATTATTGCAATTTTCGTAAGGATCTCTAACTTTTTGAAAATAAAATATAGCCTATGTTTCTCGCTGATAATGTAACTTTCTATAGGTGAAAGAATTTTTAAAATCGGTCGAGTAGTTTTTGAGTTTATCCATTACAAAGAAACAAACAAATCTTTCCTCTTTATAATATTAGTTAAGATTCATTTTAGTTGCAGAAATATGATTGTAGTTTAGTTGATGGTTAAAATGACAATTTAAAAGGTTTGAAAGAAACAAAAGATGCTCTGACAGGATCGTAAGGAGGGCTGCAACTTCATACAGCTGAATGACGAATACATTCGTCTGAAATTGACTAGTTTCGAGTGGCTCAACAGGCATTGAACTTTCAATGCAGGTTATATGAAAAATATATTTTTTTAATGAGCATAATATACATATATAAACTATTTCCTCAATATAATTATGATAGGTATATTATGTACGACACGCACGCTCTTAAATCACCAAAACTGCTGCCTACTTGTATGCTTCCGTCTCTTTTAATGTTAACTATTTATGTTAAAATCGCGGCAAGTATAAAATAATATTCTTGAACAATAACTAATAAAATACGATATTCATATAAAATAAGGAAATACTTCGAAATTTCAGTTAAGTATTTTTGTTTTGTTGACATTTTACTGGAAGTATTTCTTCCTCACCACTGCCCGTCAAACAAATGCATTCAAGCAGTAGTCAGTCACTACTGAGATACGAATCTACTGAGTTACGTAAAAGAAAATTTGTTTTTTTTTTCATTTTTAAATAATTTTTTTTTAAGATTTCAAATTAAAATCTGAATAAAACTTGTAATTTGAATAATTTTAATTGCATACTACGATATTTGTTTATAATAATGTATATATGCAGTTAGTGAATAATATGCAATCAGTTCTGCTTAACAACACTTGATCTTACCAATAATTAACAATTAGTGAGTATACTCTAAAATTATAACTTGTATGGGGTGGGCAATTTGCTACATAGTAACAAAATAAAGGGTATCTCTTTCTTGTTTGTCTTGTTATGTATAATTTATTGAGTGAGTATGCTTATAATTACATTCAAACATGTACCTAGTTTAATTCATACTTTTACATTCTTGGAGGTTTTATTGGAAAGACGAACGAAACGACTGAACTTCTAAATTTAAAAAGTTATTCGTTATCGAATTTTTCCCATTTCTTAATTACCGGTGTTTCTTGTTTTTTGTTTTCAAAAGAAAAACACGTTATTTTTTTACATTTCGCGCCTACTGCCTTCTCTATGGCTGAAGGTTGCCATTTTGGAAACGTATCGAAAACTTGAAATACATTTTTATTTTTTTTCACGTTATTTACTTTACTATTTTTAATACAATCTATGTATTTTCCTCTATTCATGGTAGAGTGTACAAAGAGTCCACCAAAAATGAACCTTCTCTTTAATTGCTATTGAAAAAATAACAAAATAAAAAATTGGCTCACCTCATAAAATATCCACGCACTGAAAATAGTTTGTGCCATATTATAGACTACAAGAATATTCCTAAGTTCGAAGGGTTTGCGGTTAGCCATCAGCGTGGGCCCTATCTTCCGCGCGCACACCGCGTAACATACACACGCAGCCAACGTTGGCCATGGTGACGACATCATCGGCCAATCCTTTACTCTGGGATCTGAAACAATAATTATACCACATATAAACAACTTTACGAGCTATTATGTTCCTACTTATCATATATTTTATAATTTTTGCCTAAACGGGCAGGCCGTTAGTGATAATACTAAGAATTAATAAAATAAAATCGCTCATTAAAACTTTATTATAAGCCTAAGCGAGAGGGACGAGCTATCTCAGTTGCTGTGGCGTGCACAGAGTTTTTGATCAGGGTAGGTAATAGGTATAAGGCACCAGGCATTGCACAAAATAGGAAAGTCTGCATTGCGGGTAATAACATATTTTTGGGATAGGCAGTGCATATCCCAAAAATATGTTATTATAAATATGGAATATCGTTTAGTAGTACGAACGAAGTACGTACAAAGTACATGCATGACGCATGTACTTTGTACGTACTTCGTAGGCCACAGAACACCACTGTTCAGTTGCCTACACAAACAGACGCGGAAGATAAAATCTCCCTCGAGTACAACGAAAATCACAGCAGTGATGATAAATAACTATATGACAGTAACAAAACTGGGAAGTTCAACCACAATATTATTTGAAGATTTAAAACATGGGTATAAATACGAATGAACGTTTAAAATTAACATTTTAATTTTAATATGACTAGTTTAGTCAATCGCAGAAAGATCCTAGATATGACCTTCCTTTAAATAATCCTCAGAAATAAAATGGACTGCCCACAACTCCTTCAAATAATTAATTTGAGGGTAACAATTAGATTTCTCAGACAAGCAACCGGCCTTTTACACCAACCTATAGCGAAAACCAATTTAAAGCAATTTTCTACCATATCTAGACTAACTAAAATTTATAATTCTATCAGTAAAGATCCATGACACGCTGCCAAAGTTCAAAAAAGAAATATTAAGATTGTTAAGGTCGTCTTAATATTACAATTAGTATTTAGTTTATTATGTACTTAAAACAAGTATATTTTTTATCTCTCTCTCCTAATAATTTTACTTATTTTTATTTTATCTTATTAAAATTTTATTTCAAATTTTTCTACAATTGCAGTTTTTGTTTTTATTTTACGCATTTTTGATTTTATCCCAGTGTAAGCTTTTTATTTTTTTCCCTTTAGTCATATAAGGCGCATGATGTGACACCTGTCATAGATAGTACATTTAACAATGTGTTTAATTAGTATTTAGTTTTTAAAGTATTAATTAAATTTTTAAAGTAATTTTTTGGTCGTCCTAATAAATATAAAATATTTAAAAAACAATTTTTCAACTGAATTCACTGGATGTATAATATGCTTATTGCTTCCTACTAATTATTTTTTGCTGACTCCTAAGTTTAATTTTCCCCTTTACTAAAATAATTTTCATTTTGTCAATATGTTGTCATATCATCTAATACACTGTTCAGCGGTTTAATATCATGTTTTATTGATTCCTGTGCAAGTCATTGAAATAATGCAAATATGCATGTTCCTATCCTATTCCTGGGGTTACTCATATTACAACCAATACCTTATACGTTATTGATTGTTCTGCGATCTATTTTATAGGTCAAGATGCGCTGAAGGCGAGATGAGTGAGGCCAACCAGCTATAATATGACAGATAGCGAAACCATACGACGGCTATAATTTACAAGTATTTAACCGAAAACAGACCAATGTCACGTTCTTTTGCGGAAATCATCAAAATTAAGTATTATTTGAATTTCGTAAGCTGGGAAAAAGTCCTTGAATTTTCGATCAATGTCATTGTTAAGATTTTAAACGGAAAGACTTTTAATGAAAATGATTTGAGTTGTGATTGGCTAAGCAGATTTTAATTATTTTGATAACCGTTTTTAATAAAGCCATTGCAAAAAAAAAACATTAAAATTCTGGTTAGTTAGGTAGAGGGCAAAAATAGAAACGATTAATCTTTTGTTAGCAAATACGTAGGTACTTAATTAGATCATCATTATTTGTTCAGAGCATTAAACTCCCCTTGGGATTTTGAAAGAACATCTGTGGAGGGTCTGGGAGGCATGAGGCATGAACTGTATTCATCCAAGGTACATCCAAGTATTTGTATACAATGTATGCAATAGGTATGCAAACAAAGATTTTACATGCAAATATTTATCTGTTAATAGATGACACAATACGAAACTATAAAAAACCTTTGCTTTTCATGTTGATTCTGTAGGGACAGTGCACTGTCTATGACATGATGCATAATCAATATTAAAACTAGATTTGAAGATATGAAGGTAGAATTTTAAGGACAGTTAATCAGTGGACAGTGGCCGTTTCACCGGATCGTATAAAATACAAATTGGCAAAAAGTTAACATTTATATAACCTTCAATTTATAAATATATATAAACCTCCATTGCTACTACTCAATTCAAACAAATATTAACATTTCCCGGTAAACAAGATTTGAAGTGTTCAATTTGCGTAATTTGTCTTCCATTATTGATATTATGACTACAAGTAATAAATAAATCAAAACAAACATGTATGCAAAAAACGGGCTAAAATTATACTTAATATTTTTCTTTATAAAGTAGGAACCAAATAGTGATCCGAAAGGCCGAAACCTTGGGAATACAACATAATATACCTACATTCGTTTCGTATAAATTATTAACTATTTCAGTTTTTGATGGAAAAGTTTTGCTCTTACACGTCAGTCCATTTAAGAATAATAAGGTATAAATTAACATTCAATTTATTAATTGGCTCTACGGACCATACTAAATACTTCGTTTCAATAAACCCATTCGTGTGTCGTGACATCGGAAAACATTGTCTTATTTGGCAACCCTGAATATCATAGGTACCTAAACCAAGAATTTAATATACAATTCACAAGATAAGGATATATTGAGTTCCTCAAATACTATCAACGGTTTTACAAATGAATGGCCTAATAATATATTTAAGTCCAATGTGATTCACGAAAACCTCGCAAATATCACATTACTGGAGATTTGTGTAGATAATATCAGACGAGAGTTTGAACAAGCGCATCTCTTTGTAACACTTACGTAACATCGCTTGCAGTAGATTGCGGGTCTGAGGTACCTATACTTCAAACGTAGATGTTCCCGATTTATCCTATTAAAACATATTGCTCTTCGCATTCACGCAAGGACATGGTTTAATTAATTTTTGTCCACTGTCCAGGGTATCTAAGGGCTTCTTAACACATTTGGCTTTTATTGGCATTTAAGTTTAACATTTATTGTAAAGTAACTTTAAGCGTCTGATAAGCAAGTATGTATAACCTATGTATAAAACTTAAAAAGATAACACATTTTTTAAAAATAATTAATGTCTGGGTGCTGTAACTTTTGCGCAAGGAAATGCATTTATTAAATATAACTCGTTCATTTAAATGTGTATGTCTATGTGTACAATGGCTTTACCCATTTTGGCTTTTATTGGCGTTCGAGTTCAACGGTTACTCTAAGGTTACTTTTACCGCCTGATAAGTAACTGACCTTATGTCAAAAACTTAAAAAGATAACAATTAAAAACACATTATTTAAATGCTGGTAATACTATAATATTGCCATTAACTTTTGGGCACTGTAACTGCTAATCAAAATATCTGTCTATGGGTTATCAATTCATAATATTATGGACAACACTATAAATGCTGTCAGGTTAATGTCATAAGTAACTATTATTAACATAATAGTTACTCTTACTATGCTAATCGAGTATGTCACAAAATATGGGTGGGCCTGTTGGCCTGAGGTGGGTTATTTTTGGTGTTCTAACGAGCACGTAAGCGTCTGTCGTTAGAAGATATTCAAATATTATGAAGTCCTGTAAAATTTTACACTGAGTAAACAGGAATATCTCTACCCGTACGCTTACTCTGAGTTTTTATATTGCAATTGATCGACGTGAGAGCTCACCTCACCAAGTGTAAGCCAACGTTAAAGTAAAATGAACCTTAACTGTATTGGTTTAGAGCTCATTTCATCACTTCGTGTATTTATTCACAGCCAGACACGCTCCAAACGCTACATTTGTGACTTTAAAGCAAGAGCTTTGGGTCCATTTTACTTTGACCGTTCGCCTACACTTGGCGAGGTGAGTTCTCACGTCGATCAATCGTATTTGCAATGTAAAAGCTCAGAGTAAGCGCCCTGATGACTATAGATAATAACGAAACCACCATGTCTTAATATTATAAAATTTAATATTAATAAAAACAGGATCTTTGAGTTTGATTCCGATGCACAAGTAGTTACCTATACTCGTGTATAGTAGGTTTCCAGCTATAGGTTGCTTTCAGGTCTTGGCTGATTAATTTAAGCATTGTTGAGGTCAACGGTATCGTTTACAAGCGATAAGTAGGTACAATGACCGCGTTAAATAATTAAGTTATTTGTTCGCGTCTAGGTCGATTCAGTAGTTTACCTTTAATCCACTAAAATTCACGAACAGTTCATTAAACCTTAACGCTCTTTAAATAAAAAAGTAAAATACAATGACAACGGTAGGGGTTACAGACCCCGACGCGGATGTTGATATTTAATATTTATCGTTGATTTTCACAGAAAGAAGGTACTAAGGTCCAAGCGTATAAAGATCTAATTATTTCCCAATTAAAAACGTAAGAACTTTATTTAAAGTAAATGTGAGAAAAAAAAAACAATTATTCTTTCATTATATGAGCAACATAATAATCTCGTGCGAGAATCTCTTTGATGATGCATCTATAGAGATCTGAGGCCTGAGGGTGTTTCATGATTAAAAGCAACTGAAACCGCATATTTATACTACACAACTTGCACGTATGTACATTGTACACGTAGTATGTGTGAAGATAATCCATACTAATATAATAAATTGGAAAGTGTATATGTATATCTATTATATCTATCTGCTACGCTTTCATGCCCATCTTTTCAACCGATATTGACGAAATCTGGTGCAATTAGATTTTTCGCGGGCATCATCTCGTACTTAATAATTATACAGGTGTTAATAAAATATTCAGAAAGGTCGAGAAATTATATCTAAATCAAATTTTGCCAAATGTAAAAATAAATAAAAGGTAGTAGTAGTAGTAGTAGTAGTATAAGTCTTTATTGCATCTTAACACATCGGTACAAAATTATGCATACAATACAAAAGACAGGAAACTGTGGTAAAGCGCAAAGGCGGCCTTATCACTAAAGTGATCTTTTAAAGGCAACCCGAGCGTACAAAGCTGATGACACTGGGTCTAGGAGCTCATGTGGTCGATGCACATAAAAGAAAAATAAAAATAACAAAAGTATTTAAAAATAAAATATACTTACATAAACATACATACTATAGTTTACATATAAATTACACATATAGATACTACAATAACTAAATATAATACATACCTATTATAAAATATATATATTGTTATCATACACTTACAAGTACATTACATAGATAAATAATGATTTTTTAAACGACGTTTAAATATATATATCGATTCGGAGTGACGAATTTCGCGGGGTAATGCATTCCATAATATTACTGCTTTTACAGTAAAAGACTCACTGTAACAATGGGAGCGAGATGAGGGTATCGCAAGCTTGTTATCGCTTTTCGACCGGAGGCTAAAAGGGTAGAAAGAATTTGAACCTAGAAATGAGAAACGTTCTTTGAGATATGCAGGAGAAGAGGGAGAGGGAGGAGGGAGGGTAGGTACATAATAAGCGGCTATGACAATGAACATTACACATTTTCTAATCTGTGAGTTACTTAAAAAAAGTTAATGAACTTACCGCTTCGATTGTCAAGTAAGTCCCTGTACCAAGCGTAGAGGCTGTCCATCTTTGGATTAGTTTTTCTTACTAACTAATTATATCTGAAACAAAGAAAACAAGAAAATTAACATTAAATATTAGGATCACTTTAATTTTACCCACGATACCAGTTAATTGAATCGAAATCTACAGATTAACCGTCCACTCGGCTTATGTAGACATTTTACTCTTGCTGTATAAGGTTAAAGGAATCCCAACTTAGGTAAGTCTATAATTTTGGTTGCGAACATCAATCGGTGGATCTTTATTTTTCTAGTCTTCTTGGTTAATATTGACCTAATGTTTACTATGTTGTATAATAATAAGTCATAAGTAATGAGTAACGACTAATGAGAGCGAAATAAGTCTGCGAAGGAATGGAATTGCTCCATGAGGGACGGTTCAGTATTTAAGAAGTAGATTTAATATGATTGAGAAATAAGACGCAAGAATTGAAGCTAATATACTTAACTGAAGCTAAATAATAAAATAATATGCCTAGCAACTAAGTTTGAGAGCAAAAATATGCTACAAAAAAGTTAGGTAAGTAGGTAATACTAACAATATGATGTTCGTGATCAGGAGCCATACTGCTAAGGCTAACGCTTAGTAACATATTATTGTTAAATTATTGTTGACTTGCGTGTTTTAGAATTATTATAATCCTTATTTTAGGAACGTGACATCAAACTGTCATTTCGAGTAATATTGCTTAAGTATTGTTTTAAGCGTTGGCAGTATGGCCGATTCTTACCATGTGGCTAAATGTACAGTAACTTGGAGTAACAAGTGAATATAATTAAAATTATTAAAAAATACGACTGCTCTGCCGTAGCCCGTATTGAATTACCTTTGGAATCTTATTCACATTTTTATTAAAAGGTATTTTTTTGTGAATCAATGGATATTGAACTATAGTGTTATATATTTTTGAAATCTACCCATCATTTTCTAGATGATGATTATATAGTTAATCTTATTTTCGAACTTTTTTTTCAATTTTAGTCTTTAATGCGGGACCATGGTCCATCATTTTTTTCTTAAATTTTACTAGCCTATGTCATCCGGAATAAGCTAGGGATTCTAACGATACCTCATTTATCAAAATCGGTTCTGGCGTATAGAAGTTATGGTGGAATATACAAACTCACATAGGTACATACATACATGAACCCTGAAAACAATATACTCTTTTTTTCAGGCAGTCGTATAAAAATACCACTCGTTCAAGAAAATATGTACAAGAATTGCGAATATGCCAATTTCACAACGCTATGCTAGCCCCCTGTTATATCATACTTTTAATAACTGAGATAGGGTATGTGCGAAGTGGGATTAGATAATAATTGGGTCAGCCAATGTATAGGCGCGGTACGTCCGTGGAGGGGTGTTCGTGACTAAGTACCGCTATGGAACCACTGTGGAATTGTGATAATTAGACATTTTGTGAACCCTACTGACTCATCACCATTTTGTATGCCATATTTACTTAGTATACTAAAATTATATTATGTAAATAACATATATACTTAGCATATTTACATGTAAAAATATTATGTTTGTTCTATAATGATTGGCTGACCTTTTTCAACGCATGTAGCATAACAATTAAACCACTGGCTACAGAACCTTGAGCTTGTGCTTTCTTTATAACTAAGAAAAAGCTAGTCCTTGAAATACAGAAAAAGAAGTTTTCATATAACCTGCATTGAAAATGCGAGTTTCAACTTTCAATGCCAGTTGAGCCAACTGAAACTAGTCAATTTCAGACGAATACGTCATGACTCATGACGTAGCAGCCCTCCTTTCAATCCTGTCAGAGTATCTTTTGTTTATTTCAAACATTTTTAACTGTCATTTTACCCATCAACTAAACTGACAGATATGATATTTGTAAACAACAACCTAACAAATACAATTTTAATAATACGCGCACTTTTAATGCAGATTATATGATAAATAGCGTGTGCGCTACGGTATGAGACACGATTTCAGAATTCGGGTGATGTCAGCCCTCGCTTCGCTCAGGATGGCAACTTCACCCTCGTCTGAAATCGTCTTGTTTCACCTCTAAGCACACAATATACTACTGAAGTACTGAAATTGCATACCTAGGGGCTTACAGTGTCTGCAGTTTATAATTTTCATCTATGTACGAGTATTAACATACTCCAACTAATGCAAGGAGATACATAAATCACTATAAGCGATTAGATATATAGTTTAGCGTTGACCAGTTATCGTAACAAGATAACTGGTCAACGCTAATAACACTTTATACTCGTACTTATATAAACTAAAAACCACAAAAGAACGTATTAAATGTCGGAGGAGGAATGTCAATAATTCAACATAAATTACATAAGTTAAATCCACACTATTAATAAAAAATGCTGTTTTCGTACTTGTACCAAATCATGAAATTTGTACATGTACGTAGGTCGCATCCCGGGAAAGGACATATGCTATCCCGGGATTTTTATCCCGGAAGACACGGCAATTAAAACGCCTTAATCCACGCGGACGAAGTCGCGGGCGTAATCTATTAGAAGATATTTCTATGTCATGTTTATTATTTATATTTACTGGCTGATATCTATAATTTCGTCCGGAATTTTTATACGACGGCCTGAAAAAAGGAGTATATTGTTTTCAGGGTTCATGTTCATGTATGTATGTATGTATGTGAGTTTGTATATTCCACCATAACTTCTATACGCCTGAACCGATTTTGATAAATGAGGTATCGTTAGAATCCCTAGCTTATTCCGGGTGACATAGGCTAGTAAAATTTAAAAAAAAAATTATGGAGTGACCATGCATTAAAGGCAGGCATTAAAGAATAAAGTTAAAAAAACATATTCGAAAATAACATTAACTATATAATCATCATCTAGAAAATTATGAGTAGATTCCAAAAATATATAACACTATAGTTATATATATATATCCAGTGATTCACAAAAAAATATCATTTAATACAAATGTGAATAAGATTCCAAAGGTAATTCAATAGGTACGGGCTACGGCAGAGCAGTCGTATTTTTTAATAATTTTAATTATATTCACTTGTTCAAAATCCTTTACTTAGCGGGTCTATGTTATAATTTTATGTGAAAAGTGGAAACAGATAGGAACCACAACAAGTTCAAGTTTCTCGATCCACCACATTACACTGCGTGGTTTAGTCTCGGTTTACGGAATATTTAAATGGCTTTGGTTCACGGATTCTTAACTGCTGTTTATGTATTGATGATTGATTGTATGAAATGTTTGGCGCCCAGTACACAGTCAAGCCTTTAAATTTTAAGAGAAATTAGTAGACTAAGATAAAAAATTTATATATTAAGCATATATTATTTATATGCTGACCATGTACGATGTGGATACATATTTCCAGCAGGTAAGTATAGGAAACATACTGCTTCTCGTCACGTTATATGCCATCAGCTTCGGGAGAGTGAATTAAAAATACAATTCAGGATTTTTTGTTGTGGCAAAAACACGCTTGTGGCTTTTTGGGAAAAATCCAATTATTTTATGTGGGTTTAGTCACAAACATACTTGTATTCTTGTACGGAAGCAATCGGGATTCTATATCTGACTCAAGTTCCATAAGCTTATCCATCTATTTTCTGTTGTACGCCAACTGTCCTACGCGTCCCTAGGCTGCCTGTCCGCTGAAGCGGAGCGGAGCGGAGATGTGCCAATCAGACCAATCAGATCCCTGACAGATCACGAATTAATATTCAGGAATCCGATTAGTCCGCCCAACACTTTTCCGCTCCGCTTCAGTGTACAGGCAGCTGCTCTTCAAATTGTACATTTGTTGATTGTACAACATGGAAACTATAATAATATTTTACATAGGTTGTATTTATAATACGATGAATCTAGTAAAGTAGGTATTTGATAGGTTTCATAAAAATTCCGTCGGATTCTTCCAAAATCATTTCTTAGTGGGGGTTCTCGTTATAGGAATAGAGAATCTACATTAAAAACCTCAGGTTTCTAAACACAGCTGAAATGAATTTCGTTGATACGTCCATGTACAATTATTTTCGCAATAAGTAAATCCGTCACATGACGGAAGAATCCATGTCAGTAGTCAGTACTAGGCACTGTCCTTAAAAACTGACTGCCTGTTCATAGACTTCGTAGGCTTCGCATACAAAACGAGTAATTAAAGAGAATTTCCTGCAATTGCGTCACAAATCACAATACATAAGCAATACGAGAGAAACGGGGCCGAGCCTACTTCTCAGCTATGAACATTTTTATGGAAACTGTATGTTGATGTTTAACGTATTATTTAATCGATTTCGTAGAATGCTACATTGTAATTGCGCCTGTCGAAATAATGACTCCACCAATCAACGTTAGAATGTCAGTTTACAAAACCAGAATCCGAAACACTAATAACAAGTTGCAAGATAACTAGTAGGAGTTAAGATCTTTCAAAATTAAATAAGTGTGCAACTCTCCGATGCAACAGCTAGCTACACTAGTTTCTTTTTACTTTTAAAAGGTATACAAGAAAACTCGCGGCGCGATATTAAATGCGTGTAGGACGTTCTTACTTCTTCGTTACTACGAATTACAATAAAACCGTGATGCAGGTGAACAATTTAAGTAAGTAGTTTACAGTTACTGTATTTATTCATCTTAGATTATTTTGCGGCAAAATTTATATTTGTTTGAAATGAGTGAGTAGTGAGTACATAGAGGGGAAGAGTTGTGTTTTTAATGTACTCACTCATTGGTATAAAACAACAGTAGTTTCAAAAAATTATATATTTTGCCGTTTTGCCCATACATTGAAATCTAGAATGAATAGGCTAAGAAGTGGCAGAAAAAACGCATCGCTAAGGTTCAGCAATTTAACAAGAAAATTGCAGAAAAGAAAAATACACTAACTAGTTATTCGGAATGCTGTACCGACAAGAAATGCATCGCTTAGCTAGGTGATGTTCATCTCATCCACACGCATGCTTGCACGATTGTTACCAAACGCTTTCGTGCCATTGTCACGTTCGGTGAATCGCTTCTAAACAACATCGCGATCGTATTGAAGTTTACACGTTGTTTATTCAATAGATACAAATAGCTGAGAACTATTAATCGATTGTTTGCAGTTACTTAGTATAGAACTTGTATTCTTGGAACGTCTATTTCTATAAACAGCCTTCCTTGATGGTATGCACTATGCAGTAGGGTAAGGCTGATTGTCCATTGCTGCGGAATGGAGTGGAGGCTTCTTCGCTCCGCTCCGCTTCAGTGGATAGGCAGCCATCCATTGTAGAATAAAAACTCCTGCGCAGGTCATTTTATAGGTCCATGGCAGGGGTACAATTACTACGTAAGTACTAAGTAGTAACCATCGATTTAGATTAACGATCGAAGACAAAGATCTTATGAATTAAAATAAAAAAATTACTTACGCCTCGTAGATTTAAATTAGTTATTAGCCTTTTGGGGTTCATATAATTTCTATAAACTAACGAAATATGCAGAGAATGCAGAGAATATTATGTAACGAAACGTATTTATTATTTGTAAAAAATATGAGAAGGTTAGATTAAAGGGCGGCACATACCAGATGCACGCGTTTCATGATGCGTCGAGTGTCAATAAGGTACGCATACAAATTCATACAATAATAAAAACCATGACGCACATAAACGCAAGTCGCAACGCGTTGCGTTTGCGACACTGTTTGGAGAGAATCAACCTTTATTAACTGTAGAGCCTCGGCAGTCGGCATGAACTTGAACTTGACATTACGCTAGTAAATTAAGTAATTTAATCGTGCCTTCATCAGTTACAACATGACATGTGAATATGATTTAATCTCTAACAAAGCGGAACCAGCTGTGTTTATCAATACTACATACAGTTATTGTTTTTCATTTAAGCCGATAGCAGTTATCACAGCGTAGAAACATACAGTACTAACTACATAAGATGGCACCATTGATGGTTGCAAACTGGTCGGATCTGCACACCCGATTCCGAACTGGACCTTTGTCCCTTCCTTGCTCCGAACAGCTGACAGCTGTGTAAGATGTCTTTGATAGTCATACTGCAGTAGCGGTCAAACCAAGCCGGCCAACTGAGGAATCTCGCAAAATAGAGGCATTATTTAGCAAGGATATTTTGGAATTTGAGAGTAGACATACTAGAATAACCCAGACCGACGAGACAAACTTGTACTTCACCACGTCTTTATAAAGTATTCAAAACATTCTAAATATTCCAGCTAAGGATGGGGATCAATCATGCGGAATGCCGTTGCAATATGATTTTATTTGTAAGCGCCATATCTGTGCAGAAAAATAAAATAAAATAAAATAAATTGGATTTGTCGTTTACACGGCTTTTAAATAAAATGTATACGTACTTATTTAAATAATAGGTAATAAATAAATAGTTAATAAGCCTACACACGTCAATAATATCACAGGGGTTAAAGTTAATCGCATACAAAAAACGTATGACATCACATCAGTCGAATTCAGTACACTGCGAGTGGCCGAGACTTATACAATCGAATGTTATGCGACCCTGACCTAAAACTCCCTCCCACTTATTTTAAACTGTACGACTGTTACTGTTTTACTACGTGCATTCGCTATAATTCATTGAGTAGTCTTTCACTACTATGAACTATTCACCCACATCGTAACAGTCCAAATAGGAGCGATCAAGCTACTTAATTATGTTATCAAACTGTTACGCAACGAGGTCGCGTTATTAGCGTAATTTTTCTTAAAAATAACTTGGATAAAGAACAGGTGACAGTATTCGAGGCTGTGAAGCCGCAACTTTCACCGCGCTACGCTGCGCAGGCGCTAAGCCGTGCGGCTTTACGTAAGGATTGCGCCAGAGTCGGGCCCGCTGCGTTTGCGCCCTGCGGAACCACTGACCTACTGCCACAGAGAGCACCCCACTACCCGACAGCCATCCCATAGAACGTTCTCAAACATTGCGATACAAGTTACGAGTACGCGCCTTCAAAGTGCGAATGACTTATTCATATGCTCCTTGAAGCTACGAGTATTTCACGTTATTGCTGAAGTCTGAAGGTGAATACCAACCAGAGCCAAAATGTATGCGCCAAATTGTATGCGCCTGAATCCATTTCATCTACTGAAACGTCCAGAAGATTATTTTCAATCGACCTAACTATAGCAATGATGCAATTAGGTAAACATTTTGTAAAAGGAAAATGTGTAGAATGATTTCTATCTTTATGAACAGGAAATACTACTTGATATTATTGGCAGAATATTTAGAATGTTCTTGTAACACTGTTGGTAATTATGTGATCATTATTGACTCCCTGACAAATCACAACATGATGCGCTTTATTCACACGATCTTGTACCTACGTGCGTACCTTTTATTTTACTTTTTTAAAAAGGTAGTACCCACAAAGAATTAAGATTGTAATTAGTTTTCCATCAATAACATTTAACACCACGGTTATTTAGGTGACAGGTATCTATCTATCTACTACATCAATAACCGTGGTGTTATGACCTTTGTATTATGGATTATGCCGATGGTCTCTTTTTGTTTTTATTCTTTACTAGCTGATGCCCGCGACTTCGTCCGTCATCCGTCCGCGTGGATTTAGGTTTTTTGGTTCCCGCGGGAACTCTTTAATTTTCCGGGATAAAAAGCCTATTTGCTATTCCAGACTACAATCTATCTCTGTGCCAAATTTCATTCAGATCCGTTCAGCCGTTAGGGCGTGATTGAGTAACAAACATCCATACATCCATCCAAACTTTCGCATTTACAATATTAGTATAGATCTAGACAAAACAGGTTTATACATTACAGCTTCATGTCCTGAAATCTTTATAACAAAAAGAACAGGGCGTTATCATAAGCAGCGACTTGAAATGGGAAGCCCACATCGTAGCTATTGTGAATACGGCTTGTACCTAATCCGAAATGCATTGTTCGATATTTATCACCAAGTTTAAAAAATAAAATACTTAACACCTATGTCAGACCTTTGTTTCCGGTCTGGAATCCATATGCCATCATTAATTGCTTGCCGTACAACACTTTTGACCAATAGAGTTGAGCATATTTGGAACAAACTGCTTAAGGATGTCGTGATGACAAGCTCAGTAAATTTCAAAAGTAGACTGGATAGCAACTTAAAGTCAAAACACAAAAATTCATATAGACGCATCAGCGAAGCCTGTTGTTTAGTTTATCATAAATAATGAAACTAAGTATAATATCATTGATGTAGGTATACTAATATTATAAATGCGAAGTTTGGATGGATGGATGTTTGTTACTCAATCACGCCTGCAGAACGGCTGAACAGATCTGGATGTTTGGCACAGAGATACATTATAGACTGGAATAACACATAGGCTACTTTTTATCCCGGAAAATTAAAGAGGTCCCGCGGGAACCAAGAAATCTCAATCCACGCGGACGAAGTCGTGGGCATCCTACCTTGGATTGTTTCTAGGACATCCTATGATAGTTTTGCGTCAAACGCAGCGGTGACTGCCGAATACTATGGTAAATTGAATTCAAAACGGGTTCATCCTCGAAGCCAATCCCTAGGACTAGCTTATTAGAACTTTTGCGTTCTGCCATCACGAGGTCTGAAACGGACACTTCGTAATAATGCAAATCGTATAGAAATAGTAATGAAGTCTTCCTTTTTTTACGCTTGGATTTTACCAGCAGCCTGTATGAAAAGGCTCTACTAATAAATTATTTCGTGGTGTATAAAGGCTTGCCTATAGAAGTTGGAAGTTCAGTCTGTGCAAACTGTGACAATATGAGTTATGCAATTTTAATATCTGCATTGGTATAGACTTTGAAAATACATGTGCATAGCGGCATGCTGCATAGACTACACGTAGTATTAGTTGCGACAATGTACTTATAAATCAAAATGTTTTGAATTTTCCAACAGACATTTGTAGCTAGATTACAACTTGTTATTCAATAAAAGGCAGGTAGAGACTAGGGAGGTACTTATGATTTTACCACGGAGAACTGCACTGATAACATTCGGTAAAAACTAGAACTCATAACAGCTAATTAATAACAAAAATAAATTATAATACAAAATAATTAAATATACGAAAAATGTTGTAGGTACCTACTCCTTTAAGGAAATAAAGAAAACGGATAGGTAACTTATAAAACACCACGTTTAAAAAAAATTGCAAAACTAAAAAAAAAAATACATGGAATTGGACTTCATTCGATATCTTGAGATTTATAGAATGTTGCTAAAACTTAGCGAATTTGATTTAAGTTTGTAATTATGTGTTGCTGAAAAATATTATTAATTATATTTACTTACAATACTATTTATATTTTGCCCACAATTTAAATATTAAACTCAATCGTACGCCATTAATTTGAACACAGTCATAAAGAACTGACTAACGCGACTGAAGTTAACTCTATTTAGGTACTGTCAGCAGGTGTATTAAAATATTTTTAAATAAAAAAATAATTCAATAACTCAGATTACAACCTAATTTAAATAACATAGCGAAAAACAACACAAACGACACGACGACGTTTCAAACTTCAAACTTTGTCCCTATAAATTTCCTGACTTCCTTATTCGATGGAAAACCTTCATAACCAGTCAATCAAAGTTGATAAAAATTCGTTAGTATCGGTACCTATCAAGCACAAAATATGCCAGGGCCTGCGTCGGCTTCACAGAATACATAATACTCAGGTATATGTGCAATTAGTTTTATCATTTTAGCGGGCTATATGAATTTCTTTTTCATGAGGAAGGACGTGGGAACTGGGAATCCGCCGCATTATTATCCCAAGAAAACTCCTACCATTATTTGATTAATTGGATAGGGGTCACGACCCTCAGTAATGAGGAATACGACGCAGAGAGGGAGATGTTTTTTTTGCAAATCTTGAAAGCTTTTTATTTAAGAACTAAGTATAGAACAATAACTTTAAGATTTAAAATATGTGATTTATGGGTCTTTAATCTAATATGTGACAAAAACACGATTAGGTAGGTAACTACATTTTAACGTTACAAATATTTTCCGAATAATGGTCCAAAAATAAGACTTTTTTAGTTTTATTCGGAAACGGTGAAGAGTTTTTCTCTATTTATTTTTAAATGATGTAGATAGTTGAAATTGTCAAAAATATTATGTGAAAGTTTAATTTTACCAACTAGTGCTGTTAACTATTTATAACGCTATATTTGGAACTTTTCCTACCGTTGCAGGCAACATTGCTTGAGTTTCATCTCTTTCCCGGTATCCTACGTTCTACAGTAACTAAATCTATCCTTCTCAAGCCCTTCGTATGATCACATAGGTGTTAATATACCGTAATTGGCTGATAAAGCTAACCCCGACTAGGTAGTAGCTTGTATCTACGAGTAAAATCCGGAATGATTAGTCTGGCAGTTCAAGCGGAGGGCCATGTCCTAGCGACAGTAGGTTAAGAATTACTAAGTAGGTATTTCAATATTTTTTTAATATTGCAAGTTAGGCTTGCGCTTGACGACAGTAACGCTTAATACAAAGCATTGATGAGGTCTAGATTGAAGCGCGCCCACCGAGAAGATGCCTATTCACTCTTGCCTTGAAGGTACTTCAGTTATATGTAACGTTGCAGGGAATACATGCGCTGGAAGGGCATTCCACATCCTGACGGTTCGAATCAGCGTTTTTAATTATATTTATTTTGGGAACATACCCAAATAGTAGAAGAAAGTTATGTAATGTTTCGAATTTTGATACCTGTTCGATCAAGCGTCATCTCAAAATAAATTATTTTTAGTGATTATCAAATAAAGGATCTCCCCAAAGACGTAATATTCATATACCCTGTCAATTTTTAAACTCGAGAACAACTCTAAACTACCGGTTAAAGTAAAAAAGGGCGTCGAATTTCGATGACGTCACAAGCCAGTATTTCAGACAAAATCCCAGACTAAGCGTGAATTTTTACGTTTGAAAAAAACATGCTTTTTGTCAAATAACCTTTAAATTAATTACAAAAAAATTTAATATTTTCTGCATTGAAAATCTAAAATTATGCGATACTTTTATTTTGATTTGAATTCCAAAATACGAGATTTGTTACATCTTATTTATTTACTAAGTGTAAGTAGTCGTGACGATTGAAACTATCAGTTACTCAATCGACAACACTACGAGAATCACTATGCGACAAAGATCAATCAAGGTAGAGTACTTACCTCTTTCTGCACATTATGTAATATTATGATAACATGTAGGTACCTATTCAACATTCATGTGAATCGTTAGACATTATAAAGAACATGTTACAAGATTGTCACTGATTGAAATTACTTAAAACGATTAATTAGTATTATTGACAAGAAAAGAACTAAGCCGAAATGTGGTAGCGGATCGCCCCCTTTTTGGTAAATTAATAAAAGTAAAGTACCCAGATATTTCGGTGGACGGACGACATCAAACGAATCGCAGGGGGCCGCTGGATTCAGGCGCGTCGTCGGAAGACCGCCGCATGTGGACATCGTTGCAAGAGACATAGCAGGTATGTCTAGCAGTGGACGACTATCGGTTGACGACGACGTTGAGATATTTACTCAAGTCACAAAAGTGACAAGCCACAAAGAGGTAAATATATTTAAAAATTAAAAAATTAATGAAGTGAAATGTTTTTTATTTCTTAAAAAATGACTATTTTAGGACAAATCGGGAAATAAATTTTATAGAAAATAGTAATCCAGAGACATACTTTGCTTAAAATTATTTTACATATAACTAAACTGACAGATACGTGACTTTGAAACTGCAAAAATTGTATATTTTGCTTACTTTCATAGTATTATGTCTTACGGAATTTTACTATGGGGTAAAGCAGCAGATATTAAAAAAAAATTGTATTACAAAAAAGGGCAATACGTGCAATTTATAATTTAAAACCGCGCGAATCCCTTAGAGAGAAATTTAAGGAAATAGGTATTCTTACAGTAGCCTCGCAATATATTTATAGTAATTTAATCTTCGTAAAACAGCACATTCATAATTACAAAAAAATATGCGATCTGCATGACAGGCAAACTAGAGGCCGCCATAAGCTCGTGACTCCATCGCTCCGCCTCAAGAAGGTACGAAGGTCGTTTGTGGGAATGAGCATTCTATTTTATAACAAAATTCCACAACCTATCTTAAACTTGCCTTTACACAAGTTTAAGAAGTCCATTAAAATTATGCTCCTGAAAAAGGCTTACTATTATACTGTTGAAGATTACGTAAATGACAAAGGAGCATGGATTTGACTCGCTCCAGCAATGCTAAGGACAGCTGTTACTTAACTATGTATTTTACAAATTAATGAAATTGTAAATTTTTTTTTCAAAAGAGCAACCGCCGCGTTTCTTGCTGGTTCTTTTCGGTAGAAATGTCATTCCGAACCAGTGGTAGATTCACTTGACGATTCAAAAGTACTTGTAAAAGTTTATTTGAATAAAAATCATTTTGAATTTGAATTTGAATTTGATATCATATTTGTAAACAACAACCTAGCAACTCAAATAAATAAGAAATACAATTTTTATAAAACTCGCACTTTTAATGCGGATAATATGAAAAATATAGTGTGTGGCGATGTACCACGATTTCAGACGAGTCGAGTGAAGCCTTGTCATTGAAATCGTCTTGTTTCACCCCTAGGCGCACAATATAACTATTTAATGTAGGTAGGTAAGTATTTACCGAGTTAACTTTGTCAAAAAATATTTTTAAGTTAAAAAATATACGTAAACGGAACTAGTAAAAAGCAAACATACGAATCAGATTGGCTGAAAAGACGTGTTGTTGACTTTCGGGTTTCAAATCTCTGCGAGCCAGTAATTTTCCAAACAAGAACTACGTTGAATACTTGCTTAGGTACATGTTTTTTTTTCAACATTATTAACTCTAAACTGCCAGAAATTAAATATTAGAATCAGTAACATTGTTTTTTGTGAGTTTTATTAATTAACCCAGGCATATTAAGCGTTACGGAAAATCCAAAAGATATAGTTACTGTTTAAATTGTTTAAAATTACATTGAATTTTTTACATTCCTTTAATTATCATGCTACTTAATAATTCTACTTCACTTAAATTTTTCTGGTTAAGAAGGTATGTTACACATTAATCATTATATATGACTACTATACCTACTTTACTGTACACCAAATATTCACAAAATAAACAACACTAAAGCGAAAAAGGTGTAATTAAATATGCGACCTATCTCGCTAAGCAGCCATCTTCCAGGCACAACAAGAAAATAATAGTAGAAATATTAAATGTTTATAGAAAAGTATAAAGAACTTATAAACCACTAGCGAATGCCCGCGACTTCGTCTGCGTGGTTTGAGGTTTTTTTGGTTCCCGCGAGAACTCTTTAATTTTTCGGGATAAAACTGCCTTATAATTAGCCTATGTGCTATTCCAGACTATAATCTATCTCTGTGCCAAGTTTCACCCAGATCCGTTCAGCCGTTGGCGCGTGACTGAGTAACAAACATCCATACATCCATGTACATCCATCCATACATCCATCCAAACTTTCACATTTATAATATTAGTAAGATAAGATAGTCAATGAATTCAAACTAAATAACGATTTATAATATAATAAATGTACAAACTTTTTTATTTATGTAATAAGCATATTATTTACATATTACCTCTATTCTTAGACCAGGGCGCGTTTGGAACCCTCGTAGCTTTATATCTGTTTTAACTTACGCAGGTTCTATTTTGCGGAACTGTTTGACCCAGGAAATGAGCGGAAAAATTCTCATCAATCAGCTTAAATGGGTCTCCGGATTATTAACCGGTTTTATGTGTTTACGTACTGTATATTTAATAATCTAGATTCTTGAAACAGAATATACCTATATATAATCTGAAGCTCGGAAATGGCTCTAACGATTTTCATGTCATGAAATTTAGTATGCAGGGTATTTAGTCTATAGATAAAATCGAACTAGCTAGGATTCATTTTTAGAAAATGTCGTTTTATCCGCGTTTTCAGGCAATGAAAAACTGCTAGGTACAATATCATTAGAATACGAAGGTAAATTTCGCTACCATCTACAAGGATCTTATAATAGCTCAGGTGGGAAAATTGGGCGGTCCCGAAACCACAAGTCCCCGGCTCGAGTCCAGATGTCTCCAGTCTGATTGTTTTCGCCCTTTTTTTCAAGTATCTTCTTTTGTGAGAAAAACTATTATTGGGAGCCCAATTGCACTCGTCGTGGTTTTTTATTTAAATAACCAGTTCATCTTTTTTTATTTTTATGTCGGTAAGATTGAAAAGTATTATTCATATTTCAGCAGTATGTAATTCGTATTTAAATAATTTCCAAAAGACACGATTTACCAAATAAAAAATACAATTTTTTTTTTCATCCAGGTAGGTACTGGTATTTATATATGTCACCGTAAGATTGCAAAAACCGTTAGATTGTAATCTAACTAGCGAAATTGTAAACTGTCGACAGATTACAATTTAACGCAAACCCAACCCAACGGTATATTAACCCAATAAAACCTAAGTGCACGGCCGCATATTTATGTCGAACCCTAACCTAACCTACAAGAAAGAGACAAGAAAACATAAATACAATGAATATTTCAAAAATTGACACAGCATTGAACGGTTCACTACCTACCTGTCGACAGTTTACAATTACGCTACTTAGATTACAATCTAACGGTTTTTGTAATCTTACGGTGACATACTCGTATGTATGCCAATTGCCACAGGAGGACAGGCCTCTTGACACTGCGCCAGCCCTTTTTAAAACCTGCCATAAAATATATCAACCTAACCTTACCTAAAATTCTGACCTCAACAAAAAAATTGTGATACGGAAGTACCTTATTCAAGGTATTCATTCCGTGCATTTACATATTCGCCATCGAGGCCAGCCTCGCCACTAGCCGTTAATGTCGTCGACGATCGACAATGTCGCACAATTTTCTCACTGCACGATTGCTAGACCAGCCACCCGATTGTGTAAGGAAATCGTAATCGTAATCGTTTGTCAAACGGATAATTCGACATGTATAAGGAGAGTTCATAGATGCCTGCAAGTCAAAAAGCATGTATGAACTCTTTAAGCAATTCGAGTAATACGTTTTAAGCTGTCAAATGATTACGGTTTGCTTAGACAGTCGGGCCTCAGATCAGGGGGGCTACTACTATGGCATAAAGCAGTATTATTTCAAAATTTCAGTTTTACGTCACGTAACATGACGTCCCTAAATAAGAATAATTCTAAAACACGAACGTCAACAATATTAAAAAAAATTGCTTAAAAGCGGACTGCAGACGGAGGCGGGTGTGTGAACACTGATTAGAGTGCTCGCGTCCCAGCTGTCGTTATCATACCACAGAATAGGTAACAGTACAGCTGGTACGTACGAAAATGTAGATGCACCCGGATCGCTTTTCAACATATGAGTTTGAACGAAAACTCGTTAGTATTACGAAACGCCATAAATAAAAGAAATATAATGAAGATAATAAATAATATCTCGTATCGACGAAGGTTGTCTCATCAGTAAGCTACTGGTTGGTTAGTGACTTTTCAACCAAATGTAAATAAGAGCATGTCTATTAGCCCGACGGGTTGCGAAAAAGTGGCAATGGGTGGAAAGATAGTTTGATGAAGCGGTAGATGTTGGGGTCTGAAGAGGTCTCCGCACTAGAAATCCCAGCGTTCGCAGACCCCCTTTTTTTTTTAAAGCGGGGAAATGTTTAGGCATCCCCCCCGGAGATAGTGCAGGAGTCTGCACTCCCTCCGGAGGGGTATGTGGGACTCACTGTCAGAGCAGAATACCCACTAAAACCCAGCGGACCCGTCTTCCGTAGTAATGGGGCGGCACAGGATCACAAAATGTATTCTACTATGCCGTCTCAACGGTAGAGCCACTTTATTGGCCTCTACGGGGTTAGAAGATGCGCATATCGGCGCCTCCTGCCCCCCTGGCGTCTGCGGCGCATCGGATGAGCGTCGGGTGCCTCCTCTCTTTCCCGCTCAGACGTCTCCTTTAGTGACAGTACCTGCTCACAAAAGGACACCATTGCCGTCCAACAGGCCTCGCTTCCGACCATGCAGTCTATTACGTGTTCGCAGAACCCCTACCCCAACCCCCTACTAGGTGGACAATCGCCATCAAGTGAGTGGCAGGTAGCCATTAGATCCAGGGCCAGGCGGTGCAAGACAGCGGAATTCCAATCAAGCCTTATGTCCTGCATAGATGTCTATCAGTTGACTATCACGGCGACCAGTAATGCAGGTAGTTAGTATAAATAGCTTCTTTACTGAATTCATATTGCAGACACCAATGAAAAAAACAATTTGAGTTAATTAAGTTCAGTTATTTTGCAGTCAGCTTCCTAACCACAAAAGCGCAATTATGCGTTGATTTTTATTTTAAGTGATATATTTATAATTATTTATTGATTGCTAGAATAATAAACTCGCAGTTACTTCTGCACAATAAAAAATGAATTTGAAGAATTTTTCGCCACAGAAATAAAGGAACATGTTGTGTACAAATTCAATTCTTTTATTTTCGATTTAGGCTCGTATAAAGCTGTAGCTGTGTTTACAAACGAAAAAGATACAGGGTAGGTAGCCTTGGAACGAAAAAGGGTAAATTTACCTATTTATAGATAAGAGTTAAATTATAATTAACTCGATTAAAAGAATAATTATCAAGCCTTACAAGTTGTATTTCAATAACAGACGCGATTAAGAGATAGTTGTTTTGTTATTCAGTTAATAGTTCAAATGTAAACAGCACGTGTGAACGACCTCGTAATGGTAAGCCGGAAGGAGATTCCTGTTAAGCTTCCCGAATGTGACTTTTTTGGTATACCTATTCGTAGTTCGCGGTTGAAAATTGAGCGCTAGGGTGGGTGTGTGCAAGTATGGATGTCACCGCAAAATTGCAAAAACCGTTAGATTGTAATCTAACTAGTGAAATTGTAAAGTGTCGACAGATTACAATTTAACGCATTATTTTTCGGTAGATTGTAAACTGTTAGGTATATTAACCTGAATCCTGATAAAACCTAAGTGCCTGGCACTACCTGATTATTTATGTCGAACCCTAACCTAACCTACAAGAGACAAGAAAACGTAAATACAATATTTCAAAAATTGTCACTCAGAACATTGAACGGTTCACAATCTGTCGACAGTTTACTATTTCGCTGGTTAGATTACAATCTAACGGTTTTTTGCAATCTTACGGTGACATGGACAATACTAGTTGATAATAACGAAATTTTTTTATTGCAACGCGACTTATTGTACCTTGTTCACAAGTTGCATCGAATTGTACCTAAATAAGGCTGCCGTTCCATCAATATGCGCACGGATGCGAAGCGAGACATTTGACGACCTCGGTGGCGCAGTGTTGAGCGCTGTTGTCTTAACGTGCGGAGGTCCCGGGTTTATTCCCCGGCAGGGTCAATTTGGGAATTTATAATTTCTGAATTTTCCCTGGTCCGGTAAGAGGCTTTGACCAAGCGATTTAGCGTTAACGATGCCGTGTAGAAACCGATTAGGGGTATGATTTAATAATAACTGCCATGCCTCTAACAGGTTAGCCCGCTACCATATTAGACTGCATCATCACTTACCATCAGGTGAGATCGCAGTCACCGGCTAACTTGTAGTGGATTAAAAAAAGTGTAACAACTTGTCGCCATGAATATCAGCTGGTAAGAGGCTGCCTTACGTACGCCTCCTGATTTGGTTCAGGTAGGCAACCATAGAGCACAGGCGTAGGGATCGCAACCAAGCAATTTCTAGTGGTGCTGAGATATCTGACGTCTAATGTCCATAGTGAAGCTTTTTTCAACTGACATTCCAATAGGAATATATTACCTTGTATGGTCGATAACTAATTCCTTCTAATGATTTTTGGTAAAACTAGTTAAGTAGTAGCTAGTTTCGCAAAACCTTCTGCCATACCTATTAATGGTGATTGCATAAGAAATGACGAGCTGCAAGACCCGTGAAGACGCAAATGCTGCATTTTTCAGTAGCCAATTCTAAGCTAACCACGGATTTAGGCACTTGCTCCTCCTGAATCCTATGGGTCCTTGCTAATCGTCTTTTCTTATAAGGTTATCAGCAATCATAATAATAGCTGCTTTAGACAGTTTCGAAAAAACTAAACAATTAACTTTTGTACCTTCTTATTTAAATGTTTGAAATTAAAATTAAATATTAATTTATTAATAGGTCAAGCCAAAATATTTATAAAACAAAGCATAAAATTGGAAATATAGGACAGTGCCTCAATACATACCTAATTAATGAAAAATATCGTGCCAAAATAAGCAATGCTTATTAATTTAAAATGTTAATCACAATCATCAAGAACAATTTAATTAAACTATATTTTATACGTGTATCTACTTACCATACGAGTGAATGAATATTTAAATAAAAATTAGCAAATGCATACAACACCTTCAATGTATGAGTAACATTTTATATCGGGCATTTGGTTTACAATTAAAATTAAAATACTAATTAATAAAATATTACTCACATGTAGATGTTATCCGAATCAGGCACGAAAGGATTTCGAATGGCTTACGCCTTTTTTAACTTATGTGTGTACGATATACAAATAAAACGCGCGTATAAACTTTCGCGTATCGCGGTATGCGCATTGATGGGCAAACGCAAGTGGCATACGATGTCCAACCACGGCGCGGCCGGCTGTGACTGAGGTGTAAAGCGCAAGCGTCGGCTGTCAGACATAGTTGCCACAATCACCTGCTTGCGTCATCAGACGTCATCAGCATAACTTGCTTTAACCAAAAGGAACACTGATTAGAGTTGCCATCTCCAGGTCTTGGGAAGCAGGACAGATAGGCCAGAAAGTAGTAAGAAACTCGGGGCTTAATTAAAGAAGTAACATTTAAAATATTATCTGGCTTTTAATGATTATATAAATTACTAGACGATGCCGCGTGGATTTAGATATTTTGATCCCCACGAGAACTCTTAAATTTCTGGGACTATGTCCTTTCCCGGGATGCATCATGCACCCTACTGTCATCTACTATATCATCGGTACCAAATTTCGTCAAAATCGGTTGGAAAGCGTAACAGACAGACAGACAGATAGACAGCCACACTTTCGCATTTATAATATTAGCAATTAGCATGGATTAGAAAACATGTATGCCCTTAAAAAATTTAAAACATCACAGATTATTAGATAACTGCGGTGTCGAGACAACAATAAAAAAATTATAAATCATCACAACATTCTACTCGCATTAATATAGCTACTATAACTCTATACTATAATTCATATAATATTCTAGTATTACAAGCGTTAGAACAGGTCCTATAAAATTCAAATAGTTGGTAACCCTAACACTGGGATACCCGCGCACCGCGTCCTTACATCCGCAACAAAGTACAATAAACATGGCAGATTCTCGATTAAAACAATAGTGCATAAAAGTAGACTACAGAGACTACTTTTATGTAAAGTCTACTTTTATGTACTTTTAAAGTAGAGTACAGAGTCCGTTTGAAAATTGCTACGTTATTAATAATACCTTGGTAATTGGTGTCTCCCTGACACTAGATCTATAGGTCTACAGACTTTAACAGATGTAGTATCTCGTTTTAGGTAGAACTGTCACAGATGTTTTGTGGCAAAATTATACTTTCAATAGAATAGTATAATTAGTAAAACTGGATCTTTAGAAGCCATAAAACAAAATAAGAAGAAAACTGGATCCTTTACAAACAATTCATCTATTTGAAGGAAAATTCTAGTTAAATGGAGATAAAAGTTTGAAAACAAATTAATATTTTAATTTGATTTTAATATTTTTTCCAATTTAACTCCAACATCAACAATAAATAAACTATTAAATTAGTGGGAAGCAACGGAAAGTTATTATCCGCGTTTCATGATGACGTTGTTTGTTATCGCCTTTTTTTAATCATCATTGTACATACTGCTACATTCACAACTCTTTGAATTTTTTTTGTAAATCCAGAGCTTTGTATTTTTAGGGTTCCGTACCTCAAGAGGAAAAAAGGAACCCTGTCAACAGCCCTTTTCTCGGCAATTTAATATGTACCTACTTAGGTCTACGGTCCCTTGAGTTGGAGGTGTAAAAAATCAAGCTTATAATTCAAAGCAATCAAAAGATACGGTCGTTTATGCCGCATATTTTGACACTCGCTAATAAATCCAAACCTACATTAGGTTTCGACCGTTGACCTAGAATCATGAAATTTGGCAAGAAGCTGGGTCTCACAGCACAAGACTATAGGAAAAAATCCGAAAATCGATAATTAGTGTTCTGTTCTCATAGGGTGTAGAATTGTTTGTCAGGCGCTACCAGTGTAGCGCCCTAAGTAAGCCAGTAATTTCACAGCTGATTACGTTTTGCTATGACATCTTTCTTGTTATTTACTAAAATGTTGTGGTACGGAGCCCATTGTGCGCGAGTCTAGATCGTACTTGACCGGTTTTTTGTATTAAAATCGCGGTACATAAGTAACCACAAACTTTTTTGTGCAACGTGCAATATTTTAAAATAAAGATTCACAAAAAAGGTCCCATCTTCAGATACTTCAAAACAACTTGGACATGAGTGTTGCGCGTCATCAAATCTGCAAAGCGTTCTTGTGTCCAATTTGTGTTTTGTTGTGTGGCTATTTGAGTTACGCTTTATACAGATTTAGATAGTCTAGCCGGTTATACTTGAACAAAGAAAGTTGAGTCACTAAAACCTTCACCCAGTTACCAGTCATCGTTCGGTTATATCATCAATTTTAAAGTTAACTAAGTCCGAGTTAATTCAAAACCACAACACGAAATTCGACGGCTTCTAACACGGGGCACCCAGGAATATTTCAAAAGCGAGGGCATACCTACATTTAAGTCGGCTTAAACTTCTAGATGTGGTCAGTGTAATGATATTTCGGCCAGTCTCTAGATTATTTGCAATCTATCACGAATTTTTCGTTGAAGGTAAGGGAAAGGAACCTCCATAATATCAGAGTCACAAATTATGAAATGCGCAACATACGAACACATCGTGGTATCTGGGAAACGCTGTCTATCCCATTAGCGAAAAAATCCTATGTCTATGGTCTATCCCAATATCTTTGACAGGCTTCAAAAGAGTCTAGATTATGAGAGTTTACCAACATACTCTAAATTGTGATAGGAACATTAAATCACAATAAGTATTTGGAGACTGTATGATAAAATATAGTATAAAGCTGAAAGATTTACGGGTGTGCGTTGATAGATCCTCAGTCAGTCGAAACTAGGCTTTTTATAATAATATCCAAAGATAATGTAGATTGTGGACTGAGTCCACTGACGCTCAATTAGCTGTGAACTTGGTTTTAAAATCAACTGATCGAATTACTTGAAAATCGGACTATCTGTAACCACCGCCATTTAAAGTTATCTTTAAGTTTATAGATTTCCAATTCTAAGAATAAAGTAAGTAATCTAAAACTTACCAATTGATTTGGTATCACAGCAGCGACAGACCTCTGCTTGGAACAGGTTGAAAACTATCTGTAACAAAAAGTAAGTACATATCTGTATAAATATATCAATGGAAAGACAGGCAGACCACACGTTAACAACCAGGGGAACTTTGGGACAGCAAAGAAGGAATGGTCTGTTATCATCAACTGAGTAGGCCTAGTAAGTGGTTGAATAATATCAGCCGCCTAGTAAGTGGTAGAATAATATCAGCCTTTGCCTGTGGATGTTTAATTGTAAGGTTCTTACGATATTGGTGGTAGTATAGCAAACGACAGATCCTGAGAACTCCCCACTATGGAAACGGTAGACATATACATAGAACTAATTTAGGTAGAGATGAGTCGTCTGAACCAATTTGCTAAGTGAACAAAAAGAGTCAGAGATACCAATAATTACTTAACATGGATGAAGAAAGTGGAGAAATCACACTTTATTAATTATTGCACATTCCAAATCCAATTTTAAGTAGGGTTACCAGATAGCAGCAATCGTGATATCTCGGAATTTTATTTTTATGATGACATCAGACCGGTATTCCTTGAAACTTGCACACTGATGTTTTAGTCTCAGTCATCCCAATTCATCACTACAGATACATAAAACTTGTAGGTATCTAGATGTCGTTTGGATAGACATACTTAAATAAATTTTTGGGCTTCCAAGTTCCAGTTGTAGAAGCTGCTGATGTGTTACATTACAGATAAACATGTTAAATGATTTACTCATATGTGACTATATTACACCATAACACAAAGTAAAATACAAAAGGTATTTGACAATTAATATATAGGCAACGAAACCAAACCACAACCTGCAACTTCTCAGCCACAATATTGTACTTATTATCTTTTCACCAATATTTACTTACTTAATTGGGTTATTTAACTAGTTACCAACAGTTTTTATAATGCAATTTTGTAATATTTACTAAATCTTACATTAAATTACAGGGAAAACAAAACTTAAGTATGTACAAATATTGTGGTAGCCCTAAATAATGTATGTATACTGAATATTTACTATTGTCATGCACATTGGACAGTTTTCTGATGTTTTAATTTAAGTAAGTATACCTATGTATTCTATTGAAATAGGTAAGTTAGTTTCTTAATTTCCTAACAAAGAGTTATTGTTTTAAAACATATCATGATAGGTATATTTCATGTTTCTCTGTTTTTGTGAAAAAGCTTTTAGTTTTGTTTTTTCACAAAAACATATTTTCTGAAATTGATTGGTTCATTTACCCCCTACAATGTCACAAACTCACAAACTTTATCTCTTTATAATATTAATATAGATATGTGTGTCTGTTGGTGACCTATTCATGCTGTTGACGGTTTGGTATCCTGTCCCCAGAATTTAGTTAACTCTTTAACTAGTAAAAATTCTGGGGACAGGATATTGGATACTTACTACCATGTTAGTAACTAATGACTAAACTGACATAAAGTTAAAAATAGATATTATTACTTACTATATTATAAGTAATAGTTTATATTAAACATGTATTAAGTAAATGTAACAAATAAATCATAAAAGGTGACAGAGCAAACATTTAAGTAACTAATGGTTTTACTGGTAGTTATATTACAGGAAATATGAGTTTCCAAAGGATAACTATTTACAGTTAGCAATTTACAATTAAGTATAACTGCACACGTGTCATGATTCATGTTTTAAAATATGTAAATTGATACTATTGACATATCAAACAATTTACTATTAACTATGCATGATAATAAATTAAGTGCTTAATTTAACAGGAAAATATTTGGCCAGGTGAATGCAAGTCATTTAAAAACACTCTGTAATTAGTTACAAGTGTTTTGGACCCTTGAGACTCATAATAATATTATCTTGACTTTGTTTATATTTACTCCTATTTTAATATACGTTACTTCATAACCATACTTAACAAAGCTAGCCTAACCTGGCTCTGCTTGGCTGGGTTCTTAAATTTCTTTCTAATGTGGTTCAAGTATTTTTTGACCTGCAAAGTTTGTAGGCCAAGTCTGTACATTACTAAATGATAAGTCATGTCAGTATGTCAAGTTTTCTCTTTATAAATGATTACATATTATTACATGTTACAATTAATTAAATATTGTGTTTCTTGGGGCTTCCTTCTTTCATGCAGCAACAGCACAAGCAATCAAAGACATTTTAGGCATAAATATATTTATTTAATGAGCCAAAGAGTGCCATAGGCTAGACTTGTATGATTATAAAAGGTTCCCACAAGACAACCTAAATATAGGTAAATAAAGTCATAGACATACACTCTGACTGGTATATCAACACTTATCTCAAACCACTGGACACATTAGGTTCAAATTTGGCATATAGATAGCTATTATTATGTAGGTATCTGCTAAGAAATGAAATTTGAAAATTTTACCCATAACATGGTCATAAAAGGGTTTGAAATTTACCAATCAAAATGAACATAATGAAATAGTAATAAGATAATCGGCTGAAAGTGTACACTTTATATGTATTCAAATAATTTCAACAAAATTTCGCATAGAACTTAGAAACAACTACGAGAAAGCCTACACCTGAAAATTAATTATATTATATATGTAATTCTATTGAAGTATTTTACAGGGACTGATAATTTCATATCTTCAAAAATAAGTTATATTTAAAACATGGGTCACTAGAGTAAGTAATTGAGCAAAGTTATCTTAAGTAGGTACTTTAAAAAATAGCTAGGTAGCATTTGCCTAGAAAAAATTGGTAGCATTTACTTACCTACTATAGTAGTAGTCGTTAGTTTTCAGACAGCTTTCTTAGACTAAAGTTAGTGTTTAGCTAAGTATAAATACCTATTATCTTTTATGAAATGAAAAATATACTTGTGTAATAATGCTAGTTATTTATTGCTAAAGAAGTTGTTGTATGCAAGAGTGAAAGTTTAGTGCTCCACATAAATTAATAGTTAACAAATATTATTAAGCAATAGGTATCTAGAGGTGCAAATTATTAATTGTTAGCATCGATGTCTTGTTATCGTGAATTTGATTATCCTATTATATATTTTATGTGTCACCGACGGCTGTGGGCGTCAACGAATTCCTTTAAATTTAAAGCGGCTAAAAACGATCGTTGATGTGATTCACTTACCGAATAGAATCGCTGATAATATCACCACTGTTGATCATCACAGCGTTGTAGCATGTTATATTATACTATTAAACTATAATAATGCAATTGCAGATGTTCGTCACCTATTCATTTATTACTCTAGAGATGACTAACTAATTTAGGTTATAAAAATAGCTGTCAACTATATACTTAAATCTATTATACTGAACTTCTGAATATTAAAGAACATTGCTAATAAAAGCACAAAACGTATGTAGTTTACGAAATAATTTATAAAACAATATTTTTTTGTGTCAGAGCATTTTTTAATATCCACTACACTCCGAAGACATAGAATAGATCAAGATCCAAGGACCAAGACCAAGACCCAAGACTTCTTTGATCTTTCCTGCCTGATGATCTGATCTGAATCTGACTGAAATTTCAATTTAGTGTTGCCTGAAAACAAATTTTATAATCACTCAAGTCAATCCACAGATTATTATGGTTTATGATAAACTGCGAAATAGTAACATATTTGAATTTATCACGTGAGTGTCACCATGAAGCACATAATAGATTTATAAATTAAGTAGTAAAAAAATGTAATTAATATTTTAAAAACTAAAATTATTGGAAAAAAAATAATTTAGTACCTATCATTTCAACAAAAAGCTCCATCTAGTAATGTATCATAAAATCATTTAAGTTTTGTCTAAGTTTAGCTACTCGTCAATAGATGTCGCTTTTACAACCAAAGTAAAACCATAGACACTAGAATCAAGAGTATAGTACAGTCAACGAATATTGGCATTGCGAATGTTGCTTTCTATAGGTGAGAGAATTTTTAAAATCGGTTGAGTAGTTTTCGAGTTTATCCATTACAAACAAACAAGCAAACAAATTTTTCCTCTTTATAATATTAGTTTAGATTTAGAAATAAGCGAAATACCGCTCATTCACTGACTTACTGACTGACTGACTAATCACAATATCTCAGGAACTATAAAGCACAAAGACTTAAGGAAGGTAGGTTCCTTCTATGGTGTAGACATCAGCTAAGATACGGTTTTAAGAAAATTCACCCGGGCTAAGGGGTTGGAATGGGGGTTTGAAGTTTGTATGAAAGCCCTATGTTTTTCAAGTTAGAGACAATTATATTAACCGCAATTAAGTTAACCGTTTTAATAAAAACCTAAGCAATTTTACGAAAATCCATCCCAATAGGGGGGTGAAATGGGGGTGGAAGGTTACATAAAAGTTCTATGATTTTGAAGTATTATAGACATGAAAATCAGCATTTAGGTTATAAGTTTTAATAATAAAAACCTGCTTAAGCTTTAAAAAGCATCTATCGATAGGCTTTTTGCAGCGTGAACATTTCATAATCTCATAGGAAATCAGCAATTGTACGCGGACGAAGTCGCAGGCGACCTCTAGTCTAGGCATAACCTTGCGACTACGAGGGACTTTCTTCGTGCCATGGACTTATTGATAGATACTACTACAGCTGCCTGGAAATTCGCAAAACTACTTAGTACTTAGCTGCCTAAAATTACCACTAACTGCGAAATAAACTCATTAACTATTTAGTAGCAAAAAATATTTTCATGATCATAAAAGTAATAATAATTTTCTTATCTATTAAATATTCAATTAAACAGGCATTCTAGGATGTTTGTATTTAAAATTTAAATTACTCAGTCACTTTTCAACAAGTCCGGTTTTCCTAATTTTATACTATACTTGAGATACGATTTTTTTTAAACTTCACGGTCCGTTTACATATTATTATCTATTTCAAAGTGCAAAGATTACCACTGATTAAATATCGGATAACCGTAATTATCATATTATGGAGTCCGGCCCATGCGGGACGTTCGCTGTCTGCAGCTGATCCTTACTAGGTTTTACAATATTTTTCGCGGGAATCAAAAACCTATCCACGCGGACGAAGTCGCGGGCATCATCTAGTACATAATAAAACAAACACCAAGCGGATTCCTAACTCTATGCTTCAACCTAATTTTGATTCAGTTAAATTATACCTATTTTATTTTTCTAGGTTCAATCTAATTATTTAGAACTCAGAACGCATAACCAGAACAAATATTTTTACACTAGCAGTCGTGCATAACGTCCGTATTGCTATTTCTTAAGTAACTATGTAAGGATATAATATTATATGTGCGTACATATGTTTGTTTATATCATTTATGTATTTACTAGCTGACACCCGCGACTTCGTCCGCATGAATTGAGTTTTTTTGTTTCTTTTTATTTTCCGGGATAAAAAGTAGCCTATATTGTGTTCCCTCTGTGCCAAATTTCATTTAAGTACCTAGCCATTCTGGCGTCATTGAGTAACAAACATCCATCCATCCATACATCCATATATCCAAACTTTCGCATTTATCTTATCTTATCTTACTAATATCTTACTAATATTATGGATGTCTGGATGTATGGATGGATGTTTGTTACTCAATCACGCCCCAACAGCTGAACGGATCTGGATGAAATTTGGCACAGAGATAGATTATAGTCTGGAATAGCACATAGGCTACTTTTTATCCCGGAAAATTAAAGAGTTCCCGCGGGAACCACAAAACCTCGATCCACGCGTACGAAGTCGCGGGCATTCGCTAGTAGTATTATAAATGCGAAAGAAATAAGTATAGATGAGTGGTATTTTTTTATCCACTACAAGCTACCCTTGACTGCGATCTCACCTGATGGCAAGTGAAGATGTAGTCTAAAATGGTAGCGGGCTAAACTTTTAGGGGTTTAGCAGTCATATAAAACACATATGACATACCCCTAATCGGTTTCTACACTAAACGGCATCGTGCCGGAACGCTAAATCGCTTGGCGGCACGTCTGCCGGTTGGGTGGTAACTAGCCACGGCTAGGCCAGACCTGAGAAAATTCAGAAATTATAAATAATTTACCCTACCGGGAATCGAACCCGGGACCTCCCACGTTAAGATGACGTTCTCACGTGCTGCGCCAGGGAGGTCGTCGAAACATATACGCCGTAGCGCCTAAACTACTGAGCCGATTTTGATTATAATAATTTAATAATTATAGTACGAGTGACAAAGGCTACATTTTACACCAACAAAATGGACATGATGGATGTTACAACCAAAAAATTGGGGGTCTCTGAAATTCGGGGTTTTTAATTAATGTTACATTTTATATATTTCTAAAGGGTTTTATCCTTGCTTGTTATATCCTACTTACCAGTGTCATCATACTTCATATTTACTAATATTGTAAATGCGAAAGTGTGTTTGTTTGTTGCAACGGATTGACGTGGGTATAGTTGAGGACCTGGAGAGTGACATAGGCTACTTTTTATTCCGGAAAATTGGAGAGTTCCCGCGGAAATAATAAAACAGGAAGTCACGGGCATCACCTAGTAATTAATATATATAATAATAAGCGCCGCGTAAGTACTATTGAACGTATCTCCAGACTCTTTACATAATAAGCTTCATGGAACCCATTTTTCGTTTGGTCTTGCGGTTTTAAACATTTAATTCAATGTCTTTTACTAATGGGCAAATATCAAAGCCTAAAGGCGGACACACATATTATGTGTCATACATGTTTCGTGAAGACTTGTAGTTTGCAACTGCAAAGAATATAGGTACTCTTAGCAAGGAGAACAAAATTTTGATTAATTACTAAGTTGTTAACGTTACTTGTACACGGAAAACTGCTCACTAAACATTTTCACAGGAAAGGCATACCTACTAAACTTACCTATGTATAACGCGGACGTGTAAAATAGTAAATTATACCATCCAAAAATTTCTCCATCCATTTTATTTATTAAAATACTACATAACACAATTATTGTCTCTCCTTGCAACTGTAAATATATCCAAATTGGGCACATTTTAAGGCGCTGTGTGTGGTCAGGGGGGGGGTCTCCAAAGCAGTGTATCCATTAAATGGTGGCATATGGAAGATTGAAAAAAATATATGATGTTTTCAAGACCTTAACTCAGATATTGTTTTATCCCAAAACACGATTTAAACAACTTCGCTGCATAAAAAATAAATTCAAACATACCTCTTATTACAGTTTTCAAATCAACACATCTCCAAATTGAAAACCTCAATTTACTTGAAAAATATATCATTAAATTCCAAATTCTAAATGACATCCATTGATTTATTAATATTTATTAAAATGTACACATATTTTCTGTTTTCCATTGTATTCCGGTTTTTCGAGAAGCGCTAGCTCATTTTCACCTCCGCCAGTGTTCGAAAGAACTTCACAGACGATGGATCTGTGCTCCTTTGCTCCAGCGTTTAAATCGATATTTTAAAATGGTTTTCAAACATAACATGAATAAGACTAATGTTTATTCAACATGAATTGACAGAAGACGTGGATATTACAACTTTCGTGAGCTATCTTCTTTTATATAACTAAAAATACATAATCAAATAAAGTATGAATATGTGTTCTCTGACCAAACTTTTGACAGCTCGAAATAATGATGCCGTAATGCGCTATCCATTCGATTTTTGACAACAATCGACTTCATTTACGAAGAAGTTTTAATCGATTTGACACATTGATATTACAACTTTTTGTATTGTTTTATAAACATACCCAGGCGTCTAAATGTCTTTTTTATGTATTAAAATAAATATTTTTGGTGAAGCAATGCTGTAAATGTATATTTTATTATTTGGCAACATCAATAAGGCAGGTCATAGAAACCATCCAACGCCAAAGATGACGCTACTTAAATGACAATCAAGTGAGCTTGTGTTGCAGCTTCGTAATTATTTTGAAAACTATTTTCAAACTTAAAATCGTACTAGTAATTACTAGATTGACATACGAGTTGCGAAATATCGCATAAAAAGGCACGTCGCTTCACTATTTAAAAAAAAACTCCTGCTGGTTGTAACAATGACGTCTTTTATATTTCCAAGAAGTAGGTAAGTTGTCAAACATCCAATTACTGTCAGAGGGTTCACTGCCATCGCATAGAGCAGTATTACTTAAAAATGTCAGTTTTATATCACGTACCTTGAAGGTCCTAAAATAAGGATTATAATTCTAAAAACACGAACGTCAACAATATTAAAACAATACGGATTTAAGCGATAGTAGTATGCCTCCAGTGCAATTTTTGATATGAATGGAAAATAACAAAACAGTGGTAAGACAGAAAGGAAAACTGAAAATCAAGCATTGCCACTTCAGCTTGCTACTGCCTACTCGTCCGCTCTCATTGGACCAGACCGACCAGATAATATTATTATATCGAAAGCTTGCTGAGTAAGGACCTAGTAGTGTCTCAAATACTTCAAATAAGTGCCTATTGCAAGTTTTATTACTAATTGATTGGATATTAGATACCCTTAGGGTTTCGTTTCTGGGACCCGGGAGTTAGAAATTTCCGGGAAATACGTCGTTGGTTTTTTTTGTGATTTCCCGTTTTTGTGTACAGAGTATTTTTTTAACTTATCTCTTGAGAAATATTTGAGAACAAGTTGATATCTTAAACTTGTTTATTATAATTCTCCCTGACTACTAGGGCATGCATTCGGTGCTGTGTTTGAGTACCGGGAAATTTTGGACCTATATTGGCACGGAACCGGGAATTCCCGGGACTTTCGATACTTTCGATACTACCTTAAATTATCACAAAAACACGGCTAAGACATTACAGAAAGTATGAAATAGACCAAATATTACTGTTCATTAGGCGTTATACAAAAATTTATCGCATAATATTTCACACAGGAATATACTGAATATTACTATTCATTAGGCATTATACAAAAATTTATCGCATAATATTTCACACAGGACTGTAAATTCATGATTTTTTCATGTACTTGTACCATAACTCGCTTCGTTACAAATTTCAAAGTTTTATTGTAGTTCATAGGTTTTACAGAGATTGCGTCTTGTATGAAAATACACTTTGAAAAGTTGAAATTTTTTTTATCGTGATACGCTCATATGTAACTACTTTTATAGCAATTAGAAGCCAGTGCAAATATAAATTTACTACATCAAGCAGTTTATGAGAAACAAGCCTTGAGGCTTGGATACACGGACAACAAAGTGATCCTTTACGGGTCTTTTTTTATAGACAGGCGTACGTAGTAACCTCACCTCAAAGAATTACAAATGTTAATCTAAATCAACAATATTTTCCAACCCATACTCAGTATTCCCAAGAGAATCTCGTGAAGATGTTACTCTCTCCTATTCTGTGCCGTTTTTTGGTTTTGCCGCACGCTGATTTGGTCTCTACAATTATATTGGATATGGTACCTCTTAGTATTTTTGGTATCCATTCACCGTCCTCCCCGTACGTATGGAGGATCCTAGGATCGAGGACCCTAGGATTTTCTAAAGACGTTTCCTATCAGCCATAAAGAGCCTCGTTACTGCTGCGTTACTGTCCAGGATTCACATCCATACATAAAGATTGGACTGTTCACAGTCTTGGTTTTTACATAACATTGTATGGAGAACTCCTGAGCATCTTAGGGAATTATGGATACGGATATCCATATTTTCTTTCCCTCTGCTATTGGTATAATTGACAGTGGAGTCAAAAATCAAAATTTAGTAGCCTCGGGCTTATGAGGTATATTTTATATTACAGTCTATCAATATTTTCCTGTCAATCTTCATGTGAAATTTATGAAAGTAACGATACAATTAACAGAATATAGCATAATCTACTGTAATTTATTATGGCTGAACAAATTTTATTCCAGTGACAGATCCATCAATTCATTTATCTTCAAAAAAGCTCTTCTCTGCTGGTAAATAATACTTACCAGAAAGACTAACATACGAAACTGTACGAAGTGGCAGTAAAATAATCGTTATAGCCAAAGTAAAAATAGGGGTTTTTAAACTAATACCTCGAATTTGTGAGCATAAAATACAGTATAGTGAATTAAATTATTGTTACATGCAGAAATATCCACACTTAATTAGAGAAGAATCGACAGAATGTATGTACTTCGAGTCTCAAAAGTATCAAAAGTACCGGTTTTATGGTGTGGAGAACCGGGACTGAAAATGATTCAGAAGTACCGGGAATTTTTGGTACCAGGAATTATCGGGAGCATGCCCTATTGACTAGGTACCTCACTCGCGCAGTGCTGAGCACTATTGTCTTAACGTGGGATGTACCGGGTTTAATCCCCAGCACAGTGAATTTGGGAATTGGGCGTATTTTTGTAAAATTGTACATGAAATAAAATCGATGTTTTTTTTTCATCATGTTTTGTTATTTTATTGATAAATTTGTGTTTCTTAGTTATTTATCTTTATGAGCAGTAGCACTGTTTACAAATATTATGTTAAATTAAAGTAAAAACAATCATTTTAAAATTAAGTGACGGAGAATTATTCCATTGAGTAACTAAACTTTATCTCACAAAAGGCACTTAAAAAAACAACTTTAGATAAGATTCACAGAAGTGTTTAACTAGTCTTACCAATCATGCCAATCACAAAAATAGGACAGCAAACATAAAATAACAGAAACACTATCAAAATTTGATAATTTTAGTTCTTTTGACTAACGTAAAGGCAAATTTATGTCATAATTTATTATATAACTTCTGAAATAGACAATGCTTTTTATTTTTGTTTTTGCAAGTAAGTTAGTTTACGATAAAAAATATTCATTTAAATATAACATAACAATAACTTATATTAATGATAAATTGTCAATATTATAAGTATTTATGCAATACTAGCCGATGCCCGCGACTTCGTACGCGTGGATCGAAGTTTTGTGGTTCCCGCGAGAACTCTTTAATTTTTCGGGATAAAAAGTAGCCTATTTGCTATTCCAGACTACAATCTATATCTGTGCCAAATTTCGGCCAGATCCGTTCAGCCGTTGGGGCGTGATTGAGTAACAAACATCCATACATCCATTCATACATCCATACATCCATCTGTCCAAACTTTTTGGAGGATTTTTTGAGAGGACAATTTGTCAGTGGAACCTTGACAATTACTCAAAGGAAAAGTAAGGGCACTGATCACAATGTTAAGAATTATTGTACTTTCTTACCATAAAACTATAATAGTCGTAGTAGGTACTTTTGAGTATTTTAAACTCTTTATTCTTTATTTTGTACTTAAATTGTTATAGATGTTATAGATGTTATAGATGTTATCAAAATTTAGGCATTACTCACAAACCCATTTCAAAATTCTTCCAATGTCATTAATTTAGTTTTGGAAAATTTAATAGTCCAAATGTGATAAAATTAGTAGCTGAACCTTCAGCCGCGCAGAGAACTGATCCGGCAGCTTTAATACAGAATCGCAAGATCCTAGGTAAGCTGCTGGCTCAATCCATTTTTATATGTGATACCTACTACTTACTGAGGACTATAATCTTGTATATAATATTATAATGCTACTTTTAGGAATGTTATGTACTTACTTAAAATTGGTAATTGTACTGTAATCTTTTGGAATAAATGAATTTATTATTATTATTATTATTATTATTAAATTATGTAAAATGTCGTCTATAAAATATAAGTAGAACTTCCAACCAATGTATAGTATGTTAAATCACATTGTAAGAATGATTATAAGTAACAATTTTTTTTTGCGTTTTGTCTTCTTCGATTCTCCCTTTCTGATATTTTATCTCACCTCGGATATTTTTCTTGTTCTAGATTTTACGAGCTCCAAGTGTTATTTTCTTATATATTATTGTTTGAACTTTTAAGAGTCCCTCTTTAATTTCTCTATATGCCGCCTTGTTATTTCACCAGATGTCAGCGCCATTGTTACACCTGAATAATTTAATATATACAATACTCGTTTCCAATGCAAAACTCGGGGCCGTAAAAGCTTAACCGTGTACAAACCTTTAGAAATCCATTGAGTACCAATTTGTTCAATTGACTGACAATTTCGAAAGAGTTACTTAAAGGACCGTAATGAATTCACGGCAACAATATTTTCTTGCATTGTATTTCAAGAATTTAAATATTCTGAATTTTCTCTGGTCTGGCCTGGTAGGAGGCTTCAGCCGTGGCTAGTTACCAATTACCACCCTACCGCCAAAGACGTGCAGCCAAGCTATTTAGCGTTCCGGTAGGATGTCGTGTAGAAACCGATTAGGGATATGGACTAGGGTTTAATATAACTGCCATACCCCAAACAGGTTAGCCCGCTACCATCTTAGACTGCATCATCACTTACCATCAGGTGAGATCGCAGTCAAGGGCTAACTTGTATTTAATTTTAAAAAAACTGGATATAAGGTACATAAAAGTAGCAATAACTATTTTTAAAAAAATCCCGATTCTCGGGAATTCCCGGGAATCGGCCAACTTTATTCCCGTTTCCTTGAGTTGAAAATTTGCCGTTCCCGAGATTTAATTTTAATTTTGATTGAGTGGGATTTTTAAAAAGTTAATTTGTTTAGTTTCACCCAACCTAAGTCCAGTTAATTAATATAATAGGTTTTGCTTCGGACATAATATTGTCAATCAAACTTATCATTTTAGAGTACGGAAACAACGTACAAATTTGAAATTTTACATAAATTGGCTAATTTGCGGTTTTGGCTCTTACGAAGTTCTACCATATAGATAATTCTGTATGTAAAGATAAAAAATCATGACACCAAAATTGTATGATTTTCTTCGTTTTTTATTTTTGAGTATTTTTCAAACACTGTAAATAATACTATATGTCTGCAAAAGACTAGAAATTGATTTCAATGATCAATTTCCAACATCTTTTTGCTATTTAAATTTTTGAAATAACATCTGTATTTCTTGTTTCTGACAAAAAATGAATATCAGACTCTTAGTCGGTAAGTACATTGTATATGTACGTATGATATTGATTTATGCCACAATTATACTTGTAATTAACTCACGTAAGTAGTTTATGTAAATAAGATACTTATGTAACTCTAGATGATGCCCTCGACTTCGTCCACATGGATTAAGATTTTTTGACTCCCGCGGTAACTGTTTAATTTTCCAGGATAATGGTTCCGGGTAGCCTATGTCCTTTTCCGGGATGTAATCTATCTTTGTACCAAATTTCATCAAAATCGTTTGAGTAGTTGGGCCGTGCAAGCGTAGCAGACAGACAGACACACTTTCGCATTTATTATATTTTGTATGGATATTAGTATGCTGGGCTAACTAATGCCCGCGACTTCGTCCGCGTGGTTGAAGTTTTTTTTATTCCCGCGGGAACTCCTTAAATTTCGGGATAAAAATTCACTCTCCCTCAACTATACCCACGCCAAAAATAACGTCGAACCATTGCTCCGTTGCGGCGTGATTGACGGGCAATTCAATTAACAATCACACTTTCGCATTTATAATATTAAGTATTAATATGGATTTGCACACGATATGCGATTTACAATAGGTATTTTGTCAATTACCTACTCATGTAAGAGACTTTGGTACGTGATTTACTCACTTACGTTATTCTATCAATTTCACAAATTTTGAGTTACCGTGTTTTGTCATCCGAGGGCATCCGTGACATGCTATGACAAGCGCGCGAAAATAAAGAAAACCGCGACGGGAGCGCCACCCGGCCGAAGTGGGCATAACTGGCGTGAGGGGTGAGAACTGAGGAGAGCCAACCTCTCGATTTGTGTTTTGATTTTAAGAGCTGACAGCGCCTTAACGTGATAACTCAGCAATTTGTCCGACCGAAAATGGACGAATAAAATGAGATTTAAGTACTTATGTCTCAAAAACTCAGGCTTTTTAGAGTTCCGTAGTAAACAAGAAACCCTTATAGTTTTGCCATGTCCGTCCGTGGCTTAGCTCAGAGGCTGTCAGTTCTAGAAAGCTGTAGATAATTTGGCATACCTAGATATAATTATTAATATACATTATTATTCATGCCGACAAAGTGGTAAACAAAAATTTTTTTTTCTGTCCCATGGTGTGAGGTGTCATAGGATAGGTCGTTCAAAAATTTCCTAAATATTAGTAAAAAGGAAAACTATCACAGCTAAGTAGGCTTTACAGAATAGGTAATAGTACAGTTAATAGTCAACTAACTTGTAAAAATATGTCCGCTTGATGTTCGAGCAACTACGGAAGCCTACACTGCGCGTTGCTCGACACGCACTTGGCCGGTTTTTGTTTACTGTCAGCTCACGAAATAACATAAATACTCCTTTTAGATAGCATACGTATAACTAATTAGCAGTGTGTACTTGGTCCTAGTCCATATTTTTTGTTGGCAAGAACCTTGGACTGAGTTCACTTGGAAGAGTTATTGAGGAACGAATAAACAACCGGGGGATTTTCATTTTTTATCAGTGGATTTATTGAATGAACGTAGAAAAACCTTAAGTAATACTTAGTTATTTACTTAGATTTATTAAAGTATTAATTTTATTAATTATATACAGCTATACTAATACTAATAGGTAAACGTAAATACGAAAATATCTGCCTGTCTGCTAAGCTTTAACGGCCCATCTTTTCAACGGATTTTGATCAAATTTGGCACAGAGACAGACTGTATGCCTGAACTATAGGCTTTTTATCTGGAAAATTTAAGAAGTTCCCGCGGGAAAAACAATCCACGCGGACGAAGTAGCGGGCATTATTATAATGCAAAAACCGGTCAAGTGCGAGTCAGACTCGCGCACAATGGGTTCCGTACCACTACTCAATGTAAATTATTTTAGTAAATAACTAGAAAGACAAAATGTAATCAGCTGTGAAATAACCAGTTTATCGCCATATGTAGGCGCTAAACTGGTAGTGCCTGACAAACAATTCGACACCCTATGATTGCGAAACCCTAATTATCGATTTTCGGATTTTTTCCTATACTTTTGCTCTGAGACCTTGCTTCTTGGTCTATGATTCTAGGTCAACGGGAAATACCTTATAGGTTTTGATTTATTGCCGCGTGTCAAAATATGCAAAATATGCGGCCGTATCTTTTGATTGCGTCAACTTAGAAGCTTGATTTTTTTTACAGCTCCAAGGGACCGTAGACCTAAGTATTTGATTTTAATTTTAACTTCATACCTCCATGCGTTTCCGAGAAAACTGACCTAAGTAGGTATTTGATATTTATTTTAACTTGATACCTCCACGCGTTCCCGAGAGAAAGGTGGTTGACAGATAGACAGACAGACGGACAACGAATTGATCCTATGAGGGTTACTTTTTTCTCTTGAGGTACGGAACCCTAAAAAGTACTTTACCTTTTTTTCTGTAGTAGGTATTGTGAAAATAGGAAGGACTGGCGTTTGCACATTAGAATAAAAAAGTTATTGCTAAAATATTGACTTAATATTATTATGTTATGCTTTTAATTGTAAGTTCCTTTTCATTTTCCTTAATCCACGGGAAATTGCGGGAATCAGCTAATTTTACATTAAGAAATCTCAAAATCACACCCTATTTAAAGTTACCTTTATCAGTATCTCATCAAGATCATTAATTAGGCTCTCTGGGAACTGCGAGCACGCGAGTCTCTTCAGAATAAGAATTAAGAAGGTTTTGGCCATCGTCCACCACGCTGGCCAGTTGCAGATTGGCAGACCGACTATTTTCGTATAATACTTATAGTAGTCATATTGTATAGTAGTAACAAGTTATAGTAACTAGGTGAGTTTTCTTATTTTGGTAAGTTGTTATTTAAAACAAAATTACAAGATATAGAATAAAAACTTATAGACTAAACGTTAATCTAAAATCCTTATATACCTACTAACAAAAATAAAAATAAAACCCTAATCAAAAAGACCACCCCTGGTTGCCCCTGGGCCAAAGGTACCCATCAAAGTTGTTATTTATGAGAAACTTATATGCACGTACTTTCAAATGATTTTACATACATTGGCATGTAGTAGGTAATTTATGATTATCCTATGTAAAAATAGCTAGCGAACCTTTTGAATAAAAATAAAAATAAACTTGTTTTGATTGGTTTAAAAGGTATATTAAAGGTAGACCTACCTTTAATATACTTTTTAATAAAAACAAGACAATAAAATTTTACTCCAAACTTGACATGGGTGGTGTAGGACATAGTAAAAATGTCTCCCTATTTTGACTAATTTTGACTTTATTTTATATTTATAATTTCATGCCTAATTTTTAATTTATCTAGAAGTTTGGATGTTAATTTATCGATAAATGATAAATTATGTGATAAAAATCTTTATAAAAAATCTCAATTTGATCGTGAAAGTGGTGGACACTGACTTTTCTCTAGTGGCAACTTTTTTGAAAAACGCCCAGGTACTTTCTTATACAGGCAGAACTAGATAGGTACGGTCTTATTTTTGTTATTAGTGCAGCAGTTTCAATTTCAAATTACGAAACATAAAGATCAAGATCAATACACCAGGATAAATTTAATGTGTTTTCAATTTCATTCTTAAAACTGAATATCTTGCGACACTTAAATCAAATACTTATATACCAAATCAAAATAGGTACCTAGTAGGAACTTATTAGAAACCTTGAACAAACAAACGATTATAAGCTTACAAAATCTATTATCTTGGCACTTACCTAGACCTACCTACTATAGTTAGCAGCGCATTAATTTAGCAGCATGCTTATGTGCTTATTTATAAAAATTTTGACCTTAAATTATGTTGTGTTATACTTGAGTGTCCATGAGTTTCTAGTTAATGGCTAAGATGATATTTTAATGGTATAAATAATTAAAACCGGCCAAGTTCCTTAGCTGCCCGTTACAATATTATGCGAATATTTTTTAAGTTGGTCGACTATTATGTACTCGTTAACTTGTAAAGCCTACTTCGTTATATTAAATGTCACCGTAAGATTGCAAAAACCATTAGATTGTACTCTAACTAGCGAAATGAAAACTGTCGACAGATTACAATTTAACGCATTATTTTTCGGTAGATTGTAATCTGCCCGATTACTAACTACCTGATTATTTATGTCGAACCCTAACCTAACCTACAAGAAAAAGTAAATACAATGAATACTTCAAAAATTGACACTTAGAACATTGATCTGTTCACAATCTGTCGACAGTTTACAATTTCGCTAGTTAGATTACAATCTAACGGTTGGTGATATATACTACTGCCATATTGTACTAAATATTTCGGTAACGGATCCCTGAATATTTTTGAACGACCTCATCTATAATATAATAATATAATATTATATATAAAATTCAAAGTCCTGACTGACTGACTTATATATCAACGCACAGCCTAAACCACTGGGCCTAAAAACTTGAAATTTTGACAGTAGGTTACTTTTATGACGTACGCGCACAATAAGAAAGGATTTTTCAAAATTCCACCCCTAAGGGGGTGAAATAGGGGGTGAAAGTTTGTATGAAACTCCGTCATTTCTCAAGTTATATCCATGAAACTTGGTATTTTGGCTTTAGGTAATAAATAAAGAAGTACGTGTGTCACAGTTTTTCAAAATTTCACCCCCAAAGGGGTAAAATAGGGGTTGAAAGTTTGTGTGAAAGTCCTTCATTTCTCAAGTTATAGCCATGAAACTTATCATTTGGGCTTTCAGTTAGATATGCAGAAATAAGTGATTTACAATTTTTCAATATTGCACCCCTAAGGGGGTGAAATAGGGGGTGAAAGTTTGTATGAAAGTCCGTCATCTTTCAAGTTATATCCATGAAACTTGGTATTTAAGCTAACGGTTTAAAATAAAGAAATGTGTTTCACAGTTTTTAAAAATTCCACCCCTAAAGGGGTGAAACAGGGGGTGAAAGTTTGTATGAAAGTCCTTCATTTCTTAAGATATTTTTCAAGTCATATTAACGAAGAAAAAGAAGTATCTGTGTCACAGCTTTTAAAATTCCATCCCCGAAGGGGTGTAATAGGGGTTGAAAGTTAGTATGAAAGACCTTCATTTTTCAAGTTATAGTCATTAAACTTAGCATTTGGGCTTTCAGTTAGATATGAAGAGGTACGTGTTTCACCATTTTTGAAAATTCGACCCCCAAAGGGGTGAACTGGGGGATGAAAGTTTGTGTAAAAGCCCATAATTTCTCAAGATATTTCTCAAGTAATATCAACAAAACTGAGTATTTTAGCTTTCGTTAAAAAATAGAGAAGTACGTATGTGACCAACAGACCAACAGTTTTTCAAAATTCCACCCCCAAAGGGGTAAAATAAGCGTTGAAAGTTAATATGAGAGTCCTACATTTCTCAAGTTATAGCCATGAAACTTGGTATTTAAGCTAACGGTTTAAAATAAAGAAATATGTGTTTCACAGTTTTTCAAAATTCCACCCCTAAAGGGGTGAAACAGGGGGTGAAATTTTGTATGAAAGTCCTTCATTTCTCAAGATATTTTTCAAGTCATATTAACGAAGAAAAAGAAGTATCTGTGTCACAGCTTTCAAAATTCCACCCCCGAAGGGGTGTAATAGGGGTTGAAAGTTTGTATGAAAGACCTTCATTTTTCAAGTTATAGTCATTAAACTTAGCATTTGGGCTTTCAGTTAGATATGAAGAGGTACGTGTTTCACCATTTTTGAAAATTCGACCCCCAAAGGGGTGAACTGGGGGATGAAAGTTTGTGTAAAAGCCCATCATTTCTCAAGATATTTCTCAAGTAATATCAATAAAACTGAGTATTTTAGCTTTCGTTAAAAAATAAAGAAGTACGTATGTGACCAACAGACCAACAGTTTTTCAAAATTCCACCCCCAAAGGGTCCTTCATTTCTCAAGTTATAGCCATGAAACTTAGCATTTGGGCTTTTGGTTAAATATGAAGACGTACGTGTTCCATCAATTTGAAAATTCGACCCCCAAAGGCGTGAAATAGGGGATGAAAAATTGCATGAAAGTCCTCCATTTCTCAAGATTTTTTCAATTTATATCAACGAAACTTGGAATTTCGGCTATCGGTAAAAAAAATAAGTACGTGTGTCACAGCTTTTAAAATTCCACCCCCAAAGAGGTAAAATAGGGGTTGAAAGTTGATATGAAAGTCATTCATTTTTCAAGTCAAAGCCATGGAAGTTGGTATTTGAGCATTCGGTTAAATATGAAGAAGTATATTTTTCACCATTTTTGAAAATTTGATCCCCAAGGACGTTAAATAGAGAGTTTGTCCTTCAATCACGCAGCAACGGATCAACGAGATTTTTTGCAGGACCTGAAGAGTGATAAAGGCTACTTTTTATACCGGAAAATCAAGGAGTGCCTGTGGGGAAAAAAGCTTAAACCACGCGGATGAAGTCCTGACTTATATATCAACGCACAGCCTAAACCGCTGGTCTTATAGACATGAAATTTGGAGGGTGTGTTTTCTGTGAAGAGTAGGTTTGCACTAAGAAAGGGTTTCTCGAAATTTCACCTCCCAAAGGGTAAAATAGGGGTTGAAAGTTTGTATTATGACATTTTTGCTGGTAAAACCTGGAATGTCGATTAGCTTTTCTTCTGATGGTAAAGATGTCAAGTACGCATCTCAGTACTCGCTCCTCTACAAAGCTTTGGTGAATTAAAAATAAAAATTCTTTCCAAAAAACCGACTTCCATAGCCACTGTTAAGTAAAAAATAATTTTGATTTCTCCACACCATGTTGAAGTCAGACGAGCCTCACGCGTCAACTTTGCCTATCTTGGTAATACCCGATATGAAAAAAATATTCAAATCGGTTTAAAAAGCACGGAGATATGCACCGACAATCGACATGAACACATTTAAAAAAATCTTTTTTTTTCAATAAGTCTCAAGGCCAAACTCTTAATTTAGCAGGGGTAGACCTAAGGGAGAACTGCTTTTCACACGGTCAGTTATACGTGGCCTGCTCCAGAGTAAGCTCACGGAGCAGTCTGGTGATTCTAGCACCTGAAGGAAAAACAAAAAATATTGTTTACAAAGAAATACTGCGGTAGGTTAGGTGCGGATAGTATTTCGTTGTAAACAATGTTAATTATTATCCACTTCTGGTTTGTTTTGTAATTAGGAAATTATTTAGATCTCATCACACACGCTTTGAGTTCTGTTAAAACCGTACTACTCTCATTCCAGAGATTAGTTTAGTTATAGAACTTAGAACTTCGTGCTTATTGCTTTGTTTGAGATATTGTCAGTTTGTATATTCAATTGAGAGGGAGTGAGAACGCTTATGATGTTTGTTTCTGAAAAAAATGACATTTGGTTCTTGTAGGCCACGCGGGTGAAGCCGCGGGCAGAAGCTAGTATGACATATGGGATAGACGAGAAAAAAAATCATCCCCACTTTGCGTGTAGGGGAGGTACCCTAAAAAATGTTTTTACCACTTAGTCGGTGTGATTATTCATACGTACACGTATATATCTATGCCAAATTACAACTTTATAGTAGGTACCTATTAACATCATTTATTTTTATACTTTTTGTAAGTACTTACATATTATGGCTGTTTTAGGTTTATAATAAGTAGTTTAACCGACAAAGTTACACTTACTTGCATCAACATTGTAGGAATTAGGTGTTTTTCAAACCAATCATTTAAAACTCATAATCATTTATGTATATTTTAGTACCCACACCTATATTTGAAGTTAATTAATGTAAAAAAAAACTTATGAATGCACTAATAAAAGGAATAATCCAAATTGAAATTTTCATGGACCGGAATGGAATGGAAAATTAAGGATTTTCATACAAATTTTCACAGTCCACAGTAAAATAGTGTGTTGGCAGATTTTCATTGGAGGTCGTAAGAAATCAACATGCATATGAAATAAGTTATATGGGACAAGTGAATGGAAGAAGAATGTATGAAATGTTTATTAATTACATCTAAACTAATATTATAAAGAGGAAAGATTTGTTTGTTGGTTTGTTTACTGGATAAACTCAAAAACTGCTCCACCGATTTTAAAAATTCTTTCATCTATAGAAAGCTACCTGTATCAGTGAGAAACATAGGCTATATTTTATTTTGAAAAATTTGAGATCCTTACTAAAATTGCAATAGTGTGACCAAAGTCGGAAAAAATAGTCTCTTTTGAGAGTTTACGTGGCGTACGCTGCGTAAATAGTTAAAGTTACACGAAAATAATGTATGATGGAATTGTAAGTTCTAAAAAAAAATCCGCAATAGCATATCTATCTTTTAAGGTTGATTCACAAGAACCATTTTTATGACTTTCAAATTTGGTCTAAACCAATGCTTTACTTGCGAAGGTGTTTTTACTGACATTGTATTAATCCTTATCAAAATAAATATGTTATTCATCTCAAGTATCTAATTGCGATAAAAATTGTCCTTTAATCATGGCGGCGGCTGTGGCAGGTGTGGTAAAGCCGGGGCGTACTCTTACAATGTAATATTAAAATGTAAAACCTGCCCACTTCCCACTGCCCACTCGCTATATTGATTAATATAAAGGGGGGTGCTTTGGACCATATATGAGTCCTGTATATTGGTGGGTCTGTCTAGGACAGCAGATCAAAATATTAAAGGAGTTGGAGGTTTTTAAGTTTGTAACTCTCCAACTCCTTTAGGTCTCGCTCAAATCGTCAGATTATTTGAGAGTACACTTTTCAGCATGTAATGAAGTCACTCTACCTTAATTTGACGCGCTCGAGTATTTTTGATGATCGATTTTATTTATTTAATAGTTTGATCTGCTGTCCTAGACAGACCCACCAATATACAGGGCTCATATATCGTGAAGGTACTCTACAGGGTCCAAAGAATCCCCCTTTATATTAATCTGCCGCGCTGGAGTAAATCCAAAAATCCCCTCTTGGGCTCCCCTACTATTAGGATTATCATTGCTACCCGTACGAAGCCGGATCGTTATTTAATATATTTTATTGCAGTTATTAAACTCATGTTAGAAAGGCGCTTATCGCGAGCTTCTGTCATTCTGTCAACTGTATCAATGAGAGATTATTACACGATTTTTATTAGCTTCAGACGTATGTATGTTAGTATGTAACGGAATCTTTGAACATGATTTTGACCCCCTTTAAAACGTCGGATTAACTCGAAATTTGGCATACTTATTAAGGACCGATGACAATTCAATATTTTAAACAGTTTGACCCGTTATGCTATAGGATGATCAGGATTAGCGATTTTTTGTTTTCCTGAGACCCGGAGTGTCTCTAGTAGAGTTTTTAAAACTATTATTGTTTTTATTCCGATTTTTTGGTGTGATATATTATGTAACTATTTCATTTGTGGGTTCCCCAGATGTACTCTGACCATGAACAAGATAGAGCACGTACTCGTACCTAAAGGTACCTTCAAATCGAAGATTTGAATTAAAGAACTGTGAAGGTATAGTTCTTATCACTATGTTATCACCACGTACGAGTTCTGATAGAGCTCTTATGAGAAAATAATATCTCCATCTGATAACATGAAACAATTTTACTTACCACTTAAACTTACTTACTTTTAGTCCAAACTGATTGTAGTAAATAAATGCGCTGTATTTAATCTTATTAAAAATGAGTAACACACCGTGCCAACTTAATTGTTTATAATAATACTAGCTGATGCCCGCGACTTCGTCTGCGTGGATTGAGGTTTTTTGGTTCCTGCGGGAACTCTTCAATTTTCCGGGATAAAAAATAGCCTAACTATAATCTATCTCTGTGCCAAATTTCATCGAGACCCGTTCAGCCGTTGTGGCGTGATTGAGTAACAAACATCCATCCATCCATCCATCCATTCAGTCTTTCGCATTTATAGTATTAGTATAGATATAGTTTAATATATAATGTTTTTTTCTTTTCTCGTCAAACTAATTCATTGTATTCGATGTTTACATAATGGATATAGGCGTGCACAGATACTTTAATTTTACTGATATAGATATATATGTCACCGTAAGATTGCAAAAACCGTTAGATTGTAATCTGACTAGCGAAATTGTAAACTGTCGACAGATTGTGAACCGTTCAATGTTCTGAGTGTCAATTTTTGAAATATTCATTGTATTTAAGTTTTCTTGTTTCTTTCCTATAGGTTAGGTTAGGATTCGACATAAATAACCATGTAAGTTTTTTCGTGTTAATATACCTGACAGATTACAATCTACGCAAAAATAATGCGTTAAATTGTAATCTGTCGACAGTTTACAATTTCGCTAGTTAGATTACAATCTAACGGTTTTTGCAATCCTACGGTAACATATAAATCATGATTGAAAGTCTGTTCTTTATTACTGAAGAATTCCCACAGAATAGGTAGTTTAGTACAGCTGGTATTACAGTGGTATTGACTGGGCGATCTACTTTGAGAAGTTCAGGATAATTAGTCATACTTACTTTGGAACTTTTTGAATTATCGAAGAAGTCATTGGGTAAATTTAGATGCGCTTCAGTTATGATTTTTTTAATTCAATTTGTTTATCATAATTTTTTGTCATGTAGATACTAGTAAGCATATACAATATACATACACAATGAATATTAACTCTCAGAACATTGAACGATTCACGATCTGTCGACAGTTTACAATCTATCGAGATAAAAAGCGTTAGATTGCAATCTGACGGTTTTCACAATCTTACAGTGACATATTATTATGATGCCTGCGACTTCGTCCGCGTGCATTGAGGTTTTCTGGTTCCCGCGGGAACTCTTTAATTTTCCGGTATAAGAAGTAGCCTATGTGTTATTCCAGACTATAACCTATCTCTGTGCTAAATTTAATCCCGATCCGTTCAGTAGTTTTTGCGTGAAAGAGTAACAAACATCCATACATCCATACATCTATACTTACAAACTTTCGTGTTTATAATATTAGTAAATTTATGACGGACAGTCCGCAGAATTGAAATTAAGTAGGTACTTACTCAAAGTTTTTATCTTTAAAAAAATGTTTTATTAAGACGTGAAGTACCTACTGTTAGTTTATTAGTCGGTTTTATTAACATTAAACTGTGATTAATTTTATATTATTGGGCTATCATTGATACAGGTCTAGGTTGATTTTACGAGGCAGTATAAAATAAATTGACTTGGCTGATAACTGTCGCATACTTACAGATTAATTATAATATAATTAGGCAAAATCCACTTGGACGAAGCCATCTTCCCCAACTAGGTAATTTGGTATCCTAGCTTATAATAAATTGCCACTCGACCACAGAATATAAATAAATAGTTCTACATATTGGTGTATTTACTTAATTTCTAAAACTGTTGGTTGGTTGTGTTGGATAGGGTTTTATCTATATAAAAAACTACTAGGTACCTAAATATAACCTTTCTCTCTCTCTAGAGAGATTATAATATACCTAAATAATTAATAATAATTGTTCATCACGTTTATCATTACTTAAACGATAGGTACTTATATGATGCGATACCTACTTGTTGTAATTAAAACAAAAACATTTTAAGGATTTAATTACTTACTATTAAAAATTAATTATTAATATTAAAAAAAAATTATAAATATAAGTTTCTTACAAAAAAAATTACCTAATTAGAGGTAATTTTTTTCGTTGGAACAATCTAGATAAAATTAAAATGAAGATAAAAATGCAAAGATTAATTATTTTCAAGTAAAAACTTACATACATATAATTATTAACAATAATATTTAATTGCTCATACTAAATTTGCGCACCGCGACTGGCTTGTAAATAAAGAGTAGACTTGAATATCACCAAAACATAGTTACATTATTACATACGTACATTATAGTTATTAAGTTAGGTACTAGCTAGTACTCTAGAATTCAGCTGATTGAAGAAGTAATTATATTATCTCCTCCTCCTATAGTACGTGAAGGTACGTCAAAAATATAAAACCTAGTAGGTAGCACTGGTTTTTATTGCACTACAAGTAACTGCGAAAATTATATTAAATTCGCGAATTTACCCTGCCGGGAATCAAACCCGGCAGCATTACAAAGCTGAGCATTAGTATTTAACCACTATTCTGTGGTATAACCACAGAATAGTCAAATCGTCAGGTTATTTGAATGTAGGTACACCTCTCAGCATGTAACTTAAACTGACGCGCTCGAGTATTTCTGATGATCGATTTTATTTATTTATTATTCGTATCTGCTGTATAGACAGGCCCACCAATATACAGGGTTCATACATGGTGAAGGTACTCTATAGGGTCCAAAGAATCCCCCTTTATATATTAAACTGCCGCGCTGGAGTAAATCCAAAAATCCCCTCTTGGGCTCCCCTACTATAATAGTCTACACCCAATATAGCCAGTGTGCAGTGGGCAGGTTTTACATTTTAATATTACATTGTAAGAGTACGCCCCTAATTTACCACACCTGCCATAGCCCGCCATGATTAAAGGACAATTTTTATCTCAATTAGATACTTGAGATGAATAACATATTTATTTTGATAAGGATTCATACAATATCGGTAAAAACACTTACGCAAGTAAAGCATTGGTTTCCCTACTACTACACGTTACTGTGTCGGTATTCCATGCTTATTTATATTTTTGAAGCAGGTTAATAAACTATGTACAAAAGTTAAATGTATAGATCATGGACGAATCAATTTTATCCTTCCATGTCTAGGAGGTAGGCTAGCGGTAAGTGGTGACCCTGTGATTGGTTCCAGGTCTTAATAGCATGCCTTTTATCCTTTTCCCAGCCGTTTGATTTAATCAAGTGTGTTCCATGCTTGCTTGCGGGTAGAGTTCGTAAAGCTACAAGGACATCGACCCGAAGAAAAGCAATAAATAAACTCCAGAGTTATTCATGAAGGTACCTATATGGATTTGAAGACCAAGCTATTTTTTTTAATTTAATAATATATTCAGTTAATAAAAGTATTTTTTTAGGATTTCGTGGCAAATAAAAGAACTCATGTACCTAAGTACAGTTTGAACGAATCGCCTGTCTCTGCGATGCAGCCATTTAAAAAGATGATCGAAGAATATAGAACCTGTTGCCGCTACATACAGAAAATAAACCAAATTATGAAAAAACTTGAGATGTAATTGGCTATAATCTAAATTATCCCTAATATTAGTTAACTCTGGTTCTTCTTTTGTATTAATTCATCTTCTTAACTATAAGCTTTTTATTTTCTAATTACTTCCTATGTTACTGTTTACTACATTACTGTTTATTTTTCTACCTTTGCGAGCTATTTTTATCTCATGTAAATTCTATCTGTGAAAACTTGTAATTGGCGTTATACTTATTCTTTATCTATCTATCCATCTCTGTTGTAGCTGTAAGTTTTCTGTACCAAATAAAATAAAATAAAATAAAATAAAATATAATCCGCCACAGTAGGTAAATCTACATACAATAAACAAATTACATTTACAATCGTGCATTGTCGAGTCAACATCTCCTGAAGATGCTCCGGTGTCGGAGTGAAACGTACCTACGTTGAGAATAATTTGGAAATTTATTGTGGTGTGGTAAATATTGCAAGATACACATTGTACCACATAGATTTACCTACTGTGGCGGATTATAGCGAATTAAATTTAAAGTTTCTTCATTATCAAGAACTTCCGCAAAGTAACGCCTACTTCTATCCAATAAACCGAATTATGTTTTTATAAAAAAAAACAGGGTAGGTTACCTCTTTTTCAGGGTTTACGGAAATCAATTTTTTTTCAAGTACATAAATACCAACGATTAGGAAATAATGACCGCCAAAGTTGTTAACATGGCTATACGGATCCTCCTAATGTGCCTAGGAGTTAACTTGACTACTTTTTTAAATCGGAAACTTTGAGGTCTGTGACTACAAAAGTTCATCTAAGTACTTATAAAAAACCGTTTTTTGTAAGTAGTTTAGGATGGAAATTGTAATAATATGAAGATCAGTCCAATGATCTTTAGCTCTTCTCAAACAGGTATTAGAAGTCTCGGTTGTTTAATGAATGATGTGCAAAAAATTGTTTTTAATTTTAAGGTTTCCGTACCAACATACGAGTATTATAACCATATTATAAGCCTCATTTTTTCTTACAACAAACTCAGTAAGCAGTACCATTTCATCCAGCGTGCCTCGGATAAAGCGTAAATCCGACGCGTCGGTCGTGCGAATGACCTATCCGGTCGCGTCGGATTGTAGTCCTACTCTCTCCGGTCTACTTTCTATCCCGGAAAATTAAAGAGTTCCCGCAGGAACCAAAAAACAATCCACGCGTACGTACGAAGTCGCGTGCATCAGCTGGTAATACATAATTTATTCGGTCAGATCGTAGTGCTTATTCCATAGTAAAAAAACAAACGATAAAAAATTAGGTTAGGCACTTACTCAGAGTCTTGTATTTTTGTCGTAAGAATCTTTACTTTGAAAGCTATCTTGGTCTGTTGCTACGGTCTACGGAACGGAACCCTCTTCCACAATTATACGTTTGCTTCTACGAAAGTCTGACTCGCATTTGGCAAGATGTAGGTACGATTGAAATATTATGAAGTTGAATTTTCCATTGTAATTTTTTTTTTGTTTATTAGTCTGTAATCAACAGCGTTTTTACATTTTAATTTACAGTTATTTCTTAAAAAACTAAAATAACGCCAAAAAGATTACATAATTATTATACAATTATTAAAATAAATAGGTACCAATCATAAAGCTTAAAGTTAAAAGTTAAAAAGTTAAAAAAGTGCAAGTGCGCGCGGGTATGCGGGTGTGTATGTTAGTGTGTGTGTGTGTGTGTGAGTGTGAGTGTGTGTGTGTGTGTGTGTGTGTGTGTGTGCGGGTGTGTATGTGTGTAATGAGGGATGTGCTTGTGTACTAAATGTAAATACTATTTCCGATGTAGTTTAATGATTACATTTTTCAATTGAGTTTTAGATAGACGGAATAGGTAATCTAATATAAACATAAATTCCGAGTTCAGTGATAGATTTTTTTGGTAATTAGGATTTTAACGTGTTTTCAAAAACATATCTAATGAAATTATGTGGCCATTAAAAAAAATTGGCCGTAAATGGTACTGCTGGCTAATGGCAAGTAGGTACTGACTACTGAGATCAAAATTACGACCAAGTAAGTTCTTTGCTAGGTTATTGTTGGATAGTCATCGCTTTTTTAATTTTTACGCCTTTGATTAAGTGGATTAAAAACAAAAAATGACGTCAAGCCAACAAAAGCCTCGAAAAGAACTTGATCATAATTTTGATCTCAGTAGGCAGCTTAAATGGCCAATATTTTTGATAGGAAGTTGGCCATATAATTTCACATTATTGTTTTCTGAGATCTCACTTCTTTTTTCTAAGTATTTATATTCAATTCCATCAGCATTCAATTCTAAAACCCCAATGCTTAGGACTGGTCTCTTAAATAGTACACCGATTATGATGAAACAAAGACGAAGTAGTTACAGCCTGTTAAAAAACCGCTATTTAAATGGTTTTTTATGTATGGTGCAAAGTATATTTTCATTTCATTTCGTTTACAGCTCTGGATACCCGAAATATACACTTTTATGAATAACACACATATAAAAAAATACGCCCGAATCTCTCCGAAGATTGCAAAACTTGAAAGGGTTACTGTAATCAGATTTATGGTTAAAAATAAAATTGAATTTTTAGATATCACATAAGTTATACATAATATCTACCCCACGGGAATCGTACGATTTTCCCGGTATAAAAAGTAGCCTAAAAAGTAGTCATTCTCTGACCTCCTAAACTACCACTATGCAATAAATGTAAGGCAGTATATTATTATTGTTCAATCAAGGAATGTACAATTATTTTGCGCGCAAGTAAGGTGAAAAGTTGTCATGTATTAACGATACAAAGTTTTTTGTTTCTCGTGCCCCTAAATTCCTCACTAGTCACTACACTCAGGATTCTAGCTTAGAAGTATATATACTTCTAAGCTAGAATCCTGAGTATAGGATCAATGGCTCGCTCGACTCGCAACAAAAACTGACTTATCTTGTTGAACAAATAATCTATTTTTTCAAATATTGGATAGAAGCAGGCGTTACTTTGCGGAAGTCCATCATAATTAAGGAACCGAAGTTTTTTTGTTTTTTTCAAGTCATAGAACGTTTATTCAATTTAGGTAGGTATACTACACTTATTGACGTTCGGTTATTTATAACATATACGAGTACCAATATAACGGTAATAACGACAGTACGACATCTTAAACTAATGCTACGAGGGTTCCAAACGCGCCCTGGTCTGAGAAGAGCCCACAACAAACTCAGCCGGGCTAAACTCGTTTAACTCGCTATAATCCGCGACAGCAGGAAAATCTACGTGGTACAGTGATTTTTCTATATTTTCCTTTTAATCTTTTTTCTGGTTTCAGTGAGTTTAACTTTTTAGTCCCAGTATTTAAATTATTCAAATGATTAATGTTCCTAAGCTTACTGTTAGGAAAAGGCAGAAGAATTCGCTCATCAATAATAATGTGATTTAGATAAAAGAGCTTAAAGCTTAAAGGATTTGCCCCACTATACAGCTGCATGGAAGCAACCTGCCTCGCATCCAGTGACCCACTAGTCAGAGTAATACTTGTAACTATGTGTTGTATAATCTATTGTTTACTTTTTTTTTAAAAGAAAATACTAACTGCTGATTTTCTAGCCGGCTCTTCTCAGTACAATTCGGTGGTAGAGTCTTAAGTATCATATGTGACGCAAGTTGTCCTTTACGTGAAATAAATAAATCATTTATCATTTACAGAGGCGCGACGCGGTTGAGCACCTAGCGGCAAATATTCAAATTTTCCCTGGTCTGTCGTGGTCGGAGGCTTCGGCCGTGGCTAGTTACCACCCTACCGGCAAAGACGTGCCGCCAAGCGATTTAGCGTTCCGGTACGATGCCGTGTAGAAACCGAATAGGGGATCCTGACAGGTTAGCCCGCTACCACTTTAGACTGCATCATGAGTTTGTAATGAGCTGGGCCCACTTAAGTGACGCGGCACGGAGATGCACTGTGACATAATTGTACAAAGAATACTTGTGCGATCTGCACGATAGGCCAACTAGAAACTGCCATAGGCTCGTGACTCCATCGCTCCGCCTCAAGAAAGTCCGAAGGTCGTTTGTGGAATTGAGCATACTATTCTTTAACAAAATTCCACCACCTATTGTAAACTTGCCTTTACACAAGTTTAAGAAAAACATTAAAAAATGCTGCTGAAAAAAGCTTATTATACTGTCGAAGATTATATAAATGATAAAAGCGCATGGATTTGACTCGCTCCAGCAATGCTGCGCACTGCACTGCGGTTACTTATGTATGTTTAGATTATTGCAATACATTTTATTTTTTTCAAAAGAGCAACCACCGAGTTTCTAGCTGGTTCTTCTCGGTAGGAATACTTTTCCGAACCAGTGGTAGATTCATTCGACTATTCATACGCACTTGTAAAAAGTCTATTTGAATAAAAAATTTGAATATTTGAATTTTGACTTTTTTGAATTTTGTCGCCACGTTCCACGCCGCGCCGCGCTTCTGTAGTGGGGCTAGAGCTTTAAGCAACGCAGATCAACGGCACCTCGGAATCCGAATGACGTCATGCAACCTCTTGTTCTGGAAGAAAAAAACGTTCAACCAGACCAGATTCATAATTAATAAAACATCATAATAAACATCAGTAAAACAAATTCCATACAAATATCAAAAATGTGAAAATGTGTCTGCCTACTACGCTTTCGCGACCCATCTTTTCAACACATTTTGACGAAATTTTTGACGGACTACAAAGACTGGTTGCATCCCGGGGACGAAAATAGTCTACCTTTTACCCCGGAAATTCAAAATGTTCCCAAGGTATTCTCCGAGAACCTAAACCGACGCATACGAAGTCACGGGTGTTATCTAGTTAAATTATACATCTCAACTGGATTTATATCCGGTTTTATGGGGAATCCACAGCAGACCGTGTCCGATACACGATATAGGAATCCAACTGGTTGAAAACCGGTTGACGAACCTGAACAAAGTCGTTCTAAAACTTGCTATCTAATCTATAACCTATTTAAGTATAGTATAAATAAATAATTATTTTGAATATACAAACATACGGCATAATATACGGCAACAGACCGGATGGCACCCGTGATCGATGGGGCGGGCCCTGTCAAGCAGATCGAAATACTCGAACTGTTTAAATCGTTCATACCATTGAGGTATAATCACTGTACTATTACCTATTCTGTGGTATAATATTGTACCTTTTTATGAACGCTAGAAACTCGTTTGATCATTAAAAAAACGTTCAAATTCCGGTTAATGATCTTTGTATAAAAATAGAATTTACCTAGTAGTAGGTAGTAACGAAATAATTGACCCAATTATGCATCACTCTCACTAGATATATTACTTAGATATATTTTTGATTTTCCATTCATAAAAAACTGTTTTTTTTGCACATTCACTCATTTATTTAAGTTCTAACATAAATTTAACTCTAAATGATTCAATAAAACTCAACTCTAAATATCATTGAAATAGAATGAGTACTAGAAGCAGGGTCACGAACAAAAAATATCGCAAAAATGTCCCAATTTGCACACACATAAACATTTGTATGCTGAATGGGAAATGTAGAAAAAGGTATTATATTAGCAACAACTTCAGTTAATTATGCACCTTAAGTTTAACACATAAAGCTACATTACGATTAGAAAATATTAATTTTTAAGACGTTCTGTCATCAGAGAAAAGGTAGGTTCAATCCAAAACAAAAAGTAATTTTTAAAATAAGTACAAAAATATTTATTATTAAAATAAAACTTAATATGTAAGCAATAAGGTACTTCATACGTTGCCAAATTGATACCTTTACACTATTTTGGAACAAGACGCAACTCTTGGCATCACATTGTCAATATCAACAACGTCAATTTATTATAAACCTTAAAACTTAGACTTTAAGTTGAATTACGAATGTAGTATGTTTGTATTTAAAACCTTTTGTCTTTGTAAAAAGGCAGAAACAAAAAATTCAATGGAACGAAATTCAAATAGAACAATGGAGACATGGAGTTGCTGATTTTTTAAAAGTTGTATATCGTGGTGGTATGTGGTCGTGTATATTTATTACTAGCTTACGCGCCCCAGCAACTCACTTATGTGTTATACTTGTACAGTATGTTTTATTTATCAAAATAAATATTGATACAGTTTTGGTGGGTAGCACTGCGAAAAACCACGTAGGTTTAAATGGCGTACTCTCTCCTCTTCTATCAATATTTATAATTATACAATGTTATGATATGCATAAGTATCTGTGTAAAAACATGAGGAAACTAAAACTAAACTACCTAACATTTGTTTAAGAAGTAAGATTTTAACTTAAAATTAAATTTTCCTTACTTAGTTTCATTTTAAAATTAATATCAAGGTTAAAAATCTACGTTTTATTGACGTATTACACGTAAACTTAAAAAGTACCAAGTAAACTTTATTCAGATTTAGCCTTTGCGGCTTTTATTACTTTTTACTACATTTTTTTATAAAATATTTATGTAAAGTATATAATATCTTTATGTACCCATGTATTTAATGTGTATTTATGTAACTAAGGTATGTGTGTTTCCAGTAATATCAATTTTATCAAAATGAATTTGAACATAATTAATGTTATCTGTATATATTAGATGGCTTAAACAACTCTACTGCATAACGAAATGGATTACCAGGGAATCACTAAGCAACAATACTTTTAAAACACCAACACTACTCCATGCATCCCGTCTATCCAGAACAGTCAATGTTTGTTACAATATTTGACGCATTGTCACAAACATTGGCCAAAGGATATTAGCACACTTTTTATATGAGCACTGCAGCATTTTGACGCGTCGTTATGTTGGCTAAGGTTGGCTCATACTAGTGGCAAATAAGAGCACTTTCGTATTTGTGCTGTAATTTGTCGGGGACATTTTTGAAGCGCTAATCCTACATCTAGTATAGGTACTAAAAAAATTCTACATCAATGCTAAATATGGTTTATTTTTTAAATAAAGGCACCACTCTAAAGTATAACAACTCAAAAAAAGGTTGTTATCAGTAAAACTGATTGATTTATAGCCCCAGTCCATATACAGTAACATTTCACAACATATTTTTTATCACCGAAAAAAAATTGAATACTTATATTATTTAGGTATTAATAAAATTTTAATTTTTAAAATCAAAAATCAAAATATCAATTTTTTTTAAATCCAAAATTCTAAATTATCCTTTAGATTTACGACATGGACACAAGCTTCGCTCCCAGTTCGATACGGTGGTTTAGGCATTCGTAAAATTAGTAGTGTATCATTTCTATATTCTGCTTATGGTACGTTTAAGCTCTTTGGCAATATTATAAACCAATCATTAGGTTCCATAGAGCCGTCGTATTTGGCAGAAGCTAGAGTTGCTTTCAATGTGGCATGTCCTAGTAAGGAACCGGTATCTTTGGTTTTCTCTCAAAGACAATGGGACGACGCACTGTGTTCGGATGTTTTGCAGGAGCTTATAAATTCTTCAACTACTGCAAGCGACCGTGCTCGCGTTCTTGCGGTGTCTACGAGGGAATCAAGTTACTGGCTTCAAGCTCTCCCCTCTAAGCATTTAGGCACTCTGTTGGACCACCTCACTCTGACGATTGCGGTTGGTCTTAGACTTGGCGCCAAGTTACAACAGCCACATCTATGCCACTGTGGTGGGACAGTAGACGCGTATGGTCATCACGGGCTTTCTTGCATTAAAAGTGCCGGTCGCTATCGCGTCATGCTTCCCTGAACGACATCATCCGTAGGTCTCTTGCCACCGCTAAAGTGTCTGCAGTATTAGAGCCAAATGGCTTGGCGCGCAGTGATGGTAAGAGACCTGACGGGATGACTCTGGTTCCGTGAAAGCTAGGAAGGTCGCTTGTTTGGGATGCCACATGCGTGAATACGCTGGCGTTGTCCCACTTACAGGCGACCTCCTTGACGGCAGGGGCGGCGGCCACTAATGCGGAAAGAGCCAAGAGGCGCAAATATGAAATTATAGAAAATAATTTTATTTTTGTGCCTTTTGGTGTTGAAACCATGGGGTCGTGGGGCGAAGATGCTAGATCCTTTTTTAAGGATCTATCTTCTCGTCTCACGGAGTCCACAGGTGACCGGAGGGCTGGCAGTTATCTCGGCTAACATATAAGTTTGGCTATTCAGCGAGGTAACGCAGCCAGCGTTCTGGACACATTGCCTTATTGCAGTGGAATAGATGATATTTTTAATGTTTAGTTTTTAGTTTCTTTTTTTTACTTTAGATTTAATTTCGATTTTTATTTTTCTTGTATATATTTAGTACCTACTTATTAAAATTTGAATAAAGAATAGCTATTTAAATAATTAATTTTTGTAAATCTTTATTTTTGACGGGGCTTTATCATGTCGCTGTCGTAAAAAAACACTTTTTATACAGAGTTAAGTAAACATAATAATAACTTCTTTTTAATAATAGCTAAACTAAACTAAAGAATCAAATATTATAATACACATTACGACATTTTACGAGAGAGAGTTTAGGATAGTATTATCAAACAATTAAAATGTGCACAGCATCCTTGCCTGCTTCGATAAGGGGGAAGCCAATATGCTGTTACAAAACCCAACGTCCAAATGTCGAGGAAATATATACATGTCGACGCTGAGCGGCGGCGTTCCGCTCACAATCCAGTATGTGTGTAATGTCATCAATAACCCCACAAACTGTACAGTTCGGGGAGTCAGATTATATACCCATTAGATGTGTAAATTTGTTTGATGGAATGTCAAAATTTACGTGAAATTACCAGATGTAACATTTATACCAGATTAACTATATAACATTTGTAAAAAAAGGTTTGTCAAAATCAGTTTTAATTTGACCGAGTTATGGAGTGACTGCCTCGTTGGTCTAGTGGTTGGCATGTTCGACTGCGGCCGACGAGGTCCCGGGTTCGAGTCCCTGGTCGGGCCATAATTGAGTACCTATTGGGTTTTTCTGACTAGAAATTCTCAGTACTAGCTCAAGTTAGGAAGTTGGCGGTGTTGCACCCCCGTGCCTCGGAGAGCACGCTAAGCCGTCGGTCCCGGTAATTTTCACTAACATGATAATAGTCGTAAAAGCCCGCCAACCCGCATTGGGGCAGCATGGTGGGTCTAAGCTCTAATTCCCTCTCTCTTATGAGAGTGGAGGCCTGTGCCCGCAGTGGGGCGTTAATGGGCTGTAGTGGTGGTGGTGGTGGATGGAGCAAAGTCGAAAGAAAAAATTTTCACCCCCTATCACAAAGGAACCATATTGCTATTGGGATAACAAAATTATTGCCTATATATTATTTAAAATCTCTAGACTCCAAATCCGTCCTGTCGATTTGGTGACGCCGTAACAGACATATAGACAGACAAGAATTCTTAAAGTTTCGGCCTGTTCCTATAATCCTATAATCATCTTCATCCAATTAATATTTTCAAAAAATATTTAATGCAATCAAATCGCCCAGTTGCCAGTTTCAGTTTTACTATCCATAATATGTACGTAATAGGTACTAATTATAAAACACTAGATTACTAATCAATTTTATTTTAAATACTAAAAGGATATAGGTACACTTTATTGATTGTCATTGAATTTATTAAGAGGTGACCGGTGACGCTTTTTTAATAACGAGTAGTCACGATTTCGACGTAGGATCCGTGCATGACCCGTGGATATTTACGTTTTTTATGGTAATTTTGCAAATTCGATTAAAATCAACATTTAAGCCAAAATAAATATATTATAGACAGGTGCTTGTTAAAAATCGAAGTCCAATCTTGGTGACGAAAGTATTACCAGTATTAGGTACCATAATTTTGTTCCTGGACTATACAGATACCTACGCACGCACGCAAGGACATAGAAAAATTACAATTAGGTACTACATATTAACGCTGACACTGAAGAATTTGGCACGGAGATCCCTTGCATTATATAGCCTAATTATGTACGTGCATCAATCATTATTACAGTCTCAATTGTTGTGTTAGGATGAATTTATGGTGTTCTTGCTGCTACAATGTTTTTCGCCAATAGCGGAAGAGTCTTTACCAATCAGAGGTACTTATTTGCGATCGTTACCTACAAAAGATTTGAGTTTGAATATAATATATTTGAAAAATATTTACTTAGTATAAATTATGTGCATAGTAAAAACATTGCAGTGCATTAGTAAATTTAAGAAAAAAGTTACTCAAACATTGAAGAACAAGAAAATTGACTGCTTTGTTGGTCTAACTAATGCTTACATGTTCGACTGCGGCCGACGAGCCACACATGTCTTGTGCACTATAATATCTCCCGCGCAGATGGCTAATCTCTCTGGAGATGATTCGATTCTGGCCGTAATTCGATCGGGAGGACATTATAACAAACAAAAATAAATAAATTGTAGGGCCTGCTTCTAGACTAAGGCCCACTTGCACAAGGATTCTTAAATTGATTTAGTTAAATATTTTAATAATGTCCCTTTTTGGCAACTACAATATGCATTTGCCAAAAAGAGACAGCATTACCAAATTTATCTAAATATGTGTTTAAATGTCCTTGTGCACGCGGCCCTAAGTATATAATTACCAATTCATTTGTCGGTAACTTTAGTTCTAAGATACCGTGGTTTACCATCGCGTTTTATACTTTGTATTGACCACAGATCACGGAAACAAGGGAGATGTGCTAAGGGGGCGTGTTGCGTGCGAACTCATCAGGCACAAAATAGGCCTGATGGCCGTTTTTGTCTTTAGTCGCATGTCATTCAAAGATTGGTTCACTTCTCTCGGTTTTTAACAAAATGCCGCGTTGTTCAGTGGTTGTTTGTAAAAATTCAAGCTGCAAAGTGAATTACATGAAAGATGGCATCTCATTTCACACGTAAGTACAAATAAATTGTTGTAATTTTCCATTAAAATCAATAAAACATTATTTAGTGGTATCATAATGTAATAGAGTGACAAGTCTATATCTCATTATGAACAAAAACCATTGCTTGCTTAGTAGAAATCTATCAATGAATCGGCCAGTCTTACGACGCAATGGTTAAGTGTTCTTTACCGATTCTTTCACTAGCACGATAGATCAAATTTCGTAGTTCGGCCGCTGTCGGCGTGCCGTGAACTAGAGATGTGACGATGCAGGTACGAGTACAATGCAGTTGTCGATATTTTAGCGACCAAACGATGATCTGTGATACAATAATTAATAGTACCTTAATTATAACTTAGTAAACAATTATTGCTATTTTAACGTTTAAACTATCGTGAGTAAAATTCATTATAACTATATTTTTAGTCATAATTATTACTATTTTTTTTAATGTAAGTACTCGACTTACTTAGCTGACGAAACGTATAAAAAATATACTAGGTGAATTAATATAATGTCAATTTACGTAGGAACGCGGAACGGGAACGAGAGCTGGACCCTAACGCTCCACTGATCCGCAGAAGACGACAGGGGGGAAGAAGGCGACGCTTCGCTCGCCTTTTCCCGCCTTAGTATAGGTGTCTAGGACCCTATGGTCGGTTCAGTGTCGTGATGTCTCAGTAGAATACGCCTTGGGACCCTGAGACCTCTCTTTGTAGACGCGGACTGTGCTGCTGGTTTTTTAGTGGGTATTCTGCTTCCATCTGTGAGTCCCACATACCCGCCTTGTGCGGGATGCGTAAATGCATTTTTCCAGCAAAAAAAAAAGTACAAATTCTGTGTCTAGTTGGGACGTTTGGGTGATATTTTCGTCGCCCAAGGGTGGTTAAAGTATATTTAATAACGAGGAAGTAAGAGCCACTTTACGAGCAAAGGTCTTGTAAAATAATTTTTCGATTAATGTGTACTTAAAATTCACCCAAACAAACAAACAACCAAACAAACTTAAAGAAAAAAGTGTTGTAATGTGCACAAAAAGAACCTCGTCCTTTTTTCGGAAAGTCGGTTAAAAATAATCTAATATGAGATGATTTTTTACATCTTATTTTTGGTACACAAGTAAAATATCACTTTTCATAATCGGTAGTCATTGTCAAAAACCCAAATATTAAGAAATTTAGCATCGATAGATCCATTTTAGTCAACCACTAATTGTATCATATTTGAATTTTGCACAGCACATCGACAACGTTTTACGTTTGTGTGAGTAAGATGCACGGTGATTGAAATTGAACCCTGTTTGGTAAACAATAAAGTGTATATTTGTTCGTGCCTCATGCACTGATCTATCGGTATGCGTGTGTGTGAGTGAGACTTCTTGTCTATTGTATTTATTTAGTTGCTTGTATTGGTAGCAGGTAGTAGGGATAGGTAGGGATAAACTGGAGACAGCAGGTTTCAATACAATTTGATACATAGGCATATCTCCCTTGTTTCCGTGATCTGTGGTATTGACCTTCAAAAAACTTACCGTGTAGGTACCAATTTTGAATAAGCATAGGTACCTAGTTTGAACTTTGAATTTCGAATTAAATTTGATATTTTAGTATAAGGTTCGCCCGGTTCGTTTTCATTAATTTATTAATAATTATTTATCAAACCTGTTAATGTATCTAGATACGATAAGTATTTATTTCCCGTAATATGATTTTGTCGTAATGATTTTGTAAGAAAATGATTTTGGTTGGCTATTCAAGTTTGGCGAAGGACAAAACATTAATTGACGAAAGTCACAGCCTCGAAATCGAGTGAAGTGTCTCCAAGAATGTGTAGGTACACACGACGTCACAGCTGATGTACTTACCCTAAACGTGGTAGACTTGTTTTGTAGGGATGGCTAGGTTCAATCGGCGACAACTTCTGCTTTTGTACGTTCGAAGTTCGAAGGCATATAGCTGATGCAGATGTAGAGAATTTTGAATACGCCGCTAATACGTGAACGGTACATCATAGGAATTAAGATTGTGCGATGATAGATCAGACAAACAGGACATGATCTTTCATAAGTAGGTACCTATATTTTATATAGCTACCTATTTATATATACCCATATATCTGTGATAACTTATCACGTAAGCCAATATTATAAATGCGAAAGTTTTGATGGATGAACGGCTGAACGGAACTATAACTACTGTCTACTTTTTATCCCGAGAAATTAGAGTTCCCGCAGGAACCAAAAACCTCAATCCACGCGGACGAAATCGCGGGCATCAGCTAGTGATTTAATGCCCGACTAGCTGATGCCCGCGACTTCGTCCGCGTGTTGTATAAACTAAATTATTTTCTCACCGTTTAAACCTTCCCTGGACTACGACAAACATATTAAAACCAAAATCAGCTAAATCGGCCCAGCCATTCTCGAGTTTTAGCGAGACAAACGAACAGCAATTTATTTTTATATATATAGATTAATTAATAATTATTATAGTAATGAATTTTAATTTCCAGTATCCAGTAGTTGATCAGTTCAGTGTAGAATGTGGTAGAAGCTACGACTAAACAACAATAACTGTAATTACTGTAATTCAAAATTAAAACGTTTTTTATTCAAATAGACTTTTTAGTAAGCAAATATAATATGACATTGAAAATACATAAAACAGAGAAGTAATATTATGTAAATTTGCAAAGGGACCAGGGAAAGAGTTTTATTTTGGGAGCGGGCAGTGAGGCGAATATTTAAACTATTTATTTATTTATTTAACTTGGAATTCGTCCGCGTGGATTTACACTATGTCAGTGTCCTTATCCTCAATGACGAGTAGGTTTGCAAAAATCTCCCCGCTTTGAACCGTTGCGGCGTTATTGAAGGATAAACCAACAACACATTTTCGCATTTATATAACATTAGCAAGACTCATCAGACACAAGTACGAAATAGAAATTGCAATTTCTATAAATTGCTTTTATGTTTTTTTATTATCGATAGAGTAAGTTTAAGTGAAATATAAGACAAAATATATGTAAGAGTAAGACTAGCAAGCTAGTCGTTCGCCCTGAACAAGACCGCGCGTCCTTTGAGTTTAGACCTACCAAGTACCAACCGATTTTGACGTTATTTTACAAGACATGCGGTAGCGTGTCAAGCCAAAGTTCAAGCTAACAGAACTAGCGAACCAGGAGCCTCTTTTGACCCCCTCATAACTCAAAAACTGTATTGTACAGTACTTAGTATACACATGTCAAATTTGGCTCATATATTGAGACTTGCGAGATACATATGTGCTCCAAATTTCATAAACTCACCTCAAAGGGATATTTAGATATTAACGTCCAAAAATCTTCATTTTTATCAAAACTCCAACCCAGTCCCAGATGACCTAGAAAGTTCAAATATGGCATCCAGATAGGTAGTTGGGAGAATACAAGGGAATAAATCAGAAACTGTAAATTTTTATCATTTTATTATAATTTTTCAATTAATTGGGATCTATTAGGAACACTTACTTATAGTGCCCGTAATGTAGTAAAAAAAATAAAAAAATAGTAAAATTTATACAGATAATAATAATAATAATCAGTAATCAAAATTGATGACAGCCGGTCTTTATGTGGATTTCAAGGTCTTCACGTGGATATATAACGAGTGGAATACCACCCTTAGTTTTTTAATCCAAACATATCAGTTTTACTACTTAAAACTAAGAGTATAATCGATTATCGATTTATTGTGAATTTAAAATAATATTATGAATATGTGCCTACTAATAATTTCTGTACAAAAAGTAATGATATCCCATCAAAAATATAAATGTGAAATGAGAGCCAAGTTCAATATTATGATATATGCCTTGGTTGTTGACTTTAACGACAAAAGAAGTGAGATCTAAATGGGTGCCAAGTGCAATGGTCAGTCCTGAAATTTATTTATAACAACATAAAATATCATTTTATGTTGTTATAAATACTTTGACCCGGAAAATAAGTTCTATTGACTTCGACTATAAAATTAATGGCACATGCATTCCCAGTGCCACTACAGTTAGAGACCTGGGTATCCATATTGATGTTAAACTCTCAATGAATAACCATATTGATAACATTGTTAATAGAGCCTACAAGCAACTGGGTTTCATCAAACGAGTAACCCGTTCTTTCAGCAATATAAACTGTATAAAAACACTATACTTTGCGTATGTTCGAAGTATCCTTGAATACGCGTGTAATATTTGGTCGCCTCAATACATTATACATACCCAAAGGCTTGAAACTATACAGAGACAGTTTTTAAAGTACTTAGCTTTTAAAGACTTTAAAAAATTTAATAGTTATCAGGAAGCGTGTACTCACTACGGAATTGACTCGCTCGAACAAAGAAGGTCACAGAGTGATATGTTGTTACTGCAAGCAATTTTGACCGGTTCAATTGATTGTCCTAGCTTACTGTCAGCATTTTCACTCAGTGCTCAATCTGTACGAACACGACACACGCGCCTTCTCCATGTTCCTAAGTCTAACACAAATTATGCTCAACATTCTATCATTCCACGCCTAGCACGAACTTATAATAAACAGTACTCTAATCTAGATTTATTTTTTCTTTCCAAAACACAATTAAAAAAGGAGTTAATATCCCTACACCGCAAGAAATAAACAATTTAAAAATAAATAATTAAAACAAAAGAACACACACACAGTCCCACGCTACAACGCTAACACGCACACACACACACACACACACACACACACACACACACACACTGTACTTTTACTTATAAATATAATTTATATAATTATATTTATATATATTTGTATTGTTCTACCTACAAGTGAACTACTTATCTACCTACTCTGTTAAAATATTTTTCATATTTTTATTCTGTAATCGTTTGTGGCCTTATTTGATGTCAAGTTATAATTATTGTTAATATTAGTTTACAACGCTGTTGATTACTTACAAATAAATAAAATAAAATAAAAATTTCTTCTTATAGCTTAGGATAATTATATTGAAGACTAAAGTTTGACTTGGCTAGTAAAATAAAAATAAAACTATTTTTTTAGAAAAGTTGTAAGCAGCTATTCGACAATAAACAAGCCTAGTCAAGCCAAAAATAATTAATTCCTATTTGCTTCTGTGGGCGCCCCCTTCAAATAAGGATTTTTATAACTTATTATGTAACTAGCGGATGTCGCGACTTCGTCTGCGTGGTTTGAGGTTTCTTGGTTGCCGCGGGAACTCTTTAATTTACAGGGATAAAATGTAGCAAATGTGCTATTCCAGACTAAAATCTATCTCTGTGCCAAATTTCAGCCAGATCCATTCAGCCTTTCGGGCGTGATTGAGTAACAAACATCCATACATCCATCCAAACTTTCGCATTTATAATATTTATTTAAAGTAAGATTTTCGGCTTTAGACCATCAATTTACATATCATTCGTGAATTCAAAGTAATTATATTCATTATTTCAGAAGCTAAAGTGCTTGTTGCCAGATCGCTACATTTCAGACTCTCGGATAAACGTTTTCTTGAAAAAAAGCGGTAAGCTTTTAAGCAATTAAGTACGTAATCTGATGATGACGACCTCCGTGGCGCAGTGTGTAGCGCTGTTGTCTTAACGTGCGGAGGTCCCGGGTTCGATCCCCGGCAGGGTCAATTTGGGAATTTATTTCTGAATTTTCCCTGGTCTGGCCTGGTGGGAGGCTACGGCCGTGGCTAGTTACCACCCTACCGGCAAAGACGTGCCGCCAAGCGATTTAGCGTTCCTGTACTATGCCGTGTAGAAACCGAATAGGGGTATGGGTTAATATAATTACTGCCATGCCCCTAACAGGTTAGCCCGCCACCATCTTAGACTCACTTACCATCAGGTGAGATCGCAGTCAAGGGCTAGCTTGTAGTGGAAAAATAAAATAAAAATAAATTATGATAGTATTATATACCTAGATATACGTAAATATATTACAAATGTACTTGTTCAATTATAAGTAAAAAACATTCACCTTTAGTGTAACTATGCAATGTGTCTTGTGTAAAGATAATCTTTACATCTTTTGTACCTACGTACGTAAAAGGCTTATAGCATATTTTATAAGTTGTACCAAAAGTACAGTAGCCTATTTGCGTCCGGGTGAAATCACAAAAACACAAATGTAGTTTTGATTTGCGCTTTTGATTCGTGTATTCTTTAATTTTCTCCAAATGTGCACATTAAGGATTGGCTGCCTTGCAAAAAACTGCGGGTTGGTTCTCCGTCACAAATTACCTCCGCTTTGTAATTGTTTCATTGTCCGTACATTGTTGTTGTAGCCAATAAGTCTACCGGTTCCATTGCCAGTTGTTCATGGGGAAAACCTTAAAAATCTAAGTCTATAATACTCAATAATTAAGTGCTATAGTATGTCAGAGACTTCTATGGTTTTTATATAGTAGTAGGTATGAATACTAAGTATAGGAATTAGCGCTATCGCATGGGTAACAAAGGTCTACAGCTGTTGCTAGAGACTGCTATTTATCTAGACTGAATACCTACTTGAGTATTTTTTTATACTTACTCGGATATAATAAATAATTATTCCGCATCCGAAAATCACATCGCTCTCGTATAAGTTAGACAAACTCACTTTGTCAACGCGACCTAAGCGCATTTGATCGTTAGCTGTGGTTAGATCACGGTTGGGTACCCGTAACACTTACCGGTCGCATCGAAGTGATTAAAAATGTATTTATGGACTGCTTATTAATTAAACCTAAACTCACCATACTAAGGTACTACGGCATTTTATTAAGAATAACTAAGCATAAAGTTAAGACAAAAAATTACAATTTACTTATAGTTTATACATTTTGGTATTTTATAAATAGTTTTTAAAAATATGGGTCCGGTAATAAGAAAATAGATATAGCACGTTTTTGGTGCTTTTATGTTAGTTATCGTAGTGCGCATGACGTCACAATGATCAAGATATATATGCAGTAGATAGCGGCGCGCGCGCACATTGCGAGTTAATCCGCGAGTGACCCGCACATTGCCGGTACAAATCTCAAAGCACTTTGTTTCCGGTCGTAAGCCTTTGGAATCGCATTCAATCATTTGTATTTTAGTGTATTTCAGTGACTATTGTGTTAAGCGGAATTCCAGGTGAGTTTAATTAAGCAAATCGTTTCTTAAGTGCACTGTGGATACAATATAATTTTTGTGAGACAATAAAATAAATGCGAAAAATCGAGATAAAGGCGAAAAACTGTTTTCCGAAAATGAATATGAAATGTATATTGAATACTCTTTATGCTTAGCGTAAAATGTGGATGAATTCAAGTGGTGAATATAATATGAAATATGAATATTAACTTAAACATAAAATAATATACCTACCTACCTTATAACTCTTTCTTCTACGAGGATTGCAGGGTTACAATAATACTACTGTTGACGATACGTAAAACTATTTAATTTATATAGTAGAATATGGTTTCAAACGTTTTTAGTGGAAAACGTCAATTAGGATATCTTATCAGTAATTTTTAACCGACTTCTAAAGTAGGGGGTTCCGAGAAGGTTTGCAATTCGGTGCGTATTTTATTTTCATTGAAGATTGTATTATGCTTTTCTTTTGCACGCCTGTTTCTAGAAAATCAGTGTAGGTAGGTACTTTGCCAAGACTTGACTATAAATTGACCTGATTTATATAATAGAGTTTTTGATTTTATTTATTCTAAATTCATGACATTTAAATTTATTATCACATATCGAGCCGGTTTTATTTTCACTAAAATAAATAAATTAAGCTCATTAAACCTGTCTAATGAATAATAAATTAATGAAATTATCTTTATTTGAGTAATAAAAGTTTGTCCGTTGAACAATTCAAAAAACTTGACTGTCTTTATGTCTGTGCATTGTTTATCCGATTTACTTGGGGACCTTTGTACCTACATTTTTTGTTGTGACTTGTGAGAAGATTTCCGACGATAGTTAGTCCGAAGTAAAAAAATCTACGTTAACTCTGTTTAGATAAATTAGATTGCTTAGGTACCTACCTACATTTCAGTTGCTGCGCCACTATTCTATATATACCTACGTTATACCATGGCCACGTCTGGCTATCTTCCTAGATCCTAAGGTAGGCATAAACCCAGGTTCGTATTTACTTATTCTCGCAAGCGCTATAACTTATTGACCTGATTATTTTCCTATATTTTTACACAAATCCTCTCCGGACACGTTCAAGATTTCGGCCAGAGTAAGTAGGAGTTACCTACTTAGGACGAAAATACACAATTTTTTACGTGGTTGTTTTGTCCTGTCCTGACCGTAGTGTGTTTTCGCCATAAAGCAGGGTTTCCACCGCTAGCGAAGCGAGCACCGTACCGAATGCATCTGCATGCAAGATGCAAGAACTTTCACTAACAAACAACTAGCAGAAAGGACAGGAAGAGCAAAGAGTTCAAAATATTTTAAATGAGCTCGCTCTATCTGCAACTGCCAAAAATACACATACATAGTCCGTTTTCTGAGCCATATCCCCCTATTACCCTTTTGCAGTGGCACAGCTGTACTATTACTTATTCTGTGGTGGAACCCCTAGTGTACATTTTAAGGAAGGTAATATTATAGTTCAAGGGGTTCAAGGGGTATTATTATGTACAGGACAGCGTCATGATTAGCATCTTCATGCAATTTGGCAGATTATACCGTTAGGTATTCCGGGGTCACGGTTTTAGGGTTCCATTAAGCAAAATGGTAAAAAGGAAACCGTTACGATATAACGTAATATTATAAATGCGAAAGGGGTCTCTCTGTCTGTCTGCTTTAACAGGCCATCTTTTCAACCGATTTTGATGATGAAATTTCTCAATCTAATCGGTTAAGCAGATGGGCCGTGAATGCATAGCAGACAGACAGACACACTTTCGCATTTATAGTATTATAGTATGGATATGGATACAGGAACTAAAAATAGTTATTTGTTCAACAAAAGAGCATAGTTCTTTCTTCGTTTTTATTCGAGAACAAATTACTTTTGGGTCTCGTGTGACATACTTAAAATTCTTCATCTCAATAGCGAAAAATACATGTAAAAAGATGTTGCTAGATTGAACAATTATCTGAGTGAGCAAAATCGAATTTTCTTCACTGGTTTTAAGCAACAAAGGCGCTCTTTTTGAGCTGGTGTGAACATTGAACTCTTCCCTTGTTACAAATCTGAAATTACCTTTTTGACCCGGATTCGACGACTAGAAACTCGATGTTCGAAGGAAAACGTAGCGAATCTTAAAACTACGCCTGATGTATGAAAGTGTTAGGTATAGGTGGAATAGCTACTTATGTATCAGTACCGACCCTTATGTTTAGTGCGCACAATTTTCTTAGTCTTGGTACAGTATTATTTACTCATGAATACATTAATGCAATGACATTGCATGGATGTAAAGATATGTTACTTTGCTTACTTGTCATAAAGTCAGCAATTCTTTTCTGTAAGTACAATTTTTTTCTTGAGGTATTTTGGAACATCTTTTCACCATTGCAAATCTGATAATATGAAGAATGCTGACGAAGCCGCAACATAATAAATCAGTCAATACGTATGTGCCCTTACGGTTCCTTAGGCAATAAATAAGGAAACAGATTTAATACTCAAAGTAATAAACGCATACTATTTTCGTAGTCAGCTAAAAAAAGATCTCTTATTGCTGTAATGACAAGGTACCTAACTACTTATTATAATTGCGTTTATTCTATACCTACCCTGATGCTATTTACGTCTGTAAAACTCAGGTCCTTGCACAAAAAGAAGAAAACAAGGTATAAAAACATAAACTCGTCTTAGGTTACTTATTTCAAAAGAGACGCAGAACGAGAATTTTGTTTTATTTTTATCCACTACAAGTGAGCCATTGACTGCGATCTCACCTGATGAAAAGTTATGACTTATGCTACAGTCTAAGTTGGTAGCGGGATAACCTGATAGGGGTACGGTATACATTAAACCTGGTATGAGTTTAATATAACTGCCGTACCTAATTGGTTTCTACACGGTATCGTGCCGTAACGCTAAATCGCTTGGCGGCACGTTTTTCGCGGTAGGTTCGTAACTAGCCACGACTGAAGCATCCCACGAGGCCAGTGAAAATTTAGAAATTATAAATCCCTAATTAACCTTGCCGGGGATTGAACCCAGGACCTCTCACCCCCAACGTTAAGCCAACAAGCCAAGCGCTCAACACTGCGCTAGGGAGGTCGATAAAGAATAAATGTAGCGCAGTTACCTGTAGTATTCTGTGGTAGATTCATCAAGGTATTCGTAAAGGTACGATTGATGAATGGGACAAAAGGTACCGGTCGGACGACACTGCTACCGTGACAAAAATGTTCTTTCCCGATGCGGTTACCGCGCACTACACGGTCAGGAAAGTAAAAATCGATGGCCACCTATCGCAAATACTCACGGGGCATGGAGGGTTCTCCTCGTATCTGTATCGTTTCAGGTGCAAGGGGAGCCCATCTTGCCTCTGTGATCCGGAGGCAAACGAAACATTTGAGCACCTGATCCTGGATTGTGCCGTCTTCGCTAGGGATAGATGATCTGGAACAGACACTAAAAACTAATTTAACATTACAAAATTTACCAGAGATAATCAAAAGTCGAGACCGTGATAGATTTTTAGAATTTTGTAACAAAATTGTTACAAGAGTAAAAAATAGAAATAAGGCAGAGTAAGAAAAGTATGATAGCAACATATAGTGTTGCATATGTTGTTGTGTTGTAATCATACGAATATAATGTTACTTTGTATTTGTAAAAAAAAAAATAGACTAAGATTTAACTGTATATTAAACAAGTGTACTGTTTATTTTAATAAAGATACCATAAACCCTGTTTTAGATAGCTAACCTAGACACACTAGATAGATGGAAAACCCACCCATAATAGATAAATAAAAGACGAAGAATGATAGAAAGAATAGTATGATGAATGAAAGTACGAGAGGTATAAATGCGACAACTGGTATGAAAGGATAGCAGCTAGCTTAAGCTCCGATCATGTTGGAGGACGTAGTTTTTAAAAAAAAAAATACTGTGGTAGTAAGTAGATACTCGAGACACCTACAAACTTATCTTCTACTTCTTCGTAGAATAAGGTACATCTATACTAATATTATAAATGCGAAAGTTTGGATGGATGGATGTTTGTTACTCAATCACGCCAGAACGGCTGAACGGATCTGCATGAAATTTGGCACAGAGATAGATTATATCCCAGAGAATTAAGAAGTTCCCGCGAGAACCAAAAAACTTCAATCTACGCGGACAAAGTCGCGGGAATCAGCTAGTACTACAAAGGTATTAGGTACTGTTACTGCGCTGTAACCTCATTAGAAAATAGAGAAATGTCCTTGTGCCCTTGGTGCATCTTATCTTGTTCATATTAAATCTACTTTATCAAGAAAATCTTTAACTGGTATAAGATTTGTATATGTTATATTGTAAACTACATAGCTAAATATTTTTAGCGTTCTCATAAATTTGGTGCTTATTTCTCAATGTAACTGTAAGCATAGCAAAAACGTTTGATGCGCTCGCGATTTTAATTTGTACAAGATTCCCAATTCCCGGGGAAGTGTTCAATTTTCCGGCTACAATGGCAATTGATATCCATACAAATATTATAAATGCGAAAGTGTGTCTGTTTTTTCTGTCTATCCGTCCATCTGTCTGTCTGTCTGCTACGCTTTCACGGCCCATCTGTTCAACCGATTTTGTTGAAATTTGGTACAGGGATAGGTTGTATATATTAGGAAAATTAAGGACTCAGGAGTTCCTGCGGGAACCGGAATAACTTAGTCCACGCGGACGAAGTCGTGGGCATCACCTAGAACTATATAAGGGTTACATATTAAAATGCTGTATGTAGTTAAGAAAAATTGCCCTAGGCATTGAGGAATTGCTAATTGCGGATTTTATTTAGGTTCCCGCGGGAATCAAAATCTTAATCCACGCGAAAGAAGTCGCGGTCATCATCTAGTTTAAAATGAGTACCTGAGAAGAAACCACGAAACTTAATCTTATCAATAGATTCATCCATGCAACAGAAAAATTCATTTGCGTTAACATATTTTATAGCCAACATTGTTTTCGCAACCAATACAGGCTTTAATGCTCGGATACTTTTACAAAAGTCATTGACCAAATTGCATACCTACCTAAAATAATATTATATTTATCATTCTCACACTAGTTTATTCGGTTCAAGGTTAATTATAAAAATATTGTGTCGTTTCAAGATGGCATGGCCGCATGGACAAAATTTTGTCAATTTGATAATTAAGCTATACCGGGATAATTTCTACATCGTTTTTTATCGTAATTCGTATTTTAGACGCGATTAAAACCCCTGGTTTAGGGTAAAAATTACATATTGACTTAACTTTACGAATACGGCCTACTTTGCAGGTTTCAGAGATTAAAGTTTTCGTCATAATCTGATGAAACAACATCTCAAATGGTAAATGATTTATTTATTTCATGTACGAAAACTTGTTTATAAATGAGATATTATAGGTATCTACCGGTTCGGAAAGATGATCCAGCTTAGTAGAAGGTGATAATAAAATGCAAACCGAAATGCCTAGCCTGTAGTTAATTCCTGAACTTCCAACATGATTCAAAAACTACCAAAACATTACCTACATTTTGCGGGAATCGGTCTATCGCTTATAAAAATAAGTATGGATAGTCTCATAGTTATGGGTTCATACTTCATAGTCGTTAAAATTAGGTTTAAAATAAATTTTAAAGCATCCATAAATAATAATTGTTTTCTTTACATAAATGTGCTGGAATCACTTATACATAGGTATTATATGGTACATACCTCCCACGTGAGGTTATTTACTCGTATCAACAATGTAGTTCATAGTATAATAAAATATAGTAATGGTGAAGAGATCGTTCGAGTTCATTATGAGTGGCTATTTGATTTGAATTAATTATTAATTACTATGTATTATACTCGTACTTTAAAGTAAAATACTCTGTCATCTTAGTATACGGAATAGCGAGCTATTGTACCTCCTTACCTAACTTTTATTTGTTTAAACATTCACACATTGCTTCATGATAGTTTATACGTTCATTTCTTTCATATTATTTATATTAGACATGTACAAATTACTTATAATCAGCTTCTTTGTCGTTGGTATAAACAGTGAGAAAAAATGTTTATAAATAAAAATCCACAGTAAAAATCGCACAAACAGCATAGACAAACAGTGGAGGATGTATGAATGGGCCTACATAATATTCCTAATATTTGTGTCCTGTGACTTCGTTTAAAAATCCGTGGGAACTCTTGAGAATTATCCGGGAAAAAAGCAGTCTATATATCTACCTATATAAAAATATACAATATGAACCTGTACAGAAATATTGAAAAAAATGGATAATCAGATGAGCCGGCAAAGCAAAGGCAGCAGACAGAAAAATGCAGGGGTATAACATACATAGTCACAGTTGGTCACATTTGTGAAACCCCCCTCCTAGTGTGACGTCACATATCTTGCAATATTACATCAAGAAACATCTAGAAAACTCGTCAACAAAACAATTTTAACCTCACAGATACAGATAGAGTTGGAAATATTTTGAAGTTTTTCGTTACTAGTTCTTTGGCATTTTAACACTATATAAGATTTTGGAATGAGACGTCCCCCCCTTGTCACACATTGACACTCTTCGTCTTCGTGTGACGTACTTTATGGATGATCCCTATACCTTTGCTAATATAAGCTTAGGTAGTGATAAGTGATAAATGCAAAGAAGGTGATGTGTTTCATACATTACAAGCATTACAAGTGCCACCTACATTACCAATTTTGGCCATGTAGGCAAAAATCGCTTAATGAAGACCCAAGCCGGTGCCAAATGAACTAAATTATGTCCCAAGTGTTCCTTTGTACCTTGGAGAATGCGTCACATACCAAGATGTGGAATTCAGCTGCTGATGATGATGATGATGATGATTTATGTAATGATGAGGATAATGCAGTTACTAAAATTGGCTAGTCAAAGAGCCAGAGTCGCAAGCGCCGCAATATTTCATTTTTGAAAATACAGTTGACGTTAGCATCGGGCGTAGCGATAAGTGCATGAGTTAAGGACACTTCAACACCTCTTGCGCCTCTATCAGTACGCTTACTCTGGGTTTTAACATTGCAAATACGATTGATCGACGTGAGAGCTCACCACGCCAAGTGTAAGCGAACGTTAATTCAATTCAATTCAATTCAATTCAATTTATTTCAAACATGTAGGACATACAAGTGTCTCTTATGCTACGTCATGTTTTGACTCTACCACCGGTTCGGAAAGCAGATTCTGCCAAGAAGAGCCGGCAAGAAACTCAGCAGTTGCTCTTTTTTTTTTTTTTTTTTCTTTTTTTTAAACAATCTATTACAATACATAAATAAGTATGTAAGTTAAATAAAATACAATAGTGTTAGTTATTATACTATACTGTGGGGAGCAGGACCCAAAGTCGGTTGCTTCCATACAACTTAAAGTAAAATGAACCTTAACTGCATTTGTTTGGAGCTCATTTTATCATTTCGTGTATTTATTCACAGCCAGCGCTACAAACGCTGAATTTTTGACTTTAAAGCAAGAGCTTTTGGGTCCATTTTATTTTGATGTTCGCTTACACTTGGCGTGGTGAGCTCTCACGTCGATCAATCGTATTTGCAATGTTCAAACTCAGAGTAAGCTGTGGTCGTCTTGTGGTACATTATTACCTACTACGTGATAACGTACTCGGTACAAATTTGGTTACGTCGTCGTCAAATGTAAACAATGCTTAATTCTTTCGATCCATTAATATTTATACCGGTGACATTGAACTTCCATTCATTGCTTCTCGACTCCGCCTGGTAGAGCACGCATTTTGCGGTGCAAACTGTTGCAACTCGCCATGCCTCGGTTATTACATCTTTTGCAATGTAAACGCTCCCCCGAATGAGATTTAAACAGAGGTGCACCGTTCAGTTAATTTTGGTTTCCAGTTACAAAATCATGCTAATAACCTAGTGGGCACTTAATTTTTTTAAAAATGATATTTAAATATAAGTGTAAAACCCCGTAATAAGGAAATTGCTTAATTTTCACAACTTTCTATTTGTCAAAATATCTTATTAAAAAAAGCCATACCTACCAAAAGTATAAGTGTGGAAGTTAGGATGTCTGTTACTCTTTTACTCCACAGTGGTTGAACCGATTTTTCTGTAATTTATGTGAATGAAATTAGAATGGAAATAGCTCGTGCCCTGAATTCGCTGCATTTAACACATATTATTCTACATTTCATCCCGTAAAATTAAGCAGCAGGCGCGGGAATTTATAAACCTCAATCCACCGGACGAAGCTGCAAGCATCATCTAGAATCAGGGATTCCCAAACTATTTTGGGCAAGAGACCCCTTTTCCAACATGAACTGATTCCTCAGACCCCCATAACCAAATTACTTTAAAAATCCTATCTCTAGTTTTTTCCTATTGATACAAATTACAAAATAATTACCAATTTAAAAACTTTGCGGTTGGTTAAGTGAGTAAACTTGACATCATTTTCTGCTCAAAAATTAACGAAATAAATAGACATAAAATTCGGGTCGATTTCTAGACTTCGTCGACCCGCAAACTCAGTTTTCGTTTATGTCGACCCCTGGGAAACCGATATTGACCCCAACGAGTCGATATCGACCACTTTGGGAATCTCTGATCTAGATTCTAGATCATCTTAACATAAAAAAACATTGTAAATTTTTCTTTTAAATAGTAATATTCTAAGGAACCAAAAATCACCCATTTGTTTCCTTATCTGTGTTAGGTTTACGTTCAATCCTTATTATTTATACGTATACAAAAAAAAAATATTGTACGCACTTAATTTTTTTACCACGGATTATATTATAGTAATTAACATTATGATTATTAACCGAGAATCAATTCAGCTACTTTATTAGCATTTTATATATTACCGCATATTTGTAACATGTATAGGAAATATCCGCTGATGACGGTCGTGGGTGGAATGCGGCCTGTCCGTAACAAACTGCTCCACGTAAATTGCCAATACTGGTTTATTTATTTCACATTGACCTTGCCAAGTGTAAGGAAACCATTAGGCCTAAGGCCTAAGCTTGGCGAATGCAAAACATCCGTGCATGTTGCGGCTTGGTATTGAAGCAGCGCATGTAAGGAAGTATCACAGATAAGATAAGATTTAGTAGATATAATATAATGTATATGGTACAATATTTATTAAATGTAATCTATTTAATTGTAAGGTTACTAGTCCTCTAACTCCTTGTCCTGGGTTTGTGTAATCTATATAATAAATGCGAAAGATTTAGATGGGCGGATGGATGATTTTTACTCAATCACGCCAGAATTATAGATTATAGTCTGGAATAACACATAGGTTACTTTTAATCACGGAAAATAAAAGATTTCTCGCAGAAACCACAAAACCTCAATCAACGTGGATGAAATCGCAGGCATCAGCTAGTTTTTAATAGATAACGTACAACAGTTTGCTAGGAGTTTTTTTTTGCCATTTTTACACTGTTCAAAGACACTGTTAGTCAACTCTCTGTTGTTCTTCCGTTTAAAGTAGTTTATATTTACGCTTTATGGCTCTAAAGCTGGCTCTGTCTATTTGCAGACTTTGAAATTGAAAATATGACTGAAGCTTTCAAATGACGTGAAAATATTTCTCAGAAATCATCGATGTTAGAAATACACTCTTGGGTTTTTTTATATTAAATCAATGAATAATATTATGATGATGAAATCTATTCAGTGTTTAAGACAGTGAGTTTAAAAAAATCTATTGTGAGTGCTAAGTGCTAACGCAGTAACATTGAGATATACCTACTTAGTTTCCATATAGAGGCATGGCATTCAAGGCTGCATAGAGGTCGTTGCACAGGGGTTACGAGAGCTAAGTATGAAAGTTCTTTTATGCTCGTTTATTCCAAAACCATTATAATATTATTGGAGAGGTTGTGAAGTTAATGGACACATAGTAATGTATACTTGTACATTTACTAATATTTCTAAATAATAGTGACCCCAAAACTAACCGTAGCATATACTTGCATTATTTAAACTAGATGATGCCCGCGCGACTTTGTCCGGCCGGACAAATTTTTTTGATTCTCGAGGGATCTCTTGGATTTTCTGGGATAAAAATTAGTTTATGTCCTTCCCCGGAATACAACCGATCTCTGTACCAAATTACATCAAAATCGGTTGAACATAATATTATGGGCCGTGAAAGCGCAGCAGACAAACGGACAGACAAACACACTTTCGCATTTATAATATCACTCGCCGGCACACTACTAAGCACGGGCGTCATCTCAGAATGATAATAGAAACATACTAATTGTAAATCACAGATAACTTTTCACGTATAGCAAGACTGCAGTCTGCAACAGCTTAGACTTAGAGCATAATAATGCAGTGAGCCTTAAAACTATAATCTATTTGGCCTTTTGTATTTTTTATTACTGCAATCATCTTATTATTAGTTTGCAATTGTATAATTTCTTGTCTTGAGCCTTGAAGGTCTGGTCTCCTTTTCCTGTTTTTTTTTCAATTAAGCATTTTTCATTGAAACAATTTGCTCTTACTATAATTATTCTTCTCTTCATTGGTATTTTAGTCAGTGTTTAATCTACAAAGGAAGAAATATGTGATTTATGTTTAAAAAAAATAGATTTCACCATGTTTTAAGGTGCACGGATCTTTTATTAGTACTTTAGTAGGTACCCAGTCCGTAAATTGATAATAAATACATAATATATTATGCATAGGTATAACTTTATAACTTAGTGTTGACTAATGTTTACATAAATAGTAATTAACTTATTAATTTATTGATCAGTTTAAGTATAGTAAATTGCATTTAGCAATTAATTTTATTAAATCAATAACTAGATTAGCGTATCAATATTAATATATAAATAATCATTTATATATATATAAATAATCATGTATTTCTTGTACACAATGAGATTTTTTACAGTACAGCATACTTTATATTATAGGGTTAAATTATTACCTACTACAGATGTCAAAAAACACACATTTTGCAAAGAAAGTAAGTATATTTGTCTGTCCTCTTAAAATAACAATTAGGTAAGACTATTCAATATCAATCTAATATATCCTATCTATTCTTTATATATATATATATAGCGAGCAAACGAGCAGGCGGGTCACCTGATGGTAAGTGATTACCATCACTTAGGTATAAGGATTATACAATGTGATACGAAATCGGAAGTTCTCTATAATTATAGCAGGTAGTCTTTCTAAAAGTATAAAAGTAAAAGGTTGACTAACTGACTGGCTAACTGATCTATCATCGCACAGCTACAATCATAGGATGGATCGGGCTGAAGTTCGACATACAGATAGCGGTGCTGTTATGACGTAGTAGGCATCCCCTACTAGACTGCTGCTTCTAGGGTAGACTAATACTTCTTTCGTGAAAAGCACTCTAGCTATATAGATGCCGGTGTTGCCAGGCATTATAATATGCTTCATAATATCATAAGACAGACCGTAAATTTTCACGTTACGTTCATGAACATTGGTTTAAATTGAATAGTGTTTTACGCTTGTTGGAAATTTCATCCCTTATAAGGTAATTAAATAGAGGACGAAAATTTGTATATTTGTCTGTTATTTCCCAAGTAATAAGTTGTGTTTGAATTTTGGTTAAAATGAAGTATTACTGTTAAGTTGTAGGTTGGTGAAACTCTCAAGGGATTTTCAAAAATTCCACCCGAGCTAGCATATTATCAGCATTATAATAAAATTAGTGAGCCAATTCGTACTCAAATCCGTATATCTAGCAGTTACGGCGTGATCTGTGCACAGACACAGTTAGGTTATATGTGACACAACATTCGTATTGTGCTCTGTATCGATTAAAAACCTTCCTTTAATTAAAAATAAAACACTTTTATATTATGAGCGTATACGAGCAGGTAGAGAGATGTAAAACGCAATTACGTCGCGGCAACTTAAAGTGCAAAGGTTAAAAATCGTCCTAAAGATACGCCTAGTGCTATTATATTTATTCTGTAGAACATCGATTGAAAAATAAATAGAGACACTTAAATGGACTTTTGTATTCAAGACAGCAGCTTGACTATTTATCCACACTCACAGTTACCTATATTCGATGTAAACAAGCAATAACGTACATCGCCGGTCTACGCATTGATTTTGATTTAAGTAGAATATCTACATAATTAACATAATATAATACTCATCGTGTACGTTTTCAAGGCCTTTAAGCTGAACCCCTAGACGAACAGAAATATCTTGCATCCTAGACATGGACGATGATTGTTAAATTTGTGCCAAAAAATTTAAGAATTTCCACAAGATTTTCAAATAGGTAACCTAAATAAACGCGCATGAAGTCGTTGATTGCGTCGTATATTATTAAAAAACTTTAGTAAAAATTACGCGTTACAGTTAGTTTTGATATAGGTACTTAATTCAATTCAAAGTGGTAGGTACTACTGCATTTAATCTTCTAAGTATCTTTGTATTGATTTATCTTTGTATTCTACCTACTTAAGTACATGTCGCATTTTCTAACCTTTAGAAATTTTATGACGTGAAATATTAACATGATAAGCAATATCAACATGATGCATTGACTTTAATTTAGCTGTCTATTTAAACGAGTTCAAATAGTAGAGATCTTTAGCAATATTAATGATCGAGCACAAAATAGGACAACATATTTGCTACAAAACTGGTTTAATTTTGCATTAAATTGTCGTATGCAAATTAGAGTTTTATTAAGTAGGTATTTGTTATTAATATACATCATAAAGGTACTAATGTACATAATATAACAGTTATCGTTTTTATAATAAATCTTAATGCGATTTACTCGCCTCATAAAGATATTCGATAAAATTATTAGGTATTTTAGTATGACCTTGGATTTTAACAGATTCATTTACCCGACAGGTCCTTGCATTTGACACCGCAGATAAGGGCAACGAATAATTGATAAAAATTACTGCCGAGAATAGAAAACACCTTCCAGTTAAGAGTGTTATGTTATGAGATGAGTTTGTGTTAAATTTAGGATCCATCAAAATAGCAGCAGCAAAATAATTATATAATCTTAACTTTATCTCAAAGGTTATGTACTATATAATAGACGATGATGACAACTCATTCAAATCAGCAACTCTTTTTCAAACTTAAAAAAACGCACTTCTAGTATGGAAGTTGTATGGAATTCACAGTTGTGAAGTCATCAAATTTCAACGCACTTTTTTTTCTTTAATCTATATTTTAAAATGGTTACGAAACTTTTAAAACTCAACGAGGATGTGAATTTTAGGTCTTTTGGAAGACTCTCTATTTAATAATCCGTTAGAAAATGTTTTTTTTTGATATATAGTTGTCATTCCTATTATACTAAACAAGTTTCTTTGGTTCTCATTGTAAAACAAACTCCATATTATGTAGTAGAAAAAAAAATTAAAAAGTCAGAGGGTGCATCGTCCGATTTGTCAGATACAACAGTTTTTAAGGCCTTGTGTCGTCGCCTTTGTTAATTAATAATGTGTAGCAATATATATTTATAGATTATTTTGGACTTAAAGCTGGGGAATTATTGACATAAAAATATTTATACGTGTTCCTCCAAGTAGGTATAACAGTGCTAGACCGGGTTTTAAAAATAATATAATATACTAGTGCGCCCTAATATACCGATGCCCAAGACTTCGTCCGCGTGGATCGACGTTTTTTGGATCCCGCGGGAGCTCTTTAATTTTCAGGGATAAAAAGTAGCCTGTGTATTCCAGGCTATAATCTATCTCTGTGCCTAATTTCATCCAGATCCGTTAAGCCGTTCTGACGTGATTGAGTAACAAACATCTATCCATCCATCCAAACTTTCGCATTTATAATATTAGTATAGATTTCGTTATTTTTACAGCTATGTTAAAATACGCAAAAAGGGTGTCTTTTTTTAAATGGTGCCATAACGAGAAGGAAATGAAAAACGTAATAGGTATCTACCTTATCGTGTTTTAACTTTTAATACTTTAAAAAACCCGATCGATGATGGTTTTCAATGATCATTACATACTACTAGATTTAAATTCTTTTGCACTCATTTGTAAAGTAATTACTAATTATGGAGTTTCACTGTACTGGTCTTGTAAATGGAAATTATTGCACATCGCTGACTCATTGGATTCTACACCGCAATCTCCAAGTCTACCAAGAATGGGCCAATTAAAATTGCAATTATAAAAAACTAGATGATGCCCACGACTTCGTCCGCGTGGATTAAAGTTTTTTGGTTCCCGCGGGAACTCTTTAATTTTCCGGGATACAAACTATCCCTGTGCCAAATTTCATCAAAATCGATTGAACAGATGGGCCGTGAAAGCGTAGCAGACAGACAGATAGACAGACACACAGAAACACTTTCGCATTTATAATATTAGTATGGATATATATAATATATAGTATGGATACACGGATGATTTTAGTTAGTGATTGATCCTTTATGATACCATGACTCCAATATGCATCATTGTATATTATGTTGAAGTCAAAACTCATAACCGGTCAAAACCACTTTTGACTGCGCAAAATAGTCACGACACGTATAATAATATGTTACAGTCAAAAGTTTTGACTGTAACATATTATTTTGACTCAAAACTATCAACATAGCCAAAAATGACAGACCCATGGCGTTGAGTTGAGACTTTATAGCTGCTGTAGGCACTTGCTCAAAGGTTCTCGACATGTAGAACTTATCATCAATGGACCAACAAGTTTTGTTAAAAGTTGGTAACACTGTTCCACTTTTCGAACGTCAATCAAAATACGGACGTGATAACGATTTATTACGGCTCTTATAACAGTTCACTACTTGAACTAGAAACTTGAAATTTTGGAGGCGAGATTTTCTATAACGTTTCGTTAACGATTGATTTTCAGAAATTCGGTCAGTCGAGCAACAGTACTTTTTTTTTTTTTTTTTTATCCACTACAAGCTAGCCCTTGACTGCGATCACACCTGATGGTAAGTGATGATGCAGTCTAAGATGGTAGCGGGCTAACCTGTTAGGGGCATGGCAGTTGTATTAAACCCACACCCCTTCGGTTTCTACACGGCATCGTACCGGAACGCTAAATCGCTTGGCGGCACGTCTTTGCCGGTAGGGTGGTAACTAGCCACGGCCGAAGCCTCCCACCAGGCCAGACCAGAGAAAATTCAGAAATTATAAATTCCTAAATTGACCCTGCCGGGGATCGAACCCGGGACCTCCGCACGTTAAGGCAACAGCGCTACACACTGCGCCACGGAGGTCGTCAAAACAGTACCTAATAACAAGTCTCAAACGAATTTGTCGTTGTGTTCCAACTTTTAATATTCTCGGTATTTCAATGTGCTCTTAATTATCATATAATAATCGTTAGATATATTAATTTTGTAAGAATTACCTACGTTAGGCACGTAGGTAATTCTTACAGCTTGATAGCATTCCTAATTAACTTGAATTTTAATTGCAAGATTTTCTGTGCGTAACGTTATGTCCGAAAAATTACCTCCTTTATATCTTATTTGCTTTGTATTGTACGCGTGTGTTGATAGCTTGTCTTTTTTTGTAGACTGCACTTAGTTTTAAACTAGGTACTTGCCTAATTATAAGGTTTACTAATTAACTTGAATTTTAAATGCCATATTTGCTGAACGTAGCGTAATTTCTGGAAAAATACATACCTCCTTTGACACGTAATATAAACGCGTGTGTTGATAGCTTGTCTTTTTAGTAGACTTTACTGTGTCTTAAAAATCATAGTAAACAGTGAACAGTCGTGATATTTTATGATTTTTAAGGCTTAGTAGTAAGTCTACAAAACATACACATATATAATTACTAGCGATCCGCCTCGGCCTCGCACTGGTAGCACTAATAGGTAATCCTAATAGTCTATACTCAATATAACCAGTGGGCAGTGGGCAGGTTTTTAATACACTCAATACACCTGCCACTGCCGCCAGAACTATTAAATCTGACCGCCGCGCCGGCCGCCGTCGCGACATTTTTCCTTGGACGTTACATTATTTCTATGATAATCTCATAAGATATTCAACTAAAATAAGTGGTGTAAACATTGTTATGTCAATTGGTGTAAAGGACAATTTTTATATTAATTAAATATTTGAGTTGACTAACATATTTATTTTGATAATGATTAATACTATGTCGGTAAAAACGGTAAAAACACCTTCGCAAGTAAAGCAATGGATTAGACCAAATTTGAAAATCATAAAATTGGTTATTGTGAGTCAACCTTAAAAGATAGCGGATTTTTTTTTAGAATATTTTGAGAGGAACAATTCCACCATAGGTACATTGTTTTCATGTAACTTTAACTATTTACGCAGCGCACGCCACGTAAGCTCTCAGAAGAGATGCTTTTTTCCGTAGTTCACATTATTGCAATTTTCGTAAGGATCTCAAATTTTTTTGGAAATAAAATATAGCCTATGTTACTCGCTGATCATGTAGAAAAGCTAAAGCTAAGATTCTATTGGTAAAAGAATTTTTAAATCGGTTGAGTAGTTTTTGAGTTTATCCATTACAAACAAACAAACAAATCTTTCCTCTTTATAATATTAGTTTTGATATTCTGGAGAAGTGTGATTATATTGTATAATTATGTGATATAACCACAACGAAGGTTTTCATCTTACTAATAACTGGAGGCGGCCATTCCACCAATGACCAATCATTACATCGCGTATGTTTCAATGATCAAATGATTATATTTTGCAAGCTCATAGAGTTGAGTCATGTAGGCTTTTTTAGAATGCGATTTTGTTGATTTGGACAGGATTACGGTCGGATTTTGGTAATCTCAGGATTTTTCAGCTTTTAACAAATGACAGTAGATTATTCAGATTTTTTTTTACTTATAAAAGTTACAATTAACATGATAATAAATAAGTCAGCGTTACCCATGACCAAATCTCAGGACTTTTCTATGGAAATGGGATTTTTCTCCCAGGACTTTTAAATTTTTCATCTGGTAACCCTAACCGTGTGGATTACGTTTTTTTAATTCCCACGGAAACTCCTTAATTTTTCGGGATAATGAGTAGCCTATGTCTCCAGGGTCCTCAACTCTACCCATGTAAAAAATCACGTTGATTCGTTGCTCTGTTGCGGCGTGATCAAAGGATAAACCAACAAACAAACACATTTTCGCATTTATAATATTATTATGATGTCCGATATTGTCCGGAATGTCACGACTCACGGTCAGCAGTAGGCAATGTTAGGGTAGAACAGGGCCGCTGTTGCTCAGGGCCGTTAATGTACTTACTAATCTTATGTCATGTGTATGCGGTGTACGCACTGCTCCTCTTTACAATGCGTAATAAACCCACTGCGTTGAACAAGGGCTGACGATGTTAGATTTTGAATATTCTTGCCCGTACCGCATCTAAGGATATTATTATGTTTGAATGCATAAGTCTCATTTCTTGAAGCGTTTTTTTTTAATTTAATTGTTTTTTTTTATCTTTTTGTTTTTTGTAAGTTACCTTGTTTTTGTTGTCTGTATAAATTTAGATTATAATGGGGCTTACATGTACTGTATAAAAGCCCCTAAACAAATAAAGAAAAATAAATCAAGCAGACATAAACTTTAGTTTTTTGTTTTTTATAATAATTATAAGTTTTTTTATAAATTCATTAATTTCATGCGTAATAGTACTGTTACTATAAATGGATCTGCTTGACCGACATTTCATCATAGTTTTGGTAGGTAGCCGTTTTCTATAAGGTTTTAATTTGTGCATGCTACCTAGGTTTACATAAATCGTTTGTCGTTGATCACTAGGTATCGAAGTTTGAGATTTAAATTAAAAAGAAACAAAAAAAATCCCTATAAAGCAAATTCCATGCAATACAATAACTTTTATTACTTATTCCCACGGACATAAAATACAGGTCATTATATTTATTTGCATATTTGCAGTTTACATTGATAATGTTAATTTATTTTGGGTTAACTTAAAACTTGCGAGCTAATCCTAATTTTCCGTGTATCAATTTATTATCAAATACTAGAAGTAGGATTTGTTCAGCTATCTTATGATAAATCAAGTCTCTATCATTAGCTCGTTGGTGGTTCAAACTTATCATAATTTAGTGTGATCTACAGGAAATAAAGATGTATCCGAAGAATTATTGGTAAAAAAAAAAAATATTTCACGATGAAGTTTTTAACTTTATTTAAAACTTAAGGCGAGTCACCTCAGCTCAGCGGTGAAAACTGGTTTGCTAGATCAAATTTTTTCGGTATTTACTATTAAATAACGGTATTACAAAAAATATTCGATACACTTAAAGATATTGTCTAAAGAATGTGCTAATTTGTTACACGATAGGATGTACTTTACTCGATCAAAAAAAATCTTGAAACAGGCTAAATTAAAAGTTTAAAACGAATTTTTTATTAATAAAATTTTCGACTTTGCTCATCATTTTTATATGGATAAATTCCTCTTGAAGTATTAATGAGAACCTGCTAAAATTTATTTCAAACTGAAGTCCTATATCTATTTAATTCAAATTAATCCCAGAATTTGAACGTTGCCAAGCGGTTTCAGAATATACCGCGCTGCCCGCTTCCCCGCTAGACTCTACGAGAAATGTACCGCGAGACGCGCGGGCGGCACCCCACACCTCACCTCCTAAAATCTTGGAGGTGACTCGCCTTAAGATATAAACATGATTAAGAACATGATGAAGCTGGTTGTCTGGTGGGAGGCTTCGGCCGTGGTTAGTTACCATTACCACCCTACCGGAAAAGAAGTACCGCCAAGCAATTTAGCGTTCAGGTACGATGCCGTGTAGAAACCGACTAGGGGTATGGGTTTAATATAACTGCCATACCCCTAACAGGTTAGCCCGCTACCATCTTAGACTGCATCATTACTTACCATCAGGTATGAGATCGTAGTCAGGGGCTCACTTGTACTCGAATAAAAAATATAAAAAATCTGTTGCATTGGACAGCCCTCATATTACATTGCCACTTAGAAATAATATTATAAACGCTTCTATTTATAAAGCAGTAGGCAAGTAGGTACAAAAATATAATATCTTGTTCCCTTGTTTGTTAACAATGCAAATGGAAGGAAAGATGGAAATGTTCTAAAACAAAACATTTTATAAACATATCTGTACAGTGCTTTCAGTATATATTATGAAAAAAATAGATTTATGTGAGTTACTGGATGATTTTCTCGACATCGTCATTCGTCAACGTAGAATTATTTTTATATTTTATTTATCAGCGATACATTATAACAACATTTATAACAAGTAGGTAGACAATGGCTACTGAAATTACAATAACCAATAATATATATGTCACCGTAAATTGTAAAAACCGTTAGATTGTAATCTAACGCTTTTTATCTCGATAAATTAACAGTCGACAGATTGTGAATCGTTCAATGTTCTGAGTGTAAATTTTTTAAATATTCATCGTATTTACGTTTTCTTGCCTCTTTCTTGCAGGCTAGGTTAGGGTTCGACATAAATAATCAGGCCCAGGGCACTTAGGTTTTATAGGGTTAATATACACAGATTACAATCTATAAACAGATTACAATCTACCGAAATATAATGCGTTAAATTGTAATCTACAGTTTACAATCTCGATAGATAGATAATCTAGCGGTTTTTACAATTTTACTGTGACATATACATCATTGCAATGGTGTCTCCCAATGATCTTATACTACCTATACATAAACTAGCTGACGCCCGCAACTTCGTCCGTGTGGATTTTTGGTCTTTTTGAGTCCCATGGGAACTGGTTTTTTCCCAGGATAAATGTACATACATTATATGATTTATAAAACTGAACAACTGACCGTCAATCTGTCAATATACCTAAGTATTTGAAGATCTCCCTACTGTCTCATACGTCTTATTTACTTTGGTATACCAATGGAGATTTTTTCACTTTTCACAAAGTGAAACAAGCATTCAAAGTGAAAAAAGCACACACAAGCATTTTTTTTCATAGAAACCTTTTCCTGACAATTATAAACACAATAAAAAAAGAATTAGCCAATTAGGTGCAGCCGTTCTTAAGTCATGCGCTTACATATATTCAGTGATTGATTTTTATTTATATATAGATTTTTTTATATATAGAGGGTGTCTCCAGTTAAAATTTTACGAACAAAAAACTTTTAAAAGGACTTTGGAAAATGATTTATTTCCCGACATATAAAAACCAAAAGGTACATAATTATTTTTTTGCCCAACACAGCTGATATTATCGAACCCAGGTATATATATAGTCTAGTTTTCCTTAGAGTAAAGATAAACAAAAACCTTCTTAGTGAAACGCGTAAACGTAACAATCTCATACAAATAATACTTGCCGCGCCGCGCCTTGTAGTGGGGTTAGAACTTTAGTTCGCGGCAACAACGTCCTATCCGGTGTGCAAAGTGCGTCTCTACGCTATTCAGTGAGCAGCATTTGTTGACCTTTTTTCTAGTTGTAAACAGCTCCAATGTCAACGATTCTCACTAATTACGAGTAGGTACAATTGAGCTTTCAATTCAATCCTTTCGGTATATAATGTAGATTGGAATATCATTAACTTTCACGGCCGCCACCAGCTATTTGCGAAACATTATAAGCTTTATCCTACATAAAATAATATCATTACGAAAAAATCGACCAAGTGCAAGTCAGACTCGCCCACCTAAGGTTCCGTATCTTAGAAAAAACAAATTACTCTTTTGTTTATATTTAATATAGCTAGCGCTCGGCTTTAATAAGACCTACTTGCAAGTAATGATGCAGCCTAAGATTGAGCGCGCTAACATACTATACTTCCGTCCTACGATGCCCCGTGACGTTCGGAAGGATTTAGGTTATTAAAAATCCCGTGGAATCTATGGATTTTCTGGGTAAGAAGCATCAGTAAAAGATTGTTTGGCTCCGAGATGTTAGCTATTTCTGCAGCAAATTTTGCCAAAATTGGTTAAGACGATGGGCTATGAAAAGGTAACAGACAGACAGAAAAACGCCCTTTCGCATTTATAATTTTAGATCGGTTAGTGTAGTATGGAACGGGTTAAAATAATCTACCATCTTGAAAACAGCCCGTTTATTTGGCACTGCAAAGCTATGAAGGTATGTTCGCTAAGGTTAATTGCTAATTTAAGTAAGTAAAAACTTCGTAAATCTATTCTTCTCACATTTCTGCTAAAGATAAATTTCGTTATGGCCCCTAATCGCTATTTCGGGTAAGTTATGATTCAAATTAGCATACACCTATGTACAAAAGTTGGAGGCCACCTCACACGCGTAGTATTATGCTAAATTGGACAAAAATGTCTCTCCATTCTTTGAATTTCAGAGCAAAAAGTAATCTATGTCACTCTCCAGGTCCTATACAATATCACGTCGATCCGTTTCTTCGTTGCGGCTTAATGGATGGACAAACAAATACACTTTCGCATTTATATGTACCTAATGTTGATAGTGACGTTAGGTATTTAGTATATACTAAACTATAATAAAGGCACGATTTGATGGCCCTTTCTACCATTTGTGCGCTCATTATCGCTCGCCATCCTCGCATTTATAGGCCGACCGTTTAACTCGCGTATCGCCTGCGTGGTAAGAAGGGAGCGGGGGCGGGTAACGCTACACACGGAGTCAATAATCCAAAGATTTATCTCGAGTTTTAAGTCTCTATGACTTGACGTAAGGAGCAGAGACTCCGCGCACCCCTTTCACCCATCCGCTAACATCTCCCCCCGCTCCCTTCTTACCGCGCAGGCGATACGCGAGTTAAACGGTCGGCCTATAGTTAAAGTTTTTAGAGGATGGCTTGTTTATGTATTATTATTAATATTTTTGAACAATAAATTTAAAATAAAATGAATTTTTTTTAAAACTGACTGCTGTACTTCGTCAATAGTGACGTGGAGTGCAATCGTAAAATCATGATAATAATTTATCGAATCTATTATTTTAATATTTTAATGCTTCTTTCTTTAGCGAAAGAGATTTTTTTATACCACTACAAGTTAGCCCTTGACTGCGATCTTACCTGATGGTAAGTGATGATGCAGTTTAAGATTGTTACGGGCTAACCTGTTAGGGGCATGGCAGTTATATTAAACCCATACCCCTAATCAGTTACTACACGGCATCGTACCGGAACCCTTAATCGCTTAGCGGCACGTTTTTGTCGGTAGGGTGGTAACTAGCCACGGCCGAAACCTCCCACCAGGTCAGACCAGGGAAAATTCAGAAATTATAAATACCCAAATTGACCCTGCCGGCGATCGAACCCGGGACCTCCACAAGTTAAGACAACAGCGCTACACACTGCGCCACGGAGGTCCTCACTTTTCGTGGTCATCAGGAGGATTTTTTAACTCTTAAATAACAGGACAGCACTCTGCAGGTTCTGAGACGACACGTGTTATGTTATTTTATCATTATAATTGAGGTAAGCGTGTTCACCACACGCGAGGCCCAGACGTTATTAACTATTATGGTATTAGGTAACCAACGGACCGTGGCACCGATTTTGAAGTTCAATGGTGATAATGTAACATGGATGATATCACCTTCGCATTTCTTGATTTCGATTTATTATAAATAGCATTATTGCATTTGACCCTTATAAGTATTATTATTTATCTTTATCTATAGTTTGACCTCGCATGCATGCCTTATTAGTACTTATTAGAGGTAAGGAAAACCATTTTGTATAAAACCTAAGATTGTACACTGAAATTGATTAACTAGATATGTAAATAGTTGCCGTCTGTAACTTATTCCGCGTGGTAATAAGGCTTTTATAAAAGTGCATGTCATTGATTTTCCAGGATAATATGTAGCCTATGCCACTTTCCATCGGTTTACCTAAATCCATGCAAAAAATCAAACTCTTACTCCACTGCACCGTGATTGAAGGACAAATAAACACTTTCGCATTTTTGTAATATTGGGTAGTGATCGCAATAAAGTAGAGTTTCATGATTTATGATAATTCTCTGCCATTTCCGAATATTACTAAATATCTAGAATAGATTTTCGAATTGATATTTCCTAACATAGCTAAATGTTAGATCTCGATATAATCTAAAATTAATGAAGTCATCATGAATTGGCGTTGTTTGAATATTACTTTGGACATTCACTCGAAGGCAAGCAATGATCAAGCAAAGCTTTCGATTTGAAATTATTACGGTTAACGGTACGTTGCTATGAAGATTTATAACAAACTAGATAATGCCCGCGACTTCATCCGCGTGGAATAAGATTTTTTGATTACCGCAGGAACCCTTTACTTTTTCGGGATAAAGAGTACTTAAGTCTACTTTTTATCTCGGAAAATTAAAGAGTTCCCTGGGATACAACCTACCCCTGTATCAAATTTCATCAATATCGGTTAAAGAGATGAGTCGTGAAAGCGTAGCAGACAGACAGACAGACACAATTTTTCGCATTTACAATATTTGTATGGAAGTATGGACTAAGCTAAAGCCGCCTATTCAAGCTGGTGGTACTACTATTTGAGGATCCTTCCCGTAACTCATCGTAGACGAAATCTTAATTCGTAATGGGACCTATCGGGAGAAAAACTAACATTCTATCATACCATACTTTATTTCAATTTACGAATATTGTTTAGTAATCCGTATACAACAAGGAATTCTCTTATAGATTCGCCATTTGTCTGTCCGTCTGTCTGTCTGTCTGTCCACTGCTTAGCTCAGAGGCCCTTCTTACTACAAGAAAGCTGTAGATAATATAGTAGGTATTATCTACAGCTTTCTTGTAGTATTTTCCTTGTAGGATTTTAGAGTGTTTTGTTGAAGATATTGTATTTACTGATTTTAAGTTGTAAGATATCTGGATTTAAAACAGTAAATAATTTATATTCAAGCGTGGCATTTAAACTATATTAATAAGGTGTGGGTCTGTTTTCAGGTTCTGTATTAAAATATGTAAAAAAAATTATCATCATGCCCTTTATTATATGTACGCGAGTAATACAAAAATCGGGTCTTTTCAAAGAACATTCGAATTTACAAGGCCGTTTTATCGTTTACCGCATTTTTGGCATACAAAAGCTGTTGCATATACACGCACAAGTATTCCTTTATACTAAAAAAAAAGCTGCATAGGCATATTAATTTGTTCGAAGTAAAAACAAACGAACGAACGAAATAAAACATAAATACGAGTAAAAATACCAGTTTATGTGTTGATATTTAAATATTCAAGTTATGGATTACCAAACGGGTATTTCAGATATGTACCTAGTTTAAAATGAGCTTTGTACTTACCTATTTTTTTCGTATTTTATTATAATCAAATAAAATAATGGTTTTATTTATTCTGATTCCGATTCCTTAATTTAGGTAAAATGCTGTAGGCAGAACAGCTGGCGCAACGTCTGTTGATTACATTGAAATAGAAATAGGTACAAAAAAAATTCTACATCAATGGTTGATTATAATAAATTATACCTACTTAGTAGATTTAAAGCCATAATTATTTATAACGGGGACAAGTTTGATTAACGAGATATAAAATCAAAAACAGTTAGTGTTAGTCGTTTTAGACGAGTTCATTGATTCGCACGAAAGATCTGTTTCAAAAGCTGGCAAAGGCTGAGAACGGTACATTTGGTAAATTATAATATTATATATATATACTATTTATTTCGATACTTTTGCTACAGCGATAGTCTAGATTCTACTGTAGAGGCTAGACTAGTATTAAAAGAGTCTCTTTTATGATTCCTATAATACAACAAAAACAATGCAAACCGGCCATACCTAGGTATACCTACTTACGTACGTACTTCGGTTTTTCGAGTGTAGGTAAATAGATGCATACAGGCCCTATGTTTCGTTATAGATAGATTCTTAAGAATAAAGTCTCTTTCATATTCCTGCGTATTTTTTGTAAAAACTAAATAATAATTATTTCTAATTTGTTAAGAATAAATATTCATATCAAGTTTTTTTCATGAATTTAAATAGCCGCTTAACTTTATTATTATTCTCAACAAAAAGTGATATTATACTTATATCAAAAGTAATCTAAACATTTTTTTGCTGTCATAAATGTATTTGTAATTATTAAAACCGGCTTTTTGATCTAGAACAATAGGTGCTATTTAAATAAATCATAAGCATATATTAATGAAACGGCGAGCGAATATTTACAAGGATACACGTACTAATTTGAACGATACGTTCGCCGGGTGTAGAGGGGGGTGGGGGCGGTCCACCCTGACATTCGGTAAACTTGACGCTCAGCTCTTGGGAAATTGACAAAATTGCAGCATACCTGCCACTTATTTCACGAACGTTGTATTGTATCCACGCTCGCGCACAATATTATCACGAACAGCTTTGATTACGGTAACTATGAAGATGCATTGTGATCTAAGAGTTATCTGAATTTTTTAACGGCAAAAGAGGAATATTATAAATATGTGTTAAAATACATTTTATAAAGTTTCAATTCATCTGAGCGTGAGTTTCATCGTAAATTAAAATTTGTTGCAGTGAAAATGGAGATCATAAATAGGATAGTGGAGGGGTACCACGACCTGATGGACAATCAGAGTGACCCGAGAGTTAAGGACTGGTTCCTAATGTCGTCACCTTTCCCCACACTTGCCATCTGCCTCACATACGTTTTCACAGTCAAAGTAAGTAAAACAAATGATCGCCACTTATTGTTAGGTAATTAAACTCTTTAAAAGTGTGTTAATTTATTGTAATATAGTTAAAGTTGTTGACGTAATTTATGCAGAAGAAGTACAGTGTTTAAGATCTAGGATTTTAAGACTTAAGTACTTATAGTTATTTGATGAACAGTTAGATATAGATGTTAAAAATTGTCAGAGCATTTGTTGCAAATTAATTAAATTATTTAAGTAATTAAATTCCATAGTGGTTTGCTGAACACTTTCGTATATATTATGTAAAATACATAATAAAACTAACCTACCACATGCATAGGAGCGCGCTCCACTGGTAGGTGTTTTATTACAGTACCAGTGGAACATAAGTCCAGTTTTGCCAAGATAAATCTCTTTAGGTATATATGTTTGTCCTCATATAAAGGACGTTTTTTACCATATAAGTACTTAAGAATTTTTGTTATTTGGTGTATTTCCTTTATTCGCACAAGGTATAAATAATACCTGATATCAAGCGATTAAGTACCGGAAACATAACTTATATGTATTATCGTCTATCATTTGTATTGTTTCCAACGTAAATGAAATCGTATCAGCGAGTAAAGTAATTGAATTTCCTAAGACTTAAATAGAGCATTCTTTTTATACTTATAGAGTTTATATCTTGAACGAAAAGAGTTCCCACGAGACACGCAATACACGTGTAGGTAATATTGTAAATTAATACGGCGTAATTATGCTTAATAGTGCGAAACATTATTTAAATACATTTAGTAAATAGAGAAAAGAAAACCTTAACATAACTAAAAGGTTTTCTTTTTCTCTGTCGCTATTCTTAAAAAACCTAGGTTCCTTTGTGAAAAATCTTGAACTTTAATATCTGTATTTATAATTTTTATACAGTTAAGTTCAAATCTACCACAGTAAATAAATAACCTGTTTGATATATAGCCATAAAATTTACCGTCGATATAGATTTATTATACTCATATTATTCTTTACAGATTTTGGGTCCAAAACTCATGGAAAACAGAAAACCTTTCGAACTTAAGAACGTTCTAATATGGTACAACTTGTTCCAAGTTATATTTAGCTGCTGGCTTTTTAATGAGGTAAATGTTTACCGTCATTTTATTATTGTTTACTTTTCCCCACTATACACGTCCTTGCCATAAGATTACGTAATTTATGCAAGTTTCCTTGCTTGGCTTTTTTTTTTTGTAAAATCTTGGTCGTTTGCGTAAACTTAACCAACATAACTATACTTCATTATCAATCAGAAGTCTGGTTTGTAAGATTTTAACCTTAAGGGGCAAAACACACAGGGAATAGGCGCTGGCCTGGCGCGGGTCGGGTCGGGTGCGCGGCAGGTTGAATTCCTTGTTTTAACATAGTTTTAATATGGACGACATCACACAGACCGCGGCCGCGGGTCGGGCGCGTGGCGGGTGACGCCCTGTGTGTTTGGCCCTTTATTGTACTTTAACAAGCTTATTAACAAAAATGAATTCCCGAACCCGAAAACAAGCTTTAATTTTCAGCAAAACAATTTGCTGTCCAATTATGAATTTCCTACGAGAACAAAATAATGATGTGTTGCACTTTTTGAAACTGTTGATGTTAATAGAAGTATTTTTTACAGAGTATTGCAAGCGGCTGGTTCACCACGTACAGTTTTCGATGCCAACCCGTCGACTACTCAAGAAGTCCACATGCGATGCGGGTAAGCAAGCTCATTATTACAAGGAGACGAAATGTGTGTTAGCTCGCTATATTTAAGACTGCACTGATTCACTTATGGTATTAGTAGTGATAAGACTGCACTGTTATATTCACTTATAGTATTACTAGTGAGCCTGGCAGACGCGGTCCTGCCGTTAACCTAGAACCCGATTGCATCGCCCCCTACCGGGTCCAATTGTGAATATAAACCATCTCGGCACCCACAAATACATAAAAAGTTTAATCATAATGGGATGAATAGTTTAGGAGTGCATAGAGGAAAAATATACTTACATTGATTTATATTTATATACTACTATATACTACTACTAGTGGGACCGGCAGACGTTGTCTAGTCCTGGACTTTGAACCCGATTGCATACTTACATTGATTTTTATTTAGATAGAAGATAGACAGATAGTGACCGTAGTGATACGATAACTCAGCTGCAATCAAACATTCTTTTTCCATATCATGTCGAATGGATTGGAGTTTGAACTAAACATTTTAGGTATTGGAATAGTTCCTCGTGTTTTGAATACATAAGTGAATTTCAAAAAGGTTGTAAGCAACATATACAGCAATTTAATCAGATCAATTATGGTTAGCCAGTCCGCCTTCGACTTTATTCACATCTTTATTCATTTTATGATTTTATATCAGGTTTGCCAAGAGTTTCCTCTAGCGCTAAATATACACCCGGAAACACCAATTTTATGAATCATTTTATTATCTTATTTTACCATTTTTTGCTTTGATAACTGGCAGTTAAATTCGTTTTGTACTTCCGTTTGTCCATAACGATCTGATGAGATGGGTTTTATACGAAATTTTGGCAAACTATTTCGGAGGTGAATAAAACTTTGATCTGTGGTTTAATCATATAGTTTATTAGCATAATAATAATAATAATCATATTATGGTCAAAGATGATACAAAACATGAATGTACTCTCAAGGGTGAATAACTAAAACATGAATTAGGAAATGGGACGCAACGCAGTTAATTCGATGACTAATACAGTAACTTAAATTTGGCTATTATTTTAAAATAATGTGTAGGTATAGTAGTTAATACATAAAGAGGACGTATTGCACGTCGAATGTACGTAATTTAAGCGGAGGGATTTGTAAATCATAGCTTGTAAAGGGACATGTAACCTTAGCTTCTAGCTTACTCTGTTATCCGTGACCTGATTCAATTTTAATTTTGCACGGAATATAATTATTTCCATATGGGCAAGGAGGCGTAGGTAGCACCTGTCGTCTCAAATTACCAACTCAGTTTATTTGCATACAACCACCGATATAATATGTTAAGTATAGCGTACATATAATTCAATACATATGTATTCAATTTTTATTGGGTCTTAAGTTCCACTTCCGTCTCTACAGTGTCTTGACATATTTAATTATTCTAACATACGTAAACCATATTTTATACCGACGAGCAGCTATATTATTTTCATCTTGAACAATTTTGTCTAATCGGTATTTAGCTTCACATAATATGTTGAAGTATATGTAACATATATTTAATACATACTTATAGGAAAATGATTCAGTCAATGTTAAAATATAATATGCCTTTTTTCACTAATTGAGACTATGTTCCTGCGATTTTTTGAAGATTCCAACCCTGTATATATACGTATTTACAATGGTTGTACAAAATAAAGGTTTATGTATAACTAGATGATGCCCGCGACTTCGTCTTTGATTCCCGCGGGAACTCTTTAATTTTCCGGGATATGTCTATGTCCTGCCCGGGGATATAACCTACCTCTATACCTAATTTCAGCAAAATCGGTTGAAAAGATGGGCCGGGATAGCGTAGCAGACAGACACACTTTCGCATTTATAATATTAGTATGCAAGTATGGATAATAATTTAATTCATGCGTATATTTTTATAGTGTCAGTATAATTATATGATTTCTCATTTTAAGACGTGGGTCGAATAGGTCTTCACTCTTGACAACTATGATCGTGTATCTCCTTAGTCCATACCAATAAAATTTTATTATTATTATATATTATTATATATACGTATTACTTACTTAGGGACGAGTATATATTATATTGCATAAAATAATCCAACTCGTTTAATTAATTATTTGCAATAAAACGTATCAATAATATTATATTAAACGAATACCTATTTAATTCAAAGTATGAAGTTACAGCTAAAGTTTAATTTACAATAACTTTCTAGGTGTGGTTATACTAATTTATATTTTTTTTTTTACAGATAGCGAATGGCTGTTGGTGGTATTACATTTCGAAATTTACGGAGTTCTTCGATACGGTAAGTTATGAAGCACTACAACGACAATAATTATAGTTATAAATAAAATATATCCAATTAAGGACCGTAATGAAACTGGTTTTCGCAAGAATGTGATAAGAAAAAATTTAATCAATGTAGTTTACCTTACCGAGATTTGGAAAGAGATATATTAACTTAATAGAGTCTAAAGTCTAAAAAAATCAATAATAATATATTGGATAGATAGACAAGGTGTTTTAATTTATTTATTTACGTTTTTTATTGTTACAGATCTTCTTCGTCATGCGGAAGAAGTTTGACCACGTGTCGAAGCTGCACGTCATTCACCATGGCATTATGCCGATGTCCGTGTGGTTCGGAGTCAAGTTCACGCCAGGTATGTTTAGCCAAGCCTCTTGAAATAATATTAGATGTGTACGCGAAGTGTACGCGCCGTCAACAGTCAATAACTTCGAAGCGACACCTGCGCCGTATTTGCTTAAGAATAATTTTCTTTAGGTTGTCTCCTAAAACGCAAATCACACAGGGAGCGGGCGCGGGTCGGGTGCGCGGCGGGTTGAATTCCTTATATTTTATATGGACGACGTCACACAGAACGCGGGCGCGGATCGGGCGCGTGGCGGGTGTTTGCCCTTAATTATTCAAAGAAGGAATCCGAAATTCGAAAACCACAATACTAAAAAGAACTGTATTAAATATACCTAGATCAGATTCTCTGACGATCTTAGATTTTATCACCACATCTGAGATCATGGGTCATCAATTATATCATTAAAATCTATACTCTATACTAAAAAATAAGATTATAGTCTGGAATAGCACATAGACAAAACACCTCATTCCAATTTCCACACGGATAAAGTCGCGGACATCAGCTAGTGGATTCATAAATTGCTTGTTCTATGTAAAGGGCTGGTGAGGGCACAACAATAACCCAAATTATTGATATAGAATTAAATATATGATATGGGTATCCGGTTAATATAACTATTTGTATAAATTGTGATTTCTAATTACTTATCGCTTTTATGGTGGAAGTAACATAAATATGCAATGTAACACCGCTGACACATAATAGGTTTGAAAGGACAGGTTCTCTAGAGTACATTGTAACATTGTACGTTAGAGCCTGTGGTTAGAGCCACTTGTAGAAGTTAAAGCGGAGTTTTATTGTCTTTTAAAAGAAAAATAGAGACGTTTGTATGCTAGTCACGATAAGTACACATTCCGCTTAGTGACTTTAATATGATTTACCAACCGTATCCTTTGTTACAACATTTGACTTTTAAAAAAACTTCTGAGTCTCAAAATTTACCTACGTATCATGAAAACTAGAAGATTTTGATCCACACTATTTTGAAAAACTCAATCTATTCCACGTTTATGTCCATACTAATAATGTGTAAATATTATAAATGCAAAAGTGTGTCTGTTTATCCGTAGCCTTTCAACCGATTTTGATGAAATTTGGTATCGAGATAGGTTCATAGAAGTGGAAGGACATAGGCTAGTTTTTATCCCGGAAATTAGAGTTCCTGCGGGAATAAAATAAACTTAATTAAGGGGAAGTTGTGGGCATCACCTAGTAAGTACTAAATTTATTTATCATTTTATAGAAGCGTAGGCAATACGCTTGAGAAAAGATAAACTTATATAGGTCTACCAAAACAATAGAGCTTAGAGCTTAAAAAGTTTTTTAATAACAATTGGAGTGAATGTAGGGTCGTTTAGGAAGGCCTTGTTTCATGTCGTGCTAGTTTATGGGAGTTATCTACTAATTCAAATTCTGTACAAAAAGAAAATTTTAAAATACGTATACCAGTTCGTAGTGAACGACGTCTGTATTTGCTTGTTTTTAAAAGTAAACTCATCCACCGTAGGTTGTATTTAAACATCCATACTGAGTTAACAAGTGCCTTTTACATTAGGTTAGTATTTTCAAAAAAAACGATACGTGAACGGCATTTCTATGTCTTTTTATTGTCGGCATCTTTTACAATAGAAGAGATTAGCAACAAGCCTTGAATCTTTAGGTACTATATATGGATGTACTATTTAAAACTGAGTAGGTACCTACATAGCCTTTTTGAGACTTTGTCCACTTAGATTAAGTATTAGTAGTATTAGAAGTACAAGTCTTTATTGAATCTTTACACATAGGTACAAAATTATGCATACAAAACAGAAGACAGGAAACTGTGGTAATGCGCAAAGGCGGCCTTATTACTAATGTGATCTTTTAAAGGCAACCCGAGCGTACAAAGCTGATGACAACTGTGGTAATGCGCAAAGGCGGCCTTATTACTAATGTGATCTTTTAAAGGCAACCCGAGCGTACAAAGCTGATGACACTGGGTCTAGGAGCTCATGTGGTTGATGTACATAAAAGAAAAAAAAAATAGTATAAAATATACATAGGTACTTAGGGTTATTTTAATATTTTTTTTGAATAAACTATCTATCTGGCAGTGAAATTTCTATCGAAATTGGTATAGCAGTTTCAAAGGTAAGCTGGAACAAACAGACATACAGATACCTAGACGAACGGAAAAAACTTTAGCTGGGTGTTTGTGCTTTGTTAAGGTGTTAATTTGCATAATTGGCAAAGGTAATATAATATAAACCATAATATGAGATTAAATAATGATAAGTATTTCAAACCACAGGCAGACGCGTCAATCTTATTTATTTTCATATTGCTTTGTCCCTCGACTCCTCAGTCCTCTACTCCTTCTTCGCATAAATGAAAAAAAAACTATTATTGTATTTTTATCTGTTCACTGCATATGCCTATTTAAGAGCCTATTACAAAACAAGGATGTGAGAAGGACCTAATATGAAACTTATTCACCGAATTATACCGGCGGTAAAGAGGTAGAGATAGAGAGCCGCGGTGACGATAGAAAAAATACTACAAAAAATAAGATTCAAAAAGTATATTTACTTAAAATTAAAGTTATGATATCACAGTAGTTAAGCTTATCCAGTATCCACTGCAATAGTGTTTATAGTTTTGAAATAAAGAGCTACTAAGTTAGCAATATTTACATGGTATCTATCCATTATTAACGGCATCATCAGTAATAAGATAAGATCGTAGTCTAGCGCAAAACCTGTACACAACCGAAATTGTAGGGTACCGTAACAAAGGGGCAAATAAGAATCATAAACTCAAACTCAAACTCGAAGTATATTTATTCAAAATAGGTACCTACAAAGTACACATTCTAAACGTCACGTTTACGTATAATACGTGATGGTGATAATTAACTACGGTATCTTAAAACTGAAGCTACGAGGGTTCCAAACGCGCCTGAGAAGAGCCCAGAACAACCTCAGCCATTTTTTTTATTACCATATCACAAATATCGTAAATTAATTAGATTTATAATTGACCGAGCGAAGCGAAGGTCTCTGAGTTTACTTGAGTGAATTTGCACTTGTCCGTCCGTCCGTCCGTCCGTCCGTCTGTCAGAGCATTATAACTTCTGAATTACTGAACGTAATTACTTCAGCTTTAAATTTAATATGTAAATCAATGGCCTCCAGCTGAATATGGCTTAAAAAGTTATAAAAATCTTTATTTCAGGGGGGCTCTCATAGAAGCGAATGCGAAGTAAATTTTTTTATAGCGTTACATAGGGTTGCGGTATATCATTTTAAAGATGATTAGAAATAGAGTCCAAAAATTTCTTTTTTAAATTTTGTCCCTGAAATTGACGAAACGGGGGGCTTTCAAAGTGGATATTTTCTAACGTCCAAAGTAGACCTCAGAACTCTATATTTTCTGAAAGGCTGAGCCTGAAACTTGATCAATTATTTGAATTATATCCTGTACTTGAACAACAAATACTAAAATAAGATAAATATTGTAAGGGAACGAAATTATTTAATTTTTAATGAGCTTCAGTATTTTTAACAGAACTTCACAATAATGTCAATAGATGGCGCCGCGAGGTCTCACTTACATAAGTAGCCGCTGGAACAATATATATACCCATGATTTTTTATCATTTAAATAGTCCTTTACACTGGAATAGGATTTTTCAAGTAGTTTACGTTTTACAAATCCTTTGAACTTGTTGAGAGACATCTCCAATATGTCTTCTGGAGGTTTATTATAAAAACGCTGTTACCGGCAAATAAATAACTAATTTTACAAGTTATAGAAGAGGGCACTACAATTTTATTCTTATTTTTTGTATTAACATAATATGACCGACTTTGTTCATCCGCCCGCCACAGCTGCCGATTTCAGTAACTAAGTACCAATGCATATCAATAAATAATATAAATATAATGCATATATTATATATATAAGTGTATAATAATAATATCGACTTGACAGAAACAAAAAAAATGGCTAGCCTGACTTTATTACAAAACTAACTGATTCCCACGACTTCGTCCGCGTTAAATAATTATTTTCAATTCTCAGAATTTTCTTACTTTTCCGGACTTGATTGATGGACGAACCAATACTAAACCAAACCAAATTAACACACTTTCGCATTTATAATATTAGTATGATAAAATACAAAGAAAATATTTGTTGAGGCCTAACAATAATTTAATTAACTAATTGGTACGACTTCTGTTTGAGTTTTTAAGGTACGGAACCCAGGGGTTAGTCTGATTCGTATTTGGACGGGCTTTTTTCGTAGTCATGGCTCGCTGATCTCTATGTAAATAAACTGTGATTATGTCTAATTAAAACACTTTATTAGGTACTTACATTTCATTCGGTTTTTAAAGTTTCAATGATCTCAACTTCTCTCTAATCATACTTCATATTACAAATGCGAAAGTGTGTTTGTTTATTGATTTGTCCTTCAATCACGCCGCAACGGAGCAACGGATCAGCGTGATATTTGGCACGGGTATAGTTGATGACTTGGAGAGTGGGAAACAAATGTCATCTAGTTAGTATTTAATATTATATATTAGATTGACGTCAACAAATCTCGTGTAAACTGGTTCGCGACTAACGCCAAATCGGAAACAACAATATAAACAAACAAATACAAAATAATTATTACGTTCGTTCTCGATGTTATATTAATGGCGCAAGTAATATTCCATTTGTTTTTTTTATATATGGAAAAAACCACAGTCAGATTAACCAGTAAGTATAATATATAGTATGTAGGTAGGTATATCACATGTAATCACCTTTGTAACATTGTAATTTAGGATACATACAACATGGTAATTTAATTCTGTTCTTGTATTACGCCACACGCTCATTGTCAGTAGATTCCGTAGAGTCATCTTTAAGTCTGACGTCCACTAAGTCACATCGAATCGCAATCAAATCGGAATCCATGAATTTGCCCACGTGAATTTTTGCAGTCCATCTGCAAAGTATCTAACTCATCTTTTTATTAAATTGAAACGGGTTGGTCTCTGTCTACGGTTTAAGGCAAAAAACAAACACATTTTAACATATAGCTTATTTATAACAATATAATATATATATATATATATATATATATATTACTATTTGATTCTACTGTAAAGTAAATAGTAACTGCTCTACAGGTGACTCTGCAACCGAATCGCTTGCACTAAAAAAAATTGGCAGTCATAGGGACTGTCGATAGCAGTGAAAACGAATATTTTTTTTAATTAAAAAAAAATATTTTATTGATTTTTTTATGTTTCAAATATAAACCTTAAAACTAAGTTATTAAAGTTTAATTACGAATGTACTATATTTATATTTAAGAACTTTTGGCGTCGTAACAACGCGAGGTGTCGGTCTCAGTTTCACAGCACTTATTAATATAAACCTTTAAACTAAGGCATTAAAGTTTAATTACGACTGTACTTTTTATACTTTTGTCTTAAGAAGAACAGTGTCGGTCTCGCGTATTGAACATTTTCATCCTCTACCAAAAAGTGCTCAACGCGCCTAAAGAAGTTTACACTTCAAAAATGCAGCTTGATTCGACATCCTAGTGTATGGTAGGTATTATGAGGTTAACACACTTAACTAATAATAGCAAATATCAACACCAACCCTCTGTGACCAACCACTACATCATGATATTTTTATTAACCAACAAACAAACTGACTTTCGCATTTATAATATTAGTATGATTCGATTGTTGTAAGAACTTTTTAATTTTCCGGGAAACGAAGTTTAGTCTTATTGTTAGCCTCTCCCCAGGCTAGTAACTATATCCATGCAAAAAAACACGTCAATCCGTTACTCCATTGCAGCGTGATTGAAGGACAAACCAACAAGCAAACGTACTTTCATATGTATATACGTACCTCAAGAACCCGTGGGTGATTGCGCATCATGAAAGTTATGTGTGTTCCATTATTTACCTATTTACATACTTATGTAAATAGGTGTTATAATATTACCTATAATATAATAACCTATAATATATATTACCTAAAAAAATATATATCAACTAGTTGATGTCCGCGATTCCGTCTGCGTGGATTGAGGTTTTGTGGTTCCCGCGGGAACTCTTTAATTTTCCACCTCTCTTACTCTTTAGCCTATGTGCTATTCCAGACTATAATCTATCTCTGTGCCAAATTTCGTCCAGTTTTCTGCCGGCCGTTCGGCCGTTCTGACGCGATTAAGAAACAAACATCCATACATCCATCCAAACTTTCGCATTTATATTATTTAGTAAACAATCTATGTCAATGGTAAATGATTTTCTGGTACATTTATTGCGGAAAATTTAAAATAGTTGTTGTCACGACATTTACAGTTCGCGCGCGAGTTGAATGCAGAGTAAATGTATCATAAATATTGTGTCACCATACATTTACTCAGCATTTAACTCGCGCTCGAACTATAGAAGATGCCGTCATTAGTCTGAGTTAAGGTTCCACGGATTTAACCTATCTCTATACAAAGTTTCATCAAAATCGGTTGAAAAGATGAGCCGTTAGAGCGTAGCAGACAGATATACACACTTTCGCATCATTATTTAATATTATAGAAGCGAAAGTGTGTTTGTTTGTTGGTTTGTCCTTCAATCACGCCGCAACGGAGCGACGGATTGACTTGATTTTTGGCATGGGTATAGTTGAGGAAATTAAGGAGTTCAAAAAACTTAATGGGTGAAGTCGCGGGCATCAGCTAGTTTATAATATTAGTATTGACTCTACTATGTAGTTAAATTAGTTAACGATCCGCGTCAACGTTCAATCAATTGACTGCATTGGATTGCGGAAAATTATTAATTAAAAGTAAATTAACACGCAACAATATAATTTGTACTATGAAGGTTCTTTTATTGCGTGCTTACTATTATTTGAAACCTTCACAAAGTTCGAACGGATAATTTTGTAGCTCAGTAAGGTTTCAATTTTGACATTTCAGAGAATATCTTTTAATTTGGACTATAATATTATGAATGCGTGTTTAATAAGCGTCAAGAGTAAACTACACGATACCTGTATATTACCATGTATGACTTATGGATGCCAAAAAGAAATATGGAAAAACAAGAAACATGCCAACACGGAATAGAAAGAAGTATGTTGCACATTGAGAGGAGAGATAGACAGCGGTTAGTTAGACACCATTAGAGCTAAAACAAAAATATATTATGATGTGAAAAGAAAAATTAGAGAACAGAAATGGCGATGGGCCGGCCACATGGCAAGAAACAAGTTTCGGAAATGGACCAGTGATATCACGGATTGGTACCCACGTGATGGAAAACGGAAAAGAGCATGGCAACATCTCAGATGGGTAGATAATATCAAGTCTGTAGCAGGGACTACATGGCAGAGACAGGCTTTAGATAGAAAGCAATGGAAGGGAATGGAGGAGGCCTATGTCAGAACACACTGGGGATTAAGAACGGATACCGACGGGTGCTTATCTATATATATAAAAATGAAACCCGTTTTCCTTGGTCACGGCATCACGCGTGAATGGCTGGACCGATTTCACTAATTCTTTTTTTGTTGTATTTGTTATTATTAGGAGAAAGTTCTTACGGAAAAAAATATTAAGAAAATCTCTCAGAAATATTGAAAAATATATATTTAATTTTGCATACTAAGGCGGTACGAAGTTCGCCGGGTCAGCTAGTAATATAATAGAAATTAAGTAACAACAATGTAAACCTCAGTAAATAAAGGCTTTATTTATTTATTTATTTTATTATGTATGCGAGTTTATGCGAGTGTCTGTCTGTTCAACTATGTGTGATAATTGATGAAATTTGGTACAAAGGTAGGTAAGGTTAGGTTATAGACTATTAATCCCGGAAAATTAGACAGTTCCCGCGGAAATATAAAATCCATGCGGACGAAGTCGCTGCCGTCATATTATATAGTAGGTAGGTACGTAAAATATTAAATCAAATACAAGTTATAAGAAAAAATTTGAATGCTTTTATTCAGCTTTATTTTTATTTCAAAACTACATTTAAATAGTTCATTTTATTTCAAACTATATTTCAATAGTGTATGCCAATTTCGTTAGTAGTGAATGTACGGTATTCTTTTTATTTTTACGCTACAAGAGTACAAGTTAGCCCTTGATAGCTCATAGCCACGGCCGAAGCCTCTCACCAGGCCAGTCCAGAGAAAATTCAGAAATTAAAAATTTCCGAACTGTCCCTGCCGGGGATCAAACACGCAGACCTGAGACCTCCCTCATAAAAGACCACCGTGGTGAGTCACCACATCGCCAGGGAGGTCATCTATGAATTCTGGAGTTAAATACGCTGGCCATGCAAACCGCGGAGATTTAAAGTAGAGCTAATCCATCATCCAGGATAAGTATTACCTATCTTATCTCGAATCTGGCGATGGAAATTATGGGAACCTATGTACCACAATTTGACTTTGATACTGAACTTCAGGTTCTAACTTTTCCAACTCGATGCCACTGACAGGTATCATGCCCGCATAAACAGTGAGGATGAAAACCTAGTAGGTATATTTTGAATTAAGTATACTTTTTCACTTGAAGCCTCATTTCTTTCGTAACAACAATCTACAATTGGCTACTTGACAGCTGTAACTATAAAATATGAAATATGTTAGATTTGGTAGCTTGTGGGTTAACAATAATTATACAATATGTATTTTGCATTAAAATAAATTGTAAATATTTTATTTTTGCAAAACAAATTTGAGATTTTTTATCTGTGGATTACAAGAAGCGAAACGCGGGCGGTCATGATAGAGCCCCGCGTGACGTCACATTTCAAAAAAAAACGTCGTGTGTACTAACGTTTGCGTATTGTTGAGAAAATAACAGTAATATATTTCGATTTGTGATTGTGAGCGGTTAAATGAAATGGGGTTATGCTTTACAGCCGATAGTACAAATCTGCCTAAAGTCGATTCATTTATGGTTGCAAATTTATTTGCGTGTAAACTTTTGCACTGCCGAGTTTCTTTGAGAGTTAATAGTACTTAGGTGTCGTGTTTAAGACTACATAAGTAGGTAATATAGTATTTATGAATGTGTTTATACAATTTGTCAGGATATTAATTACTTATTATTTATTGTATTTCTACACACGTCTTGTAGCTTGTAATTTCCACAATTGCATTAAAAAAGCTGTAAACTTTCCACTTAAAATTAAATAAAACTTGGAGCGTCGTATAGTTAACATTGTTTTATTTTGAGCTATGACGTCACAGCTAGCAAATGTCACGTGACTGGCTGTTTTCGCGCGAATTTAAAATTAATGTATTAAAAATGTATTTTTTTCTAATAAATAACGCTTTTTTTGAGAAAAAGTTAATTGTAAAATGAACCGACGTACATTTTTAAGTATTTTTCCGAAAACTGTCAAATAGCCAATCGTCCGCGTGGAATTAGTTTTTTTGATTACCACAGGAATTCCTTAATTTTCCGGGATAAAAAGTAGCCTATGCCACTCTCAATCTATGCAAAAAATCACGTCGATCCGTTGTTCTTTTGCGGCCTGATTGAAGGACAAACCAACAATCCAACATATTTTCGCATGTATGATATTAAAGTGTTTCGGCAAAAACGCGTTAAGGTCGTTAACTTAGCGCGCTAATAATAATTATGCTTAATCAATTTTTAACCGGCTCTCCTCTCACATACAACGATAACTGCTAATTTAAACCAATAAAATATCGTAAGTACCAAAATTAAGTGTGGCACAACTCACATTTTAAAACGAGTCCTGACGTCTGGGGGAGTTTTATTTTTTATTTTACTATAATAATAATAGAGTATTATCGACTTAATTGCCTCCTTGGTCTAGTGGTTGGCATGTTCGACTGCGGCCGACGAGGTCCGAGGTTCGAGTCCCGGGTCGGGCCATAATTAAGTATTGGGTTTTTCTGACTAGAAATTCTCAGTACTAGCTCGGAGTTAGGAAGTTGGCGATGTTTCAACCCCGTGCCTTGGAGAGCACGTTAAGGCGTCGGTCCCGGTTATTATCACTAACATGATAATAGTCGTTAAAGCCCACCAACCCGCATTGGAGCAGCGTGGTGGATCTAAGCTCTAATTCTCCTGTGAGAGTGGAGCACTGTGCCCAGCAGTGGGACGTTAATAGGCTGTAGAAGTGTTAGAAGGCTAGATTATCGACTTGGAAGAATATTATGGACTCACATTTTAAAACGAGTCTAGACTACTGGGCGAGGTTTTTTTTTACTATTTACATATTATTTGAATATAGAGTGGGCCGCGACCAGCTAAATGCCTAGATCTACCTACTTCCAAATTCTTCAAATTCCAGTTTTCTCCGACACGTCCCTGTCACCCCGCAGATTTGCCAGAGCAAATCCCAGACAGTAGACAGATCTAGACACCTCCGTGGAACGACTGATAGGAAAGGACATCATATTATCTTGATCTCCTTAGAATGTGGCCTAACTAATCTTAAGTTGACCGAACATGAATATATCATTCAGACAATTTTTATAAAAATACTAGCGAATACCCGTGACTTCGTCTGCGTGATTTAGGTTTTTTGGTTCCCGCGGGAACTCTTTAATTTTCGAGGGATAAAATTGTACTATTCCAGACTATAATTTATCTCTGTGCCAAATTTCAGCCAGATCCGTTCAGCCGTTGGGGCGTGATTGAGTTACAAACATCCATACATCCATCCAAACTTTCGCATTTATAATATTATTAGTAAGATACGATTACTTATAGATGTGTGTTACTTATAGATAGTGTTTCCTGACACTTATAACTTAAGTACCTTCAAGGCAAGAGTGAATAGGCATCTTCTAGGCAAGCGCGTTCCAACCTAGACCTCATCATTGCTTTGCACTAAGCATGATTGTCGTCAAGCGCAAGCCTATCACACAATAAAAAAAAAAAAAAAAAGATCATTTTTTTATCAGTTATAGAGGTTTTTTGCAAGTTGTAACATTGAGTTGTAAACGTAATAATGATGTACTAATTATACTATGTTTCTTTTTGTCTAGGTGGTCATTCAACCTTCTTTGGTATGCTCAACACATTCGTGCACATAGTGATGTACTCTTACTACCTACTGGCCGCACTCGGGCCGAATGTCCAAAAGTATCTGTGGTGGAAGAAATACCTCACCGCACTGCAAATGGTAAGTTTTACTTAACTTATGCGATAAGTTTTAGGAAACCAAATTAAAAATTAAGCGGGATTAAACTCCTTAAGATTCTTGTCATCATTTTGTTTTATCTCCACTAAGATTTTTATTAACAGAATAAATAGTTAAAATATGGCCATCATTTTAGTATGGTTATTTGCAACCACAGATTACGGAAACAAGGCTGTTTCCGGCACAGGATTGTGCATAACACAATCCTGTGTTTGCTACCCATTACCGGCTCACTATTGAACACGAGGGTATGGCTATAGTCCGTCACAGATGAACATTATGGCAATGATTTTCTTCACCAAGTTTAAAGCGATAATTTAATATTCTAAACGCATAAGTAGTTTGCTCCGAAAAGTTTCGAGGTGCATGGCCGGGGATCGAACCCCTGATCACCAGAAAGGAGGACGGGCGTCAAAACTACTATGGTAATATGATAATGGGGTGTACCTCCTGACATACGTATGCCTGATGCTAGCTTTTTACCAAGAGTAAGCGCTTAGCCATAGGTAAAGCTAAGCGAAAATGATGTGATCCTATTGGTTGTTTCACACGCTCGCTATTTACCTTTGTGCTTCTTTAGTGGAAAGCCAGTCTAATTCTTGGGCATTAAAGTTAAATTTTTTTTCTGAATCAATCGATTATCAGTTATTAATTACTAACCGATGATTTATGCAATTCCAAGTCGCTCTATTAAATGACGGCGGTGGACATTTTATGCAAACGCATTTCTAAGGCCAGTCGTAATTAAATGTACATCAAGGTTAATTGGATTGTTCATTGCATCAGACTGAGTAAAAGGGACGTTTCCCGTAGTCTAAGGTTAATACCATAGTCAAGACGCAAACACTTAATAAGTACCTACTTAACAAAAAGGAAGCTGCGCTGAGTCATTCTCCGTAACAAGTAACAACGAACATTCGAGCAAACCATAATATTAATATTATTAACCATTATAGGTATAACTTTTACACTTACTGATAATAGAGGTTTTTCCACTGCTTGCGTCTAAAAGCTGAATAGCTTTTGATTACTTACATTTTAATTGCGTAGGTACATTTAATCATAAGAACTCTTAAAAAATCTTATTCCGCGCTTAAAACTGTATTACAAATTGCATCAAGATACTTATATCCGCATTCTATGCCGAACGGCCTCTTAATTGTCTACTTTAAAAAAAATATACCATAAAATAAAGTGTGTACCTACTGTGTACTTATGTACGCACGCAAGAAGTTATACTTTTTGATAGCAAATCATAAATATCTTGAATATAGTTATCAGTTCTCACCGAAATATGTATTTATTTTTATTTTGTTGGTAGACCATTTTCTGCAAGACTTAGGTATAAGGGGTGACCAACTAACTTCAGGGTGTCAAATTTGGGTGTAGATGTGCGCGCGCATCGTAAAAATTCACTTTGATATTTTTTTCCTAACGCGCCGCTGAAGTATAACTTCAAAAATAAGACTGATCCCCAGCCGATATTGATTATACCTACGGGTAATAATCCATTACTCATTTTGGGAATCTCCAAAAAACTACCAATTTTGAACGCTCGTTAAACCAGATTTAGCCATTGCGATTGCGTCGTCGGACTAATTGTATGATGATTATACTTGCAAATTACAAAAAACAAAGCAAAAAAGGCACCGAATACATGTTAACAATGATTAAAAAAACGGCATAAAATTTAACTATAGTATACTATTATCTTCCGCAGGTTCAATTTGTGCTGGTGTTCCTCCATGCCTTCCAACTGCTATTCATTGATTGCGACTACCCTCGTGCCTTCGTCTGGTGGATCGGCATGCACGCTGTTCTCTTCTACTACCTATTCTCCGACTTCTACAAACAAGCCTATCGCAAGAAGGCGAAGGTAAGCTCATCATTGAAGTCTGGTTACCTAGTTTATGATTCCCAAAAACTTTTGACTCAGTCTTACCTTTATTTTAAATTTAAATCATACAAAGCTGAACCTTGCTATTTCTAATTGAATTAAAACTACATCAGTACAGTATCTTATTTGTGAATATTTACGTCATTTTATATATTTTTTCAGAGTATCAAGATGAAAGGAACGGTTGAGGTAGAATCATCGAAGGTTGAGCCCAAAGAGAGGAAACATTCTATCCTCAATGGATTTAGCAACGGTTCAGCGCTCGGTGACGTCCGACAGAGGATGGCAGGAGCGGTGGCTTCACAGTGATCTTAGTATAGCATGTGCCATGGTTATGGTGAAAGAACTAGAGAACCTACTTAGTGTACGTGTCAATTATATTAGACGGACAAAGTACAAAAGTGAATCTCAAACTTAAGTTTACACCAATTAAGCTCAATTAGTTTAAAAGTGTTAGATTTAGTTTAGTAGAATAAAATACAAGGCTATAACCAACTGTATGTAACCTATTAACTATTCTGTGCTATAACGAAGCTGGAAGGAACAGGTAAACTTACTACAATCTAGATGACCTCAAGAAAATAATAATATAATTGAGGTAGTGGCGAAATAAATAATACCTTAGTATAATCTGAGACTTCTGGTAGACTAGGTAAAGAGTACCTAAACAAAAATCATTTTAAATATAACTCTATACAAATTATCACCTGTCAAACCAGGTTTACTTGATTATGCAATCACTTGCCGTAGAAGTTTCAAATTCAAAGAGGTTGTCGAGTAAAATTTTGATAGTTTGACTTTTTTTAGAATAAAAAATTGTTTTTTCTACCTATGTGATTTAACATGATTTGCAGGAGCAAATAATATTACCTACGCCTATGTTAGGTCTAATATCCAAACTTATCGGACACAAGGTCTTAGTTCCACAAGAAAATCACTAGTTTTAAATGTATATTGCGCTATTTGAGAGATTTTGAGCCACATCCTTGAAACTACGTTCCACGTCACACAACACCATACATATAACACGACCATCACTAGCGTACCTTCCGCCAATTTTTTTGTATGGCCATGTTACCTCATTACCTGAGAGTGATTAGGTACTCTATGAAGTTGGGGCTGACTTCCTATAGAGTACTTCCTTGGGTGTGCCTTTTCCAGACATTGGCCAAACTCGACAACAACGATCCAAAGTCTTCATTGTAGTCGGTTCCATATCTTTCCAGCATCGATAAAACAGAGCTGTCATTACCTATCTAAGGGCAGTGATAGTAACTTACCACTTGGCCTTTTATAATAAAGCCACAAATTGACAAAGGTATTCATCTCGAAAATATTTTTGTATTTTCTATACTATTGTCTAGCATGCATTTCATGTATACTACCTACCCAATAAGTACAAATTCTTGTAAATATTAGGCTCAAGACGTGATAACACAGAGCCGAAAAAAAATTTCTTCTCAAAATAAAATGATTCTTAGCTGTACCGGAATGTACATATATTATAGTGAGGAACGAACTCCTTGCGCTATTTTAAACTTTTAGATTTTTTATATTTCTCCTACAAGTGATTTCAAAGCTCAGTGTATTTGGCACATATAAGGAAATCCAATGCGCTTTATTTCGGCGCTGCACCCATATTATATTCCACAGGATACCTGATTAAACATACCACTATATTTAATACCCAATAAAAAAATGAATCACTATTTTGAATGAAGGCTATAAACAAATATCAATAAAATAGTGACTCATCATAACTAATTGAATACCAAGCCAAAAATAATATAGTATAGTTTATCCTTTACCTTTTATAGAGGCGATTCTAACAAAACATTTTTTATGATGAAATTTTCCTCCATATTATACGAGTACTTTCAATAGTTGAAGACGAAACAAAACGAGTAGTATTTGATCATTTATATCTATTCTACCATACTTATTTTGCTTTTCATCGAGTCATGAAAAGATAAAATAATAGTAGATGTCATCAAAATATGCAACAGAACCTCTTTATTTGTATATCCGCAATTTTCCGCAATCCGGATGAAAACAGACTAAAGATAGCGCTCGGCCGGCTTTACTTGCGACCTGGGCCACGGTTGGGCCAGGCGCATGCGATTCGATTTTCAATCAATTCTACGCATAGATACTAATTAAAAACCTGCGGCAACAATGTAAAGCCGGCTCTGATGTATACCTATAATCCATCCAATCTATATATATAGTATATATATATAGTCCGAGCTATATATAGTATAATACATTGTATACCTACCTAGGTACTTAGTCGTATCTAATAATATCTTGAAATCGAAACTCAGTAGGTACATTCGATTTTGACGCCCAAGATACTCTAGCTGATGCCCGCAACTTTGTCCACGTGGTTTAAGTTATGTAGCCTATGTCACTCTCTAGGTCCTCAACTATACCCATGTCAAAAGACACACCGATCCGTTGCTCTGTTGCGGCAAACCAACAAACCAACAAACAGACACACTTTCGCATTTACCTATAATATTAGTGTGAAGTATGATAAGATTTAAATTGATTGGTTCTTAGTTGATGTCGGTTTATTAATGCCTAAATGACTAAAGGTTACATTAAGTAGGTATATATGTATAATTTACCTATCAACTAAGAAAATATCAAAGCATCTGAATCCATCATTCCATGAGACTAAACTTATGTGCCCTTGATAAATTGATAAATTGACTTGATAAATTTTACATTTCTACTCAATATATCTGCAGCTTTCTTGATTGTTTCACTGTTGATAAATATTTGATAAAACTAAAAGAAAAGCTAGGTTTTTTTCGGCATACCTACTCAGCAGCTATAATATTTTTTATTTTAAATTTTTCAGCTATAATATGTCCTCTCAATAAGTTACAGTTTATAGATTCGATTTATTATTGATAATGTAAAATGCATGTGCTCTAGTGAATCAACCCCATCGGATTGCATTAACATGCGCATTGTATATTTTGTCATATTATTGCGTTTAAATCCATTTCCATCAATAAATTACGCATGCATTACGTGCGATGCGTTGTCGATAGATGCACTTTAATATTCAGTATAAGGGTCAATTCATACTAGCGTACAGGGATTAGCGTCAATTTAAAAATTTGAATGGAATTTGGCATCTCAACAACGTCGGTAGTGCACTATACCATATAGTTTCTATAAAGATGAGCGGCCAGATCCAATCAATAAACTACTTACTTTTGTTGAGAAAAATTTGACGCTTCGCTTCTAATCGACTCTGCGCTGGTATGACTAAATGTAGCGCTAAATCCTGCATCTGGCGCTACATAAATGCCACAGAGATGCTCGTCGTAGCATTTCTCACAACACTGTCTTCGTGCTTTCTTTATGTATCTCCCTTCGCGTTCTAAGTTATATTATGGACTTTTAAAATTAAAAAAGGGTATGTTTTAGCAAGTAGTTCATGTTTTTGTATGAATTTAAGTTTTTCTTCGTATTTTAAGTACTTTTTCACGCGCAGTCGAAGCTCATTAGACGGTTATTACCTACTACAAAGAGTTGGTAAAGCATTACGGTCATTCTGCATACCAAGCTTTGCAAAATACGATCTCAAAGCCAATTTGTAGGTACATGTACTGCTTTTGGCGCTCGTCGACTGCGCGTGAAAATGTCGTCATGTGTGAAAAGGCTCTTAAGTTCGCTGACTAAGCATTTTTGGCTGATGCACAAGAATCTAATTTAAGTGCAGATTAAACTGATTTAATCACAAGTCTTGTGATGAAGTTGATTGATTTAATCATAAGAATACTATAGAATCTTGTGACTGAGCTGATTTAATCACAAGAATAATACGGAGTCATGTGATTTAGCTGATTTAATCACGACAATTAACCATGGAGTTAATCTGCTAGAGCTGGCACACACTCAGACCATAGGCTCTATTGTCTAAGCAAATCGTAATCATTTAACAGCTTAAAAGGTATTACTCGAACTGTTGAACGAGTTCATAGGTACATGCTTTTTGCCATGTAGACATCTGTGAACTTCTCAAACAGTTCGAGTTATACGTTTGACAAACGTTTCCGATTACGATTTTGTTACACAATCGGGGGGCATATTCGCCAATGTGCACCCAGGCAAACTTGCCGCCATCAAGGTTACTAGAATAGCGATGTAATTGCAATAAAATCATGTAAATTATCATCATCATAATATCAGCCTGTGGACGAAGTGCTTTTGAACGCCTTCCCTAGTGAGCACCTATCTCACCAGTGAAGTATATCGGGGAGGAATGTGATCTTCAGCCTTTTTAAAATTATTCAAACCTAAGTATAATATTACTTTCAGGTAAATATTTGTTCTGTTAGCGGTATTTCGGATTTTGTAATGTTGAGAACATTTACAAGTTTGTAATTTGTGATACTTATTTAAATAAACTTGGATTTATCATATTTTATGTAGTTTTATTCGCCTCGAGAAGATATTGCAGTTAATATAAGACATGAGTATAATATTGCTTGGAGGAATAATATTTCTTTTCATAATAAATCTTGTAAAATGATTTAACCAGTGATTCCCATTAGTCAGATTGGTGGTTAGACTAATCTGACCAATGAGATTGCGAATAATGTCTGTGTGCTGACTTAATCAATAATAAACAATAGATTGAGCAAATTTATTTAGGAGGTACATGTGTGGTAGGAGGATGTAGGTCCTCCTACATCCTCATCATCGAAGATCAAACACATAATTAGGAATTCGCTAGGTTTTTTTTTTCGGATTGAGTATGCTGCGTAGGCCCTACTGGCCGCTACAGCGTCACTAGGCGTTGCCGAGAAATGATCCCTAGCGCTTTACTTTGAAGACATCTGGAGCAACGTCTTCCTAAGGGCGCCTCCTGTGAGGCTCGGACCTCGGCTTAGGATGACGTTGGGACGAATGGGAGGTCGGTTGTACTTTACTATGGAGGGTAGAGGTAAGGCGTAACATCTCTGTATAAAAAGTGTCCGTCGAAATGCATTAAATTGGGAGCGCCATATTAGCATCAGGGTTTTAAAAGGAAGCGCCAAATATTATTAGAGTCGGTTTGAGAAATAAACAAGGAAAGAAAACATTTACAACATTTTACACACACACTGACGTTACGTTTTACTGACGTTGTACATTTTGTACAACGTCAGTTATTGAAATTTTAATATAACTAACTACTTTAGTCCACTCAACTAACTTCATCTACAATTGCTACATTCATACCATACCTTTTGCCTACACCAGCGCCACTGTGAAAGGTTTTTGAACTGTTATTTATAGCAACCACTGGACACTTTTTCAACTTTTCTCCCATAAGAGATGTTACTCCTTGCCTCTACCTCCCATAGACCAGACTAGTCCTTACGCCCCCAAGACCGTGGGTTGCGACCACGTCCGGGTGACGTTTGTTCTGTGATTTACAAGCACACACACACTAATATGAATCCAAGTAACTCTACCTATTTGTATATTGAAATTTGAAAAAATTGTCTAATTGGAATGCAAAGGGGCATAATATTCCTCGTTCCTACTTCCTAGACTCTCTATTAAGAGCATGCGAACGCGAACATAGGTAATATTTTTGTTTTCCTTGTAAAACAGGCCGAAATGAGGGGACGAAATTTTCCTTTGTGAATCTGTCCTTATGCGAAAAAGGACAGATTCTCAAAAGTACAGTTTCAACTTCCAGCCAAAATGTAAAAGGCAATCAGATAAAATACATAGATCAAGTGATTTAGATAGAATTTACTTTTAAGCTCCATATACAGTATTTAAATGTAAAAAATTCTCATTCTACTTGGTACTACATACTACCGACTTGAGTTCCACTGAGTTCAAATGATAAACGATAAAAGATAAATGATTTATTTATTTCATGTAGGACAACTTGTACCACTTATGATACGTTAAGACTTAACAAATGCTGTTTAACCTGTGTGTTTAACACATTCTTTAAATTTGCGTAATGGCAAAATGAACTTCGAACTTCGGGTTCGGGTCGGAACTTTTTTTTTTCACGAAGTACATATTTCCATAGTATTAGGTATTTATGAGAGTATTTCATGGGTTTCTACTTTTTAAGTATGGTTCTGGATTCTAACTAATAATGTTGTATAGAATCTCATAATTAATAATATAATTCATTATTATAATAATTGAGATATTTTAAATTAATATACTTAATTATGTTTTAAAACAACATAATTACCTAAAGTATCATAAATTAATTATTTATAAACACTTTATCAAGTTCGCCAGCGCCATCTATCATCGAGTAGTAAAAATGATTGTAATCTAATCACCATTAGATGGAACTATTAGTATAATAATTTATTATATTATAATAAAATCGCTTTAAAATGGCTCCTTTTATGATTTTTTGACAGTTTTTAATAACCGCCCAACCGATTGTCGGGACATTTTGGCAATTAAAATTTTCGTATTTTGTTTTAATTTCGCCATGTCATGCCATGTCCGTCCATCTGTCTGACCTAAGTACCCTCTTTTAGGGTTGGTCTAGGTTACTACTAGGGTAGGTAGTTAGTAATAAAAAGCTGTTACCTACATGTACATACCTGTAACATGGGTATAAATAAATAGTAATCCTATTTGAAAAAAATGGTGTAACGTAACTCCCTCTACACGTAAAGTGGGGATTCTCTTCTATCCCATGGTGGGATGTGTCGTTGGAAAGGTCGTTCAAAAATATTGTGATCCGTTTGCGAAATTATATTAAATTTTTATAATTATCAAAGCTAGGTAGGTACCCTACGCAAGTTAACAAATCCACAAACATATTAACATACATATAAAATGTCCGCATTGTGGCAACTACGGAACCCTACATTGCGCGTGGCCCGACACGAATCTGGCAGTTTTTAATGTGATAATATTACAAATCTGAAAGATTGGATGGATGAATGGATGGATGTATGGATGGATGTTTGTTCTCACGCCAGAACGGCAGAACGGATCTGGATAAAATTTTGCACAGAGATAGATTATATTTAACACATGGCTACTTTTTATCCCGGAAAATTAAAGAGTTCCCGCGGGAACCAAAAAACTTCAATCCACGCGGACAAAGTCACAGGCATCAGCTAGTCTTATAATATTTAAGTTTTGATCCGAACCTTACCAAATTGGCACCTCCTAATGGAGAAATCGTACCAGACTTATCAGGTGCATTTGCGAACCATACATACATTTAATGCTTACAAAGAAACCCTCTTTTTATTCTGCAAGGAATAACAAATTAGTCCATACCTTACATAGAACAAACAATGAATAAAATATGAGTAAATAGTAAATAATTGACTTCGCAAATATCTACCTACTCTGCCTTTTTCAAGTTACTATTGTGGAAGTTTGCCACAAGCATACATAATATTGTGTTAATACGCTACTTTCTCACTCGCTTAGCTATATTGTACTAAAAAATAAAATTAACACAAGACACATTTTTACAAAACCTTTATTTACAAAGAAACATTTTACAATTATTTTTGCAGCTTCATCATATTGTACTGAAATTTTAATATAACGCTATTAAATTAATGGCCAGGATACTACAATCCATTTTCCGGATATACGTATTAACGTAAGTACATCAATATTCAATATCTACATACCTTTATTAAATAAGTAGTAAAAAATGTGACCAGTGTAAGTAATTATACTTATGAGAAAGTAATATCTCCTTGGACGGACGGACTAAGTATGTACTTTAAAACAGTAAATGTAAAAATATGTAAATTAAAACAATTTAAATGAAACTAACCAATATATCCGGAAAGTGGATAGAGGCCTGATGACAACCTGACAATAATATCTTATCTAATTACCTACTAATAGATTTAACTAAATAATTTAATACAAGCATCCACAATAATATCACAAAATAATTTAAGGTAACATTACAATGGAAGGCCTCGTTAGATTACTGTGGAACTGGACAAGACTCAAAATATTATAGAAAAGATTGTTAACACCTGCATATTTTACTTACAATTTTTATTAGTTGTTCTGTTGTCCATAAATAAATAAATTAGATTTTTCGAATATAGTTTCTAACAAAGTCATTCACTACGGCAAAACAAGACTAACAGACTATTAGATAATATTGTTAGTAGGTATTGCACTTACCAAATACTTAGTTACTTTAAAATTAAATCTCAAAATTAACACACTGAACTTAAAACTTAAACATATACAGGCAGTGTTTTATTTCGTTATCTAAAGAGGCGACTAAAATAATGGCAGTGGAAGCAGTGAGTATACCCATTTATACCCTAGTTTTCGTTCTACCAAATTCTTCAATTTGATCATATTCCGAGAAGCCAGGGTCTGTATCGTAGTATGCATAATCGTAGCTGTTGTCCTCTTGACGTATGGGCTTTGAGTGATATGGCGGCCTTGTGGATTTAGATGAGTATGATAATTGTGAAGGAGGTGAAGTCGGTGGCGCAGTAATTCGTGGCTGATGGCGTTCAGTTGTCCTAGGGGCTGATGTAGTAGTAACCTTTATCGGATTACTGGCCGGGGCAAAAGTATAAGGTTGAGGTGAAGGCGGTTCGTAAGGTCCCTGTGTAGTCGTATAAGTCTGGTAATAGTCGAAAGGTCGCAGTGTCGTTGGTTCGGATCGCGGTCTCGCTGTGGTAGTATATTCAAATGCCGGAACAGGAGGAGGAGTCGTTGAGTATTGCGTCGGTGCAGGTCTAAACGGTCGAGGAGCAGCAGTTTTAGCAGATGACTTTTGTGAATGAATTTTGTTCTGTTTCTGTTTTTGATCTTCAGGCAATCTATTGCCACTGGCTGCTATATTTAAAGAGTGAGCGCCCGATAGTAATTCAGTTTCACGCTCGTAAAGTTCCGGTCTATACTGACCGTCGTCCTCGCCTTGTGGCGGTCGATACTGTCCATCGTCTTCTACGCTCTCTGCGTAGTTCGAAGATTGAGTATTAAAACCTATATTTGTATTATATGCCACAGTGTTTAAGTTAGCGTAAGGATCGACACGTGTAGTTGTATAAAATGTGGTAGTAGCAGCTGTGGTCGTGGGATTATTGAAATAGCTTTGTTTGGCACCTGAAAATGAAGCGAAATTATTCTTTTCCGGTTCATAAGAAACACTGTTAAAGTTTCTGTAGGCAGGCGTGCTTGTGCCGCGAACGGAATTGTAATCAACTGTAGTAGTAGGCGAAACTCGGTTGTTATTATCGTTATAATTATTTCTTACTTTTACATAGTCAGGCTCTTTGAGAAATTCAGATTGTACACTAAAATTATTACGCAATTTAAACGCCTGATTATTATTATTATTGATATTTGTTACAGGAGTGGATTTGATTTCGTAATTATATAGCTCGACTAGGGGCTCATCTTTATTATTATTGGGCGCCTGTGTGGTTTGCGAAAACGGAGTAGGAGTGGGATTATTGGAGAAATATCTATTGTTGTTTTGTTTTGGAGTGACTTTGCTCACTTCTACATATTCGTCTTTGTACTGAGGAGGTATATTTACTGTTGTTGGATTCTGCTTAATATGGGTAGGATTTCTACGGTTCGCATTTTGTTGTGGTTGTTCGGAATAAGTTTGTGGAGGGAAAGTGTATTGCACTGCTGTAGTAGTGGGTGGAGTGGTAGTGTAAATTGGACGCTTTCTTATCTTTCGTTTGGGAGCATTGTAATGAGTTGGGTTCGAAGGTTGTGATTTAGTAGAAAGAGTAGGGGCAGGTGTTGTGTACTGGGTTGTTGAATATGTTGCACGTGCTGTAGTTGCTCTCCTGAATGACTGGAAGGCTGGTCGACCTGGTGGTACAGGAGTTGGCGCTTGAGTTTGAGCTACCGGCTCATCTCGACCTCGGTCCCGTTGTCCGGTGAAGAAGTCCGATGAGTGCGCTGCTCGAAGATCAGAAGCTGCCCCATTTGATCCACCGCTCTGCGATAGACGGCGGTCACCGGTCTCTGCTCTCTGAAGTCCAAACTCGGATTCGTCTTCTCGGTTTCCGGAAGTCGATACTTTCTTTGTGTCAAAACCTGAGCATCAAAAAGTTACATTACCATTTTAAATTAATATTTAGGGGTGACTTGCACATTAACTAGAAAAAACGTACTATGGTATAAAAAATTATAACTGTTTCTAAGAAGACTCTTTTTGTTTTGGTTTTTCTGTTTTTAAGATAGCATAAAATATAAGCCCCACTACAAAAGCGTTCGAATTAAGCTTTTTGTTATTCTAAGTAACCTCATATCAAAGGTACAATAGTTATGATTTTAGTTAATACCAATCAACTCTATTTTATGAGCTGCAGACCGATTTTGCCTATGTGCCTTTTTGCATTAATCAAGCATTTTTACTATTGAACCTCCTCGTACCCTCTTCGTAGTTGAATGATAAATAGTTGCCACGTCCAACATGTCTATTTTACGTGCAGTTTTGTAAGCATCCATTACTGCTCCTTCAAAAGGCAAAGTTTCTTAGTACCATCTCTTAAAATGCTTCCCATTTAATCGCTATAGGCCAATTGAAAGCATTAATTCTAACTAAGGTAATATTGATTTCAACTACCACTTACGCAAACTTCCTTACAATATGAGACCATATTCTGAAAATATTTAAATTAATTTCCTATTAGCTGGATTCATTCTATATTACATCTAATTTTAGAAGGTATTAAAATAAGATGGAAACAGCCACTTTGCCGCTCAACATTTGTGAATTTCTATGGCTCCAGTACACATACCGCATATCTGTGTATTTAGGTAAACGCAGTTTACATTCCTTTGATCCTTTGACGTTTGTTTGAAACACACAATAGTTAGAAAGACCTAAGACGACGACCTAAGTATGCGTTTAAGTCTGGTCTAACATTGTACAAGTCCAATCGCGGTTTACGTTGGGCCAACTAGTCAAAACATAACTTCCCTATCAATTCTTTACAAATTGATACGGAAGGTTACAGCGATAAAAGCGCGCTGCTGCCACCCTGCCACACTGCGCATAACTTGGATGATCGCTTATTTGAATGCACCATACTATATTCAACTACTTTATCAAAACATTTAAAGCTTTATAACTATGTAAGTACTGTTAGTTGCAAAAGCGAGCTCACCAGATCCGATCTTGTAGAGATCGAACTGACCATCGTAGATGTCTGCTGGACAGGCCAAGGGGTCATCGTCGCCCCAGTCGGTACAGGTCTGCGCCTCCTGGTGGAACAAAGTACCGGGGGGACAGAAGAACCTGAAGTCTCGAATGCCGCCTCCGGCCACTCTCACGCATACATGGAACGCCTTGCATCCAGACTTGGCGTCAGCGTAGTACGCCCCTAGGATGCGACCCCGGCAGTTGAAACGTTGAGCTCCCCCTTTATAGAAAAATAAAATATATTAAATGAAGTTTTGATAATTTTGCGAGACTACAAAACATTATGAAGAGACTGATTACGTTAATATAACTGATAGCTAGATAAACATCGACCATGGTTGACCTTGGCATAAAATATAGGTTTAGGTTCTTAATCCAATGCAAGGTTAGATCATCTCATATACATACTAATATAATAAATGCGAAAGTGTCTCTGTCTGTCTGTTACGCTTTCCCGGCCCGTCTTTTCAACTAATTTTGAGGTGTACCTACTGAGGACTGAGGTACGTTGCATCCCGGGAAAGGCTTACTTTAATCCGAAAAATTAAAAACCTCAATCCCCGCGGACGAAGTCCCTAGCATCATCTAGTACTAAATATATCAATGACAACATGACCTGCCGATAAGCAGCTCATATTTCACGTCAATGATGTAACCTGCATGTACAAAAACTTAGAAAAACACAATTAGATGGATATTCTTCATACTACGCTAGATAAAAAACATTAGGTCAAGCGGTTATATTACTGCATATTTGAGGTCGATTACGTGATCAAATGTGTATGATGTTTACCCAACTATGGCAGGCGAATGGTCAAATAATTGTGTTTTATCTCATCCCACTGCCTTCATTTGATACTTAGGCCCACTTGCACAAGACCGTTAAAACGTGTTTAAGTTAAGTTTTCTATACCTGTCCTTTTCGTGTCAACACCGGAATAAAAATATCAAAAAGTGACAGCATCAAAAAATTTAACTAAATCCGTTTAGGCCTAAGATTGTTGGTTTAGGCTGTGTCGTGCAAATCGGCAGCTGTGGTCTACAATCTGGATCGCATTTTGTTAATAATAATAATTACTATACTAAGGCACTCGGAGCTCCAAGCTCTTAGATATCGGGTCTCCTATGCCACCAGATTTTCCATATTTTAAGTTTTGTGCTTAATTAAGTTCTATCTTGCGGACAGGAAAGGTTAAACAGGATTAAATTACTTGGTTTTAAGTTAAACCCATTAATATATATATAGATATATATATATACTGGGTTTGGGTCTGGGTATATATTTATGAGTTAAAACTATTAACCCGTAACCCAAAAATAAATAAGTCCTAATAGGGCATTGCCGTAATTATAAAAAATAATAAATACGAAAGTGTGTTTGTTTGTCCTGAATCACGCCGTAACAGATGAGCGGGTCGACGTGATTTTTTTGCATATAGGCTTTCTGTCCCGGAAAGTTAAGGAGAATTCTAAAAAATCCACGTGGGTGAAGTCGCGGGCATCAGCTAGGTTCTTATAAGAGTAGGTACCTAGTTTCTATATTATCAATCTATACATAAAAATTATTATTAATAATAATACATACCTATTAAGTACTTACATACAATGCAATTTACCTATAAGGTACAATTTACAGATAATGAACAGCAAGGTACAAGAATCAAATCCCTTTTCAGAAAAAAATTGAATACCTAATGATATTATTATTTACGTATTTGGGCCCTTTTTATTAAGTATAAAGTAACAAAATACGTTATTTGTATGCGAAAAACGAAGATTTGTTGTTACTCAACCTTCAAATTACGTGTACCTTCCATTCCATTCCATTTTAAGTTTAATAACCCTCCAAGCTATGTAATCTGATAGGCATTACGATTCATAGAACTCGTTTTTGGCTAGGAATTTAGGTAACGTACCTACAGTTAAGATTCATGCATTTAGCAGAATATCTTCACTCTTACAGCCGTCAAGGGACACTTATATTAGGGTTAGCTTTATTGTTTCTTCGTATGCTTTTTCGTATTTATCAGGGTCACACGGTACACCTGATGATAAGAGCATTAAAGTAGGTATGTAAAGCACATGACCTATGAGTAAGACGGGTTAATCAGGTTAACGCCAATTTTAAAGATTTATTTAAATTAAAAATTAATTGCTTGGCTTAGATAATAATGTTGCAAAGTGAACGTCTATCGTCGACGTGACGAGTAATAAATAATGTCCTATGTATTAGGCTTAGATGATACCCACGTCTTCATCCGCGTGGATTACTTTTTATAAACTCTATATTCCTCTATGGGAACCTAAAAAAATTAATTTTCCGAAATAAAAACTGCCTGTGTCACTTTCCAGGTTCGCAACTAAACGTCCCAAGCGAATAATCACGGCGATCCGTTGCTTTGTTTCGATCTTCTTTTATATATATATAGATAGCGAGCAAACGAGCAGGCGGGTCACCTGATGGTAAGTGATTACCGCCGCCCATGAACATTTGCAGCATCAGAGGAACCGCCAATACGTATTTTGAGAAAGCGTTTTTTGCTGTCTTTTAAGAAATTTGTTTATCCGCCCTTTGAAGAGCCCCATATTATATTCATTAGGGAACACAGAAAATGGAAGCTGGTTCCACAATTTGCAGGTAAGTGGCAGAAATGTCCTGGAATAACGGGAGGTGGAAGAAGACCAGGCATCCAGGTGGTGAGGATGAAATTTGTTTCTGCGACGAAGAGTGCGACTGGGGAACACGGAAGGTGGTATTACATTAAATAACTCCTCAGAGTACTCTCCATTCTTGAATAAAATTGCATTTGAGTATAATATTGGTACGGCCACGGTATTCGCCAATTTCCATAAAATATAAAACAGTTCGTGAGCGTGACTCCGCAAAACCGCGCAAATTATATACCTGGTTAGTTAGGTAGTGCCAACGGTGGCAATGGTTGCTAAACTGTTACCACAACACCGCGTTCACACGCCTTAATAGTGTCTCTTTACTAAGTATAGTTCTTACATAGTTTAAGTCATTGAAGGCAAGAAGTTGCAAAGCCTATTAGTAACCTGAAAAATGATTGTAATTTTTCTTACTTGCTGCATATCTATACGTTCACCTACGCCTTAAATTACGTTACGAGATAAATGCCGCGACTTTACTTACAGACTGTAGATTTCATTTTTTTAAGCCAATGGGAACTTTTTGATTTTACGAGATAAAAAATATAAAATGATCGTCCCCAGTATCCAAGCTCTTTTTAGTCCAAATCTGTTGCGAGTGATGCGACTAGCGTTCTAAAATCTTGAACTAAAACCAGAATCTATGCCTTTTTGCAAAAAAAAAAAAAAACCCATACTAATATTATAAATGCGAAAGTGTGTTTGTTTGTTTTGTTGGTTTGTCGGTTTGTCCGTCAATCACGCCGTAACGGAGCAACGGATCGACGTGATTTTTTGCATGGGTATAGTTGAGGACCTGGAAAGTGACATATAGGCTTCTTTTTATCCCGGGAAATTAAAGAGTTCATAAAAAAAACTGCCAAGTGCCAACGTGTGTGTTGCCTGTCTGTTGCCTTTCCAAGTTACACAGCTTAGTTAGCTCACTATCGGTAAGCTATCTTTCATACCTACCAGATACCAAAAAAATTGCTATAAACTTCAAATCTCCGCGAACGACGTCAAGGACATCATCTAGTAAAGAAACATGCAAAAATTTAAATGGCAGTCTAACCATAGCAAATAGTGCCATTACGATTATAAATTTTAAAATAATCGTGGTCATTTGCGGCGTTGCATCACTCGGTACGTACACAGTTCGGCGGTGAACGTTTGGCTCGCGGAGTGCGGAGGTTAAACGAGGTTCCCATGCGTGCGAGTGGGGTTGAGTTGCGCAAACCGCGGCTGTAATGCCCCATCCACTCCGAAAGGTCGTCGGGCCTAACTCAATGCGAATATGTTGTGTTAAATTTTTGTTTTAATAGGAACTAGGCAAATCTCTTCGTTTTTACCTTGGGTGGAATTTCCGAAAATACTTTGTGGAGAGAACCTGCATGCAAAAGTTTCTTGAACCTGTAGTCGAAACTGTCATACTATATCATACTGTAACCGTGCGTGCATTGATATGTCAGTCCATCAAATCCGTCATTTATTAATATAATAACTGGACAACTTGAATTTACTGTTTAGAGCTTTTTAAAATCTCATAGAGACTTAGATTTTCCAACTTAACATTACTTAGTACTATGTCCGTTTTCAGGACATTTTCAATGTCTTGGTTTATATTTTCAATTCTAACTCGCAGTTTTGTTTCTTTATCCAGGGAACTTTTGAGCACCTCTTCATTTGACAGCATTACGTTTTTGTGTTTGTTCTCTTCTCAAATGATGTTTTTCCTTTGACGGGTCTCTTTATGGGATCTAAGTACACACTATATACATGCTCTTTCTTCTGCAACTCTCTGCGACAGGTGTGCAAAGTGGCAATCCCAATGTCAATTATTGGTTATAGTCTAGGGCCTAGACTCTAGGTAATAAAGTTAGTGGACCGCAACATTAATTCCTCAGGCGATGAAACTTTACAGTATGATTAAATAGGTATCATGAGTTAAACATATATTATAAACTAGCTGACCCGGCGAACTTCGTACCGCCTTAGTATGCAAAATTAAATGTATATTTTTCAATATTTCTGAGAGATTTTCTTAATATTTTTTTCCGTAAGAACCTTCTCCTAATAATAACAAATACAACAAAAAAAGAATTAGTGAAATCGGCCCAGCCATTCACGCGTGATGCCGTGACCAAGGAAAACGGGTTTCATTTTTATATATATAGATATCAGAAAAGAAGTAAGGTTTTTTTCTGCTATACCCAATTGATATAACAGGAAGGTACATTATCGCGTAAACGCAGTTTAGGTTTGATACATATAAAATCTGTTTAAATATCGATGTTCTGCATGATTATTTCGTTTGATATTTCGGTTTTGAGTGTAAATATACCACCTACTACTATTTTAAAAAGAAATAGATAAAATATTCAGTCTTAAATATTAAGTTTTAGGTTTAAATAGGTACCTAACTTCCAAATGGCATTTTTTGTTGGATTTTTTTGTATAAGTTTTGGCTCATAACATACTACAACCCTGCCAAGTTTCAACTACTGAGGATTTAATGCGGGAGTATCGATACAACGAACCGCCCCGTTGCCTAGACAGAGACTATTGGCCGACCGTCAGTAACTCTAAGTTCACGTTGTGCTCTAGCTCTTTTACCGATTTTCTAATCTCTGATTTGACCACGTTGAGATAAAGACCTCTCCATAGCTTGCTAAGTGAATGTAAGTATAACAAGACATTTTAATTGATTAGTCTACATAATTCGAAAATAACAAGCCTCAATTACTAGTAATTTTATAGGTGGTCATTAAAAGTGACAAAAAATCTTCTGACAGTTATAGATACGGTTCAATTAAATAAAGCAAGTACCATCGCTTCGCATGTTAAAATGTTGAAACAGGTAGTATAGCGCTTCCGTCCGAAGCAGAAGTCGTACGGAACTAATTGTTTAATGTTAGCTAATTGTTTTTACTATTCATATTCATGTTTTGTTTGTTTTAAGTTTTTTTATATGTAGGTCAAGGTATCTGAAGGTGCGTAATGCTCTTAAGGTGCTATTAATTCTTGATTTGAGGTCTCTCATTACCTATTTATAATTTCAATGTACGTAACCTTTATATCTATATTATCCATAACAAATCCATTAACTGAAAACTCTCCACCATTGTTTAATTTAATTTAACAATATTGGTCGGAAGATCAAGATAGATCGCATAAGTTAAATAACGGATAGTAGGCAAAATGATTTGCAGATTTTTATTAAATTAAAATTTCAGGTAGCGAAAGTGTAGAAACGGCATCGCTGAGTTAGTTTGTAAATGGTCATTCATCTAATTAAACCTATCACTCATTTGAAAGTTGGAAGGAATATAAAATTATTTAATCTTCTCAAATTAGCTGACCCAACCCTACTTCGCTCGAGTAGAATTTTCGTAATTTCCTTAAAGGTGACATTTCCAAAAGTCGGATCTTTACAGTGAATACATCAAAAAAAGAAACCTACTGTCGCATTCTAAGCCCCGGTCTAAGCTTAGACTAGGGCTAGAAAGTATAATAGCATCATTCATTCAGTCAGAACAAGTTTTATTATAATAGATATATATAGAAGAACATAGGTTACTTTTTATCGTGGAAACCAAAGAGTTTCCATGGAATTTTTTACTAACCTAAATCTACGTGGGCCAAGTAGCAGGCATCATTTAGTGAGTATATAACATATCACATAGATTCTATCTGGCACGTCGAAACTGAGGACGGGTCACGGGTCATGCCTCTAAAAATACTGTGTGAGATGACATAACCTATTGTTATGAGGAATCAGCAATTCAGAACATCGCCCGCTGAGAGCACCATCATTGTCGTAGCTGCCAATATAATCAATCGTAAACGTACATATATTTCACGGACGTTGCAACTAACTCGTTACTTTCTTTTTCTATTCACGTAACAACTTTTCTCACGCTTTAATGACCGCGCCCGTAGTACGCTATAGTTTCGACATGTTTATATTGTTAATGTGTAGATTTTGGAAATCTTTATTTAATTTTGTATTTTTGGTTATGTGACTTTGTTGACAATTAATTATTTTTCGACTAGCTGATGCCGGTGACTTCGTCTGCGTGCATTAATATATATTTATTTTTCTTACGTAAATCCCGTGGAAACTCTAGGATTTTCCTACATTAAACCACAACTAACTCCATTAAAGAAAATTATATAATATTAATATCGATGTATTTTACGTAGTTTTTCACATGATCATAGGTTTCATGAGAATATAGAGAATTAAGGAATTGTATTAGCACCATAGAGATGTAAAGCAAAAGGACGAGTTGCATATTATTGTGTGCATCGGAACCTTGTAACGCATCCGCTCGACGGCCGTCACGCCGCGTCGCCCTAGTTCTTCGGGGAGTCGTGAGAAAATCACTTATGTAAAACAGGGGAATCGATTACCTTTATGTGCGATAGTTTGAGCCTAGCGGCGTACGGGCAAATGGAAAGTGCATCAGCATTGCGCAACTAAGTCGCGATGCAATAGTGCACCTCTCACACCGTACGGAGATGCACTGTACGAGCTGCGAAAAATGTCAACGAATAGATAACATTAACCTTTATGATTAAAGCTTTAGTGACCACTTTTGCTCGCTGCAGTATAAATTGCGTTAGCATTATATTTGTTTATCATGCTTAAATGTGACTGGGATGAGCATTAGCTTATGAGATAGTCACGACATAATCTCACGAAACATTATATTATTAAAGCAAACGAGAGGAACTAATGTACATTATTATTTGTCGTAAAATAATAAAAATGCACATATTTTTGATATTTAAGCGTAAAATACTTACTGTACACTATTTTCCTACGCACTTTATCGCGAAAAACTTTATCTCTCATGATTTTCTCGCAACAAATAAAAGGTTAATGAAGTAATTTTTAAACTGTTTATGTTTTTTAAATAATTCCCCGATCACAATGAAGTCTAACTAGTAATCAATATAGACCGAATTGAAATTAATATTTCTTCCAAAATGATATCAATCATAAAAATGATAACTTTACGAAAATTTACTTTTTCCCCCATTCCCTTTACCCAAGGAATGGGAAAGACTCAATACTTTTTTTATCCACTACAAGCTAGCCCTTGACTGCGATCTCACCTAATGGTAAGTGATGATGCAGTCTAAGATGATAGCGGGCTAACCTGTTAGGGGCATGGCAGTTATATTAAACCCATGCCCCTTCGGTTTCTACACGACATCGTACCGGAACGCTAAATCGCTTGGCGGCACGTCTGTGCCGGTAGGGTGGTAGGTAACTAGCCACGGCCGAAGCCTCCCACCAGACAAATTTGTTTATTTTGTATAGTACATAGGTACCATCTGTTTGGAAAGAGATTCTACTGAGAAAAGCCGGCAAGAAACTCAGCAGATGCTCTTTTGCAACGTCCGTGCTAGTGACCTTTCGGATTTTAAGTAAGTAGTCCCTTTTACCGCGTCTAGACATTAGCTACGCTAATGAGACTTCATTTCCATTATTGGTCAAAAAATTATCTCTAACATAATTTTGACGATGAATAATAATCAGATGAAATATAAAAATAAGATATTAAATAAAAATGTTCTTAAAACAATAGGAATAATTAATTACATATTTCTCTGTTATTATAACGAGTTTCCCAGTTCCCACGCGCACGGATGTCCCGCACATCGTGCAATCAGACTCACGCGCAGATGCACTAACACTATTACCTATTTCCTCACCGCAACGGAGGCACCAAAGCAGGTGCTAAACAATGCCTTACCGAAGATACTCGTATGAATAAAATCACGAAGTCACGTCCAAGAACTTCACTGAATAACCACTGTTTGCTGGGACACTTACCGAGGATTGGGAGCAAAGCGAGCACGATCCACACGGGAGACATGTTGCCGCGAGGTGCGTCGCAAAGGGACTGGCGGCCATTGTCGTCAGTCGGGGATGCGCGTGCGCCGCCCGCCCGCTTAGTAGGGATGAAAGCTCGGCGCCCGCCCGCCGGAAAATGCGCGGATTACTACGAGCACGCTTAGCAGCTCAACAAAAAATTTACTATGGCAGCGTTGTAACCTTTTCGCGGTAACATCATCGGATAAGAATTCCAGCCAATTATCTCAACTTCACACGGAAATAATATGTCATTACTAGCCGATGTCCGCGATTTCGTCCGCGTGGTTTAAGTTTTATTCTGACGCACAATTTGTATATTCTACCGATGTCGAGTCTTCAGCAATAATTCTAAAAAGTTTATTCCTCCAGTTGTTCCCTCTCTCCGAATGCTAGCCACGGCTGCCAATATCAAGGGGGATATACTCAGATGATGTGTTCAAGAGTGTGTGCAAAACTGCAAACACACTTTGCTCTCCTTATCGTCTTAGTCAAATTTTACAAAGTCCGACAAATTCTCGACTCAGGGCTGCTTCTGAAAATAACAGAAAATCGAACTTTTCAAAAAAATGAAAATAATAAATAATTGAACCGACCCATCTTTCTGCACCCGTACAGGGTAGCCAGACAAACGAAATAAAAAAAAGTAAGTAATCGTGTCTGTAGCATCTTGTTATACAAAATAACACATGAGTTACGTAATGCGAATTGTGCAAATAGAAGGCAAACGTGATCAGTGACAATGTATCTACACGAGTTAGTGTTTCGTGAGAGTCTAAAGCTAGGCTTAACGATTCACATACAAAGCTTTAACAAGCTTTATTACTTACCCAATAGTCTACGGCTTATGACTTTGTATTTAGGTTTATAACCATGGGTTTATTTTGAAAAACTAAAGGAAAGCCAACATAAATTAAGTACAATTTATATAAATAATGTCCTTTCGACCGAATTTTGGCCACAGCAGCCAATCTCCATAGTGATTAGGCGGCGTGGGAGATATTGTTATTTTGTGCACAAGGGTGTGCGCTAACACATGTGCACTCTCTGTTTCTTTACACTCATAGCCCGATAGGACGGAAATCCAATACAACCGGGTGAAGCACCACCAACTTCCTAATTTCTGGCTTGTATGGAGAACTGCTTATAAGAAAAGACCAATACTCACTATATGGCCTGATCCGGGAAGCGAACCCGGGAGCTCGTCAGCCGCAGGTGAACACACTAACCACTAGGCAAAGGCCACCGACGAGGCAGAACTGTGGCAAATAATATTTATGGATAAACTTGAAGAAACCAAATAAAAACCTTTTTTGATCATTGTCTTGAACATAAAATTATAAATTTAAAAATTAATATTTTATTTGTGTGCAATAAAGATTTATAAATAAAAAAAGTGTATGTGTGCAATTTACACACGGCTGAAATTAAACTTCAGAAAAGAAGCCTACGAGAAAATGAGATAAATATAACTTGTATTCTATGCTCTCATTATCTCGCAGGCTAAATCCTATTATGAATATGTTTGTCGCTTTTTCGTTTCATCGAATTTTCAAATCACAACGATTCTAAAGAAGTTTCACTGAAATAAATAAAAATAAAAGACTATGATAAGTTTTTGATTGACAGCTGGTAAGGGGATGCCCCCTTTAGATGTCTGTGCTGGTATCTCAGGATGATTTCAGGTATTTTTTTCGCTCAATTCTTTACTTCGTCAAGGTCAGCATAGACTTGCTTTGTTAATTATATGATGAAATATTTTTTCAATAAAAACAGTGATGTTTATAAATATAGGTAGGTACATAATGCACCTAGGTATATGCCAGCAAACTACGTGTATCTGCTTGATCTGAAAATACATATTTTTTTAATGCTTAGCTTTTCTTTAATCAAATAGCTTTCCTCAAAGTTGAATGGCTCTTTTAATTGGTATTGCTAACAAAGAGTCGGCTAGTTTAACTTCAAAATGAGTGAAATACCCTAAATTTTAATAACATTGCATATAAACTATATGGATGTATATTTCAGCAACGCCCGAGCAAACTATGCTATCGATACTAGTATAGGATTGAATGCCATTTGTACCCACTCAATGTATCGCCTACTTCTAAAACTTAGGGCGTTCATGTAATCGGAATCCATTGTTATCCAAGATGAGTAACAACTGGCACCTAAGTACTTGTACCTCGCTCGCAGGATACAGCCACAGTATAATTAATATAATATGATGGATCTCGTTCAGAAATAGTAGGGAAAATATGAGTAACTTTATAATTACCTACTTTGACAGTGAGTGTTGAGTGTTCCAATATGGTTAGAAACTTAGATTGGTTGTTAGTTGTTACCAATGAGTTAACTAAATACATCAATTAACAATATAAAATCCAGAGCATCCCTGATAAAGAGCTTATAAAAATGAAAGACGGTCGTCTCGGTTAGGGATAGGTAAATAATTAATACGTGAGAAATCGGTATTATATATTACTAGATGATGCACGCTATTTCATCCACTTGGATTATGATTTTTGATTCCTGCGGGAACTTTTAATTTTCCGGGATAAAAAGTAGCTTATGTCCTTTCCAGAGATATAAACTATCCCCAAACCTAATTTCATCAAAATCGGTTGAACAGATGGGCTGTGAAAGCGTAGCAGACAGACAGATAGACAGACAGACAGAAACACTTTCGCATTTATAATATTATCTAATAAATATAATAATATAATATGGATGGATATGGATTTTTAGGAAATTAAAACGTCATATTCAACCATTGTATATTACTCGGATTCTATATTTATACTGTCAATATGTACCTGAAACTAGGTTCAAGCATGGGGTTCAAGTTAATCATTTACTAGTTAGAAAGATGAAATTATTTACTCATTTATCATAGCTTTACAAGATTCACTGACATCGCGCACAAAGGATTGAAATGACAAGTGTCAAGCAAATAAATCGATATTTGTAAAATAGTCTCTATGCTACAGGAATAGAACTCCACTGGAAGTTATAATGAGCACAATGTCGTTGCGGTTGAATCAGAACTCGTATATTGAAAGGAAATATAATAATTATTGTTGCGGATTAATTTAATACAGTAATAGGACATCACTTGACCTTAATACCTAAGTGTTAGGTTACTTTAGTCATAAAGGTTAGTTAAATGAATAATACGACAAGTTAAAATTACTCATGATGAATATCTCAATAAATGCTTGGTAAATAAAAAGTGTTATGGCCAAACACTAAGCACTTTTTAGTAATCTTAGTGACTATTTTCTACCAAAGAATACAGTACTCCTTAATCTTGTACTACTTAATTTTGTAATTTACATTTTTCATTCCACATGAACAACATAAAAATGTGGGTATCTCGTTGAAGTCTTTTGTATGGGAAATCCGAACCTCTGTGGCTCTGCCAAAAAGTAATGTTGATTCGTTTATATATACTAATTATAGGCCGACCGTTTAACTCGCGTATCGCCTGCGCGGCAAGAAGGGAGCGGGGGCGGGTAACGCTACACACGGAGTCAATAATCCAAAGATTTATCTCGAGATAGACATTTTTGGTAAAGAATAAAATAATAAGTATCTTTTTTTAACTAGCTAACATCTCCCCCCGCTCCCTTCTTACCGCACAGGCGATACGCGAGTTAAACGGTCGGCCTATAGTACCTACTCAATGAAAATTATATTTCTCACAAAATAACATGTCATAGTTTTTATTTTTATTAAATATTTAAAAGTAAATTTAAATATGATCCTAGATATTAAATAATTACTAACATAGTTTTTAATAAACTTGTATTTTTACTAACAAACATTGGCCTCTGTTGCCTAAATAAAGAAATTTATTTATTTATATAGAGTACCGGAGACGATATTTTGGTTACAAGAAGGAGAAGTCATTTCCATAAAAATAACCAACAAGACGAACGAACGTAGAACGTTCTACTGCTAAGTACAACGATATTTGTTGATAGCTTAGCTAACCAGTATTCGGTTTTTGTATTTACAGATTAGCAATATCGCATACCTACTAGAGTTCATTAATAATTTTCTCAGTATCTGAACTTCTTATTATTACGTGCCTGTTAGTATTAGTCGGTGACTACAATTTGAGTAAAAGTAGCGTTAATTAAGTGAAGTAAATAGGCGTAATACTATTATGTAGTCACGTATGCCATACCTAAAATAAGAGTTATCTCCTAAAGGTTATTAGGAAACGTAGAATATTTTGAGGTCACACCAACGCTTGCTTTGGTGCATGTTTGTATAAAACGTTGGATTTACACTCAATTTGTAAATTAACTAACTTTAGCAAATTTTTTTATTGTGAATTTTTTGCAGGAATTCATAAGGAGGTACGATTTTATATTTACCATGCAAAAAACCTAAATATTCAAGATAAATGGAATAAAACTATAGCATTTTTTAAAGATTTTTTGTGTGTGCCTGGTTTTTTTAAGTGGTGACTCTACTGAGAAGAGCCGGCAAGAAACTCGGCATTTGCTGCGTTCTTAAAAAAAGAAAAAGATTACAATAAGTAAACAATACAACACATACATTACGTTACAAGTATTACATTGACTTTCTTATTTTTTGATACGAAAATGTAATAAAATGTCATGTAATGTTCTTCTAAATCTATGTAATGTACTTGTAAGTGTATGATAACAATATATATTTTATAATATGTATTATATTTAGTTATTGTAGTATCTATATGTGTAATTTATATGTAAACTATAGTATGTATGTTTATGTAAGTATATTTTATTTTATACTTTTGTTATTTTTATTTTTCTTTTATGTGCATCGACCACATGAGCTCCTAGACCCAGTGTCATCAGCTTTGTACGCTCGGGTTGCCTTTAAAAGATCACTTTAGTGATAAGGCCGCCTTTGCGCTTTACCACAGTTTCCTGTCTTTTGTATTGTATGCATAATTTTGTACCGATGTGTTAAGATGCAATAAAGACTTATACTACTACTACTACTAAAATTATACTGAAGTAGGTACGTTACCTACATTCAACAATGTGATTACAAATAAACAACGAAATTTTTAATGCTGACGCAAATTAGTAAGCACATAGGAGTTATGACCAATATCTCTGCTATCTAAACAAATTACGGATGCATCACCAAACGTTTTGCACCTTTCTTATTCATATTGTAGCCACTCACGCGAGCTACTACAATCGGACCGCGGTTCACCTTCTACTTAATTGTAGTACCCATGTATTGCTATTGTGTGCTTTGCCGCAAACTACCTTTGTACCGTTGCGACCTCGTTCCGACCTTTAGCTCGGAGGATGCTCACATTCCAAACAGGTGAAGATTTCCTAAGCCATGCTATTCGGTGACTACTACGTTCAAAATATTTTTTGTCCCTAAGTGCCAACTAACGTAACGTAACGTAACGTAAGTAACTTCAGAAAAGAAAGCCTACGAGATAATGAGATAAATATAACTTGTATTCTATCTCTTTCTTCTGCAGGCTACATCCTATTATGAATAATTTGTCTCTTTTTAGTGTCGCTTTTTCGTTTCATCGAATTTTCAAATCACAACGATTCTAAAGAAGTTTCACTTCAAAAATAATAATGTATGCATCTCGCTGCATCGTATTCTTCACTGCTAAGTGACCCCTTTCCATTAATCACATAAAGGTATGTTAAGGAGTGTTTCTAGGTAATAATTCTGCATACGTCTTCAAAGTATAAAACAACTCTTCATTTTATAACGATCATTATCAGATATTAGAGATATTAAACAGGACCTACGGCTTAAAGTGCTCTCCGATGCACTGAGGAAACGACAAGGCCAAGTGTGGCCAAGGCCTCCGATTGGTTTATTCTGTCACCCATCCAGTTACCGACTTGGATCAACTTTGCTTTACGATCGCAATCGACGGATATGCATTGTCACAACAGTGTAACTCTTACCTTTGGCCTGGTGGGAGGCTTCGTCCGTGGCTAGTTACCACCTTACCGGCAAAGACGTGCCGCCAAGCGATTTAGCGTTCCGGTACGATGCCGTGTAGAAACCGAAGGGGTATGGGTTTAATATAACTGCCATGCCCCTTACAGGTTAGCCCGCTACCATCTTAGACTGCATCATCACTTACCATCAGGTGAGATCGTAGTCAAGGGCTAGCTTGTAGTGGATAAAAAAAAAAAAAAAACCTCAATTTAGGCATAGGTACGAAAGTCAAACAATTTTAGAGGTCATATTATATTTGCAACGCAATTTGTTGTGATACATATCGTTGTTTAATTCCCACAGTGTACGAATAATTTGAGAACAATAATTATTATTGAGTAGTAACATTAATCATGTTTTAGCTAATTGTAGCATCCGACGGTACATTCAATCGGTCGTGAGTACGCGACCACACAAGGTCCGTGCCGTTCTCCAAGATGCATACAGAGATGCTAAAGATTACCCGTTATCGACGCTAGTCATGATCATTTTATCTTATCACCTTCTTTATTATCTGTATTTTTTTTATCTTATCAACAATTTTTTTTTCTAATTACATAATATTATGTACCTAAGTATATATAAAGTTCGCGAGTTGAATGCAGAGTAAATGTATGGTGACACATACATTTACTTTGCGTTCAACTCGCGCGCGAACTTTAGGTACATCTTTTTAGTACATAGATTTTTTGGAGTTTTTAATATCTGTAAAAGACCACCAAGATAAACAAATATCCATACTTCCATACTAATATTATGAAAAATACGCGCCGAATTGAGAACCTCCTCCTTTTTTGGAAGTCGGTTAAAAATGAAAGTGTGTCTGTTTGTCTGTTTGCCTGTTTGCCTGTCTATCTGTCTGTCTGCTACGCTGTCACAGCCCATCTTCATGAAATTTGGTATAGGGGTCTGGGGTATGTATGGGGTCCCGGGAAAGAACATAGGCTACTTTTTATCCCGGAAAGTTAAGGAGTTCCCCCGGGAACCAAAAAACTTAATTCACGCGAAGTCGCGGGCATCATCTAGTATAGATAAAATTATTCAGACTAGTAGAATCATCGAGTAGAACCATGTTAAAGTAGAAAGTTAGAAAAAGTGCCCAACTTTTTGAAATAATCATATAATATGTTTAATTTTAATGAATATAAAATTGGTATATTATGCCAACGTGACGTATGTATGGCAATTTCAAATGAGTCAAATCGGTTATTGTTATGCCTTCAATATGTTTTCATATTTTACGTAGATATATTCGTGATAAGTTACCAGGCATTGTAGTGTTTACGACAGCAAAAACTGTTTAATTTGATTATCTTTCTATTCTCTCAGTAACAATGTGCTTTGTTAATGTTCATTTAAACACAGTAAGTAGATACAGGTATTTATGTGCGAGTAAATCTATTAAAGCCTTCAGTGCTTTTGGCATTTCTTAATTTTTGTAGTTACGAGTAGGTACTTGAAATCCTACCTCTACATCTTCATCTATATTTTATATAAATAAAAATAATTGCTGAATCATTGCAGGTATAAGCGCATATAAGCGCATCACTTAAGAACCGCTGGACGCTAGATAATATTGATGGATTTTTTGTGTGTTCGTGTGGGTCTTGAAAGACTTTTTCGTGGTAGTCGGAACCAAAAAACCTCAATCCACGCAGACAAAGTCGCGGGCATCAGCTAGTATTAATTAATTGCTTAAAATGCAAATAAATCCTAAAAGTTAGAAGTGCGTGCCAAAGTATCGATCCCCAACCAGCCAGAATAGGACGCTGACGTCTTAGCCTGTACGTGCCTGTACGTCGTGCCTGCACGCTATCACCGCAAGTAGGTACGATAATACAAACAAAATAAAATAAGAACTTAACTATATGTTTGCTTATTTATAAATACCTCCTTTTTATTTTGGTATATGATTATGATTTTAACATCAAATTCACGACAAAATATTTATTTAATGAAATAACAAGAATTTATCATCAATTTCAGTCTATTATCGAATCAATTGTATGCAAATCTAAAACGTGCGGTATCGAAACGTGAACCGCCCATAACTCCCATTTGATGCACCGATGCCTGATTCGTTCTAGATCATCCATACTTGCATACTAATATAATAAATGCGATAGGGTGGCTGTCTGCTATGCTTTCGCGGCCCATCAACTGATTTTGACGACAGATCGACGAGACGAGACGAGAGACGACGACGAGGAACGACATAGTCTACTTTTCATTCCGGAATAATAAAAGAGTTTCCGTGGAAAACAAAAATCCTTAGCCACGCGGACAAAGTCGCTGACATCACATAGTAGGTACCTGCATACTATCATAAACTCGCGATAAATTTTATACAAGTATTGAAATCCATATGGATGCTTGTTAGTGTTATATTAGTTAGCGAATAATTGAAAAATTGAAACACCAATCATGTAATACTAGCTGATACCCGCGACTTCGTCCGCATGAATTGGGGTTTATTGGTTCCCGCGGGAACTTTTTAATTTTCCGGAATTAAAAGTAGCCTATTTGTAATTCCAGACTTTAATACTCGTATATTTCTATGCTAAATTTCATTTAGATCCGTTCAGCCGTTCGGCCGTGCTTGAGTAACAAACATCCATCCATTCATCCAAACTTTCGCATTTATAATATTAGTAAATATAATTGGTATTAGTTCAGCTGCAAGGTGTCTCTAAGCTTAAGTTGTAGTTATACCAAAGAATGTTATCATCATAAAATATTAATCTTATGGTTATTAAAAAAACTAACTTCGATAACATTCGATTTCAATTATGTATGTTAGGCAATTATAGACATAATCTTGTCCAATTAATAAATGTTTTCATTGAATGATGACTCCTAACAAATTTATAATATTCTCTAAGTGGTAATAGCTTCTGTAAGTATAATTTTTTTACTTAAGTTGTATATCTATCCATCAGAACTCATGATTTATTTATAACTATTAATCCATTATAGCTCAAGAGCGCATAGGGAAGTTTGAGAATATCCAAACAGTTAAATCTAATATGCATCGTTAACAGAGCAGAACATGTAAGGCTTTGATATTTGCACGTCGAAATAGCAGAGTACTCTGCTATTTTGGCGTGCAAATATCAATATGGACGTATGTTGAAACGATAAATAATTATTTTATCTTTTTTGTACCCACATTCGAGCAACTACTTACCTTTATCTCATTAGTATTCACATCACAAGAAAACTCACAAACCATATCCTGATAAAGAAGAACACCGTTTGTGAAGCACCTCCTTGCAACTTCTCACGGGCTCTCAGATCATTGCACGTAGGCCACATCTTCCTACTTGTCCAGTTCGTTACGTAACGAGGTTGCATGTTACTTGTTACTTGAAAAGTTGTAACCCATTAATACATGCGGAACCCGACCACAAAACTTTACTACGCATTATAACATCCGAGGTAATTAAGCGTAGGAACATTAGATAAGAAGGGTCTTTGGGTAACCAACGTGTGAAACATTAATTATAATTTTCTTTATTAATTTTTAAACAATTAAATTTACTACGCATTTTTTACTTCAATAGCACGAAGTAAGTAGATATTAAGTATATTCATTAAATGAAACAAATACGCTACGATTCTGAATTAATTATCGACATAATCCATATAGATATGCTTAATTTAACTGAGTATATAGATACATAAATAGTATTTACTACTTATGTACCTAAAAATCGCATTTATTGCTTCTTAGAGATTTATCAGCAATAGCCGATGCCCGCGATTTCACCCGCGTGTTTTGGGTCAGTTTTTTAATTCCCCCGAGAACTATGTAAATTTCCGGGATAAAAAATAGGGTAGATAAATTATGATTTCATTTTGTGAAAGGTTTATCGCACCCAACATTCAACGCGTACAAAGTCGCGGGTATACTCATACATTACTAAGAGTTTACATTAAAAAATGTGAAGACGTAGGTACCTACACTATAGGTCTTATTTCGTACTAGCTGATGCCCGCGACTTTGTCCGCATGGATTGTGGTTTTTTGGTTCCCGTGGGAACTCCTTAATTTTCCAGGATAAAAAGTCTATGTCACTCTCCAGGTCCTCAACTATACCCATGCCAAAAATCAGGTCGATCCGTTGCTCCGTTGCGGCGTGATTGAAGGACAAACCAACAAACAAACACAATTTCGCATTTATAATATTAAGTATGATAGATCGTTCAGCGTGGAAGTGATGTCTGCGTTTTTGGTAGCATAGCAGCCTACATAAATCAAAATTCATGTTGTATGAAAGCATTGGAGCATGCATTATTTGTAGGCTCCGTTCCGTCTGTTCCGATGCAATATGCATAATGACCGTGAACCAAATGTTCTTCACGGCGGATGAGCGGACGGAGGTATCTCGGGCTGGTCTGATTGCCGCATGACCGTTGATGATCTATTGTTATTCTTTCATTAGTGACGAAATTCTTGTATCGAAGTCTTCATTTCTTCTAACCCAACTTTTGGGTGGGTGTATGAAATTATAGAAGTCGTTCGTTTTTCCGTAAGTACCGTTACATGGTTTACAAAAGTTGATCAACCATAAGGACATGTTTACGCCGTAGATACGTGGCTAACGCCATAAACAATAATATTCCAGTCTGTCCACCCTGGTCTGTCTGCTCAGGGGAATGGGGTAAAAGAGTATAACTGCATCTACGATTTGACATGAAAATGATCAAAAATTTTGGACGAAAACACGCTACGGACAGGATAGGATAAAGCGACCGCGCAAAGCACCCGCGTTACTTATGTGAAAAACGTTTCGTCGTGTCGCGGTAATCATGAAATATAAAACTGTGCCACGTGTTTTTTTTCTATCCATACTGTGTAACTATTCGCCCTATTTTATATTAATGCCTTACCTGCGATTTTATAAAGTCTGGAAACAAAATTTTGATTATTTTCAGTTTAGGCTGAAAACTATTAAAAACTCAACCAGCGGATGGGAAAAATAACCTCACGTCTATGACCAGTTAGTAGATCTTATTTCATTGTAATGTCCGATTTTACACGATAAGATTCGGATGTGGTGCTTTATACGTTTTTACACGAACATTAAGATACAATCCATTTGAAGTCGCGCGGTTTCTTAATATTTAGATTAAAACTGCGGACAATTATTGTGTGTGCTAAAAGTTTCCCATAACATGCATTGTCTTTGAAAGTATAAGCTTGTGTAAAAACTTGTTTGTCGCAATTTTGCAATTTTGTCACTGGAGTAATAAACCGAGAGGTTGCAAGCTATACGACAGTACTTAATATAGGCAATTTAACGTATTTAATCCTACTGCTACAAGCTAGAATACCTACCTAAATTATTTCCAATCCTGATCAATCTCCACTAAGTAAGTGCGGCAAATGTCCACAACGTCCATCCGACTTTAATGCCATCTATCTCGCTTATGTAACAACGATCAGTGGCGTGCAGTTCATAGAGGCACAAAAGCACTGCTTACCCAAATATAAATACGATAATGCTCATTTTCCATCAAAACAGCTAGTAAATAGGTATTCTGACTAACTAATGCCTTCCCTAGCTTTAAAATCTGTGCACGCCACTGAGTCAACGATACTAGCTACTATACGAACCCATCAAAATGATCAAATCTAACTTTCTTTATTCTAAATAAGTATTATTTACGCGAATTCATAGCATGATGATGAAAGAATATAAATACTGAATAAATATAATAACTAAATAATTACTAATAACTAATAATAACTGAATAATTTAAGAATATAAATACTGAAAATTACTCTAAATAACTAGTTGCGAAGCTGAAGTGGCAATGGGCCCAAAGTTCTGGAATGACGACCTCTCACTGGGAAGCGCAGCGTTGGCAGACCCCCTACTCGCTGGACGGACGACCTCAGGCGAGTTGCAGGGAGTCGCTGGTTCCAGGCGGCGCAAGACCGCGGCGTGTGGAAATCCTTGCAAGAGGCCTATGTCCAGCAGTGGACGTCTGTCGGTTGATGATGATGATGATGACTCTAAATAACCTATTCAATTTAAACAATTCATTAATGGCTGATTTACCTCAGTAAATACTTACATCAACAAATAGAAATAATTGAGGTTACGAAGCTACCCTGCATTATATTATATTAATCTCAGCTGCATTCAGTTCAATTAACTTTAAGATTGCTGCACAATAGCAATACATACTAATATTATAAATGCGAAAGTGTCTGTCTGTCTGTCTGCTACGCTTTCACGGCCCAATTACTCATCGGATTTTGTTGAAATCTGGTACAGAGATAGTTTAAATCTCGGGGAAGAACATATGCTTACTAGACTTTTTATCCCGGAATATTGAAGAGTTCCCGTGGGAATTAAAAAACATCAATTCACGCGGACGATGTCGCGGCTATCATCTAGTATCTAATAAAATAAAATTAGATAAAAAAATATTAGCTCACCGGATCCAATACAGTTATTAGTAAAAAATTGGTATCACATGAAATGGTTATACTATATTTTCCTATGAATGTAAATATTATATTGTACATAAAATAATTTAACATACTTAGTACATAAATAAAATTAGATGTAACAGCCTTTAAAAGGTAGAGATGATTTGTATTGCTAGGCTACTCACCACAGAGGCGTGTCGATCTCAGTTGGGGTGAGACTAATTGGGTGATAACTTTGATACGCCGCCGGCTAAATGCGTGGGAATTAACACTACCAAGAGCAGTCACACTATTCTGAAGTCCATCAACTTAGACGAACTCAGTCGAGCTTATAATTAACATGTTACTATTATTCATTATGTGATTTGGCCGAAGGTTGGACCATGATGTCTCTACACCTATATTATTATTTTTTTTTAATTTATTTATTTCTAATGGATACAACAATTTTTACATAATATATATCTCGCCAAACTGGTGGGCCAGTTTGTTGGCGAGTTGGCGCTCTATACATATATATTATGGTCGGCTTAATTTTTTTTTGTATTAGAACTTTGGATAAACGTGATTAATTTTGCGAGACGATTTGCTGGAGACTCAAGGGTCACCAACAGCATGAGGCGCATGAATTTTGCACTGGTTTCACGATTTCGATAGTACTATTATAAAAAACCTGCACCATTGGTGCACCTGCACCAATAATTCTGATTCTGCTTACAAATATTTCAGTTCTGAAAATGCACCACTTATGACTATTACGTGTCCTAAGGTTATAAAGTGCCCTAAGGCTGTTACGGCGGTCGTGTGCAATCTTCTTTATTTCTTTAAATTTACTAATGAGGCCTCGTAATCATAGTGTACGCTTCGCTTGGAAATAAATGTTAGTTTAGCAGAACATTTACGTGACCTTTAAGAACGGCCGAAGCGCATCCTATTCCGACACGGAACTAAGCTCATGGGCAAGATGATTATCGCAACAGGATCTGCTTTACTGCCTCGTAGTATTCAGATCATTATTTAACAATTATTATTATGTTATATTTTACTATATGGATAATATTGTACTTTTTGCATTAATGTTATGAATACGTAAAGCCTATACCTACCTGAAATACCTAAGAATTACAAGTTTGTTTGAAAGGGGATATTTCTAAGAAATTCAATGTCCCTTCCTAATACCGAATTTATTTCTAGGAACATTAAATTTCCGGGATAATATTATTCCCAAATCACTCCTTGCAAGTTTCAAAGTGCTCCACCTGCCTGTGATTCTGTTCGAAATAGCTTCAGAAATTTAATTGTTTAAAGTACACATCCTAACTCCGAAAAGTTTAAAGGTGCGTGCCTGGGGATAAAACCGCAGATCATAGGATAGGGGATAGGGGATCTTAGGAGGCCGAAGTTATGTAGAGTTATTACTTATTATGTCAACCTAAATGGTTCTACGAATAAGTTTACCACAAGCAACGCAATAGTTTCCACAGCGAAGTTGGGAGACACGACAAGAATCTTGCTTTCGTTCCGGGCATCCATTCTTGTAGCTTTCACACAATTATTGTGCTTTGATCTAGGCTTTGATTGATCGAGATAACTGTCAAGTACCTATCTACCTAGTACCCACCCAGAGATTTTATGCATTCTTTACGACTACGTGCATTGTTTTATTATACCTGTCGATAATTCTGTGAAACTGTTTATTATACTATTTGTAATCAAGGAATAGCACCGTGTTGCAGAGAATGGGGAAGCCTACAGAGATACCTCTATTAAGAAGCGTTACTATCTACTATTTTTGGTACTCGTGTAACATCAATAAATAGGAACTCCTTCAGTTGAAAAGGGAGACGTGGAAGGCAGGAGGACGGCTGGTTGCAGAAGGATGTCGTGGCTTAAAAACTTACGCCAGTGGATTGGAAAGAGCAAAAAATTCTTACTTAGAGCAGCGGTCTCCAAAGTTATAATGATTGCTTTCGCAAGAAAACGACACACTAAATAGATGTTTATTTTTGACAATATCGATGAGTAAAATATATATAGAGAAAACCTCGGCTGAGCGTAAATAAAGATTTCATTATGTCTGAGTACAGGTTTAAGAGCTCAGCAATTTTTTTCTCTCACTGGACTAATTTGTGATGTCTAGTGTCTACTTATACCTAAAATCAGCACATTTTTTAAACATAATAATACGAGTAGATACGAAAAATGCGAAAATTTTACCTCGGCTGTGTGTTCAAAGTATAGTTTTGTATGAGCGTATATTAAGCTTTTTAAATTGCAGGTATTTTCAATGATGATGAGGAATCTTTATAAACGAGAATATAATTTACATCGTAGGGTACAGTTTAGTTCAAATATGGGCCTCCGTTTCACCGCCCGCATTACCACCTAATGTGGATGAGCTGTAAGGAAATTGAAATAGAATGTGTAAAACAATCCAGCACGCGATCGTAAAAATAATCATTGTTTTCGTGAAGTGTTCGCAAGTTGCAACATGTGCATAACCGTTGTCGATTATTCAAACGGAGACAATGTTTGGTCGCACGCAGAACGATGATTCTCACGGCTGCCGAAGGTCGTGGATAACTTTGTTCTTACAACACGCTTTAAATAATTTGATTTCATAACTACAGCGCCCAGGGGCGTAGTTAGCGTGCGCTTGTATGAATCATTTGGGAATATTAGCTATGTAGGTACGACTAGTAAACAAGGGTGAGTAAATGACTAGTAAGTAAGATATAATTCTTCCACAATACAAAACAAGTGCTGATCATGCTCTGAAAACTCTAATTCACTCGTTAGGTACATGAAACTCGACGGTCGAATCAGATCACATCAGTTAGGTATAGTCTAGTCAACAAGTGCTTTTTGGGTCAAACTTTTTTCTCCGCCTCCGAAAAATATGAACGAGGTATCATTCGATTCGGAATAGCGTGTAGACCATATTCGAACAAAATACAAGACCCGCTTGCAAAAGTTATAAACAATTAACTGAAAAAAAATAATGGGGTTTGGTTTCTTGCAAATATCTTAAAAACTATTTGATATTTTTCAAATCTGAAAAAAGATTCAAGAAGAAGAGGAAAATTCCCAAAAAAAAAAAAAGTTTTTCGTCCCGGAACTGTAGGACCAATAATTATAATTTCCCAAAGGGTTGAAAATACGGCTGAAAACAGGGACTCTGGCTTGCGTAATCTTTGCCCACGTTGTACCTTGCAAGCGGGTATTGAATTTTGTTCGAAAATGATCTACACACTATTCAAAATCGAATGATACCTCGTTCATATTTTTCGGAGGCGGAGAAAAAAGTTTGACCCAAAAAGCAGTTGTTGACTAGACTAGACTATTACAGCCCTAAATTATTCCCGTGGATAGAACATAAGTTAGTACCAAGTCCTACTTAACTCAGATAAAGCATCTTTTAGCAGAGCAAAACTTTTAGTATATTTCTCTAGTACATCGATCCCTCAATTTGATAAATTGGTAATAGGCAAGTAGGTATACCAGACGTTGACGGATTGCCAGTGATACATTAATTCAGCAGTTTCCCAGCCCCGAAGGCAAACCTAGATTAGGTAAGCTGCTTTCACTCCTGGTATATCACGAACGAACCCTTCTCCCAACTAGGGCTATCATTTTTGTTTTAGCTTATTCCCTATATTAGCTGAGTTGGAAGTTTTGTAAACTGTTTAAAAATAAATTAAACAATAATAATTAAATATTGTTTGAAATTAGAGATGCAATTATAATTGGTGTTGAAACCATGGGGTCGTGGGGCGAAGATGCTAGATCCTTTTTTAAGAATCTATCTTCTCGTCTCACGGAGTCCACAGGTGACCGGAGGGCTGGCAGTTATCTCGGCCAACATATAAGTTTGGCTATTCAGCGAGGTAACGCAGCCAGCATTCTGGGCACATTGCCTTATTGCAGTGGAATAGATGATATTTTTAATGTTTAGTTTTTAGTTTCCTTTTTTTTTTTTTTACTTTAGATTTAATTTAGATTTTAATTTTTCATGTATATATTTAGTACCTATTTAATGAATAGAAATAAAAAAGTGAAATTTTGGCATTATAATTGGCGACACAAGAATTAAGAGTGTGAATTTTTATACTTAAATAAAATGCTCCATCCAGACTTATTCCTCAGGAAGTCTTCGGCATGTATGAATTAAAAGCAACGATGACTGGATCGACGACTCCGGCGGGGATGGGCACATCATGGAAGAAATCGTCCAGGGGCGAAAACCTGCCCAGAAGGAAGCAATAAGGAAACCAGATACTGTCACCTAGATATTCCTTCATCTATTTCCAATCATAGGAAAGTGTTCACGATTACATTTACGCAGAGGTATGATTGACATACCGCCAATATTTAAGTTTCGCTTCCTTGTTTCTTATTTCATACTGCTATCTAAGGTATGGAATGCCCTTCCGGCGTACACATTTTCCGACACTAGTTAATTAAAATTTTAAAGTGAGAACATAATATTTAATCTTAATTTCATAGTGCGTATATATAATACTACGTAGTTTCTTCGAAAAACCAAACGTGACCTATGTAGGTTTAATTCGATGTCTAATCACGTTTGATTTTAACATCATTAAACACGCTCTGTCGTCTGATACAAGCAGTATGGTGCAAGCACCACCAAGATAAGTTTATTTATATCTTGATAGGTTTACCTATATACTATATTATAAATGCGAAAGTTTGGATGTATGGATGGATGTTTGTTACTCAATCACGCCGGAACGGCTGAACGGCTGGATGAAATTTGGCACAGAGATAGATTATAGTCTGGAACAACACATAGGCTACTTTCTATCCCGGAAAATTGAATAGTTCCCGCGAAAACCGAAAAACTTCAATCCACGCGGACGAAGTTGCGGACTTTATAATATTATGACATACAATAATTAAAGAGCGTCACCGCTCATGTACAAGTTTAATTGAATAAAAAATATTTTGAACATGAATAAATAGATAAAAATCTATGTAGACCGTATGCTTTCGCGCAATCGTTCAACCGACAGTTCTTTATATCGGGACCTGTGGATAGATTTCTGACGTAAATAGGTGCCTAGTGCCTACCAAGTACAGTAGAGCATCAGCTACTACTTACTAGTAAATACCTACTGCTATTAGGGAGTTATATTTAACTTAACTAGCTAAGGTCTTAGGTCCTTTAATTATGCAAAATGATTGTGTGATAGCTCTTATTATTGTCTTGCATCCTGGCGGCGGTTGGTCACCCAATGAGTACGTATGGTATTACCCACTTAGCGTTAAAAAAACTAAAATCAACAGGGGCACACTCGCAGGCAGTAGGTATTATAGTATGCTAAAAATGGTTATTAATTTTTAGTCAGTCAAATTGTGATGAATTATTATTAAATCTAACCTTAGTATCAACACTATTAATGGTAACCCTACAATATTTTGAAAGCTTCCGCGACCGCTGGCGCATCGCGATTCGCGACCTACGACCTGCGCCCATAATAAAACCTGCTTAGGTACCTACGAGTACACTGTCAGGCGATACGATTATTACATAATGAAAGCTCTAAGTATTTGGTATTATGCATATTACTAGTTGAAGGGGTGTGCTTGATTGATATGGTTAAGAGCCCATGTTGAAAGTTTTGCGACTTTTGCAAGCTCTTTATTTCGAAATACAAGCTACCTAAAATATTTTTTAATTAGTCCATTTTAGGTCTTTAATCTGTATTCGTTATGGGATGAAAAAAAGTTTTTTACAATTGGATACAATTATTACTTCAATAGAAAAAACATCTAGATTTTTAAATTTTAATCGCTAACGGCGATAAAATTTTCTTAACAATAATTATAATTACAATAACCTCATGATTATTCTACTATATTTAACTTATTTTATTTTTAAAACGTTATTTGCTATTTTTCGCTCCCGTTGCTTTGCTTTCTCGTTTATCCTTGTAAAATTTTTGTTTCCAAAGGTTTTATTCTGTCTGTGGTTTCTGGTCTCCTAAGAAAAGTCGGTCGGTAGTCGGTCGGTCGCTGGATGATTGACCGACTAATGGAGATCCGATTAGGACCTATAAAAAATGTGAAATCTAGCATCTGCCCCACGTCTTCGCTTCGTGGAATTTTCGAAAAATAATAAAGGGATTTAAACTATCTGTGCAAAATTTCAGCTTTCTAGGTCCAAGGGCTTGGATTGGGGTTTGATGAGTCATTCAGTGAATTTGTGATTCAGGTACACCTGAACCTAGCAATACAGAGGCAAACGAAGAGGCGTTCTAGAAATAATGTTTGCGTAGTGGTGACGTATTTTCTGTATTTATAGATCTTATGTAAGTTTAGTACTTAGAAACTAGTTACAAATTCTTACAAAATCACGAATTGCAATACTATATTTGGAGAATTTAGCATTTCTGTGTCCGTCACGTCTTCGAATACACACACGATACGATCATCTCTCAATTCTGAAATGCCAATGTAAAATAATCGTTTCAAACTGATCGTTTCGAAAGGCACAGACCACAGTGGGTAAATTCTATATATAAACTTGGGAACATATTATCAATTATTTATTGATCATTTGATATAATATATTTAGTGTTATACCTATTATAAATGCGGAAGTGTGTCTGAACATTTTGGCCCTTACGACCGGATGGAATTTGACGATTTGAAGAACCAGCGTCGGCGCAGCGAAGGAATGACTCGGCAAAATTTAAGTTCTTATTATTAAATATAGACTTTAAATGATTTAGCTTAATGAATTGACATGAGTTTTGATTAATTTTAATGTGATTATTTGTTTTTTATTGAATTTTAGAGTGGTCAGACATTATTTTATGAATAATGACTTGACATAATTTTCATTGACATTTGACATAATTTTCATGTAATTTTCATTGATTTCATTCCATTTTCATTGTAATTTAGTAATTTAATTAGATTTGGTGGCAATATACATTGATTTATGATTGATTTATTGTTAAATTCAGTTGGACTTGTAGGATTATAGTAACTTTTGTAGTAAATTTGGACTATATCAATTTCAGACCTACTACTGCTTCTGGCTGTCTGCTACATTTTCACAGCCCATTTGTTCAACCGATTTTCACATGATACAGAATACAGAGATAAGTTGCATCCCGGGGAACTTGTCATCCCTTAATATCAAAGAGTTTCCGTGAGATAGGTATGTAAACTTAAATCCACGCGGACAAAGTCGCGGACTTCATCTAGCAACTACTACAAAATATAAATAGCTATACTAACTTTATGTCTAGTCCTAGCTGCAAGAAGTCATTAGGAAGCAAATTAACCCAGTAAAGCAGGGAGAAAAAGATACCGGTAAGATCTAAGTTAATAACTTGAAAGGAATCATACTTCATACTAATATTATAAATGCGAAAGAGTGTTTGTTTGTTGGTTTGTCTTTCAATCACGCCGCAACGGAGCAACGGATCGATGTGACTAGGTACGGTTGGCACGGGTATAACCTGGTAAGTGACATAGGCTACTTATTATCCCGGAAAATTAGGGAGTTTTCGCGGGAATCAAATAAAACTTCAGCCACGCGGACCAAGTCGCGGACATCAGCTAGTAGATAATGCATACTAATATTATAAATGTGAAAGTGTTTCTGTCGGTATGTCTGTCTGTCTGCTATGCTTTCCCGGTCTATCTTTTCAACCGATTTTGATGAAAATTGGTACAGAGGTAAGTTGAATCCCGGGGAAGGATATAGGCAAATTCAGGAGTTCCCGCGGGAACCAAAAACTATAATCACGGGAATCATCATTAATTAATTAATTATTTCAAGGAATGCATCAAACACCCATTATTCTGGTTAATAATGACCACGTTACTTGTAAAATAAGTAATTAAGTGCGTAATTACGCACTTGACCAATTTTTCAGTTTTTACTATTGAAAATGCGTTGCATTGTCTCGTGTTGTGGCCTACCTATGTTAGGTGTCTAATAAAATTATTACTTGGCAGGAATTTCCGATAGCTTGCAATGAATACCTAGTTCTAGTTCAGTGCCCGTGATCATGACCCATAAATGTACTTAGCACGAAGATCACGCTATTTCCTTCTGCCGGTTATATAGTAAGTAATAGCATGAAATCAATACTCACACAATACCAATACATAAAAAACATGTTCTTACACATAATGTTATAATAATGTGTAAGTTCCTTGTCTCTGATCAACACTAGGCAATATTTAATTCAAAATCCACCACCACCAGTCACCACCACCATCACTACAGCCCATTAACGTCCCTGCTGGGCACAGGCCTCCACTCTCTTAAGAGGGAGGGAATTAGAGCTTAGACCCACCACGCTGCTCCAATGCGGGTTGGCGGGCTTTAACGACTATTATCATGTTAGTGATATAATAACCGGGACCGACGCGACGGCTTAACGTGCTCTCCGAGGCACGGGGGTGACTCAGCACCAATCAGTCAGTGGTTTTCAGTTTCAAATTTCTAGTCAGAAAAACCCAATACTCAATTATTGCCCGACCCGGGATTCAAAATCCATTTAAAACTTATTAACTATAGGTAGGTACACTAGTTATCTGCCCAGAGCACCCGGCTTTGGTCGTTTAGAACCTCTGAAATTTCCCTACGGGTACGGATCTCTACTTACTGCGTAATACTCCAGGCATATTATATCAGTTTCTACCATGTTTTTACTTACTACCGAGTGATTTGAGCTATCAGTCAATCTGTTTAGCTACAACTGTGTCGTTGACGACCTCCGTGGCGCGGTGTGTAGCGCTGTTGCCTTAACGTGCGGAGGTCCTGGGTTCGATCCCCGGCAGGGTCAATTTGGCAATTTATAATTTCTGAATTTACCCTGGTCTGGCCTGGCGGGAGGGTTCGGCTGTGGCTAGTTACCACCCTACCGGCAAAGACGTGCCGCCAAGTGATTTAGCGTTCCGGTACGATGCCGTGTAGAAACCGAAGGGGTATGGGTTTAATATAACTGCCAGCCCCTAACAGGTTAGCCCGCTACCATCTTAGACTGCATCATCACTTACCATCAGGTGAGATCGTAGTCAAGGGCTAGCTTGTAGTGGATTTAAAAAAAAAAACTAAGCTATTCGGGTTCACTAGGGTTGTTTGTAATGGATTTTTGAAAACATTTCTAATTACTTCGGTATTTGACGACCTCCGTGGTGCAGTGTTGAGCGCTGTTGTCTTAACGTGCGGAGGTCTTGGGTTCGATCCTCGGCAGCGTCAATTTGAGAATTTATAATTTCTGAATTTTCCCTGGTCTGGCCTGGTGGGAGGCTTCGGCCGTGGCTAGTTACCATCCTACCGGCAAAGACGTGTCGCCAAGCGATTTAGCGTTCCGGTACGATGCCGTGTAGGAACCGAATAGGGGTATGGGTTTAGTATAACTGCCATGCCCCTAACGGGTTAGCCCACTACCATCTTAGACTACATAATCACTTACCATCAGGTGAGATCGCAGTCAAGGGCTAACTTGAAGTGGATAAAAAAAAATAAAAAAATAAAAAAAAAACCGACCTCAACCACAAACAGTTTCTTATGTGTTGGAAGATACCTAGTACCTACCTACTTGAGAATTTGCCCCCCGATTGTGTAAGAGTGTGTCGAAATCGTTTGTCGAACGGATAATTCAACCTGTTCAAGGAGTTCATAGATGCCTGCACGTCAAAAAGCATGTATGCTGCTCAAACTGTAAACAGTTCGAGTACATTTCAAGCTGTCAATGATTATCTACGAATTATGATTTGCTCAGACAATTGGCTGTTCTTATTATCCCTTAATTAATACGGGTATAAGATACAAAATTTCAAGTGTCTAGTCCTAGACCCAGGAGGTTCGCGCTGTGTGATGATACTCGTAAACCAATCAGTCACGTCTACCGTTTATATAAGTGACGTACCTACATATCAATGACCCAGTATGTTACAGGTACCTACAACTACTGAGGCAAAAGGTTAAACTGATCACGGATAGATGGCACGCAAATTAAACTCGCAAGGCGTCAGTTGTGTAACATGAACGTGGAACATCCCAACGTAACCGTTTCAGACTCTGATTGCACGCAAAAGATAAGCATGTTGATTTTGACCCACTAGACTTCTTAAGATGTTTAGATCGTTATCCCGCAAACAAGTGACAAGAGTTTTTTTTTGCGCTATCGAGATTAGAATACTGTGTGGAATGTTTGCTGCATGAAAACATTCCACACAGATACAGAATACAGAGATAAATTGCAAACTATACAGCTCAATAGAGTCTTACACAAATGGGAAATAACAAAGCCACTACCACAGTATTGGTATCTATAACCAATACTGTGCCACTATATTATGCGTTTTCCATAGAGTTAGGAACTAAAATTTATGATATTTTCATAGAATAATCTACTAGATACTTGCTCTGGATACCTTGTACCCAGGTAAGTACTTTTAGTATTATGTACCAGGACTGCTTATTAGCAGACAGTATTGCTCTGGAAACATTTTCCAAACGCGTCACGAGAAATCACTTAGGCAAGCTCATGCACACGTCGTGATGATGCTCCCATCTCAACTTGCGCAATTCTTAGTGCCTTAGTATATTATAACTAAGTAATAGGTCCTAATGTCCTCCACGCGCCCAGATACAAAATATGCGACTAAATCACAACTCTATCTCATTACGTCAACATTCCTTAAGATTCCTCGGACCTCGCGCGCGAACTTTAACTACCTACTTGTTCCACAACGAAGATGCATTCCTTTTAATTTTTCGAATGTTGTAATAAAAAAGAACCTAATGCTCAGTTCGGACAGCACTATAATCAAACAGATTGACGATAAACCTCGCGTCCATTACGTAAAAAGTAAAAACGCAATAAAACTATTGTTGTAAAGAAAACGCATCGGTAACAAATCTGTATAAGAGGTGTTACCTCAACCTAAACAGATTCAATTTTAAAATGCCAATCACTAAATGGTTAAGAAGCGAAGAACAATAGGCATCAAGACATAAGGTGAGTTACCGTTCGGGATCAAATTGCAGATTACAATAGAATTTCATAATGGGTACTTAGCTATCGCTTTCACCGCGTTATCTATGGGTCGTCAACCATTGATCAGTCTTTCTGAACTTTTAACATCATTAATATTTGACAACTACAATAGATAGTATAAATAATAATACTAGCGGTCCGCCCCGGCTTCGCGCGGGTAGCACTAATCATCATAATTTAGTCCATACTTCAAAGATAGATACATACTCGTATAATAGTTAGGTATATGCTATCTGTTAGAAATGTATTATTTGTCTATGCTCTACCTCAGACTCTTTGACTTAAGACACAATTGACATTGACAAGCCTCCTGTCAAATCTTTACTTTTTTTATTCCTAATTTGACTGTCTTGTGTGTTTGTGCCGTCTCTATTTGTATTAGATAACTAAATTATGTAATAGTTTATTTTATCGAGTTATAATAATTTAATCCATTGACGCTGATGTCTGTGTATTTATTTCATGAAGAAATAAAACGACATAATAGTATCTCACGCTTTTATTTCGATTCTCTTCTGCGACGACACGTGCAATCCACTGCAGCAACCAACACTCTGTCTAACAGGTTACGAGACCCAGAAATTCGCAGAAGGACAAACGGATTTGTTGTGAGTACTAATTATAATCACGATGTCTCAATCAGCGTCATCAAATATGAGCGGTAACAATGGTGTGACAAACATAACCCAAATCGAAAGACTTGAGGGCTTATCCAACTACATTAACTGGAAATTTGCTGTAAAGATGGTATTGGTCTTAGAAGGTCTCTGGAATTGCGTAGAGGGCACTGATACAGATGTTGTTCGTGATGGTAAAGCATTGGCTAGAATTTGCCTTAGTTTACAACCGGCTTTATACCAATATGTAAGGGGCTGCAAAACAGCAAAAGAAGCATGGCAAAAGTTAGCTGACAGTTTTGAGGACAAAGGCTTGTATCGGCGTGTACTTCTTCTACGCCAGTTACATCGCGTGGAGTATAGCCATTTTCCAACGATGTCAGATTACATTGAAGGTGTTATGCGCTTGGTCCAGCAACTCGCTGATATTGGAAAAATCATTGAAGATGCTGAAGTGGCAGAAATCTTGTTATCAGGATTGCCTCAAGAATATGACATTATAGTCTCAAGCTTAGAAACAGCATGTCTAACCAATACTCTCACAAGCGAGATTGTCAGAACGCGGTTATTACAAGAAGACCACAGACGCAGTACTGATTCCAATTCAGCGGCTTATGTAGCAAACAAGATGAAGAAGAATACCGGCTGCTCTTATTGTAAAAAGATGAACCACAGTGTGAAGCGATGCTTTAAGAAGAGAAGAGATCAAGAAGAAAAGAATGCAAAAGAGGACCGCACTATGTTTGCCTCAGCATTCTCAGCAACTGTAGCGGCTTCTAATGAGTTTATAATGGACTCTGGTGCATCGTGCCACATGGTTAAGGACGAGAAGCTGGTCATGCATGCCAGGGATAAGTGCTGTAGTATTTTTGTGGCAAATGGCCAAAATATGTGCAGTAAGTCTGTTGGTGATGTTTCACTTTCTTCATCTGTTAAGCTGAAAAATGTATTGTTTGTACCTAGTCTTTCTAATAATTTAATTTCAGTTAATCAAATTACTGATAATGGTTATGTTGTCGTTTTTACCAAAGATGGGTGTACAGTTTATGATAAAGCTAAAATTACTGGCAACCAATTATTCTATGCAAGTAAAATTAATGGAATTTACAAGTATAAGTCTAAGCAAGCTAGGTTCTTACCCCCAGAGTATTCCATTCCCCTTCGGTGTATGCAGGGGACAGAGATTGCTCACAGTGCTGCCGATGTGTCATCAAGTTTGTGGCACAAGCGGCTAGGCCATCTGAATTTTGCAGGTATGCATATACTTAAGGATTCGGACCAATGTTCAGGTGTAGTCTTTCAGAAGGAAGACGGCTGCCTGAGCAGCTGCACTTCTTGCCTGTCAGGCAAGATGCATGAGGCATCGTTTCCTCGGGCAAGTGTGGGGCGAGCTGCTTCTCCTTTGGAGTTGGTCCACTCCGATGTTGCAGGGCCGTTGCAAGTCAGATTGTGGGGCGGAGCCCACTTCTTGTTGACATTTACTGACGACTATTCGAGGAAGACCTTCGGATACCTCATGAAGTCTAAGAATGAAGTAAGTTCCCACTTTATTACTTTTAAGAATATGGTTGAGAAACAAACTGGTTTGCCTATTAAGATACTCCGTACAGATAATGGCACGGAATATTGCAATAATGACCTTACTAGCTACCTTAAGAAGGAAGGTATCATACATCAAACCACAGTGCCTTACTGCCCCCAGCAGAATGGGGTGGCAGAGCGTGTCAATAGGACATTGTTTGAGAAGGTACACGCTATGCTGCAGGAATCTGATTTGTCTAATCGCTTTTGGGGGGAAGCTGTCATGACAGCAATTTATTTAAAAAATAGATGCCCTACCACCGCGTTATCAAGCGGTATTCCTGAGTGTGTTTGGACTGGATCTTCTGTAGATCTAAGTCATTTGCGCGTTTTTGGCTGTGTAGCTTATTCTCATATTCCTAAACAAAAACGACGAAAGCTCGATGCCAAGGCTAAACCTTATATTTTTGTAGGTTATGGTGAGAATTGTAAGGGATACAGGCTTAGTGACCCATCTGATCCTCGCGTTGTCATTTATTCTAGGAATGTTTCCTTTATTGAAAGCGAGTTTCATGTAAACCACACACAGGGGGTTGAATTTAGGAATCAAAATAATTCAATTTTATATCACAATTTAAATTCTAATGATAATGGTACTTTTAATAATAATGAGTCAAATAATTTAATTGATAATGACATTCCAAATTTATTAGAATTAAATGAGAATAACTGTGATATTAATGATAAGATTAGTGATAGGTCTAATGGATCCTCTGATGTTTCAGATGCTGACTTAACGCCACCTGCGTGGTCCCCGCTATCTGACCAGTACTGTACTGGCCAAGACAGCTCTTCCGGTGAAGGTGATGAAGTTTTTTCTCTGCCGGAACCGGAGTTTGTATGTCAAGGAGGAGAGCCGACTACATCGGAAAGTACTACCGATGCGTCTAGCTCACAGCGCCCTGTACGTAGTACCAGAGGTAAATTGCCAGAGAAATATTCTTTTTACGACCTATCTACTATGTTGGCTGAGGCTAGTTCACTGGACGATCCTACTTCCTATGAGGAGGCCATGTGTTCACCAGACAAAGAAGAATGGTGCAAGGCTATGAAATGTGAGTACGATGCTCTTATTAAAAATCATGTATGGGAGTTAGTAGATCCACCAAAGCAAGGTAACATTATTAAATGCAAATGGGTCTTCAAGAGAAAGTTTGACGCCGCGGGTACATTTAATAAGTTTAAAGCTAGACTGGTTGCTCGTGGTTTTAGCCAAAAACAGGGAATAGATTACTCTGATACTTATTCTCCTGTAGTTAGGCATTCTACATTAAGAATTTTGTTTTCTCTTGCCACAGAGCTCGATTTGCAATGTAATTGACCGAGCGAAGCGAAGGTCTCTGAGTCTACTTGGGTGAATTGGCACTTGTCCGTCCGTCCGTCCGTCCGTCCGTCCGTCTGTCGGAGCATTATAACTTCTGAATTACTGAACGCAATTACTTCAGCTTTAAATATAATATGTAAACCAATGGCCTCCCGCCGAATATGGCTTAAAAAATAATAAAAATCTTTATTTCAGGGGAGCTCTCATAGAAGCGAATGCGAAGTAAAATATTTTTTATAAAGTTACATAGGGTTGCGGTATATCATTTTAAAGATAATTAGGAATAGAGTCCAAAAATATATTTTTTTTAATTTTTCCCCCAAAATTGACGAAATGGGGGGCTTTCAAAGTGGTGATTTTCTAACGTCCAAAGATGACCTCAGAACTCTAAATTTTCTGAAACGATGAGCCTGAAACTTGATCAATTATTTCAATTATATCCTGTACTTGAACAACAAATACTAAAATTAGATAAATATTGTAAGGAAACGGAATTATTTAATTTTTAATGAGCTTCAGTATTTTTAACAGAACTTCACATTTATGTCAATAGATGGCGCCGCGAGGTTTTAGTTCGGGGCGAACCACTAGTCATATAGATGTTACTACAGCATTTTTACATAGTGAATTAGAAGAAACAATTTTTATGGAGCAGCCAAAAGGTTTTAATAACCTCAATAATAACAAAGTTTGTATGCTAAAGAAAAGCATATACGGCTTGAAACAAGCAAGCCGTGTATGGAATTCTAAAATACATAAAGTATTATGTGCAAATGGATATGAGCAGAGCAAATGCGAGCCCTGTATTTATATAAAAAGGTCTGATAAAGAATTTGTCATAATAGCTCTATATGTTGATGATTTTTATGTATTCCATAACAATTGTATAGACAATGTTTTATCATCATTACAAAAACATTTTGAAATTCAACATATAGGAGAACTTAAGAATTGCTTAGGTATAAATGTAACTAGGCAAAAAGACCTTTTAATTTTAGATCAGTCAGACTATATCAAACGTCTATTGGCTAAGTTTAAAATGAGTGAGTGTAAGCCTGTAACTACACCACTAGCTGTAAATTCCAAATTTGATAAGTCAGATAAGGAATGTTTAGATGAAGATATCTATAAGTATAGACAGCTGTTAGGTTCTTTAATGTACTTATCCGTCTGTACTAGACCTGACATATCATATGCTTGTAATCAACTTAGCCAATATAGTACGTGCTTTGATATGGATCATTGGCATGCTGCTAAACGAGTGTTAAGATATTTAGCAGGGACAATAAATTATGGCCTTTATTTCTGTAAAGGAAATAATTTAAATGTAAGTGCCTATGCAGATGCAGATTGGGCCAATGATCTATGTGATCGCAAATCTTATACAGGTTTTGTCATTAAAATGGGTGGCAACGTTGTTAATTGGGAATCTAGAAAGCAACGTTGCATAGCTTTGTCTAGTACGGAAGCTGAGTATTTGGCAATCAGCGATGTGTGCAAAGATATCTGTTTTGTTAGGAGTTTCTTGTTAGAACTTGTTAACAAAACTTTAAATGTTGTAGTATACAATGACAGCCAAAGTGCTCAGAAATTGTTACTGGTAAAGGAATACTCACATAAAAGAACAAAACATATAGATTTGCGCTACCATTTTGTTAAAGACCTTGTACAAAGAGGTTTAATAAATGTAAAGTATTTACCAACAGACAAAATGGTAGCAGATGTGTTAACAAAACCATTGAGCAGTGTTAAACATAATAATTGTGTATCTGATTTGAATCTAATGTGTATTAACTAGCTGTTATGTGTTTTTTTTATAGGGCTTTGCAGTTTTTTATGTGTGTTTATTGTTCTGTACATATAAGATCTGTTCATCATGTTAGATAGAGTCGTCTCTTAGTAGTAGAGTTAACTTTATCTGATGTAGAGCATAAGGAGGAGTGTTAGAAATGTATTATTTGTCTATGCTCTACCTCAGACTCTTTGACTTAAGACACAATTGACATTGACAAGCCTCCTGTCAAATCTTTACTTTTTTTATTCCTAATTTGACTGTCTTGTGTGTTTGTGCCGTCTCTATTTGTATTAGATAACTAAATTATGTAATAGTTTATTTTATCGAGTTATAATAATTTAATCCATTGACGCTGATGTCTGTGTATTTATTTCATGAAGAAATAAAACGACATAATAGTATCTCACGCTTTTATTTCGATTCTCTTCTGCGACGACACGTGCAATCCACTGCAGCAACCAACACTCTGTCTAACACTATCGTGGACTTTTAGAACGTTTTGAGAGGAAAAATTCCACTATAGTACATTGTTTTCGTGTAACTATTACTATTTACGCAGCGCACGCCGCGGAAGCTCTCAGATGAGAGGATTTTTTTCTGACTTCATGCACATTATTGCAATTTCCGTAGGGATCTCTAATTTAAAAAAAATATTGCTTAGGTTACTCGTTGATAAAGTAGCTTTCTATATGTGAAAGAATTTTTAAAATCGGTGGAGTAGTTTTTGAGTTTATCCATTACAAACCAACAAACAAACAAATACAGAAGTGAGAAGATGCTGTCAAAATAAAATTCCAGACCATTGAGAGTGGGACGTTAATGACTAGGTAAAGTGATGCATGCCCTTCTAGTAGAAGTTAGAAGGCACCCTAGCATACGAGTAATTTCAGTAAGTAATTTTAGTTTCAGTGGATAAAAAATTTATGAAGAGTCACGCAAGATCTCGAACTGAAAACCACTGAAGTAACAAGTATATTATAGCTTGGTAGTTATTTTCTGTAGGTAATAAATGTGTTTTCAATAAACTTAAGTAGGTAGGTAAATGTTTTAAAATCGATGCTAATTGCTAAGTAAACAAATATGATGTTACGTAGGTAGATAGGTACTTAGGTCGTGAAAGGATGTGCCGAGGATATCGGCTAGTCGTTAGTCCTTGACTTGGCAAGTTGGCAATAAACATTAAACACTTCAAGTGTAGGTTTACATTAGGTAGGTATTAGGACTTCATCAAAATTTTGCGACTTTTGGAAGCTTTTAATTTCACAACTGTAGGTACCTACTCTACCTATGTAAATTGATCCAAAAGTTGAAGGTATTGTGCTGTTGTAGTCTTTTCCTAATCTTTTGGTTCCTGAAATACGATTCGAGTAATTTTTAGGATTCCGTATCTACCTCAAGAGGCAAAAGAGAAAAAACCCTTAAAGGCTTACAGGATCACTTCGTTGTCCGTCTGTCAACCAGCTTTTTCTCGGGAATGCGTTATCTATTTATGTATATCACGTTAATACCAAATACTTGGGTCTACGGTTCCTTGGAGCTGTAAATAAAATCAAGCTTCTACTCGAAAGTCAACGCAACAAAAGATACAGCCGTTTATGCCGCATATTTTGTCATTCGGCAATAATTCAAAATCTATAAGGTAATTCCCGTTGACCTAGAATCATGAAATTTGGCTAGAAGTAGGTAATTAACTAGTGGTTCGCCCCAAACTGAGACCTCGCGGTATCCATAAGATAGTATTAACTAGTTATATACCTAATGCGCGCTCATCTTTACGTTCATAGACGTCAGTTCTATCAGTATTTTAGACTAAGATTTTTTTATTTAAACGAATAACTTCACAATGATGTCAATAGATGGCGCTCTGTAAGTTCTGTTAAAAATACTGAAGCTCATTAAAAATTAAATAATTTCGTTTCCTTATAATATTTATCTAATTTTAGTATTTGTTGTTCAATAGGATATAATTCAAATAATTTTCAGTTTTCAATTCAGTTCAAAAGTTTCAGCCTTTCAGAAAATTGAGAGTTCTGAGGTCAAGTTTGGACCAAACTTTCGTCAATTTTAGGGGAAAACAAAAAAATTTTTTTTGGTCTTTCCTAATTATCTTTAAAATGATATACCGCAACCCTATGTAACACTTTAAACAATATTTTACTTCGCATTCGTTTCTTTGAGAGCCCCCCTGAAATAAAGATTTTTATAACTTTTTAAGCCATATTCGGCTGGCGGCCATCGGTTTACATATTATTTAAATGTATAGTAATTACTTTAAATTTAATTATTTAAATTTAAAGTAATTACGTTCTGTAATTCAGAAGTTATAAGGCTCTGACAGACGGACGGACGGACTCAAGTAGACTCAGACCTTCGCTTCGCTCGGTCAATAAATATTATAATTATCTACCAGATTACATTTCTATGAATCACACAGGATATACAAGTGATCACATAGCAACAAAATTGAATTAACTAAGTAATTTAGTACAAGTTACGTAACGACAAGTTCTTCCAAAACGTTATACGGAGCTGGTGAGATTCTTCACGCGCTATGACTAAATGATATTGACCATAATATGTTGCGACAGTCTTCGCACATTTACCTACCTATTTCAAATGGAAGAACTTGATTTTATTCCGATAAGTAGGTAGGTATGAGCTAGCGCATGGCTGCGATATCACCTAGCGGTCAAAGCCAGTCAGGTGGCGAGGTGTTGCAGACTGCAGTTTTTTCTACGCGGTATCATCCGCGCTGCTCTAATAGGTAGGTACTATTCACTTGGCACCTATGGAAAGTTGTAGCCACGACCGAAGCCTCCCACCAGACCAGACAAGAAACAATTACTTAAAAATCCCATCTGCTTAAGAGTCAGACCTATGGGTCGCTGAGCGGTCCGCCGCGGCCTCCTAGGTAGATATGTACCTATTTATCTACGTACCCACTTCATAGTTGGAGGCCTTTCAGATGGTCTCTAAAAATTGGTGGTGGTCGTTTCGGTTGCAGAATTCGGTAGGGTAGGTAGGTAAGTTGTAAGTACATAGATACTTTTACTTTACTTAGGTAGGTATCTACTTTTTGTTTGCATTTATTTACTCGGAACTCTTCGCCTCCGTCTTCTAATGTTACCGCGGGCCTCATTCAGTGAAGTCTTCCCGGGCCTCCGTCGAGCTTAATATCTATTCCGCTGTTAAAAAACAAAGAGTTCCCAAGAGATTTTTGGAAACCTAACTCCACGCTGACGAGGTGTCGAGCATTATCTAGTTTGAAATCGGGCGATGATCTACACATTTGAAACGCATAGAAGTGGCATAGTGATCTAGTTGGTAAAGCCTGACGCCTGATATGGCGGAAGGTGCCTTTGTGGCCACGTTCGCGCACTTCCGTACATTGTAGCTGGGAATGGTGTCGTGACTGACTTGCGACACTGCTGTCTTGTTTCTGAATGAGTAAATACCTACCTATTCGAATTTACCAGACTAAAAGGCAAAGGCTAGTCGCCTTCTAAACGTTGTTATGCGCTTCGTCTCAAGTTGCCTGCAATCTATAGGTTAATTTAGATACAATCTATTTTTATTGGTTAATTTGAGTTGGATCACAGAATTTAAAATGATGTAGGTCTGGACTAGGTAGGTAGGTGGAATATTTTGATGGGTTTGTACGGGAGCAGGTGATATGGCTCGACCGTAGCAAAGGATGATCATCCTACCGAGCGGGTGTTGTGCTCGGGGACCACTGGTCCGACCGTTCATCGTTGGAGGTCGTATATAGGCGTAATTCAGAGAACGCTTCGTTAGCGTGAGTTAGGCTCTTCGTGTTCATCGTGCGCTACTAGTAATGCCATCTAGTGGATTATGTGCGGACTGCGAAGTCCGCTACATCACTCCCCTTCGAGTCCGGAGGTCGTCAGCATGCAGATGGCGTTGCAAGCATCAGCTGGAGAAGTGGCGTCGTGTAACAACCAGAATAGTGGCGTTGTAGGCTCATACTACCCTGAGGCTGCGTGACCCACTTGTGCGGCTGGTACTGGCGTTGACGGGCTGTGTACTGCTGATATGCTGTGAGTATCGACTGAGCTGGCCGCCGAGCGTGTGGCTCTGTGAACGGCTGTGCTGCGTTGCGTGATGTTGCTGTTGGGCCGGAACATCGGTCGGCTGTGCAGTGTTGCGTGATGTTGCTGTTGTGCCGGAACATCGGTCGGCTGTGCCGCGTTGCGTGATGTTGCTGTTGTGCCGGAACATCGGTCGGCTGTGCTGTGTTTCCTAAGGCTGCGTTGTATTGCTTGTTGCTTGTTGCTTTGCTGCTTGTTTGTTGCTGTTTGTTTGTTGATATCATTTCCTTGCCTCCTGGTAATTCCCGTTCCCTTAAGGTAAAGTAAGGTACCGGTAAAGGTTGTGCGAAGGTATTCGACGGGCAGGCGATGCGCTGGATTTCGTAAGTATTCGTAAGTATGATATTATGTATCCATAGTACCCCCCTTCAAGCGAAGCGTACTACATTTTTCACGACTCGACCGCTTCTCGTGACGTAAGGACGGGGTGCAGGTGCCGGTGTTGTTTGCAGCAAAAAGCTTGTAGGTGCTTGCAGTCTTCCTTTTCGTCTTTGTTGTAGCAGCCCAAACGGATATGTCTGCACCAGTGTCCACGAGGAACCGTTCGTTACTGACTCGATCGTGAACGCATAGGCGTTTGCTGTTGCTGGGGACACCGACGTCCGCCACCGTCGGTGTCGAAGTTAGTTTTCCGCTGGCTTGTCGGGGTCACCAGCGGCGACAAAGCGGCGACAAAGTTGTGAGCGTCAGGATAGCTGGACCACACTAGTCACTCTTGGTAAATTATATCATGATAGCCTCTTTAGTCGTAGGTAAATGCAAGGCACACCATCGCCCATCCTGTGGTTTCGGTGATACCAGCCTCAGAATCTAGGTTATTATCAACATAGTTAATCATACCAATATTAACTAAAAATGCGAAAGTGTGTTTGTTGGTTTGTCCTTTAATCACGCCGCAACGGAGCAACTGACTGACGTGATGTGGCATGGGTATAGTTCAGGACCTGGAGAGTGTCATAGGCTACTTTTTATCCCGGAAAATTGGAGTTCCCGCGGGAATAAAAACCTTATACACCACGCGGACATCAGCAGCCTTATTATACTGGTTCAATGTGATGAGAATAATATTTGGTGGGTATTGAACAAATTGACAGGATTCCAACTCAATACCTGTCAGTATACAGCTACCTACTGCTCTTCCTACCCCACAGAACATGCAATCAACTTTCTTCTGTGGTGCTTGCACACAGAGAGAGAACAGGGAATACCAGAATTGGTGATAGATAGATAGTTAACTGCGCTACTTACTAAGTGTAAATTGGCTTACTGGCATTTTCATTAGCAGTCTGACAATCAAGGTACCTACATCCGCCAATGTGTAGTTACGTAGGTACAGACTGTACCATATAGGTACCTCCATGCGATGCGGTTACCATACTTTTAGGATAGGTTACATGTAGGTAATTAATAAAAGCACCAAATCCAATTCTTTGACATTTTATTTACAATATATTAATATTCTCTGTATTTCTGTATTTAATCTGTGTTACATTGCTCACAATCAGTTCAGGCACTGTGCACACACATCCGTCAAAACGCCACACAGAACATTTATAGTTACAACACAACAATATAATTTGTATTACACATTCAAGACCTCACTTTTTCAAAAAAAATCTAGATAAAAATACAAACTTAACGGCTTTTGTCGGAGGGAGATCGCCCGCATGATAAATATCGTAAACTTGGCTTTCAATATAGGCTCCAGATAGGTTCATAAATGATCGCGCTCGATAGGCTCGATATAATAATAGTAACATTAAAACTTCAAATAAGCATATCAGTAATAATTATTACACAGCAAAATAATACAATTTTTTAAAGACGGTTGTAACAGGCGGAAACTGCGCGACAAGACTTTAGTCTGAAAGCGCGCGTATTGTGTATTATTTGTATGAAACACGTCACATTATTAGCAGACCAGATCGCCGTTTGAAAGCTGTTACACAGTTCCCTATAAAAGCTTTTTTTTTAAAATCGCGCTTTGTTTGTTTCATCTTGCAATATTATCCAGGAAGCTAGGTTTTTCATTCATGAATGTTATGTTATCTCTTCACGGCACATTCGTGTAGCAGATTTTGAGCAAACCTGGATCCTGGAATCAGAGCTTATTTGGAAAACCTAAATCCTGTCATATTCTATTCATTTACTGAATATTGGTTGGAACGTATGAGACTTCCGCATTCATTATGTAACCTACTAGCCAAATCAACATTAGCCAGTTTTACACAAAAACAAATCAGCCCCCCGATTGTCGTACATACCTAAACGTATGAGAATGGATACACGAAATTGAGCTCTAATTCAATGCAATTATGGTTTATTTTACTTTGACGCCGAACTTTGACGATTTGATCGGCAATTCTTACACAATCGCACATCAGATAGAACACTATTGTTAATAAAATATGACAACATATTTGACATGGACGTTGTAAAAATACGAAGTTCCACAAAAATCTCTATTACTTATTAAAGATAACGTGTAGAATTCGGTTTAGTAAACACTAAGTTAATTAAGAAAAAGTGAGGACGTTCAGTAAGCGAGACAACTTTGTAATTTAAAATTGAAATAGTAAATGCCCCACAGAATTTTAAACTACAAACTCGTAAGATGCTCTTGAACCAAACTTGATTTATTTTTTAACAACAAATATTGTGGCCAATTCTGTATAACACAATCTCTTAACTAAACTAATATGACAGCTTTAAATTTAGTTCTGTCCCTTTCGGCAGGGAATATTATGAAAGGGTTAGCAATATTTTTAATGCTGTCGTTTTAGTTTATTTTAGAAATTGTGCACTACAGAATCAGCCCGATTATCTAACGATTAACACAAAATGGGAACACCAAAGTTTATATTATTAACTATAATTATATATAACATTATTATTAATAAACGTGGAATAGCAACAGATTATTTGAAAACATACATTACTTTAAATCTACGAGTACATAATAATAGGGATAAACTACCCTAGATCTACAAAGTATATAAAAATAATAATTGAATGGTCCTATAAATTAGTTGAAATATTCCGCGTTTAAGAATAACGTAGTTCGTCTCATTTATAAAAATAAACTTTTACACTTAGGCTATGATACATAGAGCGCATTTTTAGACGGTACTTGTATCTGAGAAAAGTCAAAGTGCGCTCTATATATATTTTAGCCTAACACTTTGGACGAGAAATAAAAGGCCTTGGCGCAACACACATCTATATATTTTAGTACAGTTGAGTGGAGCCGAGGCGCAATGTCTTTTCTTATAACAACCCAAACTCTGCTTAATTCACTTTGGGATAGCGGCGCGCGGCAATTTTAAGCGCGTCGTTTAAATCTTCTCCCTATATTGTATAGTTTTCATTATAATAAATTCAATTTTATATTAAAATAAATGATTTAAGTTTTTATAAAAAAGACGTTGTACCCCGGATCCATAATACTTTGTCAGTGTACATTGCGCTTTAAACACAACGCGCGAATGGAAACGTTACCATAGCACGTTCAAGAAACGTCCTGTCCGTCACGCGCCCCGTCGCAGCCGTTGCGTTTTGTTTGTCCAGGCCTTAATGCTGAGATCTATACAGCGTACTTTGACTTAGAGTTAAAACGAGACGGACTTATGTGAGTAACATAAATCTGTCTCGTTTTAACCATGTCTTAAGTCTAAGCAAAGTCAAACTTCGCTCTATAGATCTTTAGGAAACCATAGTTGGGGCTATATTGTTCATAAAACATAATTTTAGCTATCATTATAGTGGCAAATCTAATCGGTGCAGTTTATAAACTATTTCATACTTATTTAAGTACATGTTAGGATACCTTTTTTTAATAATTTCACAATACATTAATTTATTTCTCGAAGAAGAATTTGTTAATGTTTCTAATATTAAAATTTATTTAATTCTTGATAATATAGCCCCTTCGATTGTTCCAATCCTAATGGAAAAGTCATACAAATGAATATTTTTTCCTTGGTTTATAAAGATTTTTTGCTTTCGATGATTTTATTTTTTTTAGAATTTTTGTTAAACTCTTTTTATGGCCGGCATTTGCCGCTATTAACTTTGAGATCCGGCGACTTGCTGTCACCATTTTTTTTTATTATTAATAAGTAGGTATGTAGTTAAAAAAAGAAGTCGCATTTCACTACACCTACTAAATATTAAGACAAATATTGCACTACACCTTATTTTACAATTTTATTGTCCTAATTTCCATATTTTTCTAATGCAATATTAACCTTGAATTATAAAAAAGTCGAAGCGATTAAAAAAATATTACTCATGTCGCAATTAGAAAAATATTACTTGATCTTTATCTATTTTCTTTTGATTTTTTGTTCCTTTATTCATCAAATGCATTATTTAGTCAAACATTTCATGAAGTCAAATATACTACATAATTATTTACAACCAATATGTATTTTACATTTCCCCTTATAAAAAGTTACATTTCCTAATCAGCGAATTACAGCATGTAGTTGTACGTGTATATCGAATGTGACGATTCTAGTTAATATTTTAAAAAGACGAAAGTACCTACCGGTTTTCATCAATACCGAATAAACACCAATCAGTCTTGGCATCGTTTTACTAACACTTCAATATAAACCTTTTCAAGTATCAAAGCGTTAGTAGCTAATGGTACTAAGTACACTACCTCTAAAATTTATTTACTATTCAGCAACGAACATAATGGACAAGGATACCATTCTATTTAGACATGTCCACGAATGTATAGATAATTATTAGATAAAGATGGTTCGAAAAATCCAAATACCTTCTTACATACCTTCGCTAGGTATATAAGATGGTATTCCTTCAAATTAAGTGCGTACGCCACCTATATAGCTTCGAGGACCTGTCAATTTAGTTATGAAATTGTGTCCAACAAAATAAGCACCATTTGTAGGTACCAAAGCTTTGAAGCTTGAAAAGATTTATTTTGAAAGGTAGTATTTAAAATATACCAATATTGATGAATAATGGTAAATATCATACTGGTATCACGCCTTTCCCAATTAGTTATCTGCTTCAGAAGAGGATCTAAATAGAAAATATTCGGATATGATCCGTCGGTGGGATTCATGATCCTCGTGATTTAGAATCAAATAATACCCAGAGGAACTTATCAACTTTTTATAAATGCGAGTAGCGAAATGCAACTTCAAATAACACCCGCCCTAGGTTATTTTGAAATCATAGCAAGGGATATTTAATGGACTCTTTTATGGCGTTTCGAATCGCTTACGCGAAACGCTTCTGCAAAACGCTCTCTATTAAAGAGCTCTTAGAAATCCATATTCAAGTTTACGGCAGTTCTGAAAAATTTAGCAACCCTGGTGGCAAGATTTCTACCGACTTTCTAGAAGACTATAAAATATTTCGCATCAATTTGTCAAAGGCATGCATGTATCATTCAACATCAGCAACGAAATCTTATACAGTTACAAGAAACTGAGAAACATAATATTTTATATTTGCCTTTATGTTCCTAAGCATATGACAAGTTGAAAATATGGAACGTCTAGCAAACAATAATTATAATAGTTTAGTAGAGTCAGCATGAATTTGTTTAGTGTAGTTGGCAACAAAACTTTAAATATATATAATGGTTGCAACTATTTTTTTGTATTGAGCGAGAACATAAAATGCGTTTTTCTCACACACCCTTCATAACCTTAAATAAAACACACTAAATCTAACGATAATATTACCTTAGCGGACGTCCATTTTACGACACATTGATTTACGTGCAATTTGAGAATGCAAAGTTAAGGCATTTCGAATTCACAAACAAATAAATTACGGTTTATTTAAATTTTACGAAACCGCGTTGGTCCTAAAGTTTCCTGGCTGAAACAACTTTCTTGTGTCTCACTGCTACACATTGCACATAAAGCTTTCAAATACAAACATTTAACATTGGTATAACATTTCCGTACAAGAGAAGACTAAGAAATTATGTACATACCTACCAAATTCATGAATGATGATGCTGCAGCAGCAATTTAACAATTTTAATGTATTCGATGCACAAAATATTTCGCCAGTCACTATAGAGATTAGAGCCATGTGACGCATACATTATTTTCTCTAGGCTCCTTAGGATACGCTCCACCAACTGGGTATTTGACAAATAGTCAAATCAGCAACTTATTTTCAAACGTCAAAACGCGTCCTAAGTACCTGTAGAATTAATATTAAAATTTTACCTTCAAATAAAATTTCTATTATGTTTCCTAAGACGTCCGAAGTCCATTATGAAGAGTACATCGCCTTTTCCACGCTTTTCCGCTAGATGTCGCTGATTTTCCGTCACGTGACCCGCGCCAAAACGCCCCCAACGGCATTTCTGTGAACTAACCAACAAAAACCAAAGCAAGCCGCCATGTTCCGCCATTGTTCGATTCATAATGATGACGTGTTTATAGAATGGTAGCACCAGGAAGACATTATCTGGACTTCGGACGTCTTAGGAAACATAATAGAAATTTTATTTGAAGGTAAAATTTTAATATTATGTGTTCCGTTTGACGTCCGAAGTCCATTATGAAGAGACCTGTTTGTTATCTCCTGGTGGCTTGCGTAAAAGAAAAAACGCAACAATGTGATGCATTTTTACTACATGTTAATTACCAATAGTAGATAATATATAGACATTAAAATATGAGAAACATATTAAATTCAAAATAAATCTGTTACGATTTCACAACAACTAGTACTAAGTATAGTAAAATTACCAGTTAAAACAGTAATAATCACATAAATATTATCATTGACTACGATGAATAATTAATTGTAATTAAAAATCAGACAATTAATCATAAAATTTAACTCGATACCGAAAAATATTGAGAAAGAGACTTTGTTGATACCGCACTATTTGCGTTACAATTTCCATCTATTTCTTTATGATAGTATTTTGTAATGTATTCTCATGCCGCCAATTTGCTTTAGACAGAATATCATTTATGGGATAGTTTTCAACCCAATTTAAGGAGGACACCGCGGATCTAAAGCTGCCGGGTGTAGCCTCAATGCCAGCTTCTGATAAAAGCTTCTTAACCCAACCACCAATAATAGTTGGGCTAGCTGGCCTGTATGGTTCTCGAGTGGTAATAAATAAATTGGCCATAGAACCTCTAACATTTTTTGTTACAGCTAATAAAGTTCTGAGCCAAAACAGTGGATTAGTATTGTCATTAGGAGAAGCCGTAAATTTCCAGCTTGATTGCTGAAACGTAGCCGAATCTGTTTTGGAACCAAAAACAGGATGCAAAGTTATAAAACTACCTCCACCTATAAAATGTTTAGGATCACAATGTAAAAGTGTAAGGTCATGAACACGACGGCTAGATGACAATAAAAGAATTGTGGCAGTACGCCTATATACTTCATACAAATTATTTATGTTTGGGTTTGATTCCCGTAAGTACTTAATGACTATCCTTGCATCCCATATAGGAAGCTTGGGGGACATTGGTCTAGCTAAAGATACGGCTTTTAGGATATGTTTGACTAAATTATTTGATGAAATATTAACATTAGAAATTGTCTCGCAAATATAAGCTATCGCTGACTTATGTACAAGAATGGTACGGTAAGCTAAATTCTCTGTTAACAACAGTCTTGCTAAATATCTAGCTACATTATTTGGTAAGGGACGTCGAAAGTCAATGTTATTTAATAAACACCATTCCGACCATTTTTTCCAAATGGGGGCATAGGTTGTAAGTGTAGATGCTCTCCAGCACGATAACAGAAGCTCCTTCTCTTAATGTGACCAGCATTCCGTCAACGTGTCCCACCCAAAATGAGCCAAGCTTCTAAATTCAGGCACTTGATATGAGCTGGTGGTCGCTCCGTCGCCGTGTCGATGAGTATTTTGTCCAGGTCTCGTGTCTTGACTGGACGCGATAATAGCACGGCTTTTCTGGTCTGGTCTGGGCGCCAAAAAGGCTTCTTCCACTTGGCTGCTATTATTATGTACCTGCCTACTGCTCAGTTGAGGTGTTGCAGGACGCGTGGAAGTAGTGCGGGCGGAGGGAAGATCCACGCTAGGTCGTGTATCCAACACCTGCTGAACGCGTCGTGAAAGCAGGCGTTCGAGTCGGATAAGTCTAGAGTAGCATAACTGTAAACTACGTGAGCCCTTTGAGACGCGAACACATCTATGTCTGGAATTCCCCATAGATTGAAAATGTTTACAGTTGCTCCTGCTAGTAGGTGCCACTCCGAGCCTGCGCGATTGCGCGAGAGGTTGTCGGCTTCGGTATTGTACACTCCCGGGAGGTGGTGAGGGAGGAGTACAATATTGAGGCTGTCCGTCAGAGTGTAAAGCTCCTTTGTCAATTCTAGAAGTCTGGTTGTCGCTCTGTAAGACCACTGTTCAATTCTTGAGTACTGAGGCCTCGGTTGAAATAGCAGCAATCACAGCGTGCGTTTCTTTCAAGTTGCAATGGAATTTGCTGTCGTCGGCTCCACGAGCCTGTTAATCTGCTGTTGTTCACAAGAGCTCCCCATTGTATATCTGATGCATCCGTGATGACGTAATTCGTGGGATTCCTCTCTGGGTGAATTGGAGTCGTCCGCATCAGATTTTCTAGCCACCATTCCAGTTCGACACGCACCTCTGCCGGAAAGCGTTGGGGTCTGCGAGGATATTTGCGCAGACAATTGCTGTGTCGTTGAATGGTTCGGCAATGCAACCTTCCCCGGTGGGTGATGAAGGTTGCGAAGTTGAGAAACCCTAAGAGGCTTTGCGCCTGCTTGAGGGTCCAACTGCCGGTTGCTAGAAGCGAAGTTGAAAAACCCTAAGAGGCTTTGCGCCTGCTTGAGGGTCCAACTGCCGGTTGCTAGAAGAGACATGAGACTCTGACGAACTTTTGTTATCTTGTCTGGGGGTAGGGACTTGATGTTGTGGTGTGTGTCCCAATTTACTCCCAAGTACTCGACCGATCTCGTCGGTTTTGTGATCGATTTCTCGAAATTGAGACACCAACCTAGGTCTGTTAAGAATTTGACAGCCAGTAGGACGTGAGCTTTCAGAATTTTCTTGGATTGATGGACTATGAGAAAATCGTCCAAGTACACCACTAGGCGAAGGCCTTTGTCGCGTAATACTTGGGCAGTCCAATTTGTCACAGAGGCGAACATTCTCGGTGCGGCCGCCAGACCGAATGGTAGGCCTGTCATTTGCAGCAACCGACCTTTGTAACTGACCCGCAAATAACGTCGTCCTTATTGGGATATGAGCTTGACCATCCAGTCGCCCGCTTGTAGAAACCTTAGCATTCGATGGTGATGAAAAAGACGAAAATGTTTCGGTATCATGTATCGGTTCAGAGCCTTAAAATTGAAAATAACTCTGTTCTTTCCATTGTTTTTGGGTATTATGAAAACTTGGGAAATGAATGACGCAGTTAGCGGGGCTGGTTCTAATACCTGATTTTGGATCATCTCTAAAATTTCTGCGGTCATGCTGTGGGAGGTTGGAGTTTGATACTCCGTCAGAACATCCATCGTTGGCAGAACCAAAGTAGGGGTTTGATTGAAAGGAAATCGGGCGTCCGATATAAGTTTTAAAATAGTCTTGGGTGGATTGAAACGCACCCACTTGTCTCGATAATGTTTGAGACAACCGCCCGAAAACTTTTTCGAGTCATTTTCTCGAATTTCTACTTTTGAAACTGTTTCCCTTTTGCCCCCCCTTTTTCTTTCTATCAGAGGAGTCCAAATTTCCCTTCCTATCCTTACCCTGCTTGGCTTTGCCTTTGTCGAGAGCGAAAAGTATTTTCCCGTGATGTGGATGGTAATGAGGATTTTGGACGTACCTGTGAATGCGAAGGCATTGGAACGCTTTGCTTTTGTAGGTTATCAAATACCTCCCAAGTTTTTGTAAATATTGTGACAAATCGGGTGGACTGAAAATATATTCTGAAGATGCGGGTATTTTATCTAAATCCTCACGAATGTACTTTCCTTTTAAACTCTCTAAAAGTTGCTTAATTTTTCTTTATATATTTATTTATTTTAGGACACCCAACAGGTTATAATTCATTAACAAGGCGCTTACGCCGTAATTCTACTATTTCCGCACGTTTTCCACATATAATCTGCAGAATGTCATGTGAAATACTCTTATAGTTTGAATCGCTGCCAAATAGCTGCTTTCCGAGGAATCAAACACGATCCGGGTTAGCCTTTGGAACGGACGGTTCTTTTATTGATACAATCAATTCGGAAATAGCATTAATTTTTTCCTGGGAGCTGTAAAAAGGGATCTTGTTACACGCTAGTAGTTGCCTCAGTAGGGGAAACGTGAGGCCTAGTAGGAGAAACGTGGGGCTTAGTATGCGAAACGTGAGGCCTAGTAGTCGAACTCAAAATATCAAAATTCAAAAATATTATTATTGACTCACCAATTGTTGAGAATTCAAACCTCCGTTCCAACTCGCCCGAGTCAGAAAGTGAGCGCCTGCGGTGCCCCGAGCGGCTGCGCCGCCTTTTCGGTGGCAGCGGCGCTTCTTCTGATGACGAATCTTCACTCCTACTCGACGACGACGAATTTTCGGACCGAACTACTTTGTCGGCCTCTAATGGCACGGGATTCTCATCCATTTTGCACAAATTTAATTAATTCGTAACGGAAAATCTATTTAATAAGTAAAATAATCTACTCAAATTATAAAACTTTCTACTTCTATCTCAAAAGTTTTAAATTAATTCTAACGGTCTTGCGTTGTTGAAAAACGACGCAACAATGGCGGAACATGGCGGCTTGCTTTGGTTTTTGTTGGTTAGTTCACAGAAATGCCGTTGGGGGCGTTTTGGCGCGGGTCACGTGACGGAAAATCAGCGACATCTAGCGGAAAAGCGTGGAAAAGGCGATGTACTCTTCATAATGGACTTCGGACGTCAAACGGAACACATAATATGAAATTCTGAAATGTGACGTCATTAAAGTTCGACGCAATTTTTTACTTTGATCGATTGTTTAAAATGTTTATTCAACATAAAACTATCAGAGGACGTGGACGTGGACTTTTGGGACATCCTCTATGTAATAATCACTAAAAAATAATTTAGTTGAATAGTAGTCAAATACCCAATTGTATAGATCCCTATGTACGACGCACTTAATTGTCGATTTCGAACAAAATAATTGCTAGCTGCAACTCGGATTTGCACATAACTCAATGGCCAGTATCTTCTTATACACAATTTTTGTCGAAGTTTGTTGTTTAAATTAAATGGCCATAATACGCGAAAGGACAGCGAGTGACAATAGAAAACAGCTCTTATGTAATTGCTCAATAAGGTCGGTTTTTGTTGTGTGACGATCACGTAAGTCTGCAAGACGGCAGCCGGCCGCAGGAGGAATGCCAGCGCCTCTTGCACTGGGTTGACTCTGCGTCCGACAGCTCTGCGGTAGATAGCGTTCGGGAGCCGCCGTCGCCTAATTCTGTAACATAAACAAACTCATAACACTGGGAAATATAGTATTAACATATGCGAGCTTTCTTGCATTCAACACGAGCTAAAATATATAAACCGAAAGCTGCAGAAGCCTGTGTTTAGTACGAGTTTCCACAACAACGTTTAAAGATTTCGAGTGTCTAAGCGCTGTAATGTAACGTCAGAGTAAAATTCCGATATGTTAAATTTAGAGTTCGTTCATCGATTTAAAACCGGCGCCGCAAATGAAAACTATGTGAAATATTAATGCGTAGTACAAAATTTAGATTATTAAAGATGACGCCGAATTGATGTGATAACGAATAACATAGCATTACATTTTAATAGGTATCTGCGGAAAGCGGGAGAGCGGCAAACACCCTCGCGTCCCGTTTATTTCATGCCAGGGTATAAGATAAGATAAGATAAGATAAGACCCGATAAGATAAGATAAGACAAGCCTTTATTGTCAATTTTACAAGATCTTAACTTAGAATTTCAATTTATATTAAAAAGTGTGTTCATTTAGTACTTAAGTTATAAATATGTAGTAAAAATACACCGATAATTATAATTGTCTTGCTTCCTAGCAAAGGCCTCCTCTAGGCGTTTTAATATTTCACGGTCGTGAGCTTTCCTTTTCCACTGTGTTCCAAGGTATAGGACTTTATTTTTATTCTAGCGGCACAATCATGAACGTCAGAAATTCAAGACGGCGTTAATGTGCATTTTACTATCTTAACCAGATGCTATAGAATTACAGTTAGCATTCTATCATTTTCTCTTGAGTGACTTATTATAAAATGAAAAGAGATAAACCTATATTTATTATCCTATTAGAATCTGGATTGGGTTAGGTACACTTTGAAATATTCGAAATCTATCAACGTTGTCGAGATGTACAAACTTGATCTAAGGGTTCTGAACTATTTATTTGTTCAGTGTTTAAAGCGGTCAGGTTCAGTTTCAGGAACACTAAAACATTATTTATGTATTATTATAAATTGGATAGCTAAAGGCAATTCGGTAAGAACGTAACTATAAGTTTTAAATAAAAGCAACTCGTTTAGTGGTAAGTTGGTCGCATGTTAGTGACATGTTAATTTAGCATTTTATTAATCAAGGACTTCGAAAAGCGGTCTTGGGGCACACGAAACTTTGAAGTAAAACTTATTTAGCGCGAATTGAGACATCTTTTCTCGGATTAAGAGACTAAGTGTACGGGCACGAAATTAGAGGCGGCGGGGCGACGGCGGCAGCGTACTCGTACGTCGTCGTACTCATTTGAAAACTTTATTCACGCCTGGGAATTGTATAAAACCGCAAAATTTGTCTGGCGATTTGCAGGTATTATTGAAATTACTCAATAAACACGTGATTAAAATTTCAGATTGCCAAAAGTATATTTTTTGGTAGTAAGTACTTTACTTATAACCGACAAATACATCTGGTTTTTTTCTTGTGGGAAAAAAAACCAAATACCAAAATAATTTTTTGTTTTTTTTTTGCAAATGTTATATGCTGCGCAGTAGCGAAATAACCGCAAACGCTCTACCAGACTGGCAGGACTAGATTCCCGAAATTCGCCGCCAGCTCTCGGACCACATCGCCCCGATGTCAGCGTCGCTCGGCCGTCGCTAGTTTCGTGCCTAACGCCTAACGATCAAACGTTAGGCGTTAGGCGTTAGGCGTTAGACGACCTCCATGGCGCAGTGTGTAGTGTTGTTGCCTTAACGTGCGGAAGGTCCCGGGTTCGATCCCCGGCAGGGTCAATTTGGGATATTGTAATTTCTGAATTTTCCCTGGTCTGGCCTGGTGGGAGGCTTCGGCCGTGGCTTGTTACCACCCTACCGGCGAAGACGAGCCGCCAAGCGATTTAGCGTTCCGGTACGATGCCGTGTAGAAACCGAAGGGGTATGGGTTTAATACAACTGCCATGCCCCTAACAGGTTAGCCCGCTACCATCTTAGACCGCATCATCACTTACCATCAGGTGAGATCGCAGTCAAGGGCTAGTTTGTAGTGGATAAAAAAAAATGCGTTACTTCCGCCGACAGTGGCCGCCAAACAGAACGCTGTTATGACGCCATCGCTGTTGAGAAGCGTTATAAAGCATCGAGGGCGTTTAGAATAGTTAGTATATAATATAGTAGTATTATTATATTATAAAAAATACTTTACGCCCACTTAACTTTATACACTGGAATTTCACGCACGTTTAGTTTTACTTCAACCGCGAGTTAAGATTACACGCACTAGAGAATATTTTTTCTATTTCGTCATCACTTTCATGCTACGAACCTAGCTCATAGAGAAAATACGAGCTCGAACTTGACCCACTTTGCGAAATTCACCAGGCTCTGCAAATTATTATATCATCTATAGTAATGAATAAACATTCCAATTCTTAGATTAGTCATATTATATTATTATAAAGTGCCTATGATATTGCCGTGCATATGTATTATATATGTACACTCGCATAGGACAATCACAAAGTGCACTCAATCAGCGTTTTTAGTAATATTTTTTGTACTAGCTGATGCGCGCGACTTCGTCGGCGTGGATTAAGATTTTTAAATTACCACGGGAACTCCTTGATTTTCCGGGATACAAATAGCCTATGTCATTCTCCAGGTCCCATGCAAAAATCAAGTCGATCCTTGCTCTATTGCGGCTAGATTGAAGAACAATCCAACAAACAAACACATTTTCGCATTTATAATATTATTAGTATGAAATTATTTTCATGACAAGTACAGAATGGTTAAATGAATGATTCAAAGTTATGTCGCATTATTATTCGTGGATTAGTTAACAATTGATTCACAAGGAGGATGATACGTCATACTAAATATAAAAATATGACTAATTTCGAACAAGGAAAATTTTCGGTTGTACGCAGTATGCGCCAGCTATCGTGTATATGATTCTTAGATTGTTCGGTTTTCGAGCATTATGTCTAGGTCGAAGGGGCCGTTTTAATTCGTCCATCGTGGCTAGTTGTAATAAAGGCGATCGAACAGAATGTTGGATAGAAACTACATCAAAATTAACTGGTCTCATTTACACCGAAAAATATCGCAACTTCCAGTTTTATCGAGAGCTAATTATTGCAGCAACTCAACTGTTACCACTTACCAAATCGAATGGAACCATCCGGACATGTATCGAGAGTCGCCCGACGATGTGGGCCAGGAGTGAATCCAGCTGGGAACCAACTGCTCCTGCCACTAACGGTTCGGTGTAAGTGGTGCGCAGAGGCGTAATGGCGCTCCACAAGGTAGGAGATAAGTGTGCAGCTCGTCCGAGCGTTGCGAGCGTGGATGATCCACGAGCGTCTCGCCCGACAACAGCGGTGGTCGAGACTGGAGACTGAACCCAGCTAGGAACAAACTACTCCAGCCACTTACCGTGCCGCAAGTCTCGCTCGGTGTAGAAGTGGTGCGCAGAGGCGTAATGGCGCTCTACGAGGTAGGAGATAAGTGCAGCTCGTACAAGCGCCGCGAGCGTGGAGGATCCACGAGCATCTCGCCCGACAACAGCGGGGGGTCGAAACTCGAGACTGAACTCAGCTAGGACCAAACTACTCCAGCCACTTACCGTGCCGCAAGTCTCGCTCGGTGTAGAAGTGGTGCGCAGAGGCGTAATGGCGCTCCACGAGTTAGGAGATTACTGTGCAGCTCGTACAAGCGCCGCGAGCGTGGAGGATCCACGAGCATCTCGCCCGACAACAGCGGGGGGTCGAAACTCGAGACTGAACCCAGCTAGGACCAAACTACTCCAGCCACTTACCGTGCCCCAAGTCTCGCTCGGTGTAGAAGTGGTGCGCAGAGGCGTAATGGCGCTCTACGAGGTAGGAGATAAGTGCAGCTCGTACAAGCGCCGCGAGCGTGGAGGATCCACGAGCATCTCGCCCGACAACAGCGGGGGGTCGAAACTCGAGACTGAACTCAGCTAGGACCAAACTACTCCAGCCACTTACCGTGCCGCAAGTCTCGCTCGGTGTAGAAGTGGTGCGCAGAGGCGTAATGGCGCTCTACGAGGTAGGAGATAAGTGCAGCTCGTACAAGCGCCGCGAGCGTGGAGGATCCACGAGCATCTCGCCCGACAACAGCGGGGGGTCGAAACTCGAGACTGAACTCAGCTAGGACCAAACTACTCCAGCCACTTACCATGCCGCAAGTCTCGCTCGGTGTAGAAGTGGTGCGCAGAGGCGTAATGGCGCTCCACGAGTTAGGAGATTACTGTGCAGCTCGTACAAGCGTCGCAAGCTTGGAGGATTCACAAGCGTCTCGCCCGACAACAGTGGGGGTCGAGACTCGAGACTGAATCCAGCTTGGAACAAACTACTCCAGCCACTTACCGTGCCGCAAGTCTCGCTCCGTGTAGAAGTGGTGCGCAGAGGCGTAATGGCGCTCCACGAGGTAAGGGATGACGGTGGAACTGTGCAGCTCGTCCGAACGCCGCGAGCGAGGGCCCACAAGCGTCTCGCCTGACAAAAGCGGGGGCCGCGATCTTATCCAGCTGCATAAAAAACATTAATTTTAACAATTCAAACTATAAAACAATATTTGCTATAATAAAAACAGTTTTAAAGTAGCTTTAGCAATAGCTTATAATATGACCTAAAGTGGTAAGAATGACTAAATGTATAAACTCACTCGTGCCGCCTAATCTCCTGTACAGTTGGTCGCTCATCGGGATTCCTCTTCAACATGTGTACCAAAAGGCCTTGTAGTGTGGGCGCTAGGTTCTGCGGCGGGGGTGCGGGCTCCCCTCGCCCGATCGCCTCTAGCAGTCGATACACGTTATCACCTTCGAAGGGGTACCGCCCTGTTGTCATATTGTACCTGCAAACAACACTAGCCTCTTGAAATCTAAATACCTACCATTAAACCGTTAAACCATTAAACCGTGTTGACGACCTCCGTGGCGCAGTGTGTAGCGCTGTTGCCTTAACGTGCGGAGGTCCTGGGTTCGATCCCCGGCAGGGTCAATTTGGGAATTTATAATTTCTGAATTTTCCCTGGTCTGGCCTGGTGGGAGGCTTCGGCCGTGGCTAGTTACCACCCTATCGGCAAAGACGTGCCGCCAAGCGATTTAGCGTTCCGGTACGATGCCGTGTAGAAACCGAAGGGGTATGGGTTTAATATAACTGCCATGCCCCTTACAGGTTAGCCCGCTACCATCTTAGACTGCATCATCACTTACCATCAGGTGAGATCGTAGTCAAGGGCTAGCTTGTAGTGGATAAAAAAAAAAAAAAAAAAAAACCATTAGTTTTTTTTAATGGTGTACAATCCTTACTGATATTATAAACGCGAAAGTTTGTAAGTATGGATGCCTGTTACTCTTTTACGCCAGAACAGATCAACGAATCTGGATAAAATTTGGCACAGGGATAGATTATAGTCTGGGATAACACATAGGCTACTTTTTATCCCGGAAAATTAAAGATCTAACTAAAAAACCTCAATCCACGCGGACGAAGTCGCGGGCATCAGCTAGTAAAGTATATTTTACTTTTACGTTTTTTAAACTGGTAGTGGGTGTATCTGGGTTATTCATTGATTGTACGCCTCGACTATTTTGCCGCTTTTAATCACTAGCAAATGGCAGAAGGCTTGTATTTGTGAACTTAAAATGTGAACCAATTAATTACCTACTATGTTTCAATTAACGAGGCTATGGATGCATAAAATAAGCTGCACCAAAGAATTTAAATGCCACTGGCTTTTAAAAGGCTTGGGCTGGGATATTTTAACAAACTCTTTTAATAAACCATTTCATTCCTCTGTCCTATATTTCTGCCTATGGCAATATTTTACTGAATGGAACTGATCTACACAAAATTACTAAATTATTTAAAACAGCCAAATGACACAATACAAGAGAAACTATTGTCATGATTTTCTAGTTTTATATTCCTCTGGTACGACATTCGTACGACACGGCCGTAGAATAAATTAATTAAAAAAGAATGTATTCTGGGCAACAAATCAGTGGGTTTCCCGCCAATCGGGCGCGGAGGAGAAAAGAAAAACGTAGGATGGAAGGATTGTTGAAAATAATAAAATTAGGTACTCTGAAAGATAAGATGATTAGGAGGAATAAAGTATTTAAATGGTCATTGGATTTTGATTTATCAAACTATTGTGAAGGAAACTGAGTTTTCAATATAGCTTTGTATATAATAGGTATAGTATAAATTATTATTGATGTTCATACCAAGAATACATTAAAATATACTTACATGTACTAAGTACTTGTTGTAACATGAAAGGAATTATCCATTGTTATACAAGGATTTAGGTCAGTTTATTATGTTGACAAACTCTTATTTAAATCAGAGCTATGTGAGTCATTGCCAATAATAAGTACATTGATAGTTACAGAATTATTATTAGGTATAAATCATTGATGTGGGAATCCAAAAAAATGCAGCCAAATGTAAACCAATCTCTCCCACTGAGTATTCCATAGCTTGTAAAGATACATTATTATAAATAGCTATGTATAGATTTTATTGTCTCAAAAGCAAAGCTTCATCACGAAATTAATTCCACGCTCGCTACGCTTGCGCTTGTTAAGTGATTAAGTGTGAGAAAAAAAAGGTGTGGGTTAGTTAAGTTGGCACAATTAAGGGCTGCTGAACTATTTATCTACAAACAATTCCTAATTTGGTACAATTCAGTTTAATTTCTTTGATCGCTAAAAAGTGAGTGCAAAAGCGTGTCAGAGCATGAGGTATCTACAATAGATTTATTAACTCTTCATGCCTTGCTGATTAGGTAATAACTACACAAAATATGTTGTTGTGAAGTGATCTATGCATTGTTCTCAGCAGCAAAAAGCTGTATGGCAATTGGCATGTATGAATTAGGTGAAGGTAAGTTGATAAGTTGTAAGGTGATAAAATTACTTTAAACTAGCTGATGCTTGCGACTTCGTCCGCGTGGATCGAAGTTTTTTTGGTCCTGCGGGAACTCTTTAATTTTCCAGGATAAAAAGTAGCTAGATGTGTTATTCCAGACTATAAACTATCTCTGTGTCAAATTTCATCCAGATCCGTTCAGCGGTTCTGGCGTGATTGAGTAACGACCATCCATCCATACATCCATCCAAACTTTCGCATTTATAATATTAGTTTATATGACTTACAATGTGACTCCACTACTCCATATATCAACTTTGATGCCTGAGAATTGTTCAGCTCCATTAGCAATTTCCGGCGGTTGAAACGCTGGAGAGCCTTGTCCAGTGTAACATGTGTCTTCGGGAGAAAACATGTCTAATGCCTGTAACATCATATTGCATTAAGGATATTTTTTTTTATTCTCATGAGTAAGTTGTAGCATAATACGAGTTTTAAATACTTAATTGTATAACCACAAACAAACCAAATATTAATGGAATTATAACCATCTCACAATATCACTAAAAACAAATTAAAACCATTTATAAAAATATTACATATGAAATCTATTGCTCAGAAATAGGCCTCTGAAAGCTTTTTCTTTATTTCAGTGCAGACAGCTACTGTGTCATGGTTTTTATACTTAATTCAACTTGTCGTGATCTCAAAACCTCAGCAAATTGTGGCTGATAACAATTTAAATTTTTTTTTTATACACTACAAGCTAGCCCTTGACTGCGATCTCACCTGATGGTAAGTGATGATTCAGTCTAAGACGGTAGCGGGCTAACCTGTTAGGGGCATGGCAGTTATATTAAACCCATACCCCTTCGGTTTCTACACGGCATCGTACCGGAACGCTAAATCGCTTGGCGGCACGTCTTTGCCGGTAGGGTGGTAACTAGTCACGGCCGAAGCCTCCCACCAGACCAGACCACGGAAAATTCAGAAATTATAAATTCCCAAATTGACCCTGCCGGGGATCGAACCCGGGCCCTCCACACGTTAAGGCAACAGCGCTGCACACACACTGCGCCACGGAGGTCGTCAAACCGTTATGTATTTACAATTTAAGTACCGACTTAAATTGTAAATACATAATAGTAACTGACAAGTTATACAATAATGTCACGGTTAGATTGTAAAAACCGTTATATTATAATATAACGTTTTTTATCTCGATAGATTATAAACTGTCGACAGATTGTGAACCGTAACATACTGCTTACAATTTAACGCGTTATTTTTCGGTAAATTGTAATATATTAGGTATATTAACCCGATAGAACCTAAGTGCACTACCTAAATATTCATGTCATACCCTAACCTAAACTATAGTTCGCGCGCGAGTTGAATGCAGAGTAAATGTATGGTGACACTGTTATATTATGTGTTAGATCAACTAATAAAACAAATTATTCTACTCTATTCTAATGTTGCCTATGTCAAAAGTAAATTATTTTTTTAGCGATTATTTAATAGAGGATCTACCTAAAAGAGGTAATATCCTCATCCTGTGTTAGTTTTATCTATCTTTGCGTCATATTCCTCATTACTGAGGTTCGTGACCCCTTTCCATTAATCACGGAATGAGTTTTCTTGGGATAATAATGCAGTGGGTTCCCACGCCCTTCTGCATAGTTTTATATTTGATAATAATTTCAAACTATCGTTAAAAAAGAGTGTCAAGTTTCGACATGAATTTCATTTCATCGTTCGAAATAAAGTTGCTGAATTGATTAGTTCTCAAACACCTTAATCTATTCTGTTTTCATTCCTGTCAATTTAGGAAAAAATTCAATTAAGTAGGTAAGTAGCATTAAAATAATTACTTCAGCAACACCAAAATCTGTGATTTTCAATGTTTGATCCAATGTTAGAAGCAGATTTCCTGGTTTTATATCTTTGTGAACTACCCCCTGGCCATGCAAATACTCTAAGCCGTCCAGCAGCTGTGTAAAGTATTCATGAGCCTGGCGCTGTGGAAACTTTTTACCAGGAGTTGACTCTAACATATCCTGAAACAAAACCAGAGACATATATCAGATTGCAAGTACAAAAAACCTAGTTAGAAATAAATTTAAAAATTTAAATATTACTACTATTAGTACTATTACTATACTTTATTATAAATTTCGAAAGTTTAGATGGATGTATTTATGGAAGGATGGATGGATGGGTGTTTGTTACTCAATCATGCCAGAACAACTGAACGGATCTGGATGAAATTTGGCACAAATATAGATTATAGTCTGGAATAGCACATAGGGTACTTTTTATCCCGGACAATTAGAGTTCCCACGGGAACCAAAAACAAAGTAGTGGACATCTACTATAGGACTAGTAAATAATATATAACTGAAATTGTTTGTCAGCTCATTTTGTTGAGTCATAATAATTTTGATTAATGTAGGAAAATAACAAGAAATGATTAAGAATAAACTGGCCAATGGGCATAAATTATGCGCATTAATAATTAATTATTGCAGTATCCATTTTTTTATCATTGCACTTAATGTACTATGAGAAAATAATATTATGGTTATCACTATATTGGTGTATGAAAAATTCATACTAATATTAAAAGAAAAGAAAATGTTTTTTTTTTATTTGATCACTAACATAATATTATTATAAATGTGAAAGGTTGTCAGGCTGTTGATAACCTGTTCACAGCCATCCACCTGATGGATTCAGGCAGAATTTGGTAGAGAGATGGGTAACATCTTGAAGACAAACTTAATCTTTTTTAAAAAAACAATTTTTTTCTATAATACATATAACAAGCTCAGGTTAAGTATAATAATTTTCCTGCACTTAGGCACTGCCATTAATTGTATGTTGACTGTACTGTCATCAACCTTAGTGCAAGGTCCAACAATAACTGTACATAATTTTAACTGAACCAGATGAATGACACATGAATACAATAACAAACAGACAGGCAGCAGAACAAATACCAATAAATTTTTAAAAGACACTGCTCTTGAATATTTTGGTTTGTATCTAGTAAATAAATGGAAACAAAGTAACTATGGTGAGATGTAGGTAGGAAAAAAATTACCTGAAGCACACCAACACAAAATTCCATAACTAAATACATCTTCTGTTTCTCATCATTATAGATAACGTCGACTAGTTCTATCACATTTCTATGTCTAAGTATTCTCAAGAGCTGAATCTCTCTCTGTACATTTTGTTCACCATTGGGTATTCTCCGTAGCTTCCGCTTCTTCAGTATTTTCACGGCGCGCCTGCACAGTGTATCTGAGTCTAGCATCTCTTTCACTTTGCCATAAGAACCTTCTCCTAGAACATCTCCCATCACATACTTGCCTACCATTTTACATTTTTTCTTTTTGCTCCTATAAATTATATCTGCACTATCCACTCGATGAAAAAATAGGTTAGATTGGTCTAAATTAAGATCTAAGTCTTCGATTTGATCATCGTCCAACCAAGCAACGGATTGCCGTTCGAGATTGCCTTCCAATAAAAAGTTCTCTTCACTCTCCTGTGGTGCGATAATGTTCGACACTTCGAATTCCCCATTTTCTGCATCTGGAAGACTTTCACTACTGCTGATTTTCCTACACATTCTTGGATCCATTATCTATCAAAAGAACACATTTGTAAAACTGTCCGTGAATCTGTAACAACTACAAGGACTTCTGCCGTCACGTATAGCTGTATAGCACTGTTTATAAAATTAATTTACGTGTCTTCTCAAAATACCTATACCCATCCGTGCATGATGGACTAAAGATTTTACAAAATTTAATTTTTAGTAGCGTTTACCAAACGTAAATAAAAAATAGGAAACTACGAAAACTGAAACTTGAAACCAGAGACAACATCGTCACAAATCGCATTGACTTTTTTTCATAGAGTAAATATAACCAAGAGGCATAGAGTTATTATAACAAGAGGGGACCTTTGAGGGGACAATGTAATAATAATACCACAGGTGATCGAAATCACCGACCAGAAGAAGAAGATCGAAATCTATTGCCAAGGAGTGACAGATCGAGTAAATGTTGTATCTTGTCCAGCAGCCTGATTCTGTAACTCAGTGGCTATCAAAGAGTGAAAGCCACTGACATATATTCTTTATCCATTGAAGGTTTGCTATGAAAACTTAATTTTTATTTCATAGCAAACCTTCAATGGATAAAGAATATATGTCAGTGGCTTTCACTCTTTGATAGCCACTGAGTTACAGAATCAGGCTGCTGCTCAGCGTATCACTTTTTTTTTGTTTTACCTAACCGACAGTTTAGGTTAGACAATCCTTTGTCGTTTTTCTTATTCACCCGTAATTGTACGAAATCGGAATTTGACAAAGTGGTAATTGTGCTCGTAGCTTACGAAAAAAGTGGTTTTAATAATAGACGATGGTGTATTGCTGTGTTAACCAGATGAAATCACAGACATAATATGTTACTTGTCTTCATATTAATTATAGCAACCACTGGACACTTTCAACTTTTCTCCCATGAGATAACACACCTACTCTATCAGGGTGTGAGCTGTGAGAGTGTTATGATCTGTAGTCTGTAGTAACTACTCTATGTTAATTCTAGTATGTAGCTACACTATGTAACCTAAAAATGTAAATGTCAGTGTATTCGGTGATTTTGAGAAATAAAGGCTTCTTCCAAACATAACAAAATGGCGACGAGGATGGGATTAGTGAAATAAAATTGAAACAGGGGTTAAAAAGTAAAGATGGCTGGAAAAAATTATATAGGAAACGTGGACTATGACGACAGCGAAAAGTTCAGCGATTATATAGAGAGGTTTGAAATGTTTCTGGAGTGCAACGGAATAGAAAAAACACGTCAGAAGGCAGTTTTTCTCAGCGTCATTGGCCCAAAATTATATAGCCTTTTAAAAAATCTCTGTACACCGACAGCGCCAAAGGAAAAGTCCTATGAAGATTTGAAAAAGATTCTACTACAGCATCTGGAACCAGAACCCAACGTAATCACAGAAAGGTATAAGTTTGGCCAGAGATGTCAAATGCCGGGTGAAACGATAAATGCCTATTTGGCGGAATTAAAAAAGTTGTCTCTGTATTGTAATTATGGAGAAACTTTATCGGAACAAATTAGGGATAAATTTATACTGGGTTTAAATAATGAAAAAATTAAACAAAAATTGTTGAATGAAAGGGAAGTAACACTAGAGAAAGCATATAACATTGCTGTTCAGATGGAAAAAACAGATAGAGATTTAGAGGGGATGACATCCAAGGTAAATAGGATAGGAGTTACTGGAAGGAAAAAGGAAGTACGAAGGGAAAATACCCGAGGCAACCACCTGCGGCAGAATATGAGAATGGAAGGAAGAAGCGAGAATCAGTATAATAATAAGTGCAAGTGCTGTGGAAAAGGAAACCATAATAAGGACAGGTGCTGGTTTAAGGATAGGAGGTGCAGAATTTGTGGACTAGAGGGACATTTAGCAGCTGTGTGCCGGAATAAAAAGAAAAAAAAGCCATGTAATTACATAGGAAATGAGGAAGATCAAGATAATGTTTTAGAGGACATACAGAACTTATTTACATTAAGTGATACTTATGTCTCACCTTATCAATTAGAATTACAAGTGAATACAAAAAAGGTTATCTTTGAAATAGATACAGGAGCGGCTATCAGTGTCATCAGTAAAAACATGAAAGATAAATACTTTAAGGACTGTGAAATCTTTAAGAGTAACTTAAAACTCAGATCATATGTAAATAACTTAATAACTCCCTTAGGTTTTATAAATGTGGACATTGTATATGATAAAAAGAAAATTAAGGCGAAGTTATATGTAATAGAGAATGGGGGACCTTCTCTCATTGGTAGGGATATTTTGCAAAAATTAAATATTAAAACATTAAATATAAATTCATTAAATTGTGAGAATATCAAAGATACATTGGTCGGTAAATTTCCTGAAGTGTTTAGTTCTGAATTAGGTACTTATAAAGGAGAGCAGGTCAACCTAGTATTAAAAGAGAATGTGTCACCTAAATATTTTAAGGCTAGACCACTACCTTTCAGTATGAAAGAATTAGTCGAGGAAGAAATAAATAGATTGGTGGGTCAAGGTGTATTGACTCCAGTAAAGAGCAGTGAGTGGGCTACGCCTATTGTACCCGTTTTAAAAGGGAATGGTAAGTTGAGAGTTTGTGGTGATTTTAAGGTCACAATTAACCAGTATTTGGAGGATGACAAGCATCCCATACCAAAGATAGAAGACTTATTTGTGAATTTGAATAAAGGTGAAAAGTATTCGCGAGTCGACTTGGCACATGCTTATCAACAATTGATGTTGACGGATGATGCGAAGAAGTTAGTTTGCATCAATACACATCTTGGATTATTTCAATATAACAGGTTACCTTTTGGTGTGAAAGTAGCTCCGAATATTTTTCAACATGTTATGGATCAGTTATTTGTAGGGAGATCAGGTATAGCAGTATTTATGGACGATGTGGTTATAACAGGGAAATCTGATCAGGAACATTATGAAAATTTAATGTTTGTTTTTGGAAAATTACAAGAAATGGGTCTTACAGTTAGTATAGATAAATGTATATTTTTTGCAGATAATATAAATTATTTGGGGTATATTTTGTCAAAAGAGGGGTTACAGCCCGATCCTAAAAAAGTTGAGGCAATAATTCAAGCTCCAAATCCATCTAATGTGACAGAACTGAAAGCGTTTCTCGGGTTAGTCAATTACTATATGAAATTTTTACCAAATGTGTCAACAGTGTTAGCACCGTTGTACAATTTATTAAAAAAAGATACTAAGTATATTTGGGACCAAAAGTGCAAAGAATCCTTTGAAAGTATAAAAAAAAGAATGGTATCTACTCACATTTTATCTCACTATGATCCGTCACAAGAATTATATTTAGCATGTGATGCTAGTGCCTATGGGGTAGGTGCTGTATTATCTCAGAAAAAGAATGGGATTGAGAAACCAATTGCATTTATGTCTAGGACATTAAATGATGCTGAAAAGAAATACAGTCAAATAGACAAAGAGGCTTTAGCATTGATATTTGGTGTAACTAAGTTCAATCAATACTTGTGGGGTCGTAAATTTACCTTAATTACAGATTCTAAGCCATTAGTGAGCATTTTTGGCCCTAAAAAGGGTATACCTACCATAGCAGCAAGTAGACTTCAGCGGTATGCATTATTGTTGTCTGGCTATGATTACAATATTGTTTATGTCAAATCAGAGCATAATAACGCAGATGCATTATCAAGGTTACCATTGGAAAGAGTTGAATGTAAAAGTTCTGAATATTCCTATTTAAATTTTTTGAAGGATAATGTAAGCTTACCTATTGATTATAACTCAGTGAGGAAAGAAACTGCTTTAGATCCAGTGCTAAAAATAGTGTTAAATTTTATAATTGAAGGGTGGCCAAACTATATTATGGATGATAACATAAAACCTTATTTTCTTAAAAGAGAACAATTGTCAGTTGAACAAGGAATAATTATGTATGGATATAGAGTTGTAATACCTAATAAGTTTATTTCTAATATTTTACAAGAACTTCATTCAACACATTTAGGTATTGTTAAAATGAAATCAATAGCCAGGAGTTATTTCTGGTGGCCTTCTATTGATAATGATATCCAATTAATGGCAAATAGTTGTACTACTTGTATATTGGAAAGGCCCAATCCACATAAAGTAAACTTACATGTGTTTGACTATCCTAAAAATCCATGGTCACGCTTACATGTAGATTACTTAGGCCCTATACATGGCAAATTTTATTTTGTGTTAGAGTGTGCGTACACTAAGTGGATTGAAGTGGAGGAAGTAACTTCAACGTCAGCAAGTCAAGTAATTAAAATATTAAAGAAGTTGTTTAGTACTTTTGGATTTCCTGATTTAATTTATAGTGACAATGGTTCTCCATTTCATTCCATGGAATTCACATCATTTCTAAAACAATTGGGGATAAAACAATCATTTTCACCACCGTATAATCCTCAGACAAATGGTTTAGCAGAGAGTGCAGTTAAAATAATAAAGAAGTGTATTAAAAAAGCAGTTTATGAAAAGAAAAATATAAATGATTGTATAAATTCATTTTTGTTAACATACAGAAATTGTAAACATATGACTACAGGTGAAAGTCCAGCATATTTGATGTTCAAAAGAAATTTAAGAACAAAATTTGATTTATTAAAACCGGATATAGGAAAACATGTCCAATATAAGCAGGATGTACAAAAGAAATATGCAGGGGGTAGTAGAGTAAGGGAATTGGAATTAGGAAAAAGTGTATTAGCTAGAGATTACAGAAGTAATAGCAATAGGTGGATAGAAGGAATAGTATGTAAAAAACTTGGTCCAGTTACATATTTAATTAAATTGCTAAATACAAATATAATTTGGAAAAGACATATTAATCAGATTTTGGACAACAATATAAATGAAACTGATGTTGATACTTGTGATAATGATATAGTGTTTGATGATAAAGAATTGACAGATGCATGTAATGATAAAGTTGTACCAAGTTCATCTGTTGTTTCTAAGCCACATAGCTCAGGTAGTGAACCTGTTGTACAGGAAGGTGAGATTTTGCCTTCTGTTGAGACAAATGTAGTACCAACCGAGTCTCAGTCTGAAGAAATATTTAGTTCTCCGCAAAAGACAAAATCGTCACCAGTGGTGTTAAAGAGATCTGTAAGAATTAGGAAAAAACCTGATAGACTTAATTTGTAGTTAATCACATAAGAATTTAAAGATATGTGAAATTTAAAGCAGGAGAGTGTTATGATCTGTAGTCTGTAGTAACTACTCTATGTTAATTCTAGTATGTAGCTACACTATGTAACCTAAAAATGTAAATGTCAGTGTATTCGGTGATTTTGAGAAATAAAGGCTTCTTCCAAACATAACAGAGAGCATGGAGGTACATAAATATTATGTGTGAGACAATCACAGACGACATTGTGGTATCAATGTATGACATAAAGTCAGTTGTCAATATACATCACCATGGATTTAACCTTTGATAAAACTATATAAACTTACAATATAATAAAATATAAATAACATATTTAAATAAATAAATAAATATAATAAAATGTTTTAATCGTAGACGGAGAAAGAGATATAGACATGGCATCAGCGTATACAGTATGCGATAGCGATAGTCGTAATGCGATATTTTCTTAATGGTAAATAAGTTTTTGTACCAAAAATTTAAAATATCGCATTAAGACTACCTCTAGAGGGGCTCTATCTCTGTTCAAATTGATGTTGCATAATTCCATGGGCCGATTTTAGCCACATTAGTCACATATCAGGAGTTAATCTAACTAAGTATATACTTAATTAATAATAATGTTTTTTAGATATTATGACACCCATAATTATAACTTCTATACGTTCGATAATAATACGACATAGATAATTATTACTTCTTTTAATAATCACACTTCACACTGATAAGTAAGTAATTTGACCGCTAGGCCATCTCGGATTAGACTTAAAATGTATTTCTACTGATATTTGGCCTTCATCTCTTTCTTGAGGATCCAGAGTCGCGCGAGGCAAGCGTCGCGCCACTCGCGCCTTTTTTGCAGCTGATCTAGTGGGACCATCTCATTCAGTTGTTGGAATACCGCTTCTGTGTTCTTAGATGTGGTTATGCTAGGAGTTTCACCTAACTTTAGGCTCAAAATATTATCTCCATACCTTTAAACAAACAAAAGTACCTATCATGACTGGTTCATTTGTCGTGGATGCTTTGAGAGTTCTGGGACGAGATATTTCCTAGCCAAATAAAATAGCTTCATCGGGACAGACAGAAGGGTTTATTCTCGTTTCCATCGCGTAAATAAATGTTTCTAACTTTTTTAGCATAATGAGACTTGTTTATAGATACAGCAATAAAGTCAATGGTCTACCATTGTGGGCTATATAATATATTATATTATGTCACCGCAAACCGGCCGCAGGCCAGGCACTACCTGAATATTAAAGTCAAACCCTAACCAAACCCACAGATCGCGCGCGAGTTGAATGCAGAGTAAATGTATGGTGACACAATACACTTACTCTGCATTCAATTCGCGCGTGATCTGTACAAGAAAGAGAAAAGAAAACGTAAATACAATAAATATTTCAAAAACAAAACATTGAACGGTTCACAATCTGTCGACAGTATACAATCTCGCGAGATTGAAACAGTTAGATTATAATCTAACGGTTTTTACAATTTTACGGTGACATATATAATATGTTGTATTGTTATTATTCTGTATTCAACTTGATATCGTTTTTGAGAAAAAGGGCCTTGACAAGTTGACACAAACATATATACGCACTGACAACCAACTACTTTCTAACGTCTTTCCATTAAGACAAGAATTATAAATATTTTTTTACATAGGTAATTATAAATAATCATAAAATTATAAAAAAATAAGATAAAAAGTTAGAGTTTAGATTTTCAGTGACCAGGGTCAACAGATGATAAAGCAGTGAGCACCGATTACCTGTCAATATAGCTCTTCATCCCCTCAGCGTTCAAATGCGCGGTTTCCAGCGCGCCGAAGAATGCATACCGCATCCCCAAGCCTTCAGACATAACCGTGTCCACATCCTTCACGTCCACAACGCCGTCGTCCACCAAACGCCATACTTCGTTGAGAATTGCGGACCTGTAAGTAAAGTTTACAATACATTTATTTCGAGACTGTGCCTGAAGAAGAAGACAAAAGTCTTCGTAAAAATCGTGTAGGGCGTAGGCTGTTGCCATTGTTATCTGGATCTAAAAGGGAATTAATATAATGGTTCTGGAAAACAAATTTCGTTGCAGCTATTAATAAAGAAAGCTGTGTTACTTGAAAAATAGAACTGAAAACAGATTATATACCGACATTAAAGCACACAAACAAACAAGAGCTAATTCAAATTACAATTATTGAAAGAAAAAAAATTGGCAGTCATAGGGACTGCCGATAGAAGTGAAAACGAAGTTTTTTTTAAAATTAAAATTATTAAAATATAAACCTTAACACTAAGGCATTAAACTTTAATTTCGAATGTAGTATATTTATATGTTCGCGAGCATGTCGGTCACGCGAGCATGTCGGTCACGGTCACGCGAATCTACATTTTTACCCCCTACCAAAAAGTACTCAACGCGCTTATAGAAGTTTTCACTACAAAATTAACTTCTTTCAAATGGGTAATAAAATTTCCTCCAAAATAATAAACTTTCGAAAATAAATATATTTTGATAAAAAATACATTTTTACCGTACTGTACAAACCAGCTAAAACGTTAAGTATTGGGTAATGGGCCTATTACACTACAGGCCGCTAATTTTGGCGTCGCTATTACACTGCACTAACTATCGGGCCCTAAACCCCTAATTCAGTATGAACGAGAACCTAGATGGCACAAAGTAATAGTACATTACATCGCGAGACCGGGAAGTACGCGTTTTCTGGTCGAGTGTTAGTTAGACCACGATACCACCACCAGACCAGATATACGAGACCAGAAATGCTCTCCCGGTCGAGGTGTGTATAGTGCTTTTCCAAAAAAAATTTAACAAGTGACTTTTTTTTAAATATATTGTATTATGTAATTAAAACAAAGTAAATAAAAAAGCAACCTACTTAACAAATATTAAAAGTTAAATTAGTTATATTTATACTTTTAATTTTTTTTTTGCGCTGTGAGTGCTGGACGCGTAATACGGTAGAATTCCAAATTTAAACTATTTAGGCCAAAGAACATTATAACAAGTTACAAGATATTCAGGAAGAAAGATTCCAAATTCAAACTTATGATATGTAATGAAAATACATACATTCTTTACTGACCTAAGCCGGGAAGTTTAACTTTCAAACTCATTTACAGGGTATGAAATGTGCACATTTCATATCATTTTTTAGAAAACTAAATTAACGTCAAAATGCTCGCGTGAGCCGGAGAAACACAACTCTCTCTACGCTAGTCGTGCGACGAGTCGACGACTGAGCTCCCTAACCACGCTAGTGTTATCACATTGCCCGGTCGGCAGAACGCGGCAGGCCGGGACGACCCGATGTCCCTTTTCTGGGACCCCTTCTTCTAACTACCTTCTTATTACACTACACTGATTCAAGCAAAGGGTCCCTTGAAAAAGTGTAGGGCTTTAAGTATTTTCCAGTACGCCGCTGTGTATACACAACTTGCAAATGACAAAGTGTAACCCGTTGTCCTAGGTGACCCATTGTCCTAGGTGAGAGACAGAGGCGACGTCACGCCACGCGACGCGACACTATCAAATAGTAGCTGACTCTTTACGTGGCCGTCCCGTGACCCGTCATTTTCTATGGCGTCGTATCACGTCGCGTCGCGTGGCGTGGCGTGGCTAGGACAACGGCACCTAGGACAACGGGTGACCCATTGTTCTTGGTGAGCGACAAACGCGGCAACGCGACGCGACAGTAACTGGAATGACTGGTATTAAATATGTCAACAAGTAGGTATCACTGTGTCTACTGTCTACTATCCGAGTTCAAAATAAAATTTAAAGAAAACGGTTAATTTACTGAATACGATTGAGTACGAAGCCGTCGATCTCTCTTGACAGTGATACCGGTTCCTGTCCGATTTCTAGCATGATTTCTCTCGTCTTCTTGGCAACTTCTGGATTCGTCCAAGGCGCTGGTACAATTTCAACTAAAGGCACGCAGTAAGGCGGATTAACTGGATGTGAGACGACAACCTAAAATAGATAAAAATTATTTATTCCAAGTTCACAAGTCCCGCGGTTGAGGTTGGAAACGGGAAGAGTGCCCTGTGCCACCATCTAATCTGTTTAGTGGATATTTAATTGAAATTAAGGCCGTTATTTGTACCTAAATGACATTTCAATTTCTTGTTTGATTTTGTTGTGAAAAGTGCAAATAAAATGCCTAAAGCTCTCAAAAGTAATGTGCGGTAGATTAATCCTAAATTTTTATCTTTTATGAAAGAACCTTTGAACAAAGAACAGAAAGAACACACGCTTCAATATTATTATCCGGAAAGCCGTATGAATGGTATGAACGCATTGCCGTTGCGAGTCTTGCCACAGTATTGGTTATAGATACCAATGATACTTGTACCAATACTGTGGTCTTGCGGTCTTGCCAGATGTGGAAACATAAAATCACCAAAATAAAATGTACCTACTTATTGTGCCTGGGTAATTATTTCAAACCCTAAGCTAACCTATATTTAGCGCGCGAGTTGAATGCAGAGTAAATGTATGGTGACACATAAATTTACTCTGCATTCAACTCGCGCGCGAACTGTACAAGAAAGAGACAAGAAAACGGTAATACAATAAATATTTAAAAAATTAATACTTACTCAGAACATTGAACGGTTCCCAATCTTCCGACAGTTTACAATCTCGCGGGATAAAAAGCGTTGGATTATAACCTAACGGTTTTTACAATTTTACGGTGACATACCTTATTATAATATGCTAACTATATTGCTCGATGTTCATTCATTTTATTATACCTGTGCTTTGTGCTTCAATCCCTCTGAAAGTAACGAGGGTAACTTAGTGGAAGTCGAACTGGAAAGTATAGTTTTGTCGCCTACAACTTTATCTAAATCCTGAAATACTTTCTGTTTTAACTCAAGGTTCTCTGGTACACATTCTTGGACAAAAATTGCATCTTTTGCTGCCGTTGCTAAATCTGTTGAACCTGCAAGTGGTAAATTATGAAAAATGCGTTTATTAACAACTCATAGCATGTATGCATGTAACTCTTTATAGTTTCTGACCTTAAGTAGATCTTATCTAACAGTTAGAAAAAATAATTATCTATTCCGTGGTAATTTCGATCACTTTCGACAGTTAGTAATTTTTACTGTATTATGTGATTTCGATTACGTTTTTACTTTTTATATTGCCCTTCGCTAGCAAGATAGGTGCGTGATTCCTATATAGCCACAGAATAAGTACCTAATTATCAGCTATTCTGTGGCTATAGGTTAATTCCATCCATATATAAATGAATCGTTTTAATAGATACTTAGTGCAAATCCACGTGTAGCGATCGGATAATTAATCTGTTGTAATCCACTAGAATCAGATAGGTAAGTATTTGTCTTCGTCTAGTGGATTTATCCATGTAGTCTATTATCTAGTCTATCTTATTTATCTAGTTTAATCGTATTTTAATTTTAATTCCTTTTCCTACTGTATTTATTATTGGATACACGTTAAATTAGCCAGTTAGCACTGTTTCTGAGTTCCATCCAATAACTAACTAGAGTACTAGCCCAGTTATTAGGGAATTTGGGAAAGCGAACGATCGTTAAATGCTTACTTATTCAGAAGTTTAAAAACTTGCTGAAAATACTTACCTACCGATATTTTCAACTTGTCATCTCAACTGTAGGTTTTTGTAAATTAGACTATTTTGTTACAACTTTTGTCTTCAATTTTGTACCGTGCAATCTATATTTTCCGATTTAATAAATGGAACAATACTTCCTTGTGTATAAAGGATATTTCACTTGCCTTAGAAGCGGACTACAGTGAAAGTTTCTACCTTTTATGCATTGAATCTGCTCATCAGCATTCAGTTTTCCACGCAGAATTCCATCCTTCTCAAACGTTTTCAATTGCACTTTGACATCTTCCAGCGCATCCGTGACTCTTTGTGGTACAATATCAAAGATGGTCACCTGATAACCAACTGACGCGAAAAGCATCGCCCACGATCTACCGATCAAACCACTGGAAAAAAACCTTAGTAAGTACTACATTGGCGAAACGAAAAAATCACATAAATTGCTTCATAGTTCAAGTAAGTAAGTAAACCAGCCTTGAACATTATCGTTTGAAAATTAATGCACTTTATATAGGTCCCTACGTAGCGATATAAGACTGATATTATTATTACGCGTTCCAATGATAATTTTTTATAGTTAATATTATGTAATATCTTATTTAAACAATACATTATTTATATAATATGTTCTATCTTTCATCATCATTAATTCGCCAAACGTTATGAGTTATAATCTAACCTTGGCCCCTGTCCCATATTGATTATAAAAGATCGACATTATATTATTAGGCTCTTACACGTTGTACGTTTAAAACGTTACGTTACTGTGTAGTGTGTGCATGTTCGGTCACATACATTATCTATCCTAATATTATAAATGCGAAAGTTTGGATGGATGTTGTCCTTCAATCAGGTCAGAACGGCCAAACAGATCTGGATGAAATTTTCACAGAGATGTCCTTCCCCGGGATACAAAATATCCCTATACCAGATTTCATCAAAATCTAATGAACAGATGGGCCGTGAAATCGTAGCAGACAGAGAGACAGACAAACAGACAGACGGACAGACAGAAACACTTTCGCATTTATAATATTAATATTGATTTTATTCCGTTCTTTTATTATAATATGTAAACTGTCGAAAGATTTTGAAAAATTTATTGTTTTTTTTTTTCGGATGGAGTATGCTGCATGGCCGCTACAGCGTCACCGGGGGGTTGGGCGAGCGCTAGGCGTCGCCGAGAAAAGAGCCCTAGGGCTAGATGACATCGGGGGGGAGATATTTATTGTATTTACGTTTCCTTGTACAGTTTGCGCGCGAGTTGAATGCAGAGTAAATGTATAATTGTGTCACCATACATTTACTCTGCATTCAACGCGCGGTAACTATAGATTAGGTTAGTGTTGACATAAACATGCAGGTAATAGAACCTAGTGGTTCTTTTGGGTTAATATATCTAATAGATTACAATTTACCGAAAAATGATGCGTTAAATTGTAAGCAGTATGGTACGGTTCACAATCTGTCGACAGTTTACCATCTAACGAGATAAAAATCGTTAGATTACAATCTAACGATTTTTATAATTTTACGGTGACTTAGACATATTATATTATGCATCCGGATTCAGAACCACAGGACTTTCTCTCTTTGGAAGCACGTTTAACTATATTAAACTGATCGAGGCTCTCATGAATCGGTGCAAAATGTAAAAGAAGGAAAAACTAAAAAGGTAAAATTGAATTGTTAACAAGATGCGTTCTTGAGGTAAATTTAGCGTGAGCTCTGCATTAGTTTCAAAAAGTTATCACAGATACAATTATTTTAATTAAATCAAGCCTTACTTACATTCCTACCTAATCAGAAAATAGAAACTATGTCAAACAATCAATAAGCGAACTTGTAAACACAAGAAAAAATAATTGTATTCGGTCAACATTGATAACCTGCCCCCCGAATTGTGTAAGAAAATCGTAATAAGCATGATGACAGTAACCAAGAATCAATGAAATTATGAATTTATCTAATGGAATAGGATTCATGGATTTTAAAAAACGTATTTATTTTTCTATTGCGAGTGAGATTGCTATTTATTTTGATAAAATAAAATTATAAAATACAGCAATCCGCCATATTGGTTAAAACACCAAGAAGCGAATGACGTCACAATGGTTTGTTTTCGAGCTTTGACAATCACACTAATGCTTACTGCACACTGCACAGAGTACATTGGTAAAAATAATAGTGACGTCACAAACGACGCCATGACAACGGGGAGCGTTTTGGCGTGAATTTTAAAATTTAAATTTCAAATGCCAATATTATCTACCAAACCTTATTTTTCTGCTGAAATAAGATATTTTTTCGAAATAGTAGATACTTCCGAACATAATCTGGCCATTTTTCAAAATCAATCATCATGCCTATTGTAATCGTGTGTTAAACGTAAAAATCATGTATGTAAAACCTTAAAAAGTTCGAGTTATGAGTTGTCAAATGAATACGATTGGCTTAAACCAGGGATTCCCAAACTATTTTGGGCAAGAGACCCCCTTTCCAAAATGAACTGATACCTCAGACCCCCATAGCCAAATTACTTTAAAAATCCTATCTCTAGTTTTTTTCCTATTGATACAAAATACTTACCAATTTAAAAACTTTGCGGTTGGTTAAGTGAGTAAACTTGACATCATTTTCTCATCAAAATTAAAAAAAAAATAGACATAAAATTCAAAATATCAATTGTAATAATTTATTAATACAAATTACGTAAAAATACATTTGTAGGTAATTTTTTTTTAAACATTAAAATCGCAAAGTAAAAAAATTATGTGTGATGGATGATTTTCTTCCAATCTAGCAAAATCCGGTTCAATATTGGTGAGTTGCAGGCGTTGCAGCCTGAACTTTCCACGTTCGTTGATTTTCATACGGATTCTTTGTTTTGTCAAAATAGTTATAACCACACTAGCCTTTTTCGACTAGGTATGATGATCAAAACATTTTTAAAACTATAACAATGGTACTTCTACCTACCTACACGTAACAAAACATAAATACAGTACCTCGAAAGATTCAAATAAGAACTTGTCTGAATTAATAGGGGTCGATTTTTAGACCTCGTCGACCCCCAAAACCAGTTTTCGTTTATTTCGACCCGTGGGAAACCGAAATCGACCTCTAGGGGTCGACATCGACCACTTTGGGAATCCCTGGCTTAAACAATGGGCCTCTGCCCCCCGATTGTGTAAGGAAATCGTAATCATAATCGTTTGTCAAATGACTTTCGTCGTCGTCGTTTGTTTGTTCGACTTGTTTATGGAGTGCAAAGATGCCTGCACGTCAAAAAGCATGTATGAACTCTTGTATGGTCTGTGCCCATGGAACTAATAAGTACTACGTACAACCTTATTAGTTCCATGTCTGTGCCATTTCGAGTACTACGTTTTAAGTTGTCAAATGATAACGATTTGCAAAACTGATATTCATACCTCCTTTGAATTTATGATCAACAATGTAGCGTAGCTCTTTCAGCGATAGGTATAATCTATCCGCTACGGCCTATGACCCTTATTGTATGTATTGTATGTAGGTATCTTTGGAAGCAGCATTTGCTTGATCAGTTACAATATTATTATTTATTTTATTACATAATAATTTATATGTCGAACCTTCGATACGATTCGTCCGTCCAACCAATAGTGTTGCCATCATCTTCCGTTTTGTCAAATTTCCCACTCCTTTTTTTTCACTTTTTATTAATTAAATTCTTAATGAATAAGCCATTAAAAAAGTCGTAGTGTTTAGTATAATTTTATGTTAATAAAGACAAATAAAAATATTTAACTCGTATTTAAATAACATGCATATTCAGACTATAGTAATTAATTATTATGAACCGTACGGTTACTTTGAGTTTTAACATTGCAAATACGATTGATCGACCGGAGAGCTCACCACGGCAAGTGTAAGCGAACTTTAAAGTAAAATGAATCTTAACTCATTGGTTTAGAGCTCATTTCGCTATAGGGATTAGGGACATAGTTAATCTATTTGAAATAAGAACAACATTTGTAGATTTTACAGTTAATACCATTGAGGTACTATGTACATAAGATTGTAATAAATAGGATTGTTAATTACTTACCTGCCCACTATCGCAACTTTTTCAGTCTTAACCTTTGCCGACATGTTCTGTTCGTATTTGTTTATTCAGATATTTAGCAAATTGTTGTAATTTATTATTATACAATATCTCTCAATCGCGTCAAACGAGTGAATGGCGTCCGTGCGGATCAAAACTCGCAAACTCCTTATTATCAATTTGCATCAGCAACCAATTCGTACCAAGTAGGTACTAACTCATAAATTGATTGAGTTTATATCTGAACAACTACATACTTACCTAGCTATTTAAATAATACTTATTTGATAATAAAATATCACTTTGTTTAAAAAAGAAATCAAGTTCAAACAAGTAACTATTTGAAATCTTTGAAATCGTGACAGAAAAACTTCAAATTGAGCATCCACATTATTCGGTCTATTTCACAGGTCATCTCAAGTACTATTTAATTTTGTCTAGTACATATTATAAAGACTACATAAATTAAATACTTGAGATGACTAACATATTTATTTTGATAAGGATCGGGCGATTGAGTAGGTAAAACCTTCATCAATCATTGTTAAAGTCTCAATTGTTTTGATTAGCTGAATTTATGGTATTTTTGCTGCGTCAATGAATTTTGGCCAATAGTGGAAAAAATTTAACCAATCAGAGGTGATTGCGATCGTTACACTATAGTGTGTCATTTTTAGCCAATCCCTCCTGCCGCTGCCCATTGCCCATGCAAAGCCGGGGCGGATCGCTAGTATCTATAATACACTGAATACTTATAGAATATTTTATGGCCGATCAAAAACGTGATATGGTTACCAAAAATGAACCATAATTAGAAAAGCTGATTCTAGTACAGTATTAAAGTATGCACCTAATATGCATTAAAGTAGTACCTATGTAAATAGTACAAAAACTGACGGTCTTTATCGGGCCTTTCACTAGATATCACCTCTCAAAGACGTTATAAACTTACAAACTATAAAAAAATATTAGCAATTATTATGTCAGCAATTTTTATTAGCAAAAATTATGAAGGCGCCTTCATAATTTTCAATAGCAATCAACATGAAGTATTTGTTATACCCACGGTTATACCTACCTCGTATAGTCCGGGAGGCAGCAACATTAATTGTGCGATTATTCCTAAAAAGCTGATTCTTTGTTATTTTGAGATCGTACGTAAACAGAATGGCAGTCTACCGCGCCGATGTTGTTGCAAACATTTATAACAATTTTTGAAACCTGTAAATAAATAATACGTAAATGTATTATGCCTACAAGACTGAAACTTCTTTTAGTGACCAAGGATACCTAAATATACAGGATAAGGATAGTCTCCCGCCTCAAAAGCGTTGCCATCTAAGGTCTACCACCCACCTAATGTGTTGAAAAATTAACTTTTTGGACTTATTTCTGCGCTACAACTTGGGCTACGTCTACCGAAGCTGCCACCTTCTATCGAAAGTAGACGACGATAATTCAATAATAATAAACGTAAACCACTTGCAGACGAAAGACCAGTTTTGTAGATTGACGACCTCCGTGGCGCAGTGTGAAGCGGTGTTGCCTTAACGTGCGGAGTTCACGGGTTCGATCCCCGGCAGGGTCAATTTGGGAATTAATAATTTCTGCATTTTCCCTGGTCTGGCCTGGTGGGAGGCTTCGGCCGTGCCTAGTTACCACCCTACCGGCAAAGACGTGCCGCCAAGCGATTTAGCGTTCCGGTACGATGCCGTGTAGAAACCGAAGGGGTATGGGCTTAATATAACTGCCATGCCTCTAACAGGTTAGCTCGCTACCATCTTAGACTGCATCATCACTTACCATCAGGTGAGATCGCAGTCAAGGGCTAGCTTGTAGTGGATAAAAAAAAAAAAAAAAAGATTTTTATTTAATTTTGGTATGTCCAATTATTCAATACGGATCGGTGCATTAGCTGCGCTCGGGAGATGTTTATTCCATCGCGTCTACCAAGGCTTTAAAAACTAACTAGTGTGACTTCAGTTATTGCAGATTAGATGACAAAAAGTGGCAGTCCTAAGGACTGCCGATTTAAGTGAAAACGAATATTTTAATATTTTTGAAGTGAAAACTTCTTTAGGGCGCGTTGGTAAGGGGTAAAAATGTCGAACGGTGTCGGTCACGTGACACCATTCTTCTAAAGGTCTTAAGTATAATAAAATAATATAGTTAGTACATTTTATACTATATATAGTGCGGGGATTCCAGATTGTACCTATTGCTTACAAATAAATTGAATATCGATAAAATTAAAACTTCATATCACTCTTACTGTTTCTCACTCTGAGAGGTAGAGTTAAAATGCAATATATTCGCCCGAGGCAAGTTGAAGTGGCTGTATTTTTGCTACAGAATAATTTACAGAAAATTCGTTACAATCAGCTATTTGAGACTTAGGTAACTAAGTACTCTGCTACAATTGTATTATAAAACACCCAGTACATTTTTAAAAAATTGATGTTACTAAATTCCATGGAATCTTTAGCGCCGTTTATAGAGTCAATCTAATATAATAATTAATAATAATGTTTTTTTCAACTCACATGCTCTAAAAAGATGTCGTCATTATAGCTTAGCTAAAGTTAGCATTTAGAGTCTTTTTAATAATTGTAGTAAATGGGTAGTAATTTATAGTCTATGGTTAATATCAACAGCCCAAACTAATGTCACAGACACAGTCCAAGAAGATACGTTCTTTCCTACCAGTCGTTCAACGAAGGCATCTAGAGTCTAGACAAAGCAAAGCTGCGGGGCGACAGGGGCGTAACTAACGAAACTAGCAGCAGAATTTTTATAATACAAAATTCTATCACTCTAATGTATTTAACTGCTGGACTGCTAAAGCTGTCATGGTATGATGGTCACGTCTGACATTTGTATGAGCATCGACCCACTGTATGAAATAAATAAATAGAACTACGCTATGATAATATTACGATCCACACAGAATCTACTTTTTTTATGTTCCATTTTTGAAATAAATTGCACGCAATCCTTGGTTGAATGTAAACTTAGGTATGCGCCAGTGTTAATGTTACCCATTTTCACCTACAGCTCAATGTCTATGGTTCTTAATGTATTTTGATTTCTTTTAATTCCTTCAATCCTTCTTGTTAACTTAAAGGAGAAAAATAAAGTTGGTATTGCGGATTGGCGCGAAATCTCTAGAATTTTTGTTGTAATTCTTACATTTATTTATAAGCATGTTAAATTAATCCATTTCGAATTTCGATGCACGATACGTAAGTAATACAAGGTGAAGGTAATGGGTAATAGGGTAATGTGAATATGACTATTTATTTGTACATATCATCAAGTGAAAATAAAGATCTTACCCCTCAGTCCTCATATGAAAATGTAACAGAAAGGTGAGAAAGGCAAAGAAATAATTAAAAATCGTCATTTATTTTATTTTCTTCAATCGAAGTGAAAAGTAGAGTGTTTACCACGGGACTAAAAGTCATTCTACTCGATTCTATACCATACCTCGGTTCGCTCGGTAAGCTAAACATCTCGTATGAAATGGGTCATTTTAGTCCCTTGATGAACAATCTACTAATTTAGTAGATATAATTATAAATTCTATAATAATACACTACACACTTCACACTGATATGTAAGTAATTTTGTGTAATCGACCCCTAGGCCATCTTGGATGTATTTCTACTGATATTTGGCCTTCATCTCTTTCTTGAGGATCCAGAGTCGCGCGAGGCAAGCGTCGCGCCACTCGCGCCTTTTTTGCAGCTGATCTAGCGGGACCATCTCATTCAGTTGTTGGATTACCGTTTCTGTACTCTTAGATGTGGTCATGCGAGGAGTGTCACCTAATTTTAGGCTCACGTTGTAAATATTATCTCCATACCTTTAAACAAACAAAAGTATCATGAATGGTTCATTTGTCGTGGATGCTTTGAGAGTTCTGGGACGAGATATTTCCTAGCCTAAATAAAACAATCTCATCGGGACAGACGGAAGGGTTGGCTCTGGTTTCCATTGCGTAAAATGGTTCTAACTGTTTTAGTTAGGTTAGGTTAGGTTATAGTCTGGAATAACCGATAGGCTACTTTTTATCCCGGAAAATTACAGAGTTCCCGCGGGCACAAAAAGCTCAATTCACACGGACGAATTCGCAGGCATCAGCTATAGTAAATTAAAAAAATAAGACAAAAAAGAGTTTAGATTTTCAGTGACCAAGTCAACGATTACCTGTCAATATAGTTCTTCATCCCATCAGCGTTCAAATGCGTGGTTTCCAGCGCGCCGAAGAATGCATACCGCATCCCCAAGCCTTCAGTCATAACCGTCTCCACATCCTTCACGTCCACAACGCCGTTGTCCACCAGACGCCATACTTCGTTGAGAATTGCGTACCTGTAGTTGTAAGTAAAGTTTACAATTTTATGTTACAATAAGTATTTCAAAGTTACAATAATTCATTTATTTCGAGGCTGTAATTGAAGCCGAAGACTTTTAAGTCTTCGTAAAAATCGTATACGATGTTGCCAGTGATAACTTAGGGATGTATAAAAATTATTTTCAAAAAACCGACTTCCAAAGCCACTTTAAAGTTAAAAAAAAATTGATTTCTACACACTATGTTGAAATCGGGCGAGCCTATAACGCGTCAACTTTGCCTATCTTTGTTTAGTATAATTATTTTAAAAGGAGCATTCAGAAGTAGTAGTATAGAAACCGATCAATCTCCTTCGTGTTTTCTTCAAGCAACGCGACATTGGCGAAGTAAATTGTGCTGTGCTGGCACAAACAAAAGCCACACACCAAACAACAACAAGTTAAAAAAGTGGGTAAGTCAATAAACATTAGGTATGACGTAGTTTAATCTCCTTTTTCCATATAAGTTAGTAAACTTGGGTAATATGAGTTTAGGGTTGTCAAGCCTTCGAGATGAATATGGAATCTGTACTTTTTTAAAGTTTTCGTTGAAATAATTTTCGAGTAATAATGTAAGTTCAGTTTTTGGTATTATGAATTGGTATAATTTTACAGAAATTGAAAAGTTTACGGTAATCGTTTTTATGAGTAAGTTTAATTTTGTGTGGTAGGTACTATTTGTTTTAAAATTCGCAATTGAAGTGTAAATATTAGATCAAGGTGAGTTCTAAATGTTCTACCGTAGCTTGACAACCCATAAGAGATAATTGATTCCGCCAAAAACTTGTAGGAGCAATAAAAGTGTCGTATATGATATTTTGTTAATGAAAATTTTGCCAAAATCCCTCTAAGCCTATCACATATTATATGATTAACGTGTGCTTTTTGCAAATGGCATGTGTATCTCGTGGTCTTAGGTGACCCGTTGTCTTGGGTGAGCGATAGAAGCGACGCCACTTCACGTGGCCAGTTACGTCTGCCATTTTCTATGGCGTCATAATTATCGCGTCGCGTCTCTTCTGTCGCTCTCCTAGGACAACGGCTCATTTTCTATAGTGTCGTATCACGTAACAGTAACTGGAATTACTGACATAATATATTATGTCTACAAGTAGGTATTGCAGTTGTGTGTAGTGTGTAGATCCGAGTTCAAAATAATAATTTTTAGTCGTGGTCTTGAAATAAGTTAATAATAAAAAATGTTAAATTTACTGAATACGATTGAGTACGAAGCCGTCGATCTCTCTTGACAGTGATACCGGTTCCTGTCCGATTTCTAGCATGATTTCTCTCGTCTTCTTGGCAACTTCTGGATTCGTCCAAGGCGCTGGTACAATTTCAACTAATGGCACGCAGTAAGGCGGATTAACTGGATGTGAGACGACAACCTAAAATATTAAGATGAAATGATTTATTCCAAGTTCACATTCACAAGTCCCGAGGTTGAGGTTGGAAACGGGTAGGTACATGACCACCAACTTATCTGTTCAGTGGGACAAAATTGGAACTAAGGCAGTCATTTCCATTTGTAAATAACATTCTGCTCACATTTCTGTCTAGTGTGAGTCCTCTCTGTTTATGTTGTTTGATTTTGTTGTAAAGATTGCAAATTAAATACCTATAGGTTTGAAAAATAATGTGCGGTAGATTATTCTTAAAATTTTATCTTTTATGAAAGAAGCTTCAACACACGCTTCAATAATATCATCCGAAACCGCTATCAGCCGTATGAACGCATTGGTGCAACGAGTCTTGCAAGATGTGGAAACATAAAATCACCAAAATAAAAATATGTATTCTGTGAACGATTTGTATGCAAACTGATCAATGAAGATAAAATCATTGAAGAATCCAGTTCCTTTGGTAAAAAAAGAGAAAAAAATTCCAGGAAACTACAAATTGATAATTTTGACATTGGTTTATGTTATGAAAAATTCACGAGCTTTATTCAGGGAGAAAATAAATTCGAACCATACCGAAATTACTGAGTATTCCGAGGGAAGAAATTGATTTTAAAACAGAACGGGTAATTCTACGAAAATAACATAAAATAGTATTTCTTCATAAGAAAACTTATAAATAATTAAATGACGTAGTTGCATGGAGGGCAACATATCTGTACAAAATTAAAGAAAACGAGTAAGTATGGTGAAACTATTTTTTTAAAATTATATAGACGAACCTAGGTACATATTACACGTAAGATATAACCAGTAGTTTTAACAACGGATAGGTACATCTGGCACCACAGGAATTCCTCAAAATTTTCAAGACGCGTGAACTCCGAGATAGTTTTTTTATAGTCTTCATTATACTGACGCTGTTTTTTTTAAAAGTTGTGATACATACTACACAATGCTACTACTTAGCTGTTAAATTCTGCATAATATGCAATGAAAATGATGTATGTAGGAAAGGTAGATTGCGTATACTTGCATCAACGATTTCAGGTATTGGTAAGCTTGCATGCTTAGTTTGACTATATAACATATATATGTATTATTCCTATTTTTCTATGCAAAATTAGGAACATGCAAACCCTGCTTCCGCGGTAGAATTCTTAATTGGCAACACTAAACTCTCCACTCGCGACTCCGCCAACTGAACAGGTAAGGTGCAGATTATATTTTTACTGTCAGTCTGCATAGTTGACGTCAATACTTGAAAGGATAACAAGGGCTCTTTTGCTCTTGGCTCGGATTCCAGCATTGATGTAGAATTTTAGATTTTAGTACCTACCTATGATTCCAGGCTAAGATATGGTACCTAACTATATTGCTCGATGTTCATTCATTGTAGTTGTATAGTTACCTGTGCTTTGTGCTTCAATCCCTCTGAAAGTAACGAGGGTAACTTAGTGGAAGTCGAACTGGAAAGTATGGTTTTGTCGCCTACAACTTTATCTAAATCCTGGAATACTTTCTGTTTTAACTCAAGGTTCTCTGGTACACATTCTTGGACAAAAATTGCATCTTTAACTGCCGTTGCTAAATCTGTCGAACCTGCAAGTAAATTATGAAAAATGCGTTAAATGTAAATTATGCAATGGTAAAATGCGTTAATTAACAATTCATAACATGGCTAACTCTTCATAGTTTCTGACCTTAAATAGATCTTAACCACGTTTTCGACAGGTAGTACTTTTTACTTGTGATTTCGATTTCGTTTAAATAGTTGCCCATCGCTCGTACGGTAGGTAGGTACGTGTTTCCTATAGCCACAGAATAGGGACCTAATTATCACCTATTCTGTGGCTATAGCTTAATACAGTACAACTATAGTACAAGCTATAGCCCAAAATTGCCACAGGCAGCTGCCAGTTTTGCGCTTAGATTAAGTATGTCATTGATTACTGTATTACTTAAAATGTTCAGTTAAACGATAACCTGTAAGATGTACCTACTTATATTAAGTAAGTATTTCTAGCATTAAAATTTTCTCTATGATCGATCCATAAACATATAAATTTATTATATAGTGCGAATTCACGTGCAGCAAGAGCCTAAGAGGATTAATCTGTTGTAATCCACTAGAACCAGATAAGTCCTAATTGTCTTCTTCTAGTGGATTTATCCTAGTCTAATCTATTTATCCTAGTCTAATCTATTATCTAGTCTATCTTATTTATCTATTCTAATCGTATTTTAATTTTAATTCATTTACCTACTGATTTGCTGGAGGTGGAGACACGTCAAGTTAGCCAATACTGCAAAGCACTGCACTGCTACTAAGTTCCATCCAATAACTAACTAGAATACTAGCCCAGTTCTTAGGGCATTTGGGAAAGGGAACGATTATTAAATGCTTATTCAGAAGTTTGAAAACTTGCTGAAAATACTTACCGATATTTTCAACTTCTCAACAATTCTGTAGGTTTTTGTAAATTAGACTATTTTCGTACAACTTTTGTCTTCAGTTTTTTACCGTGCAATCTATATTTTTCGATTTAATAAATGGAACAATACGTACTTTTTTGTGTCCTTTGGATATTGGACTTGCCTTAGAAGCGGACTATAGTGAAAGTTTATTACATGCATACCTACCTTTTATGCATTGAATCTGCTCATCAGCATTCAGTTTTCCACGCAGAATTCCATCCTTCTCGAACGTTTTCAATTGCACTTTGACATCTTCCAGCGCATCCGTGACTTGTTGTGGTACAATATCAAAGATGGTCACCTGATAACCAACTGACGCGAAAAGCATCGCCCACGATCTACCGATCAAACCACTGAAAAAAAACCTTGGTAAGAACTACATTGTCGAAACAAAAAAAAAAACACATAAATTGCTTCTGTTTTGCTTTTTGTTGTTGGTAAGTACTATTAGTATTTAAGTTTATTATTATTTTTACACCACCTCCCTTTATCCTCGTCTTAAATTTTCTCCCTAGCGTTAAGGCTGTCTGGAAGAGATCGCTATTTAGCGATAAAGACCGCCTTATTGTATCTACTTATTGCTGTTTTCTTATTTGTAAACATGTTTCTTTTGAATATTTGTGGTGTAAATTAAATTAAAGTACATTACAGTAAAGGACATTATACATACATAAATACATTGTTGATAAAAATACATGCGGTTCCTTGAACATTATCGTTTGTAAATTAACCTCAATTCGATTTCCGCGGGAATTTCTCAATTTTCCGGGATAAAATTTGGTACAGGGATAAGTTATAGTCTGGAAAAACAGATAGGCTACTTTTTATCCCGGAAAATTAAAGAGTTCCCGCGGGAACCAAAAAATCTCAATCCACGCGGACGAAGTCGCGGGTATCAGCTAGTAATATAATATTAATAATATATTATGTTCTATCTTTCATTAATCATTATCATCAATTCGTCAAACGTCACGAGTTATGACCTAACCTTGGTCCTTGGACCTTGTCCTATATTGATTATAAAAGATCGTCATTCGGCTCTCACACGTTATACACAGTAGGTACACGGTCACACAATTATCTAATATTTAAAAGTCTCGTGTCACAGTGTTTGTAACAAAACTCCTCCGAAACGGCTTGTTCGATTCCTATGAAATTTTGTGTCTATTCGGCTGGTCTGAGAATAGGACGTAAACTATTTTTCATACCACGCGGACGAGGAGGTATATATAAAGCTTGAGCTAATGGACTGATCGGTCCTGCTGAAGAGAAAAGAAAATTATAGACAGATGTTGAAAATCAAGTAGGGTATCCCGATTCCCAGGGATTCTCTCGAAAACTATCAGTTTGAGAGGTATGGTCCCGAAACTGAAAATGCACACGAGCTTTTTACATTCACTATGCGTTTGCATAGAACTTATAAAATATGTTATTTCAGGAAAAATACGAAACATTATGAATGTGGAAAATTCACTGGAGTACCCCAACTGACCTCAAAAACTATCAGCTATAGAGGTGTGATCCTGAAACAAACTTGGGCTCTTTGGTGAGTCGGTGAAGAAAAGATCTAGAACAATTTTGTATGTAACGTTTTTTCGTCCTCTATGCTTTTGTATAATATAACCTAAAGGATCTATTTACAACTAAAAGGATTGATAGGTCTGCTTTAAATGACATAGATATAAGTTTTCCAAACTTAGGTAGAATTATAGTTTCATAAGTCTTCTATATTGACAAAAAAAAAGAAAAATTAGTAATTTAAAAGTTGTGTAAGCGGTATCGTTAAAAAGGGGAAAATCAAGGCAATGTAAACCACCAAGTGACCAAAGTGCAAAGACCAAGACCAATGCAAGCATTATCTTTAGGTCTTTGCACTTTGGTCACTTGGTGGTCCGCGCAGCCAAACAAAATACTCATACCTATTCTGTGATCCTAGTACCTAATGATATATTTATGTACATATTTGATTCCGTTCCTATATGACCTAATATATAATATATTATAATTTATATGCATCCGGATTCGCGAACAACAGAACTTTCTCTCTTTGGAAGCACGTGATTGAGGCTCTCATGAATCGGTGTAATGTAAAGGAAGGAAAAAACTTAAAAGGAAAAATAAAATTGATAACAAGTCGCGTTCTTGAGGTAAACTTAGCGTGATCTCTGCGTGAGTTTAAAAAAATTATCATCTTTTTTTGATTAATAAAGCCTTACTTTTAATTACATAATCAGAAAACAGAAACGATGTCAAACAATCAATAGATAAGCGTAGGTACCTACTTGTAACAAGAGAAAACAATTGTATAATAGTTAGTTCAGTCAACATTGATAACCTGATTTATATTCAAACAGACTTTGATTTTATGATTTCATAAAATAGCTCTTTCAGCTGTATCTACCTACCTACCTACTACAACCTATAGCGTAGGTAGTAGGTACCTACTAGCTTAGTAGCACAGAATAGGTAATAGTCTAGTAGCAAGTAGTACGCTATTATATATAATTTTTTTTATCCACTAAAGTTAGCCCTTGACTGCGATCTCACCTGATGGTAAGTGATGATGCAGTCTAAGATGGTAGCGGGCTAACCTGTTAGAGGCATGGCAGTTATATTAAACCCATACCCCTTCGGTTTCTACATGGCATCGTACCGGAACGCTAAATCGCTTGGCGGCACGTCTTTGCCGGTAGGGTGGTAACTAGCCACGGCCGAAGCCTCCCACCAGGTCAGACCAGGGAAAATTCAGAAATTATAAATTCCCAAATTGACCCTGCCGGGGATCGAACCCAGGACCTCCGCACGTTAAGGCTACACTACGGATATATACTCGTGTGGCTACACACTGCGCCACGGAGGTCGTCGATATCCGCTACGGCCTACGACGCTTATTATATTATACTATTTTTGGAAGCGGCATCTTCTGCGTACATTATGTCGAACCTTCGATACGATTTGTCCGTCAAACCAACAGCTTTGCGTTTTGTCATTTTAAATTTCCCGTTGATTTTTTTACTTACTGATTCATAGCGAATAAGCTTTCAAATTTTAAAAAAAAGTAGTAGTTAGTAGGTATAATTTTTTCATTTAAAAAGTTAATAAAAATAAGTTTTTGACCTGTATTTAAATTACATGCAAATTCCGTCATAGACTATAGTAATTAATTATTAAGAACCGGACAGAACCTACATATCTTTTTAATAAGGACATAGTTTGTAGATGTTACTACTACTACCTATGTTACCTACTTATAAGATTGTAATAAATAGGATTGTTAATTTCTTACCTGCCCACTATCCCAACTTTTTCAGTCTTAAACTTTACCGACATGTTTTATTCGTAACTATTTGTTTATTCCGATATATAACAAATAACACAATATCTCTCAATCGCGTCAAACGAGTGAATGGCGTCCGCGCGGATCAAAACTCACAAACTCGTTATTATCAATACTCCATCAGGCCTCGCGCCCTCCCTATATAGCCCCAGTAGAAAAAGACATTAGGTAGGTACTAATGTGTATATTTTGTACTAAGTACTTTGATGTGAGATCGTACCTATTTACTACCTATCCAAGATGTAAAATCTGTACCTTACCTATGTTAGTTTATCATCAATAATAAATAATATGCCGTATTTGGGCTTGTTAAGTTCAATATACAATATTAAAACACTAAATTTATATTTATTTTTAACTTTTTCATTTCTCGTCAAGCATCATGAATAAAAATACTTTCAATTTTCATAAATTCCACAAAGCGTTAGGGCCTCGCAAATATCTACCGCCCAGAACCTCGCAATGGCTAAGGCCGCCCCTGTCCATTAGCAACCAATCCGTACCAAGTACCAACTCATAAATTGGCTTATTTGAACAACTAAGTACATACCTACTTTCCGAGCTATTTAAATAATACTTAATTGATAATAATATCACTTTGTTAAGGATCAGTAGGGCGATTGAGTAAAAACCTGCATCAATCATTGTTACAGTCTCAATTGTTTTGATTGGCTGAATAAATATGGTATTTTTGCCGCGTCAAAGGATTTTGACTTTATAGTGGAAGAATGTTCACCAATCAGAGGTGATTGCGATTGTTACACTGTGGCTGTCATTTTTAGACAATCGCCCTCCAGCTACTGGTCATTGCCCACGGGCTATAATCTCTCTGGCTATAATATCGATTATGGACTATTATGAAGATATAAGCACAGATACTCGTGTGATATAAGTGCTACCCGTGCGAAGCCGGGGCGGATCGCTAAGTAGTAGCTAATACACTGCGTTTAACATACTTAGATAATCCATACTTAATATTATAAATGCGAAAGTGTGTCTGTCTGTCTGTCTATCTGTCTGTCTGCTACGCTTTCCCGGCCCATCTTTTCAACCGATTTTGCTGAAATTTGATACAGGGGTAGATGGTATCCCGGGGAAGGACATAGGCTACTTTTTATCCCGGAAAATTAAAGAGTTCCCGCGGGAATCAAAATCTTAATCCACGCGGACGAAGTCGCGGGAATCATCTAGTATTTTATATCCCGAAATACAGTTGGGTACCTTCGGGAAGAATTTTTTTGTAAATTCTGCTCCATACTCTGTCAAAACTCAAACTCAACTGGCTTGAATTTTCTTTTACAAAACGTTTTCTTAAGTTTCAGGTCTGAATAGTTCTGAGATGAAGGGCGGCACTCCTCAACTGGTAACAGCAAATCTATTGTGATCAGTGTATAAGCTGTATAAAAAGTAAATAAATATTCAACCATAAGTCAAATTTTTTGACTTTATTAAGTAAGTAATACTAAATACAATTACTCATACTTGATAATTTGCACACCCTATTATGATTGGTAGATTGTGGCTCGATACTAGGTATGACTTTATTGTAAGAACTTCCTATGTCTTATATCTTAACCTACAATCAGCAAATAAATATTATGATTATGGTTTTAAAGGCTGTACTCGCACATACTAGCACGCGCGAGAAGCGAAGCCGGGGTGGGTAGCAAGCGTTAAATAAAATCTTGATAAATATTTTTAGTTATATTTATTTCAGCTTCAGTACCTAGAGAGTAGAGATAGTTAAAATTACACACAATTTATTAATAGTTAGGTTCACAGTTATTCTGAGATTGATATTTTAAGGTTTAAATTATGTACCTAATGTTTCATGTGTGTAATGTAATGTTAATGTTGTAATGTTATGTTTCGTGGTGTACAATAAAGTATATACATACATACATACATACCTACCTACTTACTTTAAAATTAATAATTGTCATGTTTAAGTATTTGTACAAACTATTATGTATCACTTACTACGAGTACCTACTATTAAGTTCAAAACGCGCGCCGCGTTCCGCGCCAAAAGCAAAGCAAAGAACCGCTTCCTGTATAAATCCATTAATGTGTACGACGCCCAGCTGTGGAGTGTGGACCTCTGAATGTGATATAGTATAGGCATATATAAGAATAAAGAGATGCCTACGAGACCATGGCAATAATTCAGTTAAGTACTAAGTACCTCAGAGTTACCTATATTAACTATATCAAACTTTCACACTTAATATTATTTGATTTTTATTTAGTAAATATGTGGATGAAATTCAATATATGTATTATAATTTATAACAAAATGGTAGTTAGTATACACGTATCATAAGAGTAATTGATATGACAGCTAAATCATAAGTAGGTAATAAATAAAAAATGAAGGTAAAATATCGTCAAGGTACCACAAGGTACTCCCTTTTAAAAATCTATAATAACAAATACTGAAACAGTGAATTCATCGTAAAATATCTAGATTCAATCACAGTTCTAGACACTGTTCACAAGTCACAACACTATTCTAGAGGACACCGTCTTGACTACAGTTTTAAATTTTGTACATAAACTACATAATAACTTATTTATTTATTCACAAACGCTTCCAGCGATGGCGTCAGTTGCTTTGATGCTGAATATCCTGTAATTGATTTCGTTGGGGTCTAGAGATTTGTAGAGAAAACGAGGAAGCTTGTCGCTGAGCAGCCATAGAGTTCCTTCGGCATCAACCTGCAATACGTTAAAAGACAATATAAATTAGTAATAAATCATAACTGACGTTCTCGAAAGTCTTTCCATCAAAGTTTGTTACAATATCCGAAATACGCGCGGAGGGATGACCTCGCTTAAACTTCAGAAAAAATTGGATATAACATTTTGATTGTAACAAAATATCAGAAGATAGTTTTGATGATTGCCAATTTCAAATAAGTAAACATTGATGTGATCAATTTTACAAATAGCTCAAAACTGTAGATATAATATTTGTTGCAACAATATTTGCCAATGAATCAACTTTTGTATTGATTGTTACACTGGATGTCTTGAAATATCACTGGATGTCTACATTGTCGTGGAACTCAGAATTCAAGACAACCACGTCGTCGTTTCGTCGTCTTAGCCGATGGACATCACTTCTGGTTATAGACATTTTAAGGTTTCCACTAAAAGCAAGCGCTGCAGCCGGCTGTAGTAGCATGATGCTGAGCTGGAGACTTGTATTTGATCACACAACTTTGTTGCTAAGCATATCTTATTATTAATTTGATAGTTTCTTAAAACTAAATATTGTGATCGAATAAAAACATTTTCTTTCTGTCTTCTTTGTTATAGGTCTCTTGAAGTAAGTAATTTTTACAAATCACACGATTTGCTGTGCATAACACTTGGGTTACCATTTTAGACTTCGCTGTCACTTACCACTACAGCCTATTAACGTCCCACTGCTGGACACAGGCCTTCACTCTCATAGGAGAGAGGGAATTAGAGCTTAGACCCACCACGCTGCTCCAATGCGGGTTGGCGGGCTTTAACGACTATTATCATGTTAGTGATAATAACCGGGACCGACGGCTTAACGTGCTCTCCGAGGCACGGGGGTGAAACACCGCCAACTTCCAACTCCGGGCTGGCACTGAGAATTTCTCAATTGAAAAACCCAATACCTAACAATTTTTATGCCCGACCGGGAATCGAACCCAGGACCTCATGACCTCGTGCAGTCGACTATGCTAACCGCTAGACCAACGAGGCAGTTACGCTGTAACGCTGTCAATTACTTTATGGTAAAATCGAGAGGTCAAGCGGTAACTGGTTTTTGAATAACAAAAAGATGAAATTACCTTCAAGTCGTTTAGAAATTCAAACAAAGTAGGGTCGCTGAAGAGTAGTGGATTGTTCTCTGGGGTGTAAGGCTTATTCGAGTTCCAGCAGCCGATACCATCGCGGTTTACCTATAACAAATCAATGGTGATTAACTATGTTAAATTTGATTACCTACTATTGGGGCTGGGTGAATATAAATATACATTTTATATATGAAATATATGAGAGAGAAAATGAATGAGAATTTTAGATTTTAGGGATGGTCGTTACCATCCCTAAAATCTTCTTATAACAGACCTATAAGGACACTGCTGCTGCATGTTGCACACTGGTGTTGTAATTCGTGCACTTTACGGTTCACCCTTGTACACTTAACATACTGAGATGAAATAGCTTTAAACTTAAACAATAAAGTAGGTAAACAAGCTGTAAAACAAGTTAACCCTTGTCTTACTCGATGGTAGGAAGTTCTTCCCCTCTAAAAACGTATATTTAGAGAAGCTACGTTTGAAAAAACTCGACAGGAACAATAATTAATCAACGTAATCTTAAACAATACTGGTCATCAGGCAGCTTAATGCGTCATATCCTGTAATATTAATATGCAAGATTTTCCTGTTGTTATGGACTTCCCAGAATTATAGTTAAAAAATGGTTGATGACATAGGACTTATGCGCCTTTGAAGTGTCATTTTTGTATGATATTTTACTAACTTACTAGAACCGCACAATATTATGACAGATATTTTTTTACCTTCTCTGATTAATACATAAAACTACCTACTAAATTAAGTACGTAATTAATAATTATATTAATAATTGATACCCGCAACATTATCCGCGTTGATTTAGGATTTATAAAAATCCTGTGAAAACTCATTTTTCGTGATTGAAAACATCCGACTCCAGGGTTCAAGGCTCCTATGCCTTTCCACTATCAGTTAATCTTTGTTACAAACAGGTGGACACACGCTTTTGAATTTATAATATTTACTTATTACTTTATAATATGCAGGCTTATAATATGCAGTTAGGTACGTGACGAGCGCAATCTAACAACAGCAAATGACCAAAAACTACAAACGAAGATAAAGGGTCGATTTAGAAGCGAGGAACAAGATACTGATACCTGTGTATAGAACAGGACACTAGTGTTCGTGTCATAGAAGCTGGCTGAGGACTGAGTTTTATTACCTCGGTCACCCAAAAGCTGAAAAAAAAAACAAATTTTTAAGCAAAACTCGTTCATATATTCAGTCATAAATCATATTCGTAGCTCGTAAGAAAACTGCATTAGGGAGTAGGGACACGGATTAGGGAGCTATCAATTATCTTGGCTATTTTAAGGTTAAGAAGTTTTGATAGTGAATATTTTTTCATCTTCATTTTTGTTCTTTTCAAATATTATCTGATTACGTACCTAATCGTTCCCAATTATTTAATTTTTATATTAAAAATATCTATTGGATCTTCTGGTACTAACCGACACATACACATATTATGATGTTTATATAATCTTATAAGAACAGTGTATAACACAATAATTTGCAATGTGTGTACTGTGTGTACTTCTGTAATAGCAGGTCCTCTAGATATGATTGACATAGGTAGGTACCTAACCTATAAGATACTCACATAAAAAATTACTAACTTTATTTGTGTTGAAAAATTCATTGATAGATGCTAATAAAATAACAGTTTCATTATACATATTTACTTATAATGCAATTTGCAATGTCAACGATAGAAAACATGATTAGCATTCAAACCTTGAAATCGTTGAATGCCTCGGTTTTGTCAATGTGTGTATAGTTTCTAAGTAGCTCAGTGGATACGCAGAATTCCTTCGTACTGGAGAACGCATGGAAGAACATGGTGCGGAATCTGTAACGAAATGTTTGAAAAGTATAAAACACATGCTTAAAACCATAGAAAAAATAATCTATTCCGTGCTTAAAACTATTGCTAATAAGGAAGTTTGGTACCACTAGTTTCATGTAATTCGTATTGTTTACTGAATAATGCTTCTATAGGGACACTTGCATAGTGCAGTCGGACCACCGCCGTAGGTTGCACTGCAACTAATAACTAAGTTTCTACCAGTGTCCTTCGATACCTTGCGCTATGTACCTACACGCGGGAAATAAATTCAGTGAACCATCAGGGCATTATTAGGGCAGGGATAACGAGTAGCACCTTCTAACATCCCAATACCCTATCTCCTAAACTTCTAAATTCTTACTCAATAGCTCAAGTTCACCAAGGATTGAGTAACAATATGCTTTGCACGTTATAATAACTACCTAACAAAGATACTCTTTAAAGATAGCATAATATTATCTTGTAAGCTTTTTTAAGGTCTTGTAAGTAAGTAGAGCGTGTCAAATACATGGTCAAAATGTATAGAACGAAGCCATCAAGGTCCGAAGATACGTGATCCACTTACCCATTCTCTCGAGGCTCTGACAACGCTAAGGCAAACACACCATCGGTCCAGTGAAACTCAATTCCACCTACATTGTATGAGCCAGCTAGTGGTTCGAAGTGGAAGTAGTGGTGGCTCACGCGCCAGGAGTCGTCTTGCTTTAGACTGTATACAACAACACCATAAGCTCCCAAATCGGGTACATAAGCGAACGCATTGTCGCACGTGTCTTTATCTACGTCAACGACCTGGAAAAAATTACTTTATTAAAACAAGTAATAAAATTAAAAATTTTAAAAAACCCACGACGAATTGCAGAGCTCCATTGAAACAACAATTAGAACTTAGCAAAATATAAAATAATATCTAAAACACAAAACTGCATATTTGCCGGCTCAGTAGTTTTTTTTACCAGCTTGGTGGACTATGACCAAACCCTTCTCATTCCGAGATAAAACTTGTGCTTAGTAATGAGTAGAGGTGTCAAATAGTGTTAAATTTTAATATTCTTATTGTTACGTTCCCTCAAATATGGTCGAGCGAAGCAATGGCTGGATCATGCGTCATGCTCGTGAACGGGTGCCACCGGCGGGAATGGGGCTACTTTCTGTCTGCCCGTCTTTGACATGAATTGAATAAACAAATTTAAGAAATCCATTAAAAGTATGCTCCTGAAAAAAGCTTATTATACTGTTGAAGATTATGTAAATGATAGAGGAGCATGGATTTGATCGCTCCAGCAATGCTAGGGACAGCGGTTACTTATGTACACATTGATATAGTAATTGTAAATGAATTATTTAAAAAGAGCAACCACCGAGTTTCTTGCTGGTTCTTCTCGGTAGGAATGGCATTCCGAACCAGTGGTAGATTCACTTGACGATTCAAAAGTACTTGTAAAAGTTTATTTGAATAAAAAAAGATTTGATTTGATTTGATTTGATTCTGCTAAAAATTGTTAAAAAAAATGTGATCACTTAAGGAGTTCCTGTGACCACTTCCTGGCTCCATCACGAGACCCTGGGCAACATCTAGGTTTAATGTTCTTGTCAAGACAAATCAAGAGTCCAAATACGGAGGGTTAACGATGAGAACTTAAGGAGTTCCCATGACCACCTCCTGGCTCCATCATGAGACCCTGGGCAGCATCTCGGTACAAAGCGCTAGTCAAGACAAATCAAAAGAGTCCAAACACGACGGGTTTACGATAAGAAATTAAGAAGTTCCTATGACCACCTCCTGGCTCCATCATGAGACCCTGGGCAGCATCTAGGTACAAAATGCTAGTCAAGACAAATCAAAAGAGTCCAAACACGACGGGTTTACGATAAGAAATTAAGGAGTTCCTATGACCACCTCCTGGCTCCATCATGAAACCCTGGCAGTCCTAAAACCTGGAACCTTCTCACAAGCTATACATATCTTATGCAAAAAACCTCATCTCAATCGGCCCAGTACTTTTTGAGAAAAATGGTAACATATTGAAAAATTAAAATCATAGACTACAGCTCAGCTTGGTTGTCTATGGTCCTAAAATATATCTAAGTAGCTTCTCACAAGCTATACATATCTAATGCTAAAAACCGCATCTTAATCGGCCCAGTACTTTTTGAGCAAAATGGTAACATATTGAAAAATTTAAATCATAGACTACACCTGAGCTTGGTTGTCTATGGTCCTAAAATATATCTAAGAACCTTCTCACAAGCTATACATATCCAATGCAAAAAACCGCATCTCAATCGGCCCAGTACTTTTTGAGAAAAATGGTAACATATTGAAAAATTAAAATCATAGACTACAGCTCAGCTTGGTTGTCTATGGTCCTAAAATATATCTAAGAACCTTCTCACAAGCTATACATATCCAATGCAAAAAACCGCATCTCAATCGGCCCAGTAATTTTTGAGAAAAATGGTAACATATTGAAAAATTAAAATCATAGACTACAGCTCAGCTTGGTTGTCTATGGTCCTAAAATATATCTAAGAACCTTCTCACAAGCTATACATATCCAATGCAATAAACCGCATATTAATCGGTCCAGTAGTTTTCCAGAAAAACGGTAACAAAAAAGTGCACAAACAAACAAACAAACAAACAAACAAACAAACACACAACCTCTTAGGGCAAACACATAATATACCGTCTCCGTTTCGTCGAGGGTAATAAGATGTACGAATAGTAGAGGTCGTCGTCATTTAGTAGGTATATCTAATTAGATATTATTAACTTAGTTTGATTGACTTAGTTTGAGTATAAGTTTTAAATTAAGTATTTACTATAAATAGTCTAAGTGAAGAATTTAAACAGAATACAAAATTTAATATACTTTGTAAACTAAGGGAAAAGTATCCATAAATTCTCGTAATGCGGTAGTGGTTGTGGATATGAAAGTATCATACCACAATTATTGTAGCGAAAACGCAGTCTATAATATGACATTGTCAGAGCCAATTAGCTATTTAATAAATCATCCACACTTCAAATAAACACTGGAAAACACTACAGCATTGTTTGTTTCCTCGCGAAATAAATGAAAATCACTTAGAATAACTACCTACTGGTTATACTAGGTAGTTATTCTAAGGAAAATAAGACGAGTTGATGTTGCAAAAGTTTTTCACGTGGGTGTAAAGATAATATCGCTTCTAAAATAAATCTTGCCACTTATATAAAAGTAAATATAAATTGTGTCACCAGCTCGACTTATGTTTATCAACTAATGCAATCGTTCGTTTGTTACTGAATTTTGCAACCAGTTTCGCAAAACGCTGACAGAATCTATGTATTCATAAAATATGTTAGTGCTAATATTATCATAAAATCAAAACACTTAAGTATGTCTGCATGCATGGCACTGATATTCTTTGAGCACAAAGTATGATAATGTACCTACTAACTTAAAATAAATAACTAAACTAGAAAAAGTTCAAGTACTTTTAGACCGAATTAAGAAAAATATACCAATTGCCAAATCTTACCACATTAGCGAAGAAAGAATCCTCTTTCATGTCAGACACTTTGAAATAGTAACGATGGATCAACTGGTCAGTATTCAAGTCGAATATAACTAAAGATGGTCCAGCAATTTGATTCGGAGATCCTTTAATAAAATAGAAACACAAATTGTAACTTGTGAAAGGATTTGACGCGTTGCCAATTGATAGATTTCTACTTTGAGTAGGTATATAGTTGGTTCAAAGGAATTGGTGTTCTTTGTATACAAAGTGAAACTTTCTCCGAGCAACGTATCATTACTTTTCCTTATACAAAATGATTTCCTTAAACGTTGAAAGATTTACAGAGCAGATAGGTATGTACGTGTACGATAAAAGCTAGATAAAGAAACAACTTTGCATAATTTACCTAAAATATCAGCCAATCCCGAATCCATAACCCACAGTCTGTCACAAGGATCCACATAAACTCTAAAAACTGATATAATAGAGCTGTTTGATGGTTTTTCTTTCGCGGAATCAGAAACGAGATTATCTGTCAAAGATGGGTATGGTTTCAATGGTTGATCTTGTGGTCCATCGATGTCGACGTAATTTAGTGAAGAAGCAACTCCATTCTTCCACCTAGGTACAGTAACAAAGACTTTGTTCTTCCATCTTGCCAAGCCTAGAGGAAGATTGTTAGCAGGAACAAAGAGTTTATCTTTTATGGCAGTCTCTCTCTGTGCTGGGGAATCCCAAACAAAATCAATTTCCTTCCATGCAAAGCGTAGTTGTGGTTGTGGATTTGCTGCTCTGCAGCTTACTACTGCTATCAGTGCAATAACTAAGCTTATTGCCCCCATTTTGGTCTGTAACAATGAAAAGTGAAATTTATAACATGCACGTTACAAATATTTTTTGTGATATTTTCACAAGATAATAATAAACCTAATTTTCACGCCATTATGAAGTTCCCACGTCCTCATGATCACGCCGCTATGAGTTCAGTTTTATTAGAGAAGTGACAATTTAGTCTGTTATTATATCGTAAAAATACATGATTACTAATTATGTTAGCACATCCGGTGCAGAAGCAATTGGAGCTGCTAAATTTCGAAAAATACGAAGCAATAAACGTGGTTAGAAATACATAAAATTTAAAACCATAAAGGCATAAAGCAAAAAAAAATTGGGTAATTTACCAAAAAAATCATCATCAAGTTTCCATGTTAATATTATGTAAATATACCGATAGTGATGTCATTCATTTTCCCATGTGGTTTTGCGTCAGCAAACAAGCTCAAAATAATTATTTGAATCATACCAAAATTATACATCAATGATTTGAATGTATCTACCTAAACGCGTAACTATAATTATGTATAATTTCCAGGTGTGAAAGATTGTAGCGGGCTTTATTATTTCTATCATTAAATGCCTTTGTTAGAAACAAGGGTTAGATAGGTACATCTCTTGTTTAGGCTTGTGCTTTATAGTTTATGCCTTTCGCTAGGAGGTAGAGGTCTAGTTACTACTAATGTCTAGAATTGGTTGGTTAAGCAACTTGTAATGACTTGTATTTGCTCACGTTTTTGCAGATGGTCTTATTATTGGGAAACGCTTGGTGCATCGAGAAGCCTTCCTTATCTATAACAGATCTGCCTTGTTATGTCTGCAGATACTATGAGAACTGTGACGATGGCGGTTGCACAACAACGTATTGAAGGAGATGTAACAAAGACTTAACGATATACCTACCTTAATTAATTAATACAGTTTAAAGCATTGTTACGGTTAGCCGGCCATCAGGCAAAAGATACATTATGTGTATGTATAAGTTCTACTACCTACTTTAATAAATAAAGATTTAGGTTTTATATAAAAGGGGGTTTGACCCTTGTGAGTCCTTACAGATCCTTACTCATCAAGGAAAATTAAATAGGTGACTTACTAAAGTGAATTAAATCTATATATTATTGTGGGGAAAAGAAAACAGTATCTAGGAAATAGCTTCGGTTGGTCGTATCTACTCGTACTATCTAGTAAGTAACATAAGTGTCCTCTATTTCGGCATCTTAAGGCTCATAAGACCACGATTTTTTAAATATATTCCTAAACATGATATCAGTTTGAAAGCTTTTGTGTGATAAATATGAGTATTTTGTCAGTAATTTAATGCATAGTTTTATATTTATTTTAGTTTTAGTTTTATATTAGTTTTTTTATATTTATTTATGTGTTGACCTCTTGTTTAAACGGTTTGAACCCTATTTCGTCATAAAATTTGGCTTTGCTTCTTAGTTCGTGAACTCGTGGCCCCATTTTTAGGATAAAGTTTTCACAACGAGTTATGATAATTCATTAATAAAAAACATTAATATTTAAAGATGTGAGATTCAGCTTTTACTTGAAACAAAGCTCTAATCTCTTTTGTTTGGTTAAGAATTTTATTATGGTTGCAGAATGTTTATTAGGATTAGTAAATAATAAAATTTATATATGATCGCCAAATCGATCAAAACAAACAAACAAAGGCACAGCCGTATACTCATCCTTTTCTTGATTATGTCTGACTGCTACATCTTTGGTAGAATAAGAAACAAATTTACCATCAAATGATCAAAATATAAATTCAGACTCGTATTATAATCATTCATTGTTCACTACAAAACATAATATTTAACTCTTATGAAACTTAATTAAATACATTTTATTTGTTTTTTAATTTACATTTGTCCTAACTTAATTATTATATATAAATACACAAGCTTTTTGACACCCTCCCTGACGCAGAGTTGAGCGCTGTTGTCTTAGCGAGGGAGGTCCGTGGTTCGATTCCCGGCAGGGTTCATTCGGGAATTTATAATTTCTGAATTTTCTCTGGTCTGTTCTAGTGGGAGTCTTCAGCCGTGGCTAGTTACCACCCTACAGGCAAAGAAATATCGCCAAGCGATTTAGCGTTCCGGTACGATGCCGCGTATAAACCGACTAGAAGTATGGGTTTACTATAACTGCCATACCCCTAACAGATTAGCCCGCTACCACCTTAGACTGCATCATCACTTACCATCAGATGAGATCGCAGTCAATGGCTAACTTGTTGTGGAATAAAAAAAAGCTATACAAAAATGTCGATCTAGAATATCTTTGATTCGGTATCGGTAGTGACACGAACTAGGGGACACACGAAAAATAAAATAACAGCTATTTCGTGAGTCGAATTACCTATTGCAATTTTGAAGGAATTCTATGCTTGCATGTAACTTTTTCCGCGTCAAACATTTATATAGGATTTTAGTACCTATTAAAAGTTTCATTCAAAGGTCTGAGCTATACATTTCTGTAAGTTGAAGTATCAAGTACGAGCGCTAAACCTTACGGCAACAACTGACAAGACGTAATAAACGCAAGCCATACAGAATTTCGTGGCCGATTGTGAGTTTCGAGCGTCGTATTGCTTTCAGTTTAGTAGCCAAAATTGTGTGTGTTTAAATGATAGAGATTTTGTACAGATGTATAACTTTTAATAAATAATATTAAAATTGCTTATTTTTTGAGCCAGAAACAAAACTTCGAAATTACATAGGTACTGTACTAGCATGACACAGGGGCCCGTTACCAAAAAATGAACACAGAAATCTGTCCCTTAATAAGAAAAGCTAACGGCTTCGATAGTCAAACTTGAAAGCATGCAAACATTAGCTTATTAGTTATTGCTAATCTGACCAAGAGGATACAGTAATTTAAATTCCTTGTATTGCCGCGGGCAGAAACTTGTTTCACATAATTCATCAGGTTCAACTGTGTCACAAATTACCTATAAGGGAAGGGAATGTTTAAAATAGGTAATGACTTTTTGCCTCACCTCTTTCAAGGTCTTAAGTTATAGTTATATAGAACGCAATCTAATCTCTATATTATGGACCTTAAAGTAATTATTATAAAACTAAGGCGCAGGCAGCTCTATTTAATCAGATTGTAAATTCAAGTAGGTAGGTACAATCCGATTGATAGAGATGGAATGAAGGTAATAAATACTTACTGTAAACTCTCAATAGTCCAGTCATTTGGTAGTATTACCTGGAAAGTTTCTAGGGAGTTTTGAAAATTGGTGTATTTTATAGATTTCGACGTGCTCTTTCCGAATTTTTCCTTTGCCATCTCGTATCTGTGCCGCTCGCACCGCCATATTGGAAAAATGGCGCCCAAAAACAGTTTTTGACAATAACTCCTTTCGGACTAATTTTATAATAAAAATAGCTGTAATAAATTAACTAGAGAAAATTTCGCAATAGAGTAGAATCAATAGTTTAAGCATACAAGCGCCGCAAACCAAAACCTAAATTCACCTTCCACAGTTTAAATAAATTTGTATTGTGGGTGTTTTACAAGTTCTTTATACTAAATTAAATTGACATCGCTAAATCTAGAGATGCAATTTTTTTCTTCTTGTAAAACACCCACAATACAAATTTATTTGAACTGTGGAAGGTGAATTTAGGTTTTGGTTTGCGGCTCTCGTACAATGAAACTAGGTATTGATTTTACAAAAAAAGGTAAATACATAAATTGTAGAAAATTTTCTCTAAAACGCCGTCCGCGGATAAAAAGCCTAGCCTATGTCCTTCCCCTGGATACCATCTACCCCTGTATCAAATTTCAGCAAAATCAGTTGAAAAGATGGGCCGGAAAAGCGTAGCAGACAGACAGACAGAAACACTTTCGCATTTACAGTATATAATATAGTATAAGTATGAATAGTATGGATATGGATTTTCATTGTAAAATTAGGTAGTCCGAAAGGAGTTATTGTCAAAAAACTGTTTTTGGGAGCCATTTATTCAATATGGCGGCGCGATCGGCTAAGATAGGTATCTACGAGGTGGCAAAGTGAAAATTTGGAAAAAGCACTTCGAAATCTATAAAATACACCAATTTTTAAAACTCCCGAGAAACTTTCCAGGTAACCCCCTTTTTGAGCACCAAATGACTGGGACTAGAAGGAGTTTAAAGAAACGCATTGTAAATAAGAATTATTTGCATACCAATTATTACAAGGGACAGGTGAAGTTGGGGTAGCAACTATAATAAGCTACAGCTGCATCAGACAACGGTTTCCCAGCATGAATGGCTTGGGAAAGTGTTCATTGTATTGATGTTTAAAAAATATGTGAGATTTTTCTTGGAGTCTCTCACTGACTCGTACCTACTCTAAAATCTATTATTTGTATAGATGTAGAAAAATGTTGGCTATCGAATATCGTAGCTAATCGTATTTTCACACCACTCGCTCGACACTGGCTTATTACAAGAATTGTTATCTATAGGTAAAGTGCGTCGTTACATTCATAAGGCTTAGCGGGGTTGTAATGTTGTACTGAAATCCATTACCCATCCAACCCCTATGGGTTGTAATGTGATTTGAATGTTGACAGAGTCCACATCCGAAGAAAATTCTGTTCATTTCAACTTATTTTTATCTCGCTTATATGGGTGAAATAAGTGTGGTGTTATTTAAATCAATTATTATTTATTTAATTTGAAACTAAAATATTGAATACTAGCTGATGCCCGCGACTTTGTCCGCATGGTTTTAAGGTTTTTGTTATTCCCGCGCGAACTCGCCAAAAATTACGTCGATCCATTGCTCCGTTGCGGCGTGATTGTAGGACAAACCAACAAACAAACACACTTTCGCATTTTTTTTATCCATTACAAGTTAGCCCTTGACTGCGATCTCATCTGATGGTAAGTGATGATGCCGTCTAAGATGGTAGCGGGCTAACCTGTTAGGGGTATGGCAGTTATATTAAACCCATACCCCTATTCGGTTTCTACACGGCATCGTACCGGAACGCTAAATCGCTTGGTAGCACGTCTTTTGCCGGTAGGGTGGTAACTAGTCACGGCCGAAGCGTCCCACCAGGCCAGTCCAAGGAAAAATCAGAAATTATAAATTCCCAAATTGACCCTGCCGGGGAGCGAACCCGGAACCTCCCCACGTTAACACAACAAGGCAACAGCGCTTATACACACTGCGCCACGGAGGTCGTCAAATAATATTTATAAATTATAATATATTTATTAAGTATGATATGATTATTTTTAATATTTATTAGCCTTGATTTTATTTTTCTTGCGAGTCGTGAAAGTGAATATCTACCTAGACGTTCAACGCAAGCGTAACCACGCGTAACGCTGTCTTCGTCTTGGGCGCCCCCACGGAATAGATAAAGGGTTATTTTTTGTATGGGCGCCCCTAATTCCACCCAGCGCTTCACTTAGGATTCTAGATGCAGAACCCTCGCTTCGCTCGGGAGTCGGGAGTTACTCTGAAATCCCTCGTTACTTGAGTATTCGTATTATATGTTTAATAGCGACTATTACTCTAAGAAATCCTTTTGCCTTTTATAGTTAACTCTTGCACAGCATGCGTTGCAAAGCAACTCACACGCCACTTATTGTACCTACGTACGTACTATGCCAGAGACTTTCACGCGAATGCCTATAACAACTGTACAAAGTTTCATTTCAATGGAATGAAGGATTTGCGATTGCATAGGTAAATGAACCGACACATTAACATTAATTTATAATATATACTAGCTGATACCCGCGACTTCTTCCGCTTGATAACTAATTTTTCCATATTTTCTTACCGTTTAAACCTTCCCGACAAATATTTCAAAACCGAAATCGGCCCAGCCATTCTCGAGTTTTAGCGAGACAAACGAACATCAATCTATATATACTTATAAAAGCGAAAGGTCACTCACTGACTGACTCACTGATCATCACGATATCTCAGGAACTATAAAACATATAGACTTGAAATTTGGAAGGTAGGTTCTTCTATGGTGTAAACGTCAGCTAAGAAACGGTTTTGGGAAAATTCACCCCTAAGGGGTTGAAATGGGGGTTGGAAGTTTGTATGAAAGTCCTTTGTTTTTGAAGTTAGACACATGAAAATTAGCATTTAAGTTATAAGTTTAAAATAATAACAATCTGTATAAATTTTTTTCCGAAAATCTACTCCAAAGAGGGTTAAATGGGGGTTGGAAGTTTGCATGATGGTTCTAAGTTTTTAAAGTTAGAGTCTTTAAAATCGGGATTAAGGTTATTAGTTTTAAATAAAAATAACCTGTATAAGCAATTTTCCGAAAACCTACTCCAAAGAGGGTGAAATAGGGGTTGGAAGTTTGTATGAAAATTCTATGTTTTTGAAGATAGCGACTTGAAAATCGGGATTTAGGTTATTAGTTTTAAATAATAATAACCTGTATAAGCCATGTTACGAAAACCCACCCCACAAAGGGTGAAATGGAGGTTGAAAATTTGTATGAATGTCCTATGTTTTTGTAGAAATTCAGCATTTCAGTTATAGGTAAGTTTTAAATAATAAAAACCTGCATAAGCTATATAAAGCCTCTTTAGGTAGAAATTGTACGCGGACGAAGTCGCGGGCGACCGCTAGTTGATTTATATAGGTATATATATAGATTAAATCCCTAGGTAGGTATACAAGGATATCAATACAACCTATTTAGTATTTATAACCTCGAGGTATTTGTCCGTTATTGTGAAATTATAATAGGTTCTCCATGATTAAATTCGCGGAATACGTGATTGCGTTTAGTAGTGACTTCCTATACTTATGCCGGCTATTTTTGCATATTTTTTGTTGACCTTCACTAAATACACATAAATGGCTTTTCATACAAAAAGCAAACTATGAAAAAGTACTGATTTAAACTACCTACTTAGTTACGTTTTTAAAATCTTAATCGGTAAGTACCTATTTGATTAGAACATGTTGTTTTAATTTCCTTATAAAGTGTATAACAACATTTTACGCCTTCACGATACGATGACTGAATCGATGGAATGGAAATAGCTTAATTTACCCTAAAAATCAGGCTACCTTTTATCCCGAAAAAAAAATCCTGCAGGAAAAGCTATTACCGTTAATTTTTATTAAATTATTACCGTTAACGTTATTATTACTAGTAATTGCACGCATTCCATGAAATTTCTAAACATAAAAAACATTTGGTTTGGGACAATTTATTGACCTATCTTGGCAAAGGCTGAAAAGCTTTTTGGTCGATTTCCAACCCGTATAGGTACTTAGGTACTATAAAGAGTATTCTTAAATACATATCAAAAATTTCGCAACCGGCAGTTCCATTGCGGACCTTGCGGTTCCGCAATTTTTCATATGTAGGTTTGAGAAGATTTAGTAAGATCGGAGATTTTAGGTACATGCCTGCACTAATGCAAGTTTCTGATAGATACCCAAATATTATGTAGGTACTACACGACCAACTAGTAGGTACCTAGGTATATGACAAAAAGCCACTTCCTTGAATATTTTACCTAAGCGAAGCGAAGGTCTTTTGAGTCTACTTGAGTGAATTTGCACTTGTCCGTCCGTCCATCCGTCTGTCAGAATTATTATTTCTGAATGACTGAACGTAATTACTTCAATATGTAAACCGATGGCCTCCAGCCGAATATGGCTTAAAAAGTTATAAAAATCTTTATTTCAGGGGGGCTCTCATAGAAACGAATGCGAAGTATAATATTTTTTATAGCGTTACATAGGGTTGCGGTATGTCATTTTAAAGATAATTAGGAATAGAGTCCAAAAATATTTTTGTTTTTATTTTTCCCTTAAAATTGACGAAATGGGGTCCTTCAAAGTGGAGATTTTCGGACGTCCAAAGTTGACCTCAGAACTCTAAATTTTCTGAAAGGCTGAGCCTGAAACTTGATCAATTATTTGAACTATATCCTGTACTTGGAACAACAAATACTAAAATAAGATAAATATTAGAAGGAAACGAAATTATTTAATTTTTAATGAGCTTCAGTATTTTTAACAGTACTTCATCATGATGTCAATAGATGGCGCCGCGAGGTCTCAGTTCGGGGCGAACCACTAGTTATTTATCATCAATATCCTAGATACATAAATGATAAAGTTGTATGTCAATAATATTAATATTTCCTAACATTATAATATCCTGATCAACGAAACAAAACTGTTTATGTATAAGTATCTAATCATTTGAGAAAAAAATAATAGGTAGGAAAATTCCATAATTATTTTCATACTAATTCACGTCTTATGTATTTGTTTTTATTTGTGTGGTAAACGTTAGTAATGAAAAATGACGGTTCAAGTACAGATCATGTGTCCAGAGTATCTAGTAATTTAAATTATAGTTATAATTGGCCTTAAAAGTTTAATGCAGAGCCTGCTTGTATGTCTACATTTGTTTCAGAATAAACTTCATACATACAGTACAATTCAGTGTCACTTGAAACAATGTTGATGAGATATATGGTATGTGCAGCAATACTTTGAAAAGATTTAATCCCATTCTTAACATATTTTATGGAGGTACGCCGTATGGTCCTACTGTGAATATACGTATAAATCTACGAGTATTATTTAGACGTTGAAAAAGCTTCATTTAATTTTTGTTACTATCTACACATGTACTGAACACGATGTCACGATATTTCTACCAACCGGCTAACCTTTGTGCTGCTGAAAGGACGATAGCAAAGGGCTACAAAATATAGGACGTACGAGTATAATATGAATAAAGTAGAGTATACCATGTTTGAAATATTTATAAATTAAACACTTGTTATTTTATATTCAGACTCGTTTCTTTTTAACATATATTTGAAGATAGTTTACTAAATAATAAATAACTTACATATATATGATCTATAGGTTTACCGCGTAAGGTCAGTGGCGACCGGTTCAACGGGGCCGCGTCCACAGACTAAACAGTTCGAGGCCTTCGCAAGCTTTTTATTTGCTTGCTCTTATTATACTACAAAATGTTCCTACGTTCCTAGGAAAAAATATAAAGGCATTTCTAAAATATCTGGATTTACCTAATTTATAATGAGATTATGCGTCTAAAGAAATAACAAAGACGTAACATTCCATTTACGAGATTCTTGTCTCAACTCAGTTCTTGACAACTGACTCGCAGAAAATACGCTGAGTCACCGTTTTAAATTTAATCTACTTTTTGATTTTTGACGATCTATGATACCGTAGGATCTTAAATCTGAAATGACATATTTTTAATTAGGTGGGCGGTAATTTTGTATATGTTTTTGTAACTCTACTTCAATGCTCTAAATAATTAATTGGCTATTTATATTCACACCTACCTACATAATTTTACGTTTTGACCGCAAACTTCACAGAACAATTAATTATACTTACTAGAAAAGTACGTATTAGGAAGTAGTACATACCTGTTCCAAACAGAGCTTTTAAATAAACATGCAATCCGTTTTTATACACACACACTGAGTTCCTATTTTGCGATCACACTGATAATTTAAAGTTTTAATATATTTTTTGACTCAGGTCTACTTAATCTGTTATTTTTAACCGATGTAAAACATTAATTTCTCGTGAGGCGTGAAGTTTCCTCACGAGGTTTGCCTTCGCCGAAGAGCGCGTGATGAATGGTAATTATCCATTTACCACATACGTTATAAAGAAAACGAGAATTTGAATTTCGAATCCCTAACGTCTTGGTGCCACTGCCACAGCCAGATAACAAAAAGGATATCCTACCCCAGGATCGGATATCCGACCTAGACCATCACATATTATGAATTACTAGCTGATGCCCGCGACTTCGTCGGACGCCGTCGTTGTGAATTGAGGTCTTATTTAGGGTATTCAGGTATAGGTTAGGTAGATATAAATTACACATAGGCTATTCGAGACTATAATCTATATGGCGATATAGATTATCGCCTGGAATAGTTATTCCAGACTATAATAGATTATATAGATTGCTGTGCCAAATTTTATCCAGATCCGTTCAGCCGTTCGGCCGTGATTGAGTAACAAACATCCATCCATCCAAACTTTCGCATTTATAATAGTAGTAGTACTAACCTATATGTAACTAATCTGAATGTAAATAAATGTTGAAATTTCATAAACCTTAATACACACACCTATAAAATAAACACCTTATCCTCCTAAACTTTCTCAATGAATCCGTTTATCTATTGATCGATGGAAACCGCATCAAAATCAATACGGTGGATTCTGAGATACCTAATCGACACACACAGTCGAGAAACTAAAGTTCTGTAAGTTTATGTAGCTACATATATATTATAATGCTACACTGCATACAGACTAACTACTGGTCGTTTATGTCTTTATGTATATAGTCAAGTAGTATTTTTTTATTCCACTACAAGTTAGCCATTGACTGCAATCTTACCTGATGGTAAGTGATGATGCAATCTAAGATGGTAGCAGACTAACCTGTTAGGGGTAGGTATGGCAGTTATATTAAACCCATAACCCTAGTCGGCATCGTACCGGAACACTAATACGTCTTAGGATGGTAATACTAGCTAGTCGTCGTCAAGCTTGTAGTGGATTAAAAAAAAGCTACAGCCGAAGCCTCCCACCAGACCAGACAAGAGAAAATTCACAAATTATAAATTCCCAAATTGACCCTGCCGGAAATCTAACCCGGAACCTGGCTCGTTAAGGCAATAGCGCTCAACACTGCACCAGGGAGATCATCAAAACATAGTATTAGCTGTTACTATGTCAAGTATTGGTGTAGAATTTTAGTAATGATGTCAAGTTTAAATAGCCGATTGCGCGATCACGGTTGTGAATTCGATTCGGATAATTCAAGGCTCATCACTGTGATCCACGTATCCGCTGTCCGTTGTCCATTTTACACGATCAATAGGAATGCGTGAAATAGTTGAATCAGAATTGGCTGTACGAAAAGATAAATACATAGTTGTATATTGCTATATTACTTACCGGCTACCGCTATGATTTTTTAGTAAACAAATAACCTTGTGTTAAATGTTTAAAAAATGCAAAGTTACCTATAGAACTCAACCACTCCCCTCAAAACTGCTCAAGGAAGTGCATATTTTCTGAACGGAGTTAGTTTCAGCTCACCTGCATAATATACCTACTTACACATAGGTAAATTTCGCATTTGGATGTTAATTTGTCGCAATACTTTATAATATATACTTTTAAAAATAATTTATATGCATTTATACGTATTTTTAGGGTTCCGTACCTCAAGAGGAAAAATGGAACCCTAACAGGATCACTTCGTTATACGCTGTCTGTCTTTCTGTCTATCAACCACCCTTTTCTCCAGAATGCGTGGAGGTATCAAGTCGAAATTAATACCAAATATTTAATTGGGTGTATGGTCCCTTGGAGCTGTAAAAAAATAAGCTTCGTAGTCAACGCAATCAATATGTATACGGCAGTTTATGCCGCATATTTTGCCACTCTCCAATAGATCAAAACCTATAGGGCACTTCCCGTTGACCTAGAATCATGAAATTTGGCGAGAAGCAAGGTCTCACAGCACAAGTATAGAAAAATTCGGAAAATCGTTAAAACGTTATCGGCTTTTAGGCGGTATTAGGCTTCCGTACTCGTAGTGTGTCAATTTGTTTGTCAGGCGCTACCTTTTTAACGCTATACATAAGCCAGTTATTTCACCGGTGATTATGTGTTGTTATGACATATTATTTGTTTTTATTTACTGAAATAATAATTTTATATTGTGTGGTGGTAAGGAACCCCTTGTGCGCGAGTCTCAATCGCACTTGAACGTTTTTTTTCACCATTTTTTTAAATCAAGGCACGTAGCAGCCATATAGTCTGTCACCACACACCTTTGGAGGCTTGAACCCTTTCTAAGTCCAAGGGTTTGCGGCGGGTGTTGATCAGCCAATGAGTGAGTGAGCCAGGACTTTTATTTTTATTTTATGAGATGAAGTAAAAACTGCAATAACAATTTTAATCAGTTTTAAGTATGTAATTGTAACCTATAGTTTAATAACCTTCCAGCTAGCTCTAACTTACTTACGTATAATATTAGGAAAATATTTGTGTCAGAACACCCGCTTTTCCATATGACAACGTAAATGCTATTTAACCTCAGTTTAACGCCTAGCCGCTATATATGATTCGAGTTTATTGTAGTATTCTGTATTTACTTTATATGGTATTCGTGGGTATTACTTACTAGCTGACCCGCCCCGGCTAGGCTTAGGTTACCTTATTACTAAGTACATGATTTTCTTTCAGTATATGGTTAAAATCTACGTTTTGATAAGCACTTTACACTGATCGCAACTGATTTGGTGATACCCGTCGAGGAGTTCCGCCTGCCAGCTCCCACTTATTCATCAGATCTTATAGGAAAATTAACATAAGACCTACCGCCTAGTGCTAAAAATTTTCAAACCTACACGGTTCTAACTGTCAATACAATTTAACTGTAGAGGCATATCTTTGACGAATTAACGGTCAATTTCTCCAAAAAAAAATCTATTTGCATAATTACTAGTGGTTCGCCCCGAACTGAGATCTCGCGGTGTCCTTAAGATAGTTTTAACTAGCTATATAATGCGCGCAATTTTTTAATTCCACGTAAGATTGTGCTAACGTCTATTATTTGTAAGCACAAACTAATAAACTTTTACAGAGCGCCATCTATTGACATCATTGAGAAGTTCTGTTAAATTACTGAAGCTCATTAAAAATTAAATAATTTCGTTTCCGTATAATATTTATCTAATTTTAATATTTGTTGTTCAAGTACAGGATATAATTCAAGTAATTGATCAAGTTTTGGGCTCAGCCTTTCAGAAAATTTAGAGGTCTGAGGTCAAATTCTCCACTTTGAAAGCCCCCCATTTCGTAAATTTTAGGGGAAAAATGAAAAAAAAAATTTTAAGAATATATTTTTTACTCTATTCCTAATTATCTTTAAAATGATATACCGCAACCCTATGTAACGCTATAAAATATATTTTACTTCGCATTCGCTTCTATGAGAGCCCCCTGAAATTTAGATTTTTATAACTTTTTAAGCCGTATTCGGCTGGAGCCCATCGGTTTACATATTATATATAAATGTTAAGTACCTAATTACGTTCAGTAATTCAGAAGTTATAAGGCTCTGACAGACAGACGGACGGACGGACGGACAAGTGCAAATTCACTGAAGTAGACTCAGATACCTTCGCTTTGCTCGGTCAAATAAGTATATTTTGTTTGAAGAATATTGAACTTTTAACTAAACCATCGCTAGATTGTGGAGCGTAGAATGTACACGGATTTAAACAGGTACTAAAATTCTACATCAATGGATTTAAAAGATAAAATAATATGCGTGCCGGTATTTTATTTTAAACAGGTGTTCCATTGCCCATTGATTGATTTCGATGCTATTATGAACATTGACGTGACAAGGAACACACTAATTACTTAATTTACAAAATTAATTTATGTTCGTTATTAGGTTTTTATGTAAGAGTTTAATTAAATGAAACATGATCATATTCATACCATATTACTTACGTTACTTTATGCATCACGTCACGCAATCACCGTCCAAATCAACTTTTATATTTTTATTTAGCCTACATAGCATCGACCAAACACGCTGTTTGGTCGATGCTACATAGTATATCACCGTCGCTACATTATGGCCATTTTCGGTTTTTATTAAATTCGCATTTTCAATAGATGTGTGGTTCATCTTCATAATTACATAGTACATACCTACCTATGAGGTTTAACTATATAAGTCGGAATCAAATGGATGGCCTTGTTGTTTAATGATTTAAAAAAAAACATACGCGCCGTATTGAGAACCTCCTCCTTTTTTGGAAGTCGGTTAAAAAACTGATTGCATTGATGAATTGTGCAATGATAAGTCCAGTACTTAATTTGTCACTTAGGACTCTAAAAGACTTGGCCACAAATTAGAACTTTTCGCTTTTGCAGGTGGCAGTAGATGTTAAAATGTTAACAAATTAAAACTTTATTAAAAATTTACTATCTGTCAAGTTAAAACCTCCCAAGGTTATAGCATAGCATAGCAAAATATAGCATTCAATGAACTCCGAAGACTTCTTATGCGAACCGTAATCTGTAAAAATTGGAAAGGGCAATCAACTTTTTAGTGGATGTACTCAATAACCGTTTTGGTTTGCACTAGAATGATGATCCGACCCGGCTTCGCACGGGTGGGATTACCTCATGTAGGTACTAAATACTTAATTTACCTATGTATTACACAGTATGGTTAAATATCTACGCTTGATTTGCTGTTACCCGTGGAAGAGTTCCATCCGCCATCTCCGAACTATTCATCAGATCTTTATGATGAGATTAACCTGACTAGTTCTTTGAAAAGAAAAAATATTATTTTAAGATCTTCCAATTTAACCGGATTATGATAGTAAGAAAAATCGACCAAAACTTTCATCCTCTATCCCGAAGGAATCCTATTGATTTTCGGAAGTTGCGCACTTAATCCGAACAGTATTTTCGGCACGATGCCTGAAAAAAATGTTTTGACCTCTGTAAGGTAGGTACCTATCGATAATAAAGCTTCCGTCATGCTTCCGCCAATTAAAATTTTCAAATGATATTCAATGTACTCGTAGGTACAGAAAGCATCATTATCCTATTTGGATACTTTTTGGATTTGCAGAGTTTTGATAGAATTTTTAATTTTTTGAGATGTGGGTCGCACAATTTTTTTTGCATTCTGTTGCCCAAATTATACTCCAAAGACGCATCGCGATTGGCCCTGACAATCCTCAGAACTGGCCAGCTAGAGTTCCTTTGATTCAAAGCTAAAACTTCGGCTTTCGCCTAGCGATTTTTAAGACCAATCTAGAAGTGTCTGTAAATTTCTAGTCAGAAGCTGAAACTTTCTTTCTTTGACTTTCACCATTTCATTTGATATTTTATTTGGGCTGCTGCTTTTGACTTTTTTTTATTATTTAATTTTGTGTTTATTTCTCATCACCTAACTATGCTTGCATGTAAGCGTAAACCAGGCGTAAACACATTGGAGACGTGTTCATATACAGCCGATATACAACATAAAATTCATATACAACAGACCGACAAAAAACTTAAGATAGAAGAAGATTACCCGGATTTTGAAGTGTTATTTGAATCTTCAATATTTTTAGGCATAATGTCATTCATGTACAATTTTAGTATATGTAAGCGATAAGCCAACACATGTCAAGTATGCAAAACATTCTTTTTTTAGGTTCGTAAGAAAAGCACACTTTCACGAAGGGTTGGTTTCGCTAGATCCGCCATCAGAATTTGTCATATTTTGCGCTATTAAGAAGGTAGGAGTGTTCGTTTATTAAAATAAAACTATGTTAAAATCATGGTTAGACGTACTACCTTCGTACCTAATCTTTTCCTAACTTGCAGATGTGTCTAAACTGTAATTAGTGTCTAAGATCCAGATAATTCGTCTTGGCGCAACCTTGCTCGTGGGAAAGGTATTCCTAACTTGAGAACAGAACCAAAAGCACAATAAACAACTCGTGACAACCAACCGCTAGCCCTGACCTGAGCACTAATTAATGCAACTCAAATTTTTATTTTGAATTCCTTTACCACAGACGCCTGAATTAAAACTAACCAAATACTTCTATAATGTTTTTGTCAGGCGCGGAATATAATTTACTAATTAATATTTTGCCTGCAACTTTTGTGTGGACGTTGTTTTGTTGTGATAGTATCTATATCAATAACTAGTGGTCGCCCGCGACTTCATCCGCGTACAATTTCTGATTTCCTATGAGATTATGAAATTTTCCCGCTGCAAAAAGCCTACTTAGTTATATCAAAATGCTGATTTTCAAATCTCTAACTACAAATCATTACCCCCATTTCACCCTCTGTGGGTAGATTTTCGTAAAATTGCTCATATAGTTTTTTATTATTTATAACTATTATCTTATTGCCAAATTTCATGTCTCTAACTTCAAAAACAAAGGACTTTCATACAAACTTCCAACCCCCATTTCATCCCCTTAGGGGTGAATTTTCTCAAAACCGTGTCTTAGCTGATGTCTACATCATAGAAGAAACCTACCTTCCAAATTTCAAGTCTGTATGCTTTATAGGTCCTGATAGTAATTAGTCAGTCAGTGAGTGAGTGAGTCAGTGAGTGGTATTTCGCTTAGGTATATATTATGTCACCGTAAGATTGTAAAAACCGTTAGATTGTAATCTTACTAGCGATATTGTAAACTGTCGACAGATTACAATTTAACTCATTATTTTTCGGTAGATTGTAATCTGTTAGGTATATTAACCTGATAAAACCTAAGTGCCCGGCCGCAGTCGAACCCTAACCTAACCTACAAGAAAGAAACAAGAAAACATAAATACAATGAATAAGTTATTTCAAAAATTGCCACTCAGAACATTGAACGGTTCACAATCTGTCGACAGTTTACAATATCGCTAGTAAGATTACAATCTAACGGTTTTTACAATCTTACGGTGACATAAAATATATATAGATAGATAGAAGATAGATATAGATGATTCAATTCAATTCAATTCAATTTATTTCAAACATGTAGGACATACAGGTGTCTCTTATGCTACGTCATGTTTTGACTCTACCACCGCTCCGGAAAGCAGATAGATAATATAGATAACCACAAAATACGTGGTCTGAAAATGTACGTACAAATTTTTCAAAGTAGGTACATTTACAGACTAAAACAAGGGTGAGTTGAGACTTGAAGTTCTATAATTATTCTCGCAATCGCTATCAAGATGATGTCGATGATATTCACCAGATTTATGTTTTTGAAAAATCCCATGTCCCTGACTCCTGCCCCTGCTATTCGTCGAAATCGACAAAATCGGGAGTAGGGAGGGGAGGGGCCGTAAAAGCGTAGCAAACAGGCTGACACATAGGTAGATACACAGACTTATTTATTTTTAATCCACTACAAGTGAGCCCTTGACTGCGATCTCACCTGATATTAAGTGATGATGCAGTCTAAAATGGTAGTGGGCCGAATGGTAGTCTAAATGGTGTTAGGGGTATGGCAAAATTATAATTAAACCCATACCCCTAGTCAGTTCCTACGTACCGGAACGCTAAATCGCTTATCGGCACGTCTTTGCCGGTAGGGTGGTAACTAGTCACGGCCGAGGCCTCCTACCATGAAAAATAAATACCACCAGGAATATAGGCACACTTTCGCATTATTAATATTAGTATGGATTTGTGTACTAGGTATACCTAGTAAGGAATCTGCTGTAAAAGAGCACGGGCAAGTAAAAGCGCGCATCCAAGCGCGACCGTGCGTTGATCTCTGTGCGTGCGCGCAGCTAATAACATCTCTATGTAAGTATAATTTTATATTATCTAGTCATTTATGATCACAATTGATAGTTTGTAACTAAGCTGAGGTTTATTGATGTAATCCTGTCATTTTATTTAGTAAACAAAATATAAAACTAGACGTAAACTGTGGTTTGGAGCCTTGGAGGTTGACCTGAGGGGCTGCGCTACACTAAATCTTTAGACAGAGATTCGTTTATGGGCGCACGAAAATAATGTTGATGAAAATAAGATACCAAAGCATTAAAATTGGAGCATAATAATAATGTTCGCTCCGATATGTTGCTAACTCTCAAATTTTAATCATATTGGGATGGTATACCTAAGTACACCTAGGTGTAAAATGCGCATGTGTTTAACATTAAGTATAATATATATAGAATACGATAATTATTTTATTTACAATTTAATTTCTATTAAGTACTTTATTAAACATAATAATATTATTATTTTTATTTACGTACATAATTGAAATCATATTAACATAAGTAGGTACTCAGGCATCATTCATATCGAGAAAATATGGACCTAATTATAAAAGAAAGTTTTAACAATTTTATTTTCAAGAACAGGTACTAAAACAAATTTTGTAACGATCTAATACATATGGGTACTTACAACCTATTGCGTACGAAAATACATAATTAAGTATAATAATTTACCTATAATACCTAATAAGCTTAAAAAAGTATTATTATATCAGTCTACGAAACAGTTAAATGTAAAGAACACAAAGTAAAATATTACCTAAAAGTTACTTAAAACTAAGTTTATTTACAAAAATATTTTAAGAAATGCATTTTGATAAAATTGTATAGATATTTTAATCTCTGTAAAGCATAAATAGAATTAGCCGTAAACACGTCATAGGACTTACTTATTAAGGACCGATGACAATTCAATATTTTAAACAGTTTGACCCGTTATCCTTACTAGGATAATCAGGATTAGCGATTTTTTGTTTTCCTGAGACCCGGAGTGTCTGCGTCAAAAGCGTGTTTTTTAGTTTTTTTAAACTATTATTCAATACTAGATTTAATTGCACATTGATTTTGAATTTTGTTATTAATGTGCCTATAATTTGTTTTGTTTCATATGTTTTCTTAGCAAAGTAGTTAAAATGTCCACTGTAAAACTTTCCAAACCCGTATTATAAATTTTAAATGTAAGCTACCTACTTTGATTTAATATTTCTTGCTTCAGTGGCTTTAGTTGACGTTGACGAATGTTCCTCATTTTCTCTTCAAATCATGAATGTAGTAGATGACTACCTACTAGGATACTAGTACAGCTATTGATTCCATGCTTCAGATACACTAACATAATTTTTTGTCACTTAAATGTTACTAACATTTACCAGTTCTTTTGCAATAACGTTCAAAATCACTATCACTGTCGTAATCATCAAAATCTTCCGTGTATCTGTGAGGAGAATGGGATTCTGAAGGGTATGGTCTTCTATGTCGTTGGTCAGGATAACTAGTCGGTCTTCTGTTTGGAATTCTTCTTCTACTGCGATACTCCATATCGTATGGAGTGTGCGATGGTCTTTTGGAACTGGGCGATTGACGCTGTCGATTGCGGGAACTGAAAATAGAATAATTAGATTACGACGTGCTTTCGTTATGTCTCTTCTGTAAGTTTTTTTTTTTAATGAATTGCGTAGATATATGAGGCCTGGCAAATGATCAGCTCCAGACCATATAAAGGAGCTCAGGGTTGTTGGTATTTCATCATAAAATATATTTTATGTGTGTTTGAATGTGATAGTAAAAGTTTTCTAAAATCAACTGATGGTTGTAATCAGAATGTTTACAAAGTATTTAATAATGAATCTTGCTACCAAGCTACGAGTAGGTACTAACTGGAGCAAACGACTGTTTTCCAAACAAATTAATACTGTGATCTCACTTTGATCTTGCTGCCAGATTTAGTTTAAGGAATGTGTCAGGGAATCATAATACCTATTAGTAGTAAGTACCCTACTAGTAAAATAGCCTAATAGGCTACCTTTAACGTCTACTTACTGCTTCGGTCCTTTTTTGCTTGGCCGCTTGGCGTCTGGTCGTGGAATATACTCCTCCTCATAGGGATCTATCTCCCTATCATCGTGAGGTTTCGTGTGATGGAACACGGGTCGAATTTGCGGAATATGCACTGGGTACGGTTTCTCTACGTGCACGCGAACCTGTTGAAATGTTGAAATAAAAAACTTAAATAAGTGTCGTTTAAAAAATTTGGAACATCCACTTCTTGGTCGCATGGCTATACCATAGATAGATGACATACGTTAAACTATGGCTTAGATACTAAAAAAAAATTCAAATCGGTTAAAAATACCTCGGAGAAATCGGAATACATACATTAAAAAAAAGATACGCGCCGAATTGAAAACCTCCTCCTTTTTTGGAAGTCGGTTAAAATGAAAATGTTGATGATGAACTGTATAATATATAGGTATACTTAGGACTAAAAGTAGGATAGCGCGCCTTTTTTGTAGGATTATAAATAGTTTTAAATCTTTTAAATACTGTTATCAGATATACTTACATCCTATCTATTACAATCTATATTTTCTAACGTTTGTTGTTTTTTAATTATTAAACAAATAACTTAGTAACATAAAATAAATGTAAGTAAGCAAATAAGCAAGATTTTAATATTATTATGTACATCATGCAAGTGAGAAGAACTTTTTTTATATTCAGTGCAATATTAACAATATTTAGATACTCGTTTATTTCGTTAAAATATACTTATATATAAGTAGTAAGTAGTATAGTAGCCCGTCTCTAGTCTCTACTCCCTATCGATTTTTTTTAATAATTATTTTAAGATAATCAAGTATTTGTCAATAAGTTTATAATAATATATATATTATAATAGTCTGTATTATTATTATTATTTATTATAAATAAAAAAATAAAAAATTATACATAAGTTCTAAACTTTTACTAATTTAACATAGAGTGCCGATGATGCGTAAACAAAAACCTTCTCAAAATATGTAGATATTTAATATCTAAATATTTTTTAAAGGTTAGGCGAAGATCTAAATTACTAATTCAAGTTTTATGTAAGTATGTTTTATAATTTAATAATATGTTAGAAGTAGGTAGGTACTATTGAACGCACCTGTTTTACTACAGGTACCGGAACAAGCTTCTCTATAGGAAAAGGGACCTTTTTGTAGACCGGGTACGGCACGGGCTTCTCGACCGGCACGGTTATTTCTCGAATAACCGGCACGGCCACCGGTTTGGGAATCGGAACTTTTACCGGGTACGGCTGCGGCACCGGTACAACTACCGGATGCGGAACTTCTATCTGTAATTTGATTTGCAAACGAAAACTAAGTGCAAAAGAACCCCACCTATGCTTATGGAGTAAATGAAAAATATTTTACAGTAAAGTCAAGTAGTAGTATACAATATCAAAAGTGCAAAAGCAAGTAATAAAACAGATGATATGAATGATGCATTAATTTCTTCACGCCCCTTCAAACTTATTAATGAGGTAAAATTGAAGAATATTACTGTCGCATACTTCTTAAAGCAATTAAGTAACACGCGAAGTGCAAGAAAATCATAACGTGACATAAATTCCGAACTTCATTTACATAGCTTATTAGCAAAATAATTAGTCTTCCTCTTCCAATCATCACGAATGCTTAAAGGTATATTAAACTTATAATCATTTTAAGTACCTTGTCTATAAAGTACCTACTTACCTATGACTAAAATGCTAATATGGTCTTAAGAGACGAATACTTAAGTAAGTTATAGATAAATTAATCTGCATCTTTTACAGATTTTTTTCTGCATAACTATTTAGCATAACTAAATACTATTTTTTATCTCATTTTGAAACTGAAAATTTCACTAATTGTAAAAAAATTACTTACTTCGATAAAAGAAAAACATCTTATTTTCTTCATACCTGTGTGTGCTGTGTACCTATTATAAACATAGAGAGGCAAATATTGCTTTGAATTTCCTGTCATTATCATAATCTTGAAAATTCATATTGAAGTCGGATTACGTTATTAAGAAATATTATACTAAGTAAAGAAAATTCGTAACACTATACAATCAAACTAGATCACGGAGTTAGGTTTCATGATTTCACCGAGCTAGGCAGGCAGGTGTAAAATAGGCGCATCATACGACTGACCACGAGTAGCGGCAAAATAGTGCGCGACGTTTGGCGCTACACGATCCGCATTCCGTCTTCTCTTTTTTATTGATTAATTACATAAATCATGATCAAGCAGTGAAGGATTCCAAGCCAGTGCACATAGTGTATCTAACACACCAAAAGACAGAATGTTACTTACCGGGTAAGGCTTCGGAAATGGAACGTGAACAGGTTTTGGTTCTGATGCATATGTTTCATATTCACGCACGGAATCTCTATACTTTGCCTTCAAAAAATTTTGCTTCCACTTGGCTGCAAGTTTTTTATAATCAACATCTTCGTCAAAATGTTTATAATTCGGTTTAAAAGATGGCACGTATGAAGGATGCGACGTATCGTGATTTCTCAGGCCAAGTAAATCTTCTTCCGATTTATATCTGTTGCTTGAATCTTTTGCAGGCCAATCGTATGGATCTCTACTTCTTAAAGGTTTATTTGGTTTATAGCTATCAACAAAACTTAAATCGCTTGGTTTATTATCAAAATACTTTTCTAAGTCGATATTCGTATGTCTTTTAGGAATATGTACGATATCGTCGTTACTATCGTCACCGAACGAGGGCTTTTTGGGATGGCTTTTGAATGATGAAAACTCACTGTCCTTAAATATGTTTCCCCAATTTGAGGACGTTGACGGAGTAGTGAATGAGTTCCTAAAGGAATTCAAATAGTCTTCTGATAGTTTGTATTTGTTTTTTGGTATAGAAAATGTGTCGTCTGTATCGAAATTATACGGGGATTTTGTGTTGGATGTTTTGAAAGTTGAATATTCTTTTTCCGGGAATTGATAATCAACAAAATCCAGATTACTGCCAGCTGGTACTATTTCATCTATGCTACTATCAAAAGGTCTTTTTGGTAATCCGGTTTCATACTTAAAGCTAGTATTACTGTAATTCGTAGAATACTCATATCCTTTCATAGGATTGCCGTGTTTATTATTTATACTATTTTCTAGATCAATATTCACCTGTTTGTTTTTAACATTATCTTTGTAATGGTTTTTGAATTTATTTTTCTTAAAATTATTAAAGGTTATAGGGTAGTTTTCAGAAATATCTTCATTCTTGAATGAGTTTACTTGTGATGTAGTTTTTTCGTCAGATTTCATATAGTTAGATTTTTCCTCCTTTAAGTTCCACTTATTGCTATTTGATTGCTCTTCCTTATCTTTCATATTATACTTATTATTTTCGTTTGGGTTAAAATTTACATTACCAGCTCCGCTGCCAAATATGTCCAAGTTAAATGGTCTATGCATGGATTCTGTAAACTTATTAGACTCTACGCTACTTGGATAATAATTTTTCACACCGGTGAAATCCACTATTCTTGGAAATTTGTGCGGCGTAGAATCCAAAGATGGTGATATTTTTACCATTTTTTTATCTTCAGATTGCCCGAATGAAACGATAGGATAATTATTGTTACTCACGTTGTCCGCGATAGCAGTATTCCCATGGATGACCGAAGAAACACTATTATAAATGTTATAATCCGTGTGATTTACATTATTAAATTTTTGGGTTTTACTCTTAGAGCTGAGTTTAGTTCCATAAGTTGGAGAGTTATAATTATTATTTATCTCATAGACTTCTTTTGTAACAGTATTCTTATTTTGATCACCATTTGTATCGTAACTTGGAGATGTAAAAAAGTTCATTGATACCGGTTGGTAAGATTTCACGTGCGTTTCATAGCCGTCACTGGTAATAGTATGAGAAGTGGCATCCGGCTGAGGATCGTAATAACTTCCCAACCCCGTGGAATCTATGGACGATGGAAAAGCTGGAGCATATAACCGTTTGGAAGAGTCCCGACTATTGCTCGTCAGGAAGCTAGCATAGTCGGGCGAACTTGGTACAAATCCATTATAAGCTCCAACATCCTTGAATCCGAAAGAGGAATACGTTACAACATTTGGCTGCGGGGTAGATTCGGTAGCATCAAGGCTTATGTGTTTTTTCTTTGTTTTCTTCCCATTAACGTCGTGTAGCAAGGCAAATGTTACGAGGGATATGCAGATGGACTTGATATGCATGATGATCACTGGTGCGGAATACGCGCTGTTCGCATTGTCCGCAGGCGTGGACAGCAGGTGGTGTCCGAGTAGCGACTGAACTAATAGGACGTTGAACGGTGTCGGTCCACATCGGGGGTGCGAAGCCCGGAGCCGCCACTGACGTGACTCTCAGTCCTACGAAAACGAAAGCGTTCACGCTTCAAGAAACAGACAATTTTCCCCCCGATCATTATCATTGTTTGCTAATAATATTGAACATTTAAATAATTCAGTGTCGTTATTATGCCTGTGATTAATTTTTCTTCCTCTATAATAACATTTGTCTTTAGCGAGACTTGTGAATGGCATTCTAATTTTTATTTTCCTTTCCTATTAAAAAGGAAAAGGTGACTGACGAACTGATCTATTAACGTTCAGCTCAAACCACTGGACGGATCAACGCATAGATACAGGATAGTTAGATTAGCTATTATGACGTAGGTAGGTACCTAGGCATGCGCCAAGGATTTTTGAAAATTTAACCCCTAAGAGGGTAAAATAGGACTTTGAAGTATGTATAAAAATAGAAGGAGGAAACTACCGTGAGCGAAGCCGCGGGAAAAAGCTAGTATCTATCTATGGTTGTCACATATTTTTCACGCCGTTAAAGTCGTGAACACGTCGTTAGTTCCTTTCCAGTTTCTTTTGGAAATATTAGCACCTTTAAAGATACCTAACAATATAGAACCCTTTAACTTAGGTACTCGCAGGCAATAATTAAGACGTATTTTCCTTACTTATTGGATTATCGATCGCTTTTACTCTAATCAACTATGTGAAAGTAGTTATATAGTAAAACAAATACATAAATTTCACTTCGATATAAATAACGATTTTTTATAATTTATTTGCCTTTCTGCTACATTTTAATATTAGGAGTGTGAGATGCCATCAGTATTATATTTTTAGATAAACTTATGCTGTAATAATGTATACCTAAGTTTAAAATTATTTAATAAATATGTATGGCAATGGTATTGTGTCTGTGAGTAAAGGAATGAAACGGAGTGTGAGCCACAGATTTGTACTTAAATCTGTGTAATGTCTGTGGTAATGAGCGAGGGTTGTCTGTGTTCACCTCGTACATTTTGAGTCTATCTATGGTTGAATAGGTTTGAGATTGGTCTTTTTGTTGAAGGGTGTAGCGGAAGCCAATATCTAGTCACTACGACCGCATATGAGGGCGCTTCCCGCCAAAAATACGTATAAGGATATACTAGTCTGTGCTTCCCGCCGATAGAACTGTTAGCAAGCTTTGATTATAGAAGGAACCAATATCTCATCTTGTTTATCTGAAACCACGCTATTTTATTAGGAGTAAGATCTTTATTTTTATTAAATAAATAGTCAGTCACATTCACTTTACCTGCCTTCACCTTGTATAGTACTTACCTATTATGTATTGTGCATCGAAATTTGAAATGGATTAATTATCAAAAATAAATGTAATACCTAATTACAACTAAAAAATCTAAGATATCGCGGCAAACAGCAAATAGCAATACAAACTTTATTTTTTTAGAAGGAATTTAAAATACAGTAGTACCATAGACGTAGATCTATAGGATAATGATTAGATGCGATGGGTAACATTGACATTCAACTAAGTGACATAAATTTTTTGGGTGTTGATAGTAACCATAGACTAAAAATTTTGGATAACCGAATGAGGATATGGTTATGGAGGATGAGGATATGGAGGTTATGAGGAGGAGGTTTTAATCTGAGATATGGGGATATCACCAGAGACAAGATATCACGCATACAATCTGAGACGCATACCTACTGATACGAGGATAGTACGGAGACCCTAAATGCTAACTTTAGTCCACCTACTCTAAGCTTTAATGACACCTTTTTAGAGCATGCGAGGTGAAAATAGTAGATTGTACCTATTTTATGGGAGCAAAATAATATTTTTACGGCGAGGGCGCTGTTTTGAATCCAGAGCGAAGTGAGGGATTCTAGAGTAGAATTCCGAGCGTAGCGAAGGATTCTTTAGTAGAATCCTGAACGGAGCGAGGGATTCAAAGTACGTCGCCCGAGCCAAAAAAATTTGCGCCCGAATTATACACTCTACTTTTCATCACCCTGTTTGAGAAAATAAAAGGGGCCTCATATTTTGTTGTACTCAATATTATTATTTAATAAAACATAGAGTAATTCTATACTTTCAGTCACTTGAAGAACTCATTTTTCAAAACAAAACCATGAATTTTTAACAATCTGTGAAAATTGACGAAAACACGGGCTGTATGTAGTTCGCGCGTTTTTAATTTGATTTCTTTTTTTTTATTCAGCCGGCGGTGCGACTATGGGCCGTCGTACCAGCCAGTCTTTATTCAAACAAATATTTGCGTTCGATTTCTTTGGCACTGAACACTAAGATGATCCAAATTCAAAAAGTGCGCGGCAAAGATAATTGCGGCGCACTTTTTGAAATTTAAAGAAGATTAAAAACTCATTTCTGCCCGCTAAAAGTTTCTTATAGAAAACACCACCTTTGGGTGCACTTAAAGGCGAACCAAGTCGTCCTTTTCGAAAACATGGGATGAAAATAAATTGCTTGTATCAATGATGTGCCAATTTGTGTTTTATAAAAATCAAATCAGGAATCTAGGTAAGACCTCAAAGAACATATTATCTGCGCGTAAAGAATTTATAAACAAACGCACAATATACTAAAACACTTTTATTGGTCTATGTTTATTACACATTTTCATTGTAAACTTTACGAAGAATTAAATCTCTTAAAGGCTAGTTTAGTTACATAATATCAAACAAAAAAAAAATGGCCACGACACACAGCTTTCAAGCGAATTCTTCACATCATGACGATGCCACTTTGTACTAAGTCATCTAAATATAACAAACAAAAATTAACCTTGAAGAAATAGAGTAATGAAGACAAGGGAGTGAAAAGATAACAAGTGGGATAAACTACTGTTTGACATTTTAGTTCCAGTGAGAATCATCATCCTACAAAATATAATTCTACGTTTAATGCCTAACTAATACTCTGAAAGTTCTCAACAACATTTATAATAAATAGGCACAATGGAGAGAAGGTAGTACTTAAATTGATACTTGAACTTATAGGGCGACTTAACAGGCTAGACCAAACTTTCTTCTACAATAAATCCTCCGAAATAAATAATAAATAAATCAATCCTAATAATTTGACGACCTCCGTGGCGCAGTGTGTAGCTCTGTTGTCTTAACGTGCGGAGGTCCCGGGTTCGATCCCCGGCAGGGTCAATTTGGGAATTAATAATTTCTGAATTTTCCCTGGTCTGGCCTGGTGGGAGGCTTCGGCCGTGGCTAGTTACCTCCCTACCGGCAAAGACGTGCCGCCAAGCGACTTAGCGTTCCGGTACGATGCTGTGTAGAAACCGAAGGGGTATGGGTTATGCCATGCCCCTAACAAGTTAGCCCGCTACCATCTTAGACTGCATCATCACTTACCATCAGGTGAGATCGCAGTCAAGGGCTAACTTGTAGTTGATAAAAAAAAATACAGTTAATTTGTAACTATCAGAAAGCAGAAAATTTGGTTCAAGCTCTATAAAGTCATGTTTTTGCCCCTTTCTAACACAAGGTTTTACCGATTGGAAAGAGACAAAATATGCATAAAAGTCAGACGTAAAGGAATGTTTTGGTTTTTTTAAATATTTATAATGGTTAGGATTGATGAGTTCACCTTAGAATCATTAAGAGTTTACAGACTAGAAAGAAGAGTTATCTTAAATTATGCTTTAGACTGTTTAGTGGTATTAGAGATTCTCTAATTAGATGTACATACGATATCATTAAACACAGATGCTGCAGTCAAAATGCATTCGCAATTTTAAAATAAATGATTGGTAAAAGAAAAATATAAAGTTATCTGATGACTTCAATTAGGTACTCTTGCCATAATCACTAATCAGCTATTTTTGTCTAGCTATTTTAGTAGAAATTGCGGTTTGAAGTCAGTTAAGAAGGAAGTACCTACTTAGTGTTTATAATAAATCAAATGTACAGTTTTATAATAAAATAACTAGAAGTTTAAATTCGCCACACCACATTAATCTTCTAAATTATCATCATGCGTCAGTTGGTACCATCTAGCATCATCAGATGCTGTCTCAATGCACGATTGTAAAGTGGGTTGAGTCAACATCTCCTGTAGATGCTCCGGTGTCGGAGTAAAACGTACGTTACGTATATTCTAATATATTTTAGGCTAATGCTCGTCAATCTTTGGTATGACATATACCTAATATTTTGACTACAGCTTCTGTTATAAAAATATTATTGCTTTTTCATGGGAACGACTACACACTATTTAGAAATATTAGAGAAATAGGCTCTATAGGTTTTACATAAAAATACAAAAATATGTTTTCATTTCTATCACTTTCATGAACACTTCGATATTAAATCATCAAACTGGACAACTATTCAATAAATCCGGGAGAATAACATTAAAAATGGTATGGGAATATATCTGTAATGTAGAAGTAATCTTTTTTGTTACTACTTTATAATACAACTCCTACCTTTTGTTTTACGATAAATATGATATAATTTTTAATTTAACTTCTATTCCTAAGTAATAATGTAGTTCCCAACATCTAACTACTACAGTAAGTAATTATTGATATAAAATAGTCATGAAAAATGTATGATGATAACCTATATTTAGTGAATGACCTACAGAATCAATGAGGTGCATAGGAAGATAACGCCTACGAATGAGTTTAATGACAAGTGTGACGTTAAAAAGTTTAGAAAAATATTTATTTCTCTTGTTGAAGACGATGATACCCTTATTGTTTATCTCAAGCAGTCGATTCCTCAGTCAATGGTTTATTTCAAGAACATAATACATCAAAGTATTACATTACAAAAAAAAAAATCATTTAAACAAATTGATAACACGTCAATCTTAACTACCTACAACTTTTAAAGCAATACACCGTAAGAATGGAAGTGACCCTATTTTCAAAAAATAAGCCAATGGAATCATTTTTATAGTACATAAAAAAATATATACGCTGCAAAGTTTTAAAGATGTAAATTTCCAACTTAGGTCACTTTCGTTCCGAAACTGCAGCATATTTTAAATACATACATTTAAAAACATAAACCATCAAACGATTATATCTGAATAATATAAATGAATCAAATTATTAGTTCCTAATTAATTAATATACACAATAATTAAACTAAACCTTAACATTTTTGTGACACTTATAGTGACTTAGTTTCGATGACAAACAATAAAAACAAACCTCCTAGCTACCTATTATTATACTTACATAAATAATACGTAATCAAACAATTATTCCAAGCTTTGCAATAAAAGCATATCCTTCATATAAATACGTCAACGCACACTCGTTTCCTTTCCAATAATTATTAAACAGTATCATCAAAGAAACTAAAACCAACAAAACGTTACGTCTCAAATATTCTTTGATAATTGATTTTAGGCGCCAAATGCATGAAGTGTTGATACTTTTTATTCATTTGTTTTGATATTTTCCTACACAATAACAGATGGCGCTGTTGAAATCAACGAAATAATTATTTTTCCAGCAGGTCGATAATGAACGATCCTTAGCGTAAGACCAAATAGCGACTTGAAACAAGAGGCTATTCCTTATTTTTAGCAACCGTCTAGCGTGAATGCACAGACACATCAAGTTCGATGGTGAAATAAATGCCGATTTTTTTAACATCAGTAATAATTTTCATACATAACCCAGTAATTTGGTACTCAAAAAGGGGGTTACCTAGAAAGTTTCTCGTGAGTTTTGAAAATTGGTGTATTTTATAGATTTCGACATGCTCTTTCCGAATTTCCACTTTGCCACCTCGTAACTTTGCCGCTCGCACCGCCATGTTGGAAAAATGGCGCCCAAAAGAGCACATTGAAATCTATAAAATACACCAATTTTTAAAACTCCCGAGAAACTTTCCAGGTAAAGCTACCAAATTACCGTATAAACATACATAAAGTGGTTCACAAATTTTAGCATGTCGCTAAATGTGATCTTACGCTAAGTTGCAGTAATGATAGGCTTATTGATTGCAAAATAAACGTTAATTTTAATGCGCGGACGCGGCGGGCGATGGCGTTGGCGCCGCGTGTCGTAAACGCGCTCGCACCTCTTGTAGTGTGGGGTTCGTGCCGGATTCGATTTCTTCCGTATTTTGTTCCGCCTGTTCGAGCCGCCTAGCACGTTCTGCAATTGCCCTTTCTAGTTCTGAAATAAAAGGAAAGAGGTTCTTATTAATAACTATACACAAAAAAATTGAGCATGCAAACTTTACGCGCGGTTGAAGTAAAACTTAACGTGTTCGTATTCCATTTATCAAATGAGTTGTTATTTCTTAGGGTTCCGTACCTCAACAGGGAAAAAGGAATAGAAAAGGAAAAGGATCCCATATAGAATCACTTCGTTGTCCGTCTGTCTGTCTGTCTGTCAACCACCTTTTTCTCGGGAACGCGTGGATTATCATACCTACTAGGTCCACGGTCTCTTGGAGCTGTAAAAATATCAAAGAATCCTTTGTGCGCGATTCTGACTCGCTCTTGACCGGTTTTTTATCATAATTTTCTCAGTAAATGAGAGAGTAGAATGAGTATCGAATCTTTGAAAACAACCTCTATAAAAAAGCGCCCAAAACAGTTTTGACTTAGTAGGACCTAAGTTAATAATTTGAAAATAGTATATATACTAGCTGACCCGGCGAACTTCGTACCGCCTTAGTATGCAAAATTAAATGTATATTTTTCAATATTTCTGAGAGATTTTCTTAATATTTTTTTCCGTAAGAACCTTCTCCTAATAATAACAAATACAACAAAAAAAGAATTAGTGAAATCGGTCCAGCCATTCACGCGTGATGCCGTGACCTAGGAAAACGGGTTTCATTTTTATATATTATATATAGATAGATTATTAAATATTTGGAAATTCCGCATTTATAGGTGCGGCAAGTAGACACTGATATCTAGAACTTCAGAGTTCAGACACTACGACAAGCGATTTAGCGGAAACTACATTATATTTTTCGAAACTTCTATCGACTCAAATTATTTCAGATTTTTCACTTTGTTTTTTGCTGTAGGTAATTATCTTCGGCGATTTTTTTAAAACCCACTTTAAAATTTCAACCCCCCCACATTTCAGCCCCTTTTGGTAATAGTAATAATTACAGTTTTTTATTTTAAAAGACCACGGGTATTTGGTACCTACGTCTGCCTACTTACTGCTAGTTTAGCACATTTTTTAATGTCAGGTAATCTTCTATATATATAAAAGCGAAAGGTCACTCACTGACTGATCATCACGATATCTCAGGAACTATAAAACATACAGACTTGAAATTTGGAAGGTAGGTTCCTTCTATGGTGTAAACGTCAGCTAAGAAACGGTTTTGGGAAAATTCACCCCTAAGGGGTTGAAATGGGGGTTGGAAGTTTGTATGAAAGTCCTTTATTTTTGAAGTTAGACACATGAAAATTAGCATTTAAGTTATAAGTTTAAAATAATAAAAATCTGTATAATTTTTTTTCCGAAAATCTGCCCCAAAGAGGTGAAATGGGGGTTGGAAGTTTGTATGAAAGTTCTATGTTTTTGAAGTTAGATACTTGAAAATCGGGATTTAGGTTATTAAGTTTTAAATAAAACTAACCTGTATAAGCCATTTTACGATAATCCACCTCAAAAGGGGTGCAATGGGGGTTGGAGGGTTACATAAAAGTTGATTTTGTAGTTAAACTTGAAAATCGGGATTGATGTTATTAGTTTTAAGTAATAATAAACTGCATAAGCAATTTTACCAAAATCTACCCCACAGAGGGTGAAATGAGGGTTGTAAATGTGTACGCAGGTCCTATGTTTTTGTAGTTAGAGACTTGAAAACCTGGATATAGGTTATTAGTTTAAAGTTTTAATAAACTGCATAAGCAATTTTACGATTATCCACCCCAAAAAGCTTGCATGAAGGTTATAAGTTTTTGATTATGGAATTATGTCAATGAGTGAGTCAGTCAGTCAGTGAATCAGTGGTAATTGAGCTATATATAGTATAAAAAACCTGCCGATGCTATATAACTGCTATAAGAAGGCCTTTTGCAGCGGGAAAATCTCATAGGAAATCAGAAATTTTACGCGGACGAAGTCGCGGGCGACCGCTAGTGTTCTAGTAAAACCAGTTACCTAATAGCTAGAATGCATAGTCAGTATATCTCGACAAACATCAATTAAGAAGCATCAAGGTCCACATTGTAAGTTATTATTACAACATTAGCCTTCATTTTAATTGTTCAAGATAACACAAATTAATTATTTTGGAGTTTAGACACGGCTAAAAATATATTTTTTTACAAAATGTGGCTACCTTACACATACAAAGTAAATTGCGTCTAGGTTTTCTACTTCACTTGCCATTTTCATGTTGCCTATATAATACCTATCTACAGGTAAACTTGGAAGATTTTTTTCTAGCTCTATTTCCAATTTAGATACCTAGTTTAGTTGCCTTAGTATAACTAATCTTTGATTAAAAAGATATCGTATTGTTATAGCTAGCAAGTAAAGCTATTTTAATCCTTATACAACAAACATTGGGTAGGTAGGTATGCAGTTACATTTGCAGCATTCAATGCACCTTGTTATTCATACAACCAATTTCACTGACGATTGACCAATCGGAAGCGCAGAATCGAGTTTGCAATTTCACTTTTATCCAACCTTGGTCGTTCACATCTAGGGTCGGAAGAAAATAAATTAACGATTTCCCCGAGAATGCCAATTTCTCTATGCTTGAAAGAAAATAAATGTTATCATTATAGGTATAAGTATACCTACCGTTTATTTACTATAGGAAAATAAAAATGAATATCGGAAAATGTTTGCTGGGTCGGACTTAGGTAAACTTTGGATCCAATAATAATGTACCCATATTTATCGTTCACGATTGAATAGGTTTGTGATTTGAGCTTATGATGTTTATTATCTAATCAGAGAACACAGAATATGAATAATATCAATGATGAATGAGAGGTGTTAAATTATAATTGGCTACTTAATTCAACATTGAAATCTTTCTTAGTAATTCATCCGAATATGTTTGTATAGCTTAACTTAAGAATGCTGAAGGTTTCTGAAGAGCATTGCATTTTGCATTAGACGATAAGTTAATAAATGTGTGGGGAGCAAAATGACGTCGTTACCTAAACGGTTCATTACGTTGCGAAACCGAATAGATAAGAAAATGTGGAAATATAGGCCAGACGCCTTATCTACGTAGCTGTACCTACGAACATTTATTACTGAGAGACTTCTGTGGATATGTATACATAAGGAATGTGAATATCAGATGAACTATTTACTACTTCATCATCATCATCACCCGTCCACATTTTAAGGCAAGTCTCTTCTCAAAATGAGAAGGATTTACAGTCCAATATGTTGGCTATGTTCGGATTGGCAGACTTCCTACAGAACCATAGAGATTATATAATTATACCTACCTGCATACCTTTAAAAGCATTATGCAGAACTGTCAGGTATGTAGATATCATTACAGTGTTTTCCATCACCAATATTTTTTTAAAATTTCAAACGCACAGACCTCCGAAAAGTTAAAGGTAGCCGAATTAAGAGGTCGAGGTGGCTATGTGCGTATTGGCAGACTTCCTACAGAACCATGGAGATTATACCTTCATACCTTTAAGAGCATTATGCAGAACTCTCAGGTAGGTATATAGATATCATTACGGTGTTTTCCATCACCAATATTTTTTTTAATTGCAAACGTAAAGACCTACGAAAAGTTAAAGGTAGCCGAATTAAGAGGTCGAGGATTTAACCATGAGGTTATCATCGCTTTCGTCTAATATAAATTATTACTTACTTCTTCTACTTACGTATGAAGTATATTCCTAACTAAAATATACCTTTAATTTAAATTATTACCTTATAGCTTACCTTTACTTTACAAATTACAAAATGCCCGAGGTGAAGAATACCCGAGAAACTGTTTTCAAACTAATAATAAGATTACAAGTACGACCGATAATACGATGATTGGATTGTAACTAATCGCGAACGGCCTACCATGTTAATAAGGTAGCGACCCTCGTTGACATTCTTATGTTAAAAAAATTCACCTTATAGGACTTCGACCGCTGATAGTTTACGATCGTTTTGTTATCAGATTCATTTAGTTCATAAATTCAAGTATTGAGCTATATGGGTATGAAGGCACAGAATACGTAATAGTACAAGATGAAGGTCAAGTTACGAGTATTATAAAGCAAACACTTGTAGTTGTAGATTTCTTATAGTCATTGATATAATGAGAAATAATCATAATATGAGACGTGCTATATTGTAGGTACCTTCCCATACCTCTTGCAATAATTTACACTTTTCGCGGCGCTTTCCACATCAGTTTAAAAATCATCAGCTATAAAAACCTAAGATTTTGCATGTTGGTTAACAATGAATATCGACCTATATTATGTCTTTAACATAGGTCCCATTAAAGAGATTTTCAAAAACGACCGAACAAAGCCAGGTTGTCATCAGTCACAACAATGATTACTGCAACTTTTTCTAATCAATCAGGTTTTTCAATAGGACTTATTAATTCTGTAGAAACTGCATCACTCATCTCAACCTCAAAAAAATATTGTTGTAATATTGTTGTAATTTCCTGAATGTTTGGTAATCCTGCTGTTACAATCTATCTATCTTCTATATAAATAAAAATCCATTGCCAAATGTATGCGCATCTTTTCAGAACGGCTGGACTGATTCCGAGGGAAATTTTTGTGTGTTTGAGGGGATCCCGATTCCCGGGGTGGTTTATATTCACAATTGGACCCGGCACCTGGTGCTGCAATCGGGCTCTAGGTTCAGGGCAACGTCTACAGTGCCTACTAGATACTAGAAGAACACAATAATGAAAAAGTGGTTATTACGATCGTTTAAACTGCACTGAAGCTATTTTACCGACTGGGGAGCTAGTTAGTCAGTCAGCAGACAGAGAGGCAGACAGTTTCCGGGAAACGATTTGGTCATTCATAGATATAGGAAGTTTACCTACAGATTGTGTATTCGTAAAATATAAACAAGGCATAAATGCACGCATGGCAATTGGCAACCCTAACGATAATGATTGACGGGGTGAACGGCCGATGCACCTGCACCTAACAACCGGATAAAGTGGCCACCAAATATGCGGTAAAAACTTACTGCATACAAGTTTTCTGGTAAAATATTAATCCATCAGACAGATGGTTTCTGGACATCTCATCTTCTCCATCATAAACAACAAAAACATGCTTTACTGCAATTATTGCATGTTATTTATGAGCAATACTTGGTGATTATAAAATACGTCGACTTTTCAGGGTTAGCAGTTATAATAAAATATGTATGAGTATGTAAAACGCGGCACCAGACAAATTATAATTTCGCTCTATTATGTTGGATTTTTACATACACATTTTATAATATCCATTATGAACAAAATTGTAAGAAGTTATTGGGAAGGAACCTAGGAAAGTTAGTTGATCTGAAAAAGTTTCTTAATAATCTAATAATTCTAAAATATTCTAATAAGACTAGTAAAATTTCTGCGATATCCATGCAAAATGTAGAGCAGTTGGTCGTTTCAAATTAAATCTTGTATAATTGTTTATAAATAAATCGGTAACATTAATAGATATAATATAATTAAAAATATTGCCTTTAAAAATACGTTTATGTAATGCTTATATAAATCTAAACAAAAAATATCTGTGTATGTGGAGTTTACGTAATGTTTATCCGTAATATAAAAATAGTAATTTAATATTATTTTATGTATTTGCGAACAAATAATTTAGCGCATACCTACCACATACTTAGTAGATAATCCAACAAAAAGTAGGTAACTAACTAGACTGACTAGGAAATACAATGCTCGGTCAATTAAAACAATGAAACGTAACACACAATAAATAAAAGTAAATAAATATGATTGCGTCACGTTACACATGTACGTCTATAGGAAACACAATTTAACCGGACATATCGTTCGCAAAACCCGGTCATTCATCTCAAATGATAACAAATTAGCCGTGCCCGTCCTGCAAACTGCAATTTGATGTAGGTAAATACTACGTAGGTAGTTAGCTACCTATTTTTAAATACCAACCAAAAAAATTTAACGTTTTTCCGTGCCTCTTCAGCTCTGTGTTTATAGTAAGTCGACTGAAAACCGATTCGAAAAGCCAGTTTAAATGTTTTTATTTATGAATTAATCAGAATTAAAAAAAAACAGTATTACGTATAAAAAGGTATTAGTATTATACAATCTACTGTATAATAATAATAAAATGCTGCGATAACATATTTGTGCTCTAATTAATCATATCTTAAATATGCTTTCCAATATTTTCAGTGATAAAGTTATCATACCTCGCGAACGCTACAGGCGAATTTATCGTATTTTTTCTATTTGATAGCGTACCTAATAAATGTATACTTACCAATGAATTTAATTAACCATGCAAGCATATTTTTGTGTAACAATGGCTTCAGACATAACTGTAACTACTTAGTTAAGTACCTACATATAATTTTACACAAAGCCACAATGTTTAGTGCATAGTATTTCGAATTTAGTCGACTTTTATATTTTGTGCCAAATTTCATCCAGATCAGTTAAGCCGTTGGGGCGTGATTGAGTAACAAACATCCATCCATACATGCAAACTTTCGCATTTATAATATTAGTATAGATAAACAGGAATTTTAGATAAGCCCAGTTCAAGTTTCCGGAATAATAATTTGTCAAAAAGATCATATTATAATATAAGACCTTGAGGGGTTTAATAGAAAAAATATTTTCAACTTGATGCAAGAGTACATACAAGGAAAAGTATAATAGCATTAAAACCTATTTACATAACCAGCAATGCAGTAAGCGAACCGCGTTATAAATATAAAGCCTTACCAAATTCGTTACGAAATTCAAATGTGCCGTGGCAAAGGTTACCGTTACGTTCGGAGGTTTGTCCGTCAAAAGATTACAAAATTTAACTACATAATTAATTAAACGCAGCATAAAATATTAATAGATATAATTACTCGTTACTCATTTTAGTAATTATTAAAAACTAGAGGATGCCCGCGACTTCGGCCACGTGGATCTAGTTTATTGATTCCCGCGGGAAATCCGGGATAAAAATTAGCCTGTGGATGCAACCTACCTCTGTACCAAATTTCATCAAAACCGGTTCATTAGATGGGCCGTGAAAGCGTAGCAGACAGACAGACACACTTTCGAATTTATAATTTTAGTAAGTATGGATTACTAACAAATGCCCGCGACTTCGTCTGCGTGGTTTGAGGTTTTTTGGTTCCCGCGGGAACTCTTTAATTTTCCGGGATAAAAAGTAGCCTATGTGCTATTCCAGACTATAATTTATCTCTGTGCCAAATTTCTGCCAGATCCGTTCAGCCGTTGGCGCGTGATTGAGTAACAAACATCCATCCATACATCCATCCAGGGATTGTGTGTGACTATTCACAAAAATATAATATAAAACACTCAACCTATCAGAGTGAAAAAGAATTTAAAATGTTTCCCATAACATAAAGGATTTTATATGAGCTCCTTTGTATGAGCTTTACTAAAAATATATTACCTGGCGTTTCTCTGTTCTCCTTTATTTGGTTCATGAGCTGCTTCTCTTTGTGCTTTGAAAGCGCCCTTTCAAGCTCGCTTTTTTGATTGAGAACATTTTTGCCTCTGAAATAGATAAAACAAATTCAATCATTTTCTGTTGGTATGAGGTTATTTGGTAGAAAAAAAATATTTCGACTGCTAAATAAAATTATAATAAACTAAATCTTATACCTAAAACAATATGATGACCGACAGACACCTGAAAGAGAGCAATCGAGGTCGATCTCTAAAAAGAGTGGGACTCTCGTAGGTAAATGGAACTGTTCCACGGCCTGAGACAGGGGAGTATGAAAATCTACTGTAGCAACAGCTGGCTGAAGCCAATAAAAACTATTTTACTGTCAATCAAAGGAAGAAATATCAAAAAAAATATCTGTTTCTGTACAGCCTGTTCCAAGTCCAATTTCACGGTATAATGATCTAATAAGTATGTGGTATTAATTATTAGTATCACAAATGTCGTGATTAATTTATGATTATTTTCATATGTTGTGTTCAATATTCTAGAACTTCTCAGGTTTCAATATGTAAATGATTGTTTAGGAATTAGGAGTCTGAGATTGATAAATTTATACATCTTACGTAAAACTACTATTTTGGGGTTTGTTATTATGGTAGATTTTGTACGAAAATTTAAAACTTTAAAATACTTGACGCTTACTTCATGTTAAAGAGAAACTGAAAGAATTTTCTTTTTCTATATGTAGCTCGAAAACATTAACCCTGAAAGTACCTATACTTTGTTTTTGATGTTCTATTTCCTAGTACTGCACGAAAAAGTACAGTACCAGCTTTAACCGTTTATTTTTAAATCAGTAACATATCCGTATAATCCGCCGTGCAGACGGACGGAGAAAACAATAACTGTTCCGTAAACTAACCCTAAAGTAATGCGACTATGATGGCGTAATAACAATGCAGAATAAAATGAACTATGTAATATTATAAATGCGAAAGTTTGGATGGATGTATGGATGTATGTTCGTTACTCAATCACGCCCCAATGGCTGAACGGATCTGGCTGAAATTTGGCACAGAGTTAGATTATAGTCTGGAATAGCACATAGGCTACCTTTTATCCCGGAAAATTAAAGGGTTCCCGCGGGAACCGAAAAACCTCAGTCCACGCAGACGAAGTCGCGGGCATTCGCTAGTGAACTATAAAACGTGAATCGTGATAGATAAAGATAAACAGAGAACATCGAGTATAGAGTTGATAGGTAATCTTATCAAATTTGTTTTTCACTACCATTTAAGGCAATGTTGTTTTAAACGATAACAAATGTCAATTGCTCAGCAGGTTTCAACTTTCAAGTGTATTTATATAATACATAATAATATCAGATTAAGTACAGACTGTTTTTAAAAGTACATATTATAGAACCTTTCCGTGATGTAGCCTGATTCGATTTATGACTTTTTTACGAATGTAATTTTTTTTTTATTCCACTACAAGCTAGCCCTTGACTGCGATCTCACCTGATGGTAAGTGATGATGCAGTCTAAGATGGTAGCGGGCTAACCTGTTAGGGGCATGGCAGTTATATTAAACCCATACCCTTTCGGTTTCTACACGGCATCGTACCGGAACGCTAAATCGCTTGGCGGCACGTCTTTGCCGGTAGGGTGGTAACTAGCCACGGCCGAAGCCTCCCGCCAGGCCAGACCAGGGAAAATTCAGAAATTATAAATTCCCAAATTGACCCTGCCGGGGATCGAACCCAGGACCTCCGCACGTTAAGGCAACAGCGCTACACACTGCGCCACGGAGGTCGTCTGATTTGCAACAAAGCTAATGTAGTTATGGCATCGAGGAGTAATCCTCGATGCCATAACTACATTAGCATTTCTTTTACCTTTAATCCGCTTATGATGCTAGAGCTAAATCAGCTTTATCAGCTTTAAAGTAATGAGTGGCTATAAATACTTATTGACCGAGCGAAGCGAAGGTCTCTGAGTCTACTTGGGTGAATTGGCACTTGTCCGTCCGTCCGTCCGTCCGTCCGTCTGTCAGAGCATTACAACTTCTGAATTACTGAACGCAATTACTTCAGCTTTAAATATAATATGTAAACCAATGGCCTCCCGCCGAATATGGCTTAAAAAATAATAAAAATCTTTATTTCAGGGGGGCTCTCATAGAAGCGAATGCGGAGTAAAATATTTTTTATAAAGTTACATAGGGTTGCGGTATATCATTTTAAAGATAATTAGGAATAGAGTCCAAAAATATTTTTTTTTTAATTTTTCCCCCAAAATTGACGAAATGGGGGGCTTTCAAAGTGGTGATTTTCTAACGTCCAAAGATGACCTCAGAACTCTAAATTTTCTGATAGGATGAGCCTGAAACTTGATCAATTATTTCAATTATATCCTGTACTTGAACAACAAATACTAAAATTAGATAAATATTGTAAGGAAACGGAATTATTTAATTTTTAATGAGCTTCAGTATTTTTCACAGAACTTCACATTTATGTCAATAGATGGCGCCGCGAGGTCTTAGTTCGGGGCGAACCACTAGTATATTTGGGAGATTCAGCTATGCTATCATATCCTTCCGCAAATACTTTATACTTAAAAAATGTATTATTTTAATCTATTTGCGATCTAGACAAACGTGTCCTACTTTATCATTCGTAACATTTATGGTTATGTTATTGTTGGATTCATTTTATAAATTGCAGGTCAACCTCGTTTTCATGATTGGCTTTTATAGGTACATCACCGACACCGACACAACAAATATGCTTTTTCGCTGGCCTCTGCCGACCGGAAAAAGTACCCTGCCTGCATGAATTCAATCTTCTTGTTTGTGACGTTCCACAAGAACTCGTGCAATCATTCCGCTGTGCCTGAAATGCGGTCAAAAGTCAAAACCGTGTAGGTAATAGGTATAACTTGTCGCAACTGGGCCACACATTTTTCCCGCTTATGCTATAAAAGTCAAGAGTCTGCATATTCCGAATCGCACTTCATGCCTAACCATTCCACGTAACTTTATCAAAGTCGCTTAGGTTTTAACGAAACGAGTTAAGAGTTATGCAAGAGTTAAGAGTAATCCATACTAATATTATAAAGAGGTAAAGTTTGTGAGTTTGTGAGGTTGTAGGGGGTAATCTCTGGATCTACTGAACCGATTTTGAAACTTCTGGTACCAATAGAAAGCCACATTAATTGTGAGTGTCATAGGCTATAATATATTAACCCGAAAAATTAGGGAGTTCCTGTGGGAATTTAAAAAACTTTTTTCACGAGGACTAAGTCGCGGGCATCAGCTAGTTGAATGATAAATTGGTAAGGCACAATAAGTGACGCGATTTTTTTTATTCAACTGCAGTTCCTTCATAGCTTTCCCACGCACGGTACCTGCATGTGTGAACTATTTAGTCTGTGTGACGTCGAGTGTTTTGTTGCACAGCAGCTGTTGCACTATGTTGTTGTTTATTTTTGTTGTTATTCCTACCATGAGAAGTTTTTAAGATATAAATATTTGGATATAATATTAGTATGAATTCAACAATGGCTGCTTTTGTAATTACTATACTATACTTAACTACTACACTATGATAGAGTAGAGTATTTATTACTATACTCTACCTGCTATCGGGTTAGATCGATGGCGAGCGACAACGATTCGTCTGATCAAACCGTTAACCGACCCTATACATGCCCTACGCTTGTTCAGAACTTCAGACGTAAATGGGTTTTGATTCAACTTCTTTATATTGCACTAGCAGATGCCCGCGACTTCATCCGCGTGAAATAAGTTTTTTAAATTCCTACGGGAACTCCCTAATTTTTCGGGTTATTTATCGGTTTTCTAATAGCCTATGACACTCACAAATAATGTGGCTTTCTATTGGTACCAGAATTTTCAAAATCAGTTCAGTAGATACAGAGATTATCCAATACAACGTCACAAACTCACAAACTTTACCTCTTTATTAATATTAGTATAGAAAAGCATTTGTGTGAAATTCGAATGTCCAATTAAGTGCTTCCGACTAATGACTAAAATATACAAAATCTATACGTATACTTAATGTACATAATACTAGGAACTTGAACATACGCAAACTGTATTCCTGTTCGTTTTCTGATTTTCCAGTGAGGCAACGCCTCCCGTAGGAATACTAAAAGCGTCAATGCCAAATTGCGAATAGCACGTGCATTCTATGAGCAAGTGTTTATTTTTGAAACACGTTTGCGTTTCCTTTACAGCATCCCGCTTCTTGTTAAGGCTACTATATCCCAGCACTTTAGGCATTTGTCGCTCACTCAGACCCGCGCTACGATACCTACCGATCATTGCCGTGAGTCGCGCAGTTCAAATGAACTCCGTGACCCTATCATAAATATTTGCGTCGCAGTATGAACTGTTACAGTTGGACTATTTACATTATAATTCGCTTCACGAAATACATGTTGGAAGTTGCGTTTTTACCTATATTTTGATTTAGACTATATAAAATGAAATTCAGGGTATAATCTACTCGTATCTATATTGCAAATTTCAGCCAACTTACATTCCAAATTTCAAAATAAGAGTAAAAATATTAAAACTTTCCCATTTTAATTGTCATCCCCAATTTTATTAAATAAATACTAAAAGGGAATAAAAATAAATAATTACTAAAAGGGGATTTTCCAACACAATTTCTATAGATCTTTATAATCTCTTTATAATTTAAAGCCGAAAGACCTACTGACAGATTTTTTTGCATCAAGCATTTTTAAATTTATTAGCTATCAACATACTAAAAAAATTCTACATCAATGGCTATCAATATCGTGTATACAGTGGTCAGGGACGGACTAAGTCCATTGGGAGCCCGGGGCGGCAATCTCAGTGGGGGTTGCTGTATTGTAAATACATTGGTGAAAATCTCTTTTGTTACTGATTCACTAATTTACTTTTACCCGACACTTTTTTGGTATGCAACAATACTATAACTAAACTAACTAACTATACTAATATTATAGACTTCGTTTTTTTAATTTGTGCTAAGAAAATTTTAATTAAGTTTATTAAAATAAAATTCACACATTTTTATTTGGTTTTTAAATGAACAAACTTAAACCACTGAAAAGTGCCTACGTACTTATAAAATTATTATTACAAAAACAATCAAAATTCATCGTAAAAAATCACGCGTTAGCTTGGACCTGGTTGCTGCAAATCTGGTTGCAAATCAGAGGGTGTACTAGATGAATGTTTTTTAGGCTGCACGTTTTCTATATCTTCCTGGTCTCGTATAGGCATGCCATGTTCATATCAACTATCTATAATTTCAGGCAGTAGGTATTTTAAATAAAATTGTAATATCTTTGGCTCCATGTTCTTAAACCAGAAAGTATCATCTTTATCGATGTACTCTGTATATAAAGGCTCATTTTCGCCTGCCCAGATTCCAAGCAGACACACTTTACCTGTAACAACAAAAATATTTTTAGGTACGTTTCTAGGTTTGATAAAATTCACAGAGTAGGTATTTGTTACCGAATGAAAAAAAATATTGACAAAAGCTCTTAAACCACCTTAAACTCTAACTGCATCTACAGATTCACTGTTTGAAATTATATAAAGGTGAAATAATATTACGGTGAGGTGGTGAACTTGAATATAATTTGATTACAGGGTGAGTTACTGGAGGCCCCACTTTAAAAAAAATTAAGCAAATTGAATTTAGTATTTCTAAGAAATGCGAGTGAAGCTAGCACAAATATTTTATTTTTTAGTGAATAATTAAATTACGAGCACAATATAATGTAAATTTTATAAGCCTTGAAAATATAATTATTATAGGTTCGATATATTAGGTATAGATTAGGTATATAAGGTTCTTGGGGAACTCTACACCAAGGGTCCGGCCACCGGTGTGCCCTATCGCCCTTAGTCCGCTACTGTCTCACTTTCTCACGTATCAAACAAAATATAATCTGTATGGAAACTACTCACATGTCATCTTTTTCAAGCGGTGTGTCGTCTCTCTTTTTTGATGCAAAACGATTTCCTTTACGAGGGATATTTGAACTGAAATAAAAATTTAAAGAATTATTATTTTGATAGTACAAAATCGCTAACAGAGTCTCGTTGGTTTTATGGTAACTACTATCTTCGACTGCAGGTCTCGGGTTTATCCCCGGGTTTGGGCTCCTTAATATTATTTGTATTTTTCTAAAAACTAATTAGTAGGTAGGTGAGGTATTTCTATTTAGTATGAACCAAACTAGGGGTTGGAAGTTCAGAAATATCTCCCGCGCAGTTGGTAAATTTCTATTGACCGCCATGGCCAAAATAAAGTCGAGATTTAGGATAGGATATTATTATATCATGTATTCATGAGAAACTCAGTATAGCCAAACAAAAAAAACCTCGTCTCCCTTACTGACTGTATATAGGTATAAACTGTGGTTACGCGTGATGGTATTTGCACGTGGCGGAATTTACTCTACCTATCATAATTTTCTTAGTTCGTATCAGATTTTCTTCGGAGCTTTTGAGGACTAGGTATTTTGATAAACTCAAGAAACACTTACCATATATTTTTTTTATTTCTCCTTCGCTTCCTGTCAGATAGTTTTTTTTTTCCGGCACTTTTATTTCCCATTTTAAATAAAAATCACAAGCAAAGAAACACTATATTTACAGGCTAACTAAAACTATTTTAATTTTGTCACTAAATGTAGCAAAAGAATTTATTTACAAATAATTAAAAAATAAATAATTTTAGCGCGAAAGGAGCGTGATTCGTGAAAACTTGCGCAGGTCCTTCTCGTATAGAGGCTCGTGAGCCACTGAGTACATCGCTTATTCGATGCGTTAGATCATTTTATGACTTCTGTTAGGCGAAATTTTGCAGCAATTTTTTTATTTAAAATCTGTCTGTACAGTGAATAGGTAATACAATGAGCTTAATTTACGTATAATTTTTATGAAATTTAGTCTAAAGCTTTGGAAATGCCATTAGAAAAATGAACAAAAACAACCTGTTTTCAAAAAATTTTATGATCGAGGCAAGTTTAACTTATCGTGTTTTCATGAGTACATTAAAGAGATAAGGCATGTATCTTTAATATGTATTTTTAACAGTGAAAAAAAACAATTTTTTCATGACTTTGTATTGGTTTGAAAAGTGGCGTAGTCGCTAAAAACCGGGATAATGGGCCGTTAACTTATTATGTCTAATAACAAATTACGCGCAAGGTATATTATTATTAAAGCTTGTCTTATATTAAATGTGAGCTGATACCACAGATCACGGCGTTTTGTGATCTGTTGCTTATACGTACAAAAATAGGTAGGTACTGTATTACTATCACTGTTCCGTTAATTCTATGGATATCTCATCTTATCTTAGTTTTAAAGAAGTAAAATAGGGCAAGGCCTTTTTGAGTACTTCATTCGCTGTAAGATCAAAGACACTAGAGATAGCTTCGTCGTTTCTGAAATAGTTCTACAAAACCGTGATATTACTTTTAACTTTTTTTATTCAATGTAGAGTTAGCACGAATATCGACATATATTCGTTTTCCCATAATAGGTGTGTGATTCCATACCTACTTTATATTAGGAAAGTATTATTATTAGTATGCCTGTGTTGTGTGGGCAATGAAAGGACGGCAAGGCGAAGAGTGTCTGTCTTTGTATCTGTTACATTTTCATGGCTCAACAGTTGAACCAATTTGGAATTTTGGAATCTGAGAGTTTCCAAGTGAATCATGGGAATTAAAAAAATCTAATTAAAATTAAACAAAGTCACTGATGTAAATTGTAAACTAGGAGTATTTAATAAATTGTTAAAAGACAGATTTTTATACGATTATAAAATCGCGGTCGCGGTCTCTCCGTTGAAGTGACGACAGCTCAAATGTAATTTCCACGCCATTACGAGCTACAGCCTACAGGGCTCATCAGCGAGATAAAATTCAACCTAATTGCAGTTTAACGGAACTTCACTGGTGTCTATATTATGAACTAGCTGAGGCCCGCGACTTTAGAGGTTTAAGTTTTTTTGATTCTCGCGGGAACATCTTAATTTTCCGGGATAAGAAGTAGCCTTTGTCACTCTCTAGGTCCTCAACTATACCCATGCCAAAAAACACGTCGATTCGTTGCTCCATTGCAGCGTGATTGAAGGACAAACCAACAAACACACACACTTTCGCATTTCTAATATTAGTATGATTTGCTTTTAATTCTGCAACAACTCGCAACTGCAGTTAATATTGTAAAAAGTCACCTAGCCTCGATTAGAATAGTATATTGTGTGCTTAGGGGTGAAACAAGACGATTTCAGACGAGGGTGAAGTTGCCTGTAAATTTTAAAATTGTATTTCTTATTTATTTTAATTGCTAGGTTGTTGTTTACAAATATCATATCTGTTAATTTAGTAATTAGTTGATGCAGGAATTTCAATGCAGGTTATATGAAAAATGTATTTCCCTAGGAACGTCCCTATTTTGGAACCTGTAGTGGCAAAAACAAAATGGATACACCTTAGAGGCTGTATATTATCCGTAGATATATTATTAGCGCAACTTGCGTACTAGTAAAGATTTTCTACAAATAGCTGTAGATTTTTTAGCTTAAGTAGGTATCATAATAAAACAAACTGATTTTAATTCTTTAATTTGACTGGCCTAGAAAGCTGGACAACGATATCCTCTATTCTAGCTATTGTAGCTCAGAAATACTATTTTTTTAATCGGAACATAATACTTATATCTTTAACAAACATGTTAGGCTATTCAAAGCAAATATCGCATCGTTCAGTTCTGAAAAGCAATCAACCTATTTCTCCGGCTACAAAGATGGAATTGGTATCGTAAATATTTCTGGCAGTGGTTTTAGTTCGATCTCTATCACATATCTGACGATGCTTGGAACTGTAAAGGTTTTATTAAATATTAAAATTAAATCTCGTTTGTTGAAGAAAGTATGATATGGATTTTAAAAATACGAGTTGATTTTTTCGAAATAAAAGGTTACTATAAAATAAAGTAAGTTAGCAACGTTCAGTTTCCAGTGGATTTTTTCTCGATTTATAGAAAAGAATCGGTATTTGAAACTACATGATTTTATTTGACTTTATCGTACATTTAAATTATATTTATCTGTTTAGCACAGAGTACATTGAATATACTTATGCTGCTTAGTGTTTAGGTATAGGATAATGTAAAATGTTCAAGTTTCTCATCTCTGATTAATGGTCCCTACTGATATTGTTTTTATCGATATGTCACCGTAAGATTGTAAAAACCGTTAGATTATAATATAACGTTTTTTATCTCGATAGATTGTAAACTGTCGACAGATTGTGAACCGTAACATACTGCTTACAATTTAACGCGTTATTTTTCGGTAAATTGTAATATATTAGGTATATTAACCCGATAGAACCAAGTTATACTACCTGAATATTCATGTCAAACCCTAACTAACCTATAGTTCGCGCGCGAGTTGAATGCAGAGTAAATGTATGGTGACACTTACATTTACTCTGCATTCAACTCGCGCGCGAACTGTACAAGAAAGAGACAAGAAAACGTAAAAACAATAAATATTTCATAAATTAATACTCAGAACATTGAACGGTTCACAATCTTTCGACAGTTTATAATCTCGCGGGATAGAAACCGTTAGATTATAATCTAACGGATTTTACAATCTTACGATGACAGATATAAACCTAGGTACTGATTTAGTTTCAACTTGTTGATACCTCCTCTCGGAACTCCTTATTTTCCGGGATAAAAAGTATCCTATGTTCTCCTAGGTCGTCAACCCATGCGAATTACGTCGATCCGTTGCTCTGTTGCTAAGCGATTGAAGGACACACCAGCTTTCGCATTTATAATATTATAGTATGATTGCAAACTTGCAAGTATTTTGATTAAAAGTATAAAACTCTGGTTTAGTATAGAAACGCGAGCAGTAAACATGAAGAGCATTCCCGGTAGTAATCTGTATTGCTTCCTTCCGTAGCCCCGGCGCGGGCTGGCGGCGACGCGGAAATCACTGACGGGACTACGGGAGGCTCCTACAATCAAATAAATGACTGGGAAATGGACTGAGTCAACAGGTTGACGCAATGAAATAATATTATATTATTTGCATGGGAAATAAGAACTTGTATTACATTACATATTTTCTAATTTAATAACTCAATAAAATAAGAATGTTTTTTTTAAAACTATTATACTCGTAGATCATTAGCTAAATTCTGAATCAATGTTATTAAGTCCAATAAGTAATCAATATACTTTTATCTACAGCAGGGAAATGTGACGAAATGTATACTTACCCAAAGTACGACGAGAAGTAAGTACATAATATGTACGTTTTGAATGATATCAATTTAATTTATGGATTCCTCTACAAATCAGCTGCGTCAAAGTTTTACCGATGCGATATTGTTTATGTTGTTTACATTACTAGAGTCGCCTTTACCATCACGTGAATTATAGTTCTAGCGCTAATTGCATTCTAATGATTAATTATTATTACTAACGATATTTTCCTCACCTATTATGATAATTTATGTGAATATATTTATTTACCTACCTTCTTAGAATTCTTGTACAAAATTATAATTGGGTATTTGACAAATGTCAAATCCGCAACTTTTATTCAAACGTAGCGTCCTAAGTATGGGATTTATATGAAATACTGAAATGTGACGTCATTAAAGTCCAACGCACTTTTTTACTTTAATCGATTGTTTGAAATGGTTATTCAACATAAAACTATCACGGGACGTGGATATCACTAAAAAATATATTTGAATACTTAGTAGTCAAATACCCAGTTTTATAGATCACTTTTACAGCGATACGTACCGATAATCCTAATTAGATTTACAAAGGATAGATATACTGTTTAGTTATGACGCATTTGAATTTTTATGTAACTACACAAGTTATCTGTGAAGTGGCGAACAATGGAACAACACGAAATTCATCCTATAAAAGTGGAACTTCCGTAAAACGGTTTGGAAGAATGACCCTAACGACATCTTTCATTCACAGATAAATCAGCGACCTCGTATCTTTTGCATCAATCATTGTTACATCGCAATCACCTCTGTAGATCCACTTCCACTATTGGACAAAATCCATTGGCGCAGCAAGAATACCATAAATTCAGCCAATAACAACAATTGATACTGTAACAATGATTGATACAGAAGATACGCGGTCGCCCTGCAGTGGTCCTCACGCATTGATGTAGAATTTTAGTAATGTCCTCTCGGTACTCCTTTTCTATATAATGATGACAACTTAGACAAATCAGCAACTCTTTATCAAACTTAAAAACGCACTTCTAGTATGAAAGTTGTATGAAATTCACAGTTGTGATATCAACGCACTTTTTTCTTTAATCTATATTTTAAAACGGTTATTAAACTTAAAATTAGTTTTAAGTGAATGAGGATGTGAATTTTAGGTCTTTTGAAAGAACCTCTATTTAATAATCAGTTCGAAATAAATTATTTTTGATATAGGCATCATCCCTATTCTACTGTCTATGTAGGTACATGTTTATGCTAAGTTGGTACATTGTGAAATAATTTTTAAATGTTGTGGCTGACATGTAATGTAACAAAGAATCACGACTGGCTTCTCTCTCTACTCTCTCGACGAAACGAATTAACAGGCTCGGTTTCGCAGAAGCTACCCTTACAATCCAACCGTAACCAAAAAGTTTAAAGACAGCCTGTCTACCTGCTCGACAGCTATCCCCATACACCCTGACGATGATATTTTTATTTTTTAGGCACAGACAGTGTTAGTAGCATTTTAAATTGCGAGTTTTGTAATTGTGTACAAAATTTTATTGAAAACTAGATGATCCCCGCGACTTCGTCGTAAAAAGTGTCCTTCACCAATCTTCATCAAAATTGAACGGATGAACCAAGAAACACACTTTCGCATTTTAAATAATATTAGTATGGATAAGGTGATCTGGAGAGGAGGCCTTTTTTTGTGTGCAATAATGAATTTATCTACTTAATTATTTTCTTTATGTTGTCATTACTTACCAAAATTTCTAATAACGAATACAGCATAACATCGTACGAGTATTATTATTAGTTGCAGATGTCGACTATCGTTTATATTGATACTTGTTTTGTGACTTTGAATAAGTAAAGGCGCACACCATCAATAATGTTAGTGACAGATGTGCAATACCTATATAGGCCAAGAGATTGTAAGGAACTAACTCAATCTTTTGTGATTGCAATTTTTAGAGTCAAAAAAATCGAACCAACAACAATTCTCTTCTAGATCACTGCTTTATGACGTAGTCACATACTAACGTAAAATACTTTTATTATGCCACTAAGTATTCGTAGATCAATAAATCATGATTTTAGTCCAGCAATTAGCAATGTGTATAAAAGACCATAGATGATACACGAGTTTGGTGCACATACGCAAATTTTTCAGTCATAAGGTAACCTAGGTGAGGATTTAATTTGGAGGGTATTAAAATATGCTTATTGGCATTTTTATTTTCTCCTTGCCGTCGGTCCCGGTAATAATTATATCTAACATCTTATAACAGCTATAATTAAAGTGTGTGCGGAAGGATCGGTGGCATGAACCAACTGTATTTTTATCCCAAGAAAACTACCTATGATAAGCCACAAGGTGTCACTTCATCAATCAATCATGGGGTCAAGAATCAAGAGTCAAGCAAGGAATACGACGCAGAAAGAGATACAGTGTTTTACAACCGTTTCTTGAACTACAAGTGTAGCGGCCGCGGCAGGATGTCGCGCACCTGTGAACAGTATGACTCCCATGAATCCGGATAAAGTATGAGCAAAAACATAATTCTCCATAAAATTCTTGCCATGAAATTAGCCATATTATTAACATAATAAAGTGATTAGAAATTACGTCATTATTCATTATCATGAATTCATCGCATGCCTGTCTACCTATTATCATGGCCATAAGCACTTGAATAAAACGAGATCAAAAGGGAACTGTTAAAGTGATTTTTCCACACCGAGCTAAAACGTTTTGAAACATAAAAGTACTCGTAATATTGTACATACCTACCTATTTATCAAGGTAGGTACTTATAACATGGAATACATTACATTGTGCATGCCTGCAACTAGGGAGCGTCTTGCCCCCTTTTCGGGCCTTTTCCATAAGTATGTTCTTGAGAACATTATGAGTTGCAAAAAGTTGGGTCAAAATAATGAAAAACGGAGGCTTTTATTTAAAATCTTTTACAAAATGTGCGAACTCACTCGCAAATTTCAAACCCCTATTTGACCTCCTGTCGAATTTCCAAAAATCCTTTCTTAGCGGATGTCTACGTCATAATAGCTATAGTGTGTGCATCCCGATTCGTCAAGTGGTTTAACCTGTGCGTTGATAGATTAGTCAGTCAGTCAGTCAACTTTTCGTTTAGGCAGAAATTCATCACATTAAAACGATTATAAGTATAAAAAGAAAATATAGGAAAATGCTAAGTATAATTAATATTTAAAGCCCAATGTTATTAATTTTATACGTGCACAAGTAGTGTTCACAGTACAAGTTTTTTTGTCTCGGAAAAGATATAACACGTCGTCGTGTCACCTCGCGATCTCTGAAGAACCTTTTGAGGCAGACACAAAGTGCTTTCAGAAGGGTCTACAATGGACAAAGATGCTGGCGTCAGACGAAAGGTACACTTTAAAACATCTCAGCGCTTTCTGGAACCGAAAAATGGCTAGCTTCCTCTAAGTATTTTGACCTACTGTAGGTATCTAAATATCTACATATAAAATATTTTCTGGGTACAAACTGTAAATACCCTACAAAGGCAGCAAAATAAGTTTTAATATTTCTTTAGGTACCTACTTAAGGCGAGTCACCTCCAAGATTTTAGGAGGTGAGGTGTGGGGTGCCGCCCGCGGGTCTCGCGGTACATTTCTCGTAGAGACTGGCGGGGAAGTGGGCAGCGCGGTATATTCTGACACCGCTTGGCAACGTTCAAGTTCTGGGATTAATTTGAATTAAACAGATATAGGACTTCAGTTTGAAATAAATTTTAGCAGGTTCTCATTAATACTTCAAGAGGAATTTATCCATATAAAAATGATGAGCAAAGTCGAAAATTTTATTAATAAAAAATTCGTTTTAAACTTTTAATTTAGCCTGTTTCAAGATTTTTTTTGATCGAGTAAAGTACATCCTATCGTGTAACAAATTAGCACATTCTTTAGACAATATCTTTAAGTGTATCGGATATTTTTTGTAAGACCGTTATTTAATAGTAAATACCGAAAAAAATTGATCTAGCAAACCAGTTTTCACCGCTGAGCTGAGGTGACTCGCCTTAAATATTAAGTCCGCTGCAATCCCCATGATTTCATTCATAGTATAGCTTACATATAACCAAAACCCGAAACTCCGCCGCTTCTTGGTCAATCCTTGGCCTAGGTCATTGCGGTACATCTAAGGGATGTTCAGACTAGAAAGTAAATTCAAATTCAAATGTTTTTTATACCTATTCAAATAAACTTTTAGATGGCTTTTCAATCGTCACATTAATCTTCCACTGGTTTGGAATGCCATGCCTACTGAGAAAAAAAATTGTTACACTTTTTACCTTTCCTCCATGGCAACTTTATTTAACTTGTCCGTATAATAATTATATGTGTTACGCTTTGTTTTTTAAATCGACTAATGGACACTGGTGTTCTGCGACAATTTGAGGCTAATTCTTTACTTTACACGACCTATAAACTATACTAAAATAATAGCATTAAATGTATTGCTAACCCTTTCAAAATAAATAAATATATATTCCTACGGATACAAAATATTATTCCTAATAATAAAATATTCCTACGGAAGATTGAGGGCTGTCATTTTAGTTTAGAAATTTTTATACGGAATTGGCCACAACTATAGTTTACGTCATTATAATAAAAAATATTCAACTCACATATCTTTATAAAATTTGTACCCATTAGTCAATAAGTACATTAACTAAAGAACGCGATGAGCCGATAGTTTCTTCTCAGTAAAATTTTATGCGTAACAGAATTTTGTATACGGCAATAGGTACGAGTAGGTACTAAAATTCTACATCAATGACGGCATTAGATACGATCAAAGTTTTAAATTTATTTATACTATGCTGACAGTGTTGAGACTTAAATTAGATTTTATTTTTTGATGTTCCGAGCAATGCTGTGACTCTTGAGGCAATAAGATCGGTATCAACAAGATGTCAAATGATGAAACATGCCGCCAAACAATACTACATTTTTAAGAAACAACAAGAATGTAGACAGTTGAATAGGTTTATTTCCAAACTCAGCAAGATTCAAGGTTTAAATTGTGCGAGATATTATTACGTTGGAGTTAAAATCTTCATTACAATTTTTAAAAAATAATTAGTTTCTTTCTACAACGTTTTACTATTTACGATGGAAACCTTTACAAAATTCGCCTAATTTGAAGACATTAAATTATCTGTTTAGTATTAAGATTAAGACGAAAACGATTACATTCGGTACCGAAAAAATTTAATAGACTTGGGATTTCACTGACACTTCACAATCTAATTTTTGATAAATTCCGTGTATCAGGTACCTTCTGCAAGTGCAATATTAAGGTTATATTTTAACGACCAGTACCTAACAATCTGATAGCATAAAACAATATTTTTATTTGGTTTTAGTACTTAGATTTCGGAAGACAGTGGCTCCTCGTGAAGAAGGAGTAGCATTGTTTATTAAAGCAATATATTAAAATAGCTATTTATGCAACTGTATCGTAATGAGGGTCATTTTAATTCGAGTGCTGTTTTTTGATACGAGGCTTGCCGAGTATCAAAATAGGATAGTACGAGAATTAAAATGACTAATTACGTACAGTTGCATACAAGATTTTATCTACGACAAGGACGTCTTTATAATTTTTTACTTTGTAAATTAATAAAAAAGTCAAATCAATACAAATTTCACAAGTTGCAAAAGTAATCCGTTTACCGCGTAATTTTTCTAATTTTTTTTAAAATATTGGCAGTAAGAGTGGGTACCAACCATAGAGTGGGTTGGGTACATAGAGTATAGAGTAGGTGGAGATGAAATATATAATAATTATGTACATATTCAATGACGGGTGCCACCATCCGCCATGATGTAAGTATGGCTCCTCTACATACTAAGAACTCTGTGGTTGGGAAAGTGCCAGAACCCAGAGCCGCTAAGCTATAGGTATCCTATTTATGAAGATAACCATATCGATACAGCTACGACTCATAACGATACAGCTCCCATACAACGAACTGTATCGTTATGAGAAGCAAACACGAAAGAGGGTTCAATTCGATATAGTTGTCAAATTCGAAATTGGAACTTTTCGATGCTGGAGTAGATAAAGATGATTATACAATTTAAATACATGAGGAAATATGGACAGGATACACCAATATTTCTGACTCCACATGTTAGACCATAGCATTGTACCTAAGACTCTTGCAAGCTTAGTTTCCTTTACTTCACAGTTTAAAATATATAACTGTCCAATAGTTAGTTGCCCTGATATTTGTATATGAATTGGAACAAAATACAGCATAGTATCCATGATCACAATTCATACAACTAGTGCTGCACCACCTAGTTTTCCAGTTTCATTACTTTATGTCGAGATAAATCTTAGATATATATAAAAATCAATTGCTGTTCGTTTGTCTAGCTAAAACTCGAGAACGGCTGGGCCGATTTAGGTGAGTTTGGTTTTGAAATGTTTGTCGTAGTCCAGGAAAGGTTTTTCCAATTTTTCCATATTTTCGCACCGTTTAGAGCGAAAAATTGCGAGGAAGATAGGGCAGGACAACGTCTGCCGGGCCCACTAGTAGCTTTATATAAGTTAGGGATTAACTTACACTTTCTGGTTGAACATTAGTTCTCTGTGCAGGTCCAAACGCAGCGGGTTCTCGATGCAGGGGTTGGGAAGCCGGCGCGGGGCTATGAGGCCGTCGGCCGCGCCCTCGCCCTCTTGTACCATCGCCACGGCTGTCAGCCCTAGCTCGGGGACCAGCGTGGGTCCAACACCCACGCTGCACTCGTTTATCGTGCTCACTGCCAGAGCTGTAGACAAAATTATAATGGTTGTAATAAACAAGCGTTTGCCGTTGGCTTACAAAATATGTGTCTGATTTCTGGTCCAGATTATGGATTCTCCCTAAAACCTCAGTAGCAAGAGAGGAAAAGGAATAAAGTATAAAATTTGGCAATTTATACGGAATGCCCTAAAACGTAAAAAATACAACTTGATATGCTCCCTTCGGAGAATTATAAGCAAGTTCCAAATGTCCGTACCTCAAAAGTAATTTATAAACCACACGCATACCACATTTATTTTTTAAAGACATGCTTTCGATTTCAGAAAGTTTCATCTCTATTGGTCCAGTGATCGTTTGATGCTAGCACGGACAAGTAAACAGCTATTGCTCGTTATTAGAACGTAGAGATGATAAATATAGTGAGGCGGATCAAATAATATGTAAAAGAATCAATCGATCATCTTCTGCATAGCTACTAGAGCCACTCAATCAAGGTGAACACTTGCATAGATAGGTATCTAGAACTGGGATAGAATTGTCATCTTACTAGTATTATAAATTGCGAAAGTTTGGATGGATGTATGGATGTTTGTTACTCAATCACGCGCCAACGGCTAAACGGATCTGGCTGAAATTTGGCACAGAGATAGATTATAGTTTCAAGTTTGGAATAGCACATAGGCTACTTTTTATCCCGGAAAATTAAAGACTTCCCGCGGGAACCGAAAAACCTCAATCTACGCGGACGAAGTCGCGGGCAATTGCCAGTAGATAGATAAATTCTTTATTGGCATAGATAGATAAATGTTATTATTGTCACATAACATAGAAATAACTTATAAACAAAAAACAGAAAACAACCCGTGCGCAAGGGCGGTCTTATCACTTAAAGTGATCTGCTCCAGACAAAAAGGAGCGAGAAAGTGCAACAATAATGATAAACATGCAATAATAATATACTACTTAAATTATACATACTAATAATATATAAATAACTAAATATAAGCTCTTATACATATAAACCTACATACAAAAGAAAATACTTCAATAGTCTATACCTACTCTATATATATATCTCCCTTTATCTATTCCGTGTATAGCATAATAGGAAAGTAATATTCATTAAAAAGCTAAGGTAAGGTATATTGGTGAAGGTAGAATTGTCTTAATTAACTGGCAGCAAATTTGAGTTTGGTAAAGATCAAAGTTCACAATATAACCTTAACCTCTAGACGTCATTGTAACACACAATAAAACGGGGTACGAGGAGACTTGAGATTTTGCACCTTGCGTAAATAATAATAAATAGGTATCTTGCTGAACAACATAAGTGAATAACATGATCTATACATTCTCGGGCTGCAAAGAGAAGAAAACATAATAGAGACGGAGGGTACCTTATCTTTACAGTAATGAAGTACTTAAGTATTTCTTATTAAGAATCAGTATTAAATATACCTACTCACTCAAAATAGCAAGTGCCTAATTTTTTGCAAGGAGTAATTTTCTTCCTGTTCTTTCATATTATAAACGCAGTGTGTAACTTGTTTATTTACGCCGCAAGTCGCAACAGAAGCAACGGATCGACGCGATTTTTTGCATATTAACTCTACTTTAACCAGGAAAATTAAGGAGTTTCCGTGGGAATTAAAAACCCTTATTCCACGCGGACGAATACGCAGGTATCCGCTAGTAGCCTAGTAGGTACTAAAGTTACTCCAATGACATTGGAAAATTCTTTAATACACGATTACCTTTAACGTAAAACAAACGATTGCGTTATGAAAAACATCTCATGAATCAGCGATGACATCACCTCACTTGGGATTCGCATTGCTTAATGTTGTGTTACACCAGCATTTGAAACTATGTAAAATTATAGCTTAATTAATATTCTGTTTAATCTTAACTGATTTTTAATTTCTTAATTTGTAGCCCGGTGTGGGCAATGTAGGAAATATTAACGCTCTTTTCAAAGACTTCTGATTCGTATTCAAGCTTATCTGCCTACATATTATACACGTATTCTATTACTCAGTAGCCCGAAGCCGTTTTTTGTAGTTCTGCTAGTACTTCCTTTGAAGCCTGAAAGAACGAAATATTATTCTCAACTGACATAAGCATTAATTCAGGGCACAAGACTTATTTTGGGGTACTTTATTAAAATTAGTTTTAATTAAAAAAACCGATCACAAAATTTGCATTTACTTCCGATCCTCTCATAGTTTTTCCCATAACTATTAAGATCGGATGCATTTTAGCTGTTCCACTAACTGGAACCTGAGAGATTTTTTTTATCCACTACAAGTTAGCCCTTGACTACGATCACAAGAGTACCTATTGGTAAGCTCCAGAATTGAGTTTCAAAAGAAACAAATAATGTTAACCTTTTAGATGGATAAACTACGAAAATAGCGCAATTTTATTCTTGAAACTTTAGAAAAAATAATACAAAATATTGTTCACTACGACGCTGTCCCGTAATAAATATTATATTCATTGTTGGGATTTCTGCTCCACATAGTTTCAAATATACATTGTAATCCAAATCAGCTTTTTATATTGCCTTCCTAGTTGGCAACGGTTCAGCATCGTATGCAGTAATCATTTCTACTTATTATTCCACAGACGTTGTATTATTTTGGAATGTTATCGTTTGACCTTCTTTTGTTTGCGTAAGTTAAAACGGATGATATTTTTGCAATTTGGCTTGAATTGGTCCACAGCTACACAATTAACTTAAAGCCGGTCTTGCAATTAACCTATTTTTATTACACAATCCTAATAGTAGGTATCGCAGATAGCTCTTTATGCCTGTTTTTATCAGCGAACGACAGGCACTAGCCTGTCTAGCACTAGGCACTAGGCAAAAAAGAAGGGATGTCAACCACTAGGTTGACATCCCTTCTTTGCAACTTTTGCCTAGCTCTGCAAAAAAATCACCTAAAATGGCTATTTTATTTCAGAAGAATTATTTACTAATTATTAATTATTTTTAATTAGTTTTAGGTTACTTAAAAGGTAAGGGTTTCACGTTTTAACAACCTTAATATTTTTCGTATGGTAACATAAATATCCCTGTTTAAATGAAAACTGGGAACCACTAGTTGGAGCTCGTTATCGTCAGCCATGAATGACCCCGTTTCCTGCACTTTGGTCAAATGGAAATGCTAAAGTTGCAAACTTTTGAAACTCAGTTGGTAACTAGGAAAGTTGGTTGGGCATTCAATGAAAATCGTAAATTGGAATTAACTGAAATTTCACGATTGAAAAATAATTTTTGCTAAAGCTTGAATTATTGGTAAAGCAAGATACTTAATTAGTATTCTTCGATTCTTGACTGTTAATCAATAGTAAGTAGCCTTGAATTCGTGAAGATTACTTTTGAAATAAAATCTATGATTTTAAGTCATCTATGTTTGAAGTCCATAAACCGATTAATATCATCATCATTAATATCATAATATTATAGTTCAGTCGGGACTCAGGAATTGCTTTATTCTTTCCTGATTCCTGACTCCTGACATCATGTTTGATTAATTCATTTTGTCAAAGGTTTCACATAATTAACTATGGTAATCCTTGTAATGTTGGCCTTCCTAAGTTAATTAAAAGCTTAGAAAGGCCTTCTATAAATTAGATGTGGATTTCGTTAACTTATTTTTAACAAGCGGAATAATGTGATTCCATTTAATGTGTCATAAAAGTCATTTGTTACTTTCACTTAGCTAATAAAGAACGATTCATTAAAGTGTAAAATTACAACTACTCTATACTATTACCACGTGCGGCTCGTATAGGGTTTACGCTTTACATAATATATTATGACTCCTACTTTCCATGGTATATCCGTACCGATTAGTCACATCACACGATCACATTGAGCTCTTATAGGTATTGACATCTCTCCCAACCTCAATTTCGGGAAATGTATCGAGTCAAACATCAAAACAGCTGCCAAAAAACTTTATATCCTGAATAAGTTGAAGCGGTACTTCACGCCAAAACAGCGTTTCACTCTTTATGAGGCACAAGTTCATTCTGGCATGGAGTATTACTGCCACCTTTGGGATGGATCCGCCAAGTACCAACTCCTCCAACTCCGCCAAGTAGACTCGATAGATCGCCGTGCCCGAAGGATAATTGGCGATCAATCACTTATACGCAGGCGAAATTGCTCAGTCTACAACACCGACGCAATGTCGCCTGCTTATCGGTTTTTTATCGGATATACCATGGGAAGTGTGCTCAGGAACTTCAGAACCTTGTTCCTCCTTCTCCGTTCTACCACAGAACAGCGAGAAACTGTCAGCGTTGGCACTTGGCACCCTTATATGGTTAACGTGCAATCTGCTCGCACGAAGCGTTTTTGCTCGACGTTTCTGATACGAACCGCTAGGGTGTGGAATACCCTCCCAGCGCACGTGTTTCCTGCCACATATAACTTAAGTACCTTCAAGGCTGGAGCCTTACTATTCCAGGTAATTTCTGCCACGTAGGTACCTGCTAATTGTGGAACCAGCTTCCATCTTCTGTGTTCCCTAATGATTTTAATATGGGGCTCTTCAAAGGGCGGATAGACAAATTTCTCAAAAGCCAGCAACACATTGGCGGTTCCTCTAGTGCTGCAAATGTTCATGGGCGGCGGTAATCACTTACCATCAGGAGACCCACCTGCTAAGCAGTCAAGCGCACCTGCTGCACTAAGCAGTCAAGCGCAAGCCTATCACGGAATAAAAAAAAACTTTCTTTTAAACTTAGTTAACTAAAATAAAACTTGGGATTCGCTCGATAGATTTGGATAAATTTTATTGGTTACTAGTCAGTACTACAGAAAGCGTGAGTAAGATCTATCATGTAAAGACATTTAAGTAAGGTTTGTAAGTCTTTAAGGTGATTTTGGACGTGCTGCTAAAAACTATACATACCTACTACTTTACTGAGTAAGTAAAGGGTCTAGGTTAAAATTTGTTTTAGGTCTGCTGAAAATTGGGTATGGTATGTTTTGTAAGCTAATCTTTGATAAAATTAATGATGAGGGTGGCAACCCTGGCAATAAGTATATCGCGATAGGAAAATACGCCGCCGCGCCGGCTCGGACATTGTGTGCCAGAACGGAATAAACGGAAGTGTGTGACAAATGTGATAAGTGGACGTATGTAGAATTAATGTTTGATGGTTTGAACTTTGTTTGGGCACAAGATTATTTGTTCTGGAAGTGTCATAAATATTATCACGACTTCATGAATTTCCTATCTCAAGCATGAAATAGGTAGATACAAAATACCTCTTTGAGTTCATATTAAATGTCTGCGCTCTTGTATAAGCTTAGTAGCAGATAACAGTCTCGTCGGTAAGTAGGGCTTACGAAAAATAACTAAGAACTAGGTGCGTGGTATATTAAATATCCGAGCAGCAAATTGTTTTTATCCAAAATTTAAAAGGATAACAGAAGATTAGTAAACTTTTGCATACATAACAAACAAACTAAATTTACCAGTAAATTTTCGGAATCTATCATGTGAAGTTTATGTTAATTTTACTATAGCAAGTAACAGAGTGACACTGTGAGTCAACTGTTCATGGACAAAATAAGTATTAATTAACTACTACCACGAAGATAATCACTTAAATACTTATTCAAGCTATGAATAACTTGAATAAGTATTAGTTAAGTAATTATCGTATTGAAATAAACATATTTTAAGGCTCTCTTTCATTTTTTATTCCCTATCAAAAGTTTTTATCAGTATAAACTGGAATGTTCAAAGGATATTTGTAGAGCTATAATACAAATATATGGCGTGTTGATACCAGACTTTGACAAAGGTCGACTAGTACCTAAGTACTAGGTAGTAGGTAGCTCTGCTATAGAGAATCCCGTTCAAGGTCCTTGAAAGAATTACAGAATCTAGCGTTTATACCTCAGTAAATGTTCTTTATTGATGGGGCTCTGTCACGAAAGCTTTATCGGCATTTTTTATGTCTCTACGTCAGATTACCTTTCAAAATATATTTTAGTAATTAACAGTAGTAGATTGGAATATTATGGGCTACGAAATAACATGCCGTAATACCTATTGGTTGAGATAGACGTTGAGATAGAGTAATGGTTAAATTGTGAGAATGCTACGTACTAATAGTAGGTAGGTAGTAATAGTTAGTATTCTGTGAGACTGTGGCTATTGCTATTGAGTTGCTATTTGCTACTCAAAATCCCCGGAAACCTATTGAGTATTGACCCGCTATGATACGCAACGACAGACATAGTTTTATCTGGTCGTGGACTAGGTACATATAACTATTAACATGAATTCGTTATTATAGTAATTTTTGTTAAAACACACGCGAAAAATCAAGCAGCGAAATGAAAAACGAGAAATATGACATCTTACCTGAAAACAACGAAATGATGCACTGAACGTGAGACAAGATTGGTTTATATTTACTAATTACTAATGAACTTCTTTCTCGTTATAGTAAAACTTGTAATGAAACCTTATCCACGCATTAATCTATAAAAAGAAGTCCTTCGATAAAAGTGGTCAATAGGATATTAATATAGTCACTTACTTTCTTAAAGGTAAAATTACTTGAAAGATGATAGCAAAGTAAACATGGGGCGCACCTACAAATTATCTCTGTATCTTGACTCTACCTACAACGTTAACGCAACTATGTATGATTAGCTTGAGTAATAAATAAAAGATGAAGTAATCGTACTCGTAGTCATACCGTATAAACTTTAGAAGTCAAATATTGTACGAAAAGCTTAGCTAAGAGTAAGAACGTAGTAGGTATACAGTTGCGCAGTAATATTTTTTATCTTCTCTAGGCACTCCGCATGATAAGAAAATTAATACAATGTTTATAAGATAAATATAAGATGGCAGATAAAGGAGGCCCTCGAACTTTTGTACAATTTAACTCCTAACACCTGAAACTCTGAAATGAAAAAAGTAGACCGGCAAAACCATACCGCTTTTTTAGAAGTCATTTACAATAAATAAAATTAATTGGTATAGTACCTTTACTAGGATAGTCATGTTATCAACTGCTAGCTTATTATGAGCTTAACCAGGATATTTTTTTCGTTGAGAACACTTTTTCAAATAATTTAGGCACATCAGCATAGCTTTTTAATGCCATCTCAATTTTCATTTAAATAATGGATCGCAAGCCGCAGCCGGCTGACCCCTGACCTATGACTATTTTTAGAACCCTAACGTATTGCTCCAGCAAGGTCATTTCAGTATTCATTTGCTGGAACAATTGACGTCACAACACGTCTAAAGGCCACACCGTCAATCTTGTTAACGGCGCCTTGATTACATTATGCTTCTTCTATATGGTTGATTTTAATCTCATCCACTTGAGTAAGCAAAGATGCCACAAACAAAATTCTGCTAATGCTCTAGGATAGATAGATGAATTCGTTAATACCACACAAACATAAAAATATAAAGTAAACACATAAAAAGTACAGAAAACAAAGTGCGCAAGGGCGGTCTTATCACTAAAAGTGATATCCTCCAGACAACCCATCTATTATGAATCTTTAAAAGGAGGAATAGCCGAGGAAGACCTAAAGGCAGGTAGATTGATGGAGTGGAAAAGAACGTGAGGGTTTTGAAAGTAAGGAGTTGGAGAGAGGCTGCTTATTATCACCTCTGATGGAGAAATTTGCTTTACCAAGCCAAGGCTCACCCAGAACTCTAGCACTTTGATGATGATGTTGTAACTTGTACTCCACGGCGAAACATTATTTTGGAGTGAGTTCAAACAGGAGTAAAGCTCACTAACCTAGACTTAGCTATAGTAATATGTCAATTATAGAACCCGTACAATTTTTCAAGGAGACGATCTAATCCAAGGCATTGCTAGGAAATGGTACTACGTTAAAATGGAAATTACAATACTTAATGAAAAAGACTGAAAGCTATTGTACCGCAATCCGCTTTCTTCCAGATGAAATTGCTTTGAATTCGTTTCTTCAAGTTTCTTTCTCATTTTTTCCTCTTTTCAAATGCAACGTATGAAAAAGAAACAGAAGACTTCAGTTTTTGCATTTTCATTTACACACAACTCTGCTTTAGGTAGAAACAGTTCGCGCGCGAGTTGAATGCAGAGTAAATGTATGTGTTACCATTCATTTGCTCTGCATTCAACTCGTGCGCGAACTATACATACACAGATTTACGCAGCAAAAATTACAATGAATTAACAGTGACTGAAACATTTGTGAGAAAATTCTAAGTTTAAGTAATGAGTTTAAATTAAATGCTTTATCGAACAATTATTGGGAATTGCATCTGTAAAAAATTTCCTATTAAAATTCTCCTCTTGTTTTGTGTAGTGCTGACGACGGAACTTATCGGTTTCATAATTTTCAGCCAAACATTGTCCGATATCTGTGCTCCATTTAGATATTGGTATGGTACCCGATTTAGGTTATCTAGATTTGAATGTCAACGTAACTATCTGTACAAAATATATAAATAAAACTCCAATGAATTGAGTTTTGTAAAAAAATAACATGTTTCCCCTATCAGTTTAAGCAGAGTAGGGGATTATGTTGGATGGACGTGGACATAAAAGAGATCATTTGCATATCGTACTGACCAAATGAAATAAAGAGTCGCACTCGCACCCCTTTACTTTTTAACCGACTTCAAAAAAAGGAGGAGGTTCTCAATTCGTCGGAATTTTTTTTTTTTTTTAAATTCTTTAAATGACCTGAATAAGTACATGATATTGTGACGTGGACACTGTACAACAAACTACGTACATATTATATAAATCTATACTTTTTAATATTATAAATACGAAAGTGTGTCTGTCTGTCTATCTGCTACGCTTTCACGGCCCACCTATTCAACCGATTTTGATGAAATTTCATCAAAAATTATTGAAAGAGAAATAATTTATATCCCGGGGAAGGACAAAGTATACTTTTTATCCTGGAAAATTAAGGAGTTCCCGCGGGAATCCGCAAAAAAATCTTAGTACACGCGAAGTCGCGGGAATCATCTAGTATTATATATGTATAAATTTCTTAGAGTACCATAGCAATAAATAATAATACGTAATTTATAACAGTTCTGTAAGCAGACAACATTAATAAGATCCCTTAACCGCATTTCGATTCGATTACAACGGAAAATAGTTGTGTATACCTACAGCTAATAAAATACGATAAAGTAAAAGTTTTAATGTGCTTAGCTTATTATGCCTTTTCACTATTTACTTTCTTTTGAAAAAGCTAATGTACGACAAGAACGTCTCTAATGGATTATAAATATGTAAATAATGTGCTCGTGTGATCTTCAATATATAAGTAGGTACCTACTTGCGTTGATTAATTGAATGAGTGCCATTGTCAACGAAGCGCTCCCTAGTTACGAGTAGGTATTTCCTAGCTTGCTTATCATATATATACTACATACTGATACTATCTATATTCTATAATAATATTGTAAATGCGAAAGTCAGTTTGTTTGTTGGTTTGTCCTTCAATCACGCAGCACGCTGCAACGGAGCAACGAATCGACGTGATTTTTGGCATGGCTATAGCTGAGGACCTGGAGAGTGACATAGGCTACTTTTTATCCCAGATAATTGAGGAGTTCCCGCGGGAATCCAAAAAAACTTATTCCACGCGTACGAAGTCGCGGGCATCAGCTAGTTGCTAATAAATAGCAATTGAAGCGGAGATCCACATCACTTTCGATTTTTATTAATTCTTGATGTTAAATATCATATATAATGCAAAACAATTAGGTATATCTTTACAATATTACACACCCGAACCAAGTCCCCCCGAGTCCTTCCAACGGTTGAACAGATAGGCCGTGAAAGCGTAGCAGACAGACAGACACACTCTTGCATTTATGATATTCTAGTATGGATAATAGGATATTTCATTATCCAAAGAATTGAAGCCATTTCAACTGCTTACTATTGTCCTTTTAATCGGTCGATGTTATTACGCGCACCTCTGATACCGATAATATGTCTGTTACTTTTAACAATACATAGCAATGCATGCAAGAGCAGGAAAAAAATCATGAGAACTGGAACAAAGCCGATGTGGGCCAACCTAGTCTTTTAAACTTCAATCGCTCCACATTTCGTATTGCGTCACTTTAATGGGGATTCCTATAATATCTCGTTTACAGTTTCGGTAAAGCAGTCATTACGAAACAGGCTACCTATTTTACACATCCTTTTATGTACTCGTAGCTTGAAATTTATTTCAGGCATGAATAACAAGTTTTTTAAATTGAACTACCTCACTCAAAAAATATCCAACAATAATATTATCTCAAAAACGAAATGATCAAAAAAATATTGAGTTATGAACTATTCGTTATTGAAGATGAATGTAATAGAATATCTGTTATTGTCGTCTTCTATAGGGGAGCTGGGGGCTAGTTCTTACAGGGGTAAGTAGTAACAAGCATTTTTTACCTAGATAATAGAAGAATATTCATTAGATTTTCAACCTAACCTACTACATATTTAACACCCATTCTATCATATGAGGGCGATCAGTATCCCCCTGGATGGCCCAGAAGGCGGTGTTGTGCAAGCGCTCCCATACGACCTGGTAATGGACTTTTTGTTTGCAACTGTTAAATTTGTAAAACATGTTTTGTTAATTTTTAAATATTTTTCAGTTTTCTATTAGATTATTAAAAGTCAAGTCCGTTTAAGCGTGTCGAAAGTTTCTAATGCTAAGTATGCTTGATAAATCTTTGAAAAATAGAAAACTGGCTTACAATTCCTACTGTTACAATTTGCCCCAAGCTTGTTACAACTAGCCCCAATTACGGGGTAAGGTTGTAACGCTCGCCACTTTTTTTTCTAAGCCATTTTTACAAGAATTCGTCACAGGTTTGATCAAAATTTTATTTGAAATCGATAGTTGAATAGCAGCTCATTCGAACAGTACTGCTGTATTTCTTAAATACCCAACAAGTAAGCTTCCATAGCCAAGAAACGAAAAATTGTTACAACTAGCCTCCCGCTCCCCTACTATATAGTATATACTATACCATATACCTACTTACTATCTTATCTTACTTCTTAGTTTGGATGGATGTATAGATGTATGGATGGATGTTTGTTACTCCATCACGCCAGAACGGCTGAACGGATCTGGATGAAACTTGGCACAAAAATAGATTATAGTCTGGAATAACACATAGGCTACTTTTTATCCCAGAAAATGAAAGAGTTCCCGCGGGAACCAAAAAACCAGCTAGCTCATCATATTTTCCTACATGTTTCCTAGTATAAGCAGCTGAGAGTACATTATCAAATATAAGTTCCTCAAATTATGTGAACAAAAGCAACGGTACTGTCTATTCTTATTTCAGATGCATATGCTAAAAGGAATGCATCGTCAAGAGATATTATTGTTTTGATGAACGGTTCAGAAGACAATACGGCGCGGTAGTGCAGTCGTGAGTTAACAGGTAATAAAATTTTAAGATATGAGGAGCATTTAAAAGTAGCACTTAAGAAGATTGTTCAACAGTATCTCCTTAACGCTAAACAATACTTTACATATCTTGAAATACATACCAGAATGCAATAACAAATGTCCCAAAAAGCTGTGTGGTGTGATGTACCTGGCGTATCACGTAACTGGTCGTAATAGTGTAGATATATTAAAATTTTATTCAGACAAAGAAATAAAGTACAAAGCAGGTGATGACGTAAAGCAATCACGGTTAAAATCCCCTCAGATGGCATGTCATTCAATCAATAAGCCACTTCCTGATGCGGGCGCACATAAGCTCATTTAACTTGATGACAGTCACGTTGTCACGCCTTTCATACCCTATTTTCCCGTGGTCCTCTAGAGGTCAAATAATCAGTCCATGAGACGTTGCACGCATACGACGCTTAATGAAACCAATAAAACTAATAGAACTCTATCGTTTTAATTGGTTCTTGTAAGTTTTTAGGTTACTGTATAATTTAAGTTAATTTAGGCGCAAGTCGGAAACTAAGCTTTCCTATAGAGAATAAATTATGTGCACAAAGATTGCAACTTGCGTACCTATAAAGTTAGTGGAACGCGCACTGGTGGTGATAAAGATTCACGAGTCATTTCAACTGAACAATTTCTGAAATTTCAAACGTGGTATTTTAAATTTTTAGTTTATTTACAGCTCGTAAATTGTTTATTTCTGAAATCAATGATTTTTGGCTCTTTATAGTTTAAAAAATATATCGTACAGTAGATAAGTACATAAGTACGCAGGTTGAGAAATATTTTAGTAGGTACTTACCACAGTTTTACTAGAAAAATGTAGGTAATGTGTAAATAAGGTCTGGATTAATTTAAGGGGATTAAGTTTCTAATTCTAACTATTTTAGTAGACCAGCTAGTGTTTATTGTTCTTGTTCAATCGATATGTTACTTATTTGTAATTCAAAAGGGTTGTTTCAGTTTGCATACATAACTTTCTTTAGGGTGTCACTATTGAGTATCTGCTGGATGATAATGATCCGGTGGAAAAACAAGTGGGGTGTAAACAGAAAAGGGTGAAACTATTTGGGGGACGTACCCGATTACGACGACGGCTACTTTACGCATAAATTTGTTCAAAACCGTTTGTACCTACTTACTTCGTATTATTGTGTGTCACCAAAGTCCCAACCTATATCAACGACAAGGCATTTTAAAATATTGATCAATTTTAACACTCCATTTCACCCGGCTTCTAAGGGAGATAATGAATAGGGCTAGGGAGTCCGAAGTCCGAGCTCCAGAGTTCGAGTCCCGGGAACACACCTCAACTCTACCTTACTTATCGAAGTTTGAAAACATGGTGAGGAAATCTAAATGCCTGAGAGGTTTACATAATGGTGTCAAAGATATGTAAAGTCTGCCAATAGTCAATACAGTAGAATCTCACTAATCCGACACTATTAAAAACCAGAGGGTGAGATTATCGGAATGTTCGCATAATTGGATTATAATAGAAAAAATTATAATATCATGTAAATTAAATAAAGAATTTCATAAAGAGAATATGATATATTTGTATTAATGTTCTAAACGTCTTTTTTAAATCTGTAACATATCTCACAACTAAATAATTACATAGTTTTAAAATAACCCCTGATTAAGGTCTGTTTTCGGGCGAGGGAGGCGTGGACGGAGGATGCCGGATCATTGGAGGTATCGGTCTATTGAAGTGCCGGACTAGTGAGATTCTACTGTACACATTTTGGCCAGCGTAGACTGTAATATAACCTTGAGACCCGTGCGTAGGACTGACGTAGTGGGCCGGCGAAGGATGTTATGATCCTAGTCCTACGTAGTAGGTATCTAGTTATCTACTATCTACTGCGTAAATATTCTTATTTCGCCTTCGAGGTTTGTAGCATAGTATAACGTAAATAATGAGAGATAGGTAAAGCTAACGGGATTAGAGATAAAAATGGCCACGTGGAAGAAGCCGTCTCGTAAAGCGATTTCACAGATTTTGCAAACGTTACACAGTTAAGTCATCTATGAGATTTAATAAACTTAATGAAATTAGTAAAATGAATAAGTAGTTATATTGTTGGAATATGTTGACTGTTTGTGTTACCTATTGGTTAAAATCGCGATGAAAGACAAATAATAGTTGCATTAAATATAGGCTACTTTCTATCTAAGAAATCAAAGAGCTCTATAAAGGATTTTCAAAAATCTTAATCAAGGGCATTAAATAAGCATATTACAATGACATTAAGCTTCTATCACGCCGATTCACAAACGCTTTACGAGGGTAGATATTAGATACTCGTTCATAGTTCCTACGTGAAGTTTGTATGAAAGTAAATTATTTGTTAATTTGCCATAAAGTAGGTACCTAGTAAATACCTACCTAAAGCTCTGAGAAAACATCGAGTCGAAGAAAGTATGCAGAAAATAGACCGAGCTAAATGGAAGTGACTATATTATGCCGACAAAAGCGCTAGAATAACAATTGAAATTGCAGAAAAAACACTGAAATTCACAAATAGGGCCTACATAAGGCCTACATGAACAGCGCATACTATTTCAAAAATACGATTTATATACCCAATCCATAAACAATTACTAAGTAAGATAGGCCTACCAATTTTAACAGATGACCTCATTAGGTGCATCTTTGAAAACCTTGATACTAGAACCAAGCCAAGTTAAAACAGGATTTTTGAAAAGCTCGAAAAAGAAGAAAAGAGTCCATGCGTTTTTAATAAGCCGACTGAATGCCGATGTAAGTATTTGTATACAGTGTGTCACGTAATGGGTCGTATTCAATAAGCTGGTAGCCTGGCACCCTCGCATTGTCCCGATAATATAGGTCTTGGTTGAAGGTACGTAAAAGGTACAGCTATCTAACAAAGAGAAGTACCAATGGACTCTAGAAAATAACCTTTAGCGCAGCAGCGTCAGAGATGACGTTCCATAGATGTTCTTACATCTACGGAAACTTTTTTTTATAGTCTAACTATATACAAACTTTATGTGCTTCAACAATAATTACAAAATTATGTGAAAGCCTTCATTCAACATATTTACGTTACGTTTTAAATTGCCAGCGAGAAATACCTACTTCCAAATATCGAGTCACAGCACTCAGCAGCAATGCTTATCCCGTAACCCAAATGCATGTTTATGAACACTTAATGGGTGCAGCAGGCGAACGCTTGAATTTGCAATCGTTTATGAAGTCACCTGTAAATACGAGTTGGATACAAGTTACAACGTTTCTTTGTAGCTACATGTAAAATAAAAGCACAGAAATTTTATAGCAGTACATAAATTAATGGTAATTTTTGTTCTGAGATATCATTATTTATTAAAAAGGTATAAGAAAATGAAATAGTCGTACCTAGATGTTGTCATGTTGCAAACCTACACGATACACTAAACCGCCTTCAAGATAAAACTATCTTAACCACTGCCTAATCCGGTAAAAATGTGCTTATGGATATGTGTGTCAGTGGTATGTTTTACGTCGTTTGCTTATGGTAATCATACCACCGTCATTTAATCGGCAAGTTTAAATTTATTGAAAACACGCATAGCTTCCATTTGAGAAGTACCTCGAAAAAGCGTTGATAATGGTAAGTCTACATAATTAACGACAATTATCTATATCATATTATTGTAGCCATTTTACTGAGACCCACCACTTACATACTTAAATAAACTACTTGTAACATGTACGACGTTTCTAACTGGGAACTGACCCATTATAGGTGTGACTCGTATTAATTCACGGCATCAAATCATTTTCTTTCGAAAATCACTTTTTACTAATTAGCGTTATTCGCACCGCTCATTGCGTGTTTAGTGGTTCACTAATGTTTCGCAAAAAACATTTAACAAATGATCATTTCACAAAAAACGTTTCAAAAACTAATCATTTCACAAACGTCGTATTCCGCAAACATATAATTTATTAAAAGATCATTTGACAAATACTCAAATCACAAATACTTTACTTTGCAAACGTGCTGAATGTAAAATTGTCATTTACTAATTTATTATTTCATAAAATAATTCATTCTTCAAATTCATAATTTTACAAAATATTAAAATATATATTGTTATTTGAAAAATAAAACTAACTATAGGTCGCCCGCAACGTCATCCGCGTACAATCTCTGATTTCTTATGAGATTGAGATTTTTTATGATATGAATTCAATATATTATATAATATGTTACGGGTAAGGCTAGAAGATGTTGTAAACCTAGGTTTACACGGGTTTACTTAGTTTTGGGTAAAGTTCGAATAATAAGTAAAATAAATTTAATCCGGAATTTACCCATACCTACTCACCTAGGTCTACCCAACTCTGGCTGGATAATGTAAGGGATATGGGTTGTCTCCCTCTCCCTCTCACCCCCTCCAAGGCCCGGTCGACGGAGCCCCGCTTCGCGGGGCTCCTTCTTTCTGGGTGGTATAAAAAGGAAATAACCACGAAGAGGATGGCGGGGTCTTTCAGACCCCGCCATCCTCTTCGTCACCTAAACCATCCGAGTCGGAGTGCCCCCAGTCCCGAGCTCGCTTCGCTCGCTCTTGCATGAGTAGGAGTGGTGCCTAAAAAGGAAGTGGAGAAGCTAGGAAAATCACTCGACCTTCGTTTCGCTACGGAGGTCGCCGGTTCGCTTCGCTTGCCAGCTCCTCCCTTCGCTCCACTCGGCCTCGTAGGCTCGCTTCATTCAGGACCTCCTTCGCGAGCTTCTGCCTACGCGCTTTACAAAAACACTCTAGGGGTAGGACAGACAAGACTGCGTGGAGTCTGAGTGCTCAGATTTCGACCCAAGAATGTCAACTTTTTAAAACGGGCTACGCCAGAAGACTCTTACAGTATTTATCAAACAATTCATTTTATCAAAAAATAAATACGCTTTACGTTGTTTTATTAAATAATACGATTAATAAATCAATAGTTTGTCAAATTATATTTTATGAAATGATAATTTATCTGTTAATTGTTTTATCAATTGAATTATTTATAGGACCAAAAGTTTTATAACGATTAATATATGATTCATAATTTTGCGAAACGTTGTTTGTGAAATGAAAATTTGTAATTTGTTTTTTATGAAATGATCGGTCACCGTGTTTAGTGTTAATTTGCCAAATTATATTTAAATATAGAACCGAGTCGTTTTTTTACATCGATATATTACATAAAATAATATGTTCAACTTCGCACTAACTCCGCTTCAAGTTAAAAGCTGGAAGTCTTTGAAATATTGGGTCACAGTAGAACTCCCGGAGAAACAAACGCGATAGGTAAAAATTAAAAGTTATTTTAATCAAAAATAAAAGAAAATTGGAGATTGTGGGTCTAACTACTTCGTGGCGCTAAGTAGGGCCTTCTACAAAACTGTTCATCTATCAACTAAGGCATCTAAGGCTATATAAATAATTGTGTGTTGAATAGTGAAGAACATCCTCATTCCTAACCAAAGAAAACTGGTCGACTTAAATCTCAATAATTGCATTCAAAGCTGGGTACATGGCTCAAGTTGCTACAATGATGGCCAACCTTCGTCCGTACTCAGTGTACCGAGTAATCCGTACAATAGCGCTTATTGCATTTGTGTTGCATCTCTGCGTCGTAAGGTCGTGACCCCTTTCCATTAATCACATAATGGTAGGAGTTTTCTTGGGATAATAATGCGGTGGTTCCCCCGCGTCCGTACGGCTCCATTAAGAGTATTTTAACTCTTTAAGTTTGTAACGATTATCATCAGTATAATAACCGAGACCGACGTCTTAACGTGCTCTCCGAGGCACGGTGGACACGAAAAGGCCAAATTAGATCACCCATCCAGTTAACGACTTAGGTCAACGTTGCTTAACAAGGCCGCTCGCCCCACCCCGTTGCATATTACCTAGGTACTTACCTACATGTTTGATTGCAATATGCAGTAAGACTGTCAGTCAAACATACGAGTAAGTACCTCAAACAAATTATTTTATTTTCCAACATTATAATAATTATCATCGAGGTGTAAAAAAGAGCCAGTGGAAAATTCTCAGCGAGATTAAATTACTTTCATAAGGTAGATTTATTGTACCTACTTGTACTTATGCCGTAAATTAAATCAGTTTTCCCGTAATAACTTAGCGAGGGGAGAAAATGAAAGAAAAGAAGTGGAATATGTTAGAAAATTTCCTGTTTTAATTACGACGGCAAACTAATGTGAACTTTAACCATACAAGTTAATTTATAATACAGAAAATTTAAACCTTAGCTTAGCTATTATGCTTTATTGACCGAGCGAAGTAAAGGTCTCTGAGTCTACTTGAGTGAATTTGCACTTGTCCGTCCCTCTGTCAGAGCCTTATAACTTCTGAATTACTGAACGTAATTACTTCAAATTTAAACCAATAGCCTCCAGCAGAATTATAAAAATATTGATTTCAGGGGGACTCCCATAGAAGCGAATGCGAAGTAAAATATTTTTTATAGCGTTACAAAGGGTTGCATATATTTATATCATTTTAAAGATAAATAGGAATAGAGTCCAGAAATTTTTTAAATTTTTCCCCTATAATTGACGAAATGGGGGGGGCTTTCAAAGTGGAGATTTTCTAACGTCCAAAGTTGACCTCAGAACTCTCAATTTTCTGAAGAGCTGAGCCTCAAACTTGATCAATTATTTGAATTATACCTGTACTTGAACAACAAATACTAAAATTAGATAAATATTATAAGGAAACGAAATCATTTCATTTTTAATGAGCTTCAGTAATTTTAACAGAACTTCACAATGATGACAATAGATGGCGCTCTGTAAAAGTTTATTCGTTTGTGCTTACAAATAATAGACGCTAGCACCATTATACGAGTAATAAAAAGTAGTGCACTGATACCGCGAGGTCTCAGTTCGGGGCGAACCACTAGTTATTATAATGTAAAACACAATACTAATAGTAAACTAGCAAATTTCCCTCAAATCTATTTTCATTTCAAATTATAAAGAAAATATCACTCCGCTAAAGTAATATAATAAAATAAACATATCATTAATCGAGGAATTATAATAATATAGATAGACAAAATACTCGTATATATGCATAAAGTTAATCAACGATTGGAAAGAGTTGAACGAATTACGCGTTTACCCTATATTTTGCAAACAGTATCGATAACAGCTGGGTGCATCCCTTACCACGTTCACGGGCAGGGCTGGGAGGCCGTTGACCCCGTGAAGCAGACGGACTGAGCTTTTCACTTCTCGCCCTACATTCCGCCCGCCCAATACGCGATTTTCAGAAACGATAAAAATGCTGAAAAATGTTACCTCCTCCTCTCCTAGGCCTACTAAAAATCTTATCCATACTTATTATTATAATATATCCATACTAATATTATAAATGCGAAAGTGTGTCTGTCTGCTACGCTTTCACGGCTCATCTGTTAAACCTATTTTGATGAAATTTGGTACAGGGGTAGGTTGTATCCCGGGGAAGGACATAGGCTACTTTTTATCCCGGAAAATTAAAGAGTTCCCGCGGGAAATAAAAACCTTAATCCAAGCTGACGAAGTTGCGGGCATAATCTAGTAAAAAATATATTTAAAACCAGTAGAGTACTTAAATGCTTATAATTACTATTGAAAGTTGTTTCTAGAGTCAACAGAAAATTAGAAATGTTGGGCTTTAAAAATCTTGTCAGATAGTTATTAAAGATTTCACGGTTCTCTCTCGACGATGTAATCACTACCTGCTAGTTAATTAGTGGAAATCATTTCGAGTGGCGTCAGCTGCCAAAAATCCGTGCCTAAGGACTTTGCTGCGGCGGAACCCTCTACTTTAAAGTGATCCTCGTGAAAAGAGACTTTTACATAATACCTTCATCCGTCGACGTGTTAATTTGCACACATGAAAGTGGATTTTAGAATCAGGCGTCTCCTTGGCACTTCCAAGCGTCCTGCAACTGAATGAAGCTCTTACACGGTAGAAATGCTTACGAATTACTTTTTTTACTGTGGTAGACCATTTTTATTTGCTGTTATTTAATGTTTTATTCCTGTTATAAAATCTTTATTAAATCCTACATCTAAGGTACTAATTGATGGTCAAAGAATTAGACAAATAGACCTTATCAAAATAATTCCAAGTTACAGGGATCAACAGTAATCTAGCTTTAACCTGGATTTGGACTCAGCTGCAAACAGGGGTCATTTGATGCTATTTTAATCTGTCATTTTATTTGGGATTTGCAGTTAAATTATCTTATCTAGACCGATATGAAATCTGTACTGTACTGATATACTAATGTGCTTCAGCGCCAGTGTTAAAATTGGGCTGTTCTGATTCTTTAGGGATAAACAGTGGCGTGCACAAGATTTGAAGCCTGGGTAGGCATTATTGATACGTAGGCATTAGATTACTGGCAGGTCATAGAGAAATATGAGCATTCAGCTATTTGAACTATGGTAAGCAGTGCTTTGCTGCCTCTGTGACATACACGCCACTGGGGATAAGGTACCTTTAAAAGACGTTTATTTTGAAAAGAACATTGTCATGGATATAATAGAGTCAATTTATTCTAAAAAATTTAAACGTCTCTATTATGATTCAACCAACTGTGTATCGTAGTGACTTATTTTCCGAGGATGTTTTGAATATAAGTACACGTCTTGGAAATACGTACTTAAATTATCTATGTATATACATTTGAAAATTCTTCGTTACAAGAACAACATACTTCTTTTCCAAGCATAGCTTTGCTTGCTGTCACTTCCTAGAGCAGCTATGCTGTGCCCATTACTATTACATTATTGGCACTTAGATGCCAGAAGAAAAAAAATACTAGTATTAGTCAATCTGACCAAAACATGGTGGCCAGAGCAGGTATATGTTGCGGGTTTGGTCGTGATTGCGCTTTCACTTTCAACATTAACCCTATATTACGTTTATTAGTTCACTACCGCATAGTAAGTATTACTGTGATGTGAATTTGTAACATTTGGGTGGGGAAAATTTTGTTTCGTATCACGAAATGTTTTGCCGTTCCTTTGCAATTTTACATAGTTTCGACTTACTTCAACAAAAATGTACTTAGATACAATCTGATAGTCCTTAAAAATTAGACCGAATTGTGATAAGTGATTCCATAAGTTGTGATTTGTTAGACACTTGTACCACTGTAGGTACTAAGGTAACTTTATGAATGTTACCTTCCTCTTAACCATTTCATAAAATATTATATGAATCAATTTTTAGGTCGTACAATTTCCCAAGATTATTAGATGAATTATACCTTACACCTGTTTTTTCCGGTTTAACCATAATTTGTCAGAAAACTAAAATACTTAAAATACCGATACGAAGAAATGAGTAAACTTAAACTACAGGGTTTTTTATATCACTAAAAAATGTAACAAATTCTGAAATTCCTTTGAGGCAAATAATTTTACCGCAAAATATTGGTCTTATAATATTACTACATTACCATCTGAGGATCCGTGTTCTGTTAAGATTTTTTTTAATTTTGGGGGCCCTTCGCTTGCCTAAATCAAAATCAAGAAAGTAGTTTGATAATATTGTACACTTTATTATCTAGAGTTTTGCCTCAAAAGAACTTCAAAGGAGCCTTTTAGCATAACTTTATTCAAAGGCTTCTGTTTTGAATGGAAGGCCCAGCCCATTGTCTACAATCGAAATCCAAATTAAATTTTTAATGGAACATAGTAAGGAGATTAGAAAAGAAAATATTCTTTTATTATTGTTTTAAGTGAAATTATTGAAGTACGAGAAAGGATGCACATCCATACTAAAATGCGAAAGTGTGTTTGTCTGTTTATCTACTAGACTTCCACGGTCTATCTGTTGAACCGATTTTGAGGAAATTTGGTATAGAGATTGAATTACATTTCGCGGAAAGACATAGGCTACTTTTTATCCAATTTTAAGAGTTCCCGCGGGAATAAAAAAAAATTCTCCATCCATGAAGCCGAAGTCGCGGGCATAATCTAGTTTTATTTACTTAAATTGATAAATATAAATATGACAAGAACACAGGTGAAGGTGATACCACATGAGGTGATACCACATGAGTAAAGAAACCGGTGATACTGCTATCGTAATGATTTAAATGACGTTAAATAATTCTAGGCTATTATTTTTGTTTACTTGAAAGAAAACGTGTTACTTTTATTGTACGTTTCTATTACTCTTATCAGCAGTAATAAAGTAGATAAATAATACTCAAAATTACTTTAAAAGAAACTGAATTCTCCACATTTAGCACATTTAGGTACACCTAGGCATGATGGAATGCGCGAATTACCTTGCTGTGTAGAGTTTATCATTAGAGTGCAACGAGCATAAACAAAATGTACTTACAGCGGTCAAAGTGACAGTTGTATTTTGCCGACAAATAAAATATTATGTAGTTGGGTACAACAGGTTTGAACTAACGTGATTATCTCGGATAGCAGGTTAGCTCCGCTCTCGTAAGGAATTACGAGAAATGCGTAATAGCCGTGTCGTAATCACTATGAGTCCACCGCTTTCTTATGTTATCTTGTAACTTTGTATTGTCTCTTACTTACTCCTAGACGAAGGATTCAAATTTAAAAGTTATTTTATCAAAGTGGATAACACAGAGCACTATAGGTACTCTTCTTAAACGTCAATAGGTTTTAGGTACTTCTATCATCAGCATAGCCATTAGCCACCAATATGAGTATGTATCTACTATCTACTCCTAGATGTCCTCTTAATCAAAAGTAAATAAAGCAGTAAATGGACTATTTTGCGTCTTTAATCATTGAGCTAATATTGTGTGTGTGTGTGTGTGTTATGTGAGTTTTTCATTTCATATTGGCTTTTTTACACTTTGTTCTATACTTTCGATCGTAGAGCTCATCACTTAATCTATAGCATTTGGCGCTTTACTTCCGCGCTTCGCTTACCTACGCTAAGGTGTCATACTAATATTATAAAAGCGAAGGTGTGTCTGTATGTCTGCTATGTTTTCACGGCCATTTTGTTCAACCAATTTTGATGAAATTCGGTAAGCACAGAGAAAGGATGTATCCCTTTCCCAGGGAAGGAGATACGCTCCCTTCGATGCTGGAAAACCAAGCAGTTCCAACAGGATTTTAAACCTAAATCAATGCGAACAAAGTCGCGGGCTACATCTAGTGCGGGAGTTGAGACTTGAGACATTGATCCTAAAAGAGAAGTAGAAAATCTGAGCATAAGTTATTTATAAAATTATTTGCACTGCTCTACCGCTCGGAAGTGGGTGGCGAAGATCAAGATACATAGGTTCACAAGGAACCACCCAAGGCGTTGTTATCCTGCAATCCCTTCAGTACCTATGCAGTGCACCACGTTACGCGATGCATACCTAATGCAGCAAGTTTGAAGTGTTTGACATGCAGTGCGCAAGAGTAACTGTAGTAGCGCATATGGGCAACACTTAAATAGTTCCGTATATATTACACCATTCTGCGCAAATAGTTCCTAATTATATGCATCGAGGTGATGCTGAACATACAATACGTAACGTTACACGACTCTTTAGAATAAACAATGTCTCTTTGTCACACCTACTGTAGGCCTACCGTTTATGACGCCGTACGTAATTGAAAAGTAAAGAAGAAAACTTGAATGAATACATTACTTAACATGAATTTTGCAGAAAAAGTCAGACTATTCATATTTTCTCAAAGTAGTAATAGTTAACTACAAAAATTTACAGGTGCAAGAGATGTGATTAAATTTGATTACTCCCTTTCTAATTCAATCCAATCAGCTATTTAACTGATTAACATACTTCACGATAACTTTGTTAAGTAATTATTTGAACTTTGAACTCGATGAGAGAAAATATACAATTCGTGTTCAGTTCCATAACCATCTATCTTTATATACCGACCTAGATTACAAACAGGGCCTTATTTACCATAATGATAACATAATATGATGAATTCTATGTTGTGCTCCACTGTCGGTAAGAAGAAACGAGACTAATCGCTTGAGCGTACGTGACTTGAGAACAACGCATCATTGTGCACAAAGCTAATGAGGCAACTTGCCGACAAACGGTGCAACGTGCAACACCACACCTGCATAATAAAAGAGTTTAGACTCCAAGTGTGAAGAACTACGTAGTGTTATCCTTACATTTAAGAGAAGGAATAGAGTAGTAGTACATTTATTCAAAAGGTCTGCTCTTGTTTTATAGAGTTTTACGTACCAACCGGACAATTATTGGACCGTGTTGGTGAAAAGACTTTAAAACTGTTCGATTTAATTCCTGCAATAGGTTCGTAGTTCGTACCTACTCGTATTGCAGAAATAGGTAACAACAATTAAAAAGTTATTGGTAACTAGTTTCGGAAGAGTACAGGTTAGTGAAACCTAGCAGGATGAAGTCAATGATTTCCTTGTAGTTAAGTAAGTAAGTAAGTACTTAGTACGAAAAATACTTATATAAATTATAAAAATATATTAAAAGTATGTAGTTTACTTAACTGCAGATTATTTGGGTGATGAAATATGCTATAAAGTATAAAAGCAGGTCGTGTAAGATTAATTGCAAAACAATGAAAGTGAATGTTTGTGTGTTGGGACTGTTGTGAGGATGGATGTTACAAAGAATATCAGGTGTAACTCGGTGCAGTATGTCAAAACGATCCAATGTCGCAAACCACAAGGCGTGAAAGCACCCTGAGCATTGGCACACTCTTTTGTTCTACTAGTCAATAGCACGTGCGCCAAATTACAACTAGTAGCCAGCCACAGCGAAACACAAACGCACATCCAAATTAATAGCCACACCATAATTATTATAAAATATGCTTGGACACTTTCGATCGTAAAACGAAGCGCTACCAAACACACCGACAGATGATAAGCTAAAATAGTTGAAGATATTTTGTTTTGTTTGGCAGCTGTACCATTTTCATAGATGGCGAGCTTCTCTTGTATGGCAGGTGCTGGTTTACGAGTTCTCGCGTCGCACATCGCGTGTACGGATGCGCGCCAAACTAAACTGAATTGAATGGCTCAGGCAGAAGCCGGGCAACGTGTCACGGCCACCTAACAGGATTACCTGTTCTACTGCGCAGGTAAACTGAACCGCAGATATGGGCCAGAAATGCCTTAACCGGCTTAAAATATTGCTCGGATTATGAGCAGACACAAGCTTCATCCCACTCGACCTTTAAAGTAGCTTAGGCTCAAGTTACAATCACGTTCACGACACTAAATACTTACATACTTTACTTCTAACTTCCTCATCTTCATTATACCTAGTGCTAATACTATACTATACTTAATTTTAGTAAAATTATACTTTTTGGTATTACACACCTACGCACCATTTGTATCTAACCTATTATGTATTTACTTAAGTATTACGCAATCAATGATACAAGTAGACGAACAGATAGGTCGCCTGATTGTAAAGTGATAAGTATACCTACGTATTCTAATCATGTGTGATGTAAGATTTGCTTTTAGAACAATAACATAAGGCGAAAAAATTTTAAGGAACTTTTGTCGATTAAGTAAGTAGGTATTTTTACGAGCTTTGTATTTGTTCAAGAGTAGACTAGAGGAAAGTATAGGTTAGATTATCCAATTATAATACTAGTTTCCTCACGTTAGCTACATTAAGTTAGGTACCAAACTAAAATATAAATAAACTAACCTTTGACTCCGTTCAAACCCAAAAAGTCGCTTCCGTGAAAATAATTCTAACCTACCTACTTTTCAAATATTTCAGTGTATCATTGAGTGCTTATTAGCTTGCTGTTATTATTCTAATCTATACTAATATTATAAATGCGCAGTGTGTCTGCCCTGTGGTGAGTCAGGAGGCGATCATGGGAAGTGGGAACTCCTTAAATTCTCATCGTAAAATCGTCACGTTTGGATTCTTTTGATTTGTCTTGACAAGCACTTTGTACCTAGATGCTGCCCAGGGTCTAATGATGGAGCCAGGGGGTGGTCATAGGAACTCCTTAAGTTCTCATCGTAAACCCGTCATATTTGGACTCTTTTGATTTGTCTTGACAAGCACTTTAAACCTAGATGCTGCCCAGGGTCTCGTGATGGAGCCAGGAGGTGGTCACAGGAACTCTTCAAGCGATCACAGTTTGGTTTTTGATCCATTATATTTTTTTAACGTATTCTATTAACAGATATATTTTTGTAACAATTATTTTTCAGAATATTAAAATTTAACACTACTCATTCCTAAGCTCAAGTCTTATCTCGGAATGAGAAGGGTTTGGCCATAGTTCACCACGATGGTCAAAAAAACTACTGAGCCGTCAAAGATGCAAATTTGTGTTTAGATATTATGTTATATTATATACTCTTGCTAAGTTCTAATCAAAGTTATAAAGGCCATAAATCATAATGAAACTCTGCAGTTCATCGTGAGTTTTTTTTAATTTTTGCAAGTGTGCCCAGCTTTTCAACGGATTTTGATGAAAGGTACAGAGATAGCTGATTGCATGATGCATCTTGGGGAAGGACATACTACTTTTTGTCCCGGAAAATTAAGGATTTCTCGTGGGAATGAAGAAAACGTAAATCCACGCGGACGAAGTCGCGGGCATCATCTAAGTGGTAATTAATAAAATTACCTCATGGAATATTATGTAATATAGGCAACTGACGATGAATGGAAACAAACGCTAGTTATTCTAATCTTTTCTGCGAACGGCCAAACAAATACACAATATTGAAAAGTGTAAACTGAATTGAATTGATTCATACATTTGTTATCTAAATTAGTTTCTTGTGGTTCCTTGTTACAATAGCGTGTTTGAATATGAGATTTATGACACATGCGCTGCATCATGTTGTTATGATTGCTGTTCTGTGTTTAGGAGGTGTAGGCATTGAGGTATAATGGTACTTTAGTACATATTACTTCAATGGGTATAGGTGCAGGAGTTGTCTGTGAATACAATACCTACGTAGAAACAATTACGCCCATTTAATGAACAATGCTATGAACATTTAGGGTTGGCACTTGGTAAAAGTTCGTGTTTTCTCTATCCTATTTTGTACCGCGCCGATGAATATTTTTTTTTATTTGAGCATTTTGAAATGACTCATATCATGGATAACGGTGGTCTGTTCTACGTACTGCATTTGAAAATCTCCAGTAGAAAGCAAAATTTTAAAAGTAAAAAAATATGAATTATGTAAGTATCTCTAAAGGAAAAAGTAGAAGTAGAGCTAGGTACCTGAAATATTAAGTAAGTAGGTACCAACTACCTAGCTACTCTAGTAGCTTTATTTAAAATTATTAAGTAAGTAAAATAAAAACTCATCCAACTGCTTTGCAATTAATGTGAATGAAACAATTGAATCCCCTGACGCATAAACGTTACACAAAAAAAACTAGCGAATCATCGTGTTATTTTTATGAATTTAATTCAATTTCGCAGTGGAACATTGAAACGAGTAAATTGACGCGGAAATACACAACTGTTGCGTTTCAGTTTTCATTATTCATAATATATTTCAAAGCTAAAAACAGCTCGTAAACTAGATAGAGATACCTAGGTGGGTACTTGTAGGTTAGTTACTGAAATAGCCAATGTGTGGATTTCTCTGGAAAAGATTACTTATGTCCAGCTGTGAATGCAAACAGGCGGATGGAATTCAATGTGTGGATTTCGAGATTCGAGTGGACGAGAAATATTACTGAAGTAATTTTTTTATTCTTAAAACGAACACCGGCGAAATAATATGTACCTACTTATAATTTATGTGTATGGATTTGATGAAGGCCTTCTATTGAGTTTCGCTCATAATTATTATTACTTAATCCTGTAGTAAGTTGGTTGACCTAAAATAGGCAAGATTTAGGAACAAAGTGTGACCATTTCACGACAAAAATGACTGTCAGCACCATAACCTCACGGAAGAGATTCCCATTTATAGTAGAGTCAATCAGGGATGTCTTATGGCCCCTACGTTATTTGCACTGTAGAACTAAAGACTGTGCGTAATCAGATAAGTAATAGTTATGTACCTATCTATTAGTCAGGTACATATCTTTGGTTCAGAGATAGTTAGGTTATTTACTCAATAGTTAAATAGAGCACAGATTTCTCAGGACTCCTACGAAACGAATTTATCCACGGACTAATTTTCTTTAGTTTCAAGTTGTAAATAAGACGTATAAATTGGTGGAGTCGAAATAAAAGCATGCAATATGTATTAAGGTAAGTACTAAGTAGGTAGGTACGCAAGATAAGACCCGCCTGATACCTACCTGATATGCAGGTAGGTAGGTAGGTATAATAGGTATATAAATTATTTTAAATAATATATTCGAACAACACATAAGCTGAGCATATTTTGATCATAATATCTTCAATTACTTACTAAGTATATTAAAATATCTACCTAGGTTTTCTTGAAAATACTTCTAAAGAAACATGTTTTTGCTGTCGTTTGCAAACTTTTGGACTTTATTGTCCGTTGTTAGGGTTGAAATTCAACATTTCGGGTTTTGAATTTTTGATTGGAATGTTACACCTGCCTTAAACCTTGCCTTGCCTTGTACCTATACGATTCAGTACAGCTGAGCGAACTGAATATCAATAGTAAATTGATGACTGATGAGTAGCTAAGTACCTTTATATGGTGTCAAAATAGTAATTTTGTTTATTTACATAAACTTCAATTTGGATAGGTATTTCTTTAAAAACTTTTGTAGGTAAGTAGGTACTTACCGAAGGACACGTGAATGTGTTTTGCTTTAAAGCTACTAGGTAGTATAAAACACCTAGGTTTTTTAATAGGAACAACATGATGCCAATCAGGTTGGTAGTAAAGGTTCAGAGTCATTTGTTTTTAGGCGATAAGAAAATAATGTACCTACTTATTTTTTTAAATCTGTAGGTACCTACTTAAAAATTTTTAATAAGTAATAAACTATTAAATATATTTATAGTAAGTAAGTAAATATGAGGTAGGTAAATAATTTACTTTTAAATGACCGTTGAAAACAGACGAAGCGAAAGACTAGACGAAATTAAATCTATAGGGTCCCTTGTTTAATACTACAAGACCCTAAAAATGACTAAAGAATAGATTAGTATTAAAAATATAGTCTTTGTCTGGTACTTACCCAGTGGTCAAGAAACGTATCAAATACGATGGCGTTCAATGTTTCGATCCAAAGTCACGTGATTGTAACCGATAAAAAAATATTTTTAAATCGATTTACGAAGCATACACGTTTGTAACGTAAAACGGTTCAAGCAACAAACACTACCACGATCGCTATATTTCATACTGCTGCTCGCAGTCGCAGCTTGCTTGATTGATAAACAAAACTTCCGTTGCATCAGCGCGCGCATTTCAGTGTTGCAATATTAATTATTATTGGACACAATTCGATGCGGGTAAGTTTAGAAGACAAACTAAATTAACAATTATTTATTTATATTTTACGTTGGAACCAATATATTTCGTCATTGCTGACCTAAAAAGTAACTAATAGATAAAAAAAATCCTAATCAATAAATTACAACAACCTAAAATAGGTACATATCTTCAAATATAATAATATTGATTAATTTGTGCGTTCATAAATAGTTAAACAATTATTCTTCCTAAGACTTCACGTAGTAAATATGTTCCTTGGCATTGATGTCCAAAAGTAGCTAAGATATGTTAAAATCTTATCTTATTTAGCATAAATAAGAAAATATCTCAGATCTCGTAATACCAATCACTATTTAATATTTATTTATTTATTTATAAAGTATTACGTCATGATAAAAAAATATTTATCAACGAAGAACAATTTTATTTAAATTTAGAATCATTAAGTATCAGTCATAGATTTAGCATAGGTCTTTACGTCAAAGACCAATGATAAATCTATGGTATCAATATTATTTTATTGTCATTATTCGTTACAAGGCACAACAAATGACTAAGGAAACTAAAGGACTTGTCATACCTACGAAAAAAAGCTGTATACCTAAACGTTAACTGGTGACTAAAATGGCGACTTACCAAAGTGCGGTCCTGATGACTATCGATAATATTTATCGATGTGGTTTATTACATACTCAAAATACATTTTGTTCTGTATTCTGAGGCTATGGGATGCGTTTTGATGCTGGCAAGAAGTCCGGATTCTGTACGATAATGCTAACCCTACCACGCTTTTAAGACACAGCACGAATAAAACCTATACTAATGTTATGAAAAGGTAAAGTTTGTGAGGTTGTAGGGGGTAATCTCTGGAACTACTGAACGATTTTGAAAAATCTGTTACTAATAGAAAGCCACAATATTCATGAGTGTCATAGGCTATATATTAACCTGAAAAATTAAAAGACTTTTTCATGGTAGTCGGATTTGCAAAGTAAGTCGGAGAAAAACGGTCAAACGAAAACGTTTCTTACGAAAGCTGTCTTAACAATTATATGATTGAGTTCTAGAGAAAAGTTGTTGAGTTTGATAATGTCTACAAAAACGTCAGAGACAGCTTATACATATGTCTAACTTACATATAGTAAGTAAGTCAGAAAAAGATGAAAAGACTTTTTCGTGGTAGTCGGAACCAAAAAACCTCTTGTAGTACACATTGGTAGGAATATGGTTTCAACAAGGGGTTAGACTATTGGAAACAAATAAACGGTTGTGTTGAATTAAGGAGCAATGAAATTAAACTTACAAATCACTAACAAAACATTTTTGCTCTCATTTATTTTCATGACATTTTTTTAACAATGTTTAAAAGTATGTAGAAAATGTTAAAATATGTTTATGGATATTAATAACCATCGTAGGCTTTTGAATTATTACAACTTTTTTAAACATTTACTATTACAAGTATCACTAGTTGACCCGACCCTCACCCCTGTTTCGCACGGTGGACCAGCCTATTGCATAGACAAAAAATCACCCAAGTGCCGAACTCGATGCACATTGGTCTTCTATAGGCAGCTGTTGTTGTAGCAGGAAGATGGCTGTAAGAAGTAAATCTTATGTACAAAACAAAAACTAAACATTAGTAATATTTGAGTAAATTTGCACTTGTTTGTTTGATCGCCCGTCCATCAGTCTGTCAGAGCCTTATAACTTCTAAATGAGTGAACATCATTACTTCAAATTAAAACATAATATGTTTAGACCGATGTTCTCGAGCTGAACATGGCTTAAAAAGTTGATATAATAATTATTTTGATAATAAAATATCAAAATAATTATTAATCAAGAAAATATCGATATCGATGAAAATTTCCCCTTAGGTAATGTCTAGTACGTACTTATCAAATGCTTATCAACAGGTAAAAATCTAGCTTAAAATCAAATATTTACAGCAAACTAAACTAAAATATGTTTCTTCGTAGTGTAATAACTACTATAAAGAATCAATATAGGAGAAAAATTGTTTACATACCGGTGAAATGTAAAATTTGTCAGATTTTTCTTTTTCTTGCGTCTTAACCCACAATATTACAACTAGGCATTGTTGCAAATTGTTTTTGACTCCATACACGAAAATAACACATATTTATTCTCCGAAACAAATAAAATACATAATTTTTCAACAAAACACAAAATTACACGCAGGCGATGACACTTGAAGTACTCAAGAAATTGGTGACTAAAATGGCGGACAGGCACGTTCAAGCTATATGGCGATTACAGTAAAGGTCTTCTTCTTCTTATTTTGTTCTATGACAGTTCCTTTGGGCACAACCGTCGCGTAGGCGTCGCGCGTCATCCTCGTGTCACGTTGATCCATTCCCAAAGTTACCTGCATCGTCTCAATATAGAACGAAATCTGTTGTCTATGGTTATTTTGACAAATAATGTCATAGATTAAAGATTTACGGTAATGTCAATCAAATTCAAATAATCAATGTCAATTGTCAACTGTGATTGTGAATGTCTGTGTCAAGTCCTTCGACCGCCAGGGATCTGCAGTATTTTTTCCAATTTTTTCGATATATTCCATCTGATATCTACAAATCGCCCTATAAATTTATTTAAAAATGGGTTATAAGTTCTTAAAACTAGCTTCAACTCCATTTAGGGTAAGCGTTCAACTTTCTTATCGTTGCACTTAGTAAACGAACAAAACAAATTTGTGACACGGGTTATGCAATCTCGGAGCTTGTGTGGCTACGCTATTTTTTTATAAAGTACCTAATATTGTAAGTAAAAAATAAATTAGAATATATATCCTTTAATGTGTTAACAATATTAGGGTAGGAAAAAGGTTACCTGAAGCTGATGAAGTCTTTGACCTTCAACATGTGACTTTGTCAAGTCTCTATAAACAAACCAGATATAATTTATATGCTCAAACGCTTAGTGAAGTGTACTAAATACTAGCCAGGCTTGGCAAATAACAAAGAGCCTCCTCTTTTTTAGAAGACAAAAATAGTCTGTAATTTGTTACTTTTAAGACTAGAAAGAGTGTTTTGGACTTCAACATAAGCAACCTTGTTAAAAATTATATGAAGTGGTAATTTTTAAAACCTTTTTTAGAGCGGCAATGTAAGAATTGGAATCAGGCAGTATGCCACCACACATGACGCAGACCTTGTTGTAATTGGTTCAGGCCCTGGCGGATATGTAGCAGCCATTAAAGCAGCCCAACTGGGCTTAAAGGTACTGAAACTTCTATCTATACTAATATCATAAAAGCGAAAGTTTGGATGGATGTATGTTACACCAGAACGGCTAAATAGATCTGAATGAAATTTGGCACAAAGATAAATAATAATCTAGAATAACACCTAGGCTACTTTTTATCCCGGAAAATTAAAGAATTCATGCAATAACAAAAAAATCTCAATCCACGCGGACAAAGTCGCAGTCATCAACTACTTTTTCATATAGCTTAGTCATATTGGTTAATTTTTATTGCTCTTACCCCTCAAATTTATCTCATAGATCAAGAGATCAGTGTAAACTCTAAAGAGATCTCAATTTTGTTTTTAAAATAAACCAAACTATCACCAATAGTGTTAACATTATGTTGAGACTATTTTACTGTTGTTACTCCTTTTATATTCAAGATTCAAGTCATTTATTAAATATAGGTACACTTTAGGTACACTTATTTTCGTCTAAATATTATAATCTATACAAATTAATTATTATTTCCATAGACAATTTCAGTAGAAAAAGATCCAACATTAGGAGGAACATGTTTAAACGTTGGCTGCATCCCATCCAAGGCATTACTACATAACTCTCATTTGTATCACATGGCCCAACATGACTTCAAAAATAGAGGAATTGATTTGGGCAATGTTTCACTAAACTTTGAAACTATGATGGCATATAAAGTCAATGCAGTTAAAGCTCTTACTGGGGGCATTGCTATGCTATTTAATAAAAACAAGGTAAGATAATATTTTAACACTACAGTGATACATTATAACTTAAATATATCACCAGTCGTACTCATGTTTTTTGTCGGGAAAACATTTGAATGAGGGCCCTGCTCGGGTTCAAAAATAGTCAGGTATTTTCCGACAAAACAACCATTGTACACTAACACTCCAGTAGCTGCTCTACAAGATTAAATAATAATAAATAAATAATAAATAAAATAAAATAGCCTTTATTTCTAATACGTTACAGAAAAAAATACACATGGATAATAACAAAATACATTACAAGTTACCATTTTTACTAACGCAAATTATGTCAGTGACTGATTGATTGAAATATAAATTTAAGAGTATAACTATAAATTACAATTAATTACATTATCACAATTAAAAAACTACCTAAAATTATAAATTAATCTCAAAATATTATCACTAATTACAATCACAATATTACATTAATTAACTAATTATTAAACAAATTACAAATTCAATTTGGTCAATAAAATATACAAAATATTCAATATGTCAATAATTTATCAATTTATTTATTTTGACGTATAAGTCGCCTCTACGGCGTAGGCCTCCCCCAAATCTTTCCAACGTTTTCTGTTCCTGGCCTGACTTATCCAGTTCGGTCCACATATTTCTGAGAAAATGTCTCGCCACCTCTTTCTTTGACGGCCTCTTTTCCTTTTCCTGTCTCTAGGAACCCATTCAGTGACTTTTTTGGTCCATCTCGTATTTTCTAGTCTGCATAAGTGTCCAGCCCAATTCCATTTTAATGTTCTTATCCTTTTAATTAAATCTGCTAGTTTAGTTCTCAATCGAATTTTTTTATTACTTATTCTGTCCCTCAATCTCAAGCCAAGCATGCTTCTCTCCATCTTCCTTTGGCAGATAGCTAACTTTTCTTCTTCTTCCTTTTGCAGGGACCACGTTTGGCATCCATACGTTAGACATGGCATTATTGCGACTTCGTATAATTTCTTTTTTATTTTCACGTCAATCTCCTTGCTCTTCATTATCTCTTTAAAACTCCAGTACTTTTTCCATGACATGGCAATTCTTCTATTGATTTCCTTCTCAGTACAGTTTTCAAAAGAGACTGATTGACCAAGATACACGTAGTCGTTCACGTACTCTATTTTTTCACATCCTATTTTAATATCTATTGTTTCGGCGTTTGTTAGGATTTTGGTTTTAGAGGTGTTCAAAGATAAGCCAGCTTTTGCACTCTCCCTTGCCAGCTCTTCTACCATATTTCCGAGATCTAATGCATTTTCTGCAAACACCACTATATCATCTGCGAAACGAAGATGACTTAAGCATTCACCGTCAATCTTCAGGCCCTTATTTTCCCATTGCAGGTTTCTGAAAATGGCCTCGAGAACTGCCGTGAAAATTTTAGGTGATGCCGGGTCACCTTGTCTCACGCCTCTACTTATGGCAAACTCAGAACCATCCTTTTCTAACCTCACTTTTGCTCTACATTTTGAATAAATGCTTTTGATGAGGTTTATGTATTTTGGATGGATACCTTGCTCCAGTAGTGAAGACCATATTGCGCTATGGTGTATTGAGTCAAACGCCTTCATATAGTCTATGAAACACATGTAGAGCTTAATACCATATTCGTTTGCTTTCTCTATTAGCTGTGTAACTACCTGAATATGGTCAATAGTGGAATAGTGTTTCCTAAAGCCGGCCTGCTCGCGCGGTTGGTGTTCGTCTAAATTATTTGACAGTCTATGCAGTAGTATTTTTGCGAAAATTTTATAAATATTTGACATGAGGCTAATGGGCCTATAGTTGCCCAACTCACCCCTGTCACCTTTCTTATGCAAGAGTGTAATAATTGAGTCGGACCACTGCTCTGGCGTTAGCTCTGAGTGCAGTATTCTGTTAAAAAGAATATGTAGTGGCTCCCGTAGTGCGTTCAAAAAGGAGTTTAACACTTCATTCGTTACGTGATCGTTTCCAGGAGCTTTGCCTTTCTTTTGAGATGCGATGGCATATTCGATTTCGGAGTAAGTTATAGGTGGTATGCAAGACTCTTCAGGCTCGTAACAGATGGGTTGCGAGCTTGTATGTGTACTCTGGCTGGCCGCATATAATTTTTTATAGAATGTAGTTGCTTCATTTATTATATCTGGCCGCCTCGAAAGTGTATTTCCAGCTCTATTTTTAAGGTTTGCAGCCCACTCAAACTTACTACTGAGTTCCTTGTAGGCTTTCCTTATAGCTCCTGTTTTTGATATGAAATTATCGAATATTTGCTGCCGCTGCCTTTTCCTTTCTTGTAAGATATTCTTATTTATCATTTTGCTTATTATGGTTATTTTAGATCTAACATGTTTTGTTCTTTTTTCCTTGTATAGTACTTTCCGTTCTTGTAAGAGGTTCATGGTTTCTTGGTTTGTATACTTATAATTTCGGTTTTCCTCTTTTGGCAACTCTTTTAATAGTAGATTTACTTCACCCATGAAACCATTATACTGCTCTTGTACATTTTCTGTAAGATAAATTGGCTCTATGAGTCTTCTTTCCCAATATTTTTCGCACTCCTCTGATATTTTCGGTAAGTTATTTACATGTTTACCAGATTTTATAAATCGCCTAATCTTTTTTATTTTTATTTTTACTTTGCATCTTATCATGCGGTGGTCAGTATTGAAATTGAGATTGGTTACAATGTCAAAGTTATGTACTTGATAAGACCGATTTGTGAGAATGTAATCAATCTCGTTATGATACTTTCCGTCTGGGGACCGCCAAGTCCATTTTTTATGCGCTTTTCGTCGATACACACTATTTAGGATCCTTAGATTGTGTTCTAAGGCAAACTCTACTAATTTTTGACCCCGCGTACTTCTTTTCCCACATGAATAACTTCCGAATACTCTCTCTTCGCCCTTTTGTATCCGTCCAATTTGCGCATTGAAGTCGCCTAGTATAACTAATTATATTGTTACACCAGTGCTTGTGCACTCTACATAATATGTGGAACAACGACGATATGTGGAATATGACGATCTTCTGTCAGACCGTCAGTACGGCTTTCGGAAAAATCGGTCTACTGGGGATCTTCTAGTGTATGCCACACATACTTGGGGCGAAGCCATCGAGAAGCACGGCGAGGCACTTGCTGTCTCTCTCGATATATCGAAGGCATTTGACCGGGTCTGGCACGGCAGTCTTCTCAGCAAGCTCCCCGCGTACGGGATTCCCACTGGTTTCTGCAACTGGATATCTGATTTCCTGAGTGACAGGTCATTCCGGGTGGTCGTCGACGGCTGCTCCTCTGACCTAATGGCTGTCAATGCCGGTGTTCCTCAGGGGTCTGTTCTCTCCGCAACACTTTTCCTGCTGCACATCAACGATCTCCTAAAACCCGGTATCTTTGGGTACGCTGATGACAGCACTGTTACGGAGAGATACATGTCCAGTTCTCGAGCCAGTGCTTCTGAGATACTTGAGCAAAGAGAGGCCTTGGTGGATCGCGTTAACTCGACTCTTAAGGAGGTGTCCGATTGGGGTGACGCCAACCTAGTCAAGTTTAACGCTACCAAAACACAAGCGTGTTTATTTACCGCAAAGAGGAGCCCCTTCACCTTGGCTCCAACTTTCCATGGTATATCCGTACCGATTAGTGATAACATTGAGCTCTTGGGTATTGACATCTCTCCCAACCTCAATTTCGGGAAATGTATCGAGTCAAAGGCCAAAACAGCTGCCAAAAAACTTGGTATCCTGAACAAGGTGAAGCGGTACTTCACGCCGGAACAGCGCCTCACTCTTTATCAGGCACAAGTTCGTTCTGGCATGGAGTACTGCTGCCACCTTTGGGATGGATCCGCCAAGTACCAACTCGATACATTAGACTCGATAGATCGCCGGGCCCGAAGAATAATTGGCGATCAATCACTCACGCAGGCGAAATTGCTCAGTCTACAACACCGACGCAATGTCGCCTGCTTATCGGTTTTTTATCGGATATACCATGGCGAGTGTGCTCTGGAACTTCATAACCTTGTTCCTCCTTCTCCGTTCTACCACAGAACAGCGAGAAACCGTGAGCGTTGGCACCCTTATGTGGTTGACGTCCAATTTGCTCGTACGAAGCGTTTTTGCTCCACGTTTCTGATACGAACCGCTAGGGTGTGGAACACCCTCCCAGCGCACGTGTTTCCTGCCACTTATAACTTAAGTACCTTCAAGGCAAGAGTGAATAGGCATCTTCTAGGCAAGCGCGTTCCAACCTAGACCTCATCATTGCTTTGCACTAAGCATGATTGTCGTCAAGCGCAAGCCTATCACGCAATAAAAAAAAAAAAAAAAAAAATGTGGAACAATTTGACTTACAATTTTTGCCACATATAGTGAATAAATTTCAAAAATACTTTATTTGAAATCTAAAACAAACAGAATGTAATTCATGGTGCTAGACAAAGATGAAGCTGAGATAGATTATTTAGAACCAGGAGCATTTTTCCTTTAATTTTATATGATTTTGGAAAATGTCACTTACATTTTTTGCTTGGAGCCATACGATGCAATCAAAATTGTGATTTTGGGAAATAAACTCAAAATATTTATGTTAATTATTTAAATTAATTATATAAACATATTTATAACAAATACGTGTATATAATTCAATAAAATATACCAAATATGAATATAAAGAAAAACTTAAACTCAAATAAGAACAAATACAAAGCACCTAAAAACGTCATGCGAGTGTCGTACACTCTCTACTATTGTAGAAATCTATCTTTGATATCAAAATTCTCTCATATAAGATGATTCCGATTGCAGTAACCTCACTGATCATGTTCATCAGTTAATTCTAGAAGAATACTATGACCTTGTGCAATATCTAAAAACAATTTACTTTTAAATTCCACGAAATGCATGCATGTTCTACAATAGTAGAGTGCACAACTAATGGAGTGTTAAAGTAAGACCACTTATAATCTGTGTTGTAAGTTGCACTCTTGAAATCGGTAGTCCAATTGAATGAAATCTGAAATTATACATTTGATAAGATAGCTTGAAGCAGGTGATAGTGATGCATAATAAAATTTATTTTTTATTTTGTATTCCACTTCTAGTTAGTCCTTGACTGCGATCTCACCTGATGGTAAGTAATGATGCAGTCTAAGATCGTAGGGGGCTGACCTGTTAAGGGCATGTCAAATAAAATTAACCCATACCCCTAATCGGTTTCTAAATGACATCGTACCGGAACACTAAATCGCTTGCCGGTACGTCCTTGCCGGTAGGATGGTAACTAGCCACGGCCGCAGCCTCCCACCAGGCCTGACCAAGGAAAATTCAGAAATTATAAATTCCCAAATTGACCCTGCCCGGTATCGAACCTGAAACCTCAACGCGTTAAAACTACAGCTCTCAATAAAATATAAAAAATATTGTATGATTATACAGGTTAAACTAGTACGCGGAGTAGGCACAATAACTGCACCAAATAAAGTTGAAGTCAAAGGTGAGAAGGGAGTTGAGACTATCAACACAAAGAACATTTTGATTGCAACTGGATCAGAAGTGACCCCATTTCCTGGTGTTACCGTAATTAATATTTTTATAATATTATAGATAGCTTATTGGTACATATTTTGAAAATAAGTTTGGACAATCCTTAAAGAATAACTATTATTGGAGCAAATATTGGTAAGGTGGGTGGCTACTTTAAACAGCTCCTGCCCAGAAATAATCTGGTTTAGACCTTTTTGAAATAAAGTTGCCACTGCATGATTTTGATCAGTAAAACTAAGTGATGCAAAGTATGCCTTCTTCACCAGTTTGATGAGCAGCAAATCGTCACATCAACAGGGGCTCTCTCACTGCCCAAGGTGCCCAAGAAAATGTTAGTCATTGGTGCTGGGGTCATTGGCCTTGAACTGGGCTCTGTATACCAGAGGCTCGGTTCTGATGTCACTGCTATTGAGTTTCTTGATACTATTGGAGGTGAGTGATAGTGACTTTTGTTCATGGTAGAAATAAGAATAGAAGTGTAAAATCTTATAGTACTTCCTCCATATGTAATTTATATAACTGTAATTTCTCTTATATTTTTATAATTAAAAAAAAGAACTTTTCTCTGTTAATCTGTTAAATTTAAGTATAGTAGCTTTTCTATATCATTCTTCAAAGACAAATTTTATGACATAAAATCAATTGGACTGGATTTTGACTGTTTTTTACTCTTTTCTTACCCACAGGTGTTGGAATTGATGGCGAGGTTTCAAAAACCCTACAGAAAATCATGGCTAAACAAGGCATGAAGTTCAAACTGAGCACCAAAGTGACAGGTGTGAAGAAAGAGGGTGGAGGTGTCAAAGTCAGCGTAGAAGCTTCCAAGGGTGGAAACCCCGAAACAGTAAGCGTCCTTGCTAGTTAATTCCAGAAAATTCTAAAATTTCCTTGTGTAATGACCATAGATTTAGTATTTACCAGCCTTCCGGAAAAGCCTTGCCGCCAATCAATTTAGCGTCCGGGTGCGATGCTGCATAGAAATCGATAACTGGCATAGCTTTACCAAAGCGCCTTACTGCTTGAGTAAGCTACATAAACCTAAGTAAGCCATTCAGACTGGTTTTATCGCAGTCAAGGGCTAACTTGTATCAGAATTCAGAATACATTTGTTGTACAGTTGGATTGCGACGTAGTGCTGATCTCTATCGGCAGGCGGCCCTACACCGCGGGGCTCGGCCTCGACAAGGTGGGCATCGCGCTCGACGACCGCGGCCGAGTGCCCGTCAACAACAAGTTCCAGACCACCGTGCCCGGGTAAATGCACACACACTCTCTCTCTCTCTCCCCCTCCCCCTCCCTCTCTCCCCCCTTCTCTCTCTCTCTCCCTTCCTCTCTCTCTGCGTCTTATTGAAGTGGAAACTTCTTTAGCCGCGTTGAGCACTTTTTGGTAGGGCGGTAAACTTGTGGATTCGCGTGACCGACATGCTCACGAACAGCGACATGCTCGCGTTGTTACGAAGACAAAAGGTCTTCAATATAAATATACTTCATTCGAAAATAAATTTTAATGCCTTAGTCTTATAAATTTTTATTATATTTAAAAAAATATTTTAATTAAAAAAAAAAAATTAAAAACGTCGTTTTCACTTCTATCAGCAATGCCAATATTTTCCTCATTACACACAGTCGTGACACCTTTCCATTAATCAAATAATGGTAAGAATTTTCTTGCGAATAATAATGTGGTGGGTGCCCATGTCCTTCCGCATACTACTTGACTAAGTATTTAAACTCTTAGGTTTTTATAACGATTATTATCAGATGTTGATGATAATAACCGGGACCGACGGCTTAACGTGCTCTCCGAGCGTGCTCTCCGAGGAAACGAAAAGGCTAAATTAGAACTTCCAATTCAGTTATCCATCCAGTTACCAACTTGGGTCAACGTTTCTTGACATTCGCAATCGACTGATATGCGTTGTCACAACTAGGTCACTCATCCCTCAAATAAATACCATGTGCATACTATCATGGACTAAATATTATATATTGGGAGTGCTTACCAGGAATGTTATTGAGCTCCGTAACCGTAATCTGATACAAAATTCTCGAATAATCAAGAGAAAAATATTAAAATAATTTAGGATTTTTGTGACAAAGTGTGGAGTGTTGATTCCCGAGTCCTGACAAAGTGTATGATATTATTGGGTTTGAATGCATATTTTCTTACTTGGAAATCGACTTCGAAACTTGAAGATCATTTCTTGTCTCTAATAGTTTTGACGCTGGAATCCCTGTAATACAGTGTTAAATAGAGAGTTCAGTTCCACCAAGCGCTATAGGTTTATATTCAATATGAATTGTATTATTTCCAGAATATACGCGATCGGTGACGTCATCCACGGCCCCATGTTAGCCCACAAGGCAGAAGACGAAGGTATCGTTTGTGTTGAGGGTATTAAGGTAAATATACCTTTTTGTTCACCTTCTAGCATTTTCTCAGTATGAGACCCTACAGAAAACTAAGGCATCTACTCTTTTAAGGAAACCTGGAGCCATACTGCCAACGCTTAAAGCGATATTGTTGACTTTCGTATTATAGGATTATAAACCTTATTTTAGTAACGTCAAGGTATGTGAAATCAAACTGTCATTTTGAATATTGCTTAAATACTGAAGCGTTTGCACTATGGTCCCTGTAGAGTGTAAATGATGTATTTCTGTTAGTTTTGCTGAGTGTAACTATCCATTAACCGACCCGTAAATTCAAATATTTCTATTCAAATAGACTTTTGTTGTGCTTTTGCTTCGTCAAGTGAATCTACCACTGGTTCTGAATGCCATTCCTACCGAGAAGAACCAGCAAGAAACTCAATAAAAATGAATTGTATCCAAATTACATAGAAATGGGAATCCTCTTATTAATATACCATTATTAATACTAATATTATTATTTATACTAATTGTGTAACATTAATATAAGCATTAATTTGATCTGTGAACCCACCAAACAATTTGACGGCGGATATTTACATGAAAAATATCTGGATAGTGCGCATTTGACGGTTTTGACTTATGCCTCAGTGTTAATCTGGCTACCTGACTAAGTAAAATTAAACCGGCAGTATGTCGTCGCAGAAAGAATACCATATTATATTCAACCAATGGCAACTATTTGTAGCAATGATTGATGCAGCTTTTTAGTATTGTGGCTTGGCTCAACTAAAAGTCGTATACACTTCTTCTTCTTCTTAGTTTATTTTGTGGCCTTTATTTATGCCAGCACAACACAATTTACTTCGCGACTGACACGTTGCTTGGAGAAATTCATATAAACTTTAGCATACTATTAATTTGCTAGCAAATTCACCATAAATTCTTTGTCCAATATAATATGTATTCATTGTGATGCTCAATGTATAGAATTTCCATATTATTATACTACTTGTTTGTAGGGCATGCCGGTACACTTCAACTACGACGCCATTCCATCCGTCATCTACACGACGCCTGAGGTTGGCTGGGTCGGCAAGTCGGAGGAGGATCTCAAAAAAGAGGTTTGTTAATATGTACTTAACAAGTTCTTCCTTGGTTCGAAATCTTATTTAATCTATGCTCATATTATCTTAAAATTCTTATTAAGAAATTAAGAATGATGGCATAATGACATAGATTATTCCTTCTAAATATGAAATTAAAAGATTGTTGATACAGTATACACGAACATCTTTAATGTAAAAAAAATAATTATAACACTGATATACATATATACTGATGATAAATTATAAAATATGTTTTAACCATTATAGTACCGATCACTCCTAATTCACAGGCTCCGGGTTCTAGCTCCTGAAAATTTGTTCGTACTTGACGTTTTCACATGGTAGCAGGTTCGCGCGTCGCTATTGGTCGATTACATGTTGCGACGTGATACGCGCATGCGCTTTTTCTATGGTGCGGTTTAATTAAAATTTTATTGTTCTGTTATATTCAAGAGGAAAATGAGAATTAAAGTGAAAATAATACTGTGAAATATTTTATGGCATATGGCATCCTAAAAATAGCAATCAAAAGTACGCCGCCATCTGCCAAAGATCAATATGCGACGCAATTACCGAGTACCATAGACCAGTAGTATCATAGACTCGACTAGGCAGAGCCGTAGAGTACAAAATTATCGTCTCTTTCAGACTGAGCCTAACAGTACAATGTTTGTGATTTGTTTGTAGGGGCGAGCGTACAAAGTGGGCAAGTTCCCGTTCCTGGCGAATTCTCGCGCGAAGACCAACGGCGAGCCTGACGGCTTCGTTAAGGTGCTCGCCGACAAAACAACCGACGTCATCCTCGGCACGCACATCATTGGCCCGGTGAGTTGTGTGCCTATCCGCTCTCTGCCGCTATATCTCTTAGCGAACCGGTGATGCACTTTACACACACACACACACACACACACACACACACACACACACACACACACACACACACACACACACACACACACACACACACACACACACACACTCACTGTTAGCTAAGTAAGAAAGCTGCTATTACAAATGTAAAACATGTTTTAAAACATGGAAAGCTTACGTGTTGATGTATATTGTATACCTCTGAAATCCATCTGTAACAACACTCGACAGTAACGAATGTCATGTTTGCAGGGCGGCGGCGAGTTGATCAATGAAGCCGTGCTGGCGCAGGAGTACGGCGCGGCCGCGGAGGACGTCGCGCGAGTGTGCCACGCGCATCCCGTAAGTTTTTGAAGTGAATAAGTCTTTAGCCGCGATAGACTGGTAGGTTTACCCCCCCCTACCAAAAAGTCTATGTAAATTGAGGTCGTTGACTAGAAAGCATAAAGGTATACTTTCGTGGTACATTTAATTCTATACATATTATAACATTTTTTTTCCTTTTCAGACGTGCGCAGAAGCGTTAAGAGAAGCGAACATGGCTGCCTACATCGGAAAGTCGATCAACTTCTAAACTTAGAATTTATTATAATAATTGTGATTGTGCAAAATGATGTATGCATCTCTCGATATCACTCACGTAGTCACTTCTAAGGATCTTGTATGAATCTATTGTGAACGATTGGTAATATATTTGTATGTAACTTAATTATTTCCTATTAGAGTATTTGAATACCATTATTTAATATGCAATGTTATTGTTTTGTATTTTTTATTCAATCAATAGTCTAGGCAACGGGGCGGTTCGCTGTATGGAGACCCCCACATTAAATCCTCAGTCGTTGAAACTTGGCAGGCTTGTAGTACGGTATGAACCAAAACTTATACAAAAATATCCAATAAAAATCCATGCGAAAGTTAGGTATTTATTTATACCTAAAACATAATATTTATGACTAGATATTTTCTCAGTTTCTTTTTAAAATAATAGTAGATAGTATATTTACACTCACAACCGAAATATCAAACGAAATAATCGTGCAGAACATCGATATAGATTTGATTATAAAACCTAGACTGCGTTTACGCGATAATGTTCCTTCCTGTTTTTACAATTGGGTATAGCATAAAAAATCTTACTTCTTTTCTGATTTTTCGTTGGATCATACTGTAAAGTTTCGTCGCCTGATGAGTTATTGTTGGGATCCACTAGCTTTATTGCCTAGACTACAACCTGTATATTTAGATTTTTTCATTCCGTGTCTCTCCAGTTAAATGAAAAACTTTGTCGTGCATTTACTTCATGTAAATGTTGTTAATATTTGTGTATTAATTTTTTTGTAAATAGTTTACGAAATACATACCGCTATGTTATGTTTATATTTTGTTTTATTTTCTTTTTAAACAATTTATCTATAAAGGGATTTAATAACCTACATCATCCATGCGTGTTCTGCTACAGAAAATTGGCTTTCATTGAAAGTAATTATGTATATCAAGCACTGTTCTTTAAAAAAAACGTTAGTTTAAAAAAACTAAACTAAGAAAAATAAAAGACCAGTACATTCTGCTATCAGTTATTTATTTTCCTGTATCACATAAAAACACTGAATTAATTCATGAGCAAAAATCTTGTAGAGGAAAACCTCACGGTGTTGATATTTCTATGATAGTTTCCACAGATCGTCATTACTGGAAGTACTTAGTAATATTTGAATTTTACAAGTAAATTAATCTGATTATGTATCCTATAATATCAAAGATAACATTAGAAACACTACATATTATAACTTTTAAGTGTTATTTAGACAAGGTTTGGTTATATTCAATAGTATAGAACCACTTTTAAAATTACAAATAAAATATAATTCATTATACCAAGAAGTTCAAGGTACGGAGTAGAAGTTCACAGTGTCAAAAATCGGACACGTGTTAAATCATTTACCGTATGGACTTCTAGTAATGACGAATTCTCATTGTATAGTCAAGTGATACAAACTGATAATTATCTACTATTAAAAACTTTAAGAACGATTAAACAAATAATTGGTATTTGATAATAAATATATCTATCCGTAGGTATTATGGAATATAAATTGCACAAAAATTATGGCTTAACAATGATTTGTTGACAGCTGTTAAAAACAAATAACTTTAAAAATGCAAACAACTACTTATTACAAACAAAAATAAATTCGTTGAAAACCACATGCACACCTCAATCGGTAATAGATTCACAATACGAGTAAGCTACTAAAAATGTTCTATAAAAATAACATTACTATATTTTTTTAACATACATATTTATACTATAAAGTCAGCTAACTCATCTATATCACAATACATATTAATAGCAAGCATTTATTAGACGGAATATGTTTGCCCATGATAAAAATTAAAATTAAAAAAATAGATAACATTAGCAAACTTTAAAAATAATTCAAAATATATCTCCGGACGGCAATAAGGCATACATATATACAAAAATTAACTGACAGCAATGACTAGTTTAATAAATAGGAAAATAACATAGCATAATATAAAATGTTACTACTTATTTTAACAAAATACTTCACAACACTTAAATAAGTTTTAACAAAATGTGCTTAAACAAATATGAGGATAAGACAGCAATATAATAATATTGCTGTCTATTTATTTAAATTTTAAGCTACGTATTTAGAATAGTGTCATGGTAGGTATTACGTACAAAATCTCAGTCAATTAAAAAAATACCACATGGGTAGAGGATTTTAAGTAGTTTTAACAGAACATTCAACATATTTTCTAATGCCATATCCGCGGAAAATACACAGAATAATGGACATTAAACTGTCACTAAAAGTCGACATCTTGCCAAAAGATTTCGAGCGTTGATAATTAGAACCATGATCGAAACCCATTAACGTCAAATTGAATGGGACCAAATCAAGGTGTAACCCAAAGAGCTAGGCAGAAACCTTGCGAAATAAACATCGGTGGTGCTGTATAATATAATATGAACATTAAATCGAGACATTTTAGCTCCATTTAATTCTGACGTTATGTTATTCCACACGTTTTATCAACGGTGGCAAGACTTAGAATCTCACACAAAACCAACATAATATTAACAGTACAGATAATTTGAATACGATTGTGCTCAGTCACAACAGTGATGTTGAATAACAAACATCCATCCATCCATCCAAACTTTTGCATTTATAATATTAAGTATAGATAATCTACCGTAATTTACTAACATAAGTTACATTGAGTAAAGTTATAAAGTTATATTTTTAAAGTTATATTTTGACAATACTGGCGCGATATGTACACAGTTTCAAAAATAAGTACAGCTGCATGAAAAAATAATGTAAAGGATTTAATTTTATTGATGCTAAATTTATAACACATACATGAAAATTCATACTTTGAAGACGCCTATTACTAAATTTACTGTTGTTTTTATTAAATTTTATTTCGAAGTTCCTTACAATAAATGAATTCGCTGAGGAGCCATGTATGACACTAGTTATATGAAGCATTAACGCATTCTATGAAGTATTATAAAAATGTTCACACATATATTCTATGGACATGTTTTTCACGCAAGTCGCATGTCCTCTAGAATACTTGAAATTCTCAGTACATATTACATAGTACAGCCTCGAGAGGCATCGAAATATAAATTACTAGCGACCGCCCACAGTACCGCTCCCGTCTATAGTACGCGCGCAAGTTGAATGCAGAGCTTATGTATGTGTCACCATACATAAGCTCTCCATTCAACTCGCGCACGAACTATTCATTATGAAGGACACTAGTGTACAAAATTTCCGCTTACTAGTACCAAGGATATGAACTGGGCGTTGATGTCCTTACTTTTCTCTTTACATATTATTAAAATTTGCAGAGGAGCATAGATGCCTCAGTTTATTTATTTATTACATATTGAATTTTATCAAGTCCCACATAATTTGGGCAAGTGTTAGTCAGAAAAAAGTTTTCTTTTAATTTTACTCGAAATTCAAGTATCTAATATTTCGCTGCACATATTCAGATAGAACTTAGGTGACAATATGTCGCTGTACTGAGCACAATCATTCGAATACAATTCGCGTTGGTCTCCATGTATTTGCGCAAGACCGCTTCCAAATCCTTGACGGCCAAATGGTTTTCCAAATAGAAATCTTTCGCGAAACGGAAGCAGGATTCCCACAACGAACTATCGATACTTTGGGCAAGGCCTAATCATAAAAAAAGTTTTCTTTTAATTTTTACTCGAAATTCAACCCCAAGTATCTAATATTTCGCTGCACATATTCAAATAGAACTTAGGTGACAATATTTCACTGTACTGAGCACAATCATTCGAATACATGATAGCGGCGGCCATAGTGTTCGCGTTGGTCTCCATATATTTGCGCAAGACCGCTTCCAAATCCTCGACGACCAAATGGTTTTCCAAATAGAAATCTTTCGCAAAACGGAAACAGGATTCCCACAGAGCACTATCGACGGGGAAAATACTAATGCACTTGTCTATTATCTGTGCAGCTTTCACCGACAAATTAACTTCTATAATATTCGTTACGGATTTGGGGATGATTTGTTTCGACGTATACTTTAATTCGTCGCAACAACAAGGCAACGTTTGGAATACGCTCGGTTCGATCAATGGATACGCTTCCTCATTGAGAATCGTCATGGATATATCTTTGATACGTTTGGACATAACATTAGTTATTATTATCTTGAGCTCGTCCTTCGTTCGTGTAATGCTATCTGTGTCTAAGTTTTGATGGGTCACATAGAACTGGTCTTCTTGAGTCCCACGCTTCAAGTAATCGAGCATAAATTTAAGGCAGTCCGCGTATGTGTTTCTGTGGTAAGCCAACTTGGCGGCCATGTTTGGATTGTGGTATAGAGTCTCCTCGTTTATCCAGGGTTTGAGGAGTAGAATGGCATCGTCGGCCCAGGACTTCTTTTTGAAATCGGCGAGGGAGGTCAGTGGATTCAACCTCGGTTCGATCGGCTTTCGTTCAATGCCATCGATGTCGAATGGGAACATGATGTCAATCCAATCGACCGCTTGGAACAGGAATTTGTTGTTGCTCCGACTGGCCGGGATTTTTATAACCCGTTTTGTTGTCTTCATCATTATTACGCGGTTATTCAGTTTCTCCTTTTCGTTAGTTCCCTATAAAGAATAATATTTATTTAACGTTATCTTCAACTGTTAACATTTTTTCTACAAAGTTGCTCGAAAAATGAACTTACAGAGTAAACAGGGCTTGTAAGTGAAATTTTGCCCTCGTGCTTTTTATTTTTTTTGTAGTTTTTATTTTGTATTTTAGTTATTTTTGTAAGTTCACTTTACTTCTAAATAAAAAGTTTCCTTGAAAGAAGGTTCTTAACCATATTGACTCTATGTAGAAAACTTAAAAAAATAATAACATTTAGATGTAGATTGATGAAATTAATAATTGTATTTAATATAATTAATTAAAATTGTTTTCAGTTTTACAAATCAAAAAAGCTGAACAGTCCAAGCTGGGAGTTAAGAGCTAGAACCTAGAGCCACGAAGCCAATTTTAAAAAAACGCAACTCTCGCAACACAACTCTACAAAACCTACTTACCGCTCTTATATCACAAACTACTAATTAATGTTATATAGAAATAATTTGTAATTTGAAACATGTCTTACTTGCAAATGCATATTCCCAGTAGCATATACCCGTCCGTCGTCATCTATGAATATCGTAAAGTCTCCTCCACACGCGACGAGAGCCTTGGATTTGGCGTCGGGGCTTTCCTTGTCGGGCGACTTGTTGGGTCTGACACCGTCGGGTTGTGTGTCGGTACGGATCTTCACCTCCGTCGGTATTTGTACTTGTTTGCGATCTCCACTGCCTAAAAATATACTCTCTCGATATTATGAAAATTTAGTATACGTTAAACACATTGATATATTCAAGAAAAAAAGTGATTGTCATAATGTCAATACAATAAATAAAAATAAACTTGTAATGCCTGCTTCTAGGCTTAAACTAGCAATTCAGTTGATGGAAACAGTGTCCGCTTCTATAAGCTCCCAGAAGACATGATGAAGATGTCTCTGAATAAGTTCAAAGTTAATGTAAAACGTAAACTCAGTGAAAAATCTTTTTACCAGGATTACTTATATGACAAGTAAGCTTGGCAATAATTTGCTCTAATGGCTCCGATAGTTCCTAAGTTTAAGATGATTTATGAGATGGTGATAAGCAAAAAAAACCCGGCTGAGTTTGTCCTGGGCTTCTTAGACAAAGGCCCGTTTGGAACCCCCGTAGCTTTGTCTTATAAGTACTTGGACGTCAATAAGTGTACAGTATACCTAATTTGAATAAGTAAATATTAATTTGATTTGATTGAAGGCGTGCCTTGTTTTTATAGGTTCAAAAGATAGGTCAAATCTCGAGGACGGACATAAAACAGAAGTTCACGAGGACGAAGTCGCGGAAATCATCTAGTGGTTTATATTTTAAACAAATTTTTGTCAAAAAGTTTGCCCTCGCGAAAGTGAAACCTTTTTTTATCGGTATATATTATACAATAATTATTGTAAATGAAACTTATTATTAGACAGACATTATTGTAACGGAAGTGACGTAATAAAGCCTGACTTCAATGCTGCAATAACTGCTTGCAATAACTTCCTTTTCAGACAATGTTGTTAATTTTTTTTTTAATAAAACATTTCTTTTAGGATCTGTCTAAACCAATAAAAATACTAAGTCACTTACCGAGTTGGCCATCAAAGTTGAGACCCCAAGAGTATAGCGTGCCAACGTTATTTACTATACACGAGTGATGCCATCCTGCTGCTAACTGTAAGAAAAATATAACAAATGTATATTAAAAAATAGTTCCATGGAGAGCTATGGAACTTCACAACCTTGTTCCTCCTTTTCCGTTCTACCACAGAACAGTGAGAAATCGTCAGCGTTGGCATCCTTATGTGGTTGACGTTCAATCTGCTGCACGAAACGTTTTTGCTCAACGTTTCTGATAAAACGGTAGGGTGTGGAACACTGTATAACTTAGGTACCTTCAGGCAAGAGTGAATAGGCATCTTCTAGGCAAGCGTGTTCCAACTTAGACCTCAGCATTGCTTTGCACTAAGCATGATTGTCGTCAAGCGCAAGCCTATCTCGCAAAAAAAATCATTGTTACAATCTCAATCGTTGCGATTGACCGACAAAGTAAGCAGTACAGTTCGATTTAAACTTTATGTGATCTCGGAACATCGTGCGTTCCGATACAATATTAGTTATCAGCGGGATGACTTACGGTCTGCGCGAACCTACACACGCGGCTAACTTCAGAGACGTCATTCGAATCGAACTGTACATTTGTACAGTACTGTACTGCACTGCCTCGAAACGCACACGGGTTGTATGTTAACTCTCTTTTCAAACTCGTGTTCAATATATGAGGGTTTCGAGGCAGTACTGCCTTCTATTAAACACGCAAATGGAAATCCGTAGTGAGTAACCAGTACCTGCACAATGGTCCCCGCGACGTTAGTCGTGTCCACCAGCTGCGGCGTCAGATGCGGGTCGGGCGTTAGCGTGGCGGCGTGCGGCGGCGCGCCCGGGCTGGCCGAGCGCCGCGCCTGCGCCGCGCGCACCTGCTGCGGACTCGCGCCCCAACACCACAGCTGGCCTTTGCTCGACAGCGCCAACTGCGGCGCACCATACAGCACGTTACGCAATCAGGTGTTTGTGTGTGTTTTAAGAAGGCGGCGAAGAATTAATTGCCCATACAAACGTAATACCAAAATAATTTGTAATTCGAGAATATTTCTACCATATTAGCAATTATTTGGATTCAAATTGTGTTTATCTAGGTCAAGATACAGAATAACAACACGAAGATTTCATTCAATATTTTTGGTAAGTATTTACAGAACAAGACTAAATGTATAACAAATTCTGAACGTTCATATTGCTATCGCGCTTGAACGCAATCATGTGCCATCAGCCAAATAGAGATAGCAATATAACGGCCGATTTGTGCACGCGCCTTGAATTGAAGTTGCGAGCGGTGTTCGCCGGCAAAATATTTTTGATGTTATTGCTAAGTTACATTCACGTGTGGCAACCACCACCATACCTTTCGATTCTAACGTCCATCAAATTCAAATATGAGTTAAATTGAATCAGAAAGCTTACATTATGGAAGTAGCCCGCGGCGATGCTGTCGACGGGGTCAGCGAGCCGCACGCGCTGCGGCACGGCGCTCTTGTCGCGCGCGCCGCCGCCCAGTTGCCGCTCACACTCACATTATGGAAGTAGCCCGCGGCGATGCTGTCGACGGGGTCAGCGAGCCGCACGCGCTGCGGCACGGCGCTCTTGTCGCGCGCGCCGCCGCCCAGTTGCCGCTCACACTCACATTATGGAAGTAGCCCGCGGCGATGCTGTCGACGGGGTCAGCGAGCCGCACGCGCTGCGGCACGGCGCTCTTGTCGCGCGCGCCGCCGCCCAGTTGCCGCTCACACTCACATTATGGAAGTAGCCCGCGGCGATGCTGTCGACGGGGTCAGCGAGCCGCACGCGCTGCGGCACGGCGCTCTTGTCGCGCGCGCCGCCGCCCAGTTGCCGCTCACACTCACATTATGGAAGTAGCCCGCGGCGATGCTGTCGACGGGGTCAGCGAGCCGCACGCGCTGCGGCACGGCGCTCTTGTCGGGCGCGCCGCCGCCCAGTTGCCGCTCACACTCACATTATGGAAGTAGCCCGCGGCGATGCTGTCGACGGGGTCAGCGAGCCGCACGCGCTGCGGCACGGCGCTCTTGTCGCGCGCGCCGCCGCCCAGTTGCCGCTCACACTCACATTATGGAAGTAGCCCGCGGCGATGCTGTCGACGGGGTCAGCGAGCCGCACGCGCTGCGGCACGGCGCTCTTGTCGCGCGCGCCGCCGCCCAGTTGCCGCTCACACTCACATTATGGAAGTAGCCCGCGGCGATGCTGTCGACGGGGTCAGCGAGCCGCACGCGCTGCGGCACGGCGCTCTTGTCGCGCGCGCCGCCGCCCAGTTGCCGCTCACACTCACATTATGGAAGTAGCCCGCGGCGATGCTGTCGACGGGGTCAGCGAGCCGCACGCGCTGCGGCACGGCGCTCTTGTCGCGCGCGCCGCCGCCCAGTTGCCGCTCACACTCACATTATGGAAGTAGCCCGCGGCGATGCTGTCGACGGGGTCAGCGAGCCGCACGCGCTGCGGCACGGCGCTCTTGTCGCGCGCGCCGCCGCCCAGTTGCCGCTCACACTCACATTATGGAAGTAGCCCGCGGCGATGCTGTCGACGGGGTCAGCGAGCCGCACGCGCTGCGGCACGGCGCTCTTGTCGCGCGCGCCGCCGCCCAGTTGCCGCTCACACTCACATTATGGAAGTAGCCCGCGGCGATGCTGTCGACGGGGTCAGCGAGCCGCACGCGCTGCGGCACGGCGCTCTTGTCGCGCGCGCCGCCGCCCAGTTGCCGCTCACACTCACATTATGGAAGTAGCCCGCGGCGATGCTGTCGACGGGGTCAGCGAGCCGCACGCGCTGCGGCACGGCGCTCTTGTCGCGCGCGCCGCCGCCCAGTTGCCGCTCACACTCACATTATGGAAGTAGCCCGCGGCGATGCTGTCGACGGGGTCAGCGAGCCGCACGCGCTGCGGCACGGCGCTCTTGTCGCGCGCGCCGCCGCCCAGTTGCCGCTCACACTCACATTATGGAAGTAGCCCGCGGCGATGCTGTCGACGGGGTCAGCGAGCCGCACGCGCTGCGGCACGGCGCTCTTGTCGCGCGCGCCGCCGCCCAGTTGCCGCTCACACTCACATTATGGAAGTAGCCCGCGGCGATGCTGTCGACGGGGTCAGCGAGCCGCACGCGCTGCGGCACGGCGCTCTTGTCGCGCGCGCCGCCGCCCAGTTGCCGCTCACACTCACATTATGGAAGTAGCCCGCGGCGATGCTGTCGACGGGGTCAGCGAGCCGCACGCGCTGCGGCACGGCGCTCTTGTCGCGCGCGCCGCCGCCCAGTTGCCGCTCACACTCACATTATGGAAGTAGCCCGCGGCGATGCTGTCGACGGGGTCAGCGAGCCGCACGCGCTGCGGCACGGCGCTCTTGTCGCGCGCGCCGCCGCCCAGTTGCCGCTCACACTCACATTATGGAAGTAGCCCGCGGCGATGCTGTCGACGGGGTCAGCGAGCCGCACGCGCTGCGGCACGGCGCTCTTGTCGCGCGCGCCGCCGCCCAGTTGCCGCTCACACTCACATTATGGAAGTAGCCCGCGGCGATGCTGTCGACGGGGTCAGCGAGCCGCACGCGCTGCGGCACGGCGCTCTTGTCGCGCGCGCCGCCGCCCAGTTGCCGCTCACACTCACATTATGGAAGTAGCCCGCGGCGATGCTGTCGACGGGGTCAGCGAGCCGCACGCGCTGCGGCACGGCGCTCTTGTCGCGCGCGCCGCCACCCAGTTGCCGCTCACACTCACATTATGGAAGTAGCCCGCGGCGATGCTGTCGACGGGGTCAGCGAGCCGCACGCGCTGCGGCACGGCGCTCTTGTCGGGCGCGCCGCCGCCCAGTTGCCGCTCACACTCACATTATGGAAGTAGCCCGCGGCGATGCTGTCGACGGGGTCAGCGAGCCGCACGCGCTGCGGCACGGCGCTCTTGTCGCGCGCGCCGCCGCCCAGTTGCCGCTCACACTCACATTATGGAAGTAGCCCGCGGCGATGCTGTCGACGGGGTCAGCGAGCCGCACGCGCTGCGGCACGGCGCTCTTGTCGGGCGCGCCGCCGCCCAGTTGCCGCTCACACTCACATTATGGAAGTAGCCCGCGGCGATGCTGTCGACGGGGTCAGCGAGCCGCACGCGCTGCGGCACGGCGCTCTTGTCGCGCGCGCCGCCGCCCAGTTGCCCGAACACACCCGCGCCGCTCGCCCACACTTCGCCGTTTTTCATTAGAACTACTGTGTGACAGGCGCCACAGCCCACACTTAGTACCTAAAAGTGGAAATCCTTGTAAATGAGGCATGCCCGTGACACTACCCTACAAGGGTATAGGGTGTATCCTGGGGAGGGACACAGGCTGCTTTTTATCCCGAAAAATTAAGGAGTACCGGCGGGCATTAAAAAAATCTTAATCCACGCAGACGAAGTCGCGGGCAACATCTAGTTTTTTGCATCGTTGTAGTTTAGTGACCCAAAGAAAAATAAATAAATTGGCAGTCATAGGGACTGCCGATAGAAGTGAAAACGAATTTATAATATAAACCTTAACACTAAGGTAATGTCTTAGTGGTAAGGTTAAGTTTAATTTCGAATGTAGTATATTTATATTTAAGACCTTTTGTCTTCGTAACCACGCGAGCATTTCGCGAGCATGTCGCTGTTCGCTAGCATGTCGGTCACGCGAGCATGTCGGTCACGTTCACGTGAATCTACATTTTTACCTCCTACCAAAAAGTGCTCAACGTGCTAAAAAAGTTTTCAATTCAAAAATTTATAAAAATATTTAAAATACTTAAAAATAAACCTTAAAACTAAGACATTAAAGTTTAATTACGAATTTACTAAATTTATATTTAAGACCTTTTGTCTTCGTAACAACGCGAGGTGTCGGCCACGGTGTCTTTCACGCGTTTTCACATTTTTACTCCCTACCAGTGCTCAACGCGCCTAAAGAAGTTTTCAATTAAAAATTGCAATTAAAAGTGCATTAATCAAATACAATTAAAAGAAAAATGTCCTGAATCAATCAATCACTGACTAACCAATCAACACGACGCTCAGCCCAAACCCTTGAAACTGAAAAGCTGAAAATTTTTATGAAACCGACCAGATTCCCAACTTCATTTTCTATTTTTATTTTCTTTATTGAGGCCTAAACAGTGTACAAAATACTTATAATAAAAATCAAATACAAAACACACCAGTGAAAAAGCCACAGGAAAAACACATTACAGATAGCAAAAACAAACATCACTTAAAAGTTTTACAAGAAAAAAAGAGATAATGAATCTTTTAAATGTTACTTACCTTCCGTCCCTGCAACTTAGTAACCAATTGTGGTGTATACTGGTCATTGATGTGCCCCAAACACAACTGTCCGTGCACACCCCACCTGCCAAAAAGAGCACTGTAGTGATGTATTTATATAAAAGCCGCCGCGTAAGTTGAACTATGCGCAGAAACACATTTCGGGTGTCAAACGTAAGGCGGTATGAGATGCGCCGCGAGGGGCCGATCGTTACCATAACCCTCGCTCCCCGCGCATGCTCCGCTCGGCCCTGTAGTACAATGTACCAAGATTCAAGATTCAAGTCATTTATTAAATATAGGTACACTTATTTTCGTACCTGCGCAGACGACCGCCATTTTGGATCAACTTACGGAACGCGATTTATACATAGGGTTAAATTGGTATACTCAAAGCTGAATAGAATAGGAGACTAAAAAAAGCCGCTGGAAGGAAGTCATGTCAAAGTAAAGTAAAGCTTATTTGAGTTAATATCCAAAAAACGACGAAAGACGCTGTGTCTAATTTCATTAGTTCCAATAATTTTCGCGGCACTTCTTTTGTGACACGGACTATAGATATGCATTTATTAATCTGTTCTCTGTCTATTAGGTACTATCATGATGAAAAATTTGTATCTATAAAAATCAGTTGAAAAGATTGGCCGTGAAAGAATAGCAGACACACAGACACATTATGGCATTTATTTATAATATTAGTATGAATATCATGGATATCAAAATTTTCTTTGATACTACGTCAACTTGGGCAGGCTGTGCTTTAATGCCTCTTTGACCTGCACGCCACTGATAGTTACTCACCCCAGTAGGGGCACACATACCTACATGATGACGTAAACATGACGCGGCCACGTTAGCCAATCACGTGCCGCCGCCTGAATCACGATAACGAAGTTTTTTCGGAATTGTACTATATATAGAACTTCTTGTATTCTTCTTCTTGTTGATGCGGCTTTGCAGGGCTCTGTAGCGAGACCCAGTATCACTTTGACCGTCGCCGATCTATTGTGATCGCCATATATAGAACTCTACAACAGTTGGCCCAGCTGGGATCCCCGAGCATGTCAACGGCTCGGAGCATCTTCCTATTGCTTCGGGAGCATACAGCATACGCACACGACATTGGTGACCACCGACAAGCAACACCCAAACAAGTCAAAGTCATGGATGGAGTCAACAATCAAAATCAAAGTCTCTCAAGAAAACATTTGTAAGTCGTCAGCACAGCATCAGCACAGACCGCGGGTCGATAGCACAGCATCAGACGAACACAGCGGGTCAGCAAGTAAAAAGCCTGCCGCCCACATCGACGGCGGTGGAGTGGTAATGTCCGGCCGCCACGACCGCTAACGGCGCCGTCCACGCAAACTCCACATGCAATAACGCGCCAGAGGGGCTCGCTGAGTCCCCTATAGCACCGGGCCAACTGCTACCCACGCCTAGTTGCCCGAATGAGTTATCCCCTACGGCGTAACACGCTACTAATAGTAACTCACCCCCAAGTATAAAGCCTGCCGCCCACATCGACGGCGGCGGAGTGGTAATGTCCGGCCGCCACGACCGCGAGTGGCGCCGTCCACGCAAACTCCACATGCAACAACGCGCCAGAGGGGCTCGCTGAGTCCCCTATAGCGCCAGGCCAACTGCTGCCCACACCCAGTTGCCCGAATGAGTTATCCCCTGCGGCGTATATCTGTTAAAATGGTAAATGGTATAGGAATGGAGATAAGTATAACCCATATTGTGTATTGGAGCAAGACAAGCAAGACAATTTTTCAAAACTGCGTCACAACATTTTTGTTATGTATTTAAACAATCACAAGTATACTACAAGTAGTGTCTAGGTTAGAATGTGCAGTTTTGCATTCATCAGTCATGACGGAACATCAAGGTCTTAAAACTTACTCCATTTTCAGTCAGCAAAAGAGTATGATGCCTCCCGCAAGCCACATCCACGACCATCCCAACCAGCTCTGTGTTCACGGGGGTATTGGCCACCATTATCTTGGCGTTTCCATCATCAGCCACCGCCCAATGGCCCAGACCACAAGACACCGATCTTCGGGGACTGAACTGATTCTTCCACGTTTCCGGCTCTTGGGTTATATCTGTGTGGATGTCTAGACAGGGATTGCGAGATTCTATGACGCAAGCTACGTGCATGAATGTTGATATCAGTTGGAGCATTCTTGTAGCCTGTAAATAATGCATTTCCAGCATCCATTTCATTATCAAGTGAATAATACTATGAAGTCGGGCGAGTATAACAAAGATAGGCAAAGTTGACGCGTCAGGCTCGCCCGACTTCAACATAGTGTGTAGAAATCAAAATTATTTTTTACAATACAGTGGCTTTGGAAGTCGGTTTTTTGGAAAGAATTTTTATCATAAGCATGATTGTCGTTAAGCCTATCTTGTGATAAAATAAGTTCAAAATTTTGAACCCTTTTCCACAGAATCGATTCGAGTTTTAGACTTTCATTCATCTACATTCCTGCTGAACTTCAGAACTATTGGATATCACAGACATTATAACCCAGCCATATATCATATTATTAACAAAATGCATCACTAATCTTTTGATGGTATTCATAAACTTACATAAATAGAAGTGATCCCTTGCTTCAAGTCACGCATTACGGGTCGCAGTTGATCTTGTAACGGGTTTAACCATAAACATAGTCTCTGAAATTATAATAATAATTAATGTTGACACTCAGAACATTGAACGATTCACAATCTCGCGAGATAGATTATAATCTAAGGGTATTTACAATTTTACGGTGACATATAAAATCTGAATGAAATAATATGAATCACGAATATAACTTGCCTAGATAACAATAATTGTTGTAATTGGCTGAAGTTTTGACCAAATTAGAGGTGATTGCAATCACAACATTATAGCTACTCAACTTACCTTTAATATAATTGTGTCAAACTTATTGCACTTTTCAGTGATGAAATCAAACAACCACTGTCCGTTTTCCTCCAGCAATATTGGAACAAGACATTTCTGTTTCAGTAAGCAAACTATGGCACCCCTGCAGATATCATTTCTGCATTTGATGGCATTTAGCAGCAAACTGGGATGGCCTCTGTGGATGCTGAATACTGGAACCAACTCCCACAGTCCAATAGCAGCCGCTATGGATGTCAATTCTTGCAGCTCCAAGGGGTTTAGTGTTGTGAATTTGACATCCCTGAAAACGTTTATCGTATGTTCATACTAATGACTATGTAAGATTGGGCCCTTCATATTAATACTATAAAGTATACTATAATAAAGTTTCGATGAATGGATGGATGTATGGATGGATGTTTGTTACTCAATCATGCCAGAACTGCTGAACGGATCTGAATGAAATTTGGCACAGAAAGATATAGTCTGGAATAACACATAGGCTACTTTTTATCCCGGAAAATCAAAAAATCTCAATCCACGCGGACGATGTCGCGGTTCACGAGCTAGTGTTACAATAATTAGATGTACCTTAGGGTTTTAAATGTACATTTTTGGAAATAAAAAGTATGATAAATGGTAAGCTTTTAAAAAGTTGTAAATGTAACCTATCTGTCTTCGTGAATCAAGCAATCACATTCATTCAAATTTCATTAAAATAATAATTGAAAGGTTATTGAAAGAGACAGACACTTTCGCATTTAATTCCTACTAGTATCACAAATTAATAGTACCTTTTCAGGTACAGAAGAATTACTCCGCAACGATGTTTAAATAAATACGACGTAATAAAATGCAATTCAGCTCGCACTAGGGCTACGACCGAAATTTTTGAAGTATCTTCACATCCCATCTTTTTCTATTGCCTCGCCTTTATCCCTTCTGACGCGGTAAGTGTAGCATTAGGGTTGACTTCTTACGTCTTGCAATGAATAAGGTCCTCAGAGTGATAAGTCCATAATATTTATATTACAGTAACCAAGAATGATTCAATTTCGCTTAGTTATTTCAAAGTGCGCGGGTGACATGCGAGTGCCGTCACCGGGTCGTACCGCCGTAGGTATATATGTATATCTAGGGTCAAGTGACCAAGTGAGGCTTTCTAGCATGCACGATTATGATATGACTAGTTGATGCCCGCGACTTCATCCGCGTATATTAATTTTTTTATTTCCGCAGGAGCTCTTTAATATTCCGTAATAAAAGCCTATGCTCTTCACCGGTATAGAACCTATCCCTGTACCAAATTTCATCAAAATCAGTTGAACAGATGGGCAATGGGAATGCGTAGCAGGCAGAGAGACACACTTTCGCATTTATAATATTAGTATGGATTCACAGCAAAAGAAAATTGCATAATGCTTACACATCAAAGTTTTCCTCGCTATTGGTGCCTATTTTCAACAGCAAAGCTAGCAGTTTGGCCGTGATGGCCGCATTGCCCAGGCTGCCGACGTTCCCCACTTGTTTGTACATAGACAGCTCGTGCAGGCGTCCGAACACCCCTAGGCGCGCCACCCAGCCATCCGGTTGACTCTACAATAACATTTGGGGAATTGATATAAAGTTAATGAGATCTCACATTTTAATAAGAAATGAAACAAATTAACTGTGGTGTCAAATGAAGTCTATCTTTCATTTCATTAATTGACTTCCAGTTTTAAATACAGCACGGGCACGGGCGCGCCTTGTGACTCACCTGTGACAAGGAGTAGAGGTACTGCGCGGCGGCGATCTTGCCCCGCGACATGAGCATGTCCGCTGACGCTCGCAGCAGCACAGGCACGAGCGCGCATTGTGACTCACCTGTGACAAGGAGTAGAGATACTGCGCGGCGGCGATCCTGCCCCGCGTCATGAGCATGTCCGCTGACGCTCGCAGCAACACGGGCACGGGCGCGCATTGTGACTCACCTGTGACAAGGAGTAGAGGTACTGCGCGGCGGCGATCTTGCCCCGCGACATGAGCATGTCCGCTGACGCTCGCAAAAGCACGGGCACGGGCGCGCCCAGAGCCGCCGCTGACAGCTCAGCGCCCGCGCCGCCGCGCATTATAAGGCTCACCAGCCACTCGCAGGGCTCACACCTGACCACATTATACAGATTCTGTTATCATGTGTGTGTGTGAAAATGCACTTAGTCGAAGTTTCCTAACAATGTCCATTTATCATAGGGTTGATACATGTTGCACGGTGACAATTTCAGGGTCAAAAAAATTATAGAAAATATAGCAACATGCGTGTTAGAAGAAAAAAATAAAGATAGACTTTGCAGAATACGACCGCGATCGCATCACTCGTGTTCACTCTCCGCAAATGCTTCCATCCAATATCACGATATATTTGTTTACAAAGCAGAACTCTCGTCTCGTCTTGTCACTTGCAAGAAACACAGACGCGTAAAAATTTAGATTTTTAAATTTAAATAAAATCAATGTAATATGAAACTTACACAGTATTCAACACATATGCACCGCGGGAGGTGACAATCAGACAGGGCTCGAGAATAAACCGCGGCAACTGCAAGTCACACATAAAAGTGGGTTCCTTCCATCCTCCGCCCGCTGAGGCAGGCTCCTTTGCGGACATCAGATATGCTTGTTGGACGTCACCTATTAACTGTGCAGACCAAAGCTCCGAGAAATCCCGCTTTGTACCCAGTAAAGTCTCATTCTAGAAAAGACAGACATTTTCAGAATTTTTGAAGCAAAGCTTTCTTAGGCACGAATTAAAAAAAATGGCCTTATTATCGATGTGGTGCCATAGATGGTGTCTGTCTGTCTATCTGCCTACGCTTTTCTGGCTCATCTTTTCAACCGATTTTGATGAAATTTGGTACAGAGGTAAGTTGCATCCCGGGGAAGGACATAGACTTTTTATCCTCTCTTTCTTTCCCTCTCCTTAAAAGAGCTCCTGCGGGAATCAAAAACCTTAATCCACCTTAGTCGCGGGCATCGCGGGCGGGACACATAGACAGACACACTTCCGCATTTATAATGTTAATATGGATGGATTATACTACACGCTTTTTATGCATTTTTATTAACAAAACTAGCTAATGGCTGCGACTTCGTCCGCATGGATAGAGGTTTTCGAGAGGTGGATAAAAAATAGCCTATGTGTTATTCCAGACTATAATCTATCCCTGTGCCAAAATTTCATTCAGATCCGTTCAGGCGTTGGGGCTTACTTGAGTAACAAACATCCATCCATACATCCATCCAAACTTTCGCATTTATAATATTAGTATAGAAGTATAGATTCTTAGACACCTATTTAGTTGAAAATGATCAAAGGTAACTGTAGGATGGGATGCTTTGGTGGCAGAGTGCAGATTCATTTCACTTTATATATTTACCTGAGATTGTGAGAACTGAACACTATGAATTTCCAATTCGTTTTTTCGTAATAAGTAGACCAATCTTTGTGACCATAGACCCTGTGTATACAGACCGTCTTTCTTAATTTGTGGTCGTAGAGTTCTTGTTGGAGCCACATCTGCGGGGCTTTCAAGCTAAAACCGAACAAAATAAATTGGATTTAAAGAAATTCCAGTGATTTCAGAGGATTTAGAGAATTTGGCTTTCAAAAGCCAAAAAAAGACCATTGTTGTGCACTATATCATTTAAATGATATAGTGCACAAGTGTGTGAAAAACAAGTGCATCTTTATTCCCTTCCTATAATTGGGAGTGTTATCAATAGACAGACATAATGACAAAAAGTCTGTAATTTTTTAAGAATGAAATATTCTGTAAAAATATGAAATTTGTTATTAATAATTATCAGTATCTAGTTTTACACAAATATTTAAACTTGACTGATAATAATTTTGTAATCCTGACAAATGATGATAAAAAAAAAATTATTTCATAAATAATCTTAATCCATTCCATATTGCATTACTTAGCATTTCTAAGCAAAGCAAAAAATTAACTATTTTTTATATATGAAAACTTACAATAACAATGCCCTCATTCAGTTCAAAAGCTGTCAAGAAATGCCTTCCATTCACATACTGTGCTGTCAGCGCCCAACTGGTGGAGTTTTTGCGATAATTGGGCAAATACTCTGTTGGTTTCAACAAATATTCCACTGTTTGGGTTTTTTCATCTGAAAACCATTTATTTACTTTACACAAAAAGTTTTAAAATACATATAGATGAAATTCTCATTAGACAGAATTTGGACTGCAAGTTTTTCCATGATTTGCATTAGTACACTATTAGTACCATAAGATATTATTAGTATTAGTAGTGTTAGTGGTAGTAGTAGATATTAGTACTAAGATAAGTATAAATTATCAGACTAGCCTTTGGATCCACTCTGCGAGAAGAATGTGATTTTATCCTTAGACAATTGTTTTATATATGACATAAAACCATCTTTTTTCTCCTTATCTGTTTGAGTTCTCATTTGCTGAAGCCAATTATACCCAAATGACCTATGTTCCAGTACTAACTTCCATTGTTGATTAGGGCCTTTTGATATCTGAAAAATATAAATAACAGTGAAATTCAGTATGTTCTAGGTGAAAGACCAGCAGGGCTACTATGTAAAATTATGTCCTCATGGATTGAGGTTTTTTGGTTCCCGCAGGAACTCTTTAATTTTCTGGGATGAAAAGTAGCCTATTATCCAGGGTATAATCTACATATACACACATAAAAACTTTCGCCTATATTAGTGTGATCTTGTATGTTTATTTTAAGTTACCTAACCTACCTTTTGTAAATGAGAAATAGTAAGAAAAGTCAATCTATGTCTATATGAATATCTACTTACAAGAAGTGCCAGTAGATCTAGAGAGTCATCAAAACATATTTGCAAGTCAACTATTTCCTCAGAAACTTTTGTCTCACCAACAACACCTTGAGTCTCCAAAGAGTAAAATGTTATTGTTCCCGACTGAAATTATACACTTTAGAAATCACTGTTTTAAACTTAAAGCAAATAAAACTGTTTTTCTTTCTTGTATCTATCAATTTCTAGAAATATTTTCTGAAAAGCGTTTTATTATACAGAAAAGCTACTTACATACTCTACTAGAATCTAGAAACATGTAAACTTACTCCTAGATCCAGCAAATAGGAGCTGTAGTTTAAGTATCAGTTTCTACTGTTGTAATTTAAATTAGGTACTTAATTTAATTTGATAGTATTTCCTTTTAGAGTACTTTACAAACCTTGGAGGCTATGATGATTATATTCTCAGATTCCTTGGTCAGCCACCACACAACCGATGTAGGCTGGGGCAAGTCAATGAGAGGCAAAACCGTAACACTTGATAGGGACCATTTGCAATCAAATGTATTCTGCGGGATAAACCTTGGCAAAAACGGCACAAGTAAGACTTTTTGATCACTGACTATTAGAACCCAGGTACCGCTCGGCTCAAAGCACATACAATAAACTGGATTATCCACAAAGTCCCAATCGTAAACATTGTCGAATCTCTCGGATTGAGAATTTATATAAAGAAACACCAATTCCTTGTCACTTGAAAGGGCTAAAAATTTATTCAGACCTACTTCATAAAAACTATGATTCACAATTTCATGCTGAACTAAAACATCTAATTTAAATAAGCCAGAGAAGTCTAAATTTTCACTTTGTTGAGACATCTTGTAGCGACGCAATTTAGACAACAAACAATAATTCTTTCCTCATTGCTGAATAATGAGATTTATATCGGATGATTTCGATCGATAAAAGCAAGATAATATTCACGAATAATTTTTTATTCGTGTTATTTTAATTACACTAGATACACTTTACAATAGAAAATTAATGTTTCTGCGGAATGCGGATTGTTTTTGAATTTACAGAGCAGAGACAAGTTAACCAGACAGAGAGGAATTTAGATCAGTCAGATTTAGCAAGGAACATAATATTTACTACGGGGAGAGATTTAGATAAGGTCAAGGAACATATTATTTAGGTTACAGAGATACAATCACAGTACAATGTACTCTGTGGTATCTCTGCGGGTCTTTGGTACGTAGACAGAGAAAGGAATATAGACCAAGCCTTCTAGATGGAGTGATGGTCTGCTCGGTCTTAATACAGCTTAATAATTGAGTATACCTCAGATTAAAAACCTAATAGAAATAGCAAAGGTATGCTCGGTCGTGAGACAGCCATACTCAAGTATATTAGGTATTTACTGTCTTTGACAGGTATATAATACGATGTTGCCATATTCATAATTTACTCCCAAAGTAGTGACTCCTGTCAGATATGTTAGGAATAAATATTATAATAAAACCTATCAATAATTAATAGTATCACGCGAATGTTTAAATAAATACCGATTTATGTAGTTTCATTTATTATTTTACTTTAAGATACAACCATCGGCACGAATGTCTAGCGCTGAACGAAACATTCAAACGACCAAATTCAACGAACGAAATTCAACGAACAAACAAACACAACAACAAACAACAAACAACGAGGGGTTAGCTGTGCATGTGTACTGTCGCGCACGCAATACAATTATTGCTTTAATTAATTATTAGTATTTCATCATCATCATGATCAACCCATCACCGGCTCACTACAGAGCACGGGTCTCCTCTCAGAGTGAGAAGGGGTTTGGCCATAGTCTAGCACGCTGGCCATGTGCCAATCCGCACATGGCCAGCGTGGTATTAGTATTTAGCTATTAATTAATTAAAGTAATGATTGTTGATGATATTTATATTATTTTATCGTAATGTGTGTGTGTAAGTGTATGTGTTTGTAATTACATATTATAGTTTATTAAAGATTAAAGATTTCATGTTGCCTAGGATATAATTTTTAACAAGTTTATGTAGAAAAAAAACATTCACGAATTTTCAATTTTTATTTTAGATATAAAGTCAAAGTCAAATGATTTATTCAAAATAGGTTAATATTCTTTAAAACAAAGTCCAAAGCTACATTATTCCTGAGTGAGATAGGCTATATAGGAATCAGACAATGGTATCACGCCTTCAATGGTATCTCAACAGGGCCTTTTGCTCGTTGACGGCCCGGGCTCAGGGCTGCTTTGGTCGTCGGCACTAGCAGCGTTATCGTCATCAGACTCAACAATTCAGAACGTGAATGTACACTGGAAGTGCGGGCTTAATAAAAAACAAATTAACAAACTCAAACTTAACAATAACAAAACAATTCAGAACGTGACTGTACACTGGAAGTGCGTGGAGCGTCGTATCGGTACGGGGAATGCGACTGGAGAGCCAATCAACGCGTGCGGACGATACGCACGCCCGTCCGCGACCCGCTTACTCACCCATGATACCATATTTTAGACTTCCGCGCAATAACGGTCACCGCTAGACATTCGTGCCGCAGCTTATACCTACATAATAATTTAGCCTAAAGTTTTATGTTATATTATTCTATTATTGACCGAGCGAAGCGAAGGTCTCTGAGTCTACTTGAGTGAATTTGCACTTGTCCGTCCGTCCGTCCGTCCATCCGTCCGTCCGTCCGTCCGTCTGTCAGAGCATTATAACTGCTGAATTACTGAACGTAATTACTTCAGCTTTAAATATAATATGTAAACCAATGGCCTCCAGCCAAATATGGCTTAAAAAGTTATAAAAATCTTTATTTCAGGGGGGCTCTCATAGAAGCGAATGCGAAGTAAAATATTTTTTATAGCATTACATAGGGTTGTGGTATATCATTTTAAAGATAATTGACCGAGCGAAGCGAAGGTCTCTGAGTCTACTTGGGTGAATTGGCACTTGTCCGTCCGTCCGTCCGTCCGTCTGTCAGAGCATTATAACTTCTGAATTACTGAACGCAATTACTTCAGCTTTAAATATAATATGTAAACCAATGGCCTCCCGCCGAATATGGCTTAAAAAATAATAAAAATCTTTATTTCAGGGGGGCTCTCATAGAAGCGAATGCGAAGTAAAATATTTTTTATAAAGTTACATAGGGTTGCGGTATATCATTTTAAAGATAATTAGGAATAGAGTCCAAAAATATTTTTTTTTTAATTTTTCCCCCAAAATTGACGAAATGGGGGGCTTTCAAAGTGGACATTTTCTAACGTCCAAACTAGACCTCAAAACTCAAAATTTTCTGAGCCTGAAACTTGATCAATTATTTGAATGATATCCTGTACTTGAACAACAAATACTAAAATTAGATAAATATTATAAGGAAACGAAATTATTTAATTTTTAATGAGCTTATTATTAGCAGTATTTTTAACTAAACTTCACAATGATGACAATAGATGGCGCCGCGAGGTCTCAGTTCGGGGCGAACCACTAGTATTAATTAGTATCGATAGACGATAATACCAGCCCTAATGCTCGCAATAAGCTCCGCCCATACGCCATTTATATTTTCGGGAACCTTCTCCTATATATACATAATCGTTATAAAATCATTATTGAAAATTCATTGCCAACGATTCAATATCGTGTTCAATATCCTTTACGTGAGCCCAGAACCAAAACAGCTAGAGCCCAGAGCCGTAATGTCATATTAAAGTAAAACAACAATTTGACTTCAACAGACAACAACTTCAAGAACGTCAAGAAAAGTAGAAAAAATCAGAGAAAAAATGATGAAGATGAAGGTTGAAAAGCTTGTGCTTGTGAATTGTGATTCATGATTGTGAAACTTCTTTTTCTGCGGGCTGGTCGGTGTTGCGAAACTGAAAGTCTTGTATTGAATATCAATATGTTACTGTGATGAATATGTTTAACCTGAAACCTGAAAGTTGGTTGAAAGGAAATTTGCGCGTACTACCTCTTGAGCCAATAATATAAAGTTTTGTGTATTTTGGTTTCTGAGCAAAGAGTAAGTTCGAAGTCTTCTAATAAAACCTTAATAGTACAAAGAAAATTAATAAGTAAGAGATAAACAAAATCATGTTTGGAAAAAGAAATGTTAAAGTAAAAGTTCAACTATTTTTAAACTGAAATGGTCAATTTATTTATGCACAGTCAGGATAAATAATAAACATCTATTTCTGAGTAAATGTAACTAACATATTAAATTTTTCCAGATCACTATGTTTTGTCTCAGAACTTTGAACAAGTTAAATGTGAAAATTAATGTGGTTCACCAAAAAAGAAGAAAGTCTTTCTTCTACAGAGGAGTGAACTTCCTGTTTAAAAAAAATCTGTTATTGACAAACAGCATAACCTCAGGAGGATTTATGGCTTTTGGAGATTGTGTTCAGCAGGAAATAGAAATACATGCAAAATTATTACCAGCCTTTGACTGGCATCGGGCAGGTATATATGTAAATTAAAATACTTGCTATTGCCAAAATGTTCAAGGCTCACATTGTTTTGGTGTTTGTGTTGTTGTTGGTACTGTCTGAAATCTCATTAGTGTCAACAAAAACTACTAAGCTTCAACTCAATCCGGTGACCAATGAGTGAATGCATAGGTAACCAATAAAAAGACAGACAAACAAATTTTTAGATGTGTAAGAGATGATGAATATTAAATATCTATACTAATATTATAAAGAAGTAAAGCTTGTGAGTTTGTGACGTTGTAGGGGGTAATCTCTGGATCTACTGAACCAATTTTGAAAATTCTGGTCCCAATAGAAAGCCACATTAATGGTGAGTGATCTGCTTGTATTTTATAAATGTGGGGTTTGCACAAACTAAGCTTTATAAACTTTGTCATAAAGGCTGGTATAGCATATGAAGTATTTGTATGAACAAAATTTTTTTAAAAAGAATAAAGCATCAAAACAATATGCATATAGGCAAGAAGTAGGTACCTCAATAAAATTGCTTTATTTTCAGCAAGGATGTTAATAGTTGGAACTGTTATGGGGCCATTACATCACTACTATTACATTTATTTAGACAAACTATTGCCCCTTGCCAATCTGAAAACTGTTGCAAAGAAGATTGCCTATGATCAGTTGCTAGCATCTCCTGCTACTATTCTATGTTTTTTCTATGGAATGGGTGTGTTAGAAGGCAAATCTTTAAGAGAATGCACAGATGAGATAAAACAAAAGTTTGCATATACTTATATGGTAAGTGTATATATGTACAGAACTATGTAAATAGTTTTACATATTTTGGTCGATCCTTTTAACTTATCTGTAAAGCTGAGTGGTAGTGCGTCTGACATCTGTAACTTATTCATAATATTATTGTTTCTTGTTATACCTTGTTCTTGTTTGTATTATTTATTTGAAAATTATCATGTTTCAATGGCTTATTCCTAAGCTATAAATTCTGTTTAATTTCTTTTTTCAGGGTGATTGCTTATTTTGGCCACCAGTGCAGTTTGTAAATTTCTATTATCTGCCAACACACTACAGGGTATTTTATATTAATTTCGCAACAATGATTTTTAATGTGTTTCTTTCATTTATTAAGCATTATGATCAGCACAAGTGATAGTTAACTGTGATGTATAGAAACTATTAGTTAAATGTATATTAAATATTATACACCTTTATTTATTTTTATTATGTTATTGTCCATAATATGCTTAAATTAACTACTAAAGTTTATAAGATGTACTATCATATCCAGATGACAGTTAGCATTCTATCCTTTTCTCTCGAATGACTGTGATGATAAGAGGAAAAGAGATAAACCTATTTTTATGATCCTAATAGCATCTGGATTGGGTAGTAAATGATACGCATTAAAATAAATAATAAAAAATGTATTGAACCAAAATACATGGGACATAGGTACTAAGATCACATAAAAATACTCTTCATAGTATTAATTATAATGTACATGTTTATTTTGTATTGTTCTTTTTCATCCCCAACACATTGTCCAGTCATCTTTTCTTGTCTGTAGTTTCACTATGATTCTATAAAGGGCTAACGCGGGGCCCAAAGGTAGTCCTAAACCTCTTACGATGTCTGCTCGGCATGCCATACTTAACGCTTGACCATCAAATTCCTAAAATAAAAATAAAGAACTTACTAATATTATAAATATGAAAGTTTTTGTTATGTCGCTGCAACAGAGCATCAAATTGACGTAATTTTTTGCATAGTAAAAATCTGGAAAGTGACAGGTTACTTCTTATCACAGAAAATTTAAAAGGCCCTACAGATTTCCTGAAAATGATTTTTTGTCAGGTGCAAAATATTATTTTTCACAAAACAGGGTAATTCATAGAATATTTTTGTTATATTTACCTGATCTCGTAAGATGGGAGCTGCTTCAGGGAAATGCTCAGTGAAATACTCATAAACATCATCTACATTCCAGTTACTTATATCTGGTATACTTGGATCTATAGGAGCTTCTTCAGCTAGTTTAGTGGCAGCCCTATCTAATTCATGTGGTTTTAAAAAGGGGTCTATTGCAGGAGGTATTCTATTATATTCTGCACTATTTGTGATAATAGCAGGGGGCCCTACTACTGTAGGACGAGATTCTAGACAGTTATTGCATTCCCATTGGTCCCAGGCCTTCAGTCTTTCAGGTATCCTTGGGGTATGGCATAGAGCATGATAGGCATCAGAGCAAATGCTGCATACAGTTAATGTACCCTGAAATAACAGATATTTATTTTTTATATATCTCTCTAACGAGCATATGCACATGGCGTATTTTCTACGCACAGATGACGTGATACAAACGCGTACAGTCAAACACAAACAGTACACGCGTCATTCGCAGCCTTTGTACCTTTGTACATGTCCACAAATTCAGACACGTCTATATAAACTTGCTGTGGATGCATGTTTGACCCATTTAAGTACAAGCTAAAGATTGTGTGACCATTAAAACGCGCGTACAACACGTTTTGCGCGTTATGGGCGCGTGTGTATCGATACAAATACTGCAATCTGCTTTTTGAACTAAAAATTAGAGATGAAACAGATAGTTGTTTGGCTAGCGAGCTATGAAGCCGGATGGCCGAATATCCGACCCGTGGTCTCGTAGCAAATTTAGCGCCGGACAGGATATTGAGTTACTATCCGGTATCAGGCCGGACAATAAATTTACGCCAGATAGGCTGAATACAGGATAATTACCAGATATTATCTGTTTCATCTCTATTAAAAATACACTGTGTGCATAGGCTCTGTAGCTGTGTATATTTTATGCTTTAAAGGATTTGAATTTCCAAAGGTATAAAAATATTTATGTCAACTAAGTAAGAAATTAATATTTTTTTGAACTTACAGCATCATTAGTTTCACAGCAGACAACACAAGTTTTACAATGTGGGCACTGCCATGTGTTATCTGGCCGGGGCTTTAAAATACCCGAACCAGACTGCAAACAACTCAGATGAGCTTTGTTATTACAATCGCGGCACTCCACCAGCCTGTCATTTGACCCTCTAGGTTTCTGAACTCTACAAACGGAACAAACACCGGATGTTTCTTGAGGTGTCGGTTCATCTTGTTCTATTTCATCTGCACTGCCATCTAATGACCGCTGGCTATCAGATAATGGCATGTCTTCTTTGTCCTTGCCTGCTATCATTAGTCTTTTCTTTATTGTACTTTTGTTAAGAGAGCCAACAGGTCTGCCTCTTTTACGTTTGCTTGGAACATTGTTGTCAGAGGGATCAAACACTTTCTTGGCCATTTTACGCCTCTCACCAACTCTTACACCTGCATTGTGTGTGTTGCTACTGTGTGTGCTATTACTGGAGGCTCCACCGCCACGTTTCTTTGGTCTTCCTCTCATCCGCTGTGGTGACGATCGACATGATGAATTTGCTGATGAAGTCATCTGAAAAAGGGTTTGCTCAAAATGTAGCGACTGAAAAATTAAATATAACATGGAGACTTATAACAGTGCAACTAATTTAGTTACATTTAATATGGGTATCACAATTTTCATAGATAATGAGTCAGACAAAGTAATTAAACATTAAAGAGGTAAAACTTGTTATACAAGTAAATTTGGTTTACAATGTGATAAAAATTATCTTTGTGCACATAATTTACATACTGAAAGTCTGCCCCATTTATAAAGAAAGTCACAGGCTAAAGTAAAATAAAACAAATCTCCAAGTTCTATACTTAATATTATACATGTGAAAGCATGTCTCTCTCTTAACCGATTTTGATGAAATTTGGTACAGAGATAGGTTGTATCCCGGGAAAGGACATAGGTTACTTATTATCCGGGAAACAGCAGGATAAAAAAAACTAAATCCAAGGACAAGGCTGCGGGCATCATCTAGTAAAAATAGAACAAGTATGAATTAGATTTAGAAAAAAAATGACCTTTGTGTTAGAATCATTATATTCAAATTTGAAACTATCAGAGCTATCACCATCATGATCGGCGGGGCCAAGCGCCAAAGTTCCATTTGGTAACTTAACCAGGCTCCCAGATGACAATTCCTTATTTATAATAGTTTCTAATTGCTTTTTAGAATACTTAGACTCCTGTGAAGCTGCTACTCTCACAAGATCATCAAATGCAATTCCATTTTCTAAATAGCTTTGATCTTGGTATATTAAAGTTGCTATAGCAGATGTTATAATTCGACGCTCGCTTGTAGCTACTGCTGTATTACTACTCATCTCTGAAATTATTACAAAATTATCAATCATCATACACCTATCAATATAATTATCAATAGAGTTATCAATTGGCATCATCAAATCCCTTTAAATACTTTTTGAGCAATAGAGTAGTGCTTATATGGAGCAAACTGCCCGAGGATGTGGTGATGTCAACCTCTGTAAATCAGTTCAAGAACAGACTGGATACGCACTTAAAGACAAAGCACAAGATTTGATATAGGCATATCAGCGAAAGCTGTTAGCCTATTATAAATAATAAAATATTATATATGCCATATTGCTCTTACTATACTTAATAAATATAATCCAAATATTGGATAGAAGCAGGCGTTATTTTGCAGAAGTCCATAATGATGAAGGGAATAGAAATTTAATTCGCTATAATCCACCACAATAGGTAAATATAATATGTGATCCAGCGCGTATCTTTCACTTAAAGCTTGCAATATTCACCATACCACAGAAATTTTCCAAATTATTCTCAATGTACATTCCACTCTGATACCGGAGCATCTTCAGGAGATGTTGACTTTACAATCGTGCATTGTAAATCAACATCTCCTGAGATATCTATACTAATACTATAAATGTGTAAGTTTGGATGGATGCTTGTTACTCAATCACACTGGAATGGCTGAATGGATCTGGATGGCACACAGGTAGATTGTGGTCTGGAATAACACGTATTTTTATTCCAGAAAATTAAAGTTTGTGCAGTAAACAAAAACCCTCAATCCACGCGGATGAAGTCACAAGCATCAGGTAGTTTCACATATAAATCTTTAGTTGTTCTCAAAGCTTACTTTTTCAAGCAGGAGGTTCAAAAATAATCCAGCATTTACATCCTTTTAGTTTTCTTAGTAGGATTGTGTTATTTATATTTAAAGTATAACTAAAGTTAGTGCCCTTATAAATAACTCGCAAAATAATATTTTTATAGACTTCTTACTGTTATTATGAGTTGACTTTTTTCGCCACTTAGCTGCGTTTCTGTAGCTTACATTATCTTTGTAATCAACTTTATATATGCTTTTTTCCTTCAGACAACGTTTAAGATCCGCCTTAGTATCTTTCGGAGCGACTTTATAACACTTTAACATAAACTTGCAGATTCTGTTTATATCTGGTCGTGATTTTCGGGAGCGTAAATGATCTATTGCTGCTAGAATTTGATTTTTATACTTTATCTCTGACATTTCTAAAAGAAAAATAACTTTTTACTGACTTCATTTAATTTTGATGAAGCAGGACAAAAAATAATATTAAAATCCAAACCTGAGGAAATTCATGCCGATAAATTTAAACACTTTCGCATAAATATTCTGTAACAAATAACATTTTCTAACACTGATCTATAGAAAAGGTGATAAACATCGGTTGAAAAATTAAAGTTTTTTCCGCTTTTCGCAACTCGCAAGTGGGAAAACAAAATCAGAGACAATCAGACCACTCAGAGACAAGTAACTTAAGTTATGATCTCAGGTTAGTTAAGATGATATGATGGAACAAAATTACAGAACAGCAGCCTGATTCTGTAACTCAGTGGCTATCAAAGAGTGAAAGCCACTGACATATATTCTTTATCCATTGAAGATTTGCTATGAAATAAAAATTAAGTTTCCATAGCAAACCTTCAATGGATAAAGAATATATGTCAGTGGCTTTCACTCTTTGATAGCCACTGAGTTACAGAATCAGGCTGCTGATTACAGAATTACAGATTCATTATTTTTATTAACTTGACAGGCTTGACGGCTCTGGGTCTCAGCCCTTTCACAAGTCACACCCATATTCCTTGTTTGGACTACAACCACAAACCTAATACTGGTTTGTATGTCTGTGTACAGCTAGAAGGCAGAGACGAGTATAGGATAGGATAGGCTTCTTCGTTCTTCCTCTTCTTTCTGGCTTTCAGTAGTGTAATGCATTGTACTGTTTTGGCATACCAAAATAGTACAATGCATTACGCAAGGATGGATTAGGCTTGCGTGGAATGAAGTTTAATTTTTGCAGTGACTTCTTTAAAATCGTTGTGATTTGAAAATTCGATGTAACGAAAAAGCGACACCAAAAACAGACAAACATAGAATTTAGTCTCCGAGAGAATGAGATAGAATAAAAGTTATATTTATCTCATTCTCTCGTACCTTACACTTACTAAAGATAGTATTGTGCTCTGCTTTGCTCGGCTACTTTTTCTTTTTGAAGTTTCACTCCGCCGTCACACCAATGATTGCGTCACACTTTTTTATCTATGGCTTACAGCTGTCGCCTGTCAAGTAACTTTGAAGGGCGTTGGTTATCTTGTCTCTGCAGGGCGACCGCGTATCTTTTGCAATTTGCATCAATCATTGATACATCGCAATCACCTCTGATTGGCTGAATTTATAGTATTCTTGCTGCGTCAATGGATTTCGGATGCAAAAGATACGCGGTCGCCCTGCTGAAGTAAAGTGTTATTCTGGTGTTAATTTTGAATAATACGTTAATATTCTATACTAATCTGTGTTTTGAATAGCCTCAACCTCAGCGTCAACGTGTTTTTGGTAAACAACTTCACAAGTTCTTTTTCTGGTCGGTTGTAAAATAAAAAATAACGATAGAAATATTGTGAAAACAAAAAATTAGAAACAAAAATGTCCACATTAGTTTTGATTTCGTTGCGCTTAAGAGGTCATAATTTTAGGACCTTGAGAACACTATCGTACTGCTCGCAACCTAAACGTGAATGTGAAAAAGATTTTGCCAAAGTGGTTAATGTTGCAATTATAGGAGCGCCGAATGCCGGTAAAAGTACTCTGATTAATAAAATTATTGAGCGAAAGGTGAGTGCAAATATATATTAAATATTACTAAATAAATAAACGACCCGAGCGCGAGGGCAGCTAGATACCTGCTCCGAGCCGATGGAGTGGTCCGGTGCCTACACCCTTGGGGGCCTAAACCCCTTGTATCCTACATTAAATTAGTAAGTTCTTTGATCGATTCCAGATATGTGCAGCATCAAATAAAGTGCACACAACAACAAAGTTAGTGAGAGCAATATGTTATGAACAGGATACACAAATTGTATTTCTGGATACACCAGGGATTGTGACAGAGAAAGAACAAAAAAAGTAAGCATTTATGTGCCTATTGTGGTATCTTGGTGTGATATCGAAACTTTTTAAAATCCTTGAGTACAGTAGTAAGCACTTGCGTTTATAAGTAAGTAGGAGCCAGATTCCATTCCATGCAGTTTCATTGTTATATTATTTATCTTACTTAATTATTTTTTTAATACTTAATTATTATATTATTTATCTTACTTAATGATAACATGTCTTTATATTCTGACTTAAATTCTAATGATAGTTTCTATAATCATGATTGTTATTGATATAGATAGATTATAGTGGTAAATTGTATTACTTTCTGAATTTGTTAAGCACATATTATTAATAATTGTGATAATACATATTAATAATGATAATTTGCACACCATACTATGTTGGTAGATTGTGGCTCGACGCTATTATGTCTTTATTGTAAGAACTTCCTACCTACAATCAGCAAATAAATATTATGATTATGATTATGATTACTAATATTATGTGAAAGTTTGTATGGATTTATGGATGGATGTATGGATGTTTGTTACTCAATCATGCGCCAAGGGCTGAACGGATCTGGCTGAAATTTGGCACAGAGATAGATTTTAGTCTGGATAAGCACTTTTTATCCCGGAAAATTAAAGAGTTCCTGCGGGAACCAAAAAACCTTAAACCACGCAGACAAAGTCGCGGGAATTCGCTAGTATTATAAATGCGAAAGTGTATCTGTCTGTTTATCTGCTACACTTTCATGTCCCATCTTTTCAACCAATTTTGATGATAAAATGATTTATATTTATTTAATGTAGGGCAACTTGTGTCTATTATGATACGTTAAATGTTTTATCCTGGGAAAGACATAAGCAACTTTTTTAGTTGTTTAGTCATTAATTGATTGCTTCTCATGTCTTATGCTTACTAATACATTATATTACTTAATACTATAGCGATTAGCATGCATGGACATGAGGCCCTGAAAATTAAGTAAGTATCTCAGAAAATTAAGAAGTTACTGCGGGAATAATGAGAAACCACATTCACGGGGACAAAGTCATCATCATCATCTAGTACTTAATAATATTATCTTTATAAAAACTTAGCAGATGCCTGCGACTTTGTCCACATGAAATAAGTTTTTTAAATTCCCACGGAAACTCCTTAATTTATATTCGGGTAATATATAGCCACTCACACAATCACAAATAATGTGGCTTTCTATTGATACCAGAATTTTCAAAATCGGTTCAGTAGATCCAGAGATTACCCCCTACAACCTCACAAACTCACAAACTTTACCTCTTTATAATATTATTATAGACAATTATACTATAATATATTTGTTATCTTCCAGATATAACTTGCCAGATGCTATGCTTGCAGCTTGTCAGAAAAGCTTAAGGTGTGCTGATGTTATTGGAGTAGTGCATGATGTCTCTAATAAGTGGACCAAGGACAGTCTGCATAATGATGTCATCAATATGTTGGAAATGGTCAAACAAATACCCAGCTTTTTGATACTCAATAAGGTATACATATATATAAATAATATAATGCTAAACTAAACTAGATGGCAGCTGACTAGAAATTCTTAGTAAAAGCCCGGAGTTAGGAAGTTGGCGGTGTTTCACCCCTGTGCCTCGGAGAGCACGTTAAGCCGTCGGTCCCGGTTATTATCACTAACATGATAATAGTCGTTAAAGCCCGCCAACCCGCATTGGAGCAGCGTGGTGGGTAGCTCTAATTCCCTCTCTCCTATGAGAGTGGAGGCCTGTGCCCAGCAGTGGGACGTTAATAGGATGTAGTGGTGGGTAGTGGATACTAGATCAGAGGTTCAAATTCATACATGTCATACGTCATACAGGGATATGCAATACAAGATCAGAGATTGATCCAAACCACTAGGTAACATGTTACACAGGGATGTTGGATATTTGGTGCAATAAAAAAATATGTGTTCTACTGACCATCAATGCCGACTCACAAAGCGAGCTAATTAGAGATTTCTCACCCTGATTTTGTTCAAAATACTGGAGTGCATACATGACCCAGACGTAATCTGCATGTAGTTGTAGTTTATTTATAGTCTCATCTACACCATTTATCATACAATGAGATTGAGTAAAAATTATAATTAACATTATATTATGTTTCAAACCAAATACCACCTTTTTTTAAACTCCACTACAAGTTAGCCCTTGACTGCGATCTCAATGGTAAGTGAAAATGCAGTCTAGGATGGTAGCGAGCTAACTTGTTAGGGGTATATTAAACACATACCCCTGTCGGTTTCTACACAGCCTCGCAGTGGAACACTAAATCGCTTGGCGGTACGTCTGCCGGTAGGGTGGTAACTGGTAACTAGCGACGGCCGAAGCCTCTCACCAGACCAGACCAGAGAAAATTCACAAATTATAAATTTGACCCTGCCAGGAATCGAGATCCCAGGACCTCCCACAATAAAAACATATCGTCGTCATCGAGGTCGTCAATACTCCTTTAAGAATGCTGATGTTCTTTTGTTTTAGGTGGACATGCTAAAAACTAAAAAGCAGTTATTAGATATCATTAGGAATCTTACGAATGGTACAATCGCTGGAAACCCAATACCAAATGCAAACAAAAACAAGAAGATTGAAGGACGAGGGTATAGTAATTTCTCTGATGTGTTCTTAGTATCAGCGCTGAATGGAGATGGTGTTAGTGACATAAAGGTAAGGTTAATCTTGTTTATCGACCAGTTGAACTAAGCCACAGACTAAGCCAAGCCTCATATATTAATGTCTAAAGTGTTAAAACAGCATGTCAACCTACTGATTAGAAGATATTATGGTGCCTTTAAAAATCAAATCAAATTAATCAAATAAATATTATATTAGGTCCTTACATATGAAATTTGCGTTTTGTAAGGGAGGAACATAAAGACGATTTTTTAAATAGTAGAATATATTTATTTAATCAAAGTATGTACCATTGCTATCTTTGCACTTTTGCCATCTCATAGGTAGTTCATTGATCCCTTTACTAAAAAAACCATTCGGACAGGAATCAATAAAATCTTTGAATTTTGAAGGCACTTTGGACTGCGGAGTTGAATTTTTTCCCTTGCAAGAAGTTATCCAAATTTGGAAAAAAAATTGTAATCTGTTGGAGCAAGGTCCGGGGAGTACGGTGGATGTCTTAGACATTCCAATTAAAGCTCCTCTAATTTGGTAGCCGTCTGTTGTGCAGTGTGTGGTCTAGCGTTGTCCTGAAGCAGCAGTGGCCTAGAGCGATTGACCAGCCTCGGTTGTTTAGCAGCTAGCTTTTCCATCATGGTTTGCAATTGGTGACAATAGACATTCGCCGTAATTCGTCTGGCCAGATTTAAGAAAGCTGTGAACGACACCGGCACTAGTCCACCAAACGCTAACGAGTAATTTTTTTTGAGTCAATTTTCGCTTGGGGCAGGATTTGGCTGGTTCGCCAGGGTTCAGCAATTGCGATGAGCTTCCCGATTATCGTACAGGATCCACTTTTCATCACAGGTAATAATTCGATTTAAAATCCCTTCATTATTGTGCCGGTCGGGTAACGCAGCAGTCGACGCGCGTTTGTCGGTTTGCTGCACTCAATTCCACCTTTCAAGCTTTTTCACCTTCCTAATTTGCTTCAAGTGGATTAAAACAGTTTAAGTCCTTCGAGCCGTTTCTGCAGCACTGGTGCCACGATGGAACTCGTACTTGTAAATAGCGCGATATTTCAAGTTTTCAATTTTGTAAACTGAGTGACGCTAAGAAAAAACCAAAAGAGAAAAAAACAAATTAATTAGTGTTTTCGAAACACAAAAGCATGAGTAAATAATAGCTGTATAAATTTGAAATTGGAATTCCTAACCAAAGTGGAGATATTCGAGATCAAAGTGACCAGTACGACAAAACGCCAATTTCATATGTAAGGACCTAATAAATGCGAAATTTTGGGTGGATGGATGTATGGATGGATGTTTGTTACTCAATCACTCTGGAGATAGATTACAGTCTGGAATAACACATAGGCTACTTTTATCTCGGAAAATTAAAGAGTTCCCGCGGGAACCAAAAAACTTCAATTGTGCAAAGGGCAAAGTGTATGGCTGATCCAGTCAGCAGTCAGCTGGTGTGTAATTTATTGTATCTTTTTTTTCCAGAAATATCTCATTGAAAATTCGAAACTCCGCTCACTACAATATCCAGCAACTGAATGGTCAGACCAGACGCCCGAAACATTAATAGAGGAGGCCGTGCGAGCGAAGTTTCTAGATTTCCTTGCCCAAGAAATCCCATACAACTTGAAGACAGAGCTAGAATACTTTGACGATATAAAGCACGAAGATAAAATCATTTGTTCCGTCTCCGTAGAATGTCCTACAGAGAGACTTGCTAGATTGATTAGTGGTGCTGGTGGAGGGAGGTTACAACAGATCAAATCGCATGTTAGAAATGACCTAATAGATATGTTTAAGAAGACTGTTGTAATAGATATTCGGTTAAAAGTGAAGAGTAAACCTCCTTCAGAAGAGACGTTGCGGTTTTAAAATTGGTCTGTATTTTGTAGTTATAGTTATATTATATATTTATGCACTGTTTTGTTAAGGTGATAATGTATGATATACTTACATATAATGCCAATAAATGTTACTGAAACAAATTGCTTATTCTATTCACCTTATTGCCATCGCTCGTTCAGTTTTTGTCACCCCACGCTGCGGTCTCTCAAGGCTATTTGTTAACTTATAGTTACTCAGATAGTTTTCAACCAGAATTAATTTTCATTTTTCACTAAAGGGAGAGAATTTTCACTAAAGAATTGAGTTTTATTGTGTTTTTTTTATCAGGTCAAATCTATAAGACAAACGTAGAACTCGTTCTAACTAGAAACCGACCAGGAACCAACTCTACATAACACATACCTATATAATTTAAAAAAAAAATTTACCTACTTTTATAAGTACTGGGATCTACTTACTGCTACAACCGTAGCAAACAATGACTTAGATACGAGCTAAGGTCGAAAGCACACTAAGGACCGGTTAGGACATTACTTGAGACTGTAAGATGGAGGCGAACATTTCGCAGATGTTTCGCGCGGACGTTTTGCCCTGCCCGGTCCACAATGTGTTATTGCTCTAACCAATAAAGTTCTTAATACCCACTACAGCTGAGAGATTATTCGGTGGCACGTTCGCTAAATCTGTAGCACATATAGCTCGTAGTTATACCTACTTATACGTATTAGGTAAGTATATATAGCTACGTTTTGCCTGGTGGGAGGCTTCGGCCGTGGCTAGTTACCACCCTACCGGCAAAGACGTGCCGTCAAGCGATTTAGTGTTCCGGTACGATGCCGTGTAGAAACCAAAGGGGTATGGGTTTAATATAACTGCCATGCCCCTAACAGGTTAGCCCGCTACCATCTTAGACTGCATCATCACTTACCAACAGGTGAGATCGCAGTCAAGGGCTAGCTTGTAGTGGATTAAAAAAAAAAAAAAAAAAAAAAACGTTACTCGGGGTTACAATCGTTTAAACAGATGGACCTTGAAGAAGACGGTTAAAAAGACAGACAAACACACACTATACGAGATGATGCCCATCCTCTCCATCTGCATGTAGGTATAGGTATATAGGCATAAAAAGGAAACCTATATCCTTCTCCGGAATGCAACGTATGTCTGTACAAAATTTCGTCAAAATCGGATGAACAGATGGGAAATTAAAGCATAGCAGACCAGCTGAGACAGACAGACACACTTTCGCATAAATTCGGAATAATTAAACTGGCGCCAACCATATCTACCTACAGTTGAAAATTACTTCTGAAACGATATATTAGTTCACAATTACCTACATGGTATCTACCTGTTGTAACAGGTGTGGAGAAAACTAAAGTAGTCGTGACAGCAACGTACATACTATAATAAGTGGCGTGCAACCGATGCAATCGATGCAACCTATCCCTGTATTGTAAGTACCGAATATCATCAAAATCGGTTGAACAGATATTTTCTTTCGTCTTGCATACCAGATCACAGAATAGTAAACTTTGTACGTGACCCAGTCATTTGGCAGCTTTACCTGGAAAGTCTCTCGGGAGTTTTGAAAATTGGTGTATTTAATAGATTTGGCGTGCTCTTTCCGAATTTTCACTTCGCCTCTTAGTATCTTTGCCGGTCGCGCTACCATATTGGAAAAATGGCGCCCAATAAATTAAATTAGAGAAAATTTTCTACAATTTATTTGTAACGTTTTTTTAGAATCACTAGTTTTAGCGTACGAGCGCCGCCAACCAAAACCTAAATTCACCTTCCACAGTATTTGTGGATGTTTTACAAGATCTTTAAACTAAATTAGATTGACATGGCTAAATCTAGTGATGCTATCTTTTTCTTGTAAAACACCCACAATACGATACGATGCACAGGTGATACGATTTTTTTCCACTACAAGTTACCTCTTGACTGCGTTCTCAACTGATGGTAAGTGATGATGCAGTCTAAGCGTAGCGTGTAACGAGCTAACCTGTTAGGGGTATGGCAGTTACATTGAACCAATACCCCTAATCGGTTTCTACACGGCATCGTACCGGAAAGCTTAATCGCTTGGCGGCACGTCTTTGTCGGTAGGGTGGTAACTAGACACGGCCGAAACCTCCCATCTGTCCAGATAGAAAATTCAGATATTATAAATTCTCAAATTGACCCTGCCCGGGATCGAACCCGGGGTCTTCCACGATAACATAACAGCGCTCAACACTGCGCCAGTGAGGTTCGTATCACGGGTGTACCTGAACAAATTGTGTCGGAGACGCCATGAAAGTTTAATCCGCTTGAAACCGAAGTAGACAGGAGCACTGAGCTGCACTGAGCTCGCATTCCGACACACGTTGTGCGAACTTAATCCAGTATCAAACCCAGATTTACCTAACTGATGCCAATATATTATCTATCCCACGCAAAGAAATCCATATAGTTACCTACTACTTAATTGTCTTTTTTAAATATTTATTTTTATGGGACTTTTGTACGACACGGATACGCCAGCTATATCGTTAGGTACCTAAATTATCTATACTTAATATTATAAATGCGAAAGTGTCCAGGGCCCATCTGGTCAACTAATTTTGATGAAATTTGGTACAGGGGTACTTAGTTACTTTTTATCCCGGAAAATGATGCACATTTATAAGATTAGTATGGATGCGAAACTCGAAAGTGTGTATCTGTCTGCTAGCCTGCCTGTATTCTATAGGTATAATTCTAGATTCTAAGTTATTGTCTAGGTACCCTGGAAAGACAAAACTTTGCGGGCTTTCAAAAACTTAGCAGTAGCAGCGGAAAAAGTAGCAGGCGAAACCTTCAAAACTATATACCTATCCACTTACTTAAGTATTTACTATTTACTCTTACTAAGGCAGTATGGTAAGTAGATCAATAGTGTTATTTCCTATTGTGAACAAATTAATCTTCACTAAACAGCGCTTGATCACAGATAAGAAGGGTTTCGCCAAATTAGGTTCTGACCCTGGAGTTAGAATATCTAAGTAGGTACTATAATAATATATACCTACTGAGGTATCTCTCGGTAGCTATTCTAACTACTTACCTACTATGGTCGATAGTTAGCATTAACTACTCGTATACAGTAGAGAATGAAAGGTAGGTAATTTTCACGCAAGGTCGATTTCGATTGATTTCGATGGTATGGAGTATGGACTATGGTCTATGGACACAGAATATATTATTTTGTAGGTAAGTAGTAGGAGGTACTTACACAATGCAATTAATTCAGTAGGTAGGTACAGACTGCATTCTGTAGTACCTACTTTCAAGATAATAAAATAGGTAGGTAAATCTTAGGTTTACTTAGATACTCAGCTTTAGTTAGGCTCAGAAGGACTAGAATCCAGAGCTGTTAAACCAGTTAAATAAAAAAAATCAGCTTTAGTTAACAAAACTGAAATAAAAAGTCACGCGGAAAGTTGACTTTGTTACACCCCTCAGGATCTCTCTGGTCACGTCCGTTTGCCGTGGAATCGGACAATGAGAGTTGGAATAGAAGTGCGCACTGGCGCTAATTAGATAGATATATTCTATTGAGATAGCGCACGCCATTATTTTGAACTAGATGATTCCTGCGACTTCGTCCACGTGAATTAGGATTTTTTGATTCCCGCGGGAACTCTTCAATTTTCCGGGATAAAAAGTAGCCGTAGTCATACAACCTACCCCTGTACCAAATTTCATCAGAATCTGTTGAACGGATGAGCCGTGAAAGCGTAGCAGATAGACAGACAGACACACTTTCGCATTTATAATATTAGTATGGAATATGGATGCACCAAATGTGAAATATGGAGCTTTCCTAACCCCTTCCTTCTATAGCCCCGTGAAAAATTAAAATTAGGTAGGGTAGGTAAAAAATACGTAGGTACGTAAAATGCAGCAATCACGGTCGATCCATAAAAGCGACTATAGGAATTTCTTCATACGCATACGTATTTACTCGTATCCTAAAAGCTGGCCGCATAAAAATGAGTGCCCGTGATGTAAGTACCTCCGAAGTGAACGCAAGAATTGAGTTAGCTTGTACATTCCCGCCACGTTCGTCGCCTTCATTCACGCGGCTCTAACGGCGTAGATAATAGAGACTTACTGCGCACTTTACGCCACCATACCTAAAGCAATAATTCTTTTAGAGTAGTTTTCCTGAAGAAAACGTCCGGATCAAAAGCTCTAGGGACGCCGCAAAAAGTTTACTGACGACTTTGCGTAAACGAGGAGGTGTTAAGTTGTTAACTATCGCCGTCATATTATTGTTCTGACTGATAGAGCATTTAAATGACTCAGTGGTCCTTAGGATTAGAAAGTATCCATCTACAAACCTACTGAGATTGCCTACCTACTTGTTTCCAAACTGGAACAGCTCAGTGTCAGTCGAAAAACATGATGCCTTTAGCGTTACGGCCTGCCTGAAGCCAACATCCGGGATTCTGATGTAATTTATACCTCCTTAAATAATAGCTTTAAATTTTATTACTTACAACATTCCACATACTTTAAACAACATTATACAAGATAAATTGGAGAAGCAGTAACAACGCCGCGGCAGTTGGTGCTTAATTGGTGTCTAGATGACAGATTAGGGGCGGGAGAGCCGTGAAGTAATTGACAGCTCAATATGAGCGGCGGTTTAGCTGATGGATACCTTGGATTTATCCAGAAGACAGAATTCACGGTCGTTACAGTAAATTCCTAGGCATTGTAAACAACATTTCCAAAAGACCGACTTCCAACGCCACTGTAAAGTAATAAATAATTTTGATTTCTACACACTTAGTTAGTTATTTATTATGTTGAAGTCGGGCGGGTATAACAAAGATAGGCAAAGTTGACGCATCAGGCTCGCCCGACTTCAACATAGTGTGAAGAAATCAAAATTATTTTTTACTTTACAGTGGCTTGGAACTTGGAAGACGGTTTTTTGGAAATCATTTTAATTTTTAATTTTTTAGTGTCAGGGTTGAGGATTTGGAGTTAATTTTTTTATGGGACCACCGCGAGAGCTTCCTCTAACGACTGAAAAAAAAATTCAAATCTGGTCAGAAACCACGGAGATAATGCTCCGACAATCGACATACAAAAAAAAAATGCGCGCCGAATTGAGAACCTCCTCCTTTTTTTGGAGTCGGTTAAAAAGCGCATGTATTTTGTTTCAGTGTAGCAGTTAGCAGGCTTTGGATAAATATCCTCTCTTTCAGCCAACCTGCTGCTGGATATGTTGTCGGTAGTTTTAAATTCACAATAGGAATCCAATCTAGCGAGCTTTTGATTGCGCATAGCAAAATAAGACAAAGTACTTATTCAATTTCTCTCGCATGGTCTTCAATTTTGGGTAAGTAGGTACATCTATGGACCTCGAAGATAAGAAAAATTAATGGAAACAGCAGATCGTTCAATAGTTTAAAGGGCCATCATGACTAGCCCGGAGACCATAACTGCTCGAATAAACGCTTCATAAAATGTAAACGGGTTGTTTCGTAAAAATATTTTGTACGGGATGATAATAATATGACGCTATTTAAAAAGGCTCTTTCATTTATTCTTTTTACGAGCGGCGAAAAATAAACGTGACAGAATATGGTGCTATAAACTGTGGCAATTGTTGTTTAGAGCTGGTTCTGCAATAAAAATGTTCTTTTTATTTGTTACACCTAGAGTCTATCAGGTTAAACGACTAGTTACTGTAGGTATACCTAGTACCTGGAAGGCAGTATTAAGGTATTCTTTGGCAAGATCAGTAAGTAAATAAGTAACTACGAGTACCTACATTCTAATGTCGTGTAATATTGTCTAATGACCACTGTCCAAATTGGTCTCACGTTCTAGTCAAATACGGATCTATACTATATGGATACATAATTATGGATCTATTGTAGTGTTTACGAGTAGGTATGTGGATTGTCTATTTGATATACAAACTTATCAATAGAACTTAAAATTTACTAGACAAACAATGTACATAATAATATATGTACTTATCTATGATATATGATTAATTATTACAAAATGTTATTATGTATGTAGGAATTTGCCTCGCAAAGTACGGGTAGTAAGGTAACATACTATATATATACAAGAAGGTATACCTATGTTTACCTTTAGCATTAGAGCATTGCCTGGACATTACTATAATGCATTCTGCAAATTTCCACGAGCATTCCCTTATTAGGGCTACCCTGTCTGGTATTCTGTACCTAACTGTGGACTGTATTTTGATCTGATTACATAACCTTATGTTTACATAATATACCAAAAGGCTAGGTAACGTTAGGCTAGCTAGCTTTAAGTTCTATTGTATTATTTTCAATAAATGTAAAAAAAATGTACTACAACATTAAAATGTTATAGTAGGTATACTTAATTGATTGATATAAAAGGCAGTACTTTTTGTAGATTAGGATGTATTTCATGTTATGGGAACATTTTATTTAAATTGATACCTAAATTGTACAGTGTAGATACATGGCCTGGGCTGTGCTGTGGCAGAAAATCTTTCAATACTTAGCTTTCTGGGTAAGGAACAGGCGAGCCATGATCTATGTCGTATCATTAGTTGTTGCAAACATATCGGTATAATATGGTTCTTTGACTGCTGTGTTGGTAATTTTCTTTAATGTCACTTTAATTAATACTTGAATTTGAAACAGCTGATATAATATCAAAGACCCTACGTAATGGTTGAGAAGTTATCAAATCTTATAATAATATCTATCTAATACAATGACCTTCTATACAATTCTATATACTTCTATAAAGTCATTGATCTAATACATACGAGCAATTTTTGTATACAATATAATCTGAATCTCGGAAACGGCTAAATCGATTTTCATGAAATTTAGTATGCAGGGGGTTTCGGGGGCGATAAATCGATCTAGCTAGGATTCATTTATAGTTTTAAATGTTTTATCCGTGTTTTCAGGCAATGAAAAACTGCTACAATATCATTAGAATACGAAGGTAAATTTCGCCACCATCGACAAGGTTATAAATTATAATAGCTCAGGTCGGATATCGAGCGGTCCCGCAACCAGAAGACACCTGCACCGGTTGGAGTCCAGAATCCAGATATATCCAGTCCGATTATATTTTTACCTTTTTTTTCCAAGTTCCTTCTTTTGTGAGAAAAACTATTATTGGGAGCCGAATTGCGTTTTTTTATTTAAAAAACCAGTTCTTTTTTTATTATTATGTCGGTAAGATCGAAAAATATTATTCATATTTCATCAGTATGTAATTTGTATTTAAATATAATTTCCAAAAAACAAGATTTACCAAAAAAAAAATCACCCAAGTACTCTATGTTTATAGTGACTAGATAAAAGGCACTTGAGGTTATCATACAGCAGTAGGTCAGGACTCACGAGCAGCCGCACTAAACTTTCGCCGCGTCATGTTTAGTTTGTATGTAATCCCTCATCAAATCCACATTTAATTAACTAGATCCGACCACGATTTCACGTTCTCAAACAAGTCTGGCGTATGTGCAAACTTAGAACCAACCTATTCGATTAAATTAATTAAAATTTAAAGTGGAAAATGCTGCTGCAAGAAATATACGATTCAAATGAAAACCGCCTCCATTTTGGAGGTCTGATATAAGTTAATTTGAGCGAAAACACACTAGGGACCGTTTCTAGGGACTGACTAAAGAACTGTGAGGACTATATCGTTTTGTCCTGTCGCGCTAGTGTACGGATTTTAATTTTAACGAATTACTTATTTGCCCTGTGTATTTACCTAACATATTATGTGACCCCTGACTTTTTATACGACTGCCTGAAAAAAGGAGTAGGTATATCGTTTTCAGGGTTCATGTATGTATGTATGTGAGTTTGTATATTCCACCATAACTTCTATACGCCTGAACCGATTTTGATAAATGAGGTATCGTTAGAATCAATAGCTTATTCCGGGTGACATGGGCTAGTAAAATTTAAAAAAAAATTGATGGGGTGACCATGGTCCCGCATTAAAGACTAAAGTTGAAAAAAATAATCGAAAATAAGATTAACTATATAATCATCATCTAGAAAATGATGAGTAGATTCCAAAAAATTATAACACTATAGTTCAATATCCAGTGATTCACAAAAAAATATCATTTAATAAAAATGTGAATAAAATTCCAAAGGTAATTCAACGACTGTGGTATCGTTACGTAGTAGCAGTGGTAGCCGTACTTCCATTCGCAAAAAATTCCATTCCATTCCAAATGTAAAAATCCCCCTGATTTTTGCATTTGTACTAGGCAAACCTGAATGACGTATTCCCATAGAACGTATTCCAGTGTTCGGACTTTAAAGACTGTCATTCAGTGAGTTTCTTTATTCCAACATAACTTCTAAATGCCGGACAGATTTGGATGTTTGGGATATCTTTAGAATCCTCACATCACCGAGCCGAGTGACACTGGCTATAATTTTTTTGAAAAAAGAAATCAATCTGGCAGGACAGTCGTAGTTTCTAATTATTTAATTATGTTCATCAAAACTTAATTTCATGATTCTACCCTATTTCTGCGCTTCGTTTTCGCACTTCGGTATCTACTTAATTATATTTCGGGAATCCTATTTTATTTTCTTCAACCTAAAACAAGCTTTGTGTCTTGGAACCGTTAAAAGTTAAAACAGAAGATAAATCAAGTCTGAAGTTGAAAGATTAACTAGCACTTAAGACTGGATGAGCGTGATACAATCAAAACTTCTGATGACTTTCTTGTTGGCTGTATTTGTGGCTTAGTGTAATATAAAGTCTCAAATTGACTAACTGGTATAAAATAAAAGTGAAATGAAAAAGGGGAGAAATTATAGAATAAAAGAATCCATATTAATATAATGAATGCGAAATTGTGCCTGTCTGTCTGCTACGCTCTTACGGTCCATCTGTTCAACTGAATTTAATGAAAGTACAAATTAATAAGAATTATAGAAAGGCATGGGTATGGCTTGGCTTGTTCCAGCGGCTAATTATGTAATTTTTATAATTATAAATCTAATTAAGTAAATAATTTCCGATATATTTGTGAGATGGTGATAATAAAAAACCCGGCTGAGTTTGTTGTGGGCTCTCAGACCAGGACGTGTTTCTCGTAGCTTTAGTTTTAAGATACCGTAGTTAATTATCACCATCACGTCTATACTTTTAGAGCAAGATCCCAGCATGAGTCTGGAAGTATTGATTATTAATTAATAACAATATTCTGTAAAACATACATAAAAATCAGCACTCAGAAAATAAGTAAAGTTAGCAACGTTTTTACGTACCTTTAGCACCTTATAACTATAAATTGGCCGTCGCCCCAAATTTGCGAGTATGCGTACGTTAAATCTACGTACCAAAGCTACTAGGTATATTACACACATTTTGTGTCTCAGAAAATAAGTAAGGTCTGGCAGCTCTGGGATCTTGGACCATTTGTAAGCATGACGTTCTGAAGGTGTACTTTGTATTTGTAGGTACCTACATAGTACATAGTAGATAGTGTGTCAGTCTGTCTATCTAACTGTCTATCTGTTACGCTTTCACGGCCCACCTGTTCAACCGATTTTGATGAAATTTAGTACAGGGATAGTTTGAATCCCGGGGAAGGACATAGGCTACTTTTTATCCTGGAAAATTAAGGAGTTCCCGCGGGAATTGAAAAATCACGGGCATCATCTAGTTTTGAATAAATATGTTTTGAGTTTGAATATATCTAGGTCGCGACCCGGGGAATATATATATGATAAAATTTTGAAAGCTCAGAACGCACGGGCTTATAAAATCGTTAAAAGACCTAGTAAAAGCGGTACCTAGTAAAGAGCGGTAGTAAAACAGCTGTCTCGATTCATCATAGTGGAATGTTTAAAGGTATGAACCACGTACTTACGGCAATTTTCCGGCGCATTTTAGTGTGATAAATCGGGAGCTCCGTGGCGTAGTGTTGAGCGTTGTTGTCTTAACGTGCGGAGGTCCCGGGTTCGATCGCCGGCAAGGTCACTTTGGGAATTTATAATTTTGAATTTTCCCTAGTCTGGCCTGGGGGGAGGCTTCGGCCGTGGCTAGTTACCACCCTACCGGCAAAGACGTGCGCCAAGCGATTTAGGTACGATGCCATGAAGAAACCGAAAAGTGGTTTGGGTTAACAGGTTAGACCGCTACCATCTTAGACTGCATCGTCACTTACCATCAGGTGAGATCGCAGTCAAGGGCTAGCTTGTTACTACAATAAAAAAAAAACATCAGGTGAGTTCGCAGTCAAGAGCTAAATTGTAGTGGATAAATAAAATGTGCTTTAAATAGTGTTTATTTTTCCAAATATAGGCATTATTCTCGATAGAAGAAGATTGGATCCGCACAGTGATAAATGGCGTGGAACAGAGCGATGCAGCAGCGGTGACCGCGGGTTCCAAATAACAATGAATCACGGATCTTTCTCGTTAACATCCACGTCGCGGCAGTTCATCCGCGGATCAACGTGAAGGATTTATTGCGGGTGTGTTGCAATGGATTGTTAGGATAGCGAAGAAAATTACTCATAGATTATCCATGTAAGTCTTCTTTCAACAAACCTTGTCCTTTGACTAAAGGTTGCCAGTAACATATAAGATACTAGCTGATTCTCACGACATTGTTAGCGTGGATTTAGGTTATTTGGTTCCAGCGGGAACTCTTTAATTTTCCGGAATAAAAAGTAGCTTATCTGTTATTTTAGACTATATTCTATCGCTATGCCAAATTTCATCCAGATCGGATCAGCCATTCTGGCGTGATTGAGTAACAAACATCCATCCAACATAGCATAGTATAGTATAGTATAGTATAGTATAGTATAGTATAGTATAGTATAGTATAGTATAGTATAGTATAGTATAGTATAGTATAGTATAGTATAGTATAGTATAGTATAGTATAGAGGTATAGATTGCTAGAGGAGCGATAAGACCGCATTTTGACGCATAAACAAGTGCGTTGTGACTTGTGAGCAATCTGTGCTCATCCAATCTTGCGTGTGTAATAAATTATTTTCTTCTTTCTCTTGGGGTCAAATTATCGTTCACCCTTACTTTTTTTCATTACTTAATTAGTTTATTTTAGAGCATTAAAAATTCTTGTCTATACTAATAGAAAGATTTAATTAATAGCCTCTTTAAAACCTTCCACGCAATTTATTTTGTTCATAGATTTAGGATTGGTCTCTGCTGCGTAGCGGAGACCAATCTTTAATCTATGATTTTGTTAAAACTATCCTAATAGGTATAAGTAAACCATTCTCTTATTGTGGAAAAAGTGATGTGTTACATGTGATGATTGATTTATCTCTCGGGAAATGCATACATTTCATACGAACCATACGCCTTTATTTTCGTCATCTTGGTGCGGAACTCTTATAATGTGCTCGCGACGACCGCTATCTTTTAGATTTATCGTAATGCCTCTTCCAGCTTCGTATGGCTTTTAGACGAAAAGAGCTTTTTAAAAATTACATGAATTGCTTTGGTTTACTGTATAAAGTATGTGAACAGCATAACATATTGTCTAGTAATACTCGTACCTACTGTGCAGTGTACAGGTATAATGTTCAGAAAATTCTTTATTTCTATAGAATAATAGCTTATGCCCGCGACTTCGTTTGCGTGTTTGTTTGTTTATTGGTTTGTCCTTTAATCACGCCGCAATAGAGTAACGAATCGACGTGATTTATTGCATAGGTATAGTTGAGCACCTGGAGAGTGACATAGGCTTATCTTCAGGAGAATCGAATCGAAAATTAAGGAGTACCCGTGGGTATTAAATAAACTTATACCACGCGGACGAAGTCGCTGGCATCAGCTTGTTATTTGCAGTATTATTACAACCTTAAATTCTAAATGTCCAACAAACGCATTTTGTTGGACATAAAATATAACAATAGGTTATTATAAACGTTAGGTTCTTGAGTAGACAACACAACGAATCGACATAAAGAACAATTTCTACAATGTAAGGCAAACAGTTTCCGTCAGCAAGACAATCGAGAGACGATATGATTCAGTGAGTTAGAAAATATTTCTTCATTCTTACATTTTCCGCCTGAATACCTGACTCAACAAGACAAGGGCCTGATCAAATAGTGATCATTTCTGTTTTGATCTATAACAATAAAGCTGTGCAGATTGTAGATCTTACCTAGGTACCTACTTCATTCTAATATTATTTTGTGACTATGGATGGACGGATTTTTTCCTAAACTATAGCCATGGCAAAAAATCACGTCGATCCGTTGCTCTATTGCGGCGTGATTGAAGAAGAAACCAACAAACAAACACACTTTCGCATTTATAATATTATTATGATCTTGTAAATCAACTTAAACTTAACGCGAACGAAGTCGCGGCCGTCCGCTAGTTTTTTCAAGGTTATTCATTAAAGTTTCTGTTATTTTTAAAGTTAATGGTTTGGGATTGCGCGGAGCAATTTGCAACAATATTAGCGTATTGGATAGAAGCAGGTGTTGCTTTGCGGAAGTCCATGACAATGCAAAAACTAGAAGTTTAATTCGCTATAATCCGCCACAGAAGGTAAATCTATGTGGTAGTTTTTTCAATATTAGCGTAGTTGTCGTGACAGCATTGACAGTCTGAGCACGTTGGAGCATTTCATCCCTGGAATCACTTCGCCGCCATGCTTCCGCCCGCCCCCCGGACAGTGACGAATTATTGCGCTTCTTTGCATTGAGTTACATAGACCATAGAGTTGCAAACATTATCACGCGGTAACCTAATTAATACTAAGACCACGAAGTATTTTTAAATGGGCAATGGGCATCTTTATCTTTTTAACTCTTGTTAGGAGAGATTACCATATACCGTATCTTTAGCGTATACCGTAACTCAGTTACGGTATACGCTAAAGATACCGATATTATTAGGTAGGTAGAGTACTTAGGTAACAACTCTTATGGCAAATGTATGGTAAAATACGCGACTAATCATTCATACTAATCATTTCTTAGAAGTAAGACGCAAGGTTCATTGCAAAGAAGACGCAAGGTTCATTGCAAAGGCAGACTCTGTGTCTTTCCGAACTGTATAATCGACTGTGTGTGATGTGATGTAAGTTGACCCCAAATATCGGTCGTCTGCGCAGGTACATTGAACTACAGAGCCGAGCGGAGCATGCGCGGGGAGCGAGCGGAATGGGCTCGTGACGCACCTCATACCGCACTTTGTTTGGCACCCGAAATGTGTTTCTGCGCAGAGTTCAACTTATGCCGCGGCTATTATACCTGCATTGCATACTAGCAGTACACTTCTCAGGCACAAAAAAGATTGAATTATTATAAATCTAAGTACTGCTGTAAACGAGTAAGTTTGAGGATGTCTTGAGAACATTCCACCTCTATTACTAGTAAGTATATGGCACCTCTTTGCCTTAATGTAACGGATTTTGTTTTATGATGCGTAAGTTAGCGCATATATTGTCAGCATACGCGAATGTTATCTCGACGCTGAAGCATTTATTGCCAAGCCTATTGTTTTAAAGTAGCTATAGATAACTATGTGTTGTGTTTATGTGCCGTGATGAAGTTTAAAATATAGTGGCAGCTTATCCGATGTTACAAAATGATAGGTACATTATGCAAGTGTTATGAATCGCAAAGAATAAGTCTGCCACGGGATTCATACATTTCGCTTGTAAAAATACTTGCAATAAGTTCTTCATGTTGCTCCGAGGCATTGAACTATATTGTACTAGCGCATAACTCAGTGCTCCGACATTGAACTATATTGTACCAGTGTTCCGAGGTTCAATTTAATATGAAATGAAGGTTTAATAAAGGAAAATGCCATTTCTTTGAGATTTTTTAAATTCTTTTTACCTAGATATACCTACCTAGCAGTTAATCAGACATACCTATAGGTATTCTCTTAGTAGATATTCTTGGCGTGCATTAGTTGCCTGAGAATTATCTGCAGATAAGAGAACCTAATCTTCTACTTGAAAGCCTCTTTTTTTTTAATGTACTACAAGCTAGCCCTTGACTGCGATCTCACCTGATGGTAAGTGATGATGCAGTCTAGATGGTAGCGGGCTAACCTATTAGGGGCATGGCAGTTATAATTAAACGGAACCGTACCGGAACGCTTTAATCGCTTGGCGGCACGTCTTTGCCGGTAGGGTGGTAACTAGCCACGGCCGAAGCCTCCCACCAGGCCAGACCAGGGAAAATTCAGAAATTATAAATTCCTAAATTGACCCTGCCGGGGATCGAACCCGGGACCTCCGCACGTGAAGGCAACAGTGCTACACACTGCGCCACGGAGGTCGTCAAATCAAAAGACTAATTTTGTCTTGTAAGCGTTATGAGATTATATGAAATCTTATTATAGGTACGCAGAAACTGTAAAGCTTTAGAAGTACTAAATCAAACATTTGAATTTATAACTTCAATTGGGTAATTTGAACACAATCAGCAAAACTCAAAAAACTGTTGCGTCGTTAATAGGTTTCTGTTGCTCGTTAAATGTTTCGCTGGAAAAGTTTTCTCAATGACCCGACAGTAAACTTTCCGAAGGCTTAGTATGAGTTTGCAAATCGAGACAAAGCTAAAAGATTTAGAATTTCGAAGCATTGTAACGTTAAAGTAAAGTGGATCTAACTACCTGCTTGTTTATAGGTAGGTATACTACTGCCAGGGATCTGGGTGGAAACTTTGCGAATAAAAATCGGTAGGTAGAGCTGAAGGCCCGATTTAAATAAAAGGAGCTTTTAGGCCAAGTTTACTCTGATGTTATAATTTTAAGAGTTTCGAAATCGATTAACGATACTGAGATGTATAAACCATACTAAGAGCACTGATCCATCTGGGGAGATCCCGATACGGGCGCTTACCCCGTAAAAACTATTCGAAGGAAATTATAGCCGTAGCCCGTAGGTATTGTCCCGTAAAGTGGGCAGTAAGTCTTTATTATCCGTATACCATTAAAGTCACGTAAATTAAGGCTATAATATTGTACGTGTTAGGAAGTAATATAGGCTAGGAAATATAATTTTTTTTTATCCACTACAAGCTAGCCCTTGACTGCGATCTCACCTGATGGTAAATGATGATGCAGTCTAAGATGGTAGCGGGCTAACCTGTTAGGGGCATGGTAGTTATATTAAACCCATACCCCTTCGGTTTCTACACGGCATCGTACCGGAACGCTAAATCGCTTGGCGGCACGTCTTTGCCTGTAGGGTGGTAACTAGCCACGGCCGAATCCTCCCACCACGCCAGACCAGGGAAAATTCAGAAATTATAAATTTCTAAATTGACCCTGCCGGGGATCGAACCCGGGACCTCCGCACGTTAAGGCAACAGCGCTACACACTGCGCCACGGAGGTCGTCAAACCTAATATCTTTAAGTATGTATTAAGAATTTTGCCTTTATTTTAACGCAGAGTACTACTAATTCAAGTTGATTGTTATTGTTTGCCCAATGGAGTCTAAGTTCTTTGGAATCGATTTCAAATTACCAATTTAACGCATTTTCTTCTGAGATGAAAATTATGTGCATTTTTTTATTCATAAAAGATCGCTTTTTGTTGGCCGGTTACCCCAACTCCAAGTTAAGCTTTGGTGTAGTTTTTTAAAATTCAAAAGCAAATATTATAGCAAGAAATGACAAATATAAAGAGAAGTTCATCTAAAGTTTTGATTGTATTACCTACGGGTATTTCGCGTTGTGAACTTGTTAATCTTTCGACTCAGGTTTGTGTTATCCGTTGTATTAACGGTAATAAGCTGCGAAAATTGCTGATTTATTTTCAAACTTATCCCGCTTTTGAAAAATTGTTTAGCAAAGCAAGATGAGTTTAAAAATGACTAATTACCTTTATTCAGAGTTTCCTCGTTAAAATCTGTCTGCCGATCAGTATGTGATAGTAGTTTTATTTAGAAACTATAAATTAACTAATTAGTATTATTTATTTGAAATTTGTTACCTTTAAACGAGTATGCCCCGATTGTGTAAGGAAATCGTAATCGTAATCGTTTGTCAAACGTAATAATTCGACCTTTAAGGAGTTTATCGATGCCTGCCCGACTAAAAGCATGTATGAACTAATAGGTACGTTTTGAGGAGCTGTCAAATGATTACGATTTGCTTAGACAATCATGTAAGGATTGCCGATTAAATCGTTAAAGTTCGGCTTCAAAGTAAAATAAACCATAATAGCATTGAATTAGAGCTCAATTTCGTGTACCCATTCTTATACGTTTAGATGTACGATACCCTAGCCTAAGCCGAACTGTAACGATTTGATCGGCAATCCTTACATGATTGCACCTCAGATCAGCGATTATCGTCGTATCAGTCAGCGCTTCGCCCGTCGGGGTTGAACGAACAGGCTCATGAATAAGGACCCCGGTCGGGCTCAAACCTAGTCGAGCATATTCCGACAAAACACGTGAGTTAACAACCGGTTACATAATTTTTGTTTATAAAGACTTTTGGTTATAAGTTTTATACTTAATGAAAAGTTACTAAGAAAAAAGCTTTTGGTTATAAGTTTCCCCTAATACTTAATGAAAAGTTACTAAGAAAAAAGTTACCTACGTAACTACCTATCTGCACCATTCAGTGGGACTCTATTTCTTTTTATATCTGTGCTTCATACATAATTTTAAAGATAATCCCAGAAAGGACTAAACTTTTCAACTGGGGCGTACTGCAAAAACAAAATATTAGAATTATCATTTAACTTGAACTATAATATTAGTCATTTCATAATAAATTCGAGGATGATTGCGAGATTGAATTTTAATGCTTCACTAGATATAATATGATCTTTAGTCTGCATGAGACGGAATGTGCTTTACCTAGGATTGGTAGATATCTGCTCGAGTTTAATTAATTTGGATTTGATGAGGGATTAAGTTGGCTCGGTTCCTGACGGAGCGAGACTTCGCTTTGGCTGTTTCCATCAGTTGCGGTTGCGAGCGGATTTACCTTGCGTATAACGTCACTAGATTAGTTATCCACTGTTTTGGTGATCATTTTATTGTTTACACGTAAACCGTTATATCTGTCCAATGATTTATTTTACTTTTGACATAAGCACGCCTATGAAGTTTCATTATTATTGACAGGGAACCATCCGATGGAACCATCGACATGTTCAGCAAAAATAAATATCAATGTGTCAAATCGATTGTAACTTCTTCTTATAGAAACATGATTGTTATCAAACATCGAATCAGTAACACATAAGAACATCATTGGCTCGAGCTGCCAAAAGTAAAATAAATGATTGCCCAGAAATAATTGTTTACACGTTTGATGTGCAGTGACATCACATCCGTCAAGGTTTAAAGTCTATAAAGCCTATGTTTCATGAACGAACTAATATTTTGATGATTCGATTCGTATCGATTTAACTACCTATCAACGCCAAGCCCCAACCCTGGGAATACGAAAGCCGAATTTTGCAAGTTCCTTTTATATATGTCTAGGCTAACAAATAGAAATAAGATCGGATTTTTCAAAATTCTTAAGAGAGCGAAGGCGGTCGTCTAAAATTTTAAAATTGAAAATTCACTAGAAGTTCAAACAGTTGTCAGAAAGGGTTAACATAAGTGTACCTGTACTGCTCTAAACCAGATAAACCCTTTAAAATCTGCAAAATAACGTAATATTTTAATCATGCACTTAACTCTCTCATTTAGGTACCTACCTACACTTATAAATAATATCATTCAATCCATCGGTGAAGCGGGTTTAACAATATGCTTTATTCTTTTCAGCTTTCACAGTTGGAATTCGGAACTTCTCAATGAAATAAAATATGAGATAACTTTCAATACGTACACGGCGAGGCGCGTAGTGAAGTGATTTCAGAGGCGGAAAATGCCCACGACGTGCTCCGAATGCTGACGACGACACGCCAAACACATTAATATTGCTGCGAAAACGTGACTGTCACTGTGACGTGTTAAAATTATGGTGGCATTAATTAAGATAATTTACATAAAATTAAGGTATCCTATTTATTTGCGCGGTTGTACCTCTACGCGGTATACGATAGTCGGTACCGCCGGTCTGCGGTACGCCGGTACCGAAAACTCAATTTATCCATTTTTATCTTATAAGCACGGAGCTAGCTTGCATCCTAGTTTTCTAAGACACTTGATACTTTAATTATTCCAAGACACTTGACCACTACAGTTCCACAAACTTATCAGACCCGGTGGACAAAATTGGAACAAATTTTTGTGCCTGTATAGTTGTTGTTTTTTTTTTATATATACCCTAGCGACGCTGACAGCGGGTCAAATAACTTATATGACTATAAGATTTTTTTGTAAATATAAACTATTATCTACACGTAAATAAAAGCTGAAAAAAACACTGCAAAATAAATAAAATATCATCGTCCAATCGAAATGTGGTAAATTGAAGTTGTATATAATTCATCAGAACTGGCCTATAAAAGTAACAATTTCCAAATAATATATGATCGTATATTTTATTCACAGCGTGCAAAAGAGCATAATAATATTTTGAATATGCTAAATAGAGCGCAATAATGAAATTCAATCGTTTTTGATATCGCGCCAATCTCACACAATTATGCAAATAGTGAAAACTGAAAACTGGAAATATCATAATGTACAGCTGAATTGTCCGACTTCGCTTGGATGAAATTTTGAAATACTTTGTTTTTTTTTTGGGTTTGGGTATACATAGAAAAACTAGTCGGTTTGAGGTTAAGCTCTTTTTATCCATACTAATTCCGTGTGTGCAAGATACTGTACCTAATAATATAAATGCGAAAGTGTGCCTGTCTCTATGCTACCTTTGCACGGCCTATTGATTTAACCAATTTTAAACGAAATTTGGTATAGAAATGACTTTAATTCCAAAGTCGCCGTCGGATATATTTTATATTATTTTATATCGGAAAATCAGAGTTCATTAAAAACCTAATCCACATGGCCACATGTGGGCATCATTCAGTAAATCATATAGTAATAGTATGTAGACAGATAAAAATATACAGTATGTGATTACTATAGATGATATTGTTTTCACCCTCAGTTTCTAGGTGACCTCATTACTGTAACAGTCCCTGTCGCTATCACTAATTAATAGCTAGGACTAAGTCTAGGGTAGAATATTAAACAAGCCCTTGGAAAAAAATACGCCGAAAATTCCGTTTATTCCCACTAGTTCTGTTGATCAGTTTCTACTTCCTATTAGAAAGCATTGAGTCAGATCAGAGACGGAGATATCATGCATCAGCTGTAAAAAAATCCTATTATAGACATATTTTTTAGGTATGACCATGGGTATAACAATAGACTTATAATATTTACTATATGACGTCATATAATAGGTATAGGTTATGTCATGGCATCCCAATTAAGCAAGATGTACACACATTTCGATACGTGAAAACATCCCCGTAATTCAGATTTGATTTTAAATTCAAATATGATTCTTCTAGTTTCATTAACTTCACGCAAAATATATTTTTTTTAAATCATAAATTCATGTCTACATTATATTAAAAAGTTTTGCGTAATCTACGGCGCGGTGTAGAACTGCTACGGTACCGCAGTCATGTTAGAATATGCCTGACGACTGCGAGCATATTCTTCACAAAGGACACCAATTCATATAATATAAGAGAAGTTTACCATTTAAAAAAAAATTAATATGGAAATTAAAATAAAATAAAACAAAAATGTGAAAGAATCATTAAAATATCTCAACAAATGACAAAGTTATGGAACTTTAAAGTTGCGCTTGCAAGACGGGAGACGTGACGTCATAATTCCCTATCAACAGACTTTATAAAGCCGAATAAAAGAAATAAATGGACTTAACGTGACTTAATTGAATTAAAAGCACTTAATTTGTGTGTGAAGATAATTTTGAAGTATTAAATCTCGGCTAGGTATTAAAACTTACTCATAAAATTTCTCACTCGAGTAAGATACAGCAATCGGTGTACATTAAATAATTAAACTTTTAAATCGTCATTTCTCAGTCATTTATTGATGGATTGTAAAAAAAACCACTGATTATTAGTTTTAATCTATATTTTACTTCCGTTGTGTTAAATATGCCTCGTTATACTGCCTCGTTGGTCTAGTGGTTAACATGTTTGACTGCGGCTGACGAGGTCCCGGGTTCGAGTCCCGGGTCGGGCCATATTAAGTATTGGGTTTTTCTGACTAGAAATTCCCAGTACTAGCCCGGAGTTAGGAAGTTGGCGGTGTTTCACCCCCGTGCCTCGGAGAGCACGTTAAGCTGTCGGTCCCGGTTATTATCACTATCATGATAATAGTCGTTAAAGCCCGCCAACCCGCATTGGAGCAGCGTGGTGGGTCTAAGCTCTAATTCCCGCTCTCCTATGAGAGTGGAGGCCTGTGCCCAGCAGTGGGACGTTAATGGGCTGTAGTGGTGGTGGTGGTGGTGTTAAATATGATATTCACAACATCATGAAACTTCTCTATTATGGATAGTTGTACGATCACATTTATACTACGCTTTTTCCTTTATTTTGAGCTTTAATATTGCTGAGCTAGCTGAAACCCTTAGTACTCAAAATATTAATGAAGACATTAAAAAATTATCAAAATACTAAATTAGATATGTCAGATTTTCCACAAGTTGCCTAACTAATGGAGGAACTTATAATTCAATTGCTGGGTCCAAACTAAGACGAGCGTAATTAAATTAATGAGAAAACTTCATTTTAATTCAAGGGTTCCTGTCTAAATCTAAGCTTATTTGTTAGCGGTCGAGTGCCTCCCAACTAGGGATACCATATTGTTAGTAATATACATAGGACACAAAATTCATCACTGAGCACCTAGTTTTAAACCCACCTACCTACTACCTAGTGTCAAATTCTGATTGCATTTTTTTTTCTAACACTGGAAACGTGACTATAAATATTAATTTAAAATAAAATGGACAACGTTTAAATTTCCATATTTATAATTCTACCAGGTTCTTCCGAAAGTAAGTAATCGAGAGAAAATTAGCCATAGGTTTTAAAAAAGCAGGCATTTAATTATTGAAAGTAAAAAAATAACGTCGATCCGTTGTGGACTCATAATATTGTACTACGCTTGATGAGTAGAATAAACTATTTTGATGAAACAAACTGAGATAGATTTTTGATTAAGTACCTAACTTACTTTGCACCTGTGTCCCGAACCAGTGCGTGGTTCGAGTGTATTCATTTGAATATTTTACTCCATCCATTATAAATGCGAAAGTGTGTTTATCTGTCGGTCTGTCTGCTCTTTCGCAGCCCATCTGTTCAACCGAGTTTGATGAAATTTAGTACAGGGATAGGTTGTATCCCGGAGAAGGACATAGGCTTTTTATCCCGGAAAAATTAGTAGTTTCCGTTGGAATCGAAAAATCATAGTCGAAGTCGCCGTTATCATCTAGTTCTGTATTGCTGTATTAAGTAGAAAAAACCGGCCAAGTGCGAGTCGAACTTGCGCACCGAGGGTTCCGTATACACACTCGTAGGTATATAAGTAAAAGTTATGGTATTTTAATTGCATTATTAAGTTTAAAATTATTAAAAATATTTTTATTATTAAGTATATGATGCAACTAAAAATTTATGCTTTTCGCAATTTTTCCTTTATCTGTGCTATAAGATGTTTCGTACCAAATTTCATGATTCTGAGTTCACGGGAAGTACCCTGTAAGTTTTGATTCCCTTGCGAGTGTCGAAAATTTGCAGCATAAACGGCTGTATCTTTCGATTGCGTTGGCTTAGAAGTTTAATTTTTTCACAGCTCCAAGGGACAGTAGACCTGAGTATTTGATATGAATTTCAGCTTCTGCTTGATACCTCAATGCGTTCCTGAGAAGAAGGGTCTTGACAGACAGACGGACGGACAACAAAGTGATCCTTTATGGGTTCCATTTTTTCCTATTGAGGTACGGAACCCTAAAAAACTATTATATTTTATGTTTTTTTTATCCACTACAAGCTAGCCCTTGACTGCGATCTCACCTGATGTTAAGTGATGATGCAGTCTAAGATGGTGAGTCAGTGAGTTAGAAATAAAATAAATATATATATCGAATTAAACAGTATTTGATCCAATTCATTATACGAGAATGTGTATCTTAGGTACACAGTAATAAACATATATACATATAAACATTATATGTACCTACGCCATTCAATATTCCTGAGGGAAATATAGTTCATAATGCAATCGAGATGCATTGCCGACAACCGGTTGTTGTTATTTGCACGATGTTATATAAACATACAATTTTATTCATAGGTATTCGTACGTGTATTCCATTTTGCACACATGTTATCTCAAACTCGCCTACTAATTAACAACATAAACTAAACATGCTGTGCTTCTATAAAGTAAGGCTAACAAAAATCCGCGGGCGCATTTTTATATGGGGCTGCACAGACTAGCGCGACATGAAAAAACGAGTTTCCCATACGATTTTTCTGCTCCCTGACCTAAAATATAATTTTCGCTCATGAGAACGCTGTGGCCCGGATCATTTACTCAACCAGGCTCACTCTAGAAACCTAGCAGGCCACATAAAGGTACAAAGGGACAAATAAAAAAAAAACCGGGCAAGTGCGAGTCGGATTACCTTTGTTAATGAACCGCAAGACTAACTTTGTTTGTAGAGGTTTATTGTTAATATCAAAAAAAACTATGCTAGTTAGAGCATTGGCTATAGTTTTCCTGTAAAATATACGTAAACTCCTATTGACCATAATTATTTCAAATTTTTCGATTGGTAAACTCCGGAGATAAGAGGGGGAGAACGGTATTTTTTCAGACATTTTCCCCGATAAATCAAAAACTATCATAACTAAAAATAATTAAAAATCTGTTTTAGAATGTACAAAGTAAACCCTTTCATATGATACCCCTCACAGTACAGTTATCTCACTTTTAAATTTCAACCCTCCGATTTTCCCCCCTTTTTAAATAAGAACAAAAATAATTTCCAATTTTTTTTAATTCCAGTGTCTTTGGGCCACTAATATACACAACTATTCCATATTTCATGTCGATAGCTTCGGTAGTTACTGAAATAATCGAGTGTGACGGACGGACAGACGGACAGACAGACGGAGAAAGTCGCACCCATAAGGGTTCCATTTTACCATTTTGGTACGGAACCCTAAAAAACGATAAATTAATGTTTACTTACTAAGTTTTTTTCGTCTTTGCCGGTAACTAGCCACGGCCGCAGCCTCCCACCAGGCCGACCAGAGAAAATTCAGAAATTATAAATTCCCAAATTGACTCTGCCGGGGATCGAACCCGGGACCTCCGCACTTTAAGACAACAGCGCTCAACACTGCGCCACGGAGGTCGTCGGAGTATTTAATACAGTAGTATTAGAAAACACAGTACAGTAGGATATGAAGGTAAGTTTCCTCAACATAATGTCGATGTTACCCATCGTAACCTATCATTATTATCCTACAGATCTATGTCTATGATACTACTGTATTTTTTTAAATTCCTTCTTGACGATAGGTACGGAGAAAAATTAAGTTGGTACTTATTGCATTTTGCCGCGAAATCATAGATTTTTTAGTTGTGATTATTAAAATTCAAATGGATGTTTATTGGATGATAATTTAATACATTTCAAAATTCGATGCACAATACAAGGTGAAGTACAAGATGAAGGCAGGTAAAGTGAATGTGACTTTTTATTTGTTAATATCATCAAGTGAAAATAAAGATCTTACTCCTAATATGAAAATGTAACAGGAAGGCAAATAAATAATTAAAAATCGTTATTTATTTTATTTTCTCGCAATCGAAGTGAAAAGTAGAGTGACGGGACTAAAAGCCATTCTACTCGATTCTATAGCATACCTCGCTATGCTCGGTAAGCTAAACATGTCGTATGAAACGGCTCATTTTAGTCCCTTGATGAACAATCTACTATAATATGCCCACAATTTCACTGCATAAATATCTATCTACACCTGAAATAATTTATGTTCGTAAATGCACTATGCCAGTAGGTACATAGTTAATTAAGTCGCTTGTCCTCAACAACACAGCTCTCGTGGCTTTATACTTTAAGCTCTTAAACACAAACTACAAACTTCACTGCATTATATCCTCTCGTAGAGCTTTTCTGAGCTATCTTCAAATTTAATTAAAAGGTTTTATGAACCTCAGCTACGTAATAAATTTCATCATTGCAGTAATTGGGTACCTAGCCGACTTCATTATTTTTATTGTGAAGTTGTAATAGATTAAAGAATACTCGAGACTGCGTCAGCTGAAGAGTAAATTGAAAAATACTAGAATAGACCGAGCTATTTTTGTGGTGCTGAATATCTTACTATCTTACTAATATTATAAATGCGAAAGTTTGGATGAATGTATGGATGATGTCAATCACGCCCCAACGGCTGGCTGAAATTTGGCACAGAGATAGATTAGGTCTGGAATAACACATAGGCTACTTTTTATCCCGAAAAACAAAGGAGTTCCCGCGAGAACCAAAAACCTCAATCCATGCGGACGTAGTCGCGAGCATCAGCTAGTAATAAATAAATACATAAACTTTTGGCCAAAAACTAACTGATACGCGTAATGTAAATTCTTGAGGCCGGTCTCAATTTAGACACAGAGTAGTTAAAGGTAACGATAAATGTTGTCTCGAATATACTCTTAGGTATTCTTTAACAGGTGATGCCACTGTGGACAGGTCTGGTTGTGAGGTACTTCACGTCTTGTAATCGCCGGCCGGCTTTACGGTAGGAATTACTTAGTGTACATCTTTCAACTTTAGCATTACTGTTTGTAGGCAGAAGCTTACAATGGCTGTCGGAAACGCGGCTGCCCCACTTAGGTACCATTGAGCGTCTCGACTAATTAATCACCTATCAATCTCGCTTTAGTTAGGTATATCAGTTACTTGTTAACACTCGTTAGCTGTCAGAGCTAGCAAAGTAAGATCGCGCGATTAGTTTTCAGAAAATTAATGAATGGGATAGCAGCTGCTCCATTATTTTTAACACAGTCGAATCCTTGGAACGAGTTCAACGTAGAAAAGACGTTTCTAATCAATCATTCTGTCAGAATCAATTAACTTGAAACCATTCGCCTTTTCTTAATGGACTTAATGGACTTTAGGCTATTGTAGGCAGGTTTCCTTTTTTATAAACTAACAGTAAGTAGTAAAATAAAATATTATCTTCTTTATTCAAAAATGAAGAAGATTATTCGGTCTGACTCGGTCAGTCAGACAGAATAATCTTCATTACCGAATTTGGTCATCTGGTGAATGATTTAGGGCCAGGACTAATAACACTAAGTCAGTGAACAAAGTTTCAGCTTTCGTTTATACAAAACTAGTGATATCTATAGATGCATTGCTCTTGAGAAACCGTTTGAAGAACGGTTAAAAATAAATAAAATTCTAACTTGGACTAATTTGAATAAAGAACTATGTCGGCAGTAATTGACTTTATTCAATTGTTTAACCACCGCAATATCAAATACGCTGTCACAGTTCTGACAAACCATCCTCAAAACCAACATGCGGTAAACATTATATTGTGGATAAATACGGATGTCGTGCTGGCAGGCTCTTCCTACATAAACATTTTATATTATTTGTGTACTGCGGCGAGCTCTCTCGTCTGCACAAAAACACTTTTGAGACTGAGGTTTGATTTCAAATTCAAATTTTATGATTTAGGTGCCTCGTTTGCATATCAAAACAATTTTGTATTTTGAATACACTTAGCGGAATCGTAATATCTACATATTTGACTGTTGGTCGTAGGTTTGAAATAATCGACAAAATGACTGAGTAAATTTTTTCAAAAGGGAAAATTATTTGTTTTTAATTAGGTCTATTTACATGTTATTTTATAAAATTTTATGATCTATGACCACCTAGTTTTTATGTTATACTAGGAAATGCCCGCGATTCCATCCGCGTGGATGAGAGTTCTTGAAATCATTGTGGGAACTCTTTGATTTTAGGGGATAAAACGTAGCCTGGTGTCCTTCCCCGAGATGCAACATATGTTGCAACTTATCTGTATTAGATTTTGTTAAAATAGGTTGAACAGATGAGCTCTGAAAACGTAGCAGACAGACAGACAGACACATTTTCGCATTTATAATACCTATAACTACAACGGATGTATGAAAATTATGGATAATAATATAGAAAATCTCTGGCCACATTTTTTTTGTTGGAATACGATGGTATTGTTTGACAACGATGCGCCTTTGTCGACGGCAAGTCGACGGAGTCAAGTTGGCATTATTCCAGGCTTTAGAGGAAAGGTGGCATCACTCTTTATTCGCGATTTATTTACCGTGACAGGAACCAACGATCCATTCACACGTACCTACGCGATTTTATTCTGGTGTGTCACTATTATTTTTACTATTTAATACTAGCTGTCTCGCATACACAACATATAAACATATACGCATACATACATACATACAAACGGCATCTATCTACCTAAATATTATTTTATACACTAAAAATGTGGATGTAGGTATTATGTATAACACGTATTAGGTTATACTATAAACTTTCCTCGTGAAATGTTTTGAGTACTTAATGGCAGAGTGAACGAGTACCTAATGGTGACAATTGATTTTTAAAATTGTAAGGTTTTGAGCGAATACATCGACACGTAGGTATATAGTATGGGTGAATAATGTAAGGACGAGCAGGTAAATGAACGTTTATTTTTATTTTGTTTATTATAAGTAATCAACAGCGTTGCAAACTAATATTAACAATAATTAAATAATAATAAGGTCATAAACGATTACAGAATAAAAATATGAAGAATATTTTAACAGAGTAGATAATAGGTAGTGCAGTAATAAGTAGAACATTATGATAAATATATACATATTTATAAGTGTGTGTGTGTATGTGTGTGTGTGTGTGTTTGTGTTGCTAACATTCGCTTATTTGAGCCCAATATAGCTAACTAAATAAAACAATTTTGATATCGCTTGTACAGTTTATATTCTAATACATTTCAGATATGCTTTATGGCAGTCGTATTCATTCCCTTTAATGCGCATCCTTAATGTTTGTCATAAAATTTTACGGGGAATCTTCCGTAAGCTTTGATAGAGAGCCAGGTATCTACCTATAGAAATAATATGTCGAGAGGTTAATTTACCAGTCACTCACTCATGGTGTACAAAGAACTTAAAGGTTTAACAAAAACGTTACGTTCTTGTTAGGAGCAAGAAGAAAAAATATAAGTATTGCGGATTGCCGCGAAATCTCTAGATTTTTTTTTGTAAATAATACTATGATTTGGATGTTTAAATAATCCATTTCGATGCTGTAATACAAATTGAGATGAACGCGTAGTAGTTCAGTCATTTGGTGCTCAAAAAGGGGCTTAGGTACTACACCACAAAAAAAAACGCGCCACTTACTCTACCACATGGTGGTGTGGAAATGAGTTATTTGGCCAAAACGCGTGTTGGATCGACTTTGCGGCGGCGATTCTACATAAAAAACGTTACTACATAAATTGTAGGATTTTTTCTCTAGTTTAATTTATTACATAACTACATATTTTCATCTTAAAATGAGTCCGTAAGGAGTTATTGTCAAAAAACTGTTTTTGGGTGCTATTTTTCCAATATGGCGGCGCGAGCGGCAAATATACGAGGTGGCAAACTGAAAATTCAGAAAGAGTACGTCGAAATCTATAAAATCACCAATTTTCAAAACTCCCAGAAAACTTTCCAGGTAAAACTACCAAATGACTGGACTATAGGGAAACGTGATTTTTTATTTATTAATGCAATCAAGTGAAAAATGATGATCTTACTCGTTGAGCATCGTCTGTTTTTTTTTGTAAACAGCATTCAAAATACAAATTCGCGATAGATGGATGTGCGCGTCCTTAGCTTTCTATGGATTGGATATCTCCAAATAATTACTTAGATATTTTTTTCCTTGGTCAATCAGATATCGTAAGTAGATTATTATTAGAGAAAACAACAATAACGAAAACTACAAATAATATAGGGATGGGAAATAAAATTATCTTTGGGCCGACCATAAAGAAAATCTCATGGGTTATTTTCTTTCTCGGTTGCATAAACATATTCAATATTATTTATTTTAAGCGAACCCTGTCTATTTATGTCATCTTTCTACCTCTATGTTATGAAAATGGAAATGACTTGGGAAATAAGGATTCAGTAGTAACCATTTCGAGGTAAAACGTTTTTTTTTGTTATTTTGTTGATTAGAAGTAAACCATGACTGACAGTACTTTTATCATAGACTTGTTGATGCCCGCGACTTGGTCCGCTTGTATGAAGGTTTTGATTCCCGCTGGAACTTTTTAATTTTCTGGTGTAAAAAGTAGCCTAGTAGTAGTTCCCCGAGATTTCTCTCTGTACCCGTCAAAATCAGATGAACAGATGGGCCGTGAAAGAGTTGCGGGCAGTCGGACACTTACGCATTTATACTTTTACTAGCTTATGCCCGCGACTTCGTCCGCGTGGTTTGAGTTTTTTTGGTTTCCGCGGAAACTCTTTCATTTTCCTGGATAAAAAGTAGCCTATTGTGTTACTCCAGAACCAGATTATAATCTATCTCTCTGCCAAATTTTGTGCTGATCCGTTCAACTGTTCAGGCGTGATTGAGTAACAAATATCCATCCATCCAGCCATCCATCCACACATCCATCCAAACTTTTCGCATTTATAATAATAATATATTAGTATAGAAGTATGTATAGATTTAGTATGGACGACTTTTATTAGTATTTCATGGTAAAACTTAAATGATTGGATCTAGAAACATTTCAGTTTTTGTTAAAACACGCCTCACTAGTTTTTAATTTTAAATGTTAATCGACGTAGAGTCTGTTGATGTGTGTCTGATGTTCACCATTATTATTAAATTTTATGAACGAAATGTTACCCTTACGAAATAAAGACTCAGCTGCTGATTTTTATATTAAATCGCGCCACAGAGGGGGAAAACAGGTTTATATTTGAGAAATTCATCAAAAGTTTTGATTGTAATATTGCACACTTTGTCTTGAGAGCTCGTTAATCTTTCAACTTCAGCTTACATTGTACTCATTGTTCAACTGTTATATACTTAATGTTACATTTTATATTATTAAGCATAAAATATATATAATTTTAAATGTAAGTACTTACATCAGTTCAATTAGAAGATATTTTCCTGCTTGTTGTTTTTTTTTTTAACCACTACAAGCTAGCCCTTGACTGCGATCTCACCTGATGGTAAGTGATGATGCAGTCTAAGATGGTAGCGGGCTAACCTGTTAGGGGCATGGCAGTTATATTATTTTTTAATTTATAAACTACCAAGTGGAGGCGAAAACGGAAGCCGGAACGGAAGGGCATTCTATATTATAGCAGTTCGTATTTGAAACGAGGAAGCACATCGCTTCGTATTCACTAGACAAGACATGGCGTAATTATTTTCGCCGAACCGTATTTTTCAAAGTTTGTCGCACATCGTCTCGTCCGAAGCTAATAATATTATGGTTGACGGTCCATTTGCACTGTTGCAGTAAAGATGGACGAGCAGACGTCGTATCCAGTAGTACTAACTTAAATCAAGATTGGTCAAACGGATTCGGAGCCTATTTAGTCAATCGTAATATTATATAGTTTTATCACAGTTTTAATTAAAAAATCCATACTATTATAATATTACAAATGCGAAAGTGTGTCTGTCTGTCTTTCTGCTACGCTTTCACGGCCCAACCGTTCAACCAACTTCGATGAAATTTGATACAGGGATAGGTTGTATCCCAGGGAAGGGCTACTTTTTATCCCGGAAAACCAAGGAGTTCCCGCGGGAATTGAAAACTCTTAATCCACGCGGACGAAGTCGCGGGCATCATCTAGTATTAGAATAATATGTAAGCTTTAACCAAATTACAGTGATTGTTATTAATTGTAATAGAAGCGTGACAATTTATCACTGTCTACGGGAAGCAAGTGGGGCACCGAAGTGATTTCAATCGTAATGCCTACAACGTGCTCTGACTTCCGATACCGTCACGTCAACAACATTAATATTGTCATGAATTAGACGTGTCAAAATTATGATCAGCCATGTATGAGCTATAGTAAGTTACCTCTTTAATTTTTTATGGGAATTCAGAAATAAACTTTATGCACCGTTGCGGTGGAAGCTAGCAAGCTCCAAAACCACAAGAATTGATCGCGTACTGAAAATGCAAATAACGTGCAGTAGGACCTACACTAGGTTCTGACTTAATTCAGCGTAATGAAAAACTAGAAGTTTAAGTCGCTATAATCCGCCACAGAAGGTAAGGTCAGGTGGTAATAGAGCGGACGGGGCGGCGCTATAGTTTGAGTCATGCTAAAAAGGTATAAACGCCAGATTATGCGACCAAAATCGTCACTTTACAATCGTGCATTGTAGAGTCAACATCTCCTGAAGATGCTCCGGTATCGGAACAAGGTCAAGATACGCACTGTACCACACAGATTTAACTTCTGTAGCGGATTATAGCGAATTAAACTTCTAGTTAAAACAAAATAATTTGATAATATATATAATAAAATAACTCATCTCTCCATTTTTTCTTCTTATAAAGTCCTTTTTTTGTCTTGTATTCCTGAATAAAGACTTCTTTCTTTCTTTCTAGTTTTTCATTTTCATGGACTTCCGTAGAGTAATGCCTGCTTCTATCCAATATTAATTCAGCGTCTTTTACCAGCTATACTGTCAGCTGTTTTGTCATAGTCACTGCTATGACTGAAGTTCAGTTTCTCTGGGATACCCTACCGTCCAGTGAATAATCTGGGGCCTTATTACGTAATATTTATGTGGTTTAACCATTACAATGACCACTGATTAGTGAACACTCTTCCGTTACTGGTCAAACTCGATTATCGCAGCAAGAATACCAGAAAAGCATCCAATTACCACAATAGTTGAGACTGTAAGTAATTAATTGATGCAATACATAATAGGGCTACCCAAACCGGTTAGGGGCATGGCAGTTATATTAAATCCATACCCCTATTCGGTTTCTACACGTCATCGTACCGGAACGCTAAATCGCTTGGCGGCATATCTTTGCCAGCAGAGTGGTTACTAGCCACGGCTGAAGCCTCCCACCAGGCCAGCAGCCTGATTCTGTAACTCAGTGGCTATCAAAGAGTGAAAGCCACTGACATATATTCTTTATCCATTGAAGGTTTGCTATGAAAACTTAATTTTTATTTCATAGCAAACCTTCAATGGATAAAGAATATATGTCAGTGGCTTTCACTCTTTGATAGCCACTGAGTTACAGAATCAGTCTGCAGACCAGGGAAAATTCAGAAATTATAAATTCCCAAATTGACCCTCTTTTTGGATCGAACACAGGACCTCCGCACTTTAAGACAACAGCGCTCAACACTGCGCCACGAAGGTCGTCAAAAATCATGTTATCATGACAATTATAGGTAATTTTTTGCTTAACCAGACATGACTGTGGGAAATTACTGATTCAGAATCCATCATCTAATGATCCTATAAATACCACCTTGATGTGACGTTAGCGGTGCGAATTATTTTGTTTTAAGTAGCGGCAATCTTTGGGAACGTGCCGTGAAATAACTCAATCGTAATTCCGAGAACTTACTCGTAGGCTCCTTTGTTATTCCTGCCGGGGTATTTGTGTTCATAGCGACAATGCCTAAAGGAGCCTTGGCTTCTTCGATATACTTACGTGATTCAGAAATAACTCGTTTTCTTTAGAAACAAGACAAGACTCAGCCTCCGAGTGTTATGGGGCATCTTTTAAGATGCCCGCGACTTCGTCCGCTTATCGTGAACAAGATGATGCCTGCGACATTGTCCGCGTAGATTAACGTTTTATGATTCCCGCGGGAACTCTTTAATTTTCTGGGAGCAAAAGTAGCCCAAGTGATGCAACCTATCTCTGGTACCTTAAATATCGTCAAAATCGGTTGAAAATATGGGCCGGAAAAGCGTATAAGCAGACATACAGTCGGACTCACTTTCGTATTTATAATATTCGATATTATAGAACAAAAATACGAACCTACTTACTACTAATTTCATTTAATTCAAACCAAAAATATCTTTAATAAGAATATTAATCGAATCAGCCGATATTATACGTATAGGCTGCCATGTTATAAGCCTTAGGCTAAGTTTATACTACGTAGGTAGGTACTTACATAGAGGAGGTAAGTACGGTCTGATTGGGGCCGTGGTCGGTTTCAGTTTAATTAATTTGGATTTGATGAGGGATTAAGTTGGTGCCACTCGTGACCTCTAACGGCAGATGTTCTGTCTGTATATATACTTTGTTTTGATTCAATCTAATAAATTAATGCATTAGAAACAAATCTTCAAACGATATTTACAGGTAATGCGAAAGATAAGCTAACAGCCAAAGTAAATATTAAAGTATACCTAGGTAATACTTAAATAGTTAACTAGATGATTACCTGCGACTTTATTTTCGTAAGTTCCTCGATTCCCGCGGGAACTCCTCAATTTTCTGGGTAGTAGCGCATGTCATTCCCCGGGACGTAAACTCATTGAAAAATCTTATTACCTACCATGTAAAGGACTACTTAAACGACAAGGAAGCCTGGCAATAATTTGCTCTAATGTCTCTGATAGTACCTTAGTAAGAATATTTGTGAGATGGTGATAATAAAAAAAAAAACCCCGGCTGAGTTTGTTGTGGGCTCTTCTCAGACCAGGGCGCGTTTGGAACCCTCGTAGCTTTAGTTTTAAGATACCGTTACCCATTATCACCATCATGCTCTTTAAGTACTTAAGTAATTTTTAGACGAAAATAAGTGTACCTACAGTGTACCTATATTTAATAAATAAATGACTATGACTATGACTAATAAGTATGGATTTTTTCACACTATTACTTTTCAATTAGAGCTAATAATATAAGCACTTAGGTGGTTTGAGTTAAGTTTTCCTCGTCACAAGTCACGATATCACGATATCACGATATTGATGTCGATAACGCGGCATCAGCAATCGAGGCACGTTGCTGGCGTTCCGGAACCACTTCCCAGTTCCCACATCGCCGACCCATACATAGTACATACCCTTACCCTTACGTCCCGTACTCACTAGACAGTGACTTATTGCCTTGCTTTTTTAACATTAATCTTATAATACGGGAGGGAACACTGCATTTTTAGTAGTAAGTCCATGAATGAAGTCCTAAATCCTAACGTCCTAAATAACTAATGTTAGGATTGTTTTTAGTAGACTTATCGAAGTTAGTGTTAGTATACCTGTACTATTAACTTTTCTGTGGGTAAGGTGTAACAGTAGTGCATACTGTAATATATCCCGCACAGACTGCTAATTTCTCTGTTGGCCGCTGTAGCTGAAATTCGGTCGGAAAGGCACTATGGTAGCTAGAAAGTGCATATGCCCTCTAAATATATGGCCAGGACCCTCTCCTAGTACAGTTGATGTCCAGGAAAGTCGTGAAGGGAATAAGATTAAAACGAAATGGCTCAAAGCGGACACACAAGGGACGTAAAAAGATTGTCTGGCGGGTAAAAAGTTTGAGTAATAAACTTTCATATAGATAGAGCTGCACACGATAGCGCGATAAGACAAAGCGTCCTTCCCTTTCAGCGAGACGTTATAATTTGGAATATGGCACATTTTGAGCGAAGACACGAGATCATAGTGAACCAGTAATGGGGTGAAGTAATGATGACGAGTTGGTACATAGGCGGACTTTCATGTCACAATCATGTGCGGGGAACTGTTAAAAGTTTTGTTTCACATGGTTACGCACTGTACCGCATAGATTCGCCTCCTGTAGCGGATTATAGCGAATTAAACTTCTGGTTATTTCATTACTAATCTTTGACTGAATTTATTTAAATCATGTTGGCTTGGTTGACTAATTTGAGCAAAGGAGAAATTTTAATCTCTTTAGGAATAGCATGGCGATGCGTCACTGTCAGTACGAAGAGGGAGGATGCGATTCCGGGGCGGAAAAGTGATTTCAGAAAAGGTATGCCCGTATAACGTGACTCGATTGCGGATGCTGCAGTCAACGCCAGTATTTTCTTGTTGGTTTTATTTAAATAAAATCTATCAAATCTATCCATCCGAGTAGAGCCGGGCCGGCTTAGCATGTACTTACTCCGTGTAGGTAAGTGTGAGTGTCGAAATTAATGCGTGCGTGTGTGTCCGTATATTAGTTACCTATGCAATCCCTTATCATCCGATTGAGTTGAAACTTGGTAAAGTCGTTTTCGGCCCTTGTGTCAAGGTTTCTGACATACTGAACCTGAATCATTTGTCAATTCAAAAGCACTTAGTTGTAAAAGTATTTAAATAAAAATATTTGAATGTTGATTTTGTTTTGAAGATATCATCAACGTAACGGTGACGTGCGAGTTTGCTTAACAAAAGAGACATTACAACGTATTGTGGCCAATTCGGTATAACACAATCTCTAAACTAAACTAAAATGACAGCTTTAAATCTAGTTCTGTCCCTTTCCGCAGGGAGTATTATGAAAGGGTTAGCAATATTTTTAATGCTGTCATTTTAGTTTAGTTTTGAGATTGTGCACTACAAAATCAGCCCCATTATAGCTAGTATTAGGTTTAAAGGTAGATATTATGTGGGCCCGCATACTCGGAAATCCATAACTGTCTTTTCTTAAGTCTCCAAGATAAAGGGATGATGTCGACCGACAACGAGTGATGGCCGAAGGAGGCGTGGCCATCAATCAATCTGCCAAGATCAATTAATTTCAAGTTACATAGGCCACACCACACACCAATGAATTCCATTTATTGAATTGTCACCTAAAAGAACTGATCGGAATTTGATTCATAAATTACTATCATCTTATCTAAGCGCCTGTGGATTTTAGACGTCAATCCTAGGACGATATCACCAAATTATTATTAAAATTGAGGCCCACTTGCAGAAGGCCGCTAAATGTATTCAATTTAAATTTTGTATAGCATCTTTCCGTTTCATGTTAACCCCGGAAAAATAAATAAAAAAAAGTGACAACATCACAAAATTTAACTTAATAAATGTAGGCAGTGTTGTGCAAGCGGGCCTAAATGACAAGATTAGTTTGGCAATTATATAGACTAATCAATATACACTTACTTACATAAAGGCTTGTGGTAAATACGAGCGTCGGTGGCAGGCGGCACCTCCTTAGATAAATATTCGGCATAACTTATGAACACAGCGGTCCTACCTCGGCGACAGAAAAAACATCTCCGAAATTAAACTTCGATTTTAAAGTCTAATCTGGCGAATAAGCCGAAAAAGCTGAAAGTGACTTAAAAATTCAAAACTAAACGTTTTATTTAAAAACATAACCAGTAGCATACCTAGGTATTTGCCCGCGACCTCGCCTGTGTGGAATTAGCACTAAATTCGGGAACTACTTGATCTTGGAAGTCACTTATAAAACCTGTGACACCCATTTTTGGTTTTTTCGCAATAAAATTATCTCAGATTCCTCCTTGCAATTTACTCCTACTAGTCTGCAGTAATTTCCCGTAAAAATTTGTTTAGTGGTCAGGACAGAACGACGCGCTACGGTCAAAAATATTAACTGAATAAATAAGCTTAAAGGGCAGATTTCATTTCGTTATAACCGACAGACACTTCAGTTTTGTTTATCTACGTATTAGTGTTAAAGCAAACAAACCAGTTGATATTTTCAGTAAGTATATTACGCTTCTCTGCCCTCCAATACATTCACGCGGTTTGCGAATACAAATGTGTCTGGTTGATAACGATGCGCCAACGGAGTCAAGTTGGCGTAATCCCAGACTAGGTGGAGAGGTAAGGTAACATGCCTCTCTACTCAAGTTATATTTACCGCGATATATTATAACCTACACAAAACAATGTACCTGTTCATGCATATTTTTTTAATAAGGATATTTTTTTAAATTAATGGAGTGGCATTTTTTATTAAATGTAGATTAATAATAAATCGTAAAAGCCCACAAAAATGTATACTAATCATATTTAATCAAGGGTAACATGCCAATAAAATTTATGTCTGTTGAAGAATTTTCTTACCATAGATTTGTAACGTAGGTACGCCTTCCTACAGTCATTTTGTAGTTTTACCTGGAAAGTTTCTCGGGAGTTTTGAAAATTGGCGTATTTTATAGATTTTGACGTGCTCTTTCCGAATTTTCACTTTGCCACCTCGTATTTTTGCCGCCCGCGCCGCCATATTGGAAAATGGCGCCCAAAACAGTTTTTTATTTTAAGATGAAAATATGTAGTTATGTAATAAATTAAACTAGAGAAGATTTCCTACACTATATGTAATAAGGTTTTGTTTTGTAGGATCAATAGTTCAAACCAAAACCTAAATTCACCTTCTACAGTACAAATAAATTTGTTTTACAAGAATAAAAATATAGCATCACTAGATTTAGCTATGTCAATCTAATTTAGTTTAAAGATCTTGTAAAACACCCACAATACCTAGGTACAAATTTATTTGAACTGTGGAACCCACCTAATCCTCTTTTAGAGCACCAAATGACTGGGTCATTACGTAAATATACATGTTAGTTATGCCTACAAACTAAGTTTATCTAATTTCTATGATACCTATTATACACCATATAAACCAGTAGAGCGAGGTTTGTTTTGCTTACTAATCTCCAAAATTCCAGTGTATGCATATCTCGGCTGGCTGCGATGCCAACTGGACCAGTGCAATTGTAACGAAAGTGTAAACCTCTAGTAACTCAACCATTGCTATTGACTTACTCGTAGTTCCAATAACAAGAATCTATGCTATTGCACTAACTCGGACAAAACACAATCCACCTCAATAATGTTTTGGCAGACCATAGATCTACTTTAAAGATATTTAAGGTAAAAAATGTTATATAGCTATTTTTGATAGAGGAAAAGCGGGATCTGCGCCATTTTCTAGACTAAACAAGTACGATTCAAACATTGATGTAGAATTTTAGTACCTATGATTCAAACTTCTAAACACTAATGCTGAGATATATAGAGCGTACATTGAGTAGGCTCAGACTTTACTCAGAGTTAAAACGAGATGGACTTAAGTGAGCAGCATAAATCTGTCTTGTTTTAACCATGTCTTTGTCTGAGCAAAGTCAAAGTTCGCTCTATAGATCTCACACTAAGGGTCTCAACTCTCACCACATCTATCGACACGGAACCGGTTTTAGTCAGCCAGAAAAATCATTATATGTACGTGGTATTAAAAGTGATAAAGACGTCACCTGCCCCCGCCGACGCGACACGCGAGATGGCTACCGACGCGGAAACGGCGTTTTTTGTCCTTCAACGGGTGGAAACGCGGCAAAACGTCGACAGAAGCGACGCGACGCGATACGACGCTATAGAAAATGACAAACTTGTATACGCGACAATGTAGGCCATGTGAAGGGTCAGATACTGTTTGATACTCTCGCGTCGCATCGAACCTATTGAGTCGCGGCTAGTACTAGTTATTATTCTGTAGTCGCGGTATCGTGTTTGACGCTCACGTAAGACAACGGTACGCTTACTCTGAGTTTTTAAATTGCAAATACGATTGATCGACGTGAGAGCTCACCCACGCCAAGTGTAAGCGAACGTTAAAGTAAAAGGAACCTTAACTGCATTGGTTTAGCGCTTTTTATCATTTCGTGTATTTATTCACAGCCACTTCACTGCAAACGCTGAATTTTTGACTTTAAAGGGAGAGCCCATTTTACTTTAACGTTCCCTTACACTTTTGACGATCTCCGTGGCGCAGTGTGTAGCGCTGTTGCCTTAACTTGCGGAGGTCCTGGGTTCGATCCCTGGCAGGGTCAATTTGGGAATTATATTAATAATTATAATTTCTGAATTTTCCCTGGTCTGGCCTGGTGCGAGGCTTCGGCCGTGGCTAGTTACCACCCTATCGGCAAAGACGTGCCGCCAAGCGATTCAGCGTTCCAGTACGATGCCGCGTAGAAACCGAAGGGGTATGGGTTTAATATAACTGCCATGCCCCTAACAGGTTAGCCCGCTACCATCTTAGACTGCATCATTACTTACCATCAGGTGAGATCGCAGTCAAGGGCTAGCTTGTAGTAGAATTAAAAAAAAAACACTTGGCGTGGTGAGCTCTCACGTCGATCAATCGTATTTACAATGTAAAAACTCAGAGTAAGGCCCCGGGTCACTCTTAATACCGTATTTATAAAGCTGACATAAAGCTTATCTGACCAGGCTTATGCCGGTTCCGCGTCGATAGGTTTCGTGAGACCCTAAAGTGCCTTGAGTCCATTTCGCGGGATATTACCAAGCTGCTATAATAAAAGCTACTATTCGCTGCAAAGTCATAGGTATGCCAAAAAATACAAATCGTATTTATTTATTAATTACTCGATGATTCCCGAGACTTCGTCGAACTCTTTAATTTTCCGGGATAAAAAGCCTATGTCCTTCCCCGGGATACAATCTACCCCTGTACCAAATTTCATCAAAATCGGTTGAGCAGATGGGCCGCAAAAGCGTAGCAGACAGACAGACAGACAGACGGACGGACAGACAGACAGACCGACACACTTTCGCATTTATAATATTAGTATGGATACAAGTTAATGTTATAACACAAACGCTGAGACTTTAGACACTACGGTGGTAGGGGTAGCTCGATGATCTGTCGAGAAAAGAGGACTTTAATTAATTTAGAATTTAATAGCTGTAGCCCCGACTTAGACGGAAATACTTGTAATTATTTAAACGGTGTGTTTTTGCAGCTTTCGGTAAAACTTTTCGAAGGTTGTTCAACGCTGGAGCGACATTTCGGCATGCTACAAAATAGAAGCATTAAATTAGTGGCTTTATGCAGCATTCGGTGAAGTAAATCGAATTTTATACAGAGACGTGTGGTAGAATTTTCTATAACGGTAAGACAGTAGGTATGTCGACGAAATTCATATAGCATGCGGTCCCATAGGATGGCTGAAAGTCGCAATGTGTTGCTCTGGAAAACATTGCGACGAAATTGCCTCAGCATGCGAAAATATTTGCATGCTGAAGTGTCAGTAAAATATGCAGGGCCTCTTTAATTTTAAGAACTTCGTTAACTATCCATATTTAGCAAATAAATTTAATTTAATTTAATTTCATTTTATTTAATTTCATTTCATTTCAATTGATTTGATTTGATTTCATTTCATTTCATTGGGCCATAATGTGAAAAAACCTTAAGCTATCTACAAATTTGCCTGGTGGGAGGCTTCGGGCGTGGCTAGTTACCACCCTACCGGCAAAGACGTGCCGCCAAGTGATTTAGCGTTCCGGTACGATGCCGTGTAGAAACCGAAGGGGTGTGGGTTTAATATAACTGCCATGCCCCTAACAGGTTAGCCCGCTACCATCTTACACTGCATCATCACTTACCATCAGGTGAGATCGCAGTCAAGGGCTAGCTTGTAGTGGATTAAAAAAAAATACTTACCAGGGAAGGCTCGGCTAATAAATATAGTGCCATTTCATTTAACACTAATAAATATCCGGGCATGGAACTGGTGCTAGTCAAATCCACTCTTATTTTACAAAATTATATTCTTTGAATCGAGCTTTTTTGTCAACTTATGTGACAAAAACAAATAAAAAAGGTGAAGGCGAGAACGCCAAAATAATTCAAGCAAGTGTACCTTACAAAACGTAATTCGCCAAGATTACTTTAAGCAAGTTGCGTAAGTAATGAGGCAACTTGTGACACGGGTCCAGGCCGGGCGCCTGAATCGACATAATTAAATTAATGAGAAAACTTCACTTCAATTTAGGGCTTCTATCTCATCTCCGGCTTATTTGCCAGCGGTCAAATGAATCGGCTTGTTGATTGGGCCTAGTTTTGTTGAATTTTTTATTTTGTCTATTTCATTTATTGACTAGTTTTTGCGCGCAACACAACTTGTCGCCATAAGTGCAGGTGGAACTGAAATCATTCTAGATGAGAGACGTACAGTTGTAGGTATCCACGACAGACCATTAACGTGCCACTGCTGGGCACAAGCCACCACTCTCAAAGGAGAGAGGAAATTAGAGCTTAGAAACGCTGCTCTAATGTGGGTTGGCGGGCTTTGACAACCATTATCATGTTAGTGATAATAACCGGGACCGACGGCTTTACGTGCTCGCCGAGGCACGTGAGTGAAACACCGCCAACTTCCTAGCTCCGGACTAGTACTGAGAATTTCTAGACAGATAAACCCGACACTTAATTATGGCCCGACCCGGAACTCGAACCCGGGACCTCGTCAGCCGCAGTCGAATATGCTAACTAGACCAACGAGACAGTTGTAGGTATGATTTGGAAAATTTGATAAGCCCTTTATTTTCAAATTTTCCAAATCATACCTACAAACCCGGAACTCGAACCCGGGACCTCGTCAGCCGCAGTCGAATATGCTAACTAGACCAACGAGACAGTTGTAGGTATGATTTGGAAAATTTGATAAGCCCTTTATTTTCAAATTTTCCAAATCATACCTACAAGTACCTATAAGTAGGTACTAGCCCGGAGCTAGGAAGTTGGCGGTGTTTCACCCCCGAGCCCCGGAGAGCACGTTAGCCGTCGGTCCCGGTTATTATCACTAACATGATAATAGCCGTTAAAGCCCGCCAACCCGCATTGGAGCAGCGTGGTGGGTCTAAGCTCTAATTCCCTCTCTCCTATGAGAGTGGAGGCCTGTGCCCAGCTGTGGGACGTTAATAGTATGTAGTGGATACCTACAACTATACGTCTCTCATCTCGACAGTTTAGAGATGGGATTTTTTAAATTATTCAATTATGCGTTACAGTAAAACCTGGCCGCAGAAGGATATCGTGGCTTACAAACATAATTTACACCAGTGGTTTGCGAAGAGCACGTGAGATCCACTTATCCAAATAGGTTAAATTTAAATAACAGGTCACATTTAAAAATAAATGCTACTTTTGTTTACTAGATGTTTTATATTCAGATAGGTGTGTATATTTTGCTTTTCTTGCGCCAGTCGCTTTAATCGCCTTGGGGAAATATAGTTTATAATGTTGCCGCGACAGCAGACGCTCTGCCGGCAATCTGTCGCTGTTGTAGAATAGAATAAATCTTTGTTCGCTTCAAGATACGACAGTAAAAGAAGACAATTACTTTTATACGAATGTTGAAGTTTATTTTATACCCCTTTTATTGTGCCTAGGATCTACTGGGGCACCTTATCTGAAACTTTAAATTGAAATCCAAAATTTCCTTTTTTTTGTAGGTACCTAGTTCTGCGAGATAAAAATAGACCACTCGTTGCGTGGTCCAATAAGTGCATTTTAATTTCTGTGGTACCATCAAGTGTCCTTTCCCGGGACGTAACCTATCTCTGTACCAAATTTCACCAAAATCGGTTGAACAGATGGGTCTCAAAAGCGTAACAGACAGACGGACACACTTTTGCATCCATGCTAATATTAGAAATGCGAAATTGTGTCTCTTTGTCTGTCGGTCTACTACGCTTTAACGGCCCATGTTTTCAGCCGATTTTGAAGAAATTTGATGAGGATGAATCTAAAAATGTTTATCCACGCGGACCAAGTCGCCGGCATCTAGTTTATAATATACCATACCTTTGGATGTATCAAATAACTTCTGTATTGTAAGATTAGTAATACGACACTATGTTTACTCGGTAACACAATCGAGCGAGGCGATTCCGGCTTCCTATTCGGGAAGGCATCGAGGTGGAACATTCGAAAATCAAGTAACATTTTCTAGCTCAGTGAATCATTTTCCCCAATATAATAGCCTCCGAGGGTCACACGTTTGCTTTACGCTGTAAATATCCCTCTTTGGATAATTAGGCCGAGTTGATTTAACGCTATTTATTTTGAAACCCTTTTTAAAGATGCTCTCATTTGCCCCGTCCAGATCTGTTTTTGAAACTAATCCTTTGCATGATTTTTCGAATCATTGTTTCCGTCATAAATGAATTGAAATGAATCGCACTTACTTGGTTGTATTTTTAAAAGATAAACTCTTAGGAAAGGATCCTATGACCCCCGGATTTGGTTCAATCCCGTTTACCATTGAGTTGTTACCGAACGAACAAAGTGTGGGCGCTACGAACGAAGTCTGTAAAAGTAATAATATGAATATAAACGAAGTGACAGTGTTTAGTCTTGGATGAAACAAACACTGTTTAGTGGAACTCGTATACACAATTGAGCAGAGACGTCCTTTCCCATTCATGCAGGCAGTGACGTGTAAAATACAAAAATCAAGTGACATTTTCTAACCCAGTGAATCATTCCTCTCGCTAAAGTCTTTCGTTCGAGGGTCGAAATGTTTGCAATACGCCGTAAAGATTTCTTTTTAGATAAATTCGTCGTGTTGATTCGACACTATTTACATTGGAATCCTTTTAAGGTGCCTTTGAAGTCCTGTTTATTTTTTTTCTTTAGAAACGTAGCATTTTGCTGATAAAACACACAGTATGTAAGGGTAAGGTTTTCTTTTTGCTCTCTCTCTGTGTCAAATTCTTCATTGCTGACAAGCTTCTTTTAATCACATAATGTTAGAGATTCTATAAAAAATTGAATTGTCTATCTGCTACATTTTCCCGATCCATCTGCTCAACCTATTATGAAAAAAGTTACAAAAAAGGTTACAACTAGGAAAGGACATGGGATAAGACGTATCTTATCCCGGAAAATCCAGATCCCACGGGAATTTTTAAAACCTTAATTGACGTGACTGAAGTGGTGGGCATTATCTAGCTAAAACTTAAATATCTCTAAAGAAAATGGAATACTTAGTATACCTACTATTAGCAACTGATATACATAGCATGACCCAATTTTGAAGCTTTATTACTTTTCAATAGGTAAGTACTTCAAAAAGCAATTCTCCCATACGAATACTTTCATCGAAATAAAGCGTTACCATGGCAATATGAATAGTTCGCATATGACCATAACGTTCCCATCAAGTTGTTATTGCCATTAAAACACTTATCTTCAAGATTCATGGCGGACGCCGGCAAAAATGAAGATCGTTAAAGAAATTGAATACCCTTTCCTTATTTCCCGTATCTTCATATCAGCGATATGTATGCAAAAGTGCTCGTCTCGATTCAATATTTTAAATTAAATTTCTACAGTGACAAACTTGTATTTTTACGCCAGGTATTTAATTTGGAAATACCGAATACGCCAGTTGCCCCTACCATTATATACCTTCTGAGTGGTGAAGCGAAAAGGAACCTGGATTGATCCAGACTGATTATTTTACATGGTAATGGAATGGTTAAATTCTTTTCTTATAATTTTTTAGCATCCCAAGTTAGGCGTTTCTTTAATCTACACTCAAAATTCGGAATTTAATTTACACGCAATAAATCAAAAAGGTTGTCTGGTGGAGACCTTCTTGGCATAAGTATAGTTCGCGCACGACACATACATTTGCATACTCTGCGTTCAACTCGCGCGCGAACTGTACCTATGTATATAGGTACTTTTTTCTGTGTTGTGTGCAATAGTACGAATAGATTAAATCTACTGATTTTACATGGGTTATTGCATGTGCGTAAGAAAGATGTGACGGTATATTCACTGTGCCCCGTCAGCCAATGTCGCCAACTCTCCCCTACGTGGTTTTAAATTTAGCATACTTTAAATAAAACATTTATCTATCTATCTATAATTTTTTTGTCCCTTTTCGTTTGACCACTCTCTTATCCATAAACAATATAATATCTTCTAAATGACGTTTATCGGTCTATTACATACGACTTCGCACTACGGTCATCCGATTGTATTGAGACTGTGCGTTTATTGTCGACACTTGCGTGAAGGTTTCTGATGTAGTGGCATCACCGACATGCAAATTTCTTCGAAACGCATGCAAGTCACCTATAGCTAATGTGATATAAATTGGAATTGAAACAGTCGATGATTATAAATTTATTTATTCATTTAAATGGGGAACCAAATTTGCAGTCAAAGGCACGATTACGTAAATAAGATATCGCTCCACGATATTCGAAATGAACTCGTGTATTTCAGTTGGAAGGGTAATTTATTGCCAAAGATTTTTATTCAATCGTGATTCGTGCGGAAATATTCATAGTTCTTCAAATAATCATGCCTTTGATGAATGCCAAACTGTTTGTGTAAGATATGACCGATATTATTCTGAATAATGACTGTTAGTAGTTTATATCAGTGAGCATACATCTCTACGATCATCATAAAATGTTACGAGCTTGCCAATATTGCTTTGGTATTTATTTCGTATTGGTCGTAAAATGTTATTCTACCATTGATTCACAAAGTTGGTTAAAACAATAATTCCTAGTCAATCGACTATTACTTACATACCTTCCTACCTACAGATTGGTTTAGTTTGGTAGGTAGGCTGTATTGTTTGGAGTAACACTAGATAATCAAATTTTGATTCAATTACTGTTTTCTGACCTTGACCCACAAGCTTGTTTACTCGCTATTGATATTTTAAAAATTCAAGACCACTAATCTAAGTTTAAATAAATCTTATAATCTTTTTACCCTTCATGTACCACTAGCTGATGCCCGCGACTTCGCCCGCGTGGATTGAGGTTTATTATTACCCGCTAGATTTTTATTAGCTACTCTTTCGTTTTCCGGGATAAAATGTTGCCTATGTGTTATTCCAGACTATAATCTATCTGCCAAATTTCATCTAGATCCGTTTAGCCGTTCGTACGTTATTCAGTAACAAACATCCATCCATCCATACATCCATCCAAACTTTCGCAGTTATAATATTTATTTGATAAATAAATAAATAAATAATTTATTTCTGTTCATAATACAATTGAATTACATTGGGGCTGGAACCTCCTTTTAAGTATATTTGTACCTGTATCAGGAGATTCCGCTCTTCTATAACATACAGATTCATCAAAATTCTATTAAAACATATTTAAAATTGATAAAATTACTGACATTAATTGCACAAACATTTTTTTTTTCTGTCTGTCTGTGTGTGTGTGTGTGTGTGTGTGTGTGTGTGTGTGTGTGTGTGTGTGTGTGTGTGTGTGTGTGTGTTTTGTTTGTATACATGCGTGTGCGGGTGTGTGTACTTGTTTGCGAGTGTGCATAGTGTGTGTTTTTAAATATTTATAATAACCTTTAAATTAATTTAGATAAGTTTTCCAAAAGTGCCTCTGTTTCTTCATATGTTTTAGATTTTAACCATTCAGTCAAAGATTTCTTTATGTCGCGCTGTTTAGTGGGGTAGATATTAAGCAATTTGTTAATCTTATTGTAGAGGTGTACAGATCTTTTTGTGTACTGATTACGAGAAAATGAAGTTTTTGATGCGGATACCTTTAAGACGTTAAGCTTTCTTCTTCTGCGTAAGATGGTAGCTTCAAATTTTATCGATTTATGGACTTTTAGAATCATTTGCAGTATATATACAACTGTCTCACAGTTAAAAGTTGACTAGATGAGTACAGCTTTTGAGTTGGGAATCTACATATATGGTTTATAAAACATGACCTTTAGCAAAGATCGTTGTGCTCTTTCTATATCAATGAACCTTGTTTTTGCTGCACCACCCCAGACAGGGATGCAGTAGCCTAGTACTGACTGAGCCAAAGCAATGTAAATTTTCTTTAGTAGGTATCTTTTTTCTATTTTAAGTATATGTGCAAAAAAGAGTTTATTTATCTATCTATAACTCTGAATGGTCTTATAAGCGCTGAAATCTACACTTCGCAACGGTGAAAATATTTACAAGTACGCGAGTAATTGCTACTGGAGTACTTAAAAGCTTTCCTTTCCAACCTATTCAGGACTCTGTTATGGCGAATATGGACTCCCACATGAATGTGTAATTATAATTACCCCAGGGATTTAGCCGTTTTCTTGTAGAACCTTTCTTGCATATCTTTCATAAGGGACGACTCTTCTAAGATTCCGTCATAATGAATTCCGTAACATTTAACTGGGATGTTACGGAGTTTTATCGGAACCGAAGGTTGGAGTCAGAGTTTTTAATTTGGTTTGTCGGAGTCGGAGTTGAAGTCGGACGTGGTGGCGAAGAGAGATGTGTTAAAACTTTAAGTGAAACACCGCTATAAACAAAACATCCATATTGCTTAAAAATAAGTGAAAGAGTAATCGAATGTTTTCACGATCAGCTTAAGTCGTGAAACGGTGACATGCTGATTGTATTATTTAAACACAGATTAATAGATACTTAATTTTGTTTAAAAACACGCTTTTGCAGCATCCGTATCCATACTAATATTATAAATGCGAAAGTGTGTCTGTCTGTCTATCTGTCTGTCTGCTACGCTTTCACGGCTCATCTATTCAACCGATTTTGATGAAATTTGGTACATCGGTTATCGGTAGGTTACATTCCGGGGAAGGACATATGCGACTTTTTAACCCGGAAAATTAAGGAGTTCCCCCGGGAATCACAAAAACTTTATCCACGCGGACGAAGTCGCGAGTATCAGCTAGTTTATAATAAATACTAGCTGACGCCCGCGACTTTGTATACGCGTGGATCGAGGTTTTGTGGTTCCCGCGGGTACTCTTTAATTTTCGGGATAAAAAGTAGCATATGTGTTATTCCAGACTATAATCTATCTCTGTGCCAAATTTCATCCAGATCCGTTCAGCCGTTGGGGCGTGATTGAGTAACAAACATCCATCCATACATCCATACATCCAAACTTTCGCATTTATAATATTACTAGCGAATGCCCGCGACTTCGTACGCGTGGATCGAGGTTTTGTGGTTCCCGCGGGAACTCTTTAATTTTCCGGGATAAAAAGTAGCCTATGTGCTATTCCAGACTATAATCTATCTCTGTGCCAAATTTCATCCAGATCCGTTCAGCTGTTGGGGCGTGATTGAGTAACAAACATCCATCCATACATCCCGACATCCATACATCCAAACTTTCGCATTTATAATATTATATAGTAAGATATATATATATATATATATAATTTTAGTACGATGTTCAAATTAGGTATCTACATACCTAGATATTTTAATATTAAGCTGATTTATTCGAATTCGTAATCAGTGCTAACGTTGAGCCGGAAAGTAAATCCCGGGGGCCTAATAAAGAAATTAAACAAGAACGTGTAATTGCGACTCAAGAAGGGTATAACGTGAGCCCACACAAGTCCCGCTGGGGATATACCGTGTGCTGAACACTTAAAACATTTTACGAGCTCGTAGTATGAGTATTATGGTTGTTGTTGGTAACACTTTCCACCTTACATACATAGTTTGAAACAAGATTGAAGTTTCGCTTCCATAAAATACTTAAGCCAGTATATTCTTCTTCTTCTTCTTGCCCTTTTCCCACGCTATGTGGGGTCGGCACAACATGTTTTCTTCTTCCACTCACTTCTGTTATCCATCAACCTCTCATTCAACCCTTTGATACTCATATCCTTTTCACATAATCCATCCATAATTTCTTTGGTCTCCCTCTACTCTTTTTTCCTTCCACATGCATATCTATCATTCTTCTCGTAATATGCCTTTCTTCCCTCCGCATTACATGCCCATACCATGCTAATTGCTAACCTATTACTCCTCATCTTTCAGACTTCCCCTTATATATTCATTCCTAATCTTATCCATTCTAGTCACACCACACATCCATCTCAACATTCGCATTTCGGTCGCATGTACTTTTCTTTCATCCGTCCCTTTCACCGCCCAAAATTGTGAACCATATAATGCTACAGGTCTAACGACTGTCTTATATATTTTCCCTTTTAGTTTAAGGGGCATTCGTGGGTCGCATATAACACCTGAGACCTGTCGCCATTTCATCCATCCCGCATTCATTATTTTGTTCACATCTCGGTCAATATTGCCGTCGTTTTGAAAGAGCGAACCAAGGTACCGGAAGTCGGAACAGACCGGTAGGGATACACCATCTAAGGCAATTTCATAGAAACGGGAGGGGCCACCGAAGTCACAGAACAGTTCTGACTTCGTTCGGCTGATCCTCAGGCCAACACTCTCCAATCTCTCTTGCCATTTTCCCAGTCTGCTCTGGACCAGTTTATTAATACCTTTAATAATCTTAAGGGTATCTCCACCTACGAGGGTCGAATGAACTAGTTGTAACAAATATCGATGACGATTCGAATCTAATCTTGCCTATGCTGTCCCACGACTGGACAAAAGCCTCCTTCCGAATCTTCCATGTCTCTCTATTCTGTGCTTCTATGGGCCTCTGAACTTGAAATTTGAAATTGATGACGATTATGAAACAAATTTTACCCAAGTCGGTAACCGGATGGGTGACCAAATTCGATGGCCCATATTCGGTATTCTCGTGCCTCGGAGAGCACGTTATATCTTTGGTTCCACCTTTTATCAGGTAAACACTGATAATGATTTTATTATCAATAACCTAGGGCTAGCTTGTAGTAGATAAAAAAAAAACCCTAAGAGTTGAAGTACCTATCTCTGGAAGGTTTCCCCCCGTTAACAAAAAAAAGGTACCAAGTAAAATATATGAGAATTAATTTCAGTTGTGCGTCGACTTCGAATTTCCACCTGATTCAGAATTTAAATAACAATTCTAAAATTAGGTTATAATAAGGCAGTGTAACGGAGATCATTAATCATTGCCATCTGGAGCAAAGCTCCTTTTGCGTACGATAAGTCGACTCTCCTAGGCACGGCTAAAAATTGAATGTCGCTTGCGTAATTAATTTTCTTTTATGCCTGGGAACAGAGTTCGCTCAAAGCTGGATTCTTGACCCTATTAATAAAACTTTAATATCGCTAAAAATGCTATTACTTTCTTGTGAAAAACGAATACGAAAAATAGTCTCCAGCTGCTTGGCTGCAGTGAATTTTACTCAAAAACGAACTTTTACGAAAAGTCGATAAAAGTCTGGGAAAAATTATAATTAGAAATATATGGCACTGAAGAAGACTGTATATGAAATACCTTGGTTTCTGTCTCACAAAAGTTTGAGTCTCCTTAACGTGTTTCAAATATGAAATTTCCCTTATATAATTATTCCTTCATTTAATATATTATGGCGATGAAATTAATTTAATGATATAGGATTAATGCTGACTGACAACCTTCTTTGATCGGAGAGGCACCCGAAGAAGATATAAGAGAGAGATAGGATTAATAATTAAAATTAAAAAAGTCCATTTCATAGGTATACCAGTTTAATGGACGTGTTTTACCTCACAATAAAACACATATTAAACTACTTACCTGATTCAAAGCCTATATAAATATATTGAGATAGCATCTGCTTTTCCCTCTCTTTCTTTCACGTACTTGTGTGTCTATTGCCGTCTCCGTCGCGCAATCGTCCCGCTAGGCAGGGTGGGGGCCGGCGTTAGTTGTAGAAGCCCGCCACGATTTTGTCTCGTTGGCTCTTTTGACCAAGTGAAGCCAGGCAGAAATCGTCTTGTAGGCTTTGAATCAGGTAAGTAGTTTAATATGTGTTTTATTGTGAGGTAAAACACGTCCATTAAACTCCTGTACCGTGATTCAAAGCCTATATAAATATATTGAGATTTGTTTATTATCGCCTGGCGGGACGAGACGCCAATGTGATTGGAATTGTAAGGGCGAATTATAATGGAGTATGATTCGTCCGAAATAGTGAATAAAAACCCGATAGTAAAATACTATCTATAGGTCGTAAGTTAGTGCGAGTTTGAGACGGCTTCTGAAGAGGACTTTTATGAGTCAGTGACTAAAGAAAACGTTCTAGAATATATTTTATTAAATTAACCATCTGACCTGACCTCGGAATAACAGGACAAACACTATGCGATGGAAATGTAGTGTAAGTGTAATAACTAATAATGGTACATATCAATCGAATAATTACAACAATCAAGCAGCGATGTGATTAGAATATTCTATTACAATATAAAGGAACTGATAGGCCTTGTTTCATCGTACCCACATTTATCAGGGGATCGCTTTTTTAGTTTAATTGACCACCTTTGCAACGCCAAACTTCAAATATCATTTCGTGTGCTTTCGGCGGTGGTGTACCGGTCACTGCATCAATTAGACTTTTTTCAATATCCCAGATTGTATGAGGTGCTTCTAGAGCTCTGCATTTGATATCTGGACGCCAGTAAACTCTCTTCCATCGTGGAACCACTATTAAGAACATACCTGATGACCTGTTCAGGTCATCAAGCACTCGGGGGATTAGACATGGTGGAGGAAACAGCCACGCTAGGCGGTATACCCAGGTATGAGCGAAGGCATCGTGCGCTACTGCGTCTCTATCAGTCAGATCCCGCGAGCAATATCTCTCTACGACATGTGCTATCTTGGAAGCGAACAAGTCTATCATCGGAGTTCCCCACTTGGCAAAAATAACACTTGTTGCAGTTGGAAGAAGATGCCATTCCGGGGTCCTTGATAAACGTGATAAATGGTCAGCTTCGCTATTGTAAAGTCCAGGAATATGGTAAGGTATAATGTTAATTTTATATTGGTCCAGTAATGTGAAAATTTCATAAGTCAATTCCATGAGGCGATCAGACTTTGTACCGCCCTCGTGTCGCAAATAGGCAATAGCAGTCGTATTGTCCGATTTTAAAAGCATGGTTGAACCTGCTAATCGATCTTTGGTGATTACTAACACCTTTAAGACTGCTAACAGTTCTTTGATATTGCTATGAAAACCTCGTTCCTCTGGTGACCAAAACCCTGACAAGTCGTTGTCGTTGAGCCGAGCTCCCCAAGCTGTATCTGCCGCATCAGTAGTCAGGAACTGGGATGCGGGTTGTATGTGTATGTCCGATTTCTCGTGACAGTAGTGTGCCACCAGGTCAATTCTGATTGTGAAGCAGATGAAAGTGAGTAGAGTTTGTTCGTATCATGTCGCAGGAGTAAGTTGGCTTGTCTTTGTAAATGACGGAAGTTTAGCCTACCCCTCGGTACAACGAAGCTGGCAAAATTTAATAAGCCTATTACAGATTGTAATTCTGTTAAATTGGCTCTATTTGTCCGTACTAAAAAAGAAGTTTGCTCTTTGATTTTCAGGACCTTTGCGCGAGGTATAGATTTTTTATTTATCCGGGTATCCCAAACTATGCCGAGATATTCAAGAGACCGTTGTGGCTTTGTAATGGATTTTTCGAAATTGACCTGCCATCCCAGTTCGGTAAGTAAGTTGATAGCAACTTGAACTTGATGTTCTAATACTGCATAGTCTTGGTGAGCTAGTAAAAAGTCATCCAAATAGACTAAAGTTCTGATACCTTCCTGTCTTAAAAGATGTGCAATCCATGCGGTAACCGAGGCAAAAGCTGCTGGCGCAGAACTAAGTCCAAACGGTAGGCAAGTAATTTGTAAGAGTTTGCCTTGATATTTAATACGCAAGAACCGGCGATGAGATTTCTTTATAGGAAGGTGGAAGTAGGCCTGTGAAATGTCAATTTTGGCCATCCAATCAGACCTTTGAAGGAAATCAGGCACATGATACATTGTTATCAGGCGAAATTTTGGTTGGCATACAAACATGTTGAGAGCCTTTAAATTAAATATTGGTCTCCGAGAACCATCGTTTTTCAGTCGGAGGAACATCTTTGATATATAACTGGGAGACAATGGCGCTTTCTCCAAGACTCGGTCTTAAATTAAATATTGGTCTCCGAGAACCATCGTTTTTCAGTCGACATCTTTGATATATAACTGGGAGACAATGGCGCTTTCTCCAAGACTCGGTCTTTCAAGAGTTGAGCAATGACCTTAGACATTTCGTCTGATTCTGGGGTAGAAAAAATTTCGTTGGTTAGGCAAGGCTGAACCAGAGGAGGCTTTTCAAGGAAAGGTATTCTATAACCTTTAATTATTTTTAATAACCTCTTAGGAGCCCCTTTTCTTCTCCATTTCCTTACAAAATATTTTAAGCGACCTGTCTCAAAATATTTGGATTTATTCCTACGATCATACAATAACTGGCATGCCTGTTTGACATGATGGTTTGCCGTGTCAGTATACACAAACCTAATTTCTTTGTGTTCATGGCTAGGATGGACAGATACGTTATCTAAGCAGCGACTGGCGCTACACGAGTCCACACCACGCGGGTGTTTGTTGTCAAGATCATGAGAACCCTGTCCCTGCGTGGGAGGGTATAATTTGTTTGGACTCACTTGTTTATAGCTGGGTTGGTACTTGAAAGCCGCTTGTACCTGCTGAAAGTCTAGGCAGTTACAAAGTGAGGGTATGCCTTGCGCAGGGTACTCATACTTACAGTCGACTCTGCAAGTAGCTCGCTTAGTTTGCACAACTGCTGGCTTATGCAATGTTTTGCGGTTAGTGTTGTTGTATAATGAGGGTACTCCCTGCGGAGGGTACTTATACTCGCAAGAATCAAGGTTAGCTTGCGCAGCTGCCGATCTATGTAACGACTTGCACCAAAAAACATTTCTCGTACCACCCGCCTTTTCAAGCGCACCAGTTAAGGCTGTGGATTCGAATAGGTTAGTGCAAGTGGGAGCAATCTTGCGCAGATTACTCCTTACTAGCGGGTCTTTTACGAAGGAAAGAATTTCGTTCCTCCTTTGCTTGATCAAATCGGACCGATGTCCACATATTAACTGAATAATGTCATTAGAAATCTTCTGATAATCACCATTCGAAAACGTATTAGTAATAGTTTCACTTAATTGTTCAAATGTGAGATCATTTGGGCTGCGGGCCCTTTCTAATAAAGTGCGTATTGCATTTTGAAAGGCCTCTTGTTGTTTTATCAAGGCCATAGTTAAAACAGCATAAGATTTCTCTGCGATCGCCAGATTAGCAGCAAAGTCGAATTCTCTCGCCTCTTCATTCGTTTCAAGTTAGACGAAACCGGGTTTACTAAGGTAATCATTTTGTATTTTGGTAAATCTAATATCACACCAATCAGCGCTATTAAATCTTTGAAGTTTTTCAAGTGTTTTTAGCTGATCAATGGAGGTTTTTAATATAGTTGGGGTATTCACAAAAGTAGTCAAGTTCATACAAAATGTGTTATAATTATTACCACTTACTTTATTTTCCGACCCACATTGTTTATTAAATAAATTACCAGGGACGTCATAATTGACTTTGGGATCACGACTGTTATTACGGGAAATGTCCCCATTATATACCCGGTTTCGTATTTCACTTACCTCTTCGGTGAACCTCTCATGTCCGCTGTGTTTATTGTGCCCATTTGAATTTGACACTGGCGATATTACATTATGTGTAGTCGAACTGCTCGATACTGCGGGTAATTTACAGCGAACTCGTGTTGCGCACACGTATTTGCGTTTTTTACCCATATTGCACAAGCTTAATACACCTTAGATAATTATCGCTAGAACGGAACACAACACAAAGAGCGACGAGTCACTCCCAAAAAGAAATATTAAAAATGAAGGCCAATTTCATGCACTGAGAGGTTACAATGAAATTTTCTTAAGACACACTCATTCTACTAATTAATTTTCGAACGGCAAACACCGTTTAAAACACAAATTAACTAAATTAGGAATAATAGAAATCAACACGGAAGTAACGGTTACGCCGTTAAACCTATTGTAATAAACAATACATAAATCCACAGTAAGTTTCGAACGGTAAACACCGTTTAAAACACAAATTAAATAAATTAAAATGAAAGACTCACGTGGCAATTAGCGGTCGGATCACTCGGCTTGTAGTGGAGACGACCGCTTGCGCCGGGGAAAAAGACGCCAATGAGACAAAATCGTGGCGGGCTTCTACAACTAACGCCGGCCCCCACCCTGCCTAGCGGGACGATTGCGCGACGGAGACGGCAATAGACACACAAGTACGTGAAAGAAAGAGAGGGAAAAGCAGATGCTATCTCAATATATTTATATAGGCTTTGAATCACGGTACAGGAGTTTAATTACGTTATTTTTTTTTATTTTTTTTTTATTGCGTGATAGGCTTACGCTTGACGACAATCATGCTTAGTGCAAAGCAATGATGAGGTCTAGGTTGGAACGCGCTTGCCTAGAAAAACGTTGTCTTTTAATTAATTGTTCTATCAATGCCAGTTTAGACCAAATAGAGGCTGCATGCCGGAATGAAACAAAATATATTAATAAGTAATATATATAAATATATATATATATAATATAGTATAATATTTTTAGGATAATATACTTACCTAACCGTCAACCGTACTTTTGAATTATTTAATATTTTCTTTTTCAGCAAGAACATTAAGATTTAGATTTTTATAAAGTTCTTATAGATTTGTATATAAATGGAACGTAATCAAAGCATGGAAATTTTAGGAGCTTGTAAAAAAGTCGGACAACATTTATGAAGATAGTCTAATAAAATTGGCGTAAAACTCGGCGCCAAATTTTTTTACGATTCGATCATAAAGAGTCACGAGAGGACACCCGACAGTTCAATATCTAGGCATACCATACATACATCTACCTATACTTGTTATTCTAATGCAAATAATATATGTCTAACCTCTCACCACTTTTGTGATATACCTATACACATATATATATCACCGTAAGATAGCAAAAACCGTTAGATTATAATCTAACTAGCGAAATTGTAAACTGTCGACATATTGTGAACCGTTCAATGTTCTGAGTGTCAATTTTTGAAATATTCATTGTATTTACGTTTTCTTGTCTCTTTCTTGTAGGTTAGCTTAAGGTCCGACATAATTTATCATTAGGTTTTATCAGGTTAATATACCTAACAGATTACAATCTACTGAAAAATAATGCGTTAAATTGTTATCTTTCCACATTTTACAATATCGCCCGTTAGATTATAATCTAACGGTTTTTACAATTTTACGGTGACATATATAACATCAACATCAACCCAGGTATATAATACCAGCATTTATCTGCTATCAAGATTTAACTTTGTAGTAAAATGCAGTTCAAAACTCTTTTGCTACTAATGCTTTCATCGATCTAGAATACATTAAGTTACAAGAGAAAATTTACCTTCTATAAACATAGGAAATATACACTGTGCACGTACCTACTATATCGAATATCGTGTCAGCTGTCGTCTTAAGTTTGGGTTAGAGCCAAGTTGCAGACAATTTAGGTTTGCTGACAGTAACTTTGCTATCATACAAAGTTCAACTGAAAATACCTAATTTGTCATAGTTTTTTGTGAGTTTCAGAAAATTTAAATTGCTCTTTAATCCTCAAGAGTAATTTTAATTTATTAAGAAAATATTATGAATGAACTATTGGCATATTTGCATACCAGTTAGTCGAGTGCTTTGTTTCAGAAAATTCCTGCTCTAATAAATTAAAAATACCGGCTTGAAATTGTGTGTAATAAATAAAGTTACACCAACAATAAGTAATAAGGTATACGTAGGGTCTTATAATTATGATAGGTAAGTTAACATACTACAGTCTACACTCAATATACCTAGTTTGGGTATTGTTCGATTACACATAATTGTTCATCAACGACAAATGTTCGTTATAAGTAAGTTTATATTTTATTTGAGTTGTGGAGAGTTTGGTAATTTATTCCTTACTATTGAAACAGGAATCATTAACAGACAGATTATTATTTTGGAAAATGTGCCTATCAAACTATAACTGCCTCGTTGGTCTAGTAGTTTGGATATTCGACTGCGGCCGACGAGGTCCCGGGTCGAGCCATAATTGAGTATTGGGTTTTTCTGACTAGAAATTCTCAGAATTAGCCCGGAGTTAGGAAGTTGGCGGTGTTTCACCCCCGTGCCTCGGAGAGCACGTTAAGCCGTCGGTCCAGGTTATTATCACTAACATGATAATAGTCGTTAAAGCCCGCCAACCCGCATTGGAGCAGCGTGGTGGGTCTAAGCTCTAATTCCATCTCTCCTATTAGAGTATAGGCCTGTGCCCAGCAGTGGGACGTTAATGGGCTGTAGTTGTATATTCACTTGCCATAACTGTCTAGCTATACCTAGCTGGTCTTAAGCCTTTTGGTGGTTTTGGAAACACACTATAGGTAGAAAATAATTATTTGCTTTCATCTAAAATAAAAACCGACTCCAAAACTATATGCATAAGTACCAACTTCAACTTAAAATTAAAAAACATTATCTGGGTATATATTTGGTTTTTTGCTGATTGTCTCAAGAAGCGCTAAATCATAAATAGTAGGTAGTACATATAATCATAGCATAAAATTTTTATGGGACCACCTCTTGGTAGATCATATACCAAACAAAAAAAAGAATCATCAAAATTGATTCATAATTGGCGGAATTACCGCGTAACATACATATAAAAAAAACATACAGCCGAATTGTGAACCTCCTCCTTTTTTGAAGTCGGCTAAAAATGACCGGCGGTTGTCACTTACATAAATGGAGCGCGGATACAGGTGACAGGAAAAAAAGTCGTTCCACAGCTATTTTTTTTTAATATGAGTTGTCCTCGGATTCTCTTGTCGTTAATATTATGGAAGACTATAAAACACGATTAAAAAAATCTGGCAAACAGAAAAAGTCGCGAAAAGAACTTTAAAAGGAGGGGATTTCTAACTTAGTTAAGAATGTGGCAGGTTTAATACTCTTCTCAGAGAAAGTCATCTCCAAAGCCGTACACTTAAAACTTTAACTCCCTGAAACCGTATCCTTGAAAACAGCGCAAATTTCGTAAAGTGCGCGAATAATTGTTATTGGAGTGCTTAAAAGCTTTACTTTTGAACCGTTTCAACATATCCGGCAGCATGGATCAGTTATGATTTCAAGTATCTACATTTATATATATTCGTGTAATTTTACGATGTTATGAAATGATTCAACTATTCGACGATATATTATTATAACAAAAATACCTTAGCTATAACTTTCAGCCCCTATTTCACCTCCTTAGGGGTGGAATTTTGAAAAATCCTTCCTTAGTGAGCGCCTACGTCACAAAAGGAACCTATACTGTCAAAATTTCAAGTTTCCAACCCCAGCGGTTTAAGAGGCCGGTTCGCGCCGCTCGCAACTTCTATTCGAACCGCAAATATAAATTTGCCGGTATATTGCTATCTCTATTTCACTGATGACACATGATCGCGTTCAAGCGAGATAGCAATATGAGCTTACAGAATTTGTTATACATTTAGTCTTGTTCTGTGAATACCAAAAATGATGAATGAAAACTTAACGTGCTTTTTACTTCGTATTGTTATTCTGTAACTTGACAATATAGGCTATGCTGCTGACCAATTAATACGTAAGATATCGTTGGTTTTAATATGAAACAAATAAGAGGGAAACATGTCCATCTTGTCGTAAAAATATGCAAAACGCAATTCATTTACATTTCATTTTAGGAAAGTATTTTGAAAACATATAAATCCAGGGGACTAGATAAATACAATTTGAATCCAAATAAACTCTCATTTTGGTGGAAATGTTCTCGAATTATTATTAATTATATTAATTATTTTGGTATTACGTTTGTATGGGCAATTCATTCTCCGCTGGCACCTTAAGCTGTGCGTTGATTAGTTAACGATTTTATATATATATTGATTGATGATGATTGATGATTGATTGATAAAATAAATACAAAAACTAATATAAAAATTAGTTTCAATTTTGGCCACCGTGTCAGTTACGTTTGTGGGACTGTAACGTAGAATCTGTCGCGAAAAAGCTCTAAATAAAATATAGGGTTTTAGAAATATAATGGACTAGCTGGCCCGTATTGCTGTCACAAATGAGACCAAAACTTCTGTCTGCCAAGGACAGCCTTAGATATTAGTTTAATCCACTTCCCTTATATCTACTTGGCAAAATGCCGAGTGCATCGTTGCAATTACGTGAAATTACGATTAAAAGCGGATGTGTGAATATTTCGTCTCTCCATATTTAAAAGTTCTCAAAAGGTGGAAATGTGAAATAACGTGATAAATTAATGAACTATAATCTATCTAATCATAAATTGAATTGAAAGTTTTCAAATAAGCTTTGGGCGCACACCGGTGAACTGCTAAGGTATTGTTCTTCTTTAGCCACAAACGCGACTGTGCGATACGATGCGACGCGACAGTATCAAGCAGCTGTATCTGACCAGTCACTTGGCCTTCGTTGTTGCGTAGGTAAGTTAGCCATTTTCTATGCAGTTGAGTCGTATCGCGTCGGGTTGCGTCACATCGCTTTCGTTGCTCACCTAGGTAAACGGGTGAGTTGTTGAAGTTAGGGTTATATTGCAATGAATTATGTTGTAAAAAAGTTAGCGAATAAACCATTTATCTTAAAGTTGACAGGAGAATGCGTAGGCGAGTTGCGACCTTTGGAAGAAAAGTCATGATAAAGCTAGTGAACTTATAAGAAAAATGGTATATTAGATTTGGAAAGAGAACTGCAAGTTTATTTTTAATTGACCTTATGAGTTTTGTACTAAGTTAAAGTACATAAACATTTTATAATCGTGAGAATCGATGTATCAAACATTGGAACTCTTTATCAGGAACCCATACTTATATTAGAAATGTAAAAGTGTGTTTCTCATTGATTTGTTCTTTAATCAAAACTCGGTCGCCCAACACGCAAGTGAGAAACGGATAGACTACATGCTAGACCCATGCAAAAAATGGGTCTAGCATGAGAGTAAAACATACTTTTTATTTCGGAAAAATTCAAAATATTATTCCCCCGGGATATTTCATACCTAATTTCGCGGGTATCCGCGTGTTTTACTGTAATAATATGTATATATATTACAGTAACAAATAACGTTATAATAATATTATAGGGTCGTGTAAACTAAACCCCGTGAGCCTGATAAAGGAAATTAATCAGGGTTATGTAATTGTGTCTCAAGGAGGTATAACGTAAGACCGCAGTGACATCCCTCAGGGATATATCGTGCGGTCCAACTGCTATAACGGTTTTATGAGCTCTCCGAGTTACCTTATGAGCATTAAGTCTCATGTTGATAACACTCCATCCATCTTGCGTGTTTTCACTTTTCAAGAAGCAAATGATTGTTTTTTTTAAGTATTTATTGAAATAAAAAAAGGCTTCTTAGAGTAGGGATTGTTTGTGTTCAATAATGTGTATGAAAAGTTTCACACAACATTGAAGTATTTTACCGATAGTTTTCTTCGGCGGCTTTGTCAGTATGGATTTATAGATTTTTAAAACCAGAAAGGATTCAGAAATTGGGTAATTACGAGTTATAATTTAAAGCCGAAATGCCAGCACATAGTGATTGGGCTAGACAATCTTCAGAAATACCATGAGTTTTTAGTCCAAAGCCTAAACCCAAAACTTCGGCTTCTGGCAGATCTTTTCTCAGTCCATTCGTAGCGTGCCTGAAACCAAAGTTGAAATTTAATTTTACCAACTCGGTTATGTATTTATACAATACTAGCAGATGCCCGCGACTTCGTCCGCGTGAAATAAGTTTTTAAATACCCACGGAACTCCCTAATTTTTCGAGTTAATATATAACTTAACCAACAAACAATTAAGCGTTGCTTGCAGGTGATTTTAAGGCTTACAGTGCTAATATTGATTTAATATGGATTCAGTTGTCACTAAAGGTGATACAGTTTATTTATGAAATAACTTTAGCTCTACAGGTTGTACTAAAACTTAAATTACGAAACAGAATACACTTTGCAGTTAATATAGTAGCAGTGGCTGCTTATATACTTATGACGTTAAAGCTTGTTTCGGCCTGCAACGTTAAAAGCTGTTTAATGAACTTTATGTTACTCTATAATTCTTGTTGATTTAAATTTTCTTTATTGGAGTTGCTTATATATCATAAGGCTGTTGTTCAACTTCCGTAACGTCACCGGTTCAACAACGGAGTTTATTAAGAGTATAGTAACACCAAACTCTACACGCGTTGTGTAAGTATTTTAAGCAGCTTTCACCTGTTATACTAAAACAAATTATAGGTTAAATGGTTATGGAAGTATTGTGCGATCCTATTATTAAGGTTTTTGTGGAAAATAAATAAGTTGTATTTCTTTAATGATACCATTTTACTTTTCTAACGCTTGAAGTGTCTGTCTTTGATCAATAAAATATTAATCTTCATATGGTTAAGCCTCTATATAGAACTAAGTCGAGTAACTAACTAACTAACTAACTAACTATACTTTTGGACTAGGGTTAACCCTAGTCCAAAAGTATATAATAATTATCTGAGTAAAGCTAAAACCAGTATTTTACTCTCCGCTGCAGGTAAATATCTTCACGAAGTGCGTAGTTCCTCTGTTATGTCAAACAAAAACCGCACAAAATTCTTGACTACTGGCGTTGTACTTTGTAGAGTGTCATAATAGATTTAAGAAAAGACTATACAGCTACTTTCAAGAAAAATAAATCGCCATTTTCTATCAGTTACCACCAACATAACCTTAAAATTTATTTATACAAAAACACTTTTAATTTGCGAAATAATGAATGAAATACCTAATGTTTCCGAATTATTTTACTTAGTTTACTTAAACAAACACTAAAACTGACCAATATTTGAAAGTGCTAGTACAAAACGTTTTAAGGTTATTAGCACTTTTACTTAGTTGGATCTCCTTCTTTTCTCAGAATCTTAATTTTTTGAAGGCGCGAGAAAATTGAGATGAGAAACATAATACACAATCACATTAAACTTGCAAGCGCACTAATATACCACGTCTTAACACTTCAAGAATACTGTTAATAAACACAATACTTACATTTTGTGATGTTGCAAATTAAAATGTCCGCGATTTAAATATTGAACTGAAACTAATATTGATTTGATAAAGAATTTTCAATTAAAATCTAATATGAAGACTTTAAATCATATAATTGGAACACCTCAAACGCTACAAATGAATTGTAATGTATCAAAAAACCAGTCTTAGTTCTCCACGACACCGTTATAGATCTTTTATATATGTTACAGGGCTCGATAAACTCCATTGTAAAGGTATAATAAAGCTTCAACCCGATAATTGACGATCTTATAACACCTCTTTAACACTTGTAATAAGGGCAATATAGAACCATTATATCGAGCTTATACAGACTTTAACTGTATAATTTTGTGCCAAAATCGAAGATATAATGGTGTTATAGCACTCTACAACTCTCTTATAAGAATTATGTTAAATCTTTAATATCCAAGTAGAATTTAAATACAGGTCTACTACAGCTTACCTTAACGCTTAATTGTTTGTTGGTTAATAATTATGATACTCGCAAATAATGTGGCTTTCTATTGGTACCACAATTTTCAAAGTCGGTTCTGTAGATCCAGAGATTACCCCCTACAACGATACAAACTTTACCTCTTTATAATATTAGTATAGATGTTTAGTAGTTCCCAAAGAGTTTCTAGATTTACCATTTCATAAATTTAAAGGCTGTGTTAAACAGCATTTGTTAAGTCGAGGCTATTACACTATCGATGATTTTCTGAATGACAAAGTTGCATGGAAGCAACCGGGCTCGCATCCAGTGACCCACAAGTCAGTGTAATACTTGTAACGTAATGTACCTATGTGTTGAATTGTTACTTATTGTAACCTTTTTCTTTTTTGAGAAAAGAGCAACTGCTGAGTTTCTTGCCGGCTCTTCTCAGTAGAATCAGCTTTCTGAACCGGTGGTATAGTTTTGACGTATCATAAGTGTCACAAGTTGTCCTACATGAAATAAATAAATAAATCATGACATCGTCCGCGTGGAATAAGTTTTTTAAATTGCCACGGGAAAAAAAGTAGCCTATGTCACTCTCCAGGTCCTCAGCTATACCCATGCAAAAAATTACGTCGATCCATAGCTATGTTGCAACGTGATTGAAGGACAAACCAACAAACCAACAAACAAACTGACTTTCCCATTTAAAATATTAGTATGATGATTGGACGAATACGAATGGCAATCTTATTTACTATAGAGATTGTGCTCGTAATATATTTAGCAAAATACACGCCTGGATGGACTAAGTGGCTACGTGTAGAAGCAAAGCATTGCAGTGCAACTTTCGTTGAACATTTCCGTTGCACCGGTAACTAGGTAGTAAGTACTTTGTATCTTTTCGATACAAATTGTTCGTGTTATGTTTGCATGGGGTTATTGTTGTTTGTTTGGAAAATTCTCAACCCATACCTATTATATGTATGAAACTTACAAATCATTTCTAGGACCGATTGCGCAAATCACACCCCTTTTTTCTGTTTCTATGTGCGAAAGATCTTCGCTTTTATATAACCGCTTCTTAAATCTTGCATAATACTACTTATAAATTTTACGAAAATACACCCCAAAATGGGTGAAATGGGGGTTGGAAGGTTACATAAAAGTTGTTTGATTTTGAAGTATAGACATGAAAATCAGCATTTAGGTTATTAGTTTTAAATAATAAAAACTTGCATGAGCTATATAAAACCTATATAGATATTTGATTGAATTTAAGCTCATAAGAAATCAGAAATGGTACGCGGACGAAGTTGCGGGCGACCTCTAGTATAACGTAAGTTATAGAGTAGAACAGATTTGCCCATATTTTACCTGTCAGCATTGCCTATAACGAAATCATAAAGCATTTTAGGGACCAATAAAACTGCGGGCGATATTACAACGACACTGCTATAAAGTATAAAATTCGGCGCCGAAAATTTTTACGGTTCGACGCTCATAAAAATTTGAAAGAGAAACGTGAAACGATTGGATATTATGTGCAATTGAAGCAAATACACTATGGTTCAGTATAATTCTGGTTATTAAGTAGGTACTTTTAGAGTAATATTTTAACCGGCGAGATGCGTAAACGCCATGAAAGCGTAATGATCGCCGCGTTCTCAAACTCATATTTTTTTATTCAAATAAACTTATTAAAAGTGCTTTTGAATCTTCTAGTGAATCTACCACTGGTTCGAAATGCCATTCCTATCGAGAAGAACCAGCAAGAAACTCGGTGGTTGCTCTTTTAAAAAAAATCATGTAACCGCTGTCCTTAGCATTGCTGGAGCGAGTCAAATCCATACTCTTTTATATGATGTGACAAAATTGTAGCGTACAGTTCGTGACACGTTAACAGATTTAGACATGATTACAAATAATTATATTGTAATGGTATTTATTGTTGTAATTTATTGAAATAAATAAAATTTAATTTAATTTAATAATTTAATTATGGACGGATGATCGGGTTACTACGGTACTGTAGGTAGGTATACGGTAATTTAAGCTAACCGTTTAGTTTTTTACCGTTAAAACGTTACAACGGGTCGTGATCGTGATCTGTGAAAGAGCTCGGACGTAAGCAATTTATAGCTAAGCATTATCGGTCAATGATAAAAATTTATTAGCAATCAATTCGTATAAGCGCCATTTTTTTTTAACATTTAGTATGGAATTTTATTAGATAGAACTAAAAGCGATTCGTGTCAAATTGATCATCAGCGTCGAATTGGCGCTCACGCTAAAGCTCTAGCCCCACTTGAGATAAACAGAGCGTCGCGGCACGTAGCCGCAAATATTATTTGTATGAGTTTGTATTGGGCCGCATCACGCAGTGCACAAACGTCGTCGCACAAACTCATCCAAATAATATTTGCCGCTACGTGCCGCGCCGCTCCGTGCATCTGCAGTGGGGCTAGAACTTGAGAGAGCATGTCGGTGAAAATTGAGGCAGCCTCATCCGTGTAATTTATCACCTGAAATATAAAGTTGGGGAACCCAAGGGCCCATATCTATTTATAGATAAGGGTGATTCATTGAATTGTGATGGAAGGAAAATTGTTTAAGCTCCTTTGAGTGTGAATAATTTCGTTACTGGTATCGGACCGTTTTACTTATTAATTTCAATGTTATATTTATTTACTAATTTACATACCCCAGCTTCGGTTGGGTGAATTTTCTGGAACTCCTTTATTACTGTGGATCAGCGTGTGTTATGGATACTTATTACTTATAGCTAGCAATTTTAGAGCGGTTTAAGCTGTACGACTGATTTTAATCTAAGTATAGACTCATGAGCACTCAAAATAATAACACGAGTCGCAGATAGGCACTGGATACAAGCGGAAAGGTTGTTGTTTTAACATATCTACAATAGGCGTTATATTCAGTTTTTGAAATCGATTATAATTGTAAGTAGGTACTTTTGGGAATGAAATGAAATTAAGTTGTTAGATTTCTTGCGAGATAAATCTTTGTACCAGTGTAGAGGCTCTACATAAAATATTCAAATCGCGTAGGACCTCTGCGTAGGACAAATTATTGCCGTTACAAGTTCAAGAAGTTCGGAGGACGACCCTTAATATTGCTGTTTAATCTCTTTTCTTCCCAAATTAAATGTAAACAATGTCAGCGTAAACGCAACAACAAACTTTGATGGAAATCTATTTACAACTTCGAAACGCCTTGTGTCTGAAATAAAGCTGTGCCAAATTGTGTTTGTGTCACGTGAAGTTAAATGACTGAACTTTTAAATAGTTTCAATTTTTTTTACTCTTTCGGTACAAACCACGTACAAACTTTTTCATAAATCCATTCTTTATGCCTACAGCCAACTCATATTAAAACTACGATAGTATGTCCCGTCCTTATGCGCGGGTATTATTTAGTACTAGATAATGCCCGCGACTTCGTCCGCGTGGATTAAGTTTTTTCAATTCCCGCGGGAACTCCATAGTTTTCCGGGATAAAAATTAGCTTATGTCCTTCATCGGGATACAACCTATTCCTGTACCAAATTCCATCAAAATTGGTTGAACAGGTGGGCCGTGAAAGCGTAGCAGACAAATAGACAGACACTTTCGCATTTAGTAGATATGGATATTAATATATTAGAGGATGCCCGCGATTTCGTTTCCGTCGGTTTAGGATTTCAAAAGTCAAAAGTCAAAAGGCACGTTTTGAATTTCCAGGCTGAAAAGTAGCCCATGGTTGCAAGCTAGACAGTTAATTTACACCAAAGGCATAGGTACATTTCTGTTTTTGTCACTACTTGTCACTTAAGTTTTTACTTCTCAAATGTGCCTTAAAAACGCCAACAGAGGGACACAAAATTGCATTGAGTATGGTTGGATTGAAAAATCGTAACTATAGTAAGGAAAAAGAAAAACTAAGTTTCACAACTTCAATGGAATGGTTCCATTGTGAATATAGGATTTTCAAGTATAACAGAAGACAATAAAAGGTGGAAAATTGAAGAACGTAAACGTTTCATGGTATCGCTGTTGTATTATTCTGCGTGTCATTATTTTTTTAAATTAGATATTAATATTTTTTAATATATATTTTTTAAAATAGACATAACTTTATATGAACTTAAAATATTGGAACTTTATTAAAATGGAGATTTTTTAACACACGGACTTAACTATTCGTTAAGTTAGATTTTCATAGGTTGTCTAGGTCAAGTAGGCATTTATAGCTGAAATTCTCTTGTCTAGACATAGAAATTACATTCTGTGGGAAGAAACCGCCTATAAAATTTTACGAACCCACCGCGGTATAAGCGTTATGGCCCTTGTTGGTGTCGCTTTTCTTCTAATATAACATAATAAAACGTGAATAAAGTTCCCTAGTGTTCTCTTATGTAGAAGTTTTACATAACGGAATAATAATTATAGAAATTTTTATTTAAAAAAATTCAACGACTTTAATTTTCACAAGAAAGAGATGGACTTTTTGGCTAGTTCATAGTAACGTCGATTTGACACAGGAACTTAGTGTACTGTAGGTACTGTTACTGAGTACTTACTAGTTTTGAATGACGCTTGTTTAATCAAAGCCGAGCATGTATTAATATATAAATAACTAATATTTGAGGGTAAATTCCTGTTTATTTTGAATAGACAATAGTTATAGGCTTCAGACACACAAAGCGTCGCCTCGAGGTACTCATTACGGACAGAGTTAACGAATTTCGAATCCAATTCTAATTTATTATAAGATGAAGAAAGTATTTGTATTTTTTTATATTTGTATAAATAAATAAAAAAAAACAGAAAAGTGACATCTTATTGAAATATTCCTCCGTTCAAATTCCTTTATTTTACATTAAGAAATACCACGCAGTGTATTTCTTAAACTCATTCAAGTCTAAACGTTTAACGAGCGCTAGGTAAGGTATAGAAAGAACAAAGCGCATACTAAGTTTAATACTATTCTACCCGTCTGTCTGCACCGAATGCCTCGTTATTAAATCTAGTTGTACTCTACTACTTTCTCTCTATCTACTTTATACTGAATGGCTTTGTTAAAACCGATACTTAAATAATATTGAAATTTCCAGCGATCAAACGGTTTGAAATGGTTTGTATACAAATTTCGGAAGTACAATCAAAATAGTAGCAGGATGTCAGCGTCACGAGCATCGAGGGCAGCGGAAATAATGACGTCCGTTCTGTAATAGGAATTGCTCGATGGAAACGACAACATCTCTTGTAGCTATTGAAGATACTTCGGAATTTTTGAATAGTCTCGGCCCGAAATAATATTTGGCTTCAAAAATATCAATATGAGAAAAAACATGAATATTTCTTGGGCTCAATGCACGCCTGAAGAGTGAAGTGGAAAAGGGCAAAGAACAAACTAAGCTTTATTTATTTTAGCAAAGCAACCAAAAAGAAATTGATCCCGTTCCACTGGTAGGTTGCTTCTAAGTCTTGACTTTTTTTTTTAGACTTTTTAGCAGACTTGCTCTAAAGGTAAACTTATTTGAAGTTGCGTAACTAGTAACCGTGTATGAATTACAACATATAAACAGCGAACTATTGACCTCCAGCAAAATAAAAGATAAAATAGGTAAAAAAGCCGTAACTTTGATAGAAGAACGTAGGAATATGTTACTTGATAGAAAAAATAAACAAAAAGATATAGTAGAAATAAGCAAAAAGATAAGAGATGAGATAAAAGAACACAAAAACAAGAACATGACGGAAACTTTTAAGTATCACATCGAAAAAACAGGCGGTGTAAAAAAAGGGCTAAGAGAGTTGAGAGAAAAAATGACTTGGATACCAAATATTGCAGATAAGAATCTTAAAAAAACAGCAGAGAGACCGAAAATAATGAAAATTGCTACTAAGTTTTATCGTGACCTATATTCAGAAGAAGATGACACCACTGAATCTGATACTGAGCTGCAACAATACACATGCAAAGAAGATATTGTACCGGAAATATTAGAAAGTGAAATAAGATACGCTATAAAAACCCAAAAAAATGATAAAGCTCCAGGAGAAGACGGCATTAAAAATGAATTGTTGAAAGGTACCTTGGAAGCTATCATTGAAATATTAGCACACCTTTTTAACCTAATATTAAAAACAGAAACGATACCAGCACAATGGACCCAATCAACCATCATTCTTTTACACAAAAAAGGGGACAAATCACAAATTGAAAATTATAGACCTATAAGTTTATTGTCCAACCTGTATAAAGTATTTGCCAAAGTTATCTTAAACAGAATTTCATTAGTCCTGGAAGAGAGCCAACCGCGAGAACAGGCCGGTTTTCGCAGCAACTTCTCCACTGTAGACCACATACACGTTGTCAAGCAGCTTCTAGAGAAATGCAAAGAATATAAAAAAAGCTATTACATAGGTTTCGTCGATTACAATAAAGCATTTGATTCCTTAAAACACAAAGCAATCTGGGAGACACTAAAGAACCAAGGCGTACACTGCAAATACATCAACTTGATTAAGAACATTTACAAAAACAGTACCTCGAGAATACGTCTAGAGAGTACAGGAGAATGGTTTAAAATAAACAAGGGCGTGAGGCAGGGTGACCCACTCTCGCCGAAACTATTTGCAGCAACACTAGAAAGTGTCTTCAAAAACTTGCAATGGGAACCTTTTGGCATCAATATAAACGGCGTGAAACTCGACCATTTAAGATTTGCCGACGACTTAGTCATTTTCGCGGAGGATGCTCAAACTTTAGAATTAATGTTGCAGCAATTAGCAGTTCAAAGTAAGGAAGTTGGTTTAACCATGAACACAACCAAAACAAAAATTATGAGCAACACAAATAAGGAAAAGATCTGTGTAAACCAATTAGAAATTGAATATGTTGACGAATATATCTATCTAGGCCAAATCATTTCACCAAATGATCAAACTAACAAAGAAGTGGACAGACGGGTCTGTAACACGTGGAAAAGATTTTGGTCTCTTAAGGATATAATGAAAAACAGGGACATCCCAATGACTGCCAAGAGTAAACTACACGATACCTGTATATTGCCATGTATGACTTATGGATGCCAAACGTGGGCTTTGACAAAAAGAAATATGGAAAAACTAGAAACATGCCAACACGGAATAGAAAGAAGTATGTTGCACATTAGGAGAAGAGATAGACAGCGATTAGTCACCATTAGAGCTAAAACAAAAATATATGATGTGAAAAGAAAAATTAGAGAACAGAAATGGCGATGGGCCGGTCACATGGCAAGAAACAAGTTTCGTAAATGGACCAATGATATCACAGATTGGTACCCACGTGATGGAAAACGGAAAAGAGGACGGCAACATCTCAGATGGGTAGATGATATCAAGTCTGTAGCAGGGACTACATGGCAGAGACAGGCTTTAGATAGAAAGCAATGGAAGGGAATGGAGGAGGCCTATGTCAGAAGACACACTGGGGATTAAGAACGGATACCGACGGGTGCTTATAATATAATAGACATTTAGTAACAAAAAATGTAAACCTCAGTAAATAAAGGCTTTATTTATTATTTATTATTATTATTTATAACTAGTAACGAATTCCATAGGGTTCAATCAAAATCTTTTCTATTCTAAAAAGCGTTTCCATAATTTCCCCGAAGAAAGTAGAAAGTACTGCAGTAAGCTCAATTCAGTTCAGCAAGAAGCAATGACATCCGGTGAACTAGCCCCGTAATTGAAACATTCCGTTTGGGGCTACGAGTAAATAGCCACAGCAAACGAATGTTTACCTACACAACAAATACCTATAGTTCCTTATACTTTTTAACGTTCTTCTGAACATAAAGGATTGTGCTACTAACTACTCATATATACTCGTACGAATTGTAACTTTGTGTACATAGTTCTTATCATATACGCCGGCAGTAGTTGAAGTACTCATACAGGCTTACCGACTTTTGTGGGGCGAGAACATTCCTGAGTTGAAAATAATCTATAGTAGCTTTTAGTTTTTGGAATTAAGTAATTGATAATAATATAGTTACATAATAATATGAGATATGAGAAACTAGATGATTCCCGCGACTTCATCCGCGTGGATTAGGATTTTTTGATTTCCACGGGAACTCTTTAATTTTCCGGGATAAAAAGTAGCCTATGTTCTTCCCCGGGATACAACCTACCCCTGCACCAAATTTCATTAAAATCAGTAGCAGACATACAGAAAGACACACTTTCGCATTTATAATAATATTATTAAGGATATAGTAAAACCACCTTCAAATGAAGAGTGAATACTGAATAGGCATGTTCATAAGCAAGCGTGCTCTATCTTACGAGTCACGATGCTTCAACACTTGTAAGCGGAGCTGACTGCAGCTAGACGCTAGACTTTAAGTAAAAAACGATTTTTATACAAAACTTTCAATATAAAACATAGGTAGGTACCTACTAGGTTCGATAAATTCACTACACTAATCAAAATATCTGGTTATTGTTCATAGAGTTGACTTGTAGGTAAGTTCCTTCAATTTGCATACAGGAAAATAGAGAAAATGTCGGTAGGTATATTGCCGTAGAAGTTTCAAGTCTAGTTAAAATAAAATACTTGTTGAGAGAAACAAACTATTCATGATGTTTTTTGAATGCAGACTGATATTCAAAGAGCTTTTTTCTTAGCCATGCTTTTAATGGGTGTGAAGATAATTCAAATCAAATATGACAACCGTGCAATACTAGCTGACTCAGTCCTTCGTTTTCATCTGTGCCATGAAGATGCATAGTATTAAATTAATATTTCTTTACTTGCAGATCATTTTAAGATTAGTTGTAAATCAAGTTTTGCGTCTGATTTTTAATTATTGTTAACCGAAAAATTTTCAGCTAACCAACTCATTTTACTTCTTTTTTTAAATTACTTCCTACATCATTCATCATTCTCATCATGTGATAATTGTTTTGCTCCCATAATTTAATTAGGTACTTAATCGAGCACATCAAAATGTCATTTCCAACTGAATCCTCCAATAGAAGAGTGAAACAATCAGTAGAGCAGAAAAAATAAAAGCATTGTCGCCTCGGCCTCGGAGCGTTCAGGTTTTTGCGAGGGTCGTAAAACTTTATTAGGCGCATTAAGGTCGTGGTTGAATCCTGTTTATGTAATCGCAGCCTGGGACCTTCAGTAGGGAAAGTATTAAGTGAAAAAGTTACACCTTGCCTTTTCATTGACGAATAGACGCGTGAACTTACATGATGAATAATTGGGTTGGGCGTATAGCGTACCTATACATAAAAATGTTGGTACGGTTACTTTATTACTCCGTCAACATTAATTAAAGATAAATATTTAAAGAAATTGCCCTCTTACATCATGATCGTTATATCAAGAAATTTACATTGTCATCAAACTCCTTTGTCGTGGGAGGCTTCGGCTGTGGCTAGTTACCACCCTACTGGCAAAGACGTGCCGCCAAGCGATTAAGACTAACTTAGGCTGCATCATCACTTACCTTGAGATAGCAGTCAAGGGCTTGTAGTGGATTTAAAAAAAAACCTAACCAAATTAGGTTCATTGTGGTTGTCCCAATATGATTTTGGAGTAAAATAATTGGATTAGCTAACGGAACAAGCGAAAATTACAGTACATACCTTTGGAGTAGGTATGACAGACAGTTCAATGTGGAATCCATTCATGCTGCGGTCGTAATGGCTCATGACTAAAGTCTAAAGTCACATTAACTATTACGTGCCAGGTACAAACAGGTGAAATTTTCAGCCTTGTATACAATCATTGCATCTGTGGTTTAAGATATTTATTCTCTCTTAAAGAATTTTACAATTCACTTATTTGAAACTTATCTACAGGCTAACATTAATGAATAAGAACAAGATTTATCATTTTGAGCACACATTCATTAATTTAAATTACTTTAAATAACTAGTTTATAACATACAAATTCTAATAAATATCAACTCAATTTCTCTTAAATATAATATAATGATAAATTTATAATTATATTATATTTAATAGACATAGACAGCCTGCCACGGAGATGTGTGAACACGAATATAATATCTTTCCTAGAAGTGATCTGAGTTTAATTATTCTATCATATTTTAAGTATTTAGATTTCATTGGATAAGTAAATTTTAAGTAGTTTTTGAAGGTGTACCTTCTTAGGCAGTTGGATAAATAACTATATGTTAAACTGTGTGTTTAAGTTTTATTAGTAAAGTGGGCTTTTAGGAGTTTTTTGAAAGTGTGTACATGCTCTGAAAAAAATGCTTAATTTGACCGGACCGATAATATAGTCGCACCATAAGGGTTGTTAACCTACCTAAAAATTAAAGCTATATAAAATGTCACAGAGAATTGATATTGCAAATACATTACAGTAAGTGCATATCTGGACCCGTGTGATAATGGAAAATCCATTTACGGTCAATTCCAACGCCGAGTGTTCGACTCGGACCGCAAATTAATTCAATTACGCCGTAGGTATAATTATTAAATCAATACCTATATTAGACCTATATTAGACTAACCGTGTTTAGAACATAGTAACTATTTAATAGTAGGCATAGCAGTAATCATCATACTTCCTACCTACCTTTAGTAGGTACCTATGTGCATTGTGCATATTTTAAATTGATGTTAAATGAACGTGTTTTAATAATGGAGTTTGTTTCGGCGCTTTGTCTGATTGAAGTTATTAACACTAAATAGATTCAATAGAGGTTAGTTGTAAACATACGGTTGGAAAATTATTTGGCGTTAAATTTAGACCTAAAGTCAGTTCCAATAGAAATTAGCTTTTTTTTTTTTTTTTTATCCACTACAAGCTAGCCCTTGACTGCGATCTCACCTGATGGTAAGTGATGATGCAGTCTAAGATGGTAGCGGGCTAACCTGTTAGGGGCATGGCAGTTATATTAAACCCATACCCCTTCGGTTTCTACACGGCATCGTACCGGAACGCTAAATCGCTTAGCGGCACGTCTTTGCCGGTAGGGTGGTAACTAGCCACGGCCGAAGCCTCCCACCAGGCCAGACCAGGAAAAATTCAGAAATTATAAATTCCCAAATTGACCCTGCCGGGGATCGAACCCGGGACCTCCGCACGTTAAGGCGACAGCGCTACACACTGCGCCACGGAGGTCGTCAAAAAGCTTTTTCAACTTCATTAACGTCAGATCACGTGACCTCATTTGCAATTCGAAAAATAATGATGGAAATATCTAGAAACTCGTATTTCAATACTCCCACCACTATTGGTCAAGTGACAGATAAGATGACATGATCAGACGTTAAAGAATTTGAAAAACAAACTCATCTCTATAGGAACGGACTATGCTACTCTCGTAGTACAACCATAGATTTATTATTGGGTTCGCGCGCAACTATGAGTACAACCCTTAACTACCTTATCTTTACTAGCGAGGATTTATGACTTATACTTTCTTAGTTTGTGTGAACGCTATATTGAGAAGATGCAAAATCTCACGTTTATAGACTTAGAAGTTTGAACTGTGGGTTCGTTGAATTCTGTTTAACACAATCTCTAAACTAAACTAAAATAACAGCTCTAAACCTAGTGCTGCCCCTTTCTGCAGGGAGTGTTATGAATGAGAAAACAATATAAATAGGGCTATCATTTCAGTTTAGCTTAGAGATAGTATACAACAGAATTGACCTCAAGTCACTTGTCAGTTAGTCAGTGTAGCTAATTCTGTTGAACACAGTATCTAAGATAAGCAAATGACGGATCTAAATGAATTGCTTTTTATGTATTAGATTATAATGGGGCTGACAAGTAAAAAAATTCTAAACAAACAAAGACATGAATTGCTATTCTTTCTTATGACTTCTTGCGGAAAATGAAAGAACAGGGCTTTAGATCAGTCAATATAGTTTGTTTTAGAGTTTATGTGGACCATAATTAATTAGCCACCGTGTGACTCCGCCGTGCCTCGCCGTAGCCGTCGCTCTTTGTTTGGATCCGCTTTTGGTACTGATATCAGTTAAAATATCACAGTAGGTATCACTGACACTGACAAGTGAGCTGTCACTGCAATCACTCCAATCTCATCTCACGAGAAGGCTTACAAGGATTTTGAGAACAGGAGCGGTCCCGCTTTCATCCCGCTTGACTGATTGTTGTGTCCCGCCATATTTATTCTCCCCTTGTTATTTAAACAAAGTCAAACATACCTAATTTAACTTTTAAGAATTGTATCCAGTAATATACTTACTCGTATGTTTCGATTTAACTTTTGTACCGTCCGTCGATGGGATAAGCATTGTTTGATAATTCAGTAATTCAGTAGGGATCCCCAGAATTAATAGGCAATAAATATTCCATATTCGCCCCGAGGGATGTAAATTTTCTCAGTGCCACGTCAAGGTCGTTTCAGCGCAGTTGGTTCGTGAATAGGTTGCAATCTAACTAACATAACAACAGTATGGATAAGAAAATAAATTTTCCTGATGAACTACGAATTATATTATTATAATTCGTAGTTTATCAGATCAATAAAAAATTCTATGCACCTTTATTAACCTTGATTTAGGTACATAGAAGTGGTGATGCGGAGTCCCATTTCTGTTTAATCGGACAAAAAAAGCTTTAGACTGAAAGAACCAATTGCGAACTACACAGTTTCCACTTTCAAGATAGGTACTTAACTACTTAGATATATGCACTTTTTCTAAAATGCTTCAGCCCATACCACATATTTATAATACACCGATATGTCTCATTAACCTGCGGTACCTTGTCTTGTTGTGATACACAAAAGACTTTTTGATTTATGTTTTTAAACATTTTAATAGAAATCTATTTTTATAGCGACAAACAAGTAAGTATCTCAACTAAATACTAAGGAAAATTCGTCTTCGTTAAAACGTTTCTGCGAAAGTTTGATCGGTAGAAAAGTTTTAATTGCTATCAAACAGAATTGCCAGGGAGAAGGAAGATGCTAAGTATCTACCTATGCTTTGGAAGTGCTATCCAGTTAGTTTTAAATATACCTTTTAAAATTGTCCTGTTATATATATTTTGTAGTTTATTTTGTGATTTGCTCAATATTTTTGAATAAAATCTTTCAGCTAACCCGCTATTCCTTGCAAGTGTGTATGATTGTGATATTATTGTATTTTATTGTCATATGTATGGTTGCTTTACAAGTAGGTACTTTATCACCTACTGATTTATACTAATAAAATTTCCTGAAAGAATATTAACTTGTATTATTTTTGTAAGTTTTGACCTTTTCTTAACATTGAACAATGTTAAAAGTTCAAGTGGGAGCACTTGCTCTCGCTCAATCTTTCGGAGAAATGACCACAAAATTTTATTTCGTGAACTTCAGTAAATTGGCTTAAAGTAGTCCTTAACTTCGGTCTACATCTGCTAATTGCTTCCAAACTTGTTTTGGACATAATTTTGGCTAATTGCAGTCGTATACTGGGCACTGCGCCAAATACAAGTTTTAGGGGAAATAGTCTAAATCATTCCCCAAAAAATTTTTGCGAAAGACTGACTGTAACTACGTTACTCCTACTAGTTTTCTAGTTCTACAATGTATTATCATTTCTTTGCAGTTTTTAATTTATCTCCACCCACCACCACCACTACAGCCCATTAACGTCCCACTGCTGGGCACAGGCCTACACTCTCATATCTCTCATAGGAGAGAGGGAAATAGAGCTTAGACCCACCACGCTGCTCCAATGCGGGTTGGCGGCGAGTAATTTATCTCACATTTATGTCTACAAAATTGAACTTTTAGTATGCCTTTTTTAAATAAATTAGTCTACATTTTTAGACTAATTTTTTAAAAATATTTTTGTTTTCACGGAATTCGAAACCAAAAATATTTTTTTAAAATTAACTTTTGTTTAAAAAAATATGTATCGGGTATCAGACATGCCAGGAAATCAGAATTTAAGACCCGCTTGTGTTACATCACACGTTACAATGCCTAGGCCTAAATTACATAGGCATACCGCTGAGGCCCTGAATACTGAAAAGAGTCCTTATTTTAAAATTAGAGATTTTTAAAAACTTTTTGTTCAACGTATTTCTTTCATAAATTAAATGGCAACCCAGGAAAATTGAATGAAAAAAAAAGTTAATTTTGAGCTTTAAAAGCACGAAGTTGCAATATAGAGCTAACTGTATAAATTATTCTTGTTCAAAATTGCTTGAAGAAATATTTGTTGTGATATTTTTCAACTAATATTTTTCTGTCAAAGGGCCGTAGAGGCGATTACATTATCAGGATTCAACCACGACCTTAATGCGTCTAATAAAGTTATACGAGGGGCGAGGGCCCTTCGCAAGAAACTGAACTCTCGAGTCTCGAAGGCGATGCGACGCGCCGATGCTTTTATCTTTTTATGTTTTACTGATTGTTTTGCCCTTAGGATTAAGCTAAAAGATATAAAAATTCTTTCCAAAAAACAAACTTCCAACGCCACAGGAAGAGCCTCCCAGCACGACATCCGTATTTATCCACAGTATCATTTTAACCGCATGTTGGTTTTGAGTATGGTTTGTCAGAACTGTGATAATGCGGTGGTTAAACAATTGAATGAAGTCAATTACTGCCGACATAGTTAGTAAAAAATTCTTACCACTGTAAAGTAAAAAATAATTTTGATTTCTACACACTATGTTGAAGTCGGGCGAGCCTGATGCGTCAACTATGCCTATCTTTGTTATACTCGCCCGAGTTCAACATAGTGTGTAGAAATCAAAATTATTTTTTACTTTACAGTGGCTTTGGAAGTCGGTTTTTTGGAAATATTTTTTATTTTTAACTTTTTAGTGTACTCTAAATCCGCACGGCTTAGGAGTGCAGTGCCCTACAGCATCAGAGTTGCGAAGTTAGGACTAGGTTTTAAGTATGAAGTCGTTGCTTGACACCTACAATCTGAATTCACCATTAAAAATCCTAAATCACTATGTTTAAGGAGTTCTGTACCCTGCAGCATCAGGGTTGAGGAGTAGGGACTCAGAGTTGTATTGTACCTATACACGTGACTTGATACCTACTATATGAATTCACCATCAAAATTTCCTAACTCCCTAGTTTTGAGGATTTCATGTAGTACGGAACACCTACAGCATCAGGATTGAGGATTTGGAGTCAGAATTTTTTATGAGACCACTTCGCGAGCTGCCTCTAACCTGTGAAAAAAAAATTTCAAATCGGTTAAGAAACCACGGAGATATGCACATGCATACATTTAAAAAAAAAAAAAAACCTCCTCCTTTTTTGGAAGTCGGTTAATGAGACATGATACTTGCTAAAATATAAAAAACCGACCAAGTGCGAGTCAGACTCGCACACGAAGGGTTGCGAATCTTGTACGATGGTGTACAAGATTTAACACAATACATTACTTTTTAAACACTTTCGTAATAAGGAACAAAAATCTTGTCTCTATGGGGGTCCCCACTTTATTTATTTCATTTTTAATTTTTGTTGTTGACAGACAGATGGAAGTATGGACGGACGGGCGGACGGACGGACAGCCTTAGTTATTGGTACTCTTTGAGCACGGAACCCTAAATGATGTTTTGAAGAATACCTAAATTAAGATCGCGTTAACTCGACTCTTAAGGAGGTGTCCGATTGGGGTGACGCCAACCTAGTCAAGTTTAACGCCACCAAAACACAAGCGTGTTTATTTACCGCAAAGAGGAGCCCCTTCATCTTGGCTTCAACTTTCAATGGTATATCCGTACCGATTAGTGATAACATTGAGCTCTTGGGTATTGACATCTCTCCCAAACTCAATTTCGGGAAATGTATCGAGTCAAAGGCCAAAACAGCTGCCAAAAAACTTGGTATCCTGAACAAGGTAAAGCGGTACTTCACGCCGGAACAGCGCCTCACTCTTTATCAGGCACAAGTTCGTTCTGGCATGGAGTACTGCTGCCACCTTTGGGATGGATCCGCCAAGTACCAACTCGATACATTAGATTCGATAGATCGCCGGGCCCGAAGAATAATTGGCGATCAATCACTCACGCAGGCGAAATTGCTCAGTCTACAACACCGACGCAATGTCGCCTGCTTATCGGTTTTTTATCGGATATACCATGGCGAGTGTACCCTGGAACTTCATAACCTTGTTCCTCCTTCTCCGTTCTACCACAGAACAGCGAGAAACCGTGAGCGTTGGCACCCTTATGTGGTTGACGTCCAATTTGCTCGCACGAAGCGTTTTTGCTCGACGTTTCTGATACGAACCGCTAGGGTGTGGAACACCTTCCCAGCGCACGTGTTTCCTGCCACTTATAACTTAAGTACCTTCAAGGCAAGAGTGAATAGGCATCTTCTAGGCAAGCGCGTTCCAACCTAGACCTCATCATTGCTTTGCACTAAGCATGATTGTCGTCAAGCGCAAGCCTATCACGCAATAAAAAAAAAGATATTAAAAATTTGAAATGCTCTAATTCAAATTCAATTTTTTTATTTAAAATGACTTTGACAAGTGCTTTTGAATAGTTCGGAACGCCATTCCTACGGAAAAGAACCAGCAAGAAGCTCGGTGGTTGCTCTTTTGAAAAAAATAAGTAATTTACAATTTCATCAATGTGTAGATACGTAAGTAACCGCTGTCTTTAGCATTGCTGCAACGACTCAAATCCATCTCAAGCAAAGAATTATTGCAGTTGAAATAAAAGAAATAAAATGAAACTTTTGTCCGCACAATTCTCTGTAGCACCAACTTCTGCAACATGAATAAATGTAGTTAGCATTTTTTCCGGTTCAACAGTGGCTTAAGTCTGGAAGCTGCGGAAAGCGATTTTTTTAATCGCTTAACATTCCTGCTCACCGCGCTCCCGCTCCGTGAACCGAGTAGGTATTCATTGAAAATCACTTCTTTGCTCAAATGCCGACATTGATGTATGGCTGCTCCGTCGGGATTTGAGCCACGAAATAGGCGAACGATTTGTTTTAAATGTTTTAAAAAGCGGCTGCCCGTGACTGCGTTTTCTATTAATTTGGTTTATATATTTCCGAATATTTGGGCTTTATCTATTACATGTGGAAAAATGTATTTACTTTTCAAAGATAATGGCGGTTGCCGGAGCGAGCGTTCAAACCTTCAAAGTAGACCATTGGTGGATCCTAATGAATTCCAGTTAGTGAAGTAGTTTAGTGGATCCAAAAAGTGGATCCTAGTGGATTTAGGGGCCCGGTCTCATCATTTATTAATGAAATTGTTATTTAATAATAATATCCTTTTCTTAAAATGTAGCCTAAAAATTCAAAAGTTTGAATAGGTACTTAATTCATTAGTAAGGGTTCCATGCAAGATTTTTTTTTATCCCCTACAGGTTAGCCCTTGACTGCGATCTCACCTGGTGGTAAGTGATGATGCAGTCTAAGATGGTAGCCGGCTAACCTGTTAGGGACATGACAGTTATATTGAACCCATACCCCTTTTCGGTTTCTACATGGCATCGTACCGGAACGCTAAATAGTAGTATAGTAGGGTGGTAACTAGCCACGGCCGAAGCCTCCCACCAGGCCAGATCAGGGAAAATTCAGAAATTATAAATTCCTAAATTGAACCTGCCGCCTGCCGGGGATCCAATCCGGAACCTCCGCATGTTAAGGCCCTGTGTAGCGTAAAAAAGGGGTTATTTAAAGCAGTGCACCTATTCATCAAACGGTGACATAATGTATGCTTGTAAAAATAATTTGCTGTTTTCAAGACCTTTAAGCAGCCATTGACACATCTCAAAACAAATTTTTAAAAAAATCTCTGCGTTGAAATTTATTTTAAACATACCTCTTAGTTTACCTTTTAAAGCAACTTCTCTCCTTATTGAAACTAATAATTTGCTCTAGAAATATAAGATAAAATTTACATTTCTAAATCAAACACATTGTCGGTTTAATTTGTATTGAACAGTAAATATTTCTTTTTTTACAATTGATTTCTTGCATTTTTTGCGCTTGCTCGATTTCACCCCCGCGCGCCTGTACTTTGATCTCGTGAGCTCACAGCGCCTTAAGACAACAGCGCTCAACCACAGTTTAACGAAATACTACCAGTTGTTCGACGCCTTTGAAGTCGAGCGATGCCGCCGCTCGTGTAGGTATATACGTGTTCCTACGCAAATATGCAAGGGTTGTCACAAAATTGTAATTAAAATAATTTTCGTTATTATTATTCTCATATTATTTTTATTAACATAATATCATGTACATACTCGTAGGTTAAAAAATTATATTGAACAAGGACATTTTGAGTTTGAGTGAGTTTTTTGAGTTCCACACCCAAAGAATCTACTTAGAAAATCAATTATTATTCTGAATTATTTACTAAATATAACTTCATGTAATTATAACGACAATTATGTTTCTTTGAACAAACCAAATACTTACTTACGATCAGGTAGGTAGGTAGGTACATAATATTATCACATAATATTTTGTAGTTACACTCTATTCAGTCTGGTAAATTATTCTTTGCGTTTCTACAAAATATAAAAACTTATACCTACTTAGTTTAAGTTTGGCAATGGCTTTAATCAGACTAGTAGGTATAGGGCCCCCATCAACGATTTATCTTAATTGGCTTTGTATACCCTGTAATGCTTATAATACACAATCCTATGCACTTAATTAATCAGACTTTTGGGTTCAGTTTAGTAGTTTTTTTTTAACTTAACAGTTCTTCGTATTCAGAATTCTTCGTATTCAGTTCTTCTGTTCAGAATTCGTATAGCATCCGTAGACAGAACAGTAATGCACCATTTTATGATAAAACTTAGTAAAACGACACTTAAAATATTTAAAACCACGCTCATGTAAGCCCTCGTCCATCAATCACGCAGACTACGCGAGTCTGCGTGCAGCGGGCCGCGCCGCCCGCGCTCCGCAACCCACCCCACCGTTGCTCTGTACAAGTACATTCGTAATAGGACTGTATATTTCAAGGCTGTGGCTCAACACTGCGCCACGGAAGTCGTCAAAAATATCACCATCGCAACCCACCGCCAGATTACGCGGTGCCTCTCAGAATGTTTATACTAATACTTAGGCAAGGTTCATACTTCAGAAATCATTGGTTTCATCGTTAAGAAAGTCAAGTATATTTTAAAAGACACATATTATTATTCCTCCGAAAAATTGGAATCGAACTCTAGGCTATCACCATTGGTCTATTTTAGAACTATATTACCTATTTATCTAATCGATGATTATTAACATCATACTAATATTATAAATGCGAAAGTGTGTTTGTTTGTCCTTCAATCACGCCGCTACGGAGCAACGGATCGTCGTGATTTTTGGCATGAGTATGTAGTTCAGGCAGGCAGGGCAGGGTCAATTTGGGAATTTATAATTTCTGAATTTTCTCTGGTCTGGCCTGGTGGGAGGCTTCGGCCGTGGCTAGTTACCACCCTACCGGCAACGACGTGCCGCCAAGCGATTTAGCGTTCCGGTACGATGCCGTGTAGAAACCGAAGGGGTATGGGTTTAATATAACTGCCATGCCCCTAACAGGTTAACCCGCTACCATCTTAGACTGCATCATCACTTACCATCAGGTGAGATCGCAGTCAAGGGCTAGCTTGTAGTGGATTAAAAAAAAAAAAAAAAAAAGTTAACAGAGTGACATAGGTTAATTTTTATCCCGGAAATTAAGAAGTTCCTGCTAAAACTTTTCCAAGCGGACAAAGTCGCGGGCATCAGCTAGTTCTACATTAGTAACACAGGTAATAATGCCTTGAATGGAGGTAGGTATGGGATATTCATATAAACAAGTATTTGACGATTACGGCGCACTATAGCGGAATTAATGTCATAAATCAGAGTTGGAGCATGTTTACGAGCTACCAGAGTTAATTCCATTGTGACATGACGTTTATATTCGTGAATAATTGTCGTTTGTTCACTAAAACACGTACTAATACTAAATCTTAGGTGCATATTATGAATCTCTTCGAATGAGTCTATCTAGCTTACGCTTACCGGCTTCGCACGAGTGGTTTCTTCTAGGAAGGAGTCATTTCCCTTAGACGCGTGGCGGAAACCTTAGGTAGCAAATAGTTAGTGTTCTGTGCCATTAGTATTTTATTATTATTAGTATATTAGTATTATATTGACTACAAATCTATATCTTTCCAACAGATAATAATTGCTTATCCTTACCCAAAGTTAGGATATATATGCATATATGATTATTCTTTATGATATTTTGATGACCGACTGATCTCTCTCTCTGTACTGATGACTAATATCAAAGATATAAATAATTATGTATCCCTCTTTTTGAATTAATCCCTTTATAACGTATAATGTTTCACGTAAAATGATGTAATTACTAAACATAAAATTTTATAATTTATGTAGGTACCTATATTGTAGTTTATACGATCACATACTTAAAATATAAATTACGCATGTGACTTCAAATAAAGTGGGATTTGTGTGTTTGTAATGTGATTTGTTATTTTTTAAGAAAACTGGGGAAGTATATTATAAGTCAAGTAAATGTTTTTCAAACGAAATGCTCAGCAACGGGATACGGAAGGTTATTTTCACTAATTTACAAACTGAAGTAATATAAATTTATTTAAGAGAACACCGTTGTTTTTTTAATGGGAGATAAAAGAAATGAGCAGTAAAAATTAAACTACGTCTGAGCAGTGAAGGCTTTACCCTTCCATCTTTCTGTTGCGGACAATTTCATTTTGTTTGTACTTGTACACTGTACCTAAAAACAATATACCTACTTATGTTATTGTTTATATGTTCTAAATAATTTTTGAAGAACATAATAATTCATTCATTTCATTAGAAGGTAGTCGTTATACTTACTAGTAAGTTATTAAGTTAGCCCTTGGCTTGACTAAGATCTCACCTGGTGGTAATTGAATAATGAGCTGCATGGCAGGCGGTCATATTATACCCGTAATAAGTCTTCCACCCGACCAGACAAAATTAAAAAAATTAGAATTAGTCCGTGATGAGAAGGCCAACCCCCCTCCAACCCGCATTGGAGCAGCGTGGTGGATCTAAGCTCTAATTCCCTCTCTCCTATGAGAGCGGAGGCCTGTGCCCAGCAGCAGGACGTTAATGGGCTGTAGTGGAGAAGGCCAAATTCAGTCCATTTCACGAGGCTTCGCGAAGGTGCCGTTTATTATCATTTATGCCCGTTTCACACGAGAGCAAAATAGGCATTATTTACGTCATAATAATGGCAAACAGTAATGACCCACGCCTATAAGTTATACCTACTACACAAAAAATTAAGGTCAATAAAGTAAAGTTATGCTTTTATAAGATAGTTATGTTTTTAAATAAACATAAAATTAAGAATAAGTACATACCTAATCTAGTCACGAAAACCTGTAGATTGTACTTACTATGTATTATAAATTCTGTGCCTTTAGGGCAGTTCGGTCTGGGGTCGTTATAAACTTATGACATCGTCTGTTAAATAAAATTCCATTTACCTAAGTTACGAGTATAAGTAAAACGATGAAGTTTTTGTACTTTTTCATAAATCTGCTAACATTTTTCTTCTTTAAACAACAACGTGACATGAATCAGCGCGAACATATTATGACTCAAGAAATCTAATATTATTAACTATATTATTATATAGATATATTATATATTATATATATCTATAATATTATTATAATTAATTTAAAAGTTAATCTAAAATCTAAATATTATACAAACTATACAATAAATTTAAATCAAATCCTTATACACCTACTAACAAAAATAAAAATAAAACCCTAATCAAAAATACCACCCCTGGTTGCCCCTGGGCCAAAGGTACCCATCAAACTTGCAGCATTGCCACGCTGAATGGCGATGGATAACCTTTGAACCAGGTAGGAACCAGAACGTGGGTCACAGCCCCTTTCCCTCAAACGACAGCCGATCTCTTTTATAATTTTTTTTGCATCTCCACCCCAGCATCCCAACGTCTCCACCGCCAGTGGGATAAATAAATATTGGCCCAAGAGAGGTGCATATTTGGCCCTCTTCCTCGCGGCAGCGGATTCTGCAGCGGCACCAGCTAACCGTGACGTACGGCTAAGGTGGCTTGGTGCCAAAGTACAGACACAATGACAAGTCGCATCCCACAATAAGCATTTATATTAACAGTAATACTTCCAAAACTTACCTGCCTTAAAATATTGCATATACTTACAGAGAAGAAATCGCTTGCTCACCTCTAACATCCAATTTTCCGTGACAAATATCAGAAGCCGCGGCCGTTCCAATTTCCAATGGCAAACCTACATTAACCTTAAGTGCCATCTGTCGTCAACTGAGTTTACAGAATAAATCGGGTTCAAGAATAAATTAGGGTCTTTGTGTCGTAAAATTGTCCCCACTTATCCACGGGAGCCTCCGTTGCGGTATTGCCAGGTACCGCCTTTCACCCGCAAATAAACTCGTGATTTACGTACATATTCCAATTTCATCGATACCTTATATTATATATATTCTGTATCGCGTGCTCACGGCTATTTAGATGGGAAACCGTTTCCATAACTACTTACCTAAGTATGTATCGTATTTTACAGAACTCGATCTTCTGAATGTAGGGTCTACTAGCTAAACAATTTCCGGCTTCGTTCGAGTGGAATTTTTGCAAATCGCTTAAGGTGAGGAATAATCGAAAGCTCGATAACCCAATAATACCAATTTTTTAAAATCACGTTCATGCAAAGTATCAACTCATATTTTAACTACAGGTAACCCGTTATCATCTTTGATTGCATCATCACTTACCTACCATCAGGTGAGATCGCAGTCAAGGGCTAACTTGTAGTGGAATAAAAAAATCTCTTTTAGGAGTTGAACTTTCGAAAATTACTCCATATCAAGTTGTAAAGAATAGCGTAACGTGTAGCCTATGGTGTAGCCTACGCTATCGTTCCAAAAGGGACATCTAAATTTCCAATTTCAGCAGTAGTTGCACGCAGTGGAACGTCATACGTGTACGTGCGCAACCGGTATGTTTCGGCCTTAAATGTGATAAGTTTTCCTTTAATGTTTTTTCCAGTTCGTTCTTATACCATACGTCAAACAAAAGCAGGCATCACCTTATCCGTTAAAGTTATTCCTGCTTATGATTTTGTGTGATAATTTAGGTTACGATATGGCTGGCGTGTCCGTATCGGACAAAAGTCCCATAAAATACATACTAATATTATAGATGCGAAAATGTGTCTGTCTATCTGTCCGTCTATCTGTCTGTCTGTCTGTCTGTCTCCTACGCTTTCACGGCCCATCTGCGCAACCGATTTTGATGAAATTTGGTACAGAGGTAGATTGTATCCCGTGGAAAGGCTTTTTTTATACCGGAAAATTAAAGAGTTCCTGCGGGAATAAACAAATCTTAATCCACGCGGACGAAGTAACGGGAATCATCTAGTTTAAGGTAAAATAAAAAAAATAACGCAGAAAAAAGTCCATAAATATCACTCAAATAAACATGTAATACGGGAGGCGGGGTACTAATAAGGGTGGAATGGTTCGTATGTGAATTTCGGGGGTCAGCAAAGCGTGGCTGAGTCCCGGCGTAAGAGATATCTAAAGGCAACGGAAATAATGACGTCCGCTCTGTAATTGGAATGGGCCGTTGCGCACGAGAGCAACTCGTATATATGTGTACCTAATTTGCATTGGGATTTGGTGACGCGTGACGCAAAGAAGAATCCTTGTGGGATGAGTATGACTTAATGTATATTTTTAATTTGATACACCATTTTTAAGCGACTTCCAAGAAGGAGAATGTTCTGAATTTGGCGCGTAAGTATGTTTTTCATAGAGTAGGTATATTATAATAATTAATAATTTATTAGTTTGTTCTCTGCTCTAAAGGTCAGGCTATGGTAAGTTATGTATTTTTTGATCGCGACAGCAATCGTATTAGGTAACAGGTATTTTATCACAGAATAGGTAGTAGTGATGATACGGATCATAAAAGTAACCAGTGTAACTTTTCAGGAGAGTTCTCTTCAAAATATCAATTCTGTTTGAAATAGGAGGTTTAAATACGATTTATAGATAGTAGAATTCGTCTTACTATACGATTGGCAAATTACCGCCATTCCGTAGAAATTGTAGAACTTATACATATAGTTGCCAGAATTACGAGTCCCCGGTGCGCAATCAACAATTATTCATGAATTTAAACATCATGTCACACTGGAATTAACTCTGTTAGCTAGTAAACATGTCGTGACGTTGATTTATGGCATTAATTCCGCAATTCCACATCATAATCATTAAACAATAGTTTTAATAAATGTTTGTGTTCCTTACCTACTTGATTTTCACGTGACGACTAACGTATAATAATTAATATCATGCTACACACAGTGTTCTAACTATGTTAAGTACGATTCACATCAAACGCGCCGCATTGAATCGCATCGCAACGCATTTTATGTGCGGTAAAGGAAATTAAAGTGTCTACACAGGTACTAAAATTCTACATCAATGGTCTACTCGCTATTGACGTTACGTTTAGACTATTTTTGAAGTGAAAACTTCTTTAGCCGCGTAGGTAGGGGGTAAACATGTGGATTCGCGTGACCGACACGCTCGCGAACAGTTAGCTCGCGTTGTTACGAAGACAAAAGGTCTTAAATATAAATATACTACATTCGTAATTAAACTTTAATGCCTTATATAATAGTTTTAAGGTGTATATTTTAAATATTCGTTTTCACTTCTATCGCCAATTTATTTATTTTTTAATATCGTGGTTATAGTATTCATAGTATTTGGGTTGTCGTCTCTTATGTAATTACTCTTTTTTTGTGATATACAAAAAAAAAACAACTACTCGATAAACCCATTACTAAAATATTTGCAGGATAACTCTTGACGTTTCCAAATAGGTTACGAGTCTTTCAAAGTTTAATCCTAGAAGAACGAAACAATCAGTAATGCTGGAAAGATAAAAGCATCGTCGCCTTGAAATGTTCACGTTTTGCGAAGGGTCCCTCATAAAACTTTATTAGCCGCATTAAGGTCGTGGTTGAATCCTGTTTATGTAATCGTCCCCGGGGACCTTTAGCAGGAGAAATATTAGGTGAAAAAATAATATACCTCCAATGCCCGTTCAAGTGAGATTACGTGCCTTAACGTTAATAGCGGACTAGCCAGTGACCTCCTTTCGATACAGTTTATGATCTTATGAGGTTGGGATTTAGCCTTTAGTGCGAATAGTTTTTTTATGGTTCTATTAAATACAAGAAAATATATATGTCACCGTAAATTTGTAAATACCGTTCGATTATAATCTTCTTCTTTTCTTGGTTTTTGAACCGTTTCAATGTTCTGAGTGTCAATTTTTTAAATATTTATTGTATTTACGTTTTCTTGTTCTTCCTCTTTTAGGTTAAGTTAGGGTTAGACATTCAGGTAGTACCCGGCCTGCGGGCTAGGTTCTATCAGGTTAATATACCTAACAATTAACCGAAAAATAATGCGTTAAATTGTAAGCTGTATTTTACGGTTCACAATCTTTCGGCAATTTACAATCACGCGAAGATAGATTATAATCTAACGGTATTTACAATTTTACGCCGACATATACACGTAGGTAATCAACAAACAACTGAATATTATGTAACTACTTAATAAAATCATTATCTAGAGTCTAGACTGTACTCAAATTATTGGTATTATTAATATGCGTAGGTGTGGTTCTGAATACTGGGACAGTTTTCAGAATTCAGACAGAGTAAATTTTTACCAATTCATTCACACAGAAGTAATGTAAAATAACACATAGGTACCTAATATTTCCAGCATAGTAACATAAATTAAACTTAATTTCAGATTATTTTTGAAAATTCGTACTTTAAAATCTGTATATATAAAAATGAATCCCGTTTTCCTTGGTCACGGCATCACGCGTGAATGGCTGGACCGATTTCACTAATTCTTTTTTTGTTGTATTTGTTATTATTAGGAGGTTCTTACGGAAAAAAATATTAAGAAAATCTCTCAGAAATATTGAAAAATATACATTTAATTTTGCATACTAAGGCGGTACGAAGTTCGCCGGGTCAGCTCGTACTAAATAAACAACATATTTAAATATTAGGTATACCTAATCATGAATTATATCTACCAGTCGAGTAACACCGGAATCTAATTACAGGATAATTTCCGTTGTAATGAGTAAGAAACAAGATCAAGCTAAGTTTTCGCTTCTGATATATTTTCCGCGTAACAAAATTCATTAATTTTGCGGAAGACTCGTCTCATTTTACAGCCACGTTAAACTCGGCTGCAAAGTTATAGTAGTTATTGCCAGCTCTGTCTGCTCGATCTCGTGAATAATTCACTCATTGCGCTTCAAAATGTCATTGAAATAATCATAAGTTCGAGACTTCTATACTTGTAGATGCAAATTCGACGTCAACTGTACGATTTGATTTGGCAGGCACATCGAAGTGCCTAGTGGGACATTTTCTTCGATCGCGATATTGTTAAAGTCTATGATTAGTTGTGTGGAATTGAGGCGCTAGATCAATAGGGATGATGCCTATATCAAAAATAAATTACTTCTAACTGATTATTAAATAGAGTCTTTCAAAAGACCTAAAATTCACATCCTCAGTTAGTTTTCAGTTTGATAACCATTTTAAAATATGGATTAAAGAAAAAAAGAATTGAAAGCGTTGAAATTTGATGACGTCACTATTGTGAATTCTATACAACTTCCATACTAGAAGTGCGTTTTTAAGTTTGATAAAGAGTTGCTGATTTGATTGAGTTGTCATCATCCCTATTCTAATGGCGCTTGTTCAATCTCAATCATAATAAATGAACTAGAAGTTGAACTTGAAGTTGAACTTATGAACTTTTTTTTTTTTTTAGTTTATTTCAATAAATTTTTAATAAATTATTAAATTACAACAATAAATACCATTACAATATAATTATTATTGTTATTCGTACCTATTTGATTTGATTCATACATATACATACATAAATACCAAATATTAGATATATATAGAACGATAGTGGTTGCAATAGTATGAACTGATGCGCAACCACTAACGCCTACCTCACAGAATAAGTACCGACACCAGATGTAGAATTTTAGTAGCTCACTAACTTTAAGTAGCTATTATCCGCCACAGTAGACAAATCTATGTGGTACAGTGTGTGTATTGCACTCACAGCTTGCGATATTCACCTCCCAGTAAGCTAGCAATTCGCACAGGCACAGAACCACATCACATAAATCTTCCAAATTATTCTAAACGTACGTTTCACTCCGACACCGGAGCATCTTCAGGAGATGTTGACTCGACAATGCAAAATTGTTTACAATTAAACTTCTAGTTCATTCATGATCATGGACTTCCGCAAAGTAACACCTGCTTCTAATCAATACAATCTCATTCAATTCCATACCAATGGAATAGGTAAAAAAATCATCCAATGTGTGTCAAATCTGCATTCATATTAAAACTTTAATAGACCAGTCATAGACATTTGATTTTGACGACCTCCGTGGCGCAGTGTGTAGCACTGTTGCCTTAACGTGCGGTTGCGTTCTATGCCCGGCAGGGTCAATTTGGGAATTTATAATTTCTGAATTTTCCCTGGTCTGGTCTGGTGGGAGGCTTCGGCCGTGGCTAGTTACCACCCTACCGGCAAAGACGTGCCGCCAAGCGATTTAGCGTTCCAGTACGATGCCGTGTAGAAACCGAAGGGGTATGGGTTTAATATAACTGCCATACCCGTAACAGGTTAGCCCGCTACCATCTTAGACTGCATCATCACTTACCATCAGGTGAGATCGTAGTCAAGGGATAGCTTGTAAGGGATAAAAAAAAAGACATTCTCAGTAATAAACAAACACAGCAAGTCGTATTTTTGTTAATATTGACTGCACTCATAATTAATGTTCTTTATTTTTATGGCGATTCATCTCACGTGATTCGCGAAGATGTCTGAAATATCTATTTCCAAACTTTCATTGTATTTCTCCGATACTTTGTTTCATTCAAAAAGTATTTCGCTCTAGCTAGCTCTAACATTTCAGGAGCAATACATGAACATTTTCCCGATATCAGCTACAGAATTGCTTTATTTTCCAGCTGAAAAATTTAAGTAATAAAGTGCCAGGTTTTTATCACAAAGAAAATAAATCCAAGTTGAAATTTTTTTTTATTTTTTATTCACTTTCGTCTTCAGGCACTGAGGAATTTAACCACGGTTAATGCAAATTTTTACCCGACTGTAACAGAAGGGTAATTGGTAATTATTAGGATGACTTTATTTTAAGCCATATCAAGTCCACTGTACAGCCATGGAACAGTTTAAAGAATAATCCTCATCTAATTAAATAAAAATCGTTTAATCAGAGTTAGAAAAAGAAGCTCATTACGAACGACGTCGATCCCCGGCGGCATGTTTTTGTAAATTAGTACCTAATTTCGGATTTTTTCTTGTCTGGTCTAGTTGTAGGCTTCGGCTGTGGTTACTTATCATCAATGGCGTGCACAGGGTTTGAAGCTAGGGTAGGCATTGGACATTGGTAAGTTAGAATACTTATTTACTGACCGTCTTAGTAAAAAATGAGCATGCACCGAAAACGTGTCGCCAAGCGATTTATCATTCCGATAAAATGCCCTATAGACAGATTAGCGATATGGGCTTAATACAACGGCTAACAATACCCCTACAGGTTAGCCCGCTACCACCTTAGATTGCATCATCACTTAACCAGGTGAGATCGTAGTCAAGGCCTAACTTGTAGTAAAAAAGAATAACAATACGCAAGAAAAATGTAAATTTCGATTAATAATACGCACCTTCCTAACGACAACTTAATTTAAATTGAATATTAATTGGACAGGTCAAGCTGGTAACGGACAGTGACAAGTGAGTTATGCCTGCAATAAGTAATAAACTAAATTTCCGGGTACGTATTCGTTTTCCGTCGCAATTTATTGGTTCCAGCCCTTGACCGGAATGTTTCAATTATGAGAGCTAGTTCACACTTCACAGACAAACGTTATTTCCTTTTGAATATAGCTTTTAAACATTTTCGTGTGACAAATGGATAATATGGTTAGAGAGCTTTCCATTAGCCGTTATTTTGTACATAAGCCGACGAAACACGATTTTTTTTTTAGATGTGACGTGGTAAAAAAATGGAGCAACTGATTAACAAGTTTATTTGTACAGATAAATAAACACACTAAGTTTCTCTCATGTGCATCGGTCCATTCCATTTTCAGAACAGACGTCATTATTTCCTGCTCTACCTGTGAAGCCTGCGCCGGCACTCACGGCATGCACGACCTCCGAAATTCAGCTAAAATTATTCCACACTAGTACTTAGGCCTATTACACTGCACTTTTCACAGGGCCCCGTAGTAAGGGTGGGCGTGGCCGCTAGTTTTGGCGTTACCTAAGGTCAAATTAAGGACCCTTTCTCCCTAAATTTTATTACATTAACGTGCGGAGGTTCCGGGTTCGATCCCCGGCAGGGTCAATTTGGGAATTCATAATTTCTGAATTGCCACTGGACTGGTCTGGTGGGAGGCTCCGGCCGTGGCTAGTTACCACCCTACCGGCAAAGACGTGCCGCCAAGCGGTTTAGCGTTCCGGTACAATGCCGTGTAGAAACCGAAGGGGTATGGGTTTAATATAAGTGCCATGCCCCTAACAGGTTAGCCCGCTACCATCTTAGACTGTGTCATCACTTACCATCAGGTGAGATCGCAGTCAAGGGCTAGCTTGTAGTGGATTAAAAAAAAAAAAAACATTACACTGATTCAGGGGTAGGGTCTCTCTGAAAAGTGCAGTGTAATAGGCCTATTACAACTAGGTACCCACTGTATGTTAGAAATTCGCATAAAAGTTAACCTAAAATTTATTATCTTTTCCAAACATACAGCGCTTAGCTTTTCGCGCCTCCGAAATGTATTTTAGGGTGCTAATTCTAGAGTATTCTTTTTTTATTTTATCAACTACAAGCTTGACTGCGGTCTCACCTGATGGTAAGTGATGATGCAGTCTAGGATGGTAGCAGGCTAACCTGTTAGGGGTATGGCAATTATATTAAACCCATACTCCTAATCGGTTTCTAAACGCCATCGTACCGGAACGCTAAATCGCTTGGCGGCACGTCTTTGCCGGTAGGGTGGTAACTAGCCACGGCCGAAGCCTCCCACCAGGCCAGACCCTAGAAAATTCAGAAATTATAAATTCCCAAATTGAATCTGCCGGAATCTGATCGAACCCGGGACATCCCAAGTTAAGGGAGGTCGTCAAATTCATATTGAGAGACGAAAAATTGAAACTTGAAGAATCTATGATCGATGAATCTATGCTGACAAAAAGCCTAATTTGACTATTGTCATTGATACTTACGTCAGCATTATTTAATTTAGGTATAATTATTCATTACTACCAATATAACCAAAAACAATTTTACTACAATCAACTAAAAGCGAGTTGTTATTGTTACACATAATAAAGAAAGTGCAATTATAGGTATGCACTTAGCTTTTATCGTTTTATAGCTGAAATACTAACTTTAGTAGCACATAGCCGACATGTTTCAATTACAAAGTTAGCTCTCCGGACCTCATTATTTCCTGTTCATTGTCACCTTAATGCAGTGCTTAGTAGTCTCGGTCTTATTTCAAATGTTCCTCTTTTACTAAGTTTTTAAAAACGTTCTCTAAAGTAATGATCTCGTTATTTTACTTTCTAAAAACTTTGAAAGAAAATATTTAAATTCTTTTTAAAAGAAAAGCGTCGTTGCTTTTCGTTTCACATTGTAAGAGTTGTTGCAAAACACTGCTTACTTCCAAATCAAGAAACTGGGGGCTTTTACCTACAGATATCAATTGCGTATCTATCTATGCGAAACTAGGCATCGCTGATATTTACTTCTTGTTTGCAATATAGTTCATACATAACTGCCTCGGTAGTCTAGCGGTTATCATAGTCGACTGCGGATCACGGGTTCGATTCCCGGTCGGGCATAAAAATTGTTAGGTATTGGGTTTTTTCATTCAGAAATTCTCAGTGCCAGCCCGGAGTTGGAAGTTGGCGGTGTTTCACCCCCGTGCCTCGGAGAGCACGTTAAGCCGTCGGTCCCGGTTATTATCACTAGCATGATAATAGCCGTTAAAGCCTGCAAACCCGCATTGGAGCAGCGTGGTGGGTCTAAGCTCTAATTCCCTCTCTCCTATGAGAGTGGAGGCCTGTGCCTAGCAGTGGGACGTTAATAGCACAGAGTACGTATAATAGGCTGTAGTGGATGGTGGTGGTGGTGGACATACATAATTACTTTAGGTAGATACTCTTCTCTCATTAACCACATGCCTTTAACTATCTAGTTTTTCAAAGCTATAATTTATTCCCCATTCTGGACATCATACGTTAAAATTGCAGGACTTGTTAGCTTTTATGTCACATGTTTTATGTACACTTTAATTAGGAACGTGGCTTAAAACGGTCATGTTTTTGTGCATCTAATGTCGCTCAAATGGGCGGTCGGCGCTGCTTTCACTCTTATAGTATTCTAAGCTTATAGGTCTTTGTTCTACAATACTATTGCAGCTACCATAAAACTTCAAACGTGTTCGAGTATCGTATACTATTTAAAAAATTCAGAGAACAGGTTCTTATGGTTCCTTACTAAAACATATATTTACTTTATGATATACGGATATTACAACACTACACTAAACAACTATTATAGTATTTTTCCGTTTACTTATTTTATGCGTTTTAATAGTATATGCTTTAACAGTTTATTAATTTTAGATTTTTTTAAATACTCTCCACACTATGGAAAAGTAAGTAAGCAAAAGTATTTTGTTTTCAATGAATATTCCTTTCAAAATAATAGTCAGCTATTATCCATTGAAACCGAACAATAGATCTATTTAATTGACGAGTGTGGAATATATGCAAGCTTTTACTCATTAGACTTTGTTGCTGTGAAAAATTTATAATGATGCGGCTCGTTGAAAAACAATAGACATACAATATACGCTCACATACATCATTCATTGTTTTGTCTTTTATTAATTCCAATGCTCATTAAAATGCATAAAATGTAAAATACCAAATGATATAAATTTTGGTTTGTTGTCTGTTATAAAATACATTGTGTAATGTGAAATAGCTGTTCATTCATTTTTGGAACAGATATGAATGTTAATATAATTTATTAATTTATTACATCACATGTTTAATTCTACTACATATTTATAACAATTTAGTCGTGTGGAAGGTTTCAATTATTCATTTAGTAATTAAATTAAATGTTAATTGCGTGTGAGAACACGCATAAGGTAGGGTTCGGTGGATTCGGTATTTATGCTAGTTGATAAAATATACTTTGAAGGTATTTATTTTGTAAACGGTTTTTTTTAACGGTCCAGATAGAAACCTCTTGGTTCTAAAATACCTATTAAGAACGAATTATCCGTCCGTAACCAAAACTTAAGTACCCATAATGATTATTTTTAAATTTTAATGTAGAGTTCTTTGAGTATACAGTAATTTAAATCGCTATATTTTAATGACTAGCCTTGGAAGTTGCAACAGCGAAAACAAGCAGTACTAAACCCGGCTTGTGCTTTGTTCTTTACAGAGTCCTCGTTAAATATTTAAACTTGAATGAATGACGTTTTTATAAAACTCCACCGTTTCTAAAGGATAACTTCCATAAAAATCCTTTAAACAAGAAGCAAAATATTTGCGCGGACTAAAAAAAACAATTTGAAAAAATAAAAGCATCTGAGAGATGATTTAAGATATCCCTTTTGAAAAATTTTCTTTTGAACAGAAGGAAATTAAATTAAAAATAAATTTCGGGCCGTGAGTTTGAAAAGTTTAATGGAAAGATAAAAGTGATTGAATCGAGATCTGTTTTGAACCCTTGAAGCAGTGCAACCTCTATCTACGATTTGGTATGTACTGATTTCGTTTTGTTTTATCTTAGTGAACTACTTTAATTTTATGTTACTGCCACCCTCACGAGTCGCTGAAGGAACTCCTTAGTATTGACTCTTACTAAGGAGTTCCTTAAGTAATGATTTAGTACGGCAGTTAGTGTACTTAGATTCAAGATACCACACAGTTTACAAATCGGGTTAAGAGTCACCCTTCACCATACGGGGGTCAAGCTTTCAATGTATTGTTCTGTGAGTGCATACGAGTAGTTTCTTCTAAATAAATCATTTTAAACTGCAATATCGATATATGTCCTTAACCAAGCTCTGCAGATTATGTTTTTCGCTTTGAGGCGTTTCGTTTCTTTAATGAAATCCAGTCAAAGGAAAGAAAGAATTTAATTTAAGACGAATCAGAAAATATTCAGCTGCCGCTCGCTAGTTATAAATCATTTGAATGCTAATAAATTCGACTAACCCTCAAAGGCCCCAGGTGGAAACAGAATTTCTTTGGGAAAAAATGGAAAAACAGTTCTTGATTATTAAATTCTTTTATAAAGCAAGCTGTGGCTTTAGACTTTTGGTTTCATATCGTAATGGAATTTCATCTGCCTTATGTTTAAACGCAGTAGCTACGGCCTCAGTGTACAATGTTTATATTTGAACTTAGATTACAATCATCTCCGTTAATTGCTTGTAAAGCTTTGTTTCGCGAGTTTCCTTTAAAATGGTCTTTCATCTAGCGAATAATATAACCGATCTTTAAAAATGTCTCAATAAAATTCGATCCGAATTTGTTGTAATTTTTTTTCAGGATTAAAAAAACCACAGCAATAACAAATTTTTAAATATTTATTTAAATTTTTAAATATTTACAATAGGTTTACTATTCAAATTATCCAGAAGCTTAGTAGTTCGAAACTTGGATTGCGCTTTTTTTAAGTTGAATATTATGTAATATCTTGCTTAAATACTTGATGACTTGACCGCAATAATTACACCTAACAATAAGCGGTGATGAAACTCATGTAGGCCTCAGAGGACCTGTTTAAAAGATGATTGTATTTCTTTTATTCTGAAGTTACCAATTTTGTAACTGGCGGGGAAAATGGAAGCCAGATAAATTCTATACTCTAGCGGAGCGTATTAAGAACGAAAAATCGAAAGTTTAGGTTGTACGTTGATAAATTATATATTATTCTGTTAGCATGTTTAATGTTTATAGATGCAAAAGGACTTTAAAGGTTTTTGCATTCTGACATTGCGCTTTTGAGGCTTGCATTGGTCCGTGGTCCGCGCGGTTTAGTTGCCTGCGAGGTCTGGCTCCGTACGCCTGTGTCGCGTAGCAAGCTATGCCGTAGGCCACCGAAATAGCTACGTAGACTATCGTAGATACTGTTCCGTTTTAACTGATTATCGACTGTTTTTACTGTGGGTTTTGTGAACTGTTTTATTCTAATATTGTATCGTAACATTGGATTGGATAACTTTTTTTTCGGGTGAGAATAATTAATTTTATTTATTAGTTCCCCGACATTTACTTTTTATTGCTTAATTAATAAGTATGAAATATTTTAACACTTAAGATTTTTTGGGGGACGAGTGGCCTAGTTGAGTCAACGTAAATCAGCCGATTGCGATTGTTAAGCAACGTTGACCCAAGTCGGTAACTGGATGGGTGACCGAATTTGTACGCTCAAATACGGCCTTATCGATTTCTTCGCGCCTCGGAGAGTATTTTCGGAGAGAGAGCCGTCAGTCCCAGTTGTTATCACTAAAACCTATTTGATAATAATTTAATAATCGTTACAAATGTAAGAGTTCAAATATAGTTATATTAAAGTCGTATGCCGTGTCGTGGACTTGGGAACCACCACATTATTATCTTAATAAAACCCCTACCACTATGGTGATTAACATCGGAAAGGGGTCACGACCCTCAGCAATGAGAAATACGACGTTTATTTTAGTACTGGCTGATGCCCGCGACTTCATTAAGTTTTCTATTCAATATTCCGGGATAAAAAGAAGTCTGTCTTTCTATACCCATGCAAAAAATCACGTCGATCCGTTCCTCTGTTGCGGAGTGATTGAAAGACAAACCTACAAGCAAACACACTTTCGCATTTATAATATTAGTATGATAATAATAGGTATGAATAAGCAAGCTAAATGCTACTGCCGCGATTTTGCCTCCAGATAAACAGCAGTGTACTGAACACGGTTATGATAACATTACTGTGGAACGGTTTTTATGGGACATTGTAACGGAATGCCAAAAAATAATGAGTGTAATATTTGTTACGTAACGTATGCATTGTATATTATTAACATTATTATTGTCACAATTTTCTGTTTATGAAAAGAGCAACTGCTGAGTTTCTTGCCGGATCTTCTCTGTACAATCATTTTTCTGAACCGGTGGTAGAGTTTTGCGACTTATCATTTACAAGTTGTCCTACGTGAGATGAATAAATCATTTCATTTCATTTGCCTAAGATAAGATAACCTAATAAAAACTGTTATTGTATGGTCATAAAAATCTATAATAAATTACCGAATATAAACTAAAAGAACTCAATCTTGGATTATTTACAAAAGGACTTTTCGAATATCTTTTAGATCATTTTTTTTATTCGGAATAATAATTCCCGAATTCTTAAATAAGAATATTATATTAATTCGATATCTGGACGTCGGTAACGATAAAATATGCTTGTACTTATTAACCTAATCTTGTCTGTACCATATTTTACCAAATAAATATTTACTATTACTTACTTCACATTTACTAATATTAAATGATGGTAATTTGATAATTTGTGTCACGTGTGGTATGTCTAAAACTCTACATTCCCAGTTTGTAAAGAGATTCCACTGTGAACATCCAGCAACAGATTCTTTTTCAAAAATACAAAGCTACAATACATTTACAGCCGGTGGGATTGCTTAACCAAAGCTTACCGCCAGTCTAGACCAATTTAGGTATTATGAATACCTACCCAAATTTTCCCAGCGCTATAACCACTATGTTAGATAGATCAAAGGGCTCTTACCACCACGCTATATAGGTATTCGGCCGTCAATAATGAATATTCATAGCTGTCTTTGCAAAACTCCCCACGAGGTGTACGGATGATCCCAATTAGCGAGTAGCTAGGAGCCAGTGGGCCATACAACACCGTATTAGTGTTAGTGGAGATCCCAGCAGATGACCAAAGTCCAACGTGGTCCAGCGATGGATATCGTCTTTGTATCAACTATCAGTTGAGACGACAACGACGCGCGCGGTTCGTGTGATATCCTGCGGTTGCTGTTTTATTGCTGGCTCATTTTGTTTCAGCCTTCCGCCATTTCGGATTTGAAAACATTATGTTGCAGAAAACAGAAATTGTATAAAAATGTCTCAACAAATTTAATATTGTTCACAATTAATGATATTATAATAATTGATATTGGTTAATTAATAAAAACAAGCGAATCGGAAAATTAATCGTACAAGATAAATAATAATTCGACGGTTAACGAATTAAAAATGTTTATTATTATATAATGTTTTGTAAGCATTTCCCGTCAATTAGGAGTTTTCGGCATTTGACTAAGCTCTGTCGATATCGGTTATAGAACAGTTTTTTTATTCCACTACAAGTTAGCCCTTGACTGCGATCTCACCTGATGTTAAGTGATGATGCAGTCTAAGTTGGTAGCGGGCTAACCTGTTATTCCTAGATGTCTGGGCCTACACCTCCAATAATGCCGGGTATGCCACTTACCTTTGGATAAAACAACACTTACCCTACAACATTAAAAAAAAAGAATGGAATACATCCAAGAGGAAACGCGTCATTGGTCAAACGTCGCCCGTCTACTATATTAGAAGTACCAAACTTCTGATATAGTAAACGGGCGGCGTATGAACCCGCCTTCGAGTAAGTACCTATATCAAAAAATTTACATCCGGATCACCCTCGTAGAAATAGTAGATTGCCTCGACAATTCGAAAGCACTTAAAATTTTATTGTTATAAAAAATTTATTCACTCTGATATTTTTGATAAGAGAATGGTTATTCTCTTATCAAAAATATTTGTTGACAAAAGTGAATGTACTCGTAGGTCGCTTTTCGTTCGATGCTCTCCATTTTCTACACCGTGGTTTACCAGAACAATCAATCAACAGACTAAACTTTGATTTGTAATTAAAACAATTTTTTTAAATTAAAACCATTATAATTCCTTTATTAAAATCATTCGGTAATAAGATGCTACTATTTAGGATTATATAATACTTTTAAAATCACAACTTTACATTATAAATTGTATCTAATTGTAAAATATGAGACAAAATAATTACACAAGGAGTCTCATCTATAAGCAATTTAGAACGGTAATATATTTAATTCCGAGCTAGATTCCTGCAATCCTACTAGCTTTGAATTTCATAAGGCTGACATATTTTTTTTAGTTAAAACAGTTGTCTGGTGGACGAAAAGTCAGTCAGTCACTCACTTTAACCCGTTGTCCTAGGTGAGCAACGAAAGCGACGTGACACGATACGAATCCATAGAAAATGACAAATCTAAATTATCTACGCGACAACGTAGGCCACGTGGAGGGACATCTACCAATTGTTCCTGTGGCGTCGCGTCGCATTACCGCGGTTGTCGTTCACCTATGATAGCAAGTTATATCTAAATATATATAAATCACATGTCACGTTGTTTGTCCGCGATGGACTCCTAAACTACTTAACCGATTTTAAATTAAATTTGCACACCGTGTGCAGTTTGATCCAACTTGAAAGATAGGATAGCTTACATCTTAATTTATAGCCGCAATATTATTTTATGTCGGATTTGCAATGTAAGACGGAGAAAAAACGGTCGAACGAAAACGTTTCTTACGAAAAGCTCATTCCACGCGGACGAAGTCGTGGGAATCAGCTAGTATATTATATAGATCGCGCACAGTAAGCAATAATATGACAAAACGTCGTCGTATAGTGTATTTATTAATTAATTATATAAATTTATTAATTAAACGTTTAACATGTGCATACTTCACATTCAAATGAAAGTTCAAGTAGGTATCACGAGGTTCACGGAATTGCAGAGGAGAGACCAAGTTTTATGTTCTTCTTCTTTTATTATTTGCATTATGCTTGTTCAAGCTTATCATAACGAGATCAATGCTTTCCTGGTGGGGGACTTCGGAACTTTTAATAAAGCCTTTGTTATGACTTTTTTAACGTTCTTTTTATAAAGTTTTCTCCCACTTTGTTACTTTGTTTTTGTGTCATCGTCTGTGATAAATAAATGATAATGCAAAATTTATATTAAGCGACAAATTACTGTTCTTTGTTTATTTATATTTTAAACTAGCTGACCCGGCGAACTTCGTACCGCCTTAGTATGCAAAATTAAATGTATATTTTTCAATATTTCTGAGAGATTTTCTTAATATTTCTTTCCGTAAGAACCTTCTCCTAATAATAACAAAAAAAAAAGAATTAGTGAAATCGGTCCAGCCATTCACGCGTGATGCCTGACCAAGGAAAACGGGTTTCATTTTTATATATATAGACTAGCTGACCCGGCGAACTTCGTACCGCCTTAGTATGCAAAATTAAATGTATATTTTTCAATATTTCTGAGAGATTTTCTTAATATTTTTTTCCGTAAGAACCTTCTCCTAATAATAACAAATACAACAAAAAAAGAATTAGTGAAATCGGTCCAGCCATTCACGCGTGATGCCGTGACCAAGGAAAACGGGTTTCATTTTTATATATATAGATGGGTTTTAGTTTCAGAGTTTAGGGTAGTGCTGTAGTCAAGTGATAAATATCCTCGAGAATGTTGCACAGGTTTTACACGGGCGGTTTAGATAATCCTGTTCAGATAATGATGATGATTGGTCATGATAGATCCGAGTAATGCCAATCAATCCATTAATGTAAAGTAAAATTAAATTCACTTCATTCAATATTGAGGTAATAAAAGCCGAAGCAGACTTTAGTTTTCAAAACAAATCAAATCAATATTCATTTATTTAAATTAGGTACCTACACTTATTGACGTCCAATTAATTATAAAATATGATGGTGATAATCAGTTACGGCATCTTAAAACTAAAGCTACGAAGGTTCCAAACGTGCCCTGGTCTGAAAGAACTGAATATTTTTGCTATATAGTTCCTATAATTAATAGGTTGTACAGTATCTTTTCATAATGTTTCCTAGATCTCATAATTAGAATTATTTTTGTCGTTACATTCGTATTAAATATTAGATTTCCATTGATGTCTTTGATAGAGCAAAGATACCATTTAAATATGTAGGTACTTATTTAAATGTGTATGTAGTTTAAATTAAACATGATTTGTTTATGCAAGAGGTGCACAGGCCAGCATTAGTTATGTGACTCTTGGTAGTAACGTTGCTTGCGAACATTCGGGACGTCAGGAGCACTGCCAAATGCGCTGTCTTCCAAAGCGCTGAGATGTGATATCTTACAGCCCTGTGCTGGAAATCCTACATAATATAATCTTACAAATATATTTTACGTTGGAAATATACTTAATATACGCAAACCGCTGCGTCTTGAACCTTGAAGTTTGCATGGAAGTTATTCTTTAAAACGAGGACCACACCGAATTTTTTTTAAATTTTTATAAATTTTTATAGGTAGTAAAAGTATTAATATTTTTTGTGCTGTCACAAACTTCACCTGCGTGAATGAAGGTTTTTGATTCCCGCGGGAACTCCTTAATTTTGCGTTTGTTTGTGTATCTGTCGACGACGTCGCAGGCATCATCTAGTACTTTCATAAATTCCTATAAACGTGCCCGTAAAAAAATAATTTCAGATCCTTCCTTTTCCACTTTTGCTGCATTTCTGTACAGTTTCATCTCCATGTATTTGAATTTATATTTTAATATGAAAAGCAAATATTATTAATGTGTTTGTTATTCGGGTGACATATTCATGGATTTCTGACCGGACGAAATTACCGTTTTTCCTCATTTTATCTATCTGTTTATCAGCTTTGCAATATTTTTCATGTAATGTCATGTTCTTCTTTTATGTTCATAAATTTAAGTGATTGTGCAATTGGATGAATAATATTTTTTAAGATACCTATGCGACGTATAGGTATCAAAAAATACAAAATATCGCATAGTATGCGTGACGTCTATGTACCTATCTATTACATTAATATAATTGTGTATTTTGGGTCAGACACCTATAGTGTGTTTGCATATACCTACCAGAGTATACAATATAGTTCGTAGTGAGGAAATATTACCAATTTTATCAAGGTATATTTCGTCTGGAATTAAAAATGTATCACACCCACCCCCACTCACTTAATATTATTTAGTCGTAACAGTTCTAGAATAGCATAGAATATAATATTTAACAATAATATTGAGAAAGTGCTATAAAATCGTACTTTGTAATTTAACCGGAGGTTTAGGTACGTATAAATGAAAAAGCTCACGCAAAAAACGTGCCTAAGCTTTTCTTCAAAACAAGATATATATCGAATTTGCCTTCGAAAACGTGTGGCACGTCGAAAAGTTGTAGTGAAACGTGTCACGAGGGTTGAGTCAGGATATGTAGGAAATTTACATAGACTTGTAATAAAGTAAACCTGCCCGTTTCCGGAAAGGAAAAGTGAACGTACTGATAGTCATCTTGGAAGGTAACCTTTAAGAACCATTAAAAATATGCTCCTGAAATTAAAGCTTATCATACTGTTGAATATTACATAAATGACAAAAGACAAAGAACATGTATTTGACTCGCTCCAGCAGTGCTAAGGACAGCTGTTACTTAAGTATCAACATATTAATGAAATTGTAAAAATGTTTTTTTCAAAAGAGCAACCACCGTGTTTCTTGCTGGTTCTTCTCGGTACGAATGGCATTCCGAATCAGTGGTAGATTCACTCGACGATTCAAAAGCACTTGTAAAAACTTTCTTTGAATGAAAAACATTTGAATTTGAATTTTCCTAACATGCCTTGCATGTTTAAGGAATTAATATCAGTTACCTTACACAAAGATTTTTTGATGCTCTGCTATTTTCCTATTAATTTTCATGAGTAGGCTTTATAGCTGAAGTGCTTTTTTTTGTATATACTTTGTAATAATATTAGCTAGTTCCTGATGTCTTCTAGTTTAAAGTTTGTTGTAACTAACCTTTTTAAGATCAAATGAATATTATATTTGCTGATCAGTTCTTATCCTTGCTATCCATTATTGACTCTAAACATCATTTGTTAACTATGCGAATCAATAAAATAATCATAAAACTGAACAATACGTGATTTATAATATCCAATTAAGATCGAGCTTGTGCATTGAACTGCGTTACTTTCACAAGTTTCATTAATTAAATATTGATTGTGTTCTGAATTGAACAATTTTTATAGTGAGAGTCGTCGTTTGCTTGAAATTCTGCTTCTATTTCCATTTAAATATAGCTGTAGCTTATTATTTAGATTAGATTAGATTTAGAGTTACTACACCTCACGCTAACGTTCTGGTCCACGAACATAATTGAATAATTGTCATCATCATTTCAAACTAGCGCCATATTGCTTAACATGAGTTTCCTCATATCATGAAAAAGGTTTGGCCATAGTTCAATAGGTGTGTGAAGTTTAGCTATCAGCACTTGGCCAGCATGGATCGGTAGACGTGTAATAAGTAGGCAACTTCAGGGCAAGAGTGAATAGGCATTCTCTAGGCAAGTCCGCTCCAACCTAGACATTTGTTTTGAGTTGCATTGCATTGAGTTATTGTATAGTTTTTATTTTTGTTTCGTGGAAATGCTCCTAGATATTTTATAGAATAATCGATATAATTTACCGGTTCACTTTATCTCGATGGAAAGTTTTCGCTGTTGCCCGTAATAGCAGCTCAACTCAGTGTAATCAGCGATTCAGACGTAAAACCTATCAGCTATAACATTGGAACTCCGTTTAAGATTTTAATGTTCAAGAGCCAAATTTTCCAAACATAACTTACACAAACTTTATATTATGAGCTTACTTCTTTCGATTAGAACTTATTCACATAATATTGTGTAATAATTTCCTACATGTTTAACCATCTAAGATACATTTTTCTCAAGTACCTACTCTTTATTTGACAAACAATAAATAGGGGGGGGTCGTTGCCTGGTGGGAGGCTATACGCGCCAAGCGGTTTAGCGAAACCGAAGGGGTATGGGTTTAATATAACTGCCATGCCCCTAACAGGTTAGCCCGCTACCATCTTAGACTGCATCATCACTTACCATCAGGTGAGATCGCAGTCAAGGGCTAGCTTGTAGTGGATTAAAAAAAATAACGAAAATTAAAAACAAAACTCGACTGACATTGTGTAGCACAAAGTTATATAATATTATCGCATAGTACTTAATGGTATTACAAAATGGCAGGTTTAGGCTTCGAATTAACTCGCAATAGTGCTTGGTAGGCTTTCTGAATACTGAGGATTATCATTTTGTCAAAAAAAAAAGTTGCAAAGCATTTGATAGTACATTACTCAAAGCTCTCTAACTTTTGTGCGTCTTATTATCACGAGATCTTTTTTGTAAGGAAATGTTAGAATATTTTGGGACGCAATTTGTATAAGCATAACAAGCTCTTGTTAGACTTTTGTAAATAAATGGATCAAAATTACACTTATTAAAGCAGACGCGGACTTTTTACAAATGGCTAAGTATTTTCAGGCATTTTTTTCGCCTTTTTAAGTGGCCTACTTATTATTATTGTCGTCTTACAAATTGCCCATGACATGAAATGAGTATAACAATTAAGTGACAACCTCCCTAATGGTTATCCATGCCATTAGGAAGGAAGTAAGAAGCCAAAAAAAGTATAACTTCTAAATTGGCACTAGTTTGCTCTGGTCGAGGCTGCTTTGCAACCACCATAGCTACTTCACTAACGGTACGATTATAAGAATCAGATCAGGAAAATAATAATTACTAGATGATGATACCTGCGACTCCGTCCGCTTGGATTAAGTTTTTTACTTTTCCTACTTTTCCGGGATAAAATGTATACTATGTCCTTCCCCGGGATGCCACCTATCCCTGTTAATTCATCAAAATCAGTTGAACAGATGCGCCGTGAAAGCCTAGAAGACAGGCAGACGAACAGACAGACACATTTTCGCATTCACATTATTATATTAGTATGGATTTTGCGCGTAGAAACTGATTAAGGGCATGGTCGCCATATTCCAGTTTAGCCCGCTACAATCTTTGACTAAATCTTATCTGAAATAAATTATTTGTATTGTCGGTGTTTTACAAGTTCTTTAAACTAAATTAGACTAGATTTAGCCAAGTCAATCTAATTTAGTTTAAAGAACTTGTAAAACACCCACAATACAAATTTATTTGAACTGATGGAAGGTGAATTTTAGGTTTTGGTTTGCGGCTCTCGTACGATGAAACTATTGATTAAAAAAAAAAAGGTTAATACATAAATTAAAAAAAGAATATTAGGAATATTAAAAAAATTTTTTTTTGTTTTTTCTTATTTTCTTTCAAAGATTATGTAGTTTATCGAATAACTTGTTTAAAAATATCATAACGTTATAGGCATTAAGTCGATTAATATTTTTTAATACAAGTTTTTGTTTCCTTAGGCCCATTATTGTTTTTCTCCTTAATTATGATTAATTGAAAGCGTTATTTAATAGAAAATCATAATCAAAGCCTGAGAGAAATAGAAAACTTTGTGTTTATAATGATAAAACGCAAATATTTAGAATTTTTAAGTGGTTCTTATTAAGCCACCTATATTTAATAGGGACCAAAGAAAGGGTTTTAAAAAACTTAGTTAACATTGATGAAAAATATTGATAGAATATTGATAGAAAGAAAGAAAATTGTACTTTTTTAGACTATTCATAAAGTAAATACTCGTATATTTAAAATGCCCTGTTTTTAATTTATATTCTTTAGTTATTCAAAATATTTAGTTTTGAATTAAGGTGGCCCTTGTTTGCCGCAGTTACCTCATTATATTAGTAACTAGTTAGTACACAATCTACCAAACAAGATACTACAAAGAAAAGAATCATACAAACAGGAGAGTCTTTTGGATTTCAGCTCAAAGTACCTAATGCAGCAAAATTGTACAATTTTAAACATATCACACAAAAACAAGTGGCTTAATGAACCTACATAACAGCGCAACTTTTGAAGTAGCTACGAGCACATAAAGCAGAATCTTTTATAGGTAAGTTTCAGGATTATAAAAATGAAGCATTGATGTTTGATAAACCTCAAAGGGTTGCGCATTTTTCTGGGTAATATTTTTAGAAGGACGCTGTTTACCCGATGACGTTCCAGCTAGTTCGATGACATGTCGTTAGGATGGATTGATAAAGAACCGCGGCGTTTCGCTTTGACGTATCGCTTTGCCGGAAGTAGTGGCGGTCAACAGCTCATATTATATCGATATCGAAACTATCGATAAGCTCGTAACTTACCGTACGTGCAAAATATTGGTACAATATTTCATTATAAAACGTTCCTTTTCTGTAGTGAAGAGTATAGACACATTTTATATAATGGTATAAAACTATTGTTGCACAAAACGTAATGCACACTATGTTATATTTTATTATGATATTGGACATCGTCCCCGTGGACTAAATTTTTTCGATTCCCGCGGGAACTCCTTAATTTGCCGGGATAAAAAGTTGCCTGTCTATCCCTGTACCAAATTTAATCAAAATCGGTTAAATAGGTGGGCCGTGAAAGCGTAGCAGACAGACAGACACACTTTCGCATTTAAAATATTAAGTATGGAAACGGAGTCATTTCCGATTAACACCTGAAAATTAATTAAAAAGTAATCGCTCTCATTCAGAGCTTTCGTTATATTAGCGGCGTCATTAACATTTTCATGACAGAAAATGTTAATGACGTCACTTCAAAAATGAAATTTAAATACACCTATTAACTTTTCTGTCATGAACATGACTTTGAAGCATCATTAACCAGATTCATATTGCATGTCGGTTCGTAAGTTATCCGAGACATCATTAATATTAAGTGCGATGTTGGTTTGTTATATAATATCTAGACTGTAGACTCTTTAACAAACTGGTGGACAGTCAGCTTTTCTTTTGCGCTGACAGTTAATCCGATACCAATGTGATATCTACCTATGCGATAGAATAATAATTTAATTTTAATAATAATGATAATGTCCGACCGAATTTCGGCCACGGTGGCCTATCTCCAGAGAGATTAAAGCCATCTGCGCGGGAGATATTATAGTGCACAAGTGAATGAGCAAACACAAGTACACTCTGTTCCTTTACTCACATAGCTCGATGGGATGGAAGATCCGGCACAACCGTAGATAGATCAGGCGCAGGACCGACGGCTTTACGTGCTCCCCGAGGCACGGGAGTGCATCATCGCCAACTTCCTTACTCCGGGCTAGTACTGAGAATTTGAAAACCCGATACTTGTTATGGCCTGAACCGGGACTCGAACCCGGGACCTCGTCGGCCGAAGTCGAACATGCTAACCACTAGAACAAAGAGGCAGGCAATGATTTTAATAAGTTGTAAATGATCCACCAAACATGCTTTTAGGCGTTTTACTTGCAACAAACCTTACTTGTCTGTCTTTGATTTACTTTGGTCCTCCTGACGTTTACACTATCCTTTTACTAGTCGTAACGCCATCCATTTAAATGAATTAAAAATTCTTTTCACGAGCATAAAATATAGCTGCTTGTAAGAAGCCGCACAGCCAAAACATCATATGCCTTTTTGTATTACTTAAGAATACCTCATGCAGCTCAAGAACATCTGCGGTTTCAAAGTATCTGCAAATGTAATGCCGGCGCAAAAGAAAATTTTATTTTCGGGTGCAATTGTTTACTATTCTTCCTTAGGTTTTGTATTCTTCAAGATACTTAAGCTTTATTTGTAGCAATATTTCAAAATGGCAATAGTATTATCAGTTGTTATAATTTCGAAGAAGGTTCATTTCTCAAAGCCTAAACATAATTTATTATTATCAAGTACGGGAGCAGCTGGCGCGCGGCGGTCCGTCAATTTAAAGTGTTTATCGCAACTGCTAGAAACGACTGTAAAATGTCTAACAGCTAACTATTAGCGACTGTAATAAAAGAGGGGTAAAGTGGACTTGATAACCTTGAAATGTAGGGATATTACAAAAAACTGGGCTTCTTTACTTTACTCAACAACTCGTTGAACATGCACATGGTGCAAGAAAAGCATTATTAATGTTTGAAATTCGGTAGTGACACTTTGACGTATCGATATAGTGCCAAAGGGCGCTACTCCAGCAGTTCCTCTTAGTCATTGAAAAACTATTGATCTTCCGTTGCTTCTAAATTCCTATTTTCTGTTAGTGTACCCACAAGAGATTTTGGTATAATTTAGAGAATATTAATTTAGAGAATATTAATGAATCCTAAAGATGTCCCAAAGTAGGTATAAAACGATATAATCCGATATAATAAAAAAAACAATGTCCTCCCGACCGAATTTCGCCCACGGCGGCCTATCTCCAGAGAGATTAGCCATTTGTGCGGGAGATATTATAGTGCACAAGTGTATGCGCAAACACAGGTACACTCACTGTTCCTTTACTCTCATAGCCCGATGGGGCGGAAAATCCACGACCGGAGAGAGATCAGGCGCAGAACCGACGGATTTACATGCTCTTCGACGTGGACCACGGGGGTGAAACACCGCCAACTTCCAAACTCCAGTCTAGTGCTGAGAATTTTTGACAGAAAAACTTGTTACGGCCCGACCCGGGACTCGAACCCGGGACCTCGTCGGCCGCAGTCGAACATGCTAACCACTATGGTCTAGTGGATAGCATGTTCGACTGCGAGGCAGTCAAAATTAGATATAACAAAAGCAATAAAGTATGTGCCTATACTTGCTCTAAATTTATTCAGGAAGTCAGTCTAATTTCCTCTCAGTGTAAAAGTGAATGAAACAACTATTGTGTGACCGCACAGTATACATTCCGCAATAAATTCTCTCTAATTATGGTGCTTGCGTACCACAGATTACATTATATTGGGGTTGGATAGATAAAGAGCAGGATTTCCGTGTGCGCTCCGGGAAAAACACTGTCTATTCTGCACAAACTTGGTTAGTACGTAACTTAACAAGGCCCTCAATTAAAAAGGATCGTGGTTGCAATTTATTGCAAAGAGCGTCATAATTAGCTTACGTATTTGTATTTTATACTTTTTTCACGACCCTCGCTTTATTATTTGCTTTTTTATGGGATGTAATTTATTCTCTTGAGTGTCGAGGGTTGGTTTGGGAAATTATGAATGTAGATAAAAATTCGCAATATACAACACTTTTAATGCTAAAAATTGACAAGGACAATGTGTGAAAAAAAGTTATTATAATATTTAATAATTTCATTGCAGCGGCATAGATTATATTTTTAATTTTTAGTTTTTAGTTTTTAATTTAGATTTTAAAGATTTTTTAAGAAACTGTATATATTATTATATGTTGTATTAGTATTTTAATAATAGAGGAAATTCTTCAATTGAATAAATATAATGTATCAAATTATGTTATATTGGTTGGAGTTAGTCTTACACAGATAAAGCTTTAAGTGTATATAGGTTTAATATAATTGTTACATCAACTGGTTTAGCTTAATAACAGTCTCGACTCAAATTAAACACAAAAGTAAAATTTTTCAATTCAGTCTGACAACTAAGACTAAGTACGAAAACTTCATATAAATGTAATTTTCACATTAGTTGCATTTTACACTTTAGGTACACTTATGAGACTGCAGAAGTTTATTATACTTTTATTAGAGAAACTTATTTAATTAAATACACTGTTCTGAAACCTCCACTCCCAGCACAATATCCTCGAGAATAATGTTCTAGAAGAAGGTGTGCGAGAAAAATCACGGAAATAGGAATCTGCTGTGGCAAAATTTGAGTTTTTGAGAACAGTGTGATTCAGGCTTTACATTGGGCGTGGGTGTGTTCTAGTTTTCCAAAGTTTTGTTATTGCCGCTTCAGAGCGGTCTAGTGGAACAATTGCGAGCGCTTTTAGAATTTTAACCAACCATTTTACGTTTAGAGCTATAATTACCAATATGGCGGTTCAACCCGCTGATAGGCGTCATGACGTGCTTGTAATAGCAAGTCATTCTGCCATAATTTGTAGGTCTGTCCGCCGGGCCCACATATTATGTATGCACGTTGACATGAAAAAATATTGGTCGATAGTCGATACAATGCAATAACGACACTTAAACAATTCACGCTAGTTATAGCGTGAATTGTTCACTTGTTGTTGTTTCGAGTGCGCATACTCGAATTGATCACTTGACCAGTTGATCCAGTAGAAGGCATTAGAAGGTTGTGGTAGAGTCACTCTTGTTCTTTACAAGCATCGCGTTAGTCTACGGTTCAGAAAATCGAGCTGTCTTCGTAACTGCATGCAATTAGAGACAAGTACATGACAAGAGTAAGTATGTTAAAACTTTCATGCAGTGCAGTGTGTTTATGCAACAGCAATCCTCAGGTGTGTCTCATTGTTTTAAGTTTACCTTCACGTATATATACTGAGACGATTGCTTATGAGAGGCGTATAATACAAGTTTATGTATGTACAAAAATTAGGTATATTATATTTCCTACTGGGTCTTCAGTTACGTCAATTTTAAATATGACCGTGATATTTAATTTTAATTTATTCACATACTTAACTACAATTTTTCATTTAGATACTTAAATAGATTCTTGGAGAATAAAGGTATATTTGCTGCACATAAATACATATAATAGTGGCAGTAACAAGGTAGTAAAATATAATATAGTAATATAATATTATGAAAATGCGATTACATAAGTATACCTGCTGGCAAAGACGAGCCGCCAAGCGATTAAAGCGTTAAGGTACGATGCCGTATAGAGACCGATTGGGAGTATGGGGTGGTATGGGTTTAATTTTATGTAACTGCCGTACCCCTAAGAGGTTATACTGTACTGTATCTTAGACTGTTTCATTACTGACCATCTGAATAAAAAAAAAGTCAAAATTTTATAAGAAATGAAATTGTAGCTTCTGAGCACACTAATAATTCCGAGTAACCTAATTAATTTACTGTTATCTGTAAACAACTTCGTACTGAAAGTGCTCTCAAAGGTAAAAGCGTTGTAATTAGTTCCTCTTAACTTATCATACAACTAAACATTACAAAACCCATCTTCCAGATATTTATCTGCACCTCCCACGGCTCTTTACATAAATCTGTGAACCTATTTCGTACGAAATCTACTTTACCTGAAACTCGACTCGTACTTTATTGAATCTCTATGTAAATTTCCAACCAGTTACACATTCGCATCGAAGAATCGTAAGTGAAAGTGGGTAGGACCAAATGAATTCTCTGTTAAATGTAAAAATACGTACTTTAGAAAGTTAAAAGGACATTCCAGTATTCTGTTTAATATATTTTCAGGTATGCTATGTTCAAAGAAATTTTTTGATGTCTTTGAATTTTTATTAGTATGGTATAGGGTACAGGTTTGTGTACAGTCACAGGGTAGAGCTTCTTTACTGGCACGGGGTAAGGCTTTGGCACGTAAACATGGTAAGGCTTGTGGACGGGTATGTTGACTTCATAAGGCACCTTCTTAACGACTTCGTATAAGGTTGAGGTACTTTCACTTCATATTTCACTTTATATTTATATGGATAAGGTACCTTCTTCTCAACAGTGTAGGGTTGAGGAACGGGCACCTGAACTTCGAAAGGAACTTTCTTTTCAACAGTGTAATGAGTAGGCACCTTAACCTTGACTTCGAAGTCAACTGGGAATTTCACTTCGTAAGGTACCTACTTTCCTATCGACAACGTAGGGTTCAGGAACATGGACATGGTACTTCACGTATTCCTTAACTGTGACAGGGACTTTTTTTTCAACGGTGTAGGGCTGGGGCACATGCACTTTCACTTCATAGGGAACTTTCTTCTCAACTATGTAAGGAACGTGTTTCTCGACGGTGTATGGTACGGGGACATTCTTGATCACTTCGATGGTTTTAACTGGGCTTCCAAGAATCGTCAGAACTCCCACCCAGTGGCGTGCACAGGGTTTTGGCCTAGGGTAAGCACTAGGGCACGCAGTGCTCGTTATCGTATACCTACGTCATACATTAGGTAAATTGTAATCGGCGGTTATATAGAACACGAGCACACACTACGTGTGAATTTAAAAGTGGCCTTATTCGGTATTCCTAGTCTACATTATTCACATTTCTAGGTCCAGGGTTTGGGCTGGGCGTTGACGAGTCAGAGCGTGAGTCAAGACCTCAGACCAAGGTCATCATGACCGCGAAAAGCTAACTCCTGCTGCCCCAGAAAGCAAACAATATCAATTAGGTGCTGAAAAATATTTCTATTACGATCTACCTTTGCATTATGCATTTCGATATTTAATTTATACATGTTTCTATACGCGCTTTACCAAATGCATTTAATTTTAAAATTGAATCTAGATGTTTCTCTGACATATTATGTTTTTTAGCTGCTTTATGAAAGTTATTAAGATCGGAATATCCCTTATCATTCCATACCGAACGGCTATTACAAAATAAGACGCATGGAAAACAAAACAAACTATTAGTGTGCACACAGCCACCCAGTTAAAAGAATCGTAATAATTGACGTGAAATACTCGAGTTACCTTTTTACTTTTTTTTTGTGATAATTGTAACAAAGGTACGCACCTCCCTTTGCGAATAATATCTAATTTTACATTATAGGGAAAGCAAATAAAATTTTGTCTAAGTACCTTTTGTAAACACACAGCGCCTATACAGATTTCACACGAATAATCTTCCATTTTCAAAATAATAATTTTATGAATTCGTTCTATGAATAAACCTTTACACAAACTTTGAAAGTCACAATTCACAAATCCGATTGCTTTTTAATTACTTCACTTACTTAAATCCACAAAAACTTTATAATTCACAAATTAAATCAAAACACTGTACACCGGTACGAAAGGAAACAATTACTAGAATACAAATATCAATATGGCGTAAAAAAGTTACTGTCTAGTGTCTATAATTATTTGAGTCAAAAATCACTTTTAATTAAATGAATTTTCTTTACGAGTTTTACTAATTAAATTAACATTTAATATTATCATCATTTTCTATGTATATTCTAGGGCTATAAAATGTTTTTTTTTTTAATCGGACTAGTCTTTGTTTATTTTATTGAATTCAGTTACGAAAACAATACGTGCCTTTTTCGATCTTAATATTTTAAAAATATAAAACCGTACTTAAATTTAAGGAAACAATCTGAATAATTTAAACTAAATTTAAATAAGTTTATAGTTAAAAGAAATCAAACTACTTATTTCGATTATAGAAAATAAAACATTTGTTTGTTATTACTTTCGAGCGCGCGCGGTTTTAAAATACAATCTAGGGTATATTCCGATATGCACTATGAGCTCAGTAAGGTGTGACGTCAATTTAATTTAATTTAGTATACTGCGAAGCCGTTCCTTTATAGTTACCTATACTGGTTACTATGATTGGTTGGTATTAAACGGAACGCAGTCCAGTATCTATCTATCCATCATCTATGTTTTTTGGCGCTGTTTTAACGTGAAAATAAGAAAGAAAGATGTTTAAGAAGAAAATATTGTTTTTCAAGTAATCTAATGCATAAAAACTTTATAAGCGAATTACTAATGAGGTTATGTACGTTAAACGTGATGAAATTATTTCGACAAATAATTGTATATTAATAATTAATCAATGGTGCAAGCCGTTAAATTTCTAGAGTCTAGACGCTGTTGATCACATGATCAAAGCACTGAGAGTACCTTACTTCGAAAACGCCAGTGCTCCAGTACGAAAATGGCGACGATTTATGACGTCATATATTACCCTAGGATACTGCGGCAGTATTCTGTCAGTCCATAATAGAACGAATTTCTTCCCAGTACGAGCACTGGAACAGTGCTCCCAGTGTATATCGGAACCTACCCCTAGACGGCAGACGCTTACGGCGGCTTGTGATTGGTCAAAGGTGAACCCTGGCGATTGTCCAATCACAAGCCAATAAGCTCTGCCTCTTAAGCGCGTAATTTATTCATGACTAGATGATTCCCGCGACTTCGTCCGCGTGGATTAAGATTTTTGATTCCCGCGGGAACTCTTTAATTTTCCGGGATAAAAAGTAGCCTATGTCCTTCCCCGGGAAACCATCTACCCCTGTACCAAATTTTATCAAAATCGGGTGAAGAGACAGTTTTTTTTTATTCCCGCGGGAACTCTTTATTTTTCCGGGATAAAAAGTAGCCTATGTCCTTCCCCGGGATACCATCTACCCCTGTACCAAATTTCATAAAAATCGGTTCAACAGGTGGGCCGTGAAAGCGTAGCAGACAGACAGACAGACAGACAGACAGACAGACAGACACACTTTCGCATTTATAATATTAGTATGGATTCCGAGTAGAATCATGAATGAATGACGCGAATAGAGTAAAGATATTTTCCTACGATGACGCGCAAAAGAAGCAGATAGTTCGTAAGCTTTTCGGCTTCGCGCGATCTCTTCTAACGATAGATGGCGTTCATCGGTTGTCACTTATTTGACGCGAGTTACGCCGTGCGGGAACTAGGTGTGTGTATTTGAAGGAGTGCGCTTAGAAATTAGAATGAACTTTATTTTCAATATTTTGTAAGGCCGGGGTATAATTTACTAGGGTAAGCAGTGCTTTTATGCCTCTATGCTCTGCACGCCACTGCTCCCACCGTATCCATAACCACTGTAACCGCCTTGGGTGTAACCTCCACCTAGGCTGTAACCGCCGCCGCCTTCGTGACCACCACCATAGCTCTGTCTTCCGTTGAAATCACCACCAAATAGGTCTGTCCTCCGCATCGACCATTGGTTATATGGTCGATGGTCCGTCCGGTCCTCCGTCACTTCCGCTAAAGCTGTGTCCACTGTCCCCTGATTCGTAACTACCGCTGCCACCATAGGCGCCGATGTCGTAAATTCCTCGTTTATCCTGTTTCTTCTCTTCTGTGCAGCTTTCTCCTCGCTCGCATAGGCCACTACGGCCAGTGAGCCTATTAAATAATCATATTCTATGGTAGAGAATGCTATATACCTGTATTCAAAATGGTTTTTGAAAGTGCACTAAGACAACTAATCAATTATTAATACGTATAATTAAATGGATAAACTGAATGTCTGAAATATCAACTTTTCAGTTTTCTCTATAGTACCTCAAGACTGCTGATAGGAAGTTCAGAAAATTCACGCGATCGCAGCCGGGTCAGCTAATTATATTTCAAAAAACAGGTCAAGTGCGCGTCAGACTCGCGCACGTAGGGTTCCGTACCACCACACAATATAAATTATTTTAGTAAATAAAAAGATATATGTCATAACAACATGTAATCAACTGCGAAATAACTGGCTTACATATGGCGCTAAACTGGTACTTAGTGCTTGACAAACAATTGGGTGTTTGACTGCTATTCAAATAAATTATTTTTTAGTGATCTGATATCCCAAAAGTCATAATATCCACGTCCCCTGATAGTTAAAAAAAAACAATTTTAAACTACCGATTATAGTAAAAAGTGCATCGAACTTTAATGACGTCACATTTCAGATTTTCATATAAATACTAAGGACGCGTTTTGACGTTTGAAAAAAGTTGCTGATTTGACTATTTGTCAAAATACCCAATTCGACAACCTACTCGTATGAGTACGGAATCCTTATTTTCGGTTTTCGCATTTTTTCCTATACTTGTGCTGTGAGACTGCTTCTTGCCAAATATAATGATTCTACGTCAACGGGAAGTTTTTTGAATGTTTTTGGTCGGGTTTTGATTTATTGGCGAGTCTCAAAATATGCGGCATAAACAGCCAAACAATCTTATGATTGCGTTGACTTAGAAGCTTGATTTTTTCACAGCTCCAAGGGACTGTAGACATAAGCATTTCATATTAATTTCAACTTGATACCTTCACGCGTTTCCAAGAAAAAGTTTGTTGAAAGACAAGCAGACTGACGGAAAAAGTGATTAAGGGTTTGCAGTATAGCCCAAGTAGGCATAAAGAAATACTTATCGTCTACTACTAGTATGAATGGCAAAGTCAATGATTTCACAATGCCATGTCATGAATAAGATACCTACGTAAATAACATCTAAATAACCAATGCCAAGCTGTGCTTTAAACCACCTTTAGGGTGCGTTTCCTCCAGGTACGTGCTACGTTAGGATAGGATACTGCCAATAGGAGCGCTCGAATTTCATAGCTGAGATTGCCAGATGTTAAATTAACCGCTTCTATAATTGGTGGGTTTGACCCACATCCCTAGCTTAGCAACGTACCACATCTCTGGTGGAAACGCATCTTAATCCCTATGTAGGTACGCTTCTCGATATCGATTTTCGATACAACCCAAGTAAATACCACAATATTAATTCTGAAAATACCAAAATAATAGCATCGAGAAGGCCCTCTTAATAAGAGCTTGAGAGGGGAAGAGAAAACGCGTCGTAATCTCTTAACAGATGAAATAGGGCCGAGCTTAAATCTAACAGAAACCTTTAAATTGAAAAAAAACGGGAACAGATAAATTAGCCCCATAGCAGCGTGGCGGGTGCTAATTTATTGAAAGTGGGGCCACGGCAGAAACTTTATTGTCTTGTGTAAATGCTGTAGAACATTATTATATTATAGTTGGATGTTTGGTATTATTGTGATTAAATGATTTGCGCAAAACGATGCCTTAGTTAATATTCCTCCCGACGCGACGGCTAATCTCAGACACAGACACAGATCATCACATATTGTGAATAATTATGAACTATTTTTATACGACTGCCTGAAAAAAGGAGTATTATACGACTGCCTGAAAAAAGGAGTATATTGTTTTCAGGGTTCATGTATGTATGTGAGTTTCTATACTCCACCATAACTTCTATACGCTTTAACCGATTTTGATAAATGAGGTATCGTTAGAATCCCTAGCTTATTCCGGGTGACATAGGCTAGTAAAATTTAAAAAAAAAATTGATGGGGTGACCAAGGCCCCGCATTAAAGACTAAAGTTGAAAAAAAATTTTCGAAAATATGATTAACTATATAATCATCATCAAGAAAATGATGAGTAGATTCCAAAAATATATAACACTATAGTTCAATATCCAGTGATTCACAAAAAATATCATGTAATAAAAATGTGAATAAGATGCCAAAGGTAATTTCAATACGGGCTACGGCAGAGCAGTCGTATTTTTTAATAATTTTAATTATGTACACAATCTTTAAACTAAATGGACAGGTCTTAAATCTATTGATTGAGATTGCGATTGTGAAGTAACATTGACCCAAGTCGGTAACTGGAGGGGTGACTGAATTTGGAGGTTCAAATTTGGCCTTTTAGTTTCCTCCGTGCCTCGGAGAGCACGTTAAGCCGTCGGTCCCGGTTATCATCACTACTATCTGATAATAATAGCAACAAACTGAAGAGTTCAAATACTCTAAGTAGAGTCGTATGCGGAAGGGCGTGGGAACCCACCGCATTATTATCCCAACAAAACTACTACCATTATGTGATTAATGGAATGTGTCACGACCCTCAGTAACGAGGAATACGACACAGAGAGAGAAATCTATTGATGATGATTTGAACATAGATTTTCAGATAAAAGAGAAATCTCGTTTTCTGACTTTTTTAATATTTTTTATTTAGTCTACAAAACCATAGACTTAGAATGTACTAGCGAAAAAATCCTATGTCTATGTACAAAACTGACCACAATTGCTTTAGGTACAACAAGTTTAGAAGTAACATTGAGTCTTCTAGATGTAGACATGGCATGCATGGTAATAGACTTATATTATTATTATTATTTTATTGTGAGATAGGCTTGCGCTTGACGACAATCATGCTTAGTGCAAAGCAATGATGAGGTTTAGGTTGGAACGCGCTTGCCTAGAATATAATCTTAAAATAATAAAAATACAGCCATGTTTATCAAACAAATGGAAAATCTAGACCTGATAATACATTAGGTTTGATAATAACGACCACCAATTCTACGAGTACGATTTCTTACTGAAGCTGCCCCAAATTCATTGTATAACCTAATGGATTGTACTAAATACGGGAGAAAACAGTCGGACCTTAGACCAACAAAAAGCTTCGGAAAAAACAAGAATAGATAGATTAGCTTTTGTAGGTCGAGCCGGGCGACCATTTATTGAAAGTCGGGATACGCGTCGAGACATTAGTCGTCCCGCTTCGTGGAAAAAGTGTCGCTTAAGAAACATTGCGCTGGGGTGAGATATTCTATTTGGATTGCGTTTTGTTCGTTGCCAATCGATCTATACACAATAGGTACAACGCTCGTCGTGAATAGAGTGTCTCGAGGGACTATTAATAACCACTTCGCAATGTACCTGTACTGTAATAAAAATAATCATTTTTTGCTGTTATCTTATTGAAGGTATACTCTATACTTAAACTTAATATTATAAATGCTAATGTTTGGATGGATGGTAGAATGTATGGATGTGTGTTACTCAATCACACCCCAATGGCTAAACGGATCAGGATGATATTTGGCACAGAGTAAGATTATTAAGTAAGTCTGGAACAGGTTACTTTTATCCCGGAAAATTAAAGAGTTCTCGCGGGAACCAAAAACCCCAATTCAAGTCGCGGGATCAGCTAGTTTTTAGATAAATAGTGCAATAAAAATACAAGAGCATACATAAAGAATACAGATAAATTAACCTATACATATATGTAGTTGCAAAAACGGTCTTATTGCTTACAGAGCAATGTTTACTATGAAAACCTGTGGTGAAATAAGTGGATTGTGGTATGGTTTGATGGTGTTAGGCTCTTTGATCACGACTAGCAGTGATTTAGATAACTTACCTGATTAGTAATTTGTCAGGTCCCTGGCGCAGTGTTGAGCGCTGTTGCGAAGTCTAGTCTGGTGGGAGGCTTCGGCCGTGGCTAGTTACCATCCTACCGGCATTTAGCGTTGCGGTACGATGCCGTGTAGAAACCGACTAGGGGTATGGGTTTAATATAAGAGCCATACCCCTAACAGGTTAGCCCGCTACCATCTTAGGCTGCATCATTATACTTACCACCAGGTGAGATTGCAGTCAAGGGCTAACCTGTAGTGGAATTGCAGAACAAAAAATACGCGCCGAACTGAGAGCAATCCTTTTTTATAAGTCGGATAAAAATCATCAGCGATAAACAGTTGAAAAAGTAGCACGCCTTGAGTGTAGCAAAAACCTTACATCGGAAAAAACAAAAACCAGATAGATTAGTTTCGTAGGGCAAGAAGACCGTTTATTAAAAGTACGCGTGAAGCTAGTCGTCGAATTCGCCAGAACGAAACTAGCTGGAGCGAGATATATTAGGAATGTATTTTGTTCAGTGCCGTTCGAGCTATAGACAACATACGTTGCGTATGTGGAATGCCTTTGGGATAAATAAACGGTCCTCTATGTCCTTTCCATTTTTACATTAAGGATTTTTTACTTCAATGCTGTTTAAATATTTGAAAGTTTGTAAATATCTTAAAAGACGCGCATGTATTGGACACACATCCCATCCGTTTCAACGAAAGTAGACAAGGACTTTCAGGCCAGGGGGGCTACTACCATCTCTAAAAGCAGTATTACTTCACAATGACAGTTGTATATCACGTACCTTAACGTCCCTAAAATAAGAATTATTGTATAATTCTAAAACACGAACGTCAACAATGTTAAAACAATACGGATTTAAGCGATGGTAGTATGCCTCCTGATTGTAATAAGTTGAATAATGAAAAACAAAGGCGCGCGGGGGTGAAATCGAGCAAGCGCTAGTTGCAAAAAATGCATGAAATAATTTGTAAAAAAATTAATATTTACTTTTCAATACAAATGAATCCGACAATGTGTGTGATTTAGAAATATAAATTTTATCTTATATTTTTAGAGCTAATTATTGGTTTCAATAAGGAGAAAAATTGCTTTAAAAGGTAAATTAAGAAGTATGTTTAAAATAAATTTCAATGCAGAGATTTTTATTTAATTGTGTTTTGAGATGCGTCAAAGGCTGCTCAAAGGTCTTGAAAACAGCACATTATTTTTACAAGTATACATTATGTACACTGCTTTTAAAAACCCCCTTTTACGCTACACAGGGCCTTAAAAAGCGTTATAATATTATGTAGGATTATACAGAATTATTCAGGAAACAGACATATATACGCCCTTTCGGCTTCCGTTTTTTCATCCGCTTAAATTATTCATCATACAAATCAAGAGTGAATAGGCATCTTCTAGGCAAGCGCGCTCCACCTTTGGCTGCATCACTACTTCCAGCAGGTCTTATTGTAGCCAAGCGCTGGAGTATAAATGAATAAATAAAATACTACTTTTATATATTGGATAGAAGCAGGCGGTACTTTGCCTTTACTGGCGTTATAGTTCTTTCATTACTACTTGTAACCCGGAAAATCAAAGAGAAATCTTATCGAAAAAGGCACATTCTTACTTCAATCCTTTCTTTGTTACAGACTTCCATAGTAACTTGTTGAAGGATAAAGATGCGTTGTTACCGACGACACGTACAATTCTAACTCGTTTCATGAAAGGACCTAATCCAATATCTGAGAGGTATTAACAATGAAGGAGCTCACGAGAAAAGCGCGGAGCCGTCAAGAGGTGCTTGCGACTTGACGTGTGGGCAGTCAGTCAGAAAACCAGCATGGCTTCTCAACTTGCCACTATATTACTGTGGTTCGGAGGAAGTAAGTATTACCTGTGTGTTTTAATTGTTCGTTTTCACGGCTTATTTCTTCAACCGATTTAGACGACATTTGTAACCGTGATAGGTTGCATCCCAGGGAAGGTTACTACCTACTTATTATCTCGAAAATCAAAGAATTCTCGCAGGATTAAAAAAGAAAAACACGCTAACGAATTTGGTGGTATTATCTAAGGAAGACACTAACAAACTGATATTTTATTTATTTTATTTAATAAATTCCAATTATTTATTTATGTATTTATTTATTTATACATTCTGTACCAGTAACTTATAAATAAAACATAAACATTGAAAGGACATGCACAAGGACAACTTATCTCTTGATATTATTTAACGGACAGCTTGAACAGCTGGGTCTAGAAATTTAAGATTTTGAAAGGTAGGTGCTCTCTATGACGTAGACTCCCACTAGTATGGGAATTTCAGAAATTCCAATGATATCTTGAATAAATCTACATGTAAGAAGTTGCTGTAAAAATCTAGTATTAGGTGGATAAGAAGAACTACGTACAAGATTTAGACTAATTTTTGTCCTCGGCTACAACTGCGTAGCGTTCATGACTAAATTGTATCTACCTCAAGTTCCAGTTCGATTTTGGAACGATTCCAGTACGATTTTGATCAAAGCTATACAATTTTAAAGTACTACTAGAGTCTAAAGTACTACTATAAAGTCAAGAAAAGACGTAAGTATAAAAAAATAAGTATAAGTTACACAATTAGGGTGCATGAAATAAATATTTAGTTCGAGATAGAGCTGCGAGTTATTTTCAATTAGTCTTGTATTTGTTTTTGTAACAGGAAAACAATACAAAGAAATGTATATTCACCGGACCAGTAGCTCTTTATAATTCATATCAAATCAAATACGTATACCTAATTGTAGTAAATTAATATATTAGCAGTTAATTATATGTGATTGATTGTTGGCGGAGATATTAACAGTAGATATTAAATGATTATCGCATTAGCAAATGCTTTCATATTGATCGCTTTATAATTAGTAATTCTTTACAATTATCGATATTTCAAGGCATGATGCTCCATAACCCATTTTTATTCGACTTTTAATAACTCTTATCTGTTCTTGTGCAATGTATGTTTTACACACCACCTTATTGAAATGAGAAATCGGGCCCCATGTCAATGTAAAGGCGATGAATTATTAAAATCACTCTGATACAATCTTGTTTCGAACCCAATCCCTTAAGCAAAGCTGATTATTGAATCTTACCATTTGTCAAGTAGATAGGTACCTAATAGAAATTGTTATCTACGTGGTAGTTACTTTATTATATTGCTGAGTTATGTAAGTAAAAATCCACGTATATGTCATACGTCTTCTTATTCTTTCCCATGCCCTCATCCAATTTCATTTGGGGTCGGGCCTCCTTGTACGTAGGCGCCAGGACTTTCTGTCCTGGGTTGTCACTGGCGTGATGTTAAGGGCTCTAACGTCCCTCTCGACATTGGACCACCATGTGGCTGGGGGTCTGCCTCTCCCTCGTGGTTTGGTAGGGATATTCAGCACTTTCTTTATAGAGTAGTCACTCCTTAAGCTTTTCCTGCACCGGTGCAGTTAAAAGTTCCCCTTATGTATTCATTGCGAATCTTGTCTAAACGAGTCACGCCGCCCGCCCATCGTAACATTTCGTATATGATAAACGTAGTGCATGAAATCCAAGAAGGTGCCTATGTATGTACTATATGTAGGAATGTTCATTGATGAGTACAGATTTTAAATAAACCTATAAAATGTCACGAATATAATTACTTATGCATATTTCTTTTTTAATGTTTCGCACTCAAATTATCCTCTGGCTAGGTGTCAGAGACCTTTTTGCTGCGAGTTTTGCTCTGAAAGAAGGTGCCAACTCACGATAGTCGTGAAGTAGGTTTGTGTGCGTGCTTTTTTTTTTTTCATGTGTATATTCGAGTATGTGTATGATTGTGAGTGAATTATGCATATTATTAGCAAATATAGTTAACAGGGTTTTAGCTTGCCTGTTACGAAGGCTGACTTTATAAATAACTAGCTGATGCCCGCGACTTCGTCCGCGTGTATTAAGGTTTTTGGGTTCCCGCCGGGATAAAAAGTAGCCTATGTGCTATTCCAGACATTAATCTATCTCTGTGCCAAATTTCATCCAAATCCGTTCAGCCGTCGTGGCGTGAATAAGTAACAAACATCCATCCATACATCCATCCATCCATCCAAACTTTCGCATTTACAATATTTTGTTGATGATTGATTATTGATAATGAGTTAATTACAAAATGTGAAACATCTGCGCAATTAATTACAATCTGGTAGCAACCCTATACTAGTACACAATATAATAATAATAATATATTCTTGCTAGAGCATAATGTTCGGTACGACATGATTTGAAATACGCGAGCTAAAAGCGAATTGAAAGTTCAAAGTGCCCGAGATGAAATATTATGATGTGGCCAAAATCGCAAATTGAATTTGGTTTCATTGTAATGAGTTCTTGTCAGGAATTGTGTATTGGGTTGATCCTAAATTCGATCACGTACCTTTCGCTTGATTTATGTATTCCGACCACCTTTAGTATTGCTGAAGGCAAAGATTTGATTACGCGTTATACTTAGTTACATTGGTGGGAGTTCGGCTTTGCGAACATCGGTTCGCAAAGCCGAACTCCGGCTCGAACGGTTCGGCCATAATATTGGTGCCGAAAAAGTGTTCCAATAGGGAAAAGGCTCCACTAACTTCTTGGGAAATTGATTTAATTTAGAGTTCCAAAGGGTAGTTTTTTTTTTCATCCAATAGGTACAAGTTAGCCCTTGACTGCGTCTCACCTGATGGTAAGTGGTGATGCAGTCTAGGATGGTAGTACATTTAACCCATACCCCTAGTCGGTTTCTACACGGCATCGTACCGGAACGCTAAATCGCTTGGCGGCACGTCTTTGCCGGTAGGGTGGTAACTAGCCACGGCCGATGCCTCCCGATGCGAATTATAAATTCCCAATTTGACCCTGCCGGGGATCGAACCCGGGACCTCCGCACGTTAAGACAACAGCGCTCAACACTGCGCCAGGGAGGTCGTCAAGTCGACGTCGTAGTTGGGGTGGGTAAAACGTAATTTTTTAAAATTTTATTTATATCTAAGTACCTACTCGTAGCACGTATCGCAGTTATTTTGTCGGGGATAGAAGATGACTATATTCCAATATATCGCTTTTTAATTAAAATATCTCTATTTAATAATTTATTTAAAGAAGTTTTTTGAAAAATAAATATTCTATCTGTTTTGTTTATTTATCTATCTAATGGATAGATAAATAAACAAAACAACTCATTATCTCGTTAATTATTATTTTTTATTTGGGTATGCCTGTATAACCGCAAAAAATAATAAAAGAGTAAGCATAAAATTTGTTCATTCATGGGGCTGGAGTGCGCAAAGAAAAATAAAGTAGATAATATTTTTGTTGTCCCTTGGGTCTTATATATAAAAAGTATATTAGGCAAAAAGATTTATTTCATGTCGAGGTTTATTTTGATTCTTGTACCAGATATACTTCAACCTTTTATATTTTAGTACGACGTTAATAAGTAGCATTACATTTTTAATATTATGTATATTGAAATATACATATGTCACTAATTTCGACTGAATCACTAGAATAGAATCACTGTCAGAATTTCGGACAATTTATTACAAACCGAGAGATGAAATTAGCTTGGTCTCCTAGTCCTCCGTTCCTCCAATAGAATAAGAAATTATTGTTCATGTTGCAGTTAAAATGAAACTTTATATCTTGTTCCTGTTTAAAAAGGTACTCGTATGTAATCAATGCAACCTAACTAATCATACAGTTTATATTATAAATGCGAAAATAAATTGAAATTTGTTTACTTAGATAATTAGGTCCAGAACATCTACGTAAATAATATCGCAAGTAAAAGCTATGTTTTAATAACGGTCTAGCCCCACTTAAGATACTCGGAGCGGCGCGGCACGTAGCGGCAAATATTATTTTGTATGTGGCCGCGTCGCGCAGTGCATCTCCGTGCCAGTTCCATACAACCTCATACAAAGAATACGTCTTGCCGCTACGTGCCGCGCCTCAGTAGTGGTGCTAGAACTTAATGATGTTTTCTTTTCGCAGGCGTATTAGGTCTACGAGACATCCACCTAAGTGTGCCTGAGGCGGTGGGGGTTGGCGCCAGCGCGTCCCTCGGCTGTCGCTGGGCGCTCGACACGGGCGAGGCGCTATATACCGTCAAATGGTACCATGGCGCCCAGGAGTTCTTCCGCTTCGTGCCTAAGGAACTTCCAAATACGAGGGTTTTCTCGCAAACAGGCATTAGTGTTGACGTAAGTGTGACCTTATTTTGTATTTTGGTTCACTTTTTTTTTATTCTCAATATTACCGAGTTAAAGTATTCGTGGAAACATGATTTGTAGGAAAAGAAAACTTTTTTATGAAGGAATAGTAACTATTATCTTATTCGTGGTTATAAGCGCCATTCACCTACTGAACTTGTATTAGAATTTGTTAGCAATTGCAATAGTTTAACAGTTGAGGTTTGAAGTTATGAAATTGCTCATAACCGTTGAGGTTTTCATGCCGTAAGGCTATAACATCATCCCTATCCGCTCTTCCATCTGCAGCGCAGTATAATATTACCTCTATGATCTGCAGTTAATGCGTTGTATTTGGTGGTGTGCTGTAATATGCGACCAGCTTTACTTATTTATTTTATTATTATTCGAACATTGTGTTCGAAAACGTAAACACACGAAAAAAATTGTAAAGTTTGAAATCCCACCCACCAACAATTTTGTGATATTCCAACGGAATTTTTTTTTTTTCTTCATTTATGTGATCTTCCAACAGCTACATCATTATATTAAAACAGATCAGGAATTTTACAATCTAGTAGTAGGGCCTAAACACCGCATGGGCTACAGTGATAAGTTCTAAAAAAAACTTAAAAATCAACGCGGATTTTTCAGGTTAAATACTAGTTGTTTTATAAAAGCTTTATCATCAAAATACTTGTCCCATAATAGCAAACTACGCCAGAGGCATAGCCATACTTAGGGTTGCGTAAAAAAGGGTCAACGATTTCGCTGCGTCTTGCTGGGGCGTTAAACTCCCTTCAGAGAATACGCTACAAAAACAAAACAAAAAACAATCGCCCCACAACATCGGGTAGAGGCTAGAGGCACATTAAACCTTAACAGTTGGCAAAACGCCATGAATGAGCCATAAAAGTGTGCCAAAATAATACATTAAAAACCTTTTTACGGAATAACGTAATATACGACTTCAAATTATTATAAGGTACTTACCTGCAATTTTTCGGGGACGTCTTGAACAATATAAAAAAATTTAGGTCTTATTTTATTACACTCATATAATCTTTCTGTGGAAAAATAATTGCGTAGGTACTTACCAACCATTTTCCATTATAAAAAAGCATGACAGCATTTCATTTCAACAATTATTAACTTCACCCACCTACTTTACCAATTTATAAATACTAGTTGACGCATGCGTGGCCTAGGAATCCTCTGTTTGCTTTTTCGAGATACAAAATAGATCCTTTCCCAGGATGTAACATGTTATCTCTGTATCAAAATTTTGTCAAAATCCGTTGAACAGATGGGCTGTGAGACATACATACTTTCACAGTTTTGATATTTCCAAGATTATTCTGAGAAAACCGCTTTCTTTTCATTAAATTGCATGGGCGTTTGATAGCAGCTGATATTATGTGTATTTGTACCTACTTAATCAGTCCCTTGAGAAAATTCCTCTCCGGGGAAAATATTATTCTGTCTGAACAACCGGACTATCCGACTTATTTTATCGGCATTGTTTTAAACGAAATCAAACTTCAACATGATTCAATTTCACACAATCGATAGACTCTGTCGGAGCAAACCTCATAAATAATCAATCGTTGCTTAACCCGTTGTCCTCGGTGAGCGACGAAAGCGACGCGTCGCAATGTGACGCGATACTACTCCCTACAAAAATGACAAACTTGCCTATGAGGCAACGTGAAGGGTCAGCTACTGTTTGATTCTGTCGCGACGCGTCGCATAGCGTCGCGTCACTACCTAGGACAGCGGGTAAAGCAATAATATCTCATCATTTCAACCTATCGCCGGCCCACTACGGAGCACGAGTCTTTGTTAAGGATGAGAATGGTTGGTTTGACCATAGTCCCCCACGCTGGTCATATTATGCGAATTGGCAGACTTCACACACATTTGAGAACAGTATGAAGAACTCATGGAAATGCAGGGTTTTGTTTCATGTTTCTCAACATGTTTTCCTATACCGTTGTAGCAAGTATCTAAAATGCACATACGAGCTCAGAAAAGTTTAAAGTGTGTCCGAGGAACGAACTTATCTAACGAGGTAGTTACTTGTGGCTATAACTCGTGTGTAGCGTACAATCGCTTCGAGGCAAACTTTATTTTTATCAGTATTGCTTACAGTTATCAAGGGAGTGATCGCCCCAACCCTCAAGCGCAATGCCATATACAACAGATACCACGATAAAAATACTGTACCAAGACAAGTCTTAGAATGCGCACAACGAGATATCTCGCGACGAGAGAAAGAGATGTCGCCGTTGCCAGCTAATTTTTCGTTAACCCTAACATGCACAAAATATAAAATATCAAGCCGACATGTAAGGGTTCGTACAAAAATATACCACAGATAAGAAATATTATATTTAAATGCGAAAGTTTGGATGGATGTATGGATGTATGGATGGATGTTTGTTACTCAATCATGCCCGAACGGCTGAACGGATCTGGATGAAATTTGGCACTGTAGCGATCACTAAAAGAGTCAGGAGGGTCCCCCATAGATACCTAGAATAGAATAAAACGTTTTCGAATCTCGCGCCACTCCCGCGCACGCGCGGTAGCGGAGCTCTGATTGGCCCGTTGCTGTTTTGGTGACGCTGTGATGGCGAATTGTCTATTGTAAGATTGTGTATTCTTTTAGCGCGTTAAGCTTTGTAAAATATTCGATAGCCTAGTTCATGTTTTCGACTAAAAGTGTTTAATGATTAATGTTAACAGAATTACACAGAAGTATTTTCCACACACGGTAGTTTCCTTTGACCAAACTTGAGGGACTAAACCCCCCCGTTAAATTGGCGCTCCAACGTGTGTTTATCAAAGGACTTCAAGCGAAATTAGTGCCGAGTGTGTGTGAAAAAACTTTGCTACGTGTTTAACGCATCAGACGTGTTTAGTGTGTAATTTTAGCATCCACAGTTTATTGTGAGTAATTACCTACACGTTCGCGGTAACATTCAATCAACATTTGTTTTACGTCATGTCTACGACTAGAACGCCGCGTGACCGGCGCGCAGCCGCCGCCGCCGCCGCCGATGAGGCTGAAGATCATGGATCTCCATCAGATGCTTCGATCACCATTGGTCACAATCAATTGCAGTTGCTACTGCAAACATTCCAACAATCACAAGCCGAATTTTGCGCTAGAATGTTGCAAGAAGTGCGATCTTCGACGCCAGCGCCGGCTGAGTCTTCGTCCGCAGCTGTCCCGCCTGCGAATTTTTCCAGGTGTACTGCGAGATTTAGTGGTGCTCAAGGTGACGAGGTTGAAGGTTTTATTGACTCCGTGGAAGTATACAAAAAGTGCCTAAACATATCAGATGACAACGCAGTGAAGGGCCTATCCATGCTTTTAACCGGCACTGCAAGTGTTTGGTGGGTTGGCCTAAGAGATTCAGTAGAGACATGGAATGACGCAGTCGAAAAACTAAGGTATGCTTTTGGAGAGCGTCGTCCTCCATTTAAGATATACTTAGACCTATTTTCTATAACACAAGGGAATGATAATACAGATTTATTTGTAGCGAAAGCTAGATCGCTACTCGCTAAGTTACCAAAGGGCGATTTAACTGAAAAAGTACAACTGGACATGGTTTTTGGTCTCCTGGATAGACGTATTAAAAAGCGCTTAGACCGCGACATTATAAACTCCTTTGATGAGTTACTGAAGCGAGCTAGGAGCATAGAAGAGTCATTAGTTGATACCAAGGAGCATCAAATCAGTAGCACATTAGGAAAACCGCAGACGGCAGAGAAAAATGACACAAATGATGGTCTTCAACAACAAAAGAAAACTGAGAGTGGTAATCCAGCATCAGCCAAGAGGATCTCCTGCGGATACTGCAAAAAGTGGGGCCACACAAAATCTGTGTGTAGAAAGCTACAGTCCAAGGAAACAGCGAAGACTGAAATGGCACCGGTGACCCCAAAGCCACAGATCAGCTGTTATGGTTGTGGAGCCAAGAATGTTATTAGGAGTAACTGCCAAGAGTGCAATAAGAAAAATAATGCATTTTATGCAATGGACATAGTGTGTCCTAATACTGTTGTGCCAGTGTGTAACAAGCCTATCATAAGTTCAGTGTGTTCACAGCCTAACCTTATCAGCGAGGTAGGGCCTAAGGCCTGCCTTAACTCCTGTGCATCAATGTCGCCTGATACCTACCAAGGTGTCTCTATGGTACCCGGGGGTACCAATTCAGGCGGTGTTTCATCAGTGCCTGGGCCGGAATGGCTAGGCCATGCAGAGCTGCTGAAGGGTCTACAACTTGACCTTTGTGACAGGTCAGATAAGTGCAGTGATAACTGTGAGTACAATCCTTTTTGTTTTGAGTGTAAATCCAAGACGGAAAATGATCATAGTGCAGTGTTATCTAGTAATATTAAACAAAACTTAAACTTAAATAATAATTTACATATTCCTACTGTTTCTATGTCAAACTGTCTTAACTCTAATTTATATAAAAAGGTGTGTGAAACAAATAATTGTAAACATAATGTTACTTGTACTGTGTCATCTATAGGTTTTGTTAAGGGGGAGACTCCTGAACCAATTTCACCTATGAGTTTTGTTAAGGGGGAGCCTCCAAGACCATATTGCCGTCCAAAGTTAAATATTGAAATATTAGGTTCTAAAGGAACTGCTTTAGTGGATACGGGTTCTAAGGGTTGTATAGCAGGTGAATCGCTACATGCTTTCCTAAGGGATAAGGGTCATCCTCTAACACCATCTACGAGGACTGTAAAACTTGCAGATGGTTGTGCTCGGGTTATGGATGTATATGTAACCATGTTAGAGGTTAAACTGATTAATAAGGTATTTTTCATTGAGTTTATTATATTACCCGAGGCACAAAATAATGAATCATTATTAGGAATTGATTTTCTTACTCAAGCTCAATTAGTTTTTGATTTTGGTAAATCCCATTGGTATTTTTCAGAAGATGTTAATACCAAGTATGAAATCCTTTTTGAATCAGTCTCGCCTCGCATTTCTTGTGCTGCGGTGGACGTCCTCCGTGATGATGAGGGGACGAGTCTAAAGGATCATGAACGTGATGAGCTTTCCCAACTTCTGATGGATTTTAAAGGTATTTTTAATTTAAATGGTGAGCCAACACCATTTGCAATTCATCATATTGATACTGGGGATCATCAACCAATAGCGATGCCTCCATACCGCATAACCCCAGCGAAAAAAGAAATAATGCAACGTGAGCTAGACAAGATGCTTGCAGAGGATATTGTGGAGGAATGTGAATCCGCTTGGGGAGCTCCAGCCTTGCTAGTACCTAAGCAAGATGGCAGTTTTCGTTTTTGCGTCGATTATCGCCGCCTTAATGCCATTACTAAGACAGATTCTTACCCAATGCCGCGAATCGACGAACTGCTTCAAGCTACCAAGACAGGATGTGTAATGAGTACTTTGGATTTGAGATCAGGATATTGGCAAGTCTCTGTAGCTGAGAAGGATAGAGATAAGACTGCCTTTGTCACACCTTTTGGAACATTTCGTTTTAAGCGCATGCCATTTGGCTTGAAGAATGCGCCAGCAAGTTTTCAACGCTTAATTGATAAATTACGTTGTGGGTCAGCACTTAAAGACGTTACTGTTCTCGCGTATCTGGATGATCTATTAGTGATCTCTAAGGATTTTCCAAGTCACATGGAAGATCTACGCGCCGTCTTCAGACAATTGCAAAAATTTAGTCTGCGTGCCAACCGAGAAAAATGTGTTTTTGCACGTGAATCTGTTAAATATCTGGGTCATGTGATAACCCAAAAAGGTGTTTTACCTGATGAAAGTAAAGTTCATGCTATTTTGGATATGAAACCTCCCACGTCTTTGAAACATCTCAGGACATTCATTCAGACATGTTCCTGGTTCAGGAAGTTTATCCCTGGATTCGCCCAAGTTTCAGAGCCTTTAACAAGACTGACAAGGAAAAATCAGACATGGCAATGGAAAGAAGAGCAAATGAATGCCTTCGAAAGGTTGAAAGAACTGTTGACATCTGCACCTATACTTATTCAGGCTGATTATTCAAAACCCTTTATTTTAAGAACAGATGCCAGTAATTATGCTTTGGGAGCGGTGCTGTTACAGGGGGAAAAGAATCAAGAAAGACCTATAGAATATGCCAGCCGTTTGCTCAATGGTGCAGAAAGGAATTATACAACTACTGAAAGAGAAGCTCTAGCAGTGGTATGGGCTTTAGACCGTTTTCGTGGTTATATAGACGGTCATCCCGTTACAATTGGAAGTGACCACCAACCATTAAAGTGGCTATTAACATTAAAATCTCCATCAGGACGCTTAGTGCGTTGGGCTTTAAAAATCCAATCCTATGATCTTAAATTTGAATACACTCCAGGAAAAGCTAATATTGTGGCAGATGCTTTGAGCCGTCCTATCTGCACTGATGAGACTCGTGAATCTTGTGGAGTTTGCTCTGTTGTTATAGATTTACCTGCAAGAAGTCCGTCCGAACTACGCCTGAAACAGAAGAGTGATCCGGAAATTGACAAGATTATTAAGGAACTAGAAGCTGACGATGAAGTGGCTGCCCATAGATGGACGGAAAGAGGTTATTTATTGGAAAGAGGGGTCCTTTACCGATATAACCCAGACTCAGAAAATGAAGAACCGCAGTTGGTCATTCCTGTGGATCTGCAAGCAGAAATACTAAAAGAAGGTCATGATGATCCAATCGCAGGACATCCAGGTTATGAAAGGACTTACCAGAAGATTGCAAAAAGCTACTATTTTCCAGGAATGCGCAAAGTAATAGCGAACTATGTTAAGACGTGTAATATATGCCAGAAGTATAAGGCTTCAAATGAGAAACCACCTGGATTGATTCAAACTCCGGTGTTGAACCAACGAAATGAGGTTTTAGCAATTGATCTTTTCGGACCACTTCCAGAAGGGGAAAATGGCGAAAAATGGATACTTCTTGTTGAAGATACTGCAACCAGGTGGGTAGAGTTATTTGCCCTTAAAGAGGCAACTTCAGAGGTTTGTGCCAAGACTTTAATTGAAGAATATTTTCTCCGGTTTTCTTTTCCTCGTCGAATCATATCAGACAATGGTGTTCAATTTATCGCAGCAGTTATGCAGCAATGTATGTACTTATTGGGCATCCAGCAAAATTTGATTCCATTATATCATCCAGAAGCAAACCCGGCTGAAAGGAAGAATAGAGATCTTAAAGTTCAACTCTCTATATTAGTGAAAGATAACCATAAGACTTGGCCAACTTACCTTCCATATATAAGGTTTGCTATGAATAGCTCCCGATGTGCCACGACGGGTTGTAGTCCTGCCTATCTTATGTTTGCTCGGGAAATGAGAACTCCGTTTGAGGCAAACCGAGATTTAAGAAGCATCTTGTCTAAAGAAAATTTCATCCCACAAATTACTCCTTACTTGAGGAATTTTATAAGAAAATTTGAGGAGATTCGAGAACAGGTAGAACGTCATCAAGATAGAAAGAAAATTGACGCTGATGATAAACGTCGTTCTGTTTCATTTAATGTTGGAGATCTAGTCCTTGTAAACACTCATAATTTAAGCAATGCTGCTAAAGGTTTTACCAGGAAATTTGTACCAAAAAGGGATGGACCCTACATAATAGTGGATAAACCTAGTCCAACAACCTACAGAGTAGCTGCCCCTGGAAATCCGGACGAAGTTTTGGGAAAGTTTCATGTTCGTGAGCTCACAGGTTTTCAAAATCGACACGAAGGTTGTCCGAAACCTATTATTCCTAAACGTAGTAGAGGTCGTCCACGGCAACAACAGGTGGTGCTAGACCAAGCACGTGGGCGTGACCTTGGTCTAGAGGGGGAGGATGTAGCGATCACTAAAAGAGTCAGGAGGGTCCCCCATAGATACCTAGAATAGAATAAAACGTTTTCGAATCTCGCGCCACTCCCGCGCACGCGCGGTTGCGGAGCTCTGATTGGCCCGTTGCTGTTTTGGTGACGCTGTGATGGCGAATTGTCTATTGTAAGATTGTGTATTCTTTTAGCGCGTTAAGCTTTGTAAAATATTCGATAGCCTAGTTCATGTTTTCGACTAAAAGTGTTTAATGATTAATGTTAACAGAATTACACAGAAGTATTTTCCACACACGGTAGTTTCCTTTGACCAAACTTGAGGGACTAAACCCCCCCGTTAAAGCACAAAGATAGATTATAGTATGGAATAATACATAGGCTACTTTTTATCCTGGAAAACTAAGCAGTTCCCGCGGGAACCAAAAAACCTCAATCCACGTGAACGTAGTCGCGGGCATCAGCTAGTAAGAAATATTATTTTTATCTCTAATTTTGATGTATAACGAGACAAGTCATATTATGTTTACAGTTTAACCATGTTAGCTTCGGTAGACAAATAGAGATAATGGGTAGACATAATTTTACTCGTTGTGCGCATGCTAGCCCTACAGCTGATAATAAAAATCGTATAGTGTTTCAAGAATGTACCCAGACCAAATCATAAAATTCGTAGTAAGTACCTATTATATATGAAGTCAAAAATATCAGACAGTATGGTAAATGAATTTAAATAAATTCTTGATAAAAAATTTATTCAAGAGTATGGTTCGTACATTTATTACCTATAGCTACGAGTACGTAGCCAGTACGTACCATACTGATAAATACTAAATCGTGACTGTCTGACCGTACACTTTTATAAGCACAACTACATAACCGATCTAGACGAGATAACTTAGTTATATGACTTATATCCATTTTAAGGAATAGGGAAATTTTTACCCTGAAGATAATATATACAATTTCAAAACGAGATTTGAAAAGAAACCTTGATTGACCCGGGCATCATTTAAATAAAGAGCATGGTTAAATATTTAGAATGTTGGTTTGAGTAGTAAAGTAGAGATACTTTACAAACTGCGACGGAATGCGACGCGAAGGGGAAAACGATTGCAGTTTTATTTTTAAAAATTTAGGTCAGACGCTTTAGCGAAGATGGATCTGAATCAGATTTTGTTATTATCTATGTATATTCCAAGTGGCCCACTTTAGTACAAGATGGATGAAAGCTTTTAGCACAATAGTTTGATTTGCTGTGTACCTACGCTATAAAGTGAACATTGAACAATTATGACATTGTGTTATAGTACCAACTTAGGTACTAATAAACTTAAGTACTCTAAACTTTTCTAACGCTTCACTAAAGTATTTTAAACAATCCGTGTCCGCGTTCGTTGCTAAAGTTGCTAAACCCATGTCAAATCTAACCAATGACCTTCTGTACAAGTATATATATGTGTATAGAAGGTCATTGAATCAAACGTACAGAATCCGCGAGTTAGAATAATTGGTTTCTCGCTCAGACGGCTTACTACCATAGCTTAAATCAGTATTGCTTTAAAATTGTTGACGTTTGTGTTTTAGAACAATTATAATTCTTATGAATATGTATTAATGAACAAAACTAGTAGAGTAGATAACAGTTTTAATATGTAGTATGTAGATAATTGTTCGACTGCCTCGTTGGTCTAGTGGTTGGCATGTTCGACTGCGGCCGACGAGGTCCTGGGTTCGAGTCCCGGGTCGGGCTATAATTATTTTGGGTTTTTCTGACTAGAAATCTCAGTACTAGCCCGGAGTTAGGAAGTGGTGGTGTTTCACTCCCGTGCCACGGAGAGCACGTTAAGCCGTCGGTCTCGGTTATTATTACCAACATGATAGTAGTAGGTAGTTAAAGCTCGCCAACCCACATTGGAGCAGCGTGGTGGTCTAAGCTCTAATTCCCTCTCTCCTATGAGAGTGGAGGCCTGTGCCCAGCAGTGGGACGTTATTGGGATGTAATATGTAGATAATAATTGCTGTACAGTGTTGTTAGCACAGTGTATTTCACAGGTGTCCCGCTCAGGAGCTCAGCAGGTTGTGTTGCGGGGAGCAACGAGAAGCCTCAGCGGGCGATATCGGTGCGAGGTTTCGGCTGATGCACCGTTCTTCCACACCGTCTACAAGAGTGCTTATATGCGCGTAGTAGGCAAGTACTAAAAGAATCATTATGTTTTTTTTTTCGGTAGCAAACTGCTACGATTTTTTGCTACGATCTCGCCTAGTGGTAGGTGCGAACGGGCTGTATTGTTGTGCGGCGTACGTTACGAGTACGTTACGTGGTCTTATTATATCAATGTAAACATGTACCCCTAATTAATTTTATACGCGGCAAGTGGCTCATCTGCTAGGCTTTAATTATTATTATTTAGCTTTAATTATTAGAATGATATACCACTTTAAATAATAGACAACAAATTATTGTTATTATAATAATCTTATAATATTATATAAAACAAAGTCGGGTTTGTTCGAACACATAACTATAGAACGGCTGGACCGATTTTTATTGTTTTTTACTTGTTGTATTTTTCTCTGTCCGACGAAAAAATATAATAAAAGGAAAAACATTTTCCCATGATGTTCCCATAAAAATGTTCATGGGTTTCGTAACTGTCAAACATCAGATTATAGTCTGGAATAACACACACCAATCCACGCAGGCGAATTCGCGGGCATCAGCTAGTCTTATCTTACTTCTTACTAATATTATAAATGCGAAAGTTTGGATGGATGTATGGATGTTTGTTACTTAATCACGCGCCAACGGCTGAACGGATCTGGCTAAAATTTGGCACAGAGATAGATTATAGTCTGGAATAGCACATAAGCTACTTTTTATCCCAGAAAATTAAAGAGTTCCCGCGGGAACCGAAAAACCTCAATCCACGCGGACGAAGTCGCGGGCATTAGCTAGTTATATTATAAAAACTTATAACTCACTACAAAATGCGGCAAAAACTAAATTTACTAAGGCCAGTATAATCCGGTTAAATGAATGAACAAAATAAACTTTCATAAATCAGTTTATAAACTAGTAAATAATGAGAAATGTTGATTGCTCGCTACAGAGATTGCTTGTTTATGACTTCGTAAACGAAATATACAGTTTCAAATGATACGTAAGTTAGTTAGTCTATCAGAGTCAGAACTGCTCTGTGTTTGGCATCTGGAAATTTAATTTCTATCGATCAAGCATGTACATTCGTAGGTTATATAAGCAAGTTAATCTTCCTTAGCTTTGAAGACAGGAAGAATGATACAGAAAATCTGCAATTTAAGATTACCAATTTCCTAGTAAATGTCATGTCATTCTTTACTAGGAATACTTTTTTTTTTTAAATATATAGGCTAGCGCCTGGCTGCAATCAGACTTGCATGCAAGAGGTGATGCAGCCTAAGGTGGAGCGCGCTAAATATAACTAAATATAACTTGAATAGATATTCAATTCAATTCAATTTATTTAAAACATGTAGGAGTCTCTTATGTTACGTCATGTTTTGACTCTACCACCGGTTCGGAAAGGAGATTCTGTTGAGAGGAGCCGGCAAGAAACTCAGCAATTGCTCTTTTTTTAAACAAGATATTACAATACGTAAGTAAGTATATAAATTAAATACAATAGTGTCATTTATTATACTATCCTGTGGGGAGCTGGACCCAAAGTCGGTTACTTCCATACTTATAACGGAATTTTGATACTTTAATAGATGCTTACTTGTTTAATTCACCTAATGACTAGTGACAGTTGAACGCCTGGAGTGCGATGTAGCTGATTTCCGCGGCAAACTGTATGATTTTTTTTTTACTAACTGGCCTTACGGCTATGACATATATTATCTATGACCGAGTCATACGTTTTCAAGCTTTCATTCAAGATGTTGCAAGCAAGTTCCCGCTTTTCAGACTAGATGGCGTTGATGGCGTTGCTAAAAATACGCCCACATTCTTTGTTTGACAGGGCCCGTCTATGTCAAGAACTTACGTATGATAGCACAGAGAACTTACTGGTTATTTTAAAGTAACACACTTTAAAGATAAAATATACTTAATGTCAACATAACCAATCACACACACACACACACACACTCACACACACACACATATTCATACACACGCACTCACACATGCACACTCACACACACGTCTACATATTTTGATAATAATAAATCGCTTAAAAATTGTTTAACTTGCATGCACATTAATGTACCTATTTAATTTCGTTTGTTGTCTGTTAGGTATAACATGAGAAGATTGTAAGGGGAAAGCACTGATGCCTATAACACGAGTTTCAAACTTATCTTAGGCATCAGACGCTAAACCTAGCGATTGTAATATTTGTTTTTATGGACAATAAATGATTTATTTATTATTTATTTTATGTAAATTGAGGTCGTTTGCGCAGTCTTCACAATGATAATAAATTTGCGTAAAGTCTGCCAATCCGCAAGCGTCCAGCGTGGTTTGTTTATAAACCTTGTTATGTTATTTTAATTGATAAAAGACAAGACAATAGGCATGATGACAGTAAAAAAGAATCAATGAAATTATAAATCTAATAAAATTGGATGCATGGAATATAAAAAACGTATTTTTTTTCCTATTTCGAGTAAGATTGCTATTTATTTTGATAAAATAAAACTATAAAATACAGCAATCCGCCATATTCGTTAAAACACCAATGAAGCGACAATGACGTCACAATTATTTTCGAACTTTGACAATCACACTATTGTTTACTGCACACTGCACAGAGTACATTGGTAAAAATAATAGTGACGTCACAAACGACGCCATGACACCGCCGAACGTTTTGGCGTGAATTTTAAAATTTGAATTTCAAATGCCAATTTCATCTACCAAACCCTTTATTCTAAGACCAAACCTTATTTTTCTGCTGAAATAAGATATTTTTTCGAAATAGTCTGACTTCCGAACATAATCTGACCATTTTTCAAAATCAGTCATCATGCCTATTACTGATAACAATATGTAAGTACCTATAACAATTTTCGGAATAGCAATAATTAATCAAAGATTTCAATTGATTGTGTGACGCAAATTCCATGCTTTCCATGCTAAATGAAACATGCATCAGTTATTCGCACACGCTTGTCGAGCTACGAGTAGGTATTTGTGTATTGACAAAACATGACAAAAGCACGTATGAAACTCTAACATCGTAATTCGATTTGTAGTTTATTCGATTAACGACTATGTTATCTATGTCACGCTGATAAATAGGTAGTTAATGTCTAATAAGGTTTAATATTAAAGCATTGTTGGGAAATTATGTGTTAAATAAATGTTAACATTCAACATTAAAATAATGCTGTACATAATGTAAATATGTTAGGTACCTACTTGATATGAATAATATATTTACAAGCTATAGGTGTACACTAGGGCTTCCAATACCGGGATCCCGGTATGGGCTAATACCGGGATACCGGTATTGGTGACACTATAAACGAAACAGCGACTATTGCATATATTTCTTGGTACATGCCACTGTTTTTATTCAGCTAAGTTAAAAACTTGTATCTTAAGCACATTAGCTTAATAAGAGCATCTTTATTGCTTAAAACCAGTGAAAAAAAGTCACTTTTGATCACTCAGAGGGAAAAATTAGTATTTGAATTAAGAACCCTGTGGCTTGGCATTTCTATTTCATTGACTCGTGTAAAGGTTCAGAAATCTGTTTTTTAACCAATGCAAGTTTTTTATTATGACTTATTTTCTTTTAAAAAATAACCATTGAATTTTAATTAATTTGTGTTTTGACTAAACTGTGTATTTTAACGAGTTAAAAAATGGCATTTCTTCATTGAATTTAAGCAGAAAAGTGCTCTTTTGAAGTTAATATGGTGAAAAAATATTTTTTATGGAAAACTGTTTTTATGGTGCAGTTTTCTTCAGAAAAGACTAGTTTAAAGTTAAAAACAATCTATCTAATTTTAAGTTTTTCCCAATACCGGGATCCGGATTGAGAAATATCTTTCCGGTATTAATACCGGTGTTGAAAAAAACCGGTATTCGAAAGCACTAGTGTACACGTTTATACGTGGCATATAACGAGTAGATAATGTAACAATGTGTACTCAAAGCGCTTGAGGGCAAACTTCAATAACTAGACTTAGAGCAAAGTTTGGGCAACTTAACACTAATCTATAACCAAGGTTTAGTGTACATTCACATCTTATCGTTCATAGTCATATCAAAACCGAATCCTTGTGTAAATATTATAATATACAAGAAGTTTTATTAATCCTCGTATAAATATTGTATATTATACAAGATATTACTTATAATGTGATATGCAAACTTTATAAACCTTATGAGGGTTACGTTAGTTAAATAGATCAGGTAAAGATATGAATTATCTGAGAGCTAAAATGTACCTCGTTAAAGAAAGCGGGGTAGCTATAACTACATTTCAAACCCCGTTTTTCAATTCACCCTCAATTTAGAATTTTAAAATTAGTAGGCAATAGGCAAAGTGGAAAGCAAAACAGTGATCGCAGTTTTTATATGCCATTTCGTGCCAAAAAATCTTTGGTGGGACGTCACTTTCCGAGTCTGTACGGTTTATCCTACAATGTTCCTCAAAAAGAGAGATAGTTTTTGCTCCATAGTAGAAAAGATATTGTGGGCAAACAAAGCCCGGAACGGAATTCGGCCTGCCCAGCATTTTAACAATTTCTACTGAATTCTACGCTAAAGTAGAATGAGACCGTATGAAAGATGAATATGCAACGTCGGAGTTCCCACGGGTTCCATTAAAACGCATGTGCTCTTGTCCGATATGATTTATTGAGATCGAAATTTTTGCTATCGACTGTCGGTCTTATAACTTTTTTTTGCGCCGGTATAATGGAGTATTTTAAATACAATGAAAAGGCAAATTGCTAAACAATTGATCTTGCCTTAAAAATATATACCTATAACGATCGCTGTCGTTAATGGTATCGTGATCAGGTTATTCATCAATCTTATTGTTTGAGACGTATCAAAGAAAATAGTTTTGAAGCCAATGTATCGCATAAGTATTGTGTGTTGTATATTACCTTATATCACACTTATACAATAATTGAAATACTTTCGCTAGAATTATCGTACGCGATCCAATAGGTTAAAGATTAGAATTTGTTTTGGTTTATGTAATCCATTCTTAGGTAATAGTACCTAAATGTAAAAGAGTCTGTCTGCTTGTCTATACCTTTCTATGGCCTATCTTTTTAACAGAATTTGACGAAATTTGGTACATAGCTAGTTTGCGGGGCGGACATAAGACATTGGCTACGTTTCTACCGGACAAACAGTTTCCACAGGATTTTAAAAAGCCCAAGCGGACAAAGTTGTACCTAAAGAAAAAAAGTAGAAAAGTTAAAGTTGTACCTTAACCATATAATAATAATATCTTTATTTTCAGATACTAAATATAAATTCGAACTCAAAGAATTTAACACGCAGCAAAATTCTTTTGTAGAACATGGATGGGGCTTTATAAAAATGTCCGAAGTTGCTTGGCAGGAAACTTTCATAAGTAGTCCGGTCATGGTTACTAACGCAAAAGTATTTTGTTCTCAGAATTGCCGGAGTCGGGGCCGAAAGTGCTTTCACAGAAGAGCTGGTACACGGTAGGCGATATGCTGCGAGCTAATTGCACTTCCCCGCCTTCTGATCCGGCGGCGAATCTCACGTGGTTACTTAATGGTTATGAGGTGAAGACTAAATGAGTACTTTCTTTGAAAAACATTTCTCTCACGTTTGTGAGTGCGGTTTTCTGTGAAAATACCTGTTCTAGTTTTCGTGGTCACATTTTTATTCTAAGGAAACTATTATAACTTACTTATTACTCAATTGTTTATTAAGTTTTGTTTTTCAAGCCTAATTAACTTTACTAAGAATAATTGTAGATATATTTTTAGATAATATTTAGCAAATAGGATGACTAAGACATTTTTAAATAAGACTCCAGGATCCAACTTTTTTGTTAATTTCTTTAGGACAATTTATTTTCTTATTTGCAGGTTAAAGGTCTCGACATTCCGCTGCAAGACACGTTTTACCCACCAAGACAACCTGTGATAAGCGACGCATCGTTAGAAGATGCGAATCGAATAATATTCAGTCCGTGGGATGCTATCTCAGGGTACGAGGACCCGGTGACTGATATTATAGATATTCAAGGCGGCGCTGACATCGCTTCAAACTCTCACAAGAACAACTTTGAAAGCACAACGTTACTCGCCCCGAGACTTGAGCAAATTGCTAGCAAAAATATAAGCGTTGAAGAAGAAAAATCTAATAAGTCTTCCTCCTTCAGTCAGCTCGTTATTCGAGTGCAAACTTCACATTTTTATAAGGTATGCTGCAGCATCGAAATGATTTCCAATTTAAATCATACAAATAGTTATTTTCCTACAAGCTCGTTCCATGCTTTTAACAATTTTTTCGTAATGTACGTAAAGATTTTTCGTAACAATTTTTTTGTGGTTTCTAGGCTTCTCTTCCTGTTAGGTGCCAAAATTGGATTAGTTTAGTTTTACACACCAGTTTAGTTAATCTGTTCTTTCCCTTTATCTTTCCGTCAGGGATTATAATTTTTTGTGTTCCAGGGATGTCAGTGAAATGGTTACATCCGTTACAATATAGATACACTCTCGCTTTTATAAAAACAAATATTGATTTTTCAATTTAATTTTCAATTTGTTTGATTTTATTTATTTCACAACTGTGTAGGCTTATGCATTGTATTTTTATTTCTTTTTTTAAGGGTCGTCTTAACGTGACTTGCGTGGCGCGAATACTCTCCGTGTGGTCGTCCAGCGGCTTCCTCCTGCTGGACGAAGAAAGACCACAGATAGCGCCTGTCATGGGCAGTCGAGACTCCAACTCAGGTAAGATATAAGTACTTACCTTAATTCAGGTAAGAGCTTAATGGCCATATTAGTCTTCAGGCTCTACCTGTATCAGAACCCTGTAAGAGCATACGATACCTTAATTATATTACTAAAAGGTTTTCGGATATACTATTACATTTTATTGATAAGAATGGCTACTCAGTCCGTGTGGGACTCTGGAGTCTGGGCCTTTCAGACACGAAAACTTTATGGCGCACACCTGTGGTTGTAGGTTTCTATCTCTGTATGTTTCATCAAATAGGCTGTAAAAGATGGACAGACAGACACACCTTCACATTTATGTAGGTGTAGGGTAAGGAGAGGGGCATGATGGGGAAAATTAAATTGAAACAGGAAAATGAAACCGGCCTCGCATCCAGTAACCCACAAGTCAGTGTAATACTTGTAACGTAGGTACTTACTACTTAACTTAAGTGTTGTATTGTTTACTTATTGTAATATTTTTCTTTTTAAGTAAAGAGCAACTGCTGAGTTTCTTGCCGGCTCTTCTCGGTAGAATCACTTTCCGAACCAGTGGTAGAGTCTTGGCGTATCATAAGTGACACAAGTTGTCCTCCTTACGTGAAATAAATAAACCATTTATCATTTATCAAATACAGTATAACATACGTATAGTTATAATGAATTTCACTCACAATAGTTTAAGCGATAATAAAGATCTCATGATTATCAGCAAAATAAGCTAGCCGTACTAACTAGTGAAGTATTTTGATATCATTAAAGGTGTGGTGTAAAGTATTTATTTTATTTCAGGTATCCGGTGCTCCAAATCTCACGTCGCGACCCTGTTAAACTATTTACTCCTGAAGCTGCTCTGGTGAGAACTGTTTCTGTTCCGTGTTTCATGCATAGCTTATGCGCTGTGTAGAGTTTAGCGAAATGCAGCGCATTCGGCTCCAAAACTACAGGAATGCGGGATATGTACATTCGGGTAAATCCCCATGCTTGCATATTATGTTACCATACAATCTAGAGAAAAAACTAACTTAGTTCTCTAAATATAGGCTATATGTTTTTTTATTAACTTGAAAAGTATTTTTTTAGGTGTAATCTATTAATTTGTTACCTCAGAGTAAGACTATTCTTACTCTGAGTTTATTAACTTATCTACGCTTAACTAGTCAACCGATTTCATTGAAAGAAAATAGACATAAAATTAAATTACTAAAAAGGGGCCTAAAGAATAATAAGTACTTTATAGGATCATTTACCAGAAAATACCTAAGAATAATATGTTACGATGATGGTAAATAACCTAAATCTCTAGTCTCTAGTCTCCGTCAAAGTAGTAGTACATATTACCTATTCTGTGGTATTACTATGCTAATTTAATGGTTACTGATTAGGTATAATTTAACAAACTTCTCAATCGACGATACTATGTGCATAATATACACGTATATTATTTATTCTCTATGAATTAGTAAGTGAAACGCACTTCTTTTTCAGGCTTTACCGATGATCGCCGGCGTAGTCACCCTGACTTCATATTATCTTCATCAAATCAGTGTCACTAGTTAAAAAAAAACTACTACTACTTACTATGTAAATATATGTGCATTCTTAAATCTTGAAAGAAATACAGAAACTTTTTTTTTCAATAAACGGGATATATATAAATGTCTTTAAAAAATAGTAGGTATACAGTTTACTACATAGTATTAATTGAAACTATGAGAAATTGTAGGAATAATAATTATTGTATGTTGTTTTCAAATGTAGAAGAATACTGTACTATATATTTGGGAATTATAAGTGATTATTATACAAACTGACAGGTGAAACGATTTTATCAGTGAAGTGATTTAATAGTAGTGACTTTTATACTTGTATATAAATAGTTTTTAAATAATTATGGATGTAAGAATATAGTGATGTTTTGCTTCTCAACATCTATGTATGTATAACTGTTATTATAAAATAAGGATGGCAAAATAAAAGATCCAAGTTTTTAATTTGTTCTTATTTAATTATAATTAAAAACGTACAGTAATTAATGTAATGCGCATCATATATTGGTATATTACAGAAACATATTCAATAAGGTGTGGCCAAAAATAACGCGACTGCCGCGCGCCTGATGTTGTCACGTGAGCTAAAAATGCAGTACCAAACAGTAGCAGATCACGTGGTCTACGTTGACGCGTAGATATGTCTGTCATTTTCTATGGCGTCGCGTCGCGTGGCGTCGCTTTTGTCGCTCACCTAGGACAACAAATAATGCCTCGCTGTTATTCGACGTCTACTACGGATAATATTATATATATTATAGTCCACAAGCCCTTACTAGGACGCGGCAAAATTGTGTCCTACAAATGCCACGTGTTGCTGCCGCGCACTTGCCGCTCTATGTTTGACACACCTTTAGATTTTATTTTTAATCTAGGATGCGAGAACTAACTGACCATTTATTTACCCTATTTAAAAACATACCTTAACTTTCAATTCCTGTTAGGTGCCAGGAATCAAAAGCTGAATATTTGAATTTTTCATGATATTAACTTAATTACCTTCAAGGCAACAGTGAATATAGGCATCTTCTAGGCAAGCGCGTCCCAACCTAGACCTCATCATTGCTTTGCACTAAGCATGATTGTCGTCAAGTACAAGCCTATCACGCAATAAAAAAAAATTCAGACAGTCGTACTTACTCGTTTTGCGAAATGCGGCTGAAATAGTACATTACATCGCGAGACCGGGAAGTACGCGTTTTCTGGCCGAGTGTTAGTTAGACGGCTATAAACGAGACCAGAAATGCTCTCCCAGTCGAGGTGTGTATAGTCCTTTTCTAAAAAATGAAACAAGTGGCTTTTTTTTAATATATTATATTATGTAATTAAAAGAAAGTAAATAAAAAAGCAACCTACTTAAGAAATATTAAAAGTTAAATTAGTTATATTTAAACTTTTTTTTTTTGCGCTGTGAGTGCTGAACGCGTAATACGATAGAGTTCCAAATTTAAACTATTTAGGCCAAAGAACATTATAACAAGTTACAAGATATTCAGGAAGAAAGATTCCAAATTCAAACTTATGATATGTACCTAATGAAAATACATACATTCTTTACTGGCCTAGGCCGGGAAGTTTAACTTTAGAACTCATTTACAGGGTATGAAATGTGCACATTTCATATCATTTTTTAGAAAAATAACATTACTAATAGAAAATTCTATTTTCTATGAGTAATGTTATTGTATGAGTAAGCATGAAAAGCTTTCGAAGTCACAGGCATTGTAAAGGTTAGTAGCTGTATAGGTACAGGTTGTGCAATGTGCATGAAGGAAATTTTCCAAGCAAGTGATCCCTAATGGAGCAGGCGATGCCTTACATGAGTGCGTTTACACCAATATCACGTTAGGAGTTTAGTGAGCATCTATTTTGTAAGGATTTGGGGCTCGTGGGAATTTTATTTTTAACCGACTTCTAATATCTCCGTGGTTTCTGAACCGATTTGAAATATAGTTTTTCTGTGGTTAGAGGAAGCTCGCGAGGTGGTAAAATTCTGACTCCAAATCATATAATAAAATTCTGACTCCAAATCTTCATAAAAAATTCTGACTCCAAATCTTCAATCCTGATGCTGCAGGGTACAGAAATCCTCAAAAATAGGGAGTTAGGATTTTTTATGGTGAATTCATATTGTAGGTGCCAAGCAACGACTTTATACTTAACCCCAAGTCCCAACTCCTCAACCCTGACGCTGCAGGGAACTGCAGCACGTTTGTGTGAGTGAGGCTGTTTCGAACGTTTCTAGGTAGTTTCCATACTGGTTGTAATTGTTTACTGTGTATTTACTCCAACAAAATCTTCAAGAGTTTTGTTGTTATATTGCAACTTGCGATATGAAATAAACAAAATGTACTAATGGTTATTCCTATCCTTCCTCATACGATAACATGATACAAGTTTCTTCACTTCCCAGAAAAAGAAATGTTATCTTGTGCTCGATAGTTGAGAGTCTGTCTCAAGCATTTTCGAGTACTTATCGATATAATCTTCTCAATACGTATATATAATTGTTTCTTAGTAGTAGTTATTTGGTACTTTTAAGAAGTCTACGTACGAGTATAATAGAAAGAAAAATAATAGTATTATTAGAAAACTTACAATATTATGTTGAGCGGCATTGGGATAACCTTAAGAAAACTGCGAAAGTTGGGTGGATTAGGATAAGGAAGACGAAGAACCGTATGCAGTTTTGCGTTCTCGGAGAGGCATATTATCCAGCAGCGGATGCACTAAGGCTTAGGTACGTATTGATTAATGAGTGATCATATTTTTCTTCATGTAACTGTGTATTCTATATGAGGAAGCTATTAATAATGTCATCCTGTCCGAATTTTGGCAACTGCTACTAACATCCAAAGAGATAAACCATCTACGCGGGAGATATTATACCTACATAGTGCACAAATATATTATGGGAAAACACAGGTTTGCTCTATAACCCCTTACTCTCATAGTCAATAGGACGTTAATCCAACATGACCGGAGAGATTAGGTGCAGAATTACGGCTTTCATACCCTTCGAAACATAGGGTAACTGAAAATTTCTTAGTAAAACCGATTACCTACTCATTTTTTCCCAACCCCTGGGGTCGATCCCAGAATCTCTTCATTCGCAGTCAAAGAAGGTTATGTCAAGCTGGCTAATAGAAAGATATTGTCAGCGTTCAGAAAGGAATGCGCATAACACCAAACTTGAAAATAGCCAGAAAGATAGGTGAAAAATAGCTAGAGAGCACTATAAAGTAATTGGATAACTGCGCTTTAGAGTGATAGACTGGCGATGCAAACAAATATTTAGTAATAGAATTAGCACACCCCAGGACCATGCCCAAGCGACAGTACCTACTTAACGCTTTTTCTGCCAAGCGGACGACTAATGGTTTCACGCGTAACCCGGTTTCGAATAAATGGTAGCCCGCTACGCCCTAACAATGCTAATCAATCGTGTATTTCAATGGAAGGTTTTGTATACATCGGAATAATCGGATAGGTACGAGTGTTTCAAAGTAAGTACAATAACAAAATGTCAGCCTATCGTCACAAAATACGAGTACTTTTTATAAATAACTATACATAATACCATACTAGCAAGTATTCTGTAGTACTACCGTAATTTATTACCTACTACGACACATGAGGTAATGATCATAGTGGTCCGAGATATAGATATGCTAGCAAACAGACTTGCTGGTAAGTATTGATGTAGCCTAAGGTGGAGCGCACTTGCTTACTTCCTTAGAAGATGCCTATTCAGTCTTGATTTAAAGATACGAATGAGAGACTACAAGAAGGAGGGGAAAACTGAGGCCGGAAGGGTTTTCCATATCCTAGCAGTTTGAATTACTTAGAAACAAGGAAACAAATCGCTTCCTATGCGTCAGTAGAATTTCGACTTTGTATGGATGAGGAAATTGACGATGCCTTGCGGAACAATAGTAGAAAGGTGAGGGTGCACGACGAACATCAACATCTCTTTCATTTGGGCGTCCCAACATCACAGCGGTACAAGATCATAAAGTTCTTGGACACATTCTCCGAAATGCATCTGTATCCTGTAAAATACCGGCAGGCAGGGAACTTTGCACCGATGTGCCAAGCTTTGAATAAGCTAGCTGAACTTATTTTAATACGTTACACTGAGATAATTATCACACTGAGAATATCAACAATTCCTTGTCTGCTCATGTATGCAGGGTGATACTCATTTCGATCGGTAGCTATATAAATTTACATCCCTATCTGCCTATATAAGTACTACTAGTGTTTCGCCCTGTGCGCGAGCTGCTAAAGCAGCTCACGGGTTGTGGTTTGACTTACAAGTAGTACAGACATTTATTATGATTATAGCAAAATTATTAAAAATGGCGTTGATTTTTTTTAACTTTGGCATTAGTTTCCTGTTTTATGATCAGAGGGAGCCCTGAATATCGATTTTGAACGAAATTGGTCCTTTAACAAAGAATTTCAAAATGGCGCTGATTTTTTAAAACTTTGGTATCAGTTTCTTGTTTTGTAACCCCAGAGAGTCCTCAATATCGATTTTAAACGAAATCGGTCAATTAACAAAGAATTTCAAAATGGCGATTTTTTAAAATTTTAGTACCAGTTTCTTGTTTTGTAATCGCAGGGAGCCCCGTCGTGGGTAAAACGGAACCGAATCAAAATCTTGCATAGTTCTACACAGTCTTGTAGTATTCTTCAATATTTGCCATATATTTTCTATGGAAAAATAAATTCCGCCATCTTGAATTTTTTTCCTGTTCATCAAGTAGACCATCAGGTCCTGATCATCTCTTGCCAAGAAACCACACTTCCATCTCTTATACTCTCTGAAATAGACACTGACGAAATTTGTATGGCGGCCATCTTGAATCCACCATTTTCGAGTTTTTTTTAAACTCATCGCCAATTGGATGAGGTTCCGAGTGACATTAGTTCGAGGACCCCCCACCTATCTTCAATACCTTGGCCGTGCCCTTTACCCGTCTCCGAAATCCTCAATCATCAGGTGTCTCCATATTTTTTTTTTCAAGTTATATTTTCTGACTTCTATACGAAGCCATCAGTGAAAAAAAAATTTTTCATACAATATTTTACAGGAGGACATTTTTGGGGAAAATCTCGAAAACTACCCCAAATGTGGCAACACTGTTTAGATATCTCGATACTGCCAGTCGAGCTACACAATCGATCAATACACGTCAACTTTCCCAAATGTTGCCAACTGCCTCAAAATCGTGATCGAAGTTTTCAAAAACACAAAAAGAATACAAAATGGCCGCCACCTCGATTCACAGAAACATTTGACATAGTTTCATAATTTTCCCGTGAACTACAGGATATACCGCTCCTGATGACGTTTCAATTTTTCATCTCGCTCGCACCCAGCCGAAATGATAGCTCCTGAAAATAGACCATGTCGAAAATCATTTTTACTTTGATAAATTCCAGTGTTGCCAGACCTCGGCGACGAAAATACCCAAATGTCATTCGTACAAGTGGGACACGTGGTCGCTCGTACTCGAATTTTGCAAAAAATACGTATTTCGATTTTTTAATTTTTGGGGTAAATCTTGAAAATTTCCCGAGAAATGGGGTAATTTTTTTTCCCCAATCCATAGATCGAGTCTGTACACACAATCGCGCCCTAGAAGTCGAAACGCTCCGACGTTGCCAACTGTGAGAAATTTGAAGTTTAAAATTGCGTTTTTTCGTACCTCGGACCGAACGGCCGCCGCGACAGCCGCCATCTTGAATTTTTAAAAACCACTTCCGTTCTGTCAAAATACAGGATATTTGTAGGCGAAAAGAGAAAAAAATATGACGCTCCACCAAGCCGTTTCGGATCTGTGGCGCCGCGGTTCGGGGTCGAAAAATCAAAAATTTCAAAACACTACAGCTCGGCCGCCATCTTGTTTTTCAAATTTTTTCCACTCTTTCTATTGGTCGATTTCTATTTTCTTCAATAATTGCGAGTTTAAACAAAATCGGTTGGAAAACAAGAGAGCTGCAAGAATCACGTCGGCCGCCATCTTGTTTTTCCGAAATGTCATAATTTTTCCCTACTCGACTCCCGCACCCGAACACATCTACCGTACATCATTATATCGTTTTCTTTCTCTTTCTAGGAGAACAATTATGTCAATGAGTGAGTCAGTCAGTGAGTGAGTGAATCAGTGGTAATTGAGCTATATATAGTATAAGAACACTAAGAAAGATTTACTATAAGGATATGCAAGTTTCTTCACGATGTTTTACTTCGTTGTTATCCTTTGCATATAAGCGTGGTTAAGTAACAAACATCCATCCAAACTTACGCATTTATAACATTAAGTATAGATAAAAGATATACGAGTAGATTATATTCGATGAAATATTTTTGCTATTGATTATCCTATCTGAGTGATTCATGTCGAAACAATCATAAAAGATAAAGATTGTCCTAAGGCTTAAACTATTAAACGCAGAGTTAAAAAACTCAGGGTTAAAATGTTATTCGTGTAAACCAATGAATACCTTGCACTTTTAAAATCTAACTCGGGATTAGCTAATCTTAAGTTAACCTGGCAGCTCTATCTTCTGTGAAATTATCAGTCCTTTCTACAATTACTCGTCTATATTCTAATACTAGTGTTTCGCCCTGTGCGCGAGCTGCTAAAGCAGCTCACGGGTTGTGGTTTGACTTACAAGTAGTACAGACATTTATTATGATTATAGCAAAATTATTAAAAATGGCGTTGATTTTTTTTAACTTTGGCATTAGTTTCCTGTTTTATGATCAGAGGGAGCCCTGAATATCGATTTTGAACGAAATTGGTCCTTTAACAAAGAATTTCAAAATGGCGCTGATTTTTTAAAACTTTGGTATCAGTTTCTTGTTTTGTAACCCCAGAGAGTCCTCAATATCGATTTTAAACGAAATCGGTCAATTAACAAAGAATTTCAAAATGGCGATTTTTTAAAATTTTAGTACCAGTTTCTTGTTTTGTAATCGCAGGGAGCCCCGTCGTGGGTAAAACGGAACCGAATCAAAATCTTGCATAGTTCTACACAGTCTTGTAGTATTCTTCAATATTTGCCATATATTTTCTATGGAAAAATAAATTCCGCCATCTTGAATTTTTTTCCTGTTCATCAAGTAGACCATCAGGTCCTGATCATCTCTTGCCAAGAAACCACACTTCCATCTCTTATACTCTCTGAAATAGACACTGACGAAATTTGTATGGCGGCCATCTTGAATCCACCATTTTCGAGTTTTTTTTAAACTCATCGCCAATTGGATGAGGTTCCGAGTGACATTAGTTCGAGGACCCCCCACCTATCTTCAATACCTTGGCCGTGCCCTTTACCCGTCTCCGAAATCCTCAATCATCAGGTGTCTCCATATTTTTTTTTTCAAGTTATATTTTCTGACTTCTATACGAAGCCATCAGTGAAAAAAAAATTTTTCATACAATATTTTACAGGAGGACATTTTTGGGGAAAATCTCGAAAACTACCCCAAATGTGGCAACACTGTTTAGATATCTCGATACTGCCAGTCGAGCTACACAATCGATCAATACACGTCAACTTTCCCAAATGTTGCCAACTGCCTCAAAATCGTGATCGAAGTTTTCAAAAACACAAAAAGAATACAAAATGGCCGCCACCTCGATTCACAGAAACATTTGACATAGTTTCATAATTTTCCCGTGAACTACAGGATATACCGCTCCTGATGACGTTTCAATTTTTCATCTCGCTCGCACCCAGCCGAAATGATAGCTCCTGAAAATAGACCATGTCGAAAATCATTTTTACTTTGATAAATTCCAGTGTTGCCAGACCTCGGCGACGAAAATACCCAAATGTCATTCGTACAAGTGGGACACGTGGTCGCTCGTACTCGAATTTTGCAAAAAATACGTATTTCGATTTTTTAATTTTTGGGGTAAATCTTGAAAATTTCCCGAGAAATGGGGTAATTTTTTTTCCCCAATCCATAGATCGAGTCTGTACACACAATCGCGCCCTAGAAGTCGAAACGCTCCGACGTTGCCAACTGTGAGAAATTTGAAGTTTAAAATTGCGTTTTTTCGTACCTCGGACCGAACGGCCGCCGCGACAGCCGCCATCTTGAATTTTTAAAAACCACTTCCGTTCTGTCAAAATACAGGATATTTGTAGGCGAAAAGAGAAAAAAATATGACGCTCCACCAAGCCGTTTCGGATCTGTGGCGCCGCGGTTCGGGGTCGAAAAATCAAAAATTTCAAAACACTACAGCTCGGCCGCCATCTTGTTTTTCAAATTTTTTCCACTCTTTCTATTGGTCGATTTCTATTTTCTTCAATAATTGCGAGTTTAAACAAAATCGGTTGGAAAACAAGAGAGCTGCAAGAATCACGTCGGCCGCCATCTTGTTTTTCCGAAATGTCATAATTTTTCCCTACTCGACTCCCGCACCCGAACACATCTACCGTACATCATTATATCGTTTTCTTTCTCTTTCTAGGAGAACAATTATGTCAATGAGTGAGTCAGTCAGTGAGTGAGTGAATCAGTGGTAATTGAGCTATATATAGTATAATGACGACCTCCCTGGCACAGTGGTGAGGACTTTTGTATATTAGCGGGAGGTCCGTGGTTCGATCCTTGACAGGATCATTTTGGGAATTTATAATTTCTGAATTTTCTCTGGTCTGGTCTGGGGGGAGGCTTCGACCGTGGTTATTTACCACCCGACTGGCAACCACGTCCCGTTAAAGCCGTGCTGCCAAGCAATTTAGCGTCCCCGTACGATGCCGTGTAGAAACCGATTATTAGAGGTATAGGTTGAATGTAACTGCCACCAAACAGGTTAGCCCGCTACCATCTTAGACTGCAACATCACTCACCGCCGTGAAGAGCTAACTTGTAGTAGATAAAAAAACTATTAAAGTTTTACGGTAACACGTTTTTAAAATTTGCTAATACGTTTTTTTTGCTATTCCAATACTAGAATAGGGTAAAATTTCAGATACTAGAACGAACTAGAATAGGTTTTTTTTATTAGACTTAATTTTGGACACGAATTTTGAGAGTCAATGTTCTTATCTAGTTGAATAGTTTGTGGACACAGCGGCAATGTGTGTTCAGTACTTGAAGGTAAACTTATTAACGAGGTTTAGTGGGAAGTTTAGGCACAACTTTGCTTAAGCACATCTATAGCTCGAAGCTCGAAGTGCCACGTTCTGATATTATTAGCCTATGTATTAAATTATACCGAAGGCGGAACCGCGATAAACTTTAATGCTGGAAAAGCTTGCGACATAGATTCAGATTCATATCATATTATCAAAAAGAAAAATAGTAAAAATAGTAGGATGAAAGTTTTTGTGACGTCGGCAAAAAAGCTTACGGCCCAGAAAATAAAAATGTAGAAGAAAATACAGAGAATTACGGAGTTATTACAAAATGTGAAACTGTAATCTATACTAATATTATAAATGTGAAAGTTTGAATGGATGGATGGATGTTTGTTACTCAATCACCCCAGAACGGCTGAACGGATCTGGATGAAATTTGGCACAGAGATAGATTATAGTCTGGAATAACACTTAGGCGATTTTTTATCCCGGAAAATTAAAGAGTTCCCGTGGAAACCGAAAGCCTCAATCCATGCGGATGAAGTCGCGGGCATGAGCTAGTAAGGCTATAAAGTAGACGCGCATATAACACATGAAAGATGAATATGCTACGTCAATGGTCTAACGCGTCCCGTTGTAATGCGTGTTTTGTCCAATATGATTTATTGTGATCCCAAGTCTTTCGTTACTTTTTCCTTTCAAATTTTATATATATTATGTATAGGTAAGTATTACGCCTATATGATTTAACCAGTTCAATCGTCCCGGTTTCATTTGTATCAAATTTCTAAAAATACTGGGTACTTACTAAATAAAATAAAAATCTTACTAATTGTTCGGGACACTGCGTGTAACCGAACACCGCGCAGTCAGCACTTTACGCAACTGCTTCACGTTAAGTGGGACAGTGCGGTAAAATCAGTACGGTTCGAACGTCCGCGCGGATAGTACTCCTAATCAATATCATATCATTTATCATTATCATTTATCATTTATCATCTCAGTGAAATACAGTCCACTATAACTATCATTATATCTATCATTTTATCACCACAAAGAACAGCACCCCACACTAATATTATAAATGTGAAAGTTTGGATGGATGGATGTTTGTTACTCAATCACGCGCCAACAGCTGGATCTGGCTGAAATTTGGCACAGAGATAGATTATAGTCTGGAATAGCACATAGGCTATTACCTATCCCGGAAAATTAAAGAGTTCCCGCGGGAATTCGCTAGTATTTCTATATTCAATTGAAAACAAAGTTTAGAAGTAAGATATTACAATACAAAGGAAACACACTCATAAGCTAATATATACAAAGCCTCCTCCATTTTGGAAGTCGGTTAAAAATAACCAATTATCTATCTAGTAGACAATAAGAAAAACTACAAAATTGGTAATTTACCGACTAATCGAAATATCAGCAGAATCATGGCTTTCGTTTCCGTAGCCAATTTCTAATTTGTGATCGTTTCAGAAAATAATTCTAGCTCTATTTGCTCCATTCGGAGAAGTACCTAGTTCAAAGTATATTTGGTCTGTATTTCTGCAACTAGCTCGAGATATAGACTAATGCAGACCAAATACATTTAGCTAGCAGGCTCGGTAATACTAGTATTCTGTGGTAATGTTAACAGCACAGCAGGTTTGATATTTTTTTTCGTTACTATTGGTTGCATAGTTTGTGAGGAGATAATATTATGTGCATAGTTTATTAAGTAAAAAAACACGCTTCACCAACAATTGTACCCATAATACGCATATTACATAATACGAATAAAAAATATGTAAAATCTTCTAGTTGTTAATCGGTTAATTTTAAGTAGGTACCTAGTAGTTTTTTTTAGACGTTTGTTAGTGACGTTTGTTTTTGCTATCTGTACTGTTTTTTTTCCTGTGGCTTCTTCACTGGTGTATGTGTTTTGTATGCTATTTTAACTAAGTGTTTCGTAAACTGTTTAGCTTTAATAAGTAAAATAAAATAATGTAAATGGAACCAAGTCGTTAAAAAACCAAATGAGCCCAAACTCGAAGGGCATAAGCACTAGTATCCATTGTGAAGCGCCTCTACGGTATTTACTGCCTAGATCCATCATCAGACGCTCTTTTAAACATTGAGCCAATTAGTATGGTACTTTCAAATCCAAGATAAATATGTTTACATGCATAGTTAGTTATTTCTACGTCTATTGTTAGTTGCAAGTGAAGCTAATAATAAAATTAAAAAAGTGTTTTTATAAGCAGAAGAGAGCATAAGAAATAAATTGTTCACCAAGCATTAATTTTCATGTAATTTATTAGGAAAGTTTTATTAGGTACGCTATGTAGGCGATCTCGCTAAAGGTTTCGCCGTAAGATTACTTCCGCAGATTAATTAGCTTCCCTAATCCATTAGAGTTTCATTCAGTTTGCTATTTTAGATACCTACTTATCATAATTTTTTTAGACTACTTCGACAACATAATATCTATATTTTTCAATCTTTTAGAGAATATCTATTTTTCTATTCTTGGTGTAACTTTAAAACTAAAACTATTCGGTAAGCGAGAGTCAATCTTCCTCTATTCATTCTATCTAGATATCCATCTAACTTTCTGCAGTAAAAATAAATAGAGGTCATTTGTGTGGCTATGTCCGAACTCAAGCTCATGTTTTTTTATCAAATAAACTTTAAAAAGTTGTTTTGAATCGTCGATTGAATCTACCACTGGTAGCTATCTGCTGGTAGACATCGCAATGCCATGTCCGTACTGATGATATCCCATAAAACCAACACAAACTGACTGTGGAACAATAGTACATTGTTACCCTAGGGATGAAAGTAACTTATTTAGTCCCGAGACGGGGTTTGGCGCCCGAGCGTAGCGAGGGGGCCTATAGTTCGAGGGACTAAATAAGTCTTTATCCCGAGGTAAACACTGTGCTTTTCATTACGAATATAAGGAAAGTCAAAAATAAAATAGAAATTAGCTAAAGAAAATTGAGTGAACTTTATTTTACATAAATCAACAACTTTGGTGAGATATTTATTTAAAGTTTATGTTAAAATTAGAACAATTAGTAATAGTTAGTGAAAGGTTTTTGCCGGGTATATTGATATTTGATATTTTCTGGGAAACTTGAGTTTCTACAGTATCCAGGGATTCTTGGGTGAATGTTGGCGACATTGGTATTGGTGTCTTTTTTTGGTGTTATTTGGTGTCAGCTGTTACAGTTATATTGTTGGATTCCACCCGATAATCTTTTGAAGTGCTCGGCTGTGGGGTATCAGTGGAGTGCAGATTTATCATTTTTGTTACTATGTGTGATATCTTAGTTTTATTTTCCACTGACTCTTCTATGTAGCCTTCAGCTACTTTACTCGACTTCCAACCTCCATGTCTTTTAATGACAGTTAAATCGGCACCAGAATCGGCTAGCAAAGTTGCCGATGTTCTGCGAAAACAGTGACCCGAATATAGATGTGAGTTTGGCAAATTAAGGTATGTGGCTATCTCTTTAGGAATACTCGACATCTTGTTTTTGCCAATTACTTGCCGAAGACACTTCCCTTTATGATAGTTTATGAAAAAACGGTTCGTTTCTATACCACTTGGTCGTAACTTTTGGTATTTTTCTATTATATTTACAAATTCTTTTTTAATGACGAAGGTTCGGTCAACTTTGGTTTTAGTGCCACGTAAATTCACCAATATTATATCACCTTGTTTTTCAATGTCATCAACCTTCATATTTACTAGCTCGATACTTCTGCAAGCGCCACTTATTGCCAATATTAACACTACCTGCAAAAAAAAATATTTCTCTAATAGATGTATAAATATATGAGAGCAGTGATAGCCTAGTGGTTCAGTCCTCTGCCTCTCATCAGGAGGTCACGGGTTCGAATCCCGGGCACGCACCTCTGACTTTTCGAAGTTATGTGCGTTTTCGAAAACTCAAATATTACTTGCTTAGCGGTGAAGGAAAACATCGTGAGGAAACCTGCATGCCTGAGAGTTCACATAAGTGTTCTTAAGGGTGTGCGAAGCCCACCAACCCGCACTTGGCCAGCGTGGTGGGCTATGGCCAAATCCCTCTCATTCTGAGAGGAGTCGACCCGTGCCCAGCAGTGGGACATAAAAAGGGGTTGAGACGAGATAAATAAAATATGTATAGAAAGTTACAATTTGATACAAATTACTTATGTGCGTAAACAATAAAAAGATTAACTTACCTTCATTACTAGGTATATTTCATCAGGCGCTTTGTTTAAGAAGGTTTCTACCTCTTGAGAAGTGAAAACTTTGGATTTTTTCGATTTAAACCCATCAGACTGTCTTTTGAGAAATGATGTGAGTCTCTCAAAATCCTTTAAATGGACGTTGTGTTTAGTACTTAATGTTGTCTTTAACATAGAATACACGCTCCATAATGTTGAAGGTTTATAAGTCTTTGATAATTCGTTGAAATATATTAGCAAAACGTTTTCTGATAACGATTTCACTTTTTTCTCAGCGCGCCATTTCATAAAATCGTCGTATGATTTTAGGTTTCTTTGTTTTGATTTAGGTGGTAAAAGGTTTTCCACTACTGCTTGAGCCTCTTCTCTCACAAAATCAGGCGTTAAATCCATATCTGAATCAGATGAACTCATTGTGTCAATAAAAATCACTGTTAAACAGAAGCCTAAACAAAACTCTACAACTCGAAAAACAAATGAAGATCGGATTGCCGCTTGCCACTTTCCCGCCTTTTTTTTTTCTTTGGCCTAGCCGGCGGGCTATGCATTTAGCTTTTTAATAGTCAAGTATTGTCTATGATTGTTTAGGAATGTCTATGAATCAGTTGTCTTTACTTTATGAATAAAGTCTATCTTTCTTCTTGTCTATGGATGCACTCGGGTATGTCGTGTTTCATTTGAACTCCATTATAAATGTGACAACTAGTTTTTTTTAATTATTTGACAGCTGTCAGTTGAAAACGATTCTCCCTAGGGCTGAAAAGTATTACTTTCAACCCGCTTCTCAGGCAACTTCAGACCTACTTTCCGTGTATGAGTAATGAAAAAGGAGTTTTCAGTAAATTGACGCCGGAAATGCTGTCAATAATATCGATATCTTCATGATATTGCTTAGATTTTTGAAAAAGGTAAGTAAATATTATATTAAAACTAGCTGATGCCCGCGACTTCGTCCGCGTGGATTGAAGTTTTTTGTTCGCGCGGGATCTGTTATATTAGTAAGTATAATATTAGTAAGGATGGTAACTTAATTATTTGTTTCATTAGGTCTTTGTATAAATGAGTCGCGATGCTCTTTTGAAGCCTGATAATATATGGTATATTGAACATAGTAATAGTAGTACTTAGTATAATTTAATATAGTATGATATATTCAATATTTTAATATATGTAATAATATTATGTACCTACATGAAAAGGAAACGCTTATGATCAGATAACATAGAAAGATCTGCCTGAACAGTGTTTGTCGTAAATACTCGTAATAATTTTTTTTTTTTTTATCCACTACAAGCTAGCCCTTGACTGCGATCTCACCTGATGGTAAGTGATGATACAGTCTAAGATGGTAGCGGGCTAACCTGTTAGGGGCATGGCAGTTATATTAAACCCATACCCCTTCGGTTTCTACACGGCATCGTACCGGAACGCTAAATCGCTTGGCGGCACGTCTTTGCCGGTAGGGTGGTAACTAGCCACGGCCGAAGCCTCCCACCAGACCAGACCAGTGGCAATTCAGAAATAATAAATTCCCAAATTGACCCTGCCGGGGATCGAACCCGGAACCTCCGCACGTTAAATCTTATCTTATCTTATCTTCGTAAAAAACCTACACCTACTTATAAAATACCCGAATCTCGTTTTAATGAAGTTTAGTACTAGCTTTCTATTGTGTTTTAATAATTCCTATTTAACTCTGCCCTAGGTAAGTAAGTAACAGTATAATATCCGGACTCTCGTGCTCCGTAAAACACGTCATGAAACTAGTAAACTATTTACCATATAAGCTTTTGCTTAGTTTGTTACGTTCCCAGTTACATTCATAACGTAGGTATGTGCATACGAAAGCTGGTTTTGAGAAATGGATGTGATGTGTTTAATTTAATGGTCTTATTACAGTTTTTTTTATACGAGTATTATGTTAAAAAAAATACGAAAAAGCCTTTTTCTCAAAAGCTTTTTGAAAGTAAAGCTTGGAAAACGATGTAGGGATGATCTGTACGGAATCATCGTGCATGTTCAAACATTAAAAATAAGTAAATAAATAGAGTAAACCCAAAAGGACCTCAATTTGAAGTTGTTTATTTAGTCGAAAAATACAAATAAATCTCATCGCCATCCGTGCCTATATAAATACAATTCGTATTTTAACAAAACCACAGTTATAATAGGCAATTTGTTTCAAAAAAACATTAAATGTTGTGTGTAGCGCAAATAACAATAAATTTCGCTTTTGTTCAATCATGAAACATTGCTGTTTATGAAACTGCGTACATATTTCATAGAAATATGGACGAATAATAAATAATTTGTGTTTTAAATCATCTACAAATTAAGTTTGAAACACACACAGCGCGTGACGGAAACCGTTCTAAAGAATCATTTTGTAACCGTAGTAGCTCAACCATAAGCTGTGAGATAACGCTTTGTCGATGAAAATACAACGAAGTAAAGACACCGAACGAATTTAGTTTAGCATGCATATAACTGCAAAGCAGGTCAAAATGAGGCGCCAACGCTCCGCATGAGCACCTCGCAGAAAAGGTTTCAAACTTCAGCTATAGGAGTTGGCTGCTTTCGCCCCGCCCAGGGGGGTTACTATCATCGCTTAAAGCAGTAATCTTTCATAATGACAGTTGAATGTCACGTACCTTAATGTCCTTAAAATAAGGATTATACTTCAGCAACACGAACGTCAACAATATTAAAACAATGCTGCCTTAAGCGATGGTAGTATGTCCCCTGTTGATTCCGTTGCGTGTTTTGTTTATTTCAGCCTTTAGTAATAAAATGCCTTATGCCTAAATAAAATAAATAAATCATTTATTTGCTAGATTGTAGATAGGTATACAAAATAGGTGTTACATTTAAACAAGAAACCAAGCCACAATCAGCCATGAAATGGCATGCAAACATTTTTAATCCTAATGATACCTATGAATTCAATTTAATAATAACTATCGTGATAATAACTTCATTACTATCAATAAATTTAATGGCACTACACTACATTGAATCAGTGTAATAATATTTTTATGATATTCTACTTTTATGATTAATCATTACGTTATTATTATAAAATAACAATTAATCAATATTATGTCCTATTACCATAATCATTTCAGCTTATTTTGCAATGCAAAATAGTCATTAACTGAATAATAACATTTATCCAGTAGCCAACCGAAAAGTCGATTTTGAATGGCAAATGTAATTGTTTTAGTTCATCACTAATTTTAGTGTAATGGCAACTCCTTGGTTGATGTCTCATGGCCAATTGATCTCGATTTCTGCTACTTCTTGGATATATCTCAAATGCCTTTGTGAACAGATATACGTTCAAAAACGCATGTTTAATAAACTGTTAGTGATTAATTTGCCTGAAATTCAGGACGCACCTAGGGTCCACTGAGTAATTTGGAAAATTAATGGGAGAAGCTTATTACCTAATTTAAATTTATAAAGCTGTTTTTTTAATATTATTTACTCGTTAAGTGGTTACATTAGTTGAAGCGCTAATGAGTAAAGTTAAGTTAACTGCAGTAGCGAGGCGCGAAGTTAATTAGTCTGTTTTCAAACGATCGTCGTGTGTAATTCAAACTTGTTTTTAGTTTCGTATGATTATTATTACTAACAATAGGGCCAGGTTTTTTTTTTAAATTAACGATTGTAGTTATTTGCTACATTATACGTATATCTAATATGTATATACCCAATAAATTAACAAAAACCAATAAATAACTGTACCTATACCTAAGGGTCGTAGCAGAAATTGATTTATTACCTAAAGTGTTTTCAAGGAGCAATAAATGTCCTGCCAGAGCTAACTTCTTGGGTTGCATTAGAGCTTAGATATGACACAACTTTATCGTTTACGATGATTCTCAAATTGTATCTTATTACTGAAATGTACATACTATAATATGTAGGCACCTACTGATTAATAACCAATAGTACAGCGCGAATTAATGAATACCTAACAGAAAAAATAGAGTTTCCTGCTAAGTAAGTAGGTACCTACAACTCAAATACCTTCAAGGCAAGAGTTAGTAGTCATCAATATAGACTTCTAGGCAAGCGTGCTCCGACCATGACCTGATCAAATCTTTCTCTAGGCAAGCGCAGCATACCTAAGTGTTCTGTAATAAAAAAGGTAAATTTTTTAAAACAAAATATTATATTATATTATGTTTACTTTTTTTTATCCACTACAAGCTAGCCCTTGACTGCGATCTCACCTGGTGGTAAGTGATGATGCAGTCTAGATGGTAGCGGGCTAACCTGTTAGGGGCATGGCAGTTATATTAAACCCAACCCCTTCGGTTTCTACACGGCATCGTACCGGAACTTTACCGGTAGGGTGGGAACTAGCCACGGCCGAAGCCTCCCACCAGACCAGACCAGAGAAAATTCAGAAATTATAAATTCCCGAATTGACCCTGCCGGGGATCGAACCTGGAACCTCCGCACGTTAAGGCAACAGCGCTACACACTGGGCCACAGAGGTCGTCAAATACCGTTAAGGGGTTACTTTTAAGTAGGTATGACACAATTAAACAAATAAAAAATTAGGTATTGAGATAATTGGCAGCCTTTTAAAGACTATTAATTTTATTCATAGAGACCGTTTATAATTTTTAACAGGTAAACATTTTTAACACTTATTCATTACCGCTGTAACTCCGTTCTATTTAACGAAAACACTGTGGTTAATTAAAGCCACAGTTGTACGGTAATTTACAAAATCGTAAATGCGTATAATTAATCAAATGAATAATATTTACCGCAACCTTTGTACTAAATTGAACGTTTTAAGTGATATAAATGCAAATAACTATTTCCCAGAGTTTCGCTTCATATACGCTCTTGAATTTTAGATTTTTTATTATTAATTTATAGAAGGGCCAGCTTCTATTTAAATAAATGTAAAAAGATTTTATAGGAGGAAGGAACCAATTAGGAAAGTACAAGTGCTTTATGTTTAAAAAATTCAATTTTCCTTATATCAACATTTTTCTTTGCTTAGTTGAAAGCAGCTGTCGGCATGAATGGTATAAGCTGTAGTATAAGTACGCGATAACTTTGTCGAGCTAGACTGAGTTTCTGTACTTTTATCCAAGTTTCCTATACTTTGTTAGTAAACAACTCTTGTCGTCTTTGTGGCATCTATACCTACTCGTATACCTACTTTAAATTTAAGAACGTTGAGATACTAATGAAATAAAAATCAATAAGGAACAAACTGCATTTTTCTAACTAGGGAATTCAGGTGCAACTGTAGGATACTCCTAAAAATTGTTCCAGAATCCAGAACAGTCAACAAGAAAAGTTCCCAGAAGCCATTAGCGCGTTGTTTCACGATTTTCTCGGTATTGCAGCAGTAAAAAGCTATTAAATTTGAGATTTGCACAGCAATGACAGAGTTTGTGACCCGCATCTCAATGATAATGACAAGATATCTAGGACACTGGAAACAACGTCTGTTTTTAAACTATTTTACCATGAAACAATAAAATACTGAATGTACTGGATATTCATTAAAATGCAAATAAAACGCTAAACTTAATATCCTATCCAAAGGATATTTCAATTATATGTTATTTAAATAACACATAAACAAAGAAATCATTGACTGATTAATTTAAACTAAGTATAATAATATGTATTTGTATAAAAAAATTACAAAAACATAAAGGTTAAGATATACTTACTGGTCTAATTACTGTTCAATTCTTTTTATTTTTATTTTTATCCACTACAAGCTAGCCCTTGACTGCGATCTCACCTGATGGTAAGTGATGATGCAGTCTAAGATGGTAGCGGGCTAACCTGTTAGGGGCATGGCAGTGATATTAAACCCATACCCCTTCGGTTTCTACACGGCATCGTACCGTAACGCTAAATCGCTTGGCGGCACGTCTTTGCCGGTAGGGTGGTAACTAGCCACGGCCGAGGCCTCCCACCAGACCAGACCAGGGAAAATTCAGAAATTATAAATTCCCAAATTGACCCTGCCGGGGATCGAACCCGGGACCTCCGCACGTTGAGGCAACAGCGCTACACACTGCGCCACGGAAGTCGTCAAATTCTCAAGCAATCCCTAATTTTTTGTATATACTCGTATTTTCCTTTTACGGACTTGTGCCTCATAACTATAGCGACCTATCGTGAATCCACCGAGCCTGCAACTAAGTATTTGTACATATTTTGTTATTATTTGGGAAGACTTAATCCCAGACATGGCACTCTGAGTTCTAAGGACCATCATATGCGGATTATCACCAATAAGGAGTGGATTATTTATTTGATACGTTATAACGGGATCTAGTCGAGAGAGATACAGTATCAATATCAGCTCTATTATACATTAGTTTTATTTTATATAAATACATACTTATTTCCATTCTGAGGTGATGATGAGATTCTATCAAATCGTTAAAGCTCGATTTACTTTGAGGCCAAACTTTAACTATTGGATCGGCAATCCTTACATGATTGTACCTCAGACCCCCAATTGTTTGAGATCGTAATCAGCTACATCTGTCAAACCGTAAATTCGAACTGTTTGAAAACTTCATCCACGCCTGCATGTCGAATTAAATGTATTTATGAACACCATAATAAAGTTAATACTTTAACTCTCAAATTATTACGATTTTCCTAGACAATCAGGTCTCCTGAATTCTTTTTCATATAACACTAGATGATGCCCGCGACTTCGTCCGCGTGGATTGAGGTTTTTTAATTCCCGCGGGAACTCTTCAATTTTCCGGGATTAAAAGTAGCGTATGCCCTTCCCCGGGATATAATCCTGTGTCTATACCAAATTTGATCAAAATCGGTCGAGTAGTTGGGCCGTAAAAGCGTAGCAGACAGACACACTTTCGCATTTATAATATTAGTATGGATATATGTCATTGATGTAAAGAATTTTAGTATTACTCATTCTATTTCAATGATATATGTACAAGTCTTTATATTCATCAATAGCAGGGTTGCCTGCCCCCCGATTGTGTAAGAAAATTGCAATCGTTTGTCAAACGGGTAATTCATTTCGTTTAAGGAGTTCAAAGATGCCTGCACATCAAAAAGCATGCATGAACTTCTTAAACAGTTCGAGTAATACGTTTTAAGCTGTCAAATTATTACGATTTGCTTAGACAATTGGGGCTCGGTTTGTGATATGTTCATTGGACAATGTCTTAAAAATTTTCAGACTTCACAGTTCACATCAGGAACACTTGTCGACCGCTTTTGTGATAGTATTCAGTATCTCAGACAAATAGCACTAAAGTAATTAAGATAAACACACAGTTCAGTAAAGTAGCGAGTGTGTTTGGTTCAAAAAGAGGGGACGGTTGCTCTAAGTCCTTTGTACTGCGACCCTCGTTAGAGAGTAGAGATTCCCTTCAAAGGCACGCACAAAAGACTTCTCGCTAGTCAACTACAGAATCTTTTATTGTTCGTATACTTTAAGCACTGATAGTGGCTCAACCTGCCTAAAGGTATCATCGCGCGGCAAAAATATCGCCGGTACCATAGAGTTAAAATACGTACCATATTCTTACTCTGAGGCCGGAACAAAACTCATTGCAAAATTACAACTTTACCGCCATTGAAAGGTATAGATAGATATAGCAATGCAACACCATAATAAATCTTTATTCGTGTATAGGGTCATACTATGCAGATATTTTTCATAATATTATGAAAAACGGCAAAATTAAAAAAGAGGAACTAATTGGCGCACTTTCTTAATTATTCTTAGTAGTTTTAATGTATTTTGTTACTATTTTAATGTGTGTGCAATAAAGATTTATAGATAAAATAAATAAATAATTACCTACTGTAGGTCTGTCACTACGTGCTGCTACCGTAGCAGTGCTACGTAATATCACAGAATAGTAGTAAGTAATATATGTGTGCTGTGGTTGCGGTCTGGCCGATTGAATGATCGCGTCGTCGCGTCGGTTTACTCCTCAAAACACTGTTATGTGTTATTTTGGCTATTAGGATCTATTTATAGAATACATGTGATGTGGACTGAAGGAAAAACATCTACACGGCAGAATTACTTTGTTCAATTTCTCATTCTGTTGTTTGAGATATAATATGAATTGAAATTTATTTATTTGTGAGAATATGATAAAAGATATTTTAAATACTTAAAATCGCACTTTTAATGCGGATTATATGAAAAATATAGTGCGTGACACGGGATGAAACACGATTTCAGACTTCGGGTGATGAAATCGTCCTGTTTCATCCGTAGACACACAATATACCTACTAGTGAATTACAAAATTATATTTTGAATTTGAAAGTTTCTTTAGCGTTTCTTAGAGGTCCATGAAGAAGCGATAAAAACTAGGGTTTAAGTTTTCTTTATGTCATCGTTGTCGTCAACCGATTGACGGACAAAGATTTCATGTCGCTCTCTTCCTGCGATTTGCTTGATGTCATCAGTATACCAAGTGAGGGATCAGGTCAGCCAATGCTACGCTTTTCAGTATGGGGTCGCTATTTTAGAACCATGGAAACACAAACTACAAAGTTTTATAGTGACAGCTAAAATCTGCGAAAACCGCGTATTACTTTTTTCCGCTATGTATTTATTTTCTGTGTATGCTTTTACGAATAGTTCTCACGATATGGATATCAAACTAAGTCATTAAGTTTTTTTTGTCACCGATACGTATATTTCACCAGCAGGCACACACGAGTTTTAGTTACCTATGCTCTAATTTATTTTGACTGGTCAGTACCACATTTTCAGTTGGACAATCTCTTGTATGTGTGTGTTATAAATATTTGCATGCTAGTGTCAGTAAAATATGCAGGGCCTCTTTAATATTTGTTCACCACCCATATTTAGCAAATAAACTTCATTCATCTATTTTAACCACGGATTGATTAATAATTTCACTGGATCATGGTTGGAGGTAGTTTTCCGCGTGTTAGTATGTGACCGCCTTGGTCAAAACATTTCGGTTTCGTCCAGCATTTGAGGCGAAAGCTAAACGCTCAGTAAATACCGAGGTCCATCACGTTGCGTTGACTGCACTAGGTTACATGATCCATAAATACCACGATCACAGTAGGTATTTATTAAAAGTCGAGCCCTTCGCCTAAGTAAAAGCGGAAATATATTATTCAATTTATACCTACATAAGTCTGGGAAAACTTTTTTAATATCGTTTACGACTATTTCAGAAAAGAGTAAACGAGTTATACCCGTTTCCATATTTTTTATGTTTTATGACACAAAGAAATTTCAACACATTTGAAGCTATTATTTGGTACGAGATATGAAGATAATGATGATAAATCTTTATTTTGTTCCAAAATCCATATTACATAGTTTCTTAAAATTACCCTGGACCCCCAAACTAGGATAGTAATTGAAAAGGTGTGACATTGCATTCGCTAATTGTCCGTACTGCTATTATAAATTAACTACCCGTGAAGACTGATCCCTAGTCTAGCCCGCCAACCCGCATTGGAGCAGCGTGGTGGGTCTAAGCTCTAATTCCCTCTCTCCTATGAGAGTGGAGGCCTGTGCCCAGCAGTGGGACGTAAATTAGGCTGTAGTGGATGGTGGTGGAGTGGATGGAAGACTGATCTCATTAGCAGTCGAAGGCGGGCGCAAAGTAATTTTGGCAGAGCTCCGAAATCAGTGCCGCTTTCAGTGAGGGATGTTTCGGAGAGCAAACACCACAAACGGGTTGGCTTATCGAGATTCTGCGTGTCTTCTGTTACTTCGCATTAGCATATTTCCCACAGTACCGAAGCATTAAGAGACGGTTACTTCGTTAACGAGCATGGCATACAGTTTGGTACCCACTTCAAGAAATATTTTAAAGTAAATGTTGTGTTTAACGTTTTAGAAGTAAGCGTTTATTTGGATTTCATATAATCAAGTTATTTCTCGCGACTTTGTCCATGATTTTATTTGAAACGCCGACTCATAGTACATATACAGTCGCCTTGTGTCGAATACTAAGACAAACGGGTGGAGCATTAGTACTTCTGCTAAAAACAATGCAAGGAAGATTTGCATCACACCTGTGTGTGCCGCCATGAACTCACTTCATCCTATTGCCGGCTCACTACTGAGCACGATACTCCTGTCCACCATGCTAGTCCAGTGGAAATTAGCAAACTTTTGATAACATATGAAGAACTGTCGGGCCGCATGATGTTTTCCTTCACCGTTAAAGCAAATGATATTTAATTTCTTAAAAACGCACATAACTCCGAAACATTAGTAGTGGTGTGCCCGGGAGTCGAATCCCCAACCACTCGAATAAGAAACCGACCGTATAAACCACTAGCTATCATCTTAGCCCTCCATTAGCCAACGTAAAATAAAGCTTAGTTTGAATGGTTATCAAGTTAGTGCCTCAGCACTACTGGTATGTGATGAGTTTAAGCATTTTTATACGACTGCCTGAAAAAAGGAGTCTATTAGGAAAATATTGTTTTCAGGGTTCATGTATGTATGTATGTATATATGTATGTATGTGAGTTTGTATATTCCACCATAACTTCTATACGACTGAACCGATTTTGATATTTAGGTATCCTTAGAATCCCTAGCTTATTCCGGGTGGCTAGTAAAATTTAAAAAAAAATGGATAGGGTGACCATGGTCCCGCATTAAACACTAAAGTTGAAAAAAATAATTCGAAAATAAGATTATCTATATAATCATCATCTAGAAAATGATGAGTAGATTCCAAAAATATATTACACTATAGTTCAATATCCAGTGATTCACAATAAAATACCATTTAATAAAAATTCAATACGGGCTACGGCAGAGCAGTCGTATTTTTTAATAATTTTAATTATATTCACTTGTTTTCATTTCACTAGGCAGTTTGAACTGATTCCTTAGCATTGCTAAATAATTCTACATCTTAATTACTGGCAAAGTTTCAACTATAGTTTGTCATGTTTTGATTTATTGAAAATAAAACTATTATAGAATTAATAAATGGATTTTTATATTACACAATCGCAAGTCGCAACAGCGGGCACGCAGTTTGTTTTTTAATGAACAGAACAGATATATGATAAAAAGTGACAGAAGCGATGTAGACTACTATCAATGTCAGTTAACCATAGATCAGCTGTTTTATTTAATTTCAATAGTTTGCATTGTAATATTTATGGCAGTTGCTGTGTGACTATCTAATTAATCACAAGAGCAAACCATGATAATATGATTACGCGCCTGTTCGAAACTACTTTTTCATTTGCAACGTTCCCGTCCCTACGCGTTGCAGCGCTGTACAATTTGCAATTACATTTCCGCTTGTTTTACGGATATGTATTTTGTCAACAGGGGTCGGTCGATTGAACACAGCGGCTATAGCGGTCAGTGGTGGTGCGTTTGTTAGCTTTAAGCCTAATGAAATATACGATATCGGATATACATTACTTTGTGTGCACGCTGTGTTTAACAGTTCACATTCATTTGCGCGCTGGTGACCTGTCACATAATATGTTGTGAGTGAAAAACAATATTTTATACTAGATAATGCCCGCGACATCGCCCGCGTGGCTAAAGATCTTTTAATTCCCGCGGGAATTCCTTAATTTTCCGCGATAAAAAGTCTATGTCAGTCCCCGGTACACAGCCTATACCTGTACCAAATTTCATCAAAATCGGTTGAACAGGTGGGCCCTGAAAGCGTAGCAGACAGACAGACAGACACACTTTCGCATTTATAATATTAGTATGGATATTAGTATAGATTAATAAAGCCTTATTATATATAGATATACGAGTAGAGTATGGTGAATAAGATTGATTTATGCTATCTTAAGGCAGGTATTAGGTAACGTCTACTACTTTTCTGACGGAAGCTGCATAAACTTGAAGGAACCGACGTAATGAAGTTGTTTGGTAAATTATCATGCCGACAATTTCTCCCAAATTGCCTATTCGCATGATAAACGGTTAAGGGAGAGGGAATAGCACAAACGGGGGGAGAACAATTGCTTTGTAACTAGTCCCGAACATTGTATGCATTAAACATCCACCCAATAGTCAATTTCAAGGGGCAACGCTCTAAGTACATATTGAAAGGCTTTACAGTAAAGCGCCGTAAATGACGGACGAGACATGAGTTTGCATGTTAAAATATTAAATTAATATTTAAAACGTTAATCTGCCTCTCAACAACGATGACATCAAAATTCAGTTCGCAACTTTAATCTAAAATTTTATCGGCTATAGCGGCGCAAGTACGCAAGTTCGTAAGTTCGAGAGTAACATATTATTTTTTCCGGTTGCCTTGGAAACCCTGGGGCCATGGGGTCTTAAAGTCTATGCACACAACGTATTTTATATGCGCTGACAAAGCGCAGTCATTTTCAGTTCAAAGACGTGTTCAAAGCCTGCGTCTGACGCGCGAATAGATTGCGTCAGGATCGTTTTGCTTGTTCGTTTGTATAGCAAAGGATGAGTCTGAATGTACTAATAATGCGGTACTAAGGGGTACCTATTGGCCTTGGCCAGGCCATGATTGTCGTAGGCGTGGTGGTCGTTGGAACCTAAAAGACATAGATATAAACAGTGGCAGGAAGTGGCTGGTTGAGGATGGCTGAGGACCGGGTGTGGTGGGGCTCATTTTGAAAGGCCTATTTCCAGTAATCACCTGCTGACGATGATGTTAATGATTTGTACCTACTTCAGCCGTGTTTTTATGGTGCTGGTATCATTGAGAAGGTGAAACATAAACGTTAGTAAGTAAGTGTATGTAACCCGCCCGCCACCGGTTTAAACTGGCATACAATAATTACAAAATACGCGACTGCCATTTGCGTGCAACTATTTTGCAAGTGTCAAGTGAACTGACGTAAAAAGTTCTGAAGCTAACACTCGCCTGCAAGTATGCGGGATGCAAGATGAAAAAAAAATTCTAATACAAAATGAAACGGCATACCTGCATGCAAGAACTAATTGAACAATGTAATGCGGCTTCATACATGCCTGTTTCCAGACCGACGTAAAAAATGTAAAACTGTTTTACGATATTCAAAATATACATTTTCATTCGAAGCTCCCTTGTAACAAGAGAGTCGATTCGGCTCAAACGAGCTCAGGGATGTAACAATCGGGACGCTCGTTTTGTACGAGTACTATACCAACTCTCGAGCAGTGCATTATAAAAACTACTGACAGTAGACAATTTTAGAGAGAAAACCGCGAGTATATTTTAGAGAAAAATGTAAAGTGAACAGCACTTTGTCGTTTCAACTGTTCGGAGTTTTGTACGTTGGTTTTGATTCTAGAGCAAAGTAAAATTTTGTAGAATCACGAATGCTAATGTTTCGCATTACGGTTATTTTAGTAAAATTTCAAAATCCTAGGCATGGATTTAATGTAAAATGAAATTGCTTTAAGTAACCAATTAACAGATGAGTACTCTTATAAATAATGTTAGCTGGGTTCAGCTCAGTTAACGTGATCATCCATAATTATATTACAAACTAGATGATGCCCGCGACCTCGTCCGCGCGGATTAAAGTTTTTTGATTCCCGCAAGAACTCTTTACTTTCCGGGATAAAAACTATCCTATGTCCTTCCCCGGGATAGCAGCTATCCCAGTAACAAATTTCATCAAAATCGGTAGAACAGATGGGCCATGAAAGCGTAGCAGACAGACAGACACACGTTCGCATTTACAATATTAGTATGGATATGGATTATGTATGAAATCCAATAATTTCTGTTCGACTTTCAAGTGGTCGCTATACGTATTTGTAGCAGTAACATAGTAGCCAATGGATAGCGAAAGTCTGCATGTGTGTGTACACTCTGCTTATTAGCGATTGAGTCTCATTCGGCACCCGATCGCTTTATCTTGATTGCGGGGAAGCAATTAGGGATTTGCGATAAATCCTTTCCTCTTATTTTTGATAATATGCTCAATTTCTTAGTAGAGTGTTTCATCGTTAACAATAGAATCTATTTATCATTAGATTAATTTGGAATAGACTAATGTAGGTAGGTTAGGTATTTGGTTTTCGGTCATGAAATTCTAAGTGCCAGTCCGGAGTTGAAAGTTGGCGTTAAGTCACCCCCGTGCCTCGGAGGCCCCGGTTATTATCAGTTACATGATAATAGTCGTTAAAGCCTGCCAACCCGCATTGGAGCAGCGTGGTGGGTCTAAGCTCTAATATCCTCTCTCCTATGAGAGTGGAGGCCTGTGCCTAGCAGTAAGACGTGAATGGGCTGTAGTGGTAGACTAATGTTGGAATAGCTTTTTTTTTTATCCACTACAAGCTAGCCCTTGACTGCGATCTCACCTGACGGTAAGTGATGATGCAGTCTAAGATGATAGCGGGCTAACCTGATGGCAGTTATATTAAACCCATACCCCTTCGGTTTCTACACGGCATCGTACCGGAACGCTAAATCGCTTGGCTGCACGTCTTTGCCGGTAGGGTGGTAACTAGCCACGGCCGAAGCCTTCCACCAGACTAGACCAGGGATAATTCAGAAATTATAAATTCCCAAATTGTCCCTACCGGGGATCGAACCCGGGACCTCCGCAAGTTAAGGCAACAGCGCTACACACTGCGCCTCGGAGGTCGTCGGAGGCTTGTTGTATTGTTTCAGTTTCCTTCGAATTCTATAAAAATATGCTTACCGATTTAATCTAAACACAAAAGTATTCAATAATCGCTGAGTCTGCCGACAGGAGACTGAATTACCATCGTCCAAACACTCGTATTTATACTAACTATATTTATTTTCAATATGGTTTCCGTATCCGCCGATTAAATAGAATGACATGAATCGAGTCAAATTGACCGATATTATACTTCCTTTTTCATGAGATATAATGACAAACAGTAATAATGCTAACACAACCATACTAAATACTAGCTGATGCCCGTGACTCCGTCCGCGTGGATTAAGGTTCTTTGGTTCCCGCGGGAACTCCTTAATTTTCCGGGATAAAAAGTAGCCTGTATGTGCTATTCCAGACTATAATCTATCTCTGTGCCAAATTTCACCCAGATCCGTTCAGCCGTTGGGGCGTGATTGAGTAACAAACATCCATCCATACATCCATACATCCAAACTTTCGCATTTACAGTATTATAATAGTGTAGATAATAATCGTAATCATCTGTTTAGCTGACAGAAGCTAGAATGGAGTGTTGCAGCAAGAGTGCCATAAAGTCGATGACAATAAAAACGATTGCAAAATTCATGCCTGCATTTATCAACCAAACGGTTCTCGAATAATCCTCAAGTTTAAAGCCCTGTGAAACCATTTCAGATAAAAGATAGATAGATACCACCGCGGACAGTTACTAACATTTATAAACTTCACCCGACCGCCTCGGGGCTCAATTTATTACCCGTAACACAAAATTGAACGCGAGCTGATGCTGAACAAAAATGAACTTTCCTGGTAAACGTAGCGATGTATTTTTTTCTTTTCTGTTATGCAACTTTTCTTGCGTGAAACAATATATAATTGAACTAGTTGATGCGCGCCAGCTCGTCCACGTGGAGCTTTATGCCCAGCGAGAACTCTTTAATTTTCCGGGATAAAAATCAGCCTATATGTTGTTCCAGACTATAATCTATCGCTGTGCCAAATTTCGCGTGATTGAGTAACAAACATCCGCGTCCATCCATCGATACATCCAACCCAACTTTTGCATTTATAATACTAGTACAGATACCTACTACAAAACTGGGACTGTTGAGCATCTCCCCCGCGTATAACTTAATGATCAGTTTAAACTCGAATTTTTTATCTGAATTTTACATTATGATGCCCCTGCGGCTTTAGAAAATTAGATGACAGAAAATTGAAAATTAGCATTCAGGGTGTACTTTTGAAAGTTGGTACAGTTATTTTTTGAGGTGTGTCAAATCACCTTTGGCACATCCTCGGGGACTACTAGTATGTTCAGGTATGCCGAAGCCTCCACATTTCACCTCGAAGTAACTAGTGGTTCGCCCCGAACTAAGACCTCGCGGCGCCATCTATTGACATAAATGTGAAGTTCTGTTAAAAATACTGAAGCTCATTAAAAATTAAATAATTCCGTTTCCTTACAATATTTATCTAATTTTAGTATTTGTTGTTCAAGTACAGGATATAATTGAAATAATTGATCAAGTTTCAGGCTCATCCTTACAGAAAATTTAGAGTTCTGAGGTCATCTTTGGACGTTAGAAAATCACCACTTTGAAAGCCCCCCATTTCGTCAATTTTGGGGGAAAAATAAAAAAAAAAAATATTTTTGGACTCTATTCCTAATTATCTTTAAAATGATATACCGCAACCCTATGTAACTTTAAAAAAAATATTTTACTTCGCATTCGCTTCTATGAGAGCCCCCCTGAAATAAAGATTTTTATTATTTTTTAAGCCATATTCGGCGGGAGGCCATTGGTTTACATATTATATTTAAAGCTGAAGTAATTGCGTTCAGTAATTCAGAAGTTATAATGCTCTGACAGACGGACGGACGGACGGACGGACGGACGGACAAGTGCCAATTCACCCAAGTAGACTCAGAGACCTTCGCTTCGCTCGGTCAATCAATTCAGGATCAATTTTCAAAACTATACCAGTTTTTTGGTCTGAATGCTCTTTTTATGGCTTATTTTCTTATGTTGCTATGTTAAGAATGAAGAAGTTAAGTTTATTTTTTGGTTATTTTTTGATTCGTTTGGTTATAAATAAACTTAACTTAACTTTAGAACCAAAAGTATGAACCAGCCCTTTTATCACCATAGAGTCATTGAACCGCGATATAATAATATTATCACGTGCCTACTATATGAATAAGCATTAATTACTTATTAATGACCCAGGGCCTCCACGGTAAATAGGTACTTGTCCCCCTGAATATAAAAAATATGAACAGTTAAAGCTATTTAAGTTTAAATGTTTTAGGTTTGCATTCAATGTTATTATTTTTAATGTAAACCTTAAATATTTAAATAAGTTACTTGAAAAAAATAACAATGTTTTTGGCCTGTGTTTTTGGCCCAAATTCATAAATCGAATCACTAGTCTAAGCGAACGAAATGAATTATTAAAACCACTTCGATACAATCGTGTTTTGAATCCAATCCCTTAAATAAAGCTGATTATTGGAATCCTCTGAGGCTGCGCTGACAAAATATCTGCGAAGTGCCAATGTTGATCGTATCTTTAGGATTTGGTTGACGGATGATGGAATTATTGGTTGGGAAGCTTACCCTACATTTATTATAGGTATCAATGAATAAATATAGGGCTAAGTAATATTATTGATAGTACATGGTTTTTGATATCAAGTTGATAGGTAAGAACAAAATCTTCAGCGGCCCGCACATAATCAGTGCAACATCGATTTCTCTGAACTTTTGCACCATCTTGTCGATACCGCGGTAACTATTAATATTAATCAAATAATATATCATTGTGTCATAACAATATTATCATTGATCGAAAAGCACTTCAAAAAGTTTATTAGAACAAAAAATTGACAGTATAAGGGACTGCCGATATAAGTGAAAACGAATATATTCAATTAAAAAAAAAAAGAAATAATAAAAATATTTCAAATTTAAACCTTAAAACTAAGTTATTAAAGTTTAATTACGAATGTACTTTATTTATATTTAAGACCTTTTGTCTTCGTAACAACGCGAGGTGTCGGTCTCCTTTCCACAGCACTTATTAATATAAACCTTCAGGCTAAGGCATTAAAGTTTAATTACGAATGTACTATTTATACTTAAGAGCTTTTGTTTTAAGAAGAACGGTGTCGGTCTCGCGGTCGGTCTCGCGTTTCCACATTTTTACCCCCTACCAAAAAGTGCTTAACGCACCTAAAGAAGTTTTCACTTCAAAACGATTGAAGATTGTATCGCACTGATTGTACTTGAGCAGTCAGTAATCAAAGTATTGTGACTTTGAAAACTTGTACGCCATGCGTAAAGCAAAAAAACACGTCAGTTTAGAAAATCAAACTGAATATTTTTGATAAATCTGAAAAAACCTTTTCAAAAATAAGTAAAAAGTCAAAAAATACCGAAATCACATTATCTCCAATAGTCACGTTTTACCGTTAGCGCTAACAACTTTAATAGAACGGGCTGGAATGGAAATACAGAGTTATAGAGTATATAGAGTTACTGGTATTTTTGGATGAAACAAACTAAAACTACAGATATTTACAATTTCTATTGTAAATGAATTTGTATATCAAACAATTCAGAACTGAATAAGTCAAAAATAAATCGTGGGTTGGATGTAGAGTTTCCATTATACCCCAAGCTTAATTTTAAGAGCGGTGATGGCTCAGTGTTAGATGGAATTTAGATGCTAGTCCTATTTGCGTGATCGCGAACAGGATCTCGTTCTCGGGCACGCTGTTCTAAAATTTCTGTGAGTTATACGTTTTAATCTCATGTGTGTGAAGTTAGTAGTGAAGGCTACATCGTGATCCAACCTCTAGAGTTCTTCATAATGTTATCAAAGCTATGGCTAAACCGTTCCCAAACTGAAAGGAGATTCGTTCTCAGTAGTGAGCCGGCGATGGATTAAAATGATGAATGTGATGACTTCTTTATTGTCTATATATTTTCGTGACCTAGAGTGTAGTAACTGAAATGGTGTACTTTATTGAATGGTGTCAAATGAATCAACATCGGAATGCCTTTTACAGAGCAGTACCAGCAAGAGACTGGTGTTGCACTCATCGATATACATATTATAATTATGTAGGTACTAGACGGGCCCTTTCATAGAAAAAATTGGATGTTCAACCTGTAGAGCGCGCTCCACACCGGTATAAGCCTGTATTTGTCCCCGCCATAGCACTGTCCAGCTTTTCAGGCTAGATGGCATTAGTAAAATAGGTCCACATTCTTTGCTTGACAGGGCCCGTCTATGTAAATTGAGGTCGTTGGTTGCACTAGATAGCACGAAAATAACGTTATGCTAACTGAACAGCTTAATTCGTTGCTATCTCAAAATGCAGTACGAACTACGAACCCAGCAACTCCCAAGAGCTCCCAAAACGGTTTCTACGACGGAAAATACTTGATTCAAATTTAAATTCAATTAACGAAATAACATTGAATTATCGAAAACCGAGATGAAGTGGCGTTCTCTAAACTGAGTCAACATTAGAACTTAATTTGAATTATATGAGTGCTGAATGCTTAAAGTTTTGTATAAACATTCGACGCGAGTAAAATAAACGAGGTATCTGGTACTCTGGTAGAGATACTTTAAGGTGAATGATCATCCTTTAAGAGACGTGACTTTCGTAATGGTAGTTTATTTTTTCTTAGTTTAATAATGGTGGTAGATTTTGATGATGTTTTTTTACTGTCATAGAAAACTCACACTCACTTTACTCTTCTTTTTCTTCCAGCAGAGTTGCCCATCAACAATTTCTGAAGTTAGGGCGTGTCTTCAATCGACGCAATGTCTAGATACAAACGAAACAATTTTAAATATCAACCTTGTCTGTTTGGAGTATTATCTTTACGATACCGTCTTCTCTTTACTACTTCTTTGAAGCTAAATAACTTTACAAAAGTTCCAAATACAAATGTATGCAGCGTAGGAATTGCGACTCTTCCCCTTAGGTGGACTTGGTTAAAAAGCTATAGAATAGTATAAGCACTTTAAATTTTGCTCATCGAATTTCACCGTTTTGCCAAGCACCGAACGCTATATAATTGATAAACATATCTAGCAAGATAATGTTATGTAGGCCCGAACTTCAAAACTTCGTTAAAACGATTCGTAAATAACTTAATAGTTATTAACTTACATACTAATCATTAGTTACTTGCAGTAGAAATAGTTCTTTATAAAACATGCGTGAATATAACTAGGTCTATGCTTATGGGCTTGGTTTGAACTAAGAAACTCGGAAACTTTTTTAAGGTCGGTTAACGAAATATGCTAAACCGTAGGTATCTAAAAAACTTTTTTTATGAAAATATTATGGGTTTACAGTATTATCAGCCTGTCAAAGCAGATCAATTTACCATAATGTGCTGGTGTGGCACTAATAAAAGCCATAAAACAAAATAAGAAAAATTTACCAGAAGCTTTCTGAAATGAAGAAGTTTCTTTCGAATGATACTTTATTTTAAGAAATTATATATTCTAAACTGGTATGTTAGCAACTATTGTATTCCCGAAGCGAAGTAAAACATTCGCTTTGAAAGCGGAACAACACCACAGTCCACAATTGTTTCTCAGGCTCTTCGACGCTCAAACAGTGAAACTTTGGAAATCCAGATCCCACAAAGATAAGAATACTCCAGAAGGGAATGAACGGGATTCTTTGGGACTTCTTAATAGTATCATTGTGCATTGCAAAGTTTCCAAAGAAAGATATTTTAACCGAATAGTTTTATTTGTAGTTCAAATAAAATATACGTGCTCGAATATTCACTTCTCCTTCTCCGTCGTTTATTTACTGCCTCGTTGGTCTAGTGGTTAGCATGTTCGACTATTGACCAAAATCAATTGACGCAGCAAAAATACCATAAATTCAGCCAATCAAAACGGTAAAATTGAGACGGTAACAATGATTGATGCAGCTTTTACATAATAGCCCTGCAGAGTTATGAGAGATGACGTGCTAATTTTATTATCACGTCGATTGATTCCGATAAGTCTGTTTAACTTACAATATATCAGTGTTTAGTAGATGGTCATTAGTACCTATTATGACTGTATCTGTAAGTGAATGCAATTTATTACGGTAATAATTATAGTCTAAGAAATTACACCGATATACGCGTTTATTAACTTTAAAAACTCCCTCATTGGTCTAGTGGTTAACATGTTCAACTGCGGCTGACGAGGTCCCGGGTTCGATTCCCGGGTCGGGCCATAATGGGTATTTCTGATTAGACATTCTCAGTACTTACGGAGTTAGGATTTGGAAGTTGGCGGCGTTTCACCCCCGTGCCACGGAGAGCACGTTAAGCCGTCGGTCCCGGTTATTATTACCAACATGATAGTAGTAGTTAAAGCTCGCCAACCCGCATTGGAGCAGCGTGGTGGGTCTAAGCTCTAATTCCCTCTCTCCTATGAGAGTGGAGACATGTGCCCAGCAGTGGGACGTTAATGGGCTGTAGTGGTGTGAATATTCAATTTAGAAATAAAATGATCTTAAAGAATTTCACTCACATAAAATTATAGTATCGAAGCTAAGAGCAAATCGCTCGGGTGGGGCAAGCATGTCATGCCATGAATGGAGTAAGGGACAACAAACGAATCATAGGGAACGGCTGCTGAACAAAACCGTTGAGTGTGGAAATCCCTAAGAGATGCTTAGTGTTGATCGAGAGGATGTGGCAACGATATTAGTATAGATTTTGAAACTCCAGGCGTGTTCGTAGAGGTAAATAAGTAAAATGTTCATCCATTGTACATAAAACCTAACTTATCTAAAAGTCATCTTTACGTTCGTTTAAAGTTAAGTACACGGTGCTAGTATCTTTTTTTAAATGAGGCGGAAAATATTTTTTTATAAAAACTTTTTTAATCATATTTTACATAGCAGGTGTGGGAAGTAATATAAGTACAGCTTTTTTATAATTAAGTACAGCATTATCGATGTACTTGGTACTTTAAAGTAACGCGATAAAAAATTCCGGTGGCGTCAAAACGGCAGACGGCAGTTCATTTTGGCAGCCATATTTTTAGCTAAGGATAGAAGTAACGCGATTTTTACTTCCATGCATTAGCAATTTGACTGAGTTTAAATTGTCTGCTGTTTATTGTTGTTGTTGGAAAAATTGGAAAAAAATTTGACACAGGTACCACCATCATTAGGTAGGTACTCACCATTCTCAGTGAGTTTAAATTTTAAATACATAAAAATAACATAGCTACTTATTATGTAGTATCATAATATTAAAATGGGCACTTTTATTGTTGGGAACGATGCTACATACTTAATGATACGAGGTAAGTACTATTCGCATGTGATCTCACCTCTACCTACTCGAAAGTTCAGTTTCTCAAGTTCGCAAGATAGCAGCTGCAACGAATTCAAAATCAACTTCAAACTTGTTCTTCGTAAAGTTTTCATATTATGTAACACACATCCACTTATTTTACTATTAAAATAGTACACGAATATATCGGTATTTTTTAATAAGGCTCTATCTTGCAACTGTAAATAAAATAGTTTTTTTACTCACATTCATTAGCTATTCACCTGTTGTCTTAAGCGAACTTATTAATTTTCCGGGAAGTAGAAGTAAAAGTAGCCTATATCCTTCCCCGGGATACAAACTATCCCCATACCATATTTTATTAAAATTGGATGAATAGATGGGCCGTGATAGCAGACAGACAAACAGACAGATACACTTTCGCATTTATAATATTAAGTATCTATATGGAAGTATGGGTTAGTATGGATAAATGTTTATTCAAAAGCGTACCTACTTGAAATTGAATGGTCAAAATTCAGATTTATACTCATAAAAAAATGTTGTAACGCTTTATTAAAAACCATAGTAAGCCGCTTACGTAGATTTGTATAATCATACTTACGTAAAATTTTATTGCAAGTGTTCGAGTAGATAGGTATTTTAAGATAGCTTTCCGCATCCGTCATTTACTTGGCAAAAGAGAATCTGTCTGTGCAAATCTTGTTTGTGTAATATTTTACGAGATATATTTTGTAAAGTTCTTGGAGATATAAACTTTTCTCCGGAGTCTCTAAACAAAAAGTGCTGTGTTTTGGTTAGTTCACAGATTGTGTAGTGGAAATAAAAATCCACTGATTAAAAAAAGTGATAGTTCAAATGGAGATAACTTAATACAGAACTAAATATAAAAGAGACGCAAAAAAAAGAAACTAAAAAGAACCAGTCAAGTGCGGTTAGACTTGTCAACAGGATCCGTAGCTTGGAAAGAAATGAAATATTATGGGAGAAGAAAATAAAGAATTGAAAAATATTACTTATTCTTAAATTTCTTTCATTTGCAATAAGGTTGTGCAAATTCAAATTTCAAGTCTATTTTATATTTTGTTGTTACTGAAATATGCAAATGTGATTGTGCAGCACCCAGACCCGTCGACGAGGCTTAAAGGTGTTAAATTTTTTCTATGGTGTTAAGAACCCAAGAAAATGTAAAAAATGTTTGTCAATAAATTTAAAAAAGAAAAACAGACGGACAGACAGACAGACGGAAATGATAGCTGCATCATACTAATTAAGGGTTACTTTTTACGAAGCCCTAAAATGTTCATCAAATAAAAAAATAGACAGGTACAATTTTCTCGGTAGTGCATTTAAAATGAGGATAAAATTTTCCCAAGAAGAAGTAGGTTAAATACGGATAAAATTTTGTCGCTTAAGCTCTCTGAATTAGAAACTTGTGATGAAGGCTGAGCCATTAATCCGTTGGTGTGTCTAATTAAGAAATACCTGAGTTAAAACTAATAACAAACTCACCTACTATAGAGTTGGGAATAATATTTCTATAAAATGACTATCTCTATCGATAAAGCTATGATTTTAGCGATGTCAATTTAAAGCTCGAACAGACAAAGAGCTTGCATTTAACGCACTTTATTTATAGCTTTTTTATTTTTATTTTTACGCCACTACAAGTTAGCCCTTGACTGCAATCACATCTGATGCCACGCACACTAGCGCGATAGGACAATAAGTACTATCTTTCCGAATCCGCGTCGCACAGATTTTTAGTCCATCAAAGCTTTAAAGTCTAATGCCTTTAATAGGAGTAGTTAACCTACGCCGTAGGTACATCAAGCATGGTACGGACTACGGTTACGTTCACTACGTGGTGCGGGCACAGACGAAATAATTGAACATAGGTACGGATAACTCGCAGTAAAGAAGAAATTAAATCTACATACCCACCTCGTATAGCAACGATTACAGCTAGTCTATAACATTCTACAGGAAGAAAGAGTTGCAAGCCTTCTGGCAGCTAGCCTAGCTTCTTTGCAAGTTGTTAAGATAAGATTTGCTGTAAAGTGGAGTTGGATATGAAGCCTACGAGCGAAATCACACTAGGGACCGGATAGGTTGAAACGCTTGCGTCTGTTGTGCGATGCTTTGTTCTGTTGTGTGTATTCATATCAAAGAGAGTTACGTGGACTTTTTGTTCTTCAGACTTTTTTTCTACAGCTGGTGTCATGTAGTACGACCGAGAATGCCGATCAAACTAAAACTCACCGTCCTTTGTTTGCCAAAAACATCCCCATTGCAGCAGCGACGAAAACTGTAGAATCAAGTTTTAAGTGTTTACACTGCTGTGCTGACACATTTTACCAATTCCACTTAATAGAACTTAGAAAAGTTTCCTGGTACCGCATTCGATTTTGCTGCGCTATTTATCATTTGTACAATTTGTACAATTTGTGTATTGGTAAAATGTTCTGGTATAAAGTGTACCTGTACCGCGGGAACTTCTTAATTATTTTCCGGGACAAAAAGTAGCAGTCACTGTCCAGATTATCAACTATATCCATGGCAAAAATCACGTAGATCCGTTGTTCCGTTACGGCGTGATTGAAGGACAAACCAACAAACCAATAATCCAACAAACAAACACACTTTCGCATTTATAATATTTAGTAAGTATGATAAAAGCTGCTATGATTATATTTAAGCTAGCCCTATAAAAGTCTAGAGCTATATTATGAATTCTATATGCGCAGATTGATGTGGTATGCAGCTGATGGTGTTTGGACGTGGTGAGTTTATCAAAACTGCAGAACGTATCCACTGCTAGATATTTTGACGACCTCCGTGGCACAGTGTGTAGCGCTGTTGTCTTTACGTGTGGAGGTCGCGGGTTCGATCCCCGGCAGGGACAATTTGGAAATTTATAATTTCTGAATTTTCCCTAGTCTAGCCTGGCTTCGGCCGTGGCTAGTTACCACCCTACCGGTAAAGATGTACCGCCAAGCGATTTAGCGTTCCGGTACGATGCCGTGTGGAAACCGAATAGGGGTATGAGTTTAATATAACTGCCATGCCCCTAACAGGTTAGCCCGCTACCATCTTAGACTGCATCATCACTTACCATCAGGTGAGATCGCAGTCAAGGGCTAACTTGTAGTGGATACAAAAAAAATAAAAAAATATCTACGCATTTTGAAAACTCAGTTGGCAGGTTGATGAATAAATAAGATTAGAAAAAATAAAGTGTGTGTGTACTTTATACACGCGCGTAAGAAGTTATACTTTTTGATAGCAAATATTAAATATCTTGAATATATGTAGTTATCAGTTCTCACCCAACATACACTAAATGTATTTTATTTTATTTTATAGGCCTAGGCCTTTTTCTGAAAGACTTGACCAACTAACGTCAGGGTGTTGAATTTGGGTGTCGGTGTACCTACGCGCGCATCGTAAAAAATATTTTGTTGGTAGGCCTTTTTCTGCAAGACTTGAGTTGACAAACTAACTTCAGGGTGTCGAATGACGGTGTACGCGCGAATCGTAAAAATTCACTGTGGTATTTTTTCCGTAACGCGCCAAAAGAAGTATAACCACTGGTATAACTTCAAAAACACTCTGTTCTATCCAGATTTCGATCCTTGACCCATGTTTGATCTAGGTTATGAGCGTGCATTGTAAATCTTGAAGTAGATCCTTAACTATAAAGTTATGTAAAGCTATGCATAAACTTTTGCTAACCCTTGTTACCGAAGTTTGTGTTTAGATACCGAGTACACATTGCTATAGTATAATACGTTAACTAGTGTTAATAAGAGAGAAGATTTATATACAAGGAAGCGAGAATGGTTAGAAGTGATAGTAACCATAACCACAATAATAACTATGACACAACATATACATAACGAGATATTATAAAAGAGTAAGGTAAGCAGAGCCGTTATAAGCTATGCAAAGTCTCCTATAACCAAGTCTGTGGATTATCTGCTGACTTACATAAAATATTTAAAAATAAATCACGAACGATGATATATTATAGCGCTTAACAAGCTTCGTCAAAACAAGTAAGAGAACCGAAGCAAAACAACAACTCAGCCTAACTTAAAATAAATGAATGGTGCTAAATTGGATCATATGGCAACAATCGGCATTAACGAATGTTATAGTGACAACCCTGTGACTCCAAGACAGCGCCAGCCCTACGCAGTTTAGGTTACGTTTGCGCTTCATCAGCGTATAGTTTTACAGTGAGTGAAAGTGTTAGATTTAGTATTCTCACGGACAACTACTTTCCTTAGTTCGCACGTAAATTAAGTAATTATAAGAATTTTAACTGTGAAATTATTCAATAGATTTTAATTATAAAAAAATTTCGGATTTTGTTTAACCTCCACTTGCCGGCCTTCAAAACTCGAATGAAAGCAAAAACCTATAAAACATGACGAAAAAGAAAATAGAATAGAATATAGATCATACGCTCAGCTTATCATACGTATTGTATCGCAAAGTATGTCAGAAAGAACGATGGTTTTTTTAACGTTTAAACTATCGTGAGTGATATTCGTTTTAACAATACATATCTACCGGATAAACTCAGGTGTCGCTAGTCAGGCATTTTTCGACATAACACGTGAATTTATCCGGTAGTTAACTATGTATAGTTAAAACGATGGTTACACTAGTTTAATTTAAACCATTTATCTCTTCACTGAATTTACCTAACCAACTTTACCTTCAATTATATAGCTTCTATTCCTGTGCTCTACATATTATTGCCTATGTAGACCACAGCAAACCATTTAAATGCAATTGGGTTACCAAAAAGTTAGCCGTATGCAAAATATTTCGTATACACCTTGTACCGAATTACAACAATAACCATAAATTAAGTAAGATAAACCTTAATCAAACATCCCCCGTGTTCTCCGCATTTATTGCCAAACAGTAGTTCTGATTTACGATTTAGAATTCGGAAACAACGCTTTGAAATCATTCCTATGCTTAGGTATATAATTATAGGTATACCTTCTACGATGCATAGTTAGTCCGATCAAGTTTGCTTATTAAGCCTTTGATTGAACAGGGAATCTTGTTGAAGATTTACCTATTGGCGATTCTAGGAATACTTGTTGAAGTCGATGGATTATTTCCAAACTATCATGGTATAGAAATAGCTTGCTACACCAACTCGATAAGTTGGAGCAGTGAGCATAAACTCTATAACATGTACCTAATATATTATTATGAATTTGAATTACTTATGTGTACTTAATTACATTATTTTAATTATGTGACTGAAATGAACATTTAAATGATGACGGGAAGATGAAGAACAATTGAGATCTAGTGGACTGTATTTTTAAGGGGCTTTGTGTTTCGATATTTCCTATATCTGAGCAAACCAATATACCCAATAAGAATCTACCAACCACCTTTCGATGCAGCCGATCTGCTTGGCCGGGTCGATGAAAATTGCTTTTTAGTCCAATATTTATGAACATCGTATACAGGAGCACACGAACGAACACGTGAGAGATGTAGAAAGCGTGAAAAAGCTTTTGAGAAAGCAAAGGAAATAAGATTGTATCTATGTCTTTGTTAGAGTAATGTTCGTCTAATCAAAAAAATATACGCTCACTAAAAGTTCGCGTCATTTATGCACTAGTTGTCTGAAAATTTGGGTCGTATGATTAATTTCTGAGTAGCCGGTGCCTGAACGACTAATGACGATATCATAGCTTCTTTGCAAAGTATGTTCATTTTTACATAACTACGACTACAACTAGACGTAAAAAAATGAAGATATCATTTCACGTTAACACACCTTGTTGGTATCTCATAACTCTACAATAACCGTAAATTAAACAAGGCACCTTAATCAAACATTGTTATGTTCTCCGCTTTTATTATCAAACAATAGTTCTGATTTACGATTCAGAATTCGACAACAACGCTATGGGATTATTGTTATTTGTACGTTCAACGTTACATAAACTTAAATCTCATTTTAATTTACTGCCTGAAAAGCCGGTACAACCTCAAATTTCCATTTTTTGCATGTTTTTTGCATAAATTCGGCTGTTTTCATAACCTTAATCATAACACTTAATATCTATAGTCCACGCGCGAGCTCCGAAGAATCCTATGGAATGTAATGGCCTGCAGTTGCATAAAGTACAAAACAATACTGCTATAGCAAAATTACACGCGTCAAGCTCTAACTACACGCGTCAACTATACAGCGACGATCGGGGGTGGCGTACAGCCGTCGTTTCTTCAGACCCGGATTCCTCGGACCTCGTGTGCGAACTATATCTACACATTAACAATTTAATTTACGATTCATCTTCTAAAATTAAACCTCTAAGTCGGCTGCAGGACAATAACGCTATGAATAGGTATTATAAAATTAATAATAAGGTTGTCTGTAAGAGATTGCTTTAGCAATAGGGCCTTTGCACGTTTCTTTGTAGTATTATTATTTCTTTTTAAATTTTTCAATAATATCTAAATAAATAAATAAAATTGTAAACTTGAAATACCTGCTTATCGACTCTTAGCACTCACGGCGGTTTAGAATAATATTATATTAAGTAGATCTCTCTCTATCTCTGAAAAATGCCGAAAACATACTAGGGCTCATTGGAATGAATCGTATAGAGTTGGGAATTTCATTCCCATTTTTGTCGAACCAACGAATTTATTAGTCCAAAAAATACAGAAACATTGAAGCTTTAACCCGATGGACATTTTATTTACGGAGAACATTTATTTTATCAATCAGCTCATCCAATGTGCCTGTGAAAGATAGAATCAACATTGAGATTGGTAACGTGATTGGACTAATTAAATTTTTGTTCCATCGTAAACGTAAATGCCGTCGCCATTGCCTGTTGTGGAATTTTAAATAAAGGTTATTTATTGAGGTACGCGAAAATTACACTTTGCGGTGTTTTCGAATTAAAGGTGCTATTCAATTTAACACGTTAATTGACTTTTGACCTGAAAACTGAGATTCATTAGTATGCGTATCGTATTAGAAGGTACAGAAAAACTTATCATACTTCATACTTATATTATAAATGCGAAAGTGTGTTTGTTTGTTGTTTTATTGGTTTGTCCTTCAATCACGCCGTAACGGAACAACGGATCGACGTGATTTTTTCCAAGGGTCTATACCCATTATATTATTATTGAGTTATTTGTTTAATTATAGTCCATACAGCGAAATTATTAGAACAGTCTGTACTATAGATAGAGCTAGAACGAATTAATAGTTACGATAGTTAAGTAATATAAATTACTATGGCTCTGTGCTGGCTAGCTGGCGATAATTATAGCGTCCAACTTTAGTTAACTCCGTCCTTATATTAGTGCTGTTCCTAGATGTAATTTATATCACCCTTGACTCATTTTTAACCATAAACTAAAGATATTCTCATTTTCGCTCTCTCACTATCTTTAAACTTTGCAATAGTCTGCTTTACATTACAAGTTAAGTTATCTTACTAAATTAATTTAAATTTCTCAGACCCCAAATCAGGTAGGTAGGTAGGTATTCAAATTATATTGGAAGATCAATTTTAAAATATTAGGTAAGTATGTAACAACTGGTCTGTGTATGTAACATAATATATTATTATATTATATTTTAAAAAATATATCTTTCATCCATAAAAAAATCTTTATACATTGTTCCTACATCAATATTAAATCTTTTCTCTTTAACATGGCTTAAGGTAGGTTGGAATAAAAAGATCAAAAGCATACGTAATTGAATTTAAGGTCAGATTTCCATAGATCGTAAAAAAACAATTTGCGATTTCAACGTACCTACGAGCAATAATCAGAATTTTGTATACATTCAGATACTGCCTATACGTAAGATACATACAATTTAAACTGGAAATAATATCTAAGCTATTATTTAATTAAAAATTCTTTGGTAGGCGATACACCACGAATCACGATCTTGCGCGGCCATTAGCCTTCTGTACGCTTACTCTGAGTTTTTACATTGCAAATACGATTGATCGACGTGAGAGCTCACCACGCCAAGTGTAAGCGAACGTCAAAGTACAGTTGACCCAAAAGCTCTTGCTTTAAAGTCAGCGTTTGGAGCGCTGGCTGTGAATAAATACACGAAATCATGAAATGAGCTCTAAACCAATGCATTAAAGGTTCATTTTACTTTAACGTTCGCTTACACTTGGCGTGGTGAGCTCTCACGTCGATCAATCGTATTTGCAATGTAAGAACTCAGAGTAAGCGTACTGATCTAAAACTACAGGAAATAGGTCCTAGGGGCTCCCGCTTATACGGCCACAGTAATTACGACTAACCAGGAAGATTGTCACTGCTGGAAAAGTTAGACGTAAACAATGTAAAAAAATCAAGTAATTTTGTGACCCCATAAAATAAGCTTGTTTTCGTATAAACCATTAGGTACGCTGTATCTACATTTCTTTTCTGTCTCAAACTATTTCATTCAATTTCATCGCCCCAACCCTTCCGCTATAAATCTTATACGAAAAATACTTTTATGTTCAAATCTTCCAGAATAATAAAGAATCATTGTAATCTGGTTACTTAATTTCCAAATACATTTCCCTTAGTTGCTCATAAACGTCACGAAATAAAATATTACGCTAACTTTCCGTCCGATAGGTATATTTTTAGCTGTTTGTTACTTTTCTTTCCTATTACTTACTAGGGTGTACTTAGAGAGATAATTAATTAACATAATTTTTTAGCCTGTACTTATATAAATTACTAGATGATGCCCGCGACTTCGTCCGCGTGGATTAAGATTTTTTGATTCCCGCGGGAACTCTTTAATTTTCCGGGATAAAAAGTAACCTATGTCCTTTCCCTGGATACAAACTATTCCTGTACTGTACCTAATTTCATCAAAATCGGTTGAACAGATGGGCCGTGAAAGCGTAGCAGACAGACAGACAGACAGACAGACACACTTTCGCTTTTATAATATTAAGTATGGATATGGATTATCTACTAGATGATGCCCGCGAATTCGTCCGCGTGGACTAGGATTTTTCGATTCCCGCGGGAACTCCTTAATTTTTCGGGATAAAAAGTGCTTCCCCGGGATACAACCTATCTCTGTACCAAATTATATCAAAATTGGTTGAACAGATGGTTCGTGAAAGTGTAGCAGACAGACAGACAGACAGACGGAGAGACAGTCACACTTTTGCATTTATAATATTAACTATGGATATACTAATCTATACCTAACTCTAATCTAATAACTCTATTCTAATCTAATCTATAACTAACTGCCTCGTTGGACTAGCGGTTAGAATAGTCGACTGCGGATCACGAGGTTCTGGGTTCGATTCCCGGTTGGGCATAAAAATTGTTAGGTATTGGGTTTTTCAATTAAGAAATTCTCAGTGCCAGCCCGGAGTTCGAAGTTGGCGGTGTTTCACCCCCGTGCCTCGGCGAGCACGTTAAGTTGTCGGTCCCGATTATTATCACTAACATGATAATAGTCGTTAAAGCCCGCCAACCCGCATTGGAGCAGCGTGGTGGGTCTAAGCTCTAATTCCCTCTCTCCTATGAGAGTGGAGGCCTGTGCCCAGCAGTGGGACGTTAATAGGCTGTAGTGGATACTAATCTATACCTACTTTTATAATAATATCATAAATGCGAAAGTTTGGATAGATTGATGGATGGATGTATGGTTGGGCTTGGATGGATAGATGTATGGATGGATGTTTGTTACTCAATCACACCAGAACGGCTGATCGGATCTGAATGAAATTTGACACAGCGATAGATTATAGTCTGGAATAACACATGGACTACTTTTATCCCGGAAAATTATAGAGTTCCCGCGGGAACCAAACAATCTTAATCCACGCGGAAGAAGTAGCGGGCAATAGCTAGTTTCATCATAATTATCAATTCCCCAATGACGCTTACCTTCTTGAAATTAAAAAAAAAAATTACATGTCTATTCATTCAAGAATTAGACCAAGTGATATCGCATTCAAGTGTTAACTTGTAGTTTAAAAAATACATTTATTGATATTAATTATATAATTTATATTCATCAAAATACATAACATTGTCATGGAAACATAAAGTCAATAACGTAACGGAGAAATTTTAATTTTACTCCCCATAAATTTTCATACCCATTCATATAATTTCATATCATATTATATGAAAACATATCATTCTAAGATTCGAGGTAACCTTCAAAATATATAATAATATATAATAAGCATGGGTATTAAGATAATATTCGGTACGTCGACGAGCAGCTGTACATACCTCATCTTTACGACTTTTTACTTAAAACACGTATCTACAGACGTATTAGTAGGTGAACTAGATGACAGAAATAGATGTACAATAATACAACTGGACAGAAGAAGGAACTACCAGAAGGAAACAAAATTCAGCTTTACTCAGGAAAAAGTTTTAAATTGCGGAAAAGTTAAAGATAAATTAGAAGCGTTGAGAGGACTAGGTATAGAAGTTTATTGAAAATCGCCAACGTGAAGTTATTTGTCTTTACGTTTCGATAAAAGAATGTCGCATTCGCTGGTATTGATCAAAGAATGTTTCCTGGTATCAACGTACACGTAGTTCTATTTATGGACTGCCGATAGAAGTGAAAACGAATATTTAATATATTTTTTATATTAAATATAATAATAATAAATAATAATTTAAAATATAAACGTTCAAACTAAGGCATTCAAGTTTAATTACGAATGTACTATATTTATATTTAAGACCTTTTGTCTTCATAACAACGCGAGGTGTCAGTCACGTTTACACAGCACTTTTAAATATAAACCTTAAAACTGAGGCATTAAAGTACTTACGAATAGTAGTTAAGTAGTTAATTACGAATGTACTATATTTTAAGCCCTTTTGTCTTAAGAAGAATGGTGTTACCCCTACCAAAAAGTGCTCAACGCGCCTAAAGAAGGTTTCACTTCAAAAATGTCTTGTATTATATCTCATTCTCTCGCAGGCTAAATCCTATTAAGAATATGTTTGTCTCTTTTAGTTGTCGCTTTTTCGTTTCATCGAATTTTCAAATCACAACAATTTAGAAGTTTCACTTCAAAAGAATCATATCGGAGTAACTTGAACGTTTACGTGTATTTCAGCCTAAAGTGATTATTTTGGTTTTGTAAATGTAATTATAATTATTATGAAATCTCAAATATTAACTTGTACTGAATAAATTGGTGCACAGTTGGTAACATTTATCGTTTGGAAATTTCCCTTTGTGATTTTTTACTGGAGTTTCTCAATAGATTTATTTATCTGTCTATTTTTGTAATGAATTTGTTAGTTTATGAGCACTTACTAAGTTACTAGGATCACATAAATATTGAGGTATTGACAGTATACTTTCAATGCTAAAAAGATAGCTTGCAGTCGCGGCCCCAGCTCCCACTCGAGACATCAAAGCCTGCACGCACACACGCCACACTTGATATTTTATTGGGCCATTCGCATGTCAACAAATTGACTTCATAATCCTAAAGTACGACGACGTTAATTTGGAAATATTTCATGAGCTATGTTACGATTTACGTAAATTTTCTACACGTACATACCGAAGGAATAAAGTGTTTACGTGCCGTGAACTAAGAGGTACGTATTCTCTTTTTTGCGCATCGCAGTCGAATGTCTCGCTTAATCCGCTTCTCATTCCATAATATTGTAACTAAATATCGCAAAACACGTTTACTGGTAGTACTTTTTGTACAGTCTATGTGCCTCAAACTCAGATGTTCTTTATTCAAATAAACTTTTTAATCGTCGAGTGAATCTACCACTTCAAGCCTACCTAAGAAGCAATGAAGCAATTAGCACGTATTCACACGTGGATGGAAGGGGCTTTCACAAGTTTCAGCGTAACAACAGTTAATAGACCTATTCATCGTGAGACCGAGATAACGACGAACAGCATAACACAATAATATTATATGAGAGATCGGCAAAGCCTTTAACAACAAGTCATAAATAAATCGTTGTTTATACAAATCAAAATATGTGATAGTTATTTGCTTCATTATTTAACGCAGCTATGTAATAACGGATAATGTAGATGAATTAAATGGCTACTTTTTTTATCAACTTACAGGTTAGCCCTGGACTGCGATCTCACCTGATGGTAAGTGATGATGCACATATTAAAAAATGGCAGGATACACCAGAATAAACGCGGATAATATCGCAGAAAAGTGCTATTATAAATTATTATTTACAACTACCTACGTTAACAAAATTATTAATTAGTTCACATATTTCAAAATTGGGTTCGGAGACATCTAAATTAGTAGTTTCTGATGAACTAATTTAACTAATGAACATTTTTTACTTTCTCTTACGGGATTGAAAACCCAAGATAAATTAGATTACATCAAGTTAGTCATTTTAGCCGTAAAAATGGCAAACTTCCCTGAAGACGTTCCATCCTTTCTAATTTTATTACGCAGGAAACAGTCCTTACAAATTTTAGCCGTAAAACAAAGAACAAAAATCAGAGAAAGGAAACTTTATTTTTCTTTTAAAGTTATTTCATTACGGCCTCAACGTCCACGCAATTAGTGTTAATTAGCTAGTAGTTAACAATTTCACCAAGCTATGAGTACTTGTTTAAATAAAATATAAAACAGGTCTTCCACGTAAAAATGTAAGAACTATTATATAATATTTCGTCTGTTCATGCGTAGGTGAAGATAGGTTTGTAGTTGAATGGACATACCTATTCTTCTTCTCTTATCTCATTTCCCTATAAAACGCTGTCTGCTATAATCACGAGGGACCTACATTATCGAAAGCATGGTGGGTATTTGGGTAATTGAATATTTTTCTATTATGATGAGCAAACCTGTGAAAATGAACACCTACCTACATCATACATCCCTGATGACAGCCATATTAAAATACCTACGTAAAATAGATATTTCTTGGATAGCTTTAATATTCATAAATCGATAGCGAAGAGAATATTACTATTCAAAGGCCAATATAGCATAATATAAAAGGTCAATAAAATTTTACAGTCAACTGAAAGAACGTTGGTGGTCGGGTGCCTCGATTCATGAGGCGAGCTAGGAAATGTTATGACGGGCTATCGATTGAACCATTGTCATATTGCATGATGATCGTAGTTTTACTGTAAGTGTATTATTATCAAAAAGTCTTTCCGTCTGTACGCACGCTGTACGCACTAACTTCAGAAGTACTGAAATAAAAGTAAATTAGTAAGACTTTACCAATGACTATAAAAATGCCTGACTAGATAATACTCGCGACTTCGTCTGGGTAGAATTAGGTTCGAAAATACCAGGGGAAAGCTTTGATTTGCCGGAAAAGAAAGTAAGTATTCTAGATATGTCACTCTCCAGGGCCTCAACTGTACCCATGCAAAAATCGATCCCTTTCTCATTCGCGGCGTGATTGCAGGACAAACCAACAAAACAACATACCAACAAACAAACGCACTTTCGCATTAATAATATTCAGTAAGTATAAGTATCATTCTGCGAGAAGGTTTACTCGTATATAATTTACGAAGATTGAGTATAAGTTGGCCGAATTATGACTGGTCTTTAAAGTTGGCGAAAGTCTAAAGCAGTGGGCTCCCAGATTTACAGTTAATCCACCCATTAAATACGGTTTCAACTCTTACAATTATTAATAGATATTATCAACCGGATAATAAGAACCGGAACCACCTGCCAAGGCAGGAAGGGGAATGAAAGGTCGAATTTAGACATAGGTACAAGGTCGGTCACTCACCTAGCAAATAATTTGGGTGGGGTTTTTGGCATACAGTGGACTGATATCCACATATTTGCCATCGCAATTAGACATGTCACGCTTCCCATACTAACTACAAATACCATATACTAGACGTTGCCCGCGACTTCGTCCGTGTTGATTAAGTTTCTTTTGATTCTCGCTGAAACTCCTTAATTAACCTAGCCAAAAGTAGCATATATTTTTCCCCTGGATTTCACCCACCTCTATACTAATTTTTATCAAAATTGGTTGAAAAGATGGGCCGTTAAAGCGTAAAAGATAGACACACTTTCATATTTTTAACATTACTAGTATCGAAGTAAGGATTAGTACATTATTCCAAAGAAAGTCAGGGTCGTATGTTAGTTTAAAACTAATGCGCCCTGAAGTCAGACGCAGGCTTTCCTAGCGTAGACTAATAGGTGCAGTACGATGAAATATGTTTCAGGCAACCTCGCAAAATATTATGTAAGGTAATAAACGTTCAAGTACGGAACCTATTTATTATACGAGTATAGTGTCAGTTTTAAAAGCCAGCTTTGGCACTAAAATGTCGCTTAAATTTATAAAAGAGATCGGTCGTCGTTTGAGGGAAAGGGGCTGCGAACCTCGTTCTGGTTCGTATCTGGTTCAAATATCCATCACCATTCAGCGTGGCAATGCTGCAAGCTTATGGGTACCTTTGGATCAGGGGCACCCAGAGGTGGTCCTTTTAGATAAGGTCCTTTTTTAAGATTCCAGAGCTATAAAGTGTTTCGAGAAAACAGAATGAGATTTTAGGGTATCAGAGCCTAATTGAACAACTCTACGTAGATTGTATGAACATGTTTTCTCGTGGGATAATTTCTATGGGTACCTACTTATTAATGTAAACGTCGTTCATGTAGTAGGTATTAGCAACAATAATAGTAATGGTAATTTAGCCATCGCAACGTGCACAACGCAATGAACGTTAACAAAATAAATAAAAAACCTGACAAGTTTTAATATTAATTTCAAATTGATTACGATATTGAAAGCCGTTCCTAAAAACACGTTCCTTAGAAAAAGGGCGTTAATATACAGACAGATAGACGGAATAAATGATTTATATTATTTACTTATAATATACTTAGTAATTTAAACGCTTGGGTATATACATAGATTTAGGATGGTCTTTAAATCTATGGGTATTTAATGTGAATGTGTGTATAAAACAAAAAAAAATGTTGAACAAAGCCAAATGTGTCAAATCGATAAAAACTTCTTCTTATAGAAAGTAGATTCCTATCAAAAATCGAATCCGTAACGAATTAGAACGTCATTGAATCGAGCTGCCCAAAGGTTTACTAAATGATTGGACAGAGAATAATAATTATATTTAGGCATAAAATGTCTAACAACAGTCACTTAGAAAGCTGTTAGTGATTCAGTATTCGGCCGTAAGTTAACTGAGTGTGCATTTGCTAGCACAGTACGCTTACTCTGAGTTTTTACATTGCATTGCATCGACGTGAGAGCTCACCACGCCAAGTGTAAGTGAACGTTTACGTAAAATGAACCTTAACTGCATTGGTTTAGAGCTCATTTTATCATCATCAGCCGTTGTGCATCTACTGTTGGACATAGGCCTCTTTAAAGTAGCGCCAACGTGAGCGCTCATTTTATCATTTCGTGTAAAATATTCACAGCCGGCGCTCCAAACGCTGAATTTGTGACTTAAAAGCAAGATCTTCTGGGTCCATTTTACTTTGACGTTCGCTTACACTTGGCGTGGTGAGCTCTCACGTCAACCATTCGTATTTGCAATGTAAAAACTTAGACTAAGCGTACAGGCTACACTACCCTGCTACTTTTAGGAAATTTCCGCACACAGGATGCAAGATTGCAGGCACCTCGTTTAGATAAACTCGCCACACGAGCGTTTTCACCTGCTTCCCGAGTTTTATGACATTCTAAAAGGATTTAAGTTTCTTAAAAGTTTCTGTAAGTACCTAACCAAAATAGAACATACTTAACATTTTTTAAGATAATATGTGGTAGATACGTGATTGAGGGCTGAATTTTCGATCACTAATTAATATACTTTTAATTCATGAATAAAGGATTTCTGACAGAGTTCCTAGGAACAAAACGGTACCAAATTTCTCAGTTTAATGTTAATACCAAATATCTGCAACCAGCAGTAGCGTATTTGAATTAGGTACTAGTCTAGTAGTCTAACGTCCTCCGTGCAAATACTTGCTACGAATTGTGTTATACCAATACTAAAGCTTTGCTTTTCCGAAGTTTACTAACCGCCAACTACATTAAAACACTGTGTTAATATTCATCCAATCACACGATAGCAACTCTTGGTTTATGGCTTTCATAATGAAGGATAAGTTTTAACTTGATGTTTCATTCGCTATAATCCGCGACAATAAGTAAATCTATGTGGTATAGTGTGTATCCCGCACTTATAGCCCGCGATATTCACCACACCACAGAAATCTTCCAGAAAACTCTCAACGTACGTTTCACTTCGATACCGTAGCATTATCAGGAGATGTTGACTCCTCAATCAATCGTCCTCCTCCTCAATCGAGCATTGTCAATCTAGTTCCTTCATTATGATGGACTTCCGCAAACTTTCTTTTTATAGTCTTTCATGTTTTAATAAAGCACATTTTTTAATACATCATATAATTATGTAAGTAGACACAGTGTTTATGTACAGAAATCAAAGGTAACAATTACTGACAGGCGCTATCGCAAGCTACTATAAGTGAAACTTTCAAACGTCTGTGGCGAACATTTGAAGTGAGGTAACAGACAGTTACGGAAATCTACGATTAAGCCAGAAGCGTTAGCGTAGCACGTGACCTGTTATAAAACTTGCATTAGTAAATAAAGTTCTGAATAATAATCTATGTTACTAACAAAATAAACTGACACTGTTGGATTCTCTAACAGTTTCATTTGTTTTGATTTCGTCATCGTCCGCTATATTTGCAACCGCAACCTCATCAAACATTGACAAAAACAGGGGTCGTATTACGGTTAATTGACAACTAAAGTGTAAAGATAACAATCACCTCTGAATAGCTATCACTTTTTCGCTATTGGCCAAAACTCATAATAGCATAAATTGAGCCAATGACAAAAATAGGGATGATGACATCTCAATCAAATCAGCAACTCTTTTTCAAACTTAAAAACGCACTTTTAGTATGGAAGTCGTATGAAAATCACAGTTGTGACGTCATCAAATATCAACGCACTTTTTTTCTTTAATCTATATTTTAAAATGGTTATCAAACTTAAGACTAACCGAAGATGTGAATTTTAGGTCTTTTGAAAGACCCTCTATTTAATAATCAGTTAGAAATTATGTATTTTTGATATAGGCATATTGAGATTATAGCATTCAATTGATTGAGCTATAGCGCTATCACCCAGCTGGACCAACTAATTATCCATTAATTGGATGCGAAATATATTATCGCTGGTTCCTTCGTTTTGCACCAATAAGTAACTTCGCAGTTCACAAGAGGATGAGACAACAACTGCACGGCGACAAGGGCTCACAAGTGGCACAAGCTTCAAACTTTATGCTTTACCTCTAGTTCATTCATAGTAAGCTGATGTTTTAATAGTATAGCTTAGATTTTCTAGCTAGATGTTAGATTCATACAGTAAAGTCCTATAAAAATAGGTAAGAGTGCATAAATTTTTTAATATTACTTTGAAATCAAAATTAATAATGAATTCCTGAAGCAAATCACCCATAATTTATTGAAGTTTTATATGTTTGTTTGTCTGCGCCAACATAGGTACTAAAAAAATTCTACATCAATGGCGCCAACCATGGGTGCTAAACGGCTGTACAGATTTTAGTGGGAATACTGATGCGGGTACAGGATTTTATAGCACTTAGACAGTAATAAAGTAACAATTTATTATCAGTTCACGGCCTTTTTAAATTATAACTTATCGACTAATTGGCCAATAGTCAACAACTGATGAAATATAAAGCTTATATTATTAGCTCAGTAGGTACTTTGTTTTTTGTTGGCTTTGTTGCCTTAATACGTATCACGCTCTCATTCTAAAATCCCTAAGCTTCCTGAAAACTGTAAAGCTTATACTAGTTCTAAAATAACCTTCCTATTTTGGCCTTTGATGGTTATTTTCGTTTTCAACGTCACATTCTCCGAAAGTTCTTTGTACGCTACTCGCTTTTGTATACGTTCGATGTCAAAGATACATAAAGACTATTGAGTTCAGTCAATTTCGTATGCAATACGCAAGCTGCAGCTGGATTTGTAGAGTCGAGAAAGAGGTAGGAAACTACGAAAATATACCCATGTCAGAGTTCTCATACCTAACGGAAGTAACTATTATTAAATTGAAAGAAACCAGACGTTTAACTCGCTATAATCTGCGACAACAGGAAAATCTAAGTGGTGCAGTGATTTTTTTTTCCACCACACCACAGAAATCCCCCAAAAACTAACCTCCTACTACTTGAGGCATGAAGGTACCTGTACCCCATAGATTTCTAAACTTCTGGTTCCTTCATTATGATGGACTTCCGCAAAGTAACGCCTGCGGAAAAAGCTCCTCATTTACGTCACTATGTATCTAAATACCTAAATGCTCGTGGTGAACACAAGTTGAACATCGTACCTATTCTGTGGTTGAACAACGCAACAACCGCACCTTTGATAATGTTTGCTATTGAGTGTCCATCAAGAGAAACAGTGCCGCGCGGTGCCGCACACTGGTGGAATCGAAACCTCAGATCATTAAGAGCGCTGTATACAAATGCTTAAAGACTGCTTGAAATTATAATTTCATACAAGTAAGTAAGATCAAAAACTCATAAATTAGGCTGAATATCAAGTATTATAGTGAATCAGCCTTTTTAGCACGCATAAAGCCACTGTTATTGTAGGTAATAAAGACGACTTTATGTGTGTAGTTAAGATATACGAAGCTCAAAAGGAATCATGCCTGATGACGTCTCAACATCAGTTTTTTCTGTATTCTAATGAGATCCTTAAACAAGTTCAGTACCTGCAGTCGGTGACATTCAGTTTTATTTATTTGCTTATTTATCGGATAATTAATACCTGAAAATTGAGAATTATTAAAAGATCGTTTTCATCGTATCTGTAGCCAACTATGCTAGGTATAGTTACATGTTTGTATTATTTCCCAAGCAATTACGTTCAGGCATGACACAGCTGAGTTCCAAGGGTCTTTGGGTGCGCAGAACAACCAATGAAGGAGGAATAATTTATTTGCTACGTAATTACCTACCTGTCTTGTTGGGGAACAAATAGTTACCTATTTATATTGCGCCAAGGCATTACTAACTTTGTTAGTTAATTCAAAATTAGGAATTCACAAACAGTTTTAAATATTACTAGCTAAATCGAATTGTGTATTTGATTATATTTAATGAAACTAAATAAATTTGTATATTCGTAATTAGGTACGTAAAGAGATTCCCTGAAGGAATAATACGTAAAGTTTGTTGCTGTATTGGCTTTGTTGTGAAATCAGACTAATATTTAATTATAAATGCGAAAATGTGTTTGTTTGTTGGTTTGTCCTTCAATCACGCCGCAACGGAACTACGAATCGACGTGATTTTTGGTATGGGTATAGTTGAGAACCTGGAGAGTGACAAAGGCTACTTTTTATGCTAGAAAATTAAGGAGTTTTCGCGGAAATAAAAAAAACTTATACCACGCGGACGAAGTCACGGGCATCAGCTAGTCAGCTAGTGGTGATAATAAAAAAATAGCCGGCTGAGTTTGTTGTAGTTTCTTCTTAGACCAAAGCGCGTATGGAATCTTCGTGACTTTCTGGCGTGTTTGAGTAACAAACATCCATCCATCCATCCATCCAAACTCGCATTTATAATATTAGAAAAGATAGCAATATTAAATGAAGTAATAGGTACATATTCTTCGTCTTTTTTTTTGAAATTGTAATACAAAATACAATATTTGATCATATTCTCTGAAGCCTTTCTCGACAGCTCCTTATAATCCCGAAGCCTATAAAGAACCTATTCGAATATACAATTCAAAGTAATCCTTTGTACCGACGGTTTGGCCCGACGTATTTCGTGAATTTAATTTATTATGCTTATAAATAGATCCATCAAGAGAAACAGTGCCGCGCGGTGCCGCACACTGGTGGAATCGAAACCTCAGATCATTAAGAGCGCTGTATACAAATGCTTAAAGACTGCTTGAAATTATAATTTCATACAAGTAAGTAAGATCAAAAACTCATAAATTAGGCTGAATATCAAGTATTATAGTGAATCAGCCTTTTTAGCACGCATAAAGCCACTGTTATTGTAGGTAATAAAGACGACTTTATGTGTGTAGTTAAGATATACGAAGCTCAAAAGGAATCATGCCTGATGACGTCTCAACATCAGTTTTTTCTGTATTCTAATGAGATCCTTAAACAAGTTCAGTACCTGCAGTCGGTGACATTCAGTTTTATTTATTTGCTTATTTATCGGATAATTAATACCTGAAAATTGAGAATTATTAAAAGATCGTTTTCATCGTATCTGTAGCCAACTATGCTAGGTATAGTTACATGTTTGTATTATTTCCCAAGCAATTACGTTCAGGCATGACACAGCTGAGTTCCAAGGGTCTTTGGGTGCGCAGAACAACCAATGAAGGAGGAATAATTTATTTGCTACGTAATTACCTACCTGTCTTGTTGGGGAACAAATAGTTACCTATTTATATTGCGCCAAGGCATTACTAACTTTGTTAGTTAATTCAAAATTAGGAATTCACAAACAGTTTTAAATATTACTAGCTAAATCGAATTGTGTATTTGATTATATTTAATGAAACTAAATAAATTTGTATATTCGTAATTAGGTACGTAAAGAGATTCCCTGAAGGAATAATACGTAAAGTTTGTTGCTGTATTGGCTTTGTTGTGAAATCAGACTAATATTTAATTATAAATGCGAAAATGTGTTTGTTTGTTGGTTTGTCCTTCAATCACGCCGCAACGGAACTACGAATCGACGTGATTTTTGGTATGGGTATAGTTGAGAACCTGGAGAGTGACAAAGGCTACTTTTTATGCTAGAAAATTAAGGAGTTTTCGCGGAAATAAAAAAAACTTATACCACGCGGACGAAGTCACGGGCATCAGCTAGTCAGCTAGTGGTGATAATAAAAAAATAGCCGGCTGAGTTTGTTGTAGTTTCTTCTTAGACCAAAGCGCGTATGGAATCTTCGTGACTTTCTGGCGTGTTTGAGTAACAAACATCCATCCATCCATCCATCCAAACTCGCATTTATAATATTAGAAAAGATAGCAATATTAAATGAAGTAATAGGTACATATTCTTCGTCTTTTTTTTTGAAATTGTAATACAAAATACAATATTTGATCATATTCTCTGAAGCCTTTCTCGACAGCTCCTTATAATCCCGAAGCCTATAAAGAACCTATTCGAATATACAATTCAAAGTAATCCTTTGTACCGACGGTTTGGCCCGACGTATTTCGTGAATTTAATTTATTATGCTTATAAATAGATATATAGGCTCGTTGAGTCAGAACACGGAGTTGCTGGTAACGTTGACAAAGTTGGAATTTGTATGGGTCATATATGCTCGGAGTATCCCTGCGTGATCAAATCAGAAATGAGGAGATCCGTAGGCAAACCAGAGTAACCGACATAGCTCGAAGAGTCGCCAAGCTCAAGTGGCAATGGGCGGCGCACATAGTTCGTAGAACCGATAGGCTTTGGTATCCCAAAGTGCTCGAATGGCGGCCTCGCACCGGTAAGCGTAGCGTTGGACGACCCCCCACTAGGTGGACGGACGATCTCAAGCGTGAAGCTGGGAGCCGCTGGAAACAAGCGGCACAAGACCGTACTCTGTGGCGATCCATGCAGGAGACCTTCGTCCAACAGTGGACGTCTATAGGTTGAGACGACGAGATAGACGCGCATTGATACGCGTCAAATGTGAATACATACGAGTACTTATTTAATCGACTTGGAAAAAGGTTGGCATATTTTTTAATTTAGATTTTATTTACGTTAAAAAAAATACGTATTATGACGATGCAAGGTACGAGTACCTACCACTACCAAACTTAACCTAACGACGATTGACTATCATGTCCTTTATTCTCTCAAAGATTCTCACGAAAATATTCAAATGATCTGCTAAAATTTTAAACAACGAAGTACGAATTCACTTTTGATTCAGACTTTTGGTTGAAAAGAATCACAACCCCGTTCCCTTGAGCGAGCGCCTACTTATCCCCAAAATACATAACCTAATTTAACTCGGCTGAATATTTTATTTATATACTCGTAGAACGTAGAACTTTTTTATAAAATGAAGTTCTTAGCTTCGATAGGTATTTATCTTGAGACGAAAATGTTATTGTACTATCTTGTATATCAATGACTTCTTTTCTTCAAAATATTTACATATTTCACAATACTTTTTAGCGAATGTAATTACAGATTTGATAGCTTTTTGGAAGCCAGAAGCTGTTATTAAACTTTTAACGCCAAACATTGGATGGTTAAGGTATATTAGCTACAGATAGGTTACAGTCAACATTTCATGTAACAGTCTGGAGCTTTGATTGGGCTGTACTTTATAATTTTAACAGCCGCAAAAATCCTAATCGACTATACTAAAAGAAACAAGTGTGTTTTGACCCTAAAGACTAATTTGCCTAGCCTACTGAGAAAGACTATAGAGTATAGAGAGAATGCTATTATTTTTTACTAATTAATTCTAAGATAAACGTGAAACCAATTTCAATTAAATGGTAACAGAATATTGTTTCATTAGCATAGCAATTTGAAAAGTCATTACGACCTAACAAAGCACCCGTGGAAAAATAAACCACTACATCTGAAAATCGCCCTACTACAAAAACATCTCATACACAGCATCTCAGTTTTCATCGCATGTTGTTTTTACAATATTATTATTTTAATAGGCCATTGGGAGAAGATGGCGGGGAGCGGGTGGATGTGGAAGGCGGAGGAACGTGTATGGTGGCGCGCTCTCGAAAAAACCTATGCTGGACATAGGCCTTTTCGTGGACGTATACAGTGATGGATGGATGATTGATAGGTATGGTGGCCATAGACTTTTTATATTACTAACTAGACCGGTCAGTTTAGTTTAGAAATTGTGTACATTAGAATAATTACCTTTCGACTCTTGGAGGTTTTCCAGCGCTGTGTTCTTCGATTCAACTTCGACATTCGTACCTACGCCTTGGGACCCCAACGTCTATAGTTGCATGGAAGCAACCGGCTTCGCATCGAGCAGCGCACAAGTCGGAGTAATACTTGTCACATAACGTATAAATTGTATATTATTTACATATTGTAACATTTTTCTTGATATAAAAATAGCAACTACTGAGTTTCTTATTGGCTCTTTTCACCAGAATTGTCTTTCTGAATCGGTGGTAGAATCAAAGCACGACGTAGCCTAAGAGCTGTGCTAAGAGACACCTGTATTTCCTATATGAAATAAACAAATTGAGTATTAGTTCTTGGAGATAGGATGAGGTGCGCTCCCTAGAGAGAAACGTTTTTCATAAATGAGACTCGTGATATGCTCGCTAACAAGGGTCGGTTAGCAAAATCTCCCAGGACCAACCTTTCAAGAACACCAGGATTTCAATTACTGAAAAAATCTGACGAGGATCTTTATTCTTAGAGTAAATAAACGTAAAGCGTTGATCGCATGCCAGGAAACGATTCGGTAGAGCTGTTAGAGCTGTAGAGGCGCACCTGACCTTTTTAATTTTCAAAATACATACAACGCGACGCACAAATTGATACGTTATGACGTTGTTTTTTTTATTCCACTACAAGTTAGCTGACTGACTGCGATCTCATCTGGTGGTACCTAAATGATGATGCAGTCTAAGATGGTAGCGGGCTAACCTGTAGTGGTATGGCAAGTATATTAAACCCATACCCCTAGCCGGTTTTTTTTTTTTTTTTTTATATTTACTTGTCGTATTTGACAAGAGGCAGCTTCCTCCGATGTGGTGGTCGGAGACGTTTCTTGATTTATTTTTAATTTATGCATAGTTTAAGTTAATTTTTAATTTAGTTAAGTTTATTTTTAATTTAGTTTTATTTTGTATCCTATTTATTTCAAATCAAGTTAATTTTATGTTTTATTTATATTTAATTTGTGCTCAATTGAGTTTTAGTTAAGATTAGTTTTTGGTTTAGTTTTATTTTGTATCATATTTATTTTCAAATTAAGTTAAGTTTATGTTTTATATTGATTTCAGCAGCTACTTTTTTGTTGTGGCGATAAGAAGGAGCAGAACACGCGTGATTTCTACACATGTTAGATTTTATATTCAATAATATAAATTAAACCCCTAGCCGGTTTCTACACGGCTCGAAACGCTAAATCGCGGTACGTCTTTACCGGCAGAGTGGTAACTAGACTCGGTGGAAGCCTCCCAACAGACTAGACCAGAGAAAATTCAGATATTATAAATTCCCGAATCGACCCTGCCAGGAATCGAACCCGGGACTTCCCGCGTAGACAACAACGTTCAACACTGCGCCAGGGAGGTCGTCAAATAAAATCGAAATTGATAAAACTATAATCATGGTAGGTACGTGCACGCGTTGAGGTGAGTCAACATTGACTTTGCTTCATATGAATGATAATGTCCAATATGACTTATATGGAATATTATATCCTTGATTTCTACGTATTTATACGAAAATAAAGCTAAGTCTAGCTGTGTCAGAATTGAAAAAAAGGATGTAACAGTTTGTCCCTAAATCGTCCTTAATACCCTACAATTAACTGTAATTTACAGGAACAAAGTTTTAGGCGGATTAAACAAATTATGTTAATTTAGACGTCTTTACAAAACAGCTTAATGTAATTTACGGGTTTAACACAAAGGGAGGCAATAAGAAGGGCAGGTTCAAAAGAATAAAAGTCCATTTAATGAGTGGGCTGGACTAGTAAAAGTTGCAAGTATATTTCCGGCTTAGTGTTCTTTAGTAAACAACGGAACCTAAGGGCCTAATCAGATGATCGATTTTTATGACCTTGAAGATCTAATATGGCTGTCTTTCTTTCGAATTGTCTTTAGACTGCGGGAAGTGGCTGAACGCACACTATATTATTCATGTGGGTACTAGATGATGCCCGTGACTTCGTTCGCGTGGATTAAGCTTTTTTAATCCCGCGGAAACTCCTTGATTTTCCGGGATAAAATGTAGCCTATGTCCTTCCCCGGGATACAACCTATCCCTGTACCATATTTCATCAAAATCGGTTGAACAGTTCAACGGGTCAACCGTTCAGACAGACAGGCAGATAGACAGACAGACACACTTTCGCATTTATAATAATATAAAATAGTACAGTATGGTATATGTTACCTATTGTTATGATGGTTTTCGGAGGTTTTATCGCTCGTATTTTAAAGGTATCATACTCCACCACCACCAAAAAATTACAGCCCATTAACGTCCCACTGCTGGGCACATGCCTCCACTGTCATAGGAGAGAGGGAATTAGAGCTTGGACCCACCACGCTGCTCCAATGCGGGTTGGCGGGCTTTAACGACTATTATCATGTATGATAATAACCAGGACCGACGGCTTAACGTGCTCTCCGAGGCACTGGGGTGAAACACCGCCAACTTCCTAACTCCGAGCTAGTCTGTACCTACTGAGAATTTCCAATCGGAAAAACCCAATACCTACTTAATTATGGCCCGGCCCCGGGACCTCGTCGGCCGCAGTCAAACATGCTAACCACTAGACCAACGAGGCAGTTCATACTCATTCATACATAATACGAGAATGTCCATTGACATGTCTGCACTCTCAGTGTAAATACAGAATAGGTGGTATGTAACTTTGACCAAGTACTACAATTTGTAGTTTAAAGAAAAGAAAAGAAAAGTTTCGTTAAGTTAATAAAGGAAGACAAAGAAAAAGTTCTGCACAAGGACTTCTAGTTAATAAAGTTTTACAAAGGATTAATTGTAATAATGCTGTACATTTTTATTCTTTTTAGCAAGTTCAACCTTTTAGTTCCCAAAGAGAAGTTTTTCACTTATGACTATGGAACTCTACTTCAAGCACGTTATAAAATTCACTTGATGAGCAAATATATTTAAAGTTTCGTTCAATGTTAAAATCGAGCCTTTACGGTTTTAAATAAAAACTTTTCTGTCATGCGTATATCAAATGTTGTCGCAACTCGCAAAGCTACGACAGGCTACATTAGCTACGTACATACTAAAATTATATACATATATTCCAGTACTATTACCTATTCTGTGGTAGGTACTACATCCAATCACGCCGTAACAGAGCAACGGGTCGACGTGATTCTTTGGACGACGACCTGTCAGATGAGAGTGACATAGGCTACTTTTAATCCCGGAAAATTGGAGTACAATTGGGAATTCAAAAAATTATGCTACGCAAACGAAGTCGCGGGCATCCGCTAGTTTACTAATATTATAAATGCGAAAGTCAGTTTGTTTGTTGGTTTGTCGGTTTGTCCTTCAATCAGCAACGGATTGACATGACTTTTGGCATGGGTAGGTATAGTTGAGGACCTGGAGAGTGACATAGGCTACTTTTTATCCCGGAAAATTGAGGACTTCCCACGGGAATCCAAAAAAAATTATTCCACGCGGACGAAGTCGCGGGCATCAGCTAGTTTAGTACACTTGTAGAATCCATAATACTGCTATTTTTTATGTGAATGTGTGTCTATTTTTTAACCGTCTTCCAAAAAAGGCGGAGGTTTTCAATTAGGCGCGTATTTTTTTTTTCTTGCAAGTCATGTATTTAACCAAATTTATAATATTCGGATATTTATGGGAAAGCTTGCATCCCGGGTACGGTAACAAAAGGAAGCCTTTGTATGTTTTTATCCCAGAAAATAAAAGAGTTCCCATCGGGATTCTAAAAATCGAAACCCATGTCGCAGGCTTCACCAGATATTCTGTATGTACAGATTAATAAATCTGTATCTATAAAAATATGGTTATCCGGATTATTTCAATTAGGTCGGAATTATTCAGTAGGTACACCGTCGAGGAAGGAATAAGGAAGGACGAAATGAAGTCACTTAAGACTTGCGGGGGGCGCAAGAATAATGACTCTGTTCCCGGGAACGTGCATTACTTACCCTCAAGAATGCGTAAATTAATTTTACCCTACTGAATATTTAGAGATGAAATTTTGAAAATAATGACAACGGTCCCTATAGTTATGATAATAATTTAATCTTGCGGTAATATCGTTGCGTGCAGCTTCACTTCTATAAGGCTTGGATTTTTTATTATACGACTGCCTGAAAAAAGGTATTATATTGTTTTCAAGGTTCATGTATGTATGTATGTATGTGAGTTTGTATATTCCACCATAACTTCTATACGCCTGAACCGATTTTGATAAATGAGGTATCGTTAGAATCCCTAGCTTATTACGGGTAACATAGGCTAGTAAAATTAAAAAAAAATTGATGGGGTGACCATGATCCCGAATTAAATACTAAAGTTGAAAAAAAAATTTCGAAAATAAGATTAACTGTATAATCATCATCTAGAAAATGATGAGTAGATTCCAAAAATATATAACACTATAGTTCAATATCCAGCGATTCACAAAAAAATATCATTTAATAAAAATGTAAATAAGATTCCAATGGTAATTCAATACGGGCTACGGCAGAGCAGTCGTATTTTTTAATAATTTTAATTATATTTATTATATCTTCGGCATTGCCATCATATTCTTTGATAGTTTCTTAGTCAGAACGTGCACTGAACCTAGGATGACCTTAGGTCACCAGGGTTCTCAGGAATGGATTTCCCTCCTATACCTACATTCTTACGCCAAACATATAGCTTCAAGCCTAGCTTGAGTCTATGAGAATAATGTCTACCTCTCTCTGCGTCGTATTCCCCATTGCTGAGGGTCGTGACCGCATTCCATTAATCACATAATGGCAGGGGTTTTCTTGGGATAATAATGCGGTGGGTTCCCAGGTCCTTCCGCATAGGACTCTGCTAAGAGTAGGTACCTACTATTTCAACTCTTGGGTTAGTAACGATTATTATCAGATGTTATCATGTTAGTGATAATAACCGGAACCGACGGCTTAACGTGCTCTCCGAGGTACGGAGGAAACGAAAAGGCCAAATTTGAAACTCCAAATTCGGTCACCCATCCAGTTTCAGACTTGGGTCAACGTTGCTTAACATTCGCAATCGACTGATATGCCTTGTGACAACTTGGCCTCTATGAGAATAATGTCTACCTAGTTAGAGAATAAATTTATTTGTACATCCAAAGTAATATTTTATTAAAATTTGTTATTGGGCCGAATTAATGCTTGAAAAGCCGCGTTCCCCCAATTTCCATTCGTTAGCGTGGCAAAAATTTGGGAAAATTACTGCATTTTCACAAAGCGGGCGACGTGAAAACAAGAAAATAAACCGCCACGCTCCTGTGAAAACAGGTGAATTAATGAAGCTACAAGTGCGACAGCCAGAATTAAAGCGATAAAAGATTATTTCGTTCGGTGGACATTTGGCGAAATTATTCTTATGTATGTACGTACCCTACGCCATGAAATGATAGATATATATATACCAAAAGAAATATATTATTTAATCCACATTTATTACCTAACTAATCATAGGTATGATGCCCGCGACTACGTCCACTTGGATCGAGTTATTTATTCCCGCGGGAACTCTTTAATTTTCTGGGATAAAATAGTAGATAGCATATATATGTTAATTAAACTTATAAACTTTCTCCATTCCAAGTTTCAGTTAAATCGGTTAAGTCATTGAGGCGTGAACATCAAAATTTACAAATATAGGTACTAAATCATCCATAATTTCACATATTAATAGTAAAGGATAGGATAAGTTAGAACGACTTTAGGGGTAATTGGTTACCAACATTTTAAATACTTATTTGCTTACGTCATTCGGCGCTACAATCCGTTGGAAGCTGCATCTTATTGCTCTACAATTTTACTTGGTTTGATTATCACCGATGTCAACTTTCAAATGTTCCCGAAATCTTCCACGAAATCCATTCATCATTTCCTGATTTTACCATGAAATACTCGTAATTAGTTTTATGTTGTGGAGTGCATTTTGTTATCATTCTAGGCATCTTTTTACATACCAAAATTTCCACCGACGTTGGGGTAGTGAATAAAAATAAAATATTTAAAATAAATTGTAATAAATTGGTCAGTTGTGCATGTTGTGATAGGCTAATAGGTTGAGCATTTATTATGTTCGTATGCGTTTGTATGCGTCTTAAATAGAACAATGTATCTAGTGTATCACCTATACAAATAAATCTAAACTTACTTAAATACATAAGAAAAATTCGCGCCCTGAGCGCTTTGACCACTCGGCCACGGTTCACTTACCTTTACTGGAAATTTGAGATATGCATGTTTTAATCCAGTCTTCTGACGCGACTGTTTACTAATTAATTCCTCATTCAATGAGTTCCATCGAATACGGGCCTTAAAAGTAGTTTCGAATTTCGATACTGAAAAGATATATCGATACTGGATGGCATAATACACTATTATTAGTGCTACCCGTGCGAAGCCGAGGCGGATCGCTAGTAAATAATTGACCGAGCGAAGCGAAGGTCTCTGAGTCTACTTGGGTGAATTGGCACTTGTCCGTCCGTCCGTCCGTCTGTCAGAGCATTATAACTTCTGAATTACTGAACGCAATTACTTCAGCTTTAAATATAATATGTAAACCAATGGCCTCCTGCCGAATATGGCTGAAAAAGTTATAAAAATCTTTATTTCAGGGGGGCTCTCATAGAAGCGAATGCGAAGTAAAATATTTTTTATAAAGTTACAAAGGGTTGCGGTATATCATTTTAAAGATAATTAGGAATAGAGTCCAAAAATATTTTTTTTTTAATTTTTCCCCCAAAATTGACGAAATGGGGGGCTTTCAAAGTGGAGATTTTCTAACGTCGAAAGATGACCTCAGAACTCTAAATTTTCTGAAAGGATGAGCCTGAAACTTGATCAATTATTTCAATTATATCCTGTACTTGAACAACAAATACTAAAATTAGATAAATATTGTAAGGAAATGGAATTATTTAATTTTTAATGAGCTTCAGTATTTTTAACAGAACTTCACATTTATGTTAATAGATGGCGCCGCGAGGTCTCAGTTCGGGGCGAACCACTAGTAAAATAATATTCATTGATCAACGGTAGCCGGATCTCTTTTCTTCTACAACCAAGAAAAGCATAATATAAAAAATTAACCTAAATTGTTTGTTAAAATACCACCGTTTGGCCAAAATGTCTTATATCGAGTTTTAATTTAAAACTCCTGTAGGAAACTCATTTAATCCGGAGAGCAGGTAAAATCTTTGTGGGATGAGAACTCGACGAAGCGCTTTCAGTCGAGCTTCCTGTGTGAGGAATATTGCTGAAACTAAGCAGAATTTTGTAGCTTGAACTAAAAATGTACATGTTACTACTACAGCAGGTATTATACTTTATTTAGAAAACACCCCCGACTCAGAACCAACCAGATGTTCCATGTGGATTTAGGGTCTAGACAGACAAACTGCATTAGAACTGCACGCCGACTGCAAAATTTCAGTTTCGGAGCAGTTTTTCTGCAGGTGGCATAACCGCTAAAACTGCATTTGAACTGCAGTAGAACTGCACAGTAGCTTGTTCATTCCATTTCCATGGTAGATTCACTTGACGATTCAAAAGTACTTGTAAAAGTTTATTTGAATAAAAAATATTTGATTTGATTTGATTTGATTTGATTAGAACAGCACAGTAGCTTGTTCATTTCCATTAAAATTGCACACCGACTGCAAGCGGACTGCGCAGTCGGTTTGCAGTTTGGATGCATCATGCCAACCACACAATAACTGCAACAAAACTGCAATTTTGCAGTCAGCGTGCAGTCCTAATGCAGTCCGTTTGACTAGACCCTTAGATTTTTTTAATCCTGTGGGAACTCATAAATTTTTCCGAAGTAAAAAGAATGTTTTTTCCCAGAATTAAAAGAGATTTCAACATAGTCCACCAAGCTGGCATAGTGCGGATTCACACACTTTTGAGAATATTATGGAGAACAGGGTTTCTCAATATTTTTCTTCGCCGTTAGAGCCAGTGATATTTCATATTGAATTGCCTGAAACGCCTAACTCCAAAACATTAGATGCCGAAGGATCGAAACCCCGTCATCTTGAATAGATCGCCGAGGTCCCTCACTATTCTATGACTGATTTATTCCCATTTATTATTTTTGAAAACAATTTGCTTGAATATATTTAATTTGCATAATTTAATAAATTTTATAGATAAGGCGAACCGAAGGTTCCATACCACAATTCTCACCGGGGTTCACTTTACTGAACGAAATCACAGACAATGATTTCATTTCCTAAATTTATGGGTATGCCATAACAAAAACCTTTTTATAGCAATGTTGTTAAAAGAGCGTAGTAATTTAACCTTTGATTAATACTGTAATTTTTTGGAACACATAATTTAGATAAAATAAAAATAAAATATAATTTTATTTCGGTAGAATGTTTGCAATTACATTTTATTCAATCGAGTATTTCTTTGTTGGTTTGTCCTTCAACCACGCCGCAACAGAGCAACGGATCGTCGTGATTTATGGCATGGGTATAGTTGAGGACGTGAAGAGTAACATAGGCTACTTTTTGGGAAATAAAAATCTTATTACACGCGGACTATGTCGCGGGCATAAGCTAGTTACAACATAAGCAAAGGTCAGAATTTCAGATTGCCCCTAACCGGCGAATAGGTTAGGTACAAGTTATGTGGGGGTTATATGGATGATATTTTACCGCATTGTAGCTATTAGTCTCCGTTATGCGGCTCTGAGTCTGACTTGAGGACACATTTATTCCAAAAGAGAAATGTTTTAAAATACCTCATTCCACTTATACGTGGACTATGTTATAACTTGCTGTATTTGTCGTACAATACAACTTACATTGCATTTATTAATTTTAAAAGTACAATAATATGAAAAATAAAATAACGCATATACATAAAACTAAATCCATACTAATATTATAAATGCGATATTTGTGTGTCTGCCCGTCTGTCTGTCTGTCTGCTACGCTTTTACGGTCCATCTATTTAAACGATTTTGATTAAATTTAGTACAGAGATAGGTTGTATACCGGGGAAGGACATAGGCTACTTTGTATCCCGGAAAATTGAAGAAGGAAGGATGAAGTCGCGGGCATCATCTGGTTAAATGTAACTAAAAATCAATCTAAACTATTTCAAGAGGCAATGTCACGTAGCTATGAATCAAACTGAATCAATTAATTCAACTTTTTCTTTGATTACTCAATACTCTCTTCGACAAGAACTCAAAGAAAAAAATTACTGAATCATTCTTAGAACGCTTAAACCTCAGCCATAAAAGGACTATCTTTGCGTCCTCCAACCAGATTTTACGTTTCGAAATCCAATATTAGAAGTCATAAAATTTTACAGTTGACCCAGCGGTGCGAGTACTTCATGTAACGGAATATAAGAAATGTTATCACAGCTGTACCATAGAGCCTATTATTTTTAACATTTCTAATACCGTTCTATGAATACACATTAGCCAAAAGGGTCTGCAAAATATTATTATGTCGAATATTTTACGGTGGCTCGGCGACGCTTATTTAATCAACTTCTTTAATATGAATACCGAAAAAAAATATTGTAAGTCTTCAAATAAATTGTATTCGATTATTTACCAGTCTTCTAAAACCGGTCATTTTTTTTCGTAAATCCTTATTCTTTAAAAATTGCACGTACATACTTTCCAACGTAGTTAAGCTTCCCTCAGGAAAATATTTGGGTAATTTTATTTGAAGGTCGAAGTCAATCATGTCTGTAGCAATTATAAGTTGCGGAAACTCTAAGCGCGAGTCGCAACCCGTTAACTTCCAAACAATTACATTAACTCGATTAAGCTTAGCTTTCCCGAAGTTGTGTAAAACTAATTCGGTAATCCTCTGAAGTAAATCCTAAGTTAATGGAAAATGGCTTAAAAATAAAATAACGATTTAAATCCAAAATAGTATATAGTACTGTTTTCACAATGTTCACATAATATACTCAAGTAATATGTATTAGTAGATTATACACTAAGGGGATAAAGCACTGTTTTATGTCACGGGCGCTACATTGAATCCTGAACGTAACGAAGGACTCCAAATGTAACTCCCGAGCGTAGCGAGGGTGTTATAAGTTAATTCCCGACCAAAGGGAGGGAATTAAGATTCAGTCCTGAGTGCAGTGAGGGATTCAAGCGCCCAAGAAAAAAACATTTTTATCCCGGTGGTGTATACTCTACTTTTCTCACTGTTGTGTTCCTTGTTTCAATAAAACTATTATGTTTTTTCCACGGTTAATTTATTTTATTTTATTCACTTAGTTTTATAATTAAATACAAGTTTATTTTTTACTATTAATGATATTAGCTATTACCGAACAGAGACAAGTCACATATCGGATACACAGAATCCTACCACAGATTAGCTAATCAAAGACAAAGACTTAAATTACTTGTAGCATAGACATACTACATGTTTCCCTTTTTTTTTTTTTTTTTAAATTATAATAATAAACAGTTATTACTTAGTGTTTGTAAACTGTTAGGCACAGGTTAGGTTAACTTAACACTACATACATAAAAAATTAATTAATGCTACACATTAATATTATATACTATACTACTATTATATACTATAATATTTTTAAAAAAAATATACCAACAGAACCTAACCATTATTTATTGGTTTAATTACTTTTTTAGAAAGGAAGAATTTCTACGATAAATTACATCATTAGAATCTTTAACATAATAAGATCTAGGAGTGGAATGTTTGCCAACTATTTCTCCTTGTACCCATACCTTCCCCTTCTTTAGCATACAATTATCATTTATTTCAAAATCACCTTTTTCTTTACTATTTCTGTTATAATAGTTAGCATAAATTTCTTGTCGTTTTAACAAATTTTCTTCTACATTTGGCACAATTTGTGGTTTTAGTAAATCATTACAAATAGGTAATTTAGTTCTTGTTCTTCGATTCATCAGTAATTGAGATGGGGAGGCATTTAGTACAGGAAGGGGTGTGTTTCTATATTCTAACAATGCTTCAAATATGTCCTTTTTATCATCATAACATTTTTTTAACATATTTTTCGCAGTCTGCACACTCCTTTCAGCTAGACCATTTGATTTAGGATATAAAGGGCTGCTAGTTATTATTTCAAAGTTCCAAGCTTTAGAAAATTGTAGCATTTCTTGTGATGAAAAAGGCATATTATCAGCTATTAATATTCGGGGAATTCCATGAGTTATAAATATATTTTTTAAGGTTTGAATTACAGTAAATGAAGTTTTATTATTAATTTTACATATTTCAATCCACTTTGAATAATAGTCTGCCAAAATTAAATATGTTTTATTTCTTAGTTCACATAGATCAACACCTACTTTATTAAATGGCAGGCTTGGTATTTCATGGCAAATTATGGGCTCTTTTTGTTCACTACTCATGTACCTAAGGCAGATTTTACAGCTTTTTATATAATTTTCCAGGTCTGCATTAATTCCAAACCAATAAAATAATTCTCTTGCTCGAGATTTTGTTTTATTTATTCCTAAATGTGATTCATGTAGTAATTTCATTATTTTAATTTTTAGCTGGGATGGTATGATTAATCTGTTATTGAAAAAAATCAAATCATCCTCTATAAATAATTCAGACCTTATATTATAATAAAATTGTAGTTCTTTTGACAAGTGTTGCTTATTTGGCCATCCATCGACAATAAACCTTTTTAAAGATAATAAATTATTATCATTGTTAGTACAAACTTTGTATTCATTTAATAAAGATTGAGGGACTTCCAAATACTTAGATACACTATGAACAATCTCATTCATAAAATAGTTATTAGAATCAGTGAAATTTTTATTATAAGAGCGTGACAGAAGGTCAGCTATGTACATGAATTTTCCTGGTAAATATTTTAAAATAATATCATATTTACTTAATTTTAATTTTATTCTTTGCAACCTACTAGACATTACTTTTGAAATATTTTTATCCATAATAGAAACAAGGGGTTTATGATCCGTTTGTATTTCAATTTTTTGTCCATAAACATAATGATGGAATCTTTTCACTGAGAAATAAATGGCAAGAAATTCTTTTTCTATCTGACTATATCTCTTTTCAGTTTCAGTTAAACTCCGTGATGAAAAGGCGATAGGTTTATTATTCTGCATTAAACAACAGCCTAGGCCATCTTTACTAGCATCACACTGAATTATTATTGGTTGTTTAGGGTCAAATGTAGATAGTACAGGAGCGTTACATATTAATTGTTTTAATTGACATAATGACTGACTATGTATATGAGACCAGTGCCACAAATTATTTTTTTTCAAAAGTTCTCTTAAAGGTGAGGTTATTTCTGCCATGTTTGGAATAAACTTGTGCAAAAAATTTGCCATGCCCAATATACGCTGCAATTCAACTTTATTTTTGGGCTCTTTTATCGACTGAATTGTATTAACTAGTTCGGGATCTGGTCGCATACCACTTTCAGAAAAAATATAACCTAAATATTTTATTTCTAAGCATTTTAACTGTATTTTATTTGGGTTGAATTTTAAATTAAACTGTTTTGCTCTTTCTAAAACTTCACACAGTATTTTATCATGGGTCTGTTCATCTTTAGCACAAATTAATATGTCATCAAAATACACTATCACATTATTGATTCCTCCAAAAACTTTTTCACTAATTTTCTGAAATATTTCAGGAGCACAGCTCAAACCTTGAGGTAATCTTAAATATCGATAACAGCCAAATGGTGAACTAAATGTGCATAACTTACTTGAGCTCTCGGAGAGTTTTAACTGAAAAAATCCATCTTTTAAATCCATTACCGTATAATACTTCATGCCTGTTAACTTAGGTGAAATTTCTTCTATTGTTGGGATCTGCACATAACTTCTTTCAATGACTTTATTGAGATCTTGAGGATCAATACATATACGGAGTGATGAATCAGGTTTTTCAACTACTACCATGTTGCTAACCCAGCCTGATGGCTCATTTTCTTCTATTATTATATTATTTTGTACCATTGATGTTAATTGCTGTTTTACTTTATCATTTATGGCTAAGGGAATTCTTCTAGGAGGTCTGGCAACTGGGGTTGAATCTGGCTTTATATTTATGTTGATTTCTGGTTCATAACAACCAAGGCCTGAAAAAACTTCACTGTATTTATTCAGTATTAAACTTTTAGTTATACTATTACATCTTCTAATAAGTTTGAGTTCCTCGCATGCTTCTTTTCCCAGAATGGGTATAGTATCCATATCAACAACAACAAATGATAACTCTTTACAAATATTATTTACTTGGCATATTAAATTTACTTGTCCCAAGGGCTTGTATTTAGTTCCTCCATAGGCTTCTAACACAATAAAGGTATTCTTGAGTTTACTCTTGTTTTCTAATGTTTCCCATATTTTATTCGGAATTATATTGACATCAGAGCCAGTATCTAACTTCATAACTATATTATTTGAGTTATTAATCAAAATACTCTGTGTCCAATCCGAAGAAGTCGAACTATTTACTGTAAGAACAGCTATTTCACTGACTTTTTTAAACCTACATCCGATACTGAAGTGGTTTGGCTTTTTACAATTATGACAGATTTGATTGAAAGCAGGGCATTTTCTGGCAGCATGTTTTAGTCCACATTTTTTACAATCATATTGAAATTCTGATTTATTACTAGTTGAAGTTTGTTGCCGATAATTATTATAAGTTTTTGTTTCAAAATCATTTTGTTTTTTAAGTTCACTTTTAGAGTTATTATTGTTAGATGTAATCTGCAGAACATTTTCAAAGTTTTCTTCATTAATATTTAGGGTCTTTAGATGTTGTTGACTAAGCTCATATGATTTACATATCTTTATAGTTTTGTCTAAGTTTAAATCCTCTGTTTGTAATAACTTTTCTTGGAGTTTTTTTATATTAATGCCTTGCACAATACGATCTCTTATCATTTCATCGACGTTTTCATATTCACATGTCTTTACTAAATGTGTAATTTTAGTAAGATATTGGTCAAACGTTTCTTCGGTTTGTCGATTACGCGAGTTGAAAACATATCTTTCAACAACAACGTTCCGTTTTGGTTCAAAATAGTTCTTGAAGGCTTGAACCAAATCTTCTAATGAGCATTTATCCGGCAATTTAAAGGTTTCAGCAAGCTCAATGGCGTCTTCACCGGCTATATTTAGAAACAGGGCCTTCTTAGTGTCATCTGACTTTTTTGAATATCCAGATGCGACAATATAAATTTGGAATTCCCGATAGAATTTTTTCCAATTATTCGCTAGCGCGGTATAGTCTATTCTAAGCCTATCAGGAATTCTCACACCCAATTCAGAGTCAGCCATTTTGCAATAGAAAACGCGTGCACTTATTGTTCAACTTGCAACGCCGCAATTGTTTTATAGCTGCGCCATGTTGTGTTCCTTGTTTCAATAAAACTATTATGTTTTGTTCCACGGTTAATTTATTTTATTTTATTCACTTAGTTTTATAATTAAATACAAGTTTATTTTTTACTATTAATGATATTAGCTATTACCGAACAGAGACAAGTCACATATCGGATACACAGAATCCTACCACAGATTAGCTAATCAAAGACAAAGACTTAAATTACTTGTAGCATAGACATACTACACTCACTTTATGCGAAACAATAAAAAACCTTAGTAGATAGTGTTTATTACAGAAAATTAAAAGTGAAAATTGATATTGGAGACATTAGTCCAATTATGGAAAGATAACGTTATATTTAATAGCTTCTGGAGTCAAAATACTTTCATCACTCGACATTTTTGAAATATTTTTGAAATATTTATAGAATCTTCTAAAGGTACTACTAGCTACGGCTATAGCAACTTCTTTCAGCTGGCGTGGCCTACTCGATTTGACAAACAAACGAAGTTCGTCTCAGTGCGAATCTAGTCGGCCACGGCTTCGGTTTTCTAAAATCGAGTTGGCCGCGCCCGCTGAGAACACATTCTGTTTAGCGAAATTAGACTTTATGCACATAGCAATAAGAATTATGAAAGTGAAAATCACATTATTAACCAGCGGGTTATAATGAAATTCAATAGAACATTATAACCCGGCTAAAGCCAAGAGATATAATGTCTTGCTTTCGGTAAGGTTTACATGACATATAATTCGGCATTGTCGAGCATGTGGTGTGAAAAATACATTACATACCTATACCTAGTACCTACTTGTTCACTCTACTACAGTATCAATCAAATCAATTAAATATTCATATATTCAATTTAGGTACACATATTGACGTCAATTACTTACTTATAAAACAGGATGGTGATAATTAGTTACGGTATCTTGAAACTAAGGCTACGAGGGTTCCAAACACAACGAGATATCTCGCGACGAGAGAGAGAGAGATGTTGTCGTCGCCGGCTAATTTTTCGTTTACCCTAACATGCACAAAATCCGGTATAATGAAAATACTACAGAAGAAATATTACTTTTGACTTATTTCTACTTTTGACCATGTTAGCTTCGGTAGACAAATAGAGATAACGGGTAGACATAATTTTACTCGTTGTGCGCATGCTACCTACTGGTCTGAGAAGAGCCCACAAAAACCTGAGTCGGGTTTTTTTTTCATTATCACCATCTCACAAATCATCTTAACTAAGGAACTATCCTACGCTACCGTGTACTGTGGCTATGCCGTCACGTCAGAGACGTATCGACTGACTATGGCTATAACTCCGCCGAACGCCAAACTAAACGCGAATTATATAAATAGTGGAACTACTGTGCGTCATGCCGACAGGCGACAACAATACACACTCACACATAGGTCATAGGAGGAGAAGTCATGCATGTGCTGGCTTCGCAGTATAAACTTTAAAAAATATTTTTATTAGGAACAACTTCTAGGAGTCGGGTTGACATTAATACTATTGCACGTGTCCAGCCTTTGTCATAGATTCACTGTGGTCATTTACATGGAGTTTGCTGATTTATGACTAGTGTAGGTTATAATTTCTATTACCACAGAATAGGTAGGTAATATTGGTACTACCTGGTTTAAATTTACTTTTGATCACCAACTCATCATTTAAAACTGTATCACAATGTCTGGATATAAAAAATAAAACTACCCACATTATGCATTAATATTAGTTTTGTTTAAAACTCTCAGAACGCATTATGTAGATAGGCAAATACTTACCTTTCAGGGTCCTTAGGAAGTGCAAAGAGCGATAAGTTTGGTCTTAATAATTAGAGTTTAAATTACCAAATGCGATACGATTTCGTTTACTGATCTCTCTATGTTTATCCGTAACGAGAACTTGGGTAAAAGTCAAACGTTTAACCACAGAATAGGCAATAGTATAACCAGTATAACTACGGTTCGCGCGCAACACTCGACTGATACGAGTGCCGCGCGCCGTCCATGCAGTAGTTAAATATCTCAGGTCACGTGGCAAGTGAGCCAGGCCTGAACCACAGTAAACCGCGGAGTACCTACACAGGTTCAAACGTAAGGACAACCCAAGCTGCGTCTGTGATGACAGTGCATCAGAGTCGATCCTTCATCTTCTGATGGACTGTCCACAGCACACGAAAGCTCGCGAAGACCTGCAGCAAGAATTACAAATGAACCTGTGTAGAGACTCCGTGCCAGCCATGCTGGGCGAGGTGTCTGGCCGCGAAGCCTTATTTAAATACGCCTGCAAAATAGCGAAGTTCGCTATCGCTAGGAACAGAGCGGTCGATAGAGATGCATAGTTCATCCAATATGATAAGCATATATGGACGAAACTTGCATAAAAATCGTACTGCTCTGTTCCTCGCAAAAGCGAAAGTTACAAAATTGAAGAATTCCAAATTAGTTAAAATAAAGAAAAATAAAAACAGTACAAAAATTATAAAAAGGCACGCAATTAACGGCTAAAAAGGACCCTTTTTATGAAAGGGGACCCCTGATTAAACTATTAAAAAAAAAAAAAAAAAAAGAACCACAGTAAACAGTGCTGAAACTACCTAGAAACGTTCGAAACAGCTCACTCACACAAAAAGGCGCATCGAACATGCACATGACGCGGCCCTCACAACTGACGGCACTGCGACCAGCGCTGTCGATGCGCATGTTTGTGTGAGTGAGCTGTTTCGAACCTTTCTAGATAGTTTCAGTACTGTTTGTAATCTGTTTACTGTGCCTGGACGCAGTGAATCAGCGTTTTAACCAGTAAAATAGCCATTGTTAGGCAGATTTTCTACAGCGAATCTCCTTGTCATGACTCTGTACTCTTTATTTTTAGAGCTTTTAAAAAATGTAGAGTCCCAAAGGCCCTTTATCTACTCCTACGCTAAGGGTCGAAGCATTGTAAGAGGTTTTGTGATTATGAATAAAGATATTTTGTTTTACATACCTATTTGACTGGGATGATAAGAAAAGACTAGAAACTATGTTTCTGCAGATAAGTTCTGTAATCAGTAGATTTAGCATTAAAATCAGAGACCACTGCTTTTGGTCAGTATTTACTTATGGCACCCTACTGAATTCAAGTCCATATTATTTTTGGATTGACTCTCACTTATAACATTATGGATTATATAAATTACTATTCATCAAGTATTTAATAAATTTATATACATACATACATACATATACCTGCTGAGGATAATAATTCAAAAGAATATAAGTAATATTATGTGAGTAAATATATAATTGGTAAGCATCGGAAATTTCGCTTCAGAGGATTTCATCTTCATTTTACTTCCGTCTTTTTTGTCTAGTAAACATGTTCAAAAAGCCAGTTGTATGAGATAGTAAAGCATTGTAGGGCACAGAGCGCAAAAGCGAGTTTAGATGTTTAATATTTTACCCGTCATAAAGTCTTAGAATTAAAATTCGTTCCCTAGAAGAGAATGAAAGTCAAACAAAGTAACTACGTAAGTGAAACAAAAGTTGCAAAAGCGCCCAGATGGCAAGTTTGGATGGAAGGATGGAAGGGGAACTGAAGTTGTGGGTTTTACTACCTTGAGAATCCTCGTAACCCGCATATTTATTTATCCAGACAACTGGCAAACTGCACCGCCTTGTTTTTTGTAAACTGTTTAAACGTGTCTAACGAAGCTTCATAAGCAAGGCATTGTATGAAGTCGTGTAATGTTTGGGTGGTCAGAAGGGGTCTTGAAATTACAACAGCAGCAGCGACGATTACTTGATATTTATTTCACACGAAGTTTACAAGGTTTAGAAGTACTGACTCGAACAATGACTGTGACTTGAGGGCTCTTGGCAAGGACTGTTTGACAATAACTCGTTGACACTATGGTTTACTGTTTTGCAAAACGGGGTGGAGGACGTTATTCATCTATATCTATAATCTATAATAATATATATAAAATTCAAAGTCCTGACTGACTGACTTATATATCAACGCACAGCCTAAACCACTGGGCCTAAAAACTTGAAATTTTGATAGTAGGTTACTTTTATGACGTACGCGCACACTAAGAAAGGATTTTTCAAAATTCCACCCCTAAGGGGGTGAAATAGGGGGTGAAAGTTTGTATGAAACTCCGTCATTTCTCAAGTTATATCCATGAAACTTGGTATTTTGGCTTAAGGTAATAAATAATGAAGTACGTGTGTCACAGTTTTTCAAAATTTCACCCCCAAAGGGGTAAAATAGGGGTTGAAAGTTTGTGTGAAAGTCCTTCATTTCTCAAGTTATAGCCATGAAACTTATCATTTGGGCTTTCAGTTATATATGCAGAAATAAATGATTTACAATTTTTCAATATTGCACCCCTAAGGGGGTGAAATAGGGGGTGAAAGTTTGTATGAAAGTCCGTCATCTTTCAAGTTATATCCATGAAACTTGGTATTTAAGCTAACGGTTTAAAATAAAGAAATACGTGTTTCACAGTTTTTAAAAATTCCACCCCTAAAGGGGTGAAACAGGGGGTGAAAGTTTGTATGAAAGTCCTTCATTTCTTAAGATATTTTTCAAGTCATATTAACGAAGAAAAAGAAGTATCTGTGTCACAGCTTTTAAAATTCCACCCCCGAAGGGGTGTAATAGGGGTTGAAAGTTAGTATGAAAGACCTTCATTTTTCAAGTTATAGTCATTAAACTTAGCATTTGGGCTTTCAGTTAGATATGAAGAGGTACGTGTTTCACCATTTTTGAAAATTCGACCCCCAAAGGGGTGAACTGGGGGATGAAAGTTTGTGTAAAAGCCCATAATTTATCAAGATATTTCTCAAGTAATATCAACAAAACTGAGTATTTTAGCTTTCGTTAAAAAATAGAGAAGTACGTATGTGACCAACAGACCAACAGTTTTTCAAAATTCCACCCCCAAAGGGGTAAAATAAGCGTTGAAAGTTAATATGAGAGTCCTACATTTCTCAAGTTATAGCCATGAAACTTGGTATTTAAGCTAACGGTTTAAAATAAAGAAATATGTGTTTCACAGTTTTTCAAAATTCCACCCCTAAAGGGGTGAAACAGGGGGTGAAATTTTGTATGAAAGTCCTTCATTTCTCAAGATATTTTTCAAGTCATATTAACGAAGAAAAAGAAGTATCTGTGTCACAGCTTTCAAAATTCCACCCCCGAAGGGGTGTAATAGGGGTTGAAAGTTTGTATGAAAGACCTTCATTTTTCAAGTTATAGTCATTAAACTTAGCATTTGGGCTTTCAGTTAGATATGAAGAGGTACGTGTTTCACCATTTTTGAAAATTCGACCCCCAAAGGGGTGAACTGGGGGATGAAAGTTTGTGTAAAAGCCCATCATTTCTCAAGATATTTCTCAAGTAATATCAACAAAACTGAGTATTTTAGCTTTCGTTAAAAAATAAAGAAGTACGTATGTGACCAACAGACCAACAGTTTTTCAAAATTCCACCCCCAAAGGGTCCTTCATTTCTCAAGTTATAGCCATGAAACTTAGCATTTGGGCTTTTGGTTAAATATGAAGAAGTACGTGTTCCACCAATTTGAAAATTCGACCCCCAAAGGCGTGAAATAGGGGATGAAAAATTGCATGAAAGTCCTCCATTTCTCAAGATTTTTTCAATTTATATCAACGAAACTTGGAATTTCGGCTATCGGTAAAAAAAATAAGTACGTGTGTCACACCTTTTAAAATTCCACCCCCAAAGAGGTAAAATAGGGGTTGAAAGTTGGTATGAAAGTCATTCATTTTTCAAGTCAAAGCCATGGAAGTTGGTATTTGAGCATTCGGTTAAATATGAAGAAGTATATTTTTCACCATTTTTGAAAATTTGATCCCCAAGGACGTTAAATAGAGAGTTTGTCCTTCAATCACGCAGCAACGGATCAACGAGATTTTTTGCATGGGTATAGTTAAGGACCTGAAGAGTGATAAAGGCTACTTTTTATACCGGAAAATCAAGGAGTGCCTGTGGGGAAAAAAGCTTAAACCACGCGGATGAAGTCCTGACTTATATATCAACGCACAGCCTAAACCGCTGGTCTTATAGACATGAAATTTGGAGGGTGTGTTTTTTGTGAAGAGTAGGTTTGCACTAAGAAAGGGTTTCTCGAAATTTCACCTCCCAAAGGGTAAAATAGGGGTTGAAAGTTTGTATTATGACATTTTTGCTGGTAAAAGCTGGAATGTCGATTAGCTTTTCTTCTGATGGTAAAGATGTCAAGTACGCATCTCAGTACTCGCTCCTCTACAAAGCTTTGGTGAATTAAAAATAAAAATTCTTTCCAAAAAACCGACTTCCATAGCCACTGTTAAGTAAAAAATAATTTTGATTTCTCCACACCATGTTGAAGTCAGGCGAGCCTCACGCGTCAACTTTGCCTATCTTGGTAATACCCGATATGAAAAAAATATTCAAATCGGTTTAAAAAGCACGGAGATATGCACCGACAATCGACATGAACACATTTAAAAAAATCTTTTTTTTTATGTGTTCTCAATTCAGCGCGTATCTACGCGCCGAATTGAGAACCTCCTCCTTTTTTGGAAGACGGTTAAAAAAGACATAGCAATTAATTTAAGAGTACTTGTACCAGATTTCGAGTCAACCGACCTACAGATTAAAAAGTTTCACAGGAAATTCAACCCCCATTGACTGGAATTTCGAAAAACCCTTTCTTAGTGAATACCTACTCTTCACAAATAACACACCTTTTCTAGGACCACCGATTTAGGCTGTGCGTTGTCAGTCAGTCAGTCAGTGAATCAGTCGCAGGCACCAACCGCGAGCTGCGAGGGTATATAAGAGGAGCGGCGAAGCGCGCACGCGCTCATTGATTTAAGCACGGTTGTCTTGATAACACGTTAGCTCAGTCAATACTTTCTTCAAATATTTTTGCACTTTTTATCTTTCTCATAAATTTATTAATATTTTAATTTAGGTACTTACATTTGTTATTTTTGTTATTATATCAGCATTGATAGGTAATTGTATTTATTTGTAGGTAAACAGTCATTATTATTAGTTAGGTATAGTAATTAGGTAGTAACACAACATTTTAATATTATTTATTTATTATTAATTTATTTTATTAAATATTATTTATTTATTATTTGAATTAAGGTACTTACATTAGTTTTTTTGTGTGTAGGTAAACAGTCATTATTATTAGTTAGGCATAGTAATTAGGTAGATATTATTAGATACATAGTTACCTTAGTATTAGTACTATTTTTGTAACGCTTTAGATATTTTGTCAAATTTACAAATATGACAAAAGAGCTACTTAAGATTAATGGAACTTTGATTAGTCATACTATCATTCCAATCGTAGGCGATGGGGCGTGTCTGTTCCGATCGTTTTCTTATTTGATGTACGGCACACAAGAAAGAGCAATGGAAGTACGTAAACAAATTGTTGATTATGTGGTAAATAATTGGCAAGACTTTGCTATTATGTCCCATGACATAAACGGGGACAATTATTCGTCAGAGGCGGAGTATTATGCAGATATGTTGAAACATTCGACTTATGGTAGTTTGTGCGAAATAGCGGCGGCAGCGCAGTTATATAGTTTTGTGTTTGAAGTCTATCGTAACGGAGATCTATATGTCAAGTTTGGTTCTGAAGGTCAACCAATCAAACGATTACGTTTCTCACAAGATTTGTCTAGCGGCCATTTCGACGCGTATCTGCTAGATAATAATCAGTCTGTATCTGATTTCGATACAGGAGTTAGCCGTGCACCCGTTGCAAAAAAAATTACCAAGCGACGTTCCCACGTGGTACCTACAATATCGCATCGGTGTTTTCAATCAGCTAGAACTAATTCTAGCTTACTAAAGCTTCATATATAATAAATACTTACTCTAGCTTAATAGTTAATTAGGTATTATTAAATTAATTAAGATTATATATATATATATATATAAAATTAAACATCTATATAGAATAATATAACTTTGAATTTATATTATTATATGTTAAAACCGTACTACTCTCATTCCAGAGATTAGTTTAGTTATAGAACTTAGAACTTCGTGCTTATTGCTTTGTTTGAGATATTGCCAGTTTGTATATTACATACAATAATTGAGAGGGAGTGAGAACGCTTATGATGTTTGTTTCTGAAAAAAATGACATTTGGTTCTTGTAGGCCACGCGGGCGAAGCCGCGGGCAGAAGCTAGTAATATATACTACAATAACACAAATAACATTTGGGAAAGGTAGACAGTTTCGTGGACTCTACACTCGTTAGTAATTAATGGTAATTTCCAAATGTGCTTATCTACTAATTGAGGTACACTCGTTAACAATAATATTATGTATCTAAAAATGTGCATTTAGCTACAAATTATTATATAAAAATATGCAAATATTACAGTCATACCTACTGCAGCCAACGACCTCAATTTACATAGACGGGCTCTGTCAAACAAAGAATGTAGACCTATTTTACTAACGCCATCTAGTCTGAAAAGCGGGACAGCGCTATGGCGGGGACAAGGACAGGGCTATACAGGTAAGGAGCGTACTCTAAAGGTTGGACGTTCAATTTTTTCTATGAAAGGGCCCATCTATTACCTACATATATGTCGATAATTGCAGCCGCGCGCCGTCAGCTTCACGTGCTGCAGTGCACAAACATCACAAAACCGCATACGTGACATACGCGATTCAGTATCTCGTCCTGCCTCGCAGTGTCCATAGCACCACACTGTCTTCTCTAGAACGCCAAAACCTCTTTACAGACAGATTAGATGGCTTTCGGATACAGACGTCCTAACACAATCAGTGCGACGGAGCTTAAAACCTCGTATTCAATTCAATCTACACTAGAAATGTCAAGCGACGTTGGCACGTCGCCCAACGTCAACATCGACATCTTCTGTAGCGACTTTTTAGATTCAGATTCAGATTTATTTCTATTCAGATTGTGGGTTTTGTGGGTGTGGTTTACATAACATTTGTCTGTTAGAACCACACTTGTCGGGCGACGTAGCTTGATTTCATGAAGCGGGATTTTTGTCCCCTAATGAATACAAGGCTTAGGTTTTTGTGGCTTTTTCCTGGATGAAATGTTGCAAAAGCTGCCAGGGAGACATTTATCATCATCATCATTTTCAACATCATCGTGTGCCTTCTGCAAATTGAAGTTTGGCGTTCATTATATTATAATACGAAACACTTCTCTCTCTAAGACCGGATCTTTTAATTATGGGTAACTAGTCCTATAATATTGTAAGCATAATTCCAGAAGTGGGTGAATAATTAAAATTACTTTTAAAATATGTTTGTACTCTCTTCAAAACTCACTTGCAGCGGTTTCACGAGATATTCAATGCAAACAGATAATTATAAAAACTTGGTAAAATAAAGAAAACACTCACCCGATCCCGGCCACGACTGCCGTTCAATCGTCAAAATATTCGTATTTATGCGAATTATACCAATATGGCGTATCCCCGCCAACAAACTGACCGAGTGAATTACATCGAATTAGTCAAATATCAACTTAATTAAACCGTAGTCAATAAACAAATACACAATCTTTTATATTTTCTAAAAATTCAATTCAATTTGAAACACAAAGCTGACGTTCGGCCGTCCTGCAAATAACACGTCCTCGTGTTCGAGTCATATCACGGGCGTTCATGCCCTTAATCAGAAACAGGCGTTCTTGCCTGGGGCGTTCATGCCACAAATTCTAAGCAGGCGTTCATGCCCGAAATCAGAAACAGGCGTTCTTGCCTGGGGCGTTCACGCCCTAACTCATATCGCGAGCGTTCATGCCCCGACTCTCACATTATTGAATTTAAGCGAATGGCGTCTAACATTTAAATTAATACCTAGCCACCGATCACTGAACATGACAAATTAATATAAGTTTCTAATGACGGTACTTTCAAATTTAAATTTCAAATTACTCACGTTTACAAAACTAAACAAAGCAAATGTGCGGATGGCAAAAGCGAATCAAGGCAACGTGAGATACATCCCGCTTCTGAAATTTGTAAGCATAATTCCAGAAGTGGGTGAATAATTAAAATTACTTTTAAAATATGTTTGTACTCTCTTCAAAACTCACTTGCAGCGGTTTCACGAGATATTCAATGTAAACAGATAATTATAAAAACTTGGTAAAATAAAGAAAACACTCACCCGATCCCGGCCACGACTGCCGTTCAACCGTCAAAATATTCGTATTTATGCGAATTATACCAATATGGTGTATCCCCGCCAGCAAACTGACCGAGTGAATTACATTGAATGAGTCAAATATCAACTTAATTAAACCTTAGTCAATAAACAAATACACAATCTTTTATATTTTCTAAAAATTCAATTCAATTTGAAACACAAAGCTGACAGTATTAATAATTATATAGCTCACTTATATTTCTCACACTGTACTAAACAACTTTGCATTATGTGTCTTTGTATATTATAAATCCCAGGGTATCTAACGATACAAAGTTGGAAAGGTTTCTGTATTGAATGTAAGTGACAAGTTTCATATTTACAGTCAAATTTTAACATCAAATTAATATACTTACTAAAGCTTAAAATGTTCAGGGATAGGTCATAATTATGTTATGAAAATCTACCCCAAAAGAGGTGAAATGGGGGTAAGAAGGTTATATACAATTTTTTGAAGTATAGAAATGAAAATCAGCATACGCTATATAAAGCCTCTATAAAATCAGGTATTGTACGCGAACGAAGTCGCGGGTGACCTCTATAATATACAATACAACATCGCAAAAGCTTAACTGGAAAGGCAAAACATCATTTCAGCAATTTAAATGACTTATTTTGTGGAAAGAAGCAGGCTTGTTTTTCGTTAGTCTATGGCACACAAGAAATGACAAGAATATTTTTTTAAATCCAGATAAATCCAGTTTTAAATCGGCACGAATATCTTGACTAGGTATAAATAAAATAAAATTATAATATTTACAAAATATATAATTGTGGACAATTATGTATATAAATGTGGAAAATTAAGTATATATTTACAAAATATATAAATGGTTCATTACTAGAAGTTCATATATTTTTATTCAAGGAAATTATGTTTGGGTTTAACATTATAATTTTTGACGATAATTGTTATAAATCGTCATAAAAACATTATAAAATATATTATTCAATACTTGCAATACATCGTTCTATTCAATTCTTGTGCTACATGAAAGCCTAAATCTTTATGAATCGTTGTAAAGATTTTAATCGCTCTGTTTTGAACACATTTTGTCGCGAATCCCAACGAAGAGATTATGTTTGCGATTAATTCAGTTCGTTCATCAGGTGTCAGTTCGTTTTCGTACATCTCTGCAGCTTGGTCAAAGTTATATGCTCTTTTTTCTTTAATTTTGACTAAACGTGAACTTGACTGCGCCAAGGGTACAGGACCGTGAAATGAATTAGGATAGTAATTTGGAGCGTCTTCCTCATTATCTCCTACTGGTGGTACGCCGTCTCTACTATAAGTATAAACTTTGGTTCGGTATGGACAATTCACTGGTATTTTCTTAAAATTTCCCCCTAAGCGGTATAACTGAGTCTCCCTATAAGCCAGTCGACGTGATTGAAATAATTTATCTGGTGCTCCAGGTATACCAGGTACTAGATTACCCGGACAAAACGCCAATTGTTCTATTTCCGCAAAGAAGTTTTTGGCATTTCTATTTAGAACTAGTGTTCCAACTTTGTGTAAAGGATACTCTTTTAAGGGAAGAACTCTTGTTACATCAAAAGCTTTAGATCCAATTGCTTCTATATCATCTTTGGTTAAAATCTGTACACTAACTGTCCAAGAAGGAAAATTACCTTTCGCGATTGCTTCATATAAATCTTTCGTTAATCTATTGGAATCGAAAGCAGTAAGATTTCTTCCTTCTTCCGCCTTTAAGTTCTTTATCCCAGCATCTGGCATGAGATGAAATCTGCAAAAATGGCACTCGCCATGTTTATTCACAAACTGGTACGTATGAATCGGAAAGCCTGGCATATTTCGATAACTAGCTGGAATACCACGACCTGCCAGGGATAATATATTAATGTGCATTGACTCAGGATTTAAAGTAAAAAAGTCCCATACCATATTAGGATCTATAATATTTGTCGCTGGGTTTCTTCTTGATATGTGAGCGAGAGAATTAATGACAAGTGGTTCATTATAGAAGTACATTGGAGTGTTAAAACAAATCAAATCCAAATTTCCTTCGCGAGTATAAAACTTCACTGCCAATCCACGAGTATCCGATTCGAACTCTGTACTCCCTCGTAGTCCTGAAGATGTTGAAAATCTCACTGCAACTGGAGTCTTCATTCCGACTTTCTTTAGAAAATCAGCTTTACAAATATTTGAAATATCATGTTTTACTTCAAAGTAACCGAATGCTCCAGTGCCTTGGGCATGAACAACGCGTTCCGGAATTCTTTCTCGCGTTACTGCATCAATAATGTCCATAAAATGTTCATTGTTCAATAATGGTGTATTCAACGTGTTTGTAGCTTCATCATATGGAACTGGTGCGCCAGCCTTTGTAGTTAACACACCTATAGGGCCCTGAAAAGTTAATGAGAAATAAATTTTAGTAAGTACTGTTTAGATTAAATGACCGGTCCGAGTGAGGTGAGTCCAAGTCTATTTAGGTTTTACGCTGTCTGTCCGCATTAAAAAATAGTTGGCATCACTGTCCGTAGGCTAAGCCACACCCCAATCAAGCTTTCTGATTTCTTAAGGACGCATTTGCAAATCCCTTAAAATATTGGAGTTTTCAGTACATTTTTACCCACCAGACAAAAGACGTCCCAAACACGTCCTTAACGACCCCGATGACCAAATCACCATCGACAATGCTCCCTATATGGCCACACACAAACACCAGCCAAACACAGCGTCTTCGCCGGCGGAGACGAGGACCCCGATATCTTACGTCACCCGGACGTGGTATTAACCCACGGCCTCGGACTAATCTAGTTCAACCGACCTCTCATTCGTCCCAACGTCATCCTAAGCCGAGATCCGAGCCTCACAGGAGGCGCCCTTAGGAAGGCGTTGCCCCCCCGATGTCATCGAGCCCTAGGGCTCTTTTCTTCTCGGCGACGCCTAGCGCTCGCCCAACCCCCCGGTGACGCTGTAGGGAATATGAAGCATACTCCATCCGAAAAAAAAAGATTCCGTCGCCGTCGCCCCGCTACCGCCGTCGCCCCGCCGTCGCTAGTTTCGTGTTTGCACCCTAATAGGTCTTTACCAACGACCTCAAATTGAAATACATAGACGGACCCTGTGAAACAAAGAATGTGGACTTATACTTTTACTAACGCCATCAAGTCTAAAAAGCGGGACAGCGCTGTGGCGGGTATAAGGACAGGCTTATACAGGTGAGGGACATGCCCTACAAGTCGGACGGCCAACTTTTTTCTATGAAAGGACCCATGTAATACCTACACATCTTAATCTTAATTCTTAATCTTATTCTTAATCTTACTTCTTACTTCTTACTTTATAATATTATAAATGCGAAAGTTTGGATGTATGGATGTCTGGATGTATGGATGGATGTTTGTTACTCAATCACGCCCCAACAGCTGAATGGATCTGGATGAAATTTGGCACAGAGATAGATTATAGTCTGGAATAGCACATAGGCTACTTTTTATCCCGGAAAATTAAAGAGTTCCCGCGGGAACCACAAAACCTCGATCCACGCGTACGAAGTCGCGGGCATTCGCTAGTAATTATATAGATGGTCTTTACTAGTCAGTCTCTTACCTCAGTCCTGTCCTTGAAAATTACAATTTGATCCGTGACTGGATCCCTTTGATCATATTCTATCCCCATTACTAACGCTACCATGAATAAAACAAGAACAACCATTTTGAAAACAAAAATAATAATTATTTTAAAATAAAATACTTTTAATGCAACATATTATGCCTTAAAGTGTCTTAAAACGATTTGGAAAATTAATAAAGTATCAAAAATAAATGTAATCGTTTATATATTATGGCTATATATGGCTGCGAAACAAAATAATTAAACTATTTACCATAAATATCAATAATTTATTCCAATTAATTAATGTAATTTATGGTGTATGAAATGATAATAATTCAATTTCAGATCAACTAGCTGATGCCCGCGACTTCGTCCGCGTGGATTATGTTTTTTAAATTCCCACAGGAACTCCTTAATTATCCGGCATAAAAAGTAGCCTATGTCACTCTCCAAGTTTTCAACTATATCCGTCCAAAAAATCACGTGGCTCCGTTGCTCCGTTGCGGCGTGATTAAAGGACAAACCAGCCAACCAACAAACAAACAAACACTTTCGCATTTCTATCAATAATCAAAAATATAGCAAACTGCAGTACCCCACATTACTAAAGTGAATCAAATCCATGCTTTTTTATCTAAATTATAATAATATTATAAATTATAAATGCGAAAGTTTGGATGGATGGATGTATGGAATATGGATGGATGGATAGATGTTTGGTATTCAATCTCGCCAGAACGCCTGAACGGATCTGGATGAAATCAGGCACAGAGATAGATAATCTAGAATATCACATAGGCTACTTTTTATCATCCTCGATTGTTTAATATAATTATTAGAGTATGTTTTTTCAAGTTTATATATTTACCTACTTACTGGCTATAAAAATATAAAAAAATGCCGTTACAGGCAGAGACACAGAAAGACACAGTTTTTTCTTTTAACAATTTTTAGCGAAAGTATTCTTTTTAATTAGGGACTTTTCAGTCTTCAGTTAGTAATAAGTATTGTGACAAAATATGATAAATTATTTATTTCAGGTAATAGGTACATGTACAGTCCGCGCGCGAGGTCCGAGGAATCTGCTTTTATGAGATAGAGTTGTGATTTAGTCTATATTACGTCATCGATACTGACACAAATTTTATAACTGTTCGCGTGCATTGAATTCATTAATAAATAATAATTCTATGAGGAAAGTATGTGCAATAAGGAAGAAAAAACAAATTGTATCATAAAAGTTAATTATAATGAACGGTACAAAATGTACGTGTACGGGAGCAGGTGATATGGCTCGACCGTAACAAAGGATGATATCATCCACCGAGCGGGTGTTGTGCTCGGGGACCACTGGTCCGACCGTTCACCGTTGGAGGTCGTATATAGGCGTAATTCAGAGAACGCTTCGTTAGCGTGAGTTAGGCTCTTCGTGTTCATCGTGCGCTACTAGTAATGCCATCTATTGGATTATGTGCGGACTGCGAAGACCGCTACAGTACGTATGATCTAATTAATCACTGTCGCAATCAGAATAATCAGTACTTTAAGGAATTTAAAACGGTGCGCACGCGCCTGCTAGCTAAGTCCCCGATTCCTCAGAGCTCGCGTGCGGACTATAATATATATGTGACAACTGACACTGACAACTGTCACAATTCCACCGAATTAAAAATCAGACTTTTTTTATTCGGTGGAAAATGGTAAACCGGTGGTTGACGTAAGCGCTCAGCGGTCACGGGGTATTCAACACTTAGCTCTTTGCCATGGGGAAAGCACCGAGTGAGAGTAGGTACTTCTGCGGCGAGGAGGACACCCCGAGACAAGCCTTTCTCGAGAGAGAGAGACGGTCCAGGGAACGAGCGAGAGTAGAGTAGATGCCCGAAATCTAGTCTCACGCATGTTGGCTGGTGCAGATGCGTGGCAAAGATATGCCCATATGTAAGGGGCATAATGTGGAGGAGGAAGGAAAGAGGTGGTAGATTGTTACGACTTATCATAAGAGTGCCACTTACGCACGAAGCACGAAGTAATGCAGTTGCAGTTCCGTGCTGACCTCGAAGATAAGTGGCGTGGTGGTGGTTTTTAGTCCGAGTCGGACACGCCCTACCAGCAGGCAGAAGTCCATAAGGGATTTTTTCCTCTTCTATCATATTCATCTATTCTTGTGATGACGAAGTCGCGGGCATCAGCTAGTTACTAATAATTCTATGCACTTTCTTTCGAATTGCACGGGAAGCAAAACTTAACGTACCTATTCTGTGGCAAAAGGTTGACGCCACGCGCCGTCGGGCTTTTTTTGTCCTGAAAACTTAATATTTATAAAATAGAGATTCATTCCAAATTTGTCCTTTAAAATTTTTTACACCGGGTCCACAGGTTTTTATTACCTCTAGAGTCTAGATGTTCCAGTTTCACGTCGTTAACGGAAGTTGTAAATATCTCGCGCGACCTACATAGCCTCGAACTTTCCTCACTATCATATTCTACTTCAATTTACGCTGTTCGCAGTTTCATCTAAGCTAGCAAAGGATTAAGCATTATCAACGAAAAAATAGGCTAAGTACTTTCTGAACAATGAAAATAGGTAGTAGGTACTACATGAGAAATGCTCGACCAAATCAGTGTTAAGTAGCACAATTTTTAGAATTATTGACTTTGTAGTTTGAGTGAAACATTTTTATATATTTATAGACCTGTTGTAGAGTCCACGGAATTACGAATCTGTATGGTAGGTACAGCCTACTATTACGTATTCTATGGTACAGCTAGTAATTTTACACCTAACATCAGCGTATCTGTATAGTATATAAAAGATAATAAGCTTCAGTGGGGCGCTCATATAGAGACACTAGCAGGGAAACTCAGCTCAGCGGCTTTTGCTATCAGGAAAATTAGACAGCTTACCGATATTGAGACGGCTAGGCTTGTCTATTTTGCCTATTTTCATAGTGTTATGTCGTATGGCATCTTATTGTGGGGCAGAGCTGCTGATATACAATCAATTTTTGTTTTGCAAAAGAGGGCGATTCGATCAATATATAAACTCAGATCACGCGAGTCCCTTCGTGAAAAATTTAAAGAAATTGGCATCCTTACGGTTGCATCGCAGTACATATACGATAATATAATGTTTGTGAAACAAAATATTCATCTCTATAGACAAAGAGGGGATACACAAAATCGACTTACTAGAAACCGGCATAAACTAGTAATGCCGCGATGTCGTCTACGCAAGGTGCAGAAATCCTTTGTGGGTCGAGTATTACCTTTTATTATATGGTTCCAAAAGAACTGTTGGATTTGCCATTGCAAAAATTCAAAAAAACCGTAAAAGAACACTTGTTGAGTCGGGGCTATTATACAATTGACGAATTTCTTAATGACAAAGTTGTATGGAAGCAACCGACTTTGGGTCCTGCTCCCCACAGGATAGTATAATAACTTACACTATTGTATTTTATTTAACTTACATACTTATTTATGTATTGTAATAGATTGTTTAAAAAAAAAGGAAAAAAAAAAGAGCAACTGCTGAGTTTCTTGCCGGCTCTTCTTGGCAGAATCTGCTTTCCGAACCGGTGGTAGAGTCAAAACATGACGTAGCATAAGAGACACCTGTATGTCCTACATGTTTGAAATAAATTGAATTGAATTGAATTGAATTGAATAAGAACTATACACTGTTTATGTATTTCTCTTCGTTAGTTAACTATATATACCTACCTACCTATGCGTATGCGCCTCATCCTTCCAATAGATTTTAAACTTTATAGTCGATGTACGTTAATATTTCTGACGTAGTCCCATCAACCTACATCAAAGATGGCGCGTTAATCATATAGCAAGGCATGCTGGAACTGCTGATTCCAAACAGCAGGGTCTAGATAATGGAGCTAGCTTGCATCTAAGTTCTGTCTATGCAGATCACTAAGAAATTGTTTTCAGGGATACCACCTAAACTAAACGAAGGCGCGGCGGACCAAACAATGTTCAAAGAGCATTTATTACGGTGAAGAAAAACTATGTGAGGAAACCTGCATATCTGGGAGTTCTCTAAGATGTGTCTTCCCTTCTCATTCTGACTGCACAGGTCTTAGATGAGCGACGAACTTGACGCGACGCAACGCGACGCGATACGACTCCATAGAAAATTACAAACTTATCTACGTGACTACGTAGAACTCGTAAAGGGTCAGCATACTGTTTGATACTGTTGCGTTGCATCGTATCATGTTGGTATCATGTCTCATTGTCGCGTTTGACGCTCACGTGGGACAATGCTTGAGAGAAAACCCATGCGCAGCGGTTGGCTGACGATGGGTTGATAAAATATAATGATACTTATGTTATGTGACATGCTTGTTTAGGAAAGCTAAACTTACAAAATGGCTTAGTACTATTACAATATAAAAATTGGCCATTTTTATTTTATTTTTAATAATTAAAATAAAAACCTTAACACTAAGGCATAAAAGTTGAATTTCGAATGTAGCTTATTTTGTCTTCGTAACAACGCGAGCATGTCGCTGTTCGCGAGCATGTCGGTCACCCGAATCCACAAGTTTACCCCCTAGCAACAGGTGCTCAACGCGGCTAAACAGGTTTTAACTTCAGTAAAATTAAAACTTTAATTATTGCATTTTGAACTTTCAAAGAAAAATAGAATCAGAATAGGTACGTAGAGCAAATTGTGGTGCATTTATGTGTCAATTGGGCGTCCCTTGCGTTTCCGTTCGTTAGCCGTGCGGAAACGTGGCGGAAAATTGTCGCCATTAACCGACCTACGTACGTGCCGCATGCGAGTATTATATTGTTAGTTCCTTGCTGCACCCAATTTTATACTTGCATCACTACCTTATTTACGCGTTAGTAATACTACTACGCTGGGTTATAATACTGTTATGCTGAAAGTTAGAATGCGTTCAGTACATTATTGTATCTGTGGTTGTGGAGCACTCAATCTACTAGGATCTACTTTTTGGGTCCACCAGTGAATCGAATAGCACTCTGGAGTCCACTAGGATCCACCAATGGCCTGGTTGGATCCTTTCGACGACCTCCCTGGCTCCGTGTTGAGCGCTGTGGTCGTAACGTGCGGAGAGGTCCCTGGTTCGATCCCTGGCATTGGCTAATCAATTTGTGAATTTATAATTTCTGAATTTTCCCTGGTCTGGCCTGGTGGGCTTTGGCCGTGGCTAGTTACCACCCTACCGTCAAAGACGTGCCACAAAGCGATTTTGCGTTCCGGTACGATGTCATGTAGAAACCACGGGGTATGGGTTAAATATAACTGACATGCCCCTAACAAGTTAGCCCGCTACCATCTAAGACCGCATAATCACTTACCATCATCAGGTGAGATCGCAGTCAAGGGCTAACTTGTACCTAGTGGATTTAAAAAAATATATGTTTCTAAATAATTGACATCTTTATAGTATTGTTAATAAGAAACACGTTTCAGTTTATTCATGCATCAAGCGTGAAATAAATAGTCTGAACCTTTACCAATGCCTCAATCTAACTTGAAAATTGCAAGTTAATACTCCTATTATGAGCACAATCAAACAAATGGAGGTTTATAAGAAACGGAGAGTCCATGATGTGCAAGAAACATATTGCACTGCAATAATCCGGCGTATAATTCGAAAGTGGACGCGTTCATTTGCGATAATTAGCAACGAATCGCATTATCCGGTAAAATATTCTTAAATGAAAAACGAAATTGGATCCGAGCTTAACAGGCGTTTAATGTGTAAACGTTTTATCGTACGAAAGAAAAGTAGGTACCTACGTTTTATCGTACGTTTTTAAAGAAAAACTATTTATTCGAAAGTTGAAATATCTAAAGCTAAGCGAGTAGGTACCGTTATAGGAATCCTAAACGCGGCAGCTTCTAAACCCGTTAGTAAACTAGCCAGTCCAAGCTTTGGCAAAATGAAATTAGGTACCTATCATTTAAACATTTCGGACTCGCTACGAATGTTTATTCAGGTAAAATATTCATTTTGCACCATTTTCATACGTGATTGCCTCTCGTAGTACGGACCTGAGACCGTTTTCCGATTGTTTCCACTCGGTATACAGCTTTTCAGTGACATTCAAAAGTATAATATTAATTTTATGAGGGAATTTCCATATTCCATTCCCTGTTTCTACTTATCAACCCTTTTGGTGACCCTTTTATACGTGAATGAAAGTTCACCAAAGTCTACACCAAGTGCTACGTCTTAAAGCTCATTGCTGATGGTCGTAATCCCTTCCATTAATCACTTATTAGAAGTGTTTTTTTTAAAATAGTGCAGTGAGCTTCTAGATCCATCCGCATACGAAGAGTACAATTTCGTATCTTACTTAACTTTTTTTAGTTACTAGTGGGCCCTGACGACGTTGTCTTACCCTGAACCTAGAACCCGATTGCAGCGCCACCTACCGGATCCAATTGTGAATAGAAACGATCCCCGGACCCACTGAAACACACACAAAAAATTCCATCAGAATCGGTCCAGCAGTTCTGAAGTGATGCGCTTACATACATTCGGCAATTGATTTATACCCTCGACGAAACGGAGACTGTGTTTGAAAGTTGGTTTTACCACACGTGAAACGACGAGTGTACAATAATTGATTACCAAGAGAGCTGCGATTGAGTATAACGCGCGTTCTTGGCAGTGATTTTCCCCAGGAACCTAAGAGACCGACCACTCCAGACGCTGAGACAGTAATGAAAGACTTATTATAAGTACAGTTGTGTTGAGTGTCGCAAGCCCTATCTGTCTGTCTAGATGTTCGAAAAAAACATGCATCGAATGTGTTGACAATAACCAATTCATTCTTAGATATTTACGAAAAGTAAGACAAAGTTTGAATACTAAATTAGTATTTTAATAAAGATTGATGGTTTGGTAGCTCAGTTATGCCAAAAATTGCTATAGTAGAGCTAGTTCCTATAACATGTCTAATCATTGTATAAAACATATATATGTCTTTTATAAAGTGCCAAATAAATGTAGATTCCATAAAAAAAATATGTTTTCTTTACATTTAATCAGTACATAGTTAACAGTTGGAACATATTTTAAATAAATAATTGATTATTTCCATAGCCGTCTGAGAGACGTCACATCAGTATCTATGACCTGGTTTAACCACGTCAGTACTTAAACATATAATTGAACATTTAAACATGTTCATAGGTAATAATATTGTTTAGGCATTTCTTTCATTAATCGTTGTAAAATTCATTCAAAAATATTGTTGTTATTTTGCCACTCTATAATTATAAAGGAGGGAAGGTCACGGAAGCCTATAGCACAAGGTAACCTAAATTAGGCAGTAGAGACCGACCATACCATCTATCATAAGACCTAAGTCTTACTTTTGTAAAAATCAGTATCAACGCAATGCCACCAGCACGACCGATAGAATACCATGTAGATATTAGGCTAACCCATTAGAAACCATCAAAAAAATATAAATAGGTATCGTACTTTTATTAAGTTGCGCCTTAATACAAAATTGTAGATGCTTATAACATATCCCATATTTTATTCTAAGAAAAGAGGAATGGTTTTTGTGCGAACTTTTAGAACATCCCCTAACAAGGGTCGCGACGTGACCTCCCGGGACTTCTAAAGATACTAGTATAAGAATCTATGTTTTGTATCGAGCCCCTTTGGGAATAACTACATTATTATTTCATTTTTATGAAAAAACAGAATAAAGGTTATCGCACATGGTCGAATAACGCCTATAGTCCCATCGTCTCAGTTTTTTGGGATATTTATGCGGTGGGCTCCCACGTCCTTCCGCATGTGACTACTAAGAGTATTTAAACTCTTAGGTTTTTTTTTAACGATTATCGACATAAGATGTTAGTGATAATAACCGGGACCGACGGCTTAACGTGCTCTCCGAGGCACGGAGGAAACGAAAAGGCCAAATTTGAACCTCCAAATTCAGTCACCCATCCAGTTACTAACTTGGGTCAACATTTCTTAACATTCGCAATCGACTGATAGGTATGTGTTGTCACAACTAGGCCACTCGTACCTCGACTAGGCCACTCGTCCCACTAGGTACACATATCATACAGATTTCACAGTATTGATAAACGCATTGCGCTTCTGGCAGTGCTTGCATCGATATATTGCGGATCGCCTATGATAGGTGTGCGATCACCTTATTCATTCTCTCTAGCCTTACAATAATTATTAAGCTATTTTTGTCAATAATAGATTTCATCCCATCAATTCCACAGATTTCTCATTTTATCTAAACATACATACTAATATTATAAATGCGAAAGACGAAAGTGTATCTGTCTGCTACGCTTTCACGGTCCACGGTCTATTCAACCGATTTTGATGGAAAAGTACAGGAATAGGTTATATCTCGGGAAAGGACACAGGCTACTTTTTAACACGGAAAATTAAGGAGTTCCCGCGGGAATCGAAAAAACTCTAGTAAATGAAATAAAAATTGTTGGCTTTGTTAGCCGCTATTACAAGTAGTCTTTTTATTTTTTTATCCACTACAAGCTAGCCCTTGACTGCGATCTCACCTGATGGTAAGTGATGATGCAGTCTAAGATGGTAGCGGGCTAACCTGGTAGGGGCATGGCAGTTATATTAAACCCATACCCCTTCGGTTTCTACACGGCATCGTACCGGAACGCTAAATCGCTTGGCGGCACGTCTTTGCCGGTAGGGTGGTAACTAGCCACGGCCGAAGCCTCCCACCAGGCCAGACCAGGGAAAATTCAGAAATTATAAATTCCCAAATTGACCCTGCGGGGGATCAAACCCAGGACCTCCGCACGTTAAGGCAACAGCGCTACACACTGCGCCACGGAGGTCGTCAAAAATTCTAAAAGTCTTCCAAAATTTAAGAACGTTATGCTTGGTGCTAGTTAGTTCACCTTTTTCTTTAGCTTCCTTAAAGTATAATATGATCCGAATCTATACGTGGTAAAGTGTGTATCCCGCACACAGTACCACATAGATTTACCTATTATCGCGGATATAGCGAATTAAACTTCTAGTTCCTTTATTATGATGGACTTCCGCAAAGTAACGCCTGGTTCTATCCAAATATGATCCGACTCAAAGTTGCTATTTGAACGGCTCTATTGTATCAATCCATGATAAATTACTCTTCCATGCTTACCCCTATCATAATATCGCTTAATAAAGCCACCATTAGATACTCAGAATTTATCTAGCATCCCCGCTTCTATTTTCTTAATATCTAAGGAATAACAAGCCTCGAATTGAGACTCTTAACATTTACTGTATCAAATGCGAACTTAAGTAAAACAAAGACAACACTTAGGTGCTCGAACTAAAGTACCTAGACGATGCGATTAAGGCTAAGTTCATAGTTTGCGCAACTCTTAAAGACCCTTGCAGTCGTGCCGTCACGTTCTGCAGGTTTACTTTCGGAGATTAAACATTCGTAAATATTTCAAATGAAATAGTTTTTTCACCTCTCATGCTCTAAAAAGGTGCCATTATAGCTTAGCGTAGGCGGACTAAAGTTAGCATTTAGGGTCTAGGCTAGGGATTAAAGTATATTTTTTAATAATTGGAGGAGTTACTAAGTTATAATGTCCTCCCGAATGAATTTCAGCCACGGCGGCCTATCTCCAGAGAGATTAGCCATCTGCGCGGGAGATATTATAGTGCACAAGTGTGTGCGCGTAGGTACCCCTAAAATTTATAAACTATTTTACTTTTATAACGGAATAAAGATATACAATACCTAATAGACACAGAATCAAATATTATTATTGGTAGTTGAAATAATAAAAAAAAAGCACAGAATAGGTAATACAAAATAGTCTGTACTTGAACTAAAGGTCAAGTTATGCACGCGGTTTGCAAATTCCGTGTCTACATTGCTGAACAAACGCAATCGTTTAATATGCGCTGCCACTCACGTTAGTATGTATTTTATATCCCAACATTGAATTAAATACTCAAATAGAAATATAATTTAGAGATTTTGTACAGCCGAAATACTCTGCAGTTCAATATCAAGTTGTTTATTATCTTGAAATAGTTCGGTGTCGCAGGATGTCATAAATATCAAGCGGAGCTCTACATTGTATTAAAGTTTACTGTATTTTGATTCAATTTATGGTGAACCACTTTGCTAACAAAATAGGGGTATCAATGTAATAACAGTTTCACAGTTATGAAGTAATATTAATTTCTAGATGATGCGGGATTTCGTCTACGTGGTTTTTTGATTCCCGCGGAATCTTAAATTTCCCAAGGAAAAAGTAGCACATGTTCTTCCCCGGGATTCGACCTATCTCTGTACCAGTCGGTTGAAGACATGGGCCGTGAAAGCGTAGAAACAGACGGATAGACACGCTTTCACATTTATGACAGTATTATGGAATCTGGTGTTGTTCACTCTGTCTGTGGTTTTGCCTAAAGCAAGAACTAATCGCGCCGCGATTCCCGCGAACGTTTTTGTCTCGGACATGTACTCTTTTCGCTAGTAGTACCTAGTACTAGTTATTATTCTGTGCTCATACACGAAATCATTGACTTATTGCACAAAATCTACTTACTGGAAACCGGCATAAACTAGTAACGCCGCTATGTCGTCTACGCAAGGTGCAGAAATCCTTTGTGGGGTCGAGTATTAGTTTTTATAATATTATGGTTCCTTAAGAACTTTTTTTTTTTTTTTTTTTTTTTAATCCACTACAAGCTAGCCCTTGACTGCGATCACACCTGATGGTAAGTGATGATGCAGTCTAAGATGGTAGCGGGCTAACCTGTTAGGGGCATGGCAGTTATATTAAACCCACACCCCTTCGGTTTCTACACGGCATCGTACCGGAACGCTAAATCGCTTGGCGGCACGTCTTTGCCGGTAGGGTGGTAACTAGCCACGGCCGAAGCCTCCCACCAGGCCAGACCAGGGAAAATTCAGAACTTTTGGATTTGCCTTTACATAAATATAAAAAAGCCGTAAAAGAACACTTGTTGAGTCACGAAATTTACATTTGTAGATAAAGAAGTAAATTAAATAACTATATCTGATTGATTTTAATTTTTAATATTTTCAAACTATGTACCTAAATATGAGTAGGTTAAATCTCGCGACAAGCTTTTATCTAAATATATATAAAATCACGTGTCACGTTGTTTGTCCGCGATGGACTCCTAAACTACTTAACCGATTTTAAATTAAATTTTCACACCATGTGCAGTTTGATCCAACTTGAAAGATAGGATATAGCTTACATCCTAATTTATAGCCGCAATATTATTTTATGTCGGATTTGCAATGTAAGACGGAGAAAAAACGGTCGAACGAAAACGTTTCTTACGAAAAGCTCATTCCACGCGGACGAAGTCGCGGGAATCAGCTAGTATCATATAAATTGTGTAATGACGTTATAAGTTGATAGTAAAAGTTGTAAAGGAAAAGTTTATTTTATTCTTATTAGCGCATTTAAATAAAAGCTTGTTTTTAAAAAAAGGTTTTTTTCTTAATTTGATTTTGTTTAGACTTGAAAATCGGGATTTAGGTATAATGTATAAGCAATTTTACGAAAATCCCCAAAAGGGGTGCAATGGGCGTTGGAAGGTCACATAAAAGTTTTATGATATTGAAGTATACATACAGCATTTAGGTTTTAAATAATAAAAACCTGCATAAGCTACATAAAACTTCTATCGATATGCTTTTTGCAGCAGGAATATTTCATAATCTCATAGGACATTAGAAGTTGTACGCAGACGAAGTCGCGGGCAACTTCTAGTGAAAAAATAATTCCGTAAAATAACATTTTACCATTACACTGCGAAAGTTACGTAATAAATAACGAAGACGGTAATAACAATGGTAATAAAAATGATTTCAATTGAATTCATAAGCCGAAATTATTCACTCCCAAGGAAGGAAACGAAAGCGACAAAATGGAGTCGGAACTCAAAAGGGCAAAAGAATAATGAGGTGACGCTCATGAACGCTACTCTATTATTCTACACAGCTTCAGAATAAATGTGAGGTACAATATCCAAAGATTTAATGCTTAGCTGGAATGTATCTAAATCTTTAAATTTCTAGTCGGGTAGATACATATACTTACCTTTTTATAGAGAAAACTTAATTGCAAAATATTTGTATGTTAGTTACGGTACTGTATTGCCAAGTGGGAACTATTTCCCGTATTCTAATGCAATAATAAAGTTCCGCATTCAATTTAATATTGCATCCGGTAGATGGTGTCTTATACTTTAGGGTACGTTTATATATTTTTTTTAATGCAGGCAAGGTGTTAATTATATCAGCATTTGTGAATTGATCTTACTAATCTTACTAATATTATAAATGCGAAAGTTTGTATGTATGGATGGACTTTTGTTACTCAATCACGCCCCAACGGTTGATCGGATCTGGATGTAATTTGGCACAGGAATTATAGTCTGGAATAACACATAGGCTACTTTTTATCCCGGAAAATTAAAGAGTTCCCGCGGGAACTCTCGGGACGAAGTCGCGGGCATTAGCTAGTTAGCATATAAACTTTCATGTTCAAAACTAGCTTTTACTCACTTCAATCTCGATTTTGATTGATAAATCCCTTATTTTCCAACTCCATTCTTAGTGGATGCTAACGTTATCTATAATATATATAAAATTCAAAGTCCTGACTGACTTATATATCAACGCACAGCCTAAACCACTGGGCCTAAAAACTTGAAATTTTGACAGTAGGTTACTTTTATGACGTACGCGCACACTAAGAAAGGATTTTTCAAAATTCCACCCCTAAAGGGGTGAAATAGGGGGTGAAAGTTTGTATGAAACTCCGTCATTTCTCAAGTTATATCCATGAAACTTGGTATTTTGGCTTTAGGTAATAAATAAAGAAGTACGTGTGTCACAGTTTTTCAAAATTTCACCCCCAAAGGGGTAAAATAGGGGTTGAAAGTTTGTGTGAAAGTCCTTCATTTCTCAAGTTATAGCCATGAAACTTATCATTTGGGCTTTCAGTTAGATATGCAGAAATAAGTGATTTACAATTTTTCAATATTGCACCCCTAAGGGGGTGAAATAGGGGGTGAAAGTTTGTATGAAAGTCCGTCATCTTTCAAGTTATATCCATGAAACTTGGTATTTAAGCTAACGGTTTAAAATAAAGAAATACGTGTTTCACAGTTTTTAAAAATTCCACCCCTAAAGGGGTGAAACAGGGGGTGAAAGTTTGTATGAAAGTCCTTCATTTCTTAAGATATTTTTCAAGTCATATTAACGAAGAAAAAGAAGTATCTGTGTCACAGCTTTTAAAATTCCACCCCCGAAGGGGTGTAATAGGGGTTGAAAGTTAGTATGAAAGACCTTCATTTTTCAAGTTATAGTCATTAAACTTAGCATTTGGGCTTTCAGTTAGATATGAAGAGGTACGTGTTTCACCATTTTTGAAAATTCGACCCCCAAAGGGGTGAACTGGGGGATGAAAGTTTGTGTAAAAGCCCATAATTTCTCAAGATATTTCTCAAGTAATATCAACAAAACTGAGTATTTTAGCTTTCGTTAAAAAATAGAGAAGTACGTATGTGACCAACAGACCAACAGTTTTTCAAAATTCCACCCCCAAAGGGGTAAAATAAGCGTTGAAAGTTAATATGAGAGTCCTACATTTCTCAAGTTATAGCCATGAAACTTGGTATTTTAGCTAACGGTTTAAAATAAAGAAATATGTGTTTCACAGTTTTTCAAAATTCCACCCCTAAAGGGGTGAAACAGGGGGTGAAATTTTGTATGAAAGTCCTTCATTTCTCAAGATATTTTTCAAGTCATATTAACGAAGAAAAAGAAGTATCTGTGTCACAGCTTTCAAAATTCCACCCCCGAAGGGGTGTAATAGGGGTTGAAAGTTTGTATGAAAGACCTTCATTTTTCAAGTTATAGTCATTAAACTTAGCATTTGGGCTTTCAGTTAGATATGAAGAGGTACGTGTTTCACCATTTTTGAAAATTCGACCCCCAAAGGGGTGAACTGGGGGATGAAAGTTTGTGTAAAAGCCCATCATTTCTCAAGATATTTCTCAAGTAATATCAACAAAACTGAGTATTTTAGCTTTCGTTAAAAAATAAAGAAGTACGTATGTGACCAACAGACCAACAGTTTTTCAAAATTCCACCCCCAAAGGGTCCTTCATTTCTCAAGTTATAGCCATGAAACTTAGCATTTGGGCTTTTGGTTAAATATGAAGAAGTACGTGTTCCACCAATTTGAAAATTCGACCCCCAAAGGCGTGAAATAGGGGATGAAAAATTGCATGAAAGTCCTCCATTTCTCAAGATTTTTTCAATTTATATCAACGAAACTTGGAATTTCGGCTATCGGTAAAAAAAATAAGTACGTGTGTCACACCTTTTAAAATTCCACCCCCAAAGAGGTAAAATAGGGGTTGAAAGTTGGTATGAAAGTCATTCATTTTTCAAGTCAAAGCCATGGAAGTTGGTATTTGAGCATTCGGTTAAATATGAAGAAGTATATTTTTCACCATTTTTGAAAATTTGATCCCCAAGGACGTTAAATAGAGAGTTTGTCCTTCAATCACGCAGCAACGGATCAACGAGATTTTTTGCATGGGTATAGTTAAGGACCTGAAGAGTGATAAAGGCTACTTTTTATACCGGAAAATCAAGGAGTGCCTGTGGGGAAAAAAGCTTAAACCACGCGGATGAAGTCCTGACTTATATATCAACGCACAGCCTAAACCGCTGGTCTTATAGACATGAAATTTGGAGGGTGTGTTTTTTGTGAAGAGTAGGTTTGCACTAAGAAAGGGTTTCTCGAAATTTCACCTCCCAAAGGGTAAAATAGGGGTTGAAAGTTTGTATTATGACATTTTTGCTGGAATGTCGATTAGCTTTTCTTCTGATGGTAAAGATGTCAAGTACGCATCTCAGTACTCGCTCCTCTACAAAGCTTTGGTGAATTAAAAATAAAAATTCTTTCCAAAAAACCGACTTCCATAGCCACTGTTAAGTAAAAAATAATTTTGATTTCTCCACACCATGTTGAAGTCAGGCGAGCCTCACGCGTCAACTTTGCCTATCTTGGTAATACCCGATATGAAAAAAATATTCAAATCGGTTTAAAAAGCACGGAGATATGCACCGACAATCGACATGAACACATTTAAAAAAATCTTTTTTTTATGTGTTCTCACACGCCGCAACGGAGCAACGGATCGACGTGATTTTTGGCATGGATATAGTTGAGGACCTGGGAGAGTGATATAGGCTACTTTTATCCCGGAAAATTAAGGAGTTCTCGCGGGAAACAAAAAATCTTAAACCACGCGGACGAAGTCGCGGGCATCAGCTAGTAATAATAATATAATAATCTAATATAATATAATATAATATAATATAATATAATATAATATAATATAATATAATATAATATAATATAATATAATATAATCTATAATATATATAAAATTCAAAGTCCTGACTGACTTATATATCAACGCACAGCCTAAACCACTGGGCCTAAAAACTTGAAATTTTGACAGTAGGTTACTTTTATGACGTACGCGCACACTAAGAAAGGATTTTTCAAAATTCCACCCCTAAAGGGGTGAAATAGGGGGTGAAAGTTTGTATGAAACTCCGTCATTTCTCAAGTTATATCCATGAAACTTGGTATTTTGGCTTTAGGTAATAAATAAAGAAGTACGTGTGTCACAGTTTTTCAAAATTTCACCCCCAAAGGGGTAAAATAGGGGTTGAAAGTTTGTGTGAAAGTCCTTCATTTCTCAAGTTATAGCCATGAAACTTATCATTTGGGCTTTCAGTTAGATATGCAGAAATAAGTGATTTACAATTTTTCAATATTGCACCCCTAAGGGGGTGAAATAGGGGGTGAAAGTTTGTATGAAAGTCCGTCATCTTTCAAGTTATATCCATGAAACTTGGTATTTAAGCTAACGGTTTAAAATAAAGAAATACGTGTTTCACAGTTTTTAAAAATTCCACCCCTAAAGGGGTGAAACAGGGGGTGAAAGTTTGTATGAAAGTCCTTCATTTCTTAAGATATTTTTCAAGTCATATTAACGAAGAAAAAGAAGTATCTGTGTCACAGCTTTTAAAATTCCACCCCCGAAGGGGTGTAATAGGGGTTGAAAGTTAGTATGAAAGACCTTCATTTTTCAAGTTATAGTCATTAAACTTAGCATTTGGGCTTTCAGTTAGATATGAAGAGGTACGTGTTTCACCATTTTTGAAAATTCGACCCCCAAAGGGGTGAACTGGGGGATGAAAGTTTGTGTAAAAGCCCATAATTTCTCAAGATATTTCTCAAGTAATATCAACAAAACTGAGTATTTTAGCTTTCGTTAAAAAATAGAGAAGTACGTATGTGACCAACAGACCAACAGTTTTTCAAAATTCCACCCCCAAAGGGGTAAAATAAGCGTTGAAAGTTAATATGAGAGTCCTACATTTCTCAAGTTATAGCCATGAAACTTGGTATTTTAGCTAACGGTTTAAAATAAAGAAATATGTGTTTCACAGTTTTTCAAAATTCCACCCCTAAAGGGGTGAAACAGGGGGTGAAATTTTGTATGAAAGTCCTTCATTTCTCAAGATATTTTTCAAGTCATATTAACGAAGAAAAAGAAGTATCTGTGTCACAGCTTTCAAAATTCCACCCCCGAAGGGGTGTAATAGGGGTTGAAAGTTTGTATGAAAGACCTTCATTTTTCAAGTTATAGTCATTAAACTTAGCATTTGGGCTTTCAGTTAGATATGAAGAGGTACGTGTTTCACCATTTTTGAAAATTCGACCCCCAAAGGGGTGAACTGGGGGATGAAAGTTTGTGTAAAAGCCCATCATTTCTCAAGATATTTCTCAAGTAATATCAACAAAACTGAGTATTTTAGCTTTCGTTAAAAAATAAAGAAGTACGTATGTGACCAACAGACCAACAGTTTTTCAAAATTCCACCCCCAAAGGGTCCTTCATTTCTCAAGTTATAGCCATGAAACTTAGCATTTGGGCTTTTGGTTAAATATGAAGAAGTACGTGTTCCACCAATTTGAAAATTCGACCCCCAAAGGCGTGAAATAGGGGATGAAAAATTGCATGAAAGTCCTCCATTTCTCAAGATTTTTTCAATTTATATCAACGAAACTTGGAATTTCGGCTATCGGTAAAAAAAATAAGTACGTGTGTCACACCTTTTAAAATTCCACCCCCAAAGAGGTAAAATAGGGGTTGAAAGTTGGTATGAAAGTCATTCATTTTTCAAGTCAAAGCCATGGAAGTTGGTATTTGAGCATTCGGTTAAATATGAAGAAGTATATTTTTCACCATTTTTGAAAATTTGATCCCCAAGGACGTTAAATAGAGAGTTTGTCCTTCAATCACGCAGCAACGGATCAACGAGATTTTTTGCATGGGTATAGTTAAGGACCTGAAGAGTGATAAAGGCTACTTTTTATACCGGAAAATCAAGGAGTGCCTGTGGGGAAAAAAGCTTAAACCACGCGGATGAAGTCCTGACTTATATATCAACGCACAGCCTAAACCGCTGGTCTTATAGACATGAAATTTGGAGGGTGTGTTTTTTGTGAAGAGTAGGTTTGCACTAAGAAAGGGTTTCTCGAAATTTCACCTCCCAAAGGGTAAAATAGGGGTTGAAAGTTTGTATTATGACATTTTTGCTGGAATGTCGATTAGCTTTTCTTCTGATGGTAAAGATGTCAAGTACGCATCTCAGTACTCGCTCCTCTACAAAGCTTTGGTGAATTAAAAATAAAAATTCTTTCCAAAAAACCGACTTCCATAGCCACTGTTAAGTAAAAAATAATTTTGATTTCTCCACACCATGTTGAAGTCAGGCGAGCCTCACGCGTCAACTTTGCCTATCTTGGTAATACCCGATATGAAAAAAATATTCAAATCGGTTTAAAAAGCACGGAGATATGCACCGACAATCGACATGAACACATTTAAAAAAATCTTTTTTTTATGTGTTCTCACACGCCGCAACGGAGCAACGGATCGACGTGATTTTTGGCATGGATATAGTTGAGGACCTGGGAGAGTGATATAGGCTACTTTTATCCCGGAAAATTAAGGAGTTCTCGCGGGAAACAAAAAATCTTAAACCACGCGGACGAAGTCGCGGGCATCAGCTAGTAATAATAATATAATAATCTAATATAATATAATATAATATAATATAATATAATATAATATAATATAATATAATATAATATAATATAATATAATATAATATAATATAATATAATATAATATAATATAATATAATATAATATAATATATAATAGCTATCGGTATGCCAAATATTAACTCGATCCATCTATTCTAGTAATTTGAGCAGTTTTGCATTGATAGATCAGTCAGTCAATCCAGTGGCGAATCTTGCTTATCAGTCTTGTTATGAGACTCCTGGCAATGGTTAGGTTTTACGTCAATAAAATTTTGTGTAAGTTAAGTCCTTAATTCAAAATCCTATCCAACATTAATTAATCTAGGTCTCCCTAAGGATGTTTTTTACTGAGGCATCCATTTTGCTTGCCAAATTACTCCATCCATTAAACTCAACAAGATAAGTAGACTTTAATATTTCCATAGTGAATAGGAATGTAATATCCTAATAATTAAATTTTCAATATGCAAAGGTTCTGCGAATAGCGGAATAAATAAATAGGCAAAACGATTGCACGCTGCTGATTTAAAATAGGATTCAATGCAGCCGATATCAAGAGCTTTATGGTTCTAAAAGATCCAGATTTTCATACCCCACCGTTAAGTCCTAGCTCATCTTCGCATTCAATATAATTCACTATCTAGATATCACAGGTAATTTTAGGATATTTCTGGTATTCAAGAGCTTTTTATTGCCTTTTACAATTTAACCTATGTGAAGTGAAAACTTCTTTAGGCTACTTTTTGATAGGGGGTGAAAATGTGGAATACGCGAGACCGACCGCGAGACTGACACCGTTCTTCTTAAGACAAAAGGTCTTAAATATAGTGATATAGTACATTCGTAATTAATCTTTAATGCCTTAGTTTTAAGGTTTATATTTGAAATATTTTATTATTATTATTATTATTTTTATTAGAAAAAAATATCAATATTCGTTTTCACTTCTATCTGCAGTCCCAATGACTGCCATTTTTTATATTATGAGTATAGATAGGTACAGATACTTCAAGTTATCTTGTCACGCGGCTCTACACAAATATGCAGATTTGATTGGTGTGGCAGTGACGCGGTAGGTAATCATCCAAGCGCAGCACAAACCAATGCTGCTTATTAAATACGCATACATAGAGCTGCACGCCAAGATGATAAATTCTACCTGTAACTACGAATATACTGGCCATAAAGCTAGTGCTGTTTCTGGTGGCAAGTGGCATCGGTCGGAATCTTTAGTACAATAGATCGGCAATGTTCAAAGTGATACAAGGCGTCAGGGCAAAAGAAAAATCTATAAGTATAACTGAAACAGCTGATCTATTAAACTAGATTGAAATTTTGCATGTAGGTTTTATAAATACCTAGGATTTTCATTTTATTTTTTATTCCACTACAAGTAAGAACTTGACTGCGATCTCACGTGATGGTAAGTGATTAAGCAGTCTAAGATGGGAGCGGGCCAACTTGTTATAGGGGAATGGCAGAACTTGTTAGGGGATTCTAAACGGCATCGTACCGGAACGCTAAATTGCTTGGAGGTACGTCCTTGCTGGTGAAGTGGTAGCTAGCCACGGCCGAAGCCTCCCACCAGACCGCTCGGCTTTTCTGAATAATTAAAATAAATGTTTGTGTGTTCGATAGAGGCCTGCGCATAATTTATTTATGAGGTATATTTCGTACTCTATAATGATGAAAAGAGGACATACCTACACGTTTATTACGTTAAATAGTTGAGTCAATGGATCAGAAACTAAACTCGAAATAAGAAGAAATACTTTGAAACCTAAGTTTATCACTCCGCTGAAACTGCCGCAGACAAAGTAAAATTAAAGTGTACAAGTTGGTACCTACTAAGGCTAATAAAATTTAATTTTGTGACAAACCTTTAGGAACTTTTGAACTTGGAGTGTTCGGAGCCAAAGGAAGTCATAAATATCTCCCGCAACCCACGTTGCCTTAAACTTTGCGCACTATATTTTACCATTACGCTACATCAATTTGCTGAGCGAACAAAAGGGGTAAATATTATTGCTATTTTATACTTTCTTCCAGTTTATCTACCAAATACATGGGGTATTGCATTTTGAATCTCCAAATTCTTATACGGTAGCTGATTGCATATTATCATATGCAATCAATACTTAAGATCTTACATACTTACTTAGGAATTCAGAGTAAATGTACGTGTCACCATACACTTACTATGCATTCAACTCGCGCGCGAACTATAGGTACTAACTTTTACTGTGTAAAGCAAAGTATGTGTCATTTACAACCTATTACCAGCTGTATTCTGTGCTTTATTAAATTAACGACCAAAATAAAATAAATACTTTAATCCCTAGAGGCTAACTTTAGTCCGCCTACGCTCAGCTATAATGTCATCTTTTAGAGTATGAGAGGTGAAAAAATATTATGATTTGCATTGATATTTACATTATATTATGTAAAAACAGCTGTGAAGTGTCTTGGAACATCCGACACCGACGGAAGTAAGTATACACGGCTTGGTTGCACTCGCTCATTATTCTTAGTATGAATCGTTGTGATATTAAAATTCAACAAAACGAAAGAATGTAATGTAATAGCGACACCAAAATGAGATATATAGGATTTAGCCTGTGAGAGAATGAGATAAAATACAAGTTATATTTATCTCATTCAAGTTCAGAAAAGTAGCCTACGAGAGCGTAGGCTACTTTTCTAAAGTTTCACTTCTGCCGTGTGTGAATTGCACACCACACACTTTTTTTGCTGTTTCTGTCCCATCTGAAATGTCCAGAAGCTTCCAAAAATATTTCTTGTGATTTCAAGGAGAATAAGCCAATTTCATACTGACTGCCTGATTTGTAGGCTGTAACTGCCTTTCAGAAATTATTTAAGCCGTGAGAGTTCTAATATTAATTTGGTTCTCGGCAGATAACTGATAGCAAAGTCGTGGCGTCTTGATTTCCCACAAGATTACCACAATGAGGGTAAGACGGCAACCTTAATGTTTCCACTTCAGTTATTTCGTTCCTAATTTTATTTTCGTGTCGTTCTTGCTAATTTTGAAATTTATTTGATGGCTTATAATTTTGAGTAGGTATACAAAAATCTCTCTGGGCTTTGCGGTAAAGTTGAAGGAATATGAGCGATGTGCGTTTTCTATAATACGTAATATTATAAATGCGAAAGTTTTGATGGATGGATGGATGTATGGATGGATGTTGTTACTCAATCACCCTAGAATAGCTGAACGGATCTGGATGAAGTTTGGAACGGAGATAGATTATAGTCTGGAATAACACATACTTTTTATCTGGTGGGAACTCAAAAACCTCAATCCACGCGGACGAAGTCGCGGGCATCAGCTAGTATGAAATATCACGAAGTACTCCAGCACTTAGGGACCCCAACGTCCATCGGTTTTTCGAACTATGTGCCTCACCCATTGCAATTTCAGCTTTGCAACTCGTCGAGCAATGTCGGTTACTTTAATTCTTCTGCGGATCTCCTCATTTGATCGCGCAGAAAAACCCTGAGCTTTCTTATGAGCTTCTTTCGAGAAAGAGGTGAGCCACCGAATCCAACTCGACTGAGCAGCGTTCGGGAAGCTTCGAGATGTCTTCTCGTCCAAGATTCCTCAGTGCGTGAAGACTAAAGTCTTCGAACAGTGTGTGTTGCCACATATGACATACAGATGTGAGACTTGGTCGCTAACTATAGGCCTCATAAGAAAGCTCAGGGTTACTAATACTTACCTACATCAAAAAATTCCTCACACACATTGTGTGCTTTTAGGTAAGGTAGTGTGACGTTGCACTACATTAAGGTTAGGATACTTATTCTTCTTGCAAGCACAAATTTAAAGTTCCTAATTTTACGTTTGTTGTATTTTTATAATGATTCTTTCATATTATATTTATATTTTACCTTATGTTTTATAATTAAAACATATATAGACTGATGAACACCTGTGCGTTCCGCAGTCTGGTAAAAAATATGGTAACTTCTCCATTGCTGCATAACCACACAAAGAGTAGTTTTTGCGCAGCGCGCTATAAAACTTGCCCAGGTAGATATTGTGATTTTTACGTTTTATTAATTTCTATGCCTCAAATTGATTGTTTTGTAATACGCGATCAGATTTACTACTGGTTTCAATCAGTATCTTTAAATTCCAGAACACATACAGTCCGTTCGTTCGTCCATGCAAAGTGTATAACGTGGAACCGCTGCAGTAATTCACCACACTAAAGCTATTATTCACTAGTCACAACTACATGAAACTTACCTTAGTACGCACTGGTCGAGCAAAGTAACGACAAAATCTAATGTGCTCACATTTCATTCAAATTTTCAAGTCAAACCAAGATGGAAATAGAAGCTTATGCTCGCTTTTCACGACTCAGGGGCATTACCTACGTATTTAAAATATCCATACAAAAATAATACTTTTCATATTTGTGTAAGAATTTAAAGTAGGTATGCATAATGTCACATTCACTTGGAGAATCTAGAGATTGACATAGGCCTTAGATTATAGGCCTATAGGATTGGTATAGCCCTATGAGGCTATACTTTTTATTTTGGACAGTTAAGGAGTACCCATGGGAATTAAAAGAACTTATTCCCCGCGGACAAAGTCGCGAGCATCGGCTTTTAAAGTGGTAAGTAATTAGAGGTACCTAATTTGTTTATTTTAAGATGATTCCTATATTAAAATAGTAGTTTGAAGGGTAACTTATCGAAGAAAGCAGCACAGTAACAAAGAAAAAAATAAAAAAATCCATCAATGAAATATTAAAGTAAATCATGAATTCCACCCTCGATGGTCGACGACCACACAAAGCAATTTACCGATAACAAGGCTAAGTCATGTTTGCTGGCAAATTTATCAGGAAAACTTTATATGTAAACATAAGCCAAAGTTAAATTGTTTCAGCGAAAGTAAAATACGGAGCTCGGAAACAGTTATGGACAAGTAATTTCGCGTTAATTTTTAACTATTATGTTCATTACGTAGTAAACGAAACTGGGGCCTGACTGCCTCGTTGGTCTAGCGGTTATCATGTTCGACTGGGGCTGACGAGGTCCCGGGTTCGAGTCCCGGATCGGGCCATAATTAAGTGTTGGGTTTTTCTGATTAGAAATTCTCAGTACTAGCCTGGAGTTAGGAAGTTGGCGGTGTTTCACCCCCGTGCCTCGGAGAGCACGTTAAGCCGTCGGTCCCGGTTATTATCACTAACATGATAATAGTCGTTAAAGCCCGCTAACCCGCATTGGAGCAGAGTGGTGGGTCTAAGCTCTAATTCCCTCTCTCCAATGAGAGTGGAGGCCTGTGCCTAGCAGTGGGATAAATTAAAACGCTGTAACGGTGTCTGCTGTTTATCTTTTTTTTTATTGCGTGATAGGCTTGCGCTTGACGACAATCATGGTTAATGCAAAGCAATGATGACTGATGAGGTCTAGGTTGGAACGAGCTTGCCTAGAAATCTACTCGTAAATCTCTGCACCAAACATTTGTCATAATTAAAAGTTACTGGTAAGCTTGTTGTCAGACCAAAGAGTGCCAAATTACCTGATATCATCTCATAAGTAATATAAAAAACTAGATGATGCCCGCGACTTCGTCCGCGTGGATTAAGTTATTTCAGTTCCCGCAGGAACTCCTTAATTTTCCGGGATAAAAAGTAGCCTATGTCCTTCCCGGGATACAAACTATCCCCGTACCAAATTTGATCAAAATCGGTTGAACAGGTGGTCTGTCTGTCTGTCTGCTACGCCGTGAAAGTTTAGCAGACAGACAGACAGACACACTTGCGCATTTATATTAATAGTATGGATTTGAAAATCCTGCTTGGCACATGATTACACCACTGCACCAAAGAGGGCATCGAAATCATGTGACCCTATTGAAAGGCCCCCGTGTTTATATTCACGCAGCCCTATCAGTAACGAGGGGCACAGATGCCACCATTTAATTAAAACTTTGTGCCATAACTGTCCACTACCTCACTCATCCGCGTTATTGGTTACCATGGCGGGAATGCCTTAAACTTTGCCAAAATTATCTCTATCGCTCGATGTGTCTAATAAATTTTGTCTATTTACATCTGAAAACCACTAACATCCTTCTTATTCTACACCAAATTAATAAGAGTATAAACTTATCCAGGCCGGATTAAACCACGATTAAACCATTTTTACAGAATCAACTGTCAAAATGACATCCCTAATTATATATTTTGACGGTTGAAAAATCGGCCTTTAAAGTTTTATAAGGACTTTCGCAAGAAAGGCTTGGGTTTGCAATCAAGAGGTTGCCACTTGGTTCGGTCTCAGTGGCATATTTTCCGTTACTGTTAAGACCATTTCGTGAACCAGGGCTAAATAAATATAATTATTACATTTTGAAATAAAAAATCCTAATGAAAATTAATGAATAATTAGTTTTTTTTGTATTCTAACTCACTGAATTCATTCGTTTACCTTCAAAGAGGAGACCCTTATCAAAAACTCTCAAAACAGTCTGTTAAAAAAACATAGCTCATTTATTCATATCGCTGGAAAATAATTATTTCAGCTGTTAATATAACGATTTGAAGTTTAGCTTAGTATAAATATAACTGGGCAGCTCATTTCAAAATTTAAATTTTGTGACTACCATGTTTAAGCTTACCTCTCTGTACCATTATTATATTTAAAATAAGTTTCAAGGAAGGGTTTCGGCACTCTCCATTACGCTCCCATGAATATTCATCGAACAAGGTTATCTAGAAACCTGAATATTAATATCAGCCGTAATATTTAAGAAATATCTTTGCAGCAAAATAGAATATTATTTTTCCTTAGTAGCACAAAAAACCTACGAATAGAGAGGGGTGATGCTGATTCTGTATAACACAATCTCTAAACTAAACTAAACTAAAATGGCAGCTTTATATCTAGTTCTGTCCCTTTTCGTAGGAAGTATTAGGAAAGGGTTAGCAATATTTGTAATGCTCTAATTTTAGTTTAGATTAGAGATTGTGCGCTACAGAATCATATACATTGGGGCATGATTCTGTATAACACAATCTCTAAACTAAACTAAAATGACAGCTTTAAATCTAGTTCTGTCCCTTTCCGTAGGAAGTATTATGGAAGGGTTAGCAATATTTGTAATGCTCTAATTTTAGTTTTATTTAGAGATTGTGAACAACAGAATCAGCCCAATTGTCATCTTATTTATTAGAGATGGTGATAATATATCCTGCATAACTCTGCATTTTATTTTTATTTTCATCTATCGTCCTCAACACACAGTTGGATAAGTCTTGGTTTTTTGAGCGAACTGCCTCTCAATAATGCATCATACTATGATGCAACTCATTTTTATGAGACCGTCTAATAAGAAATGTATGTTTACTCAAAAAAACATATTTCATGGCGACGCTTTTATGATCCTGATGTCTGAAATTCACATCTCATGTTCTATACAACAATGCCTTACGAATTCCGTTAAAATTACCTACCCAAATTTTTGCAGTTACCTAAATGCACTTTAAAGTATGAAGTAACTACAGCGAGACACTCGATATTTTTAAAGCTTATAGTTGTTAGGATTCCAACCAAATTTTTTACGAATTTATCCTCACTTTGAAAACACTCGGTAGCAGTTATTGAGTGACTCAGACTTTTTCAAAAATATTATACGAGTAGAGTATATTCGTTACTGGTAGAAAATGCTTAACTTAAGCTTCAATAATATAAACCACCTAAATTAGAGTAGGTTAATTTATCGAAGAATTCATAAAATAATTTTACATTTTTTAAAAAAACACAATTCTTAGAACAAAAAATACATTGTGGAAACCTTGGTTTCCTCATGAATTACCTTGTTCATCAAAAAACAATTTTAGAGTTAACTTCAATTGCTGCTCAGTGGCTAACAAAAAATGAAAGCCACTGACATATTATATTTTTTTATACATTGAAGGTTTGCTATGACAGTGTTAATTTTATTTTATATTAAATATCATAAACTAACTTTCGGCTTTGTACTAAGAATTTAGGAATTCCGCGATGGACTGAAAACTTTCCAGTCAGAAGCCGAAGTTTTGCCTTAGGACAGACGGAAAGCCTAGGCCAGAAGTGATATGCTCGGTGTTTTTATATTATTAGATTATACCACAATTATATACCTACCTATGTGCTTTTGGAATTTGGACTATAACATTAATATAAATACTAACACTGCACATTTTTTTTTTATCCACTACAAGCCAGCCCTTGACTGCGATCTCACCTGATGGTAAGTGATGATGCAGTCTAAGATGGTAGCGGGCTAACCTGTTAGGGGCAGGGCAGTTATATTAAACCCATACCCCTTCGGTTTCTACACGGCATCGTACCGGAACGCTAAATCGCTTGGCGGCACGTCTTTGCCGGTAGGGTGGTAACTAGCCACGGCCGAAGCCTCCCACCAGGCCAGACCAGGGAAAATTCAGAAATTATAAATTCCCAAATTGACCCTGCCGGGGATCGAACCCAGGACCTCCGCACTACACACTGCGCCACGGAGGTCGTCGAAATTGGAGTCGTCGTCGTCACATTGGAGATATTGGCAGCAAAATAAACTTTACATATTCCAAATGTCATCACAGTAATGTAGTGACTTTAATGAAATCATGCTATTTTAATGATGACGTACAATTCTGACACGAATTTTTGTTTTCAATTTTATTCATTTTTGTTTTCCAATTTTATACATGTAAGTGCCTTACTATTCAAGATTTAAAACATAATAAGCTTTATGGTATGATTTTATATAGGTAATAATGTGTCTACAGATTTTACGACTATTGGTATGGACGAATATTTATTCCATTTGTTTTCAGAGCTTTTGATTGACATTTAACGCCCGAAAAAATTGGGTTTACCACCAATATTTTTATTTAAGAGTTTATTGATGGTAATTAAAACATATCAACTCTTTTAAACATATTGGCAACTACCTTTACATCGATAAATGACAAAATTTGGTTAAAGTTAAATTAAAATTAATCGGAATAGTGGTAAAAATTACCGGTACATATTACCAACTGTTATTTTTTTCAAAATAATATAAAACAATCTTGTTAAATGCGTTTATTGGTGTCGTCTTTTAAACTTCTGGATGGCTTCCTGGAAATTTAGTATCTGAAACCCGTGAAAAAGTTAGTCACCTAGGCAAAGCCTGGAATCATGCCCCAGTCGCCAAGTCTAGATTTCAATACAAAATCTATAATAGGAATTCCTTATGGAATTAGGAATGATTAAGCGACTCTTTGTGCGGCAGTAACCCGTGTTTTACAATAACTACATGGGTCAGCTTACCGACATGACTCACCTAGGTACGTAAAAACCCACCCAACAATGCATTTGAATCAAGAGAAAAAGTTACGCATTTATCACATGCTACAAAGCAATTTTTCGTTCGTCCGAGTGCCTTTTACAGGTAATGCATACAACTGGGAATAAAATATTTAGATATGCATTTTCCGGAATGGGAAAAAATAAATTTGTTCCAGTTATATACGAGCAGGAAAAGTTGGATTTTTCCGAGCACTTAAATGCTTAAATAAATATTTAATCGGGCGAAAAGGAAAGAAAGATAAATGGTCAGGTCTGGAAATTTAGGTACCTACTGGGTATTTTAAGCTCTAGCTTTATAGCACAAACATCACAAACAAACTAAGTAGCGTAGCATAAAATACCAACGATCTGTTTGTAGCTACAGTTAATTCTTTTTTTATTCAACTGTAACTGTAACTCAATGGGTATCAAAAAATTAAAGCCACTGACAGATATTTTTTATCCATTGCTATATTTTTGCTATGAAATAAAAATAATAATTTCATAGCAAAAACATCAATGGATAGAAAATGTATGTCAATGGTTTTCATTTTTTGATAACAACTGAGTCGGAGAATAGCGCTGCAGCAGACCTGTCTTTCCGATTATATAATGAAATCTTCTTAAAATTTTCTACGGTCTAACATATTCCAGGGCAGCCAAATTTTATTCTCATTACACCCTTTGTGAAAGTCACAATTTCCAGCAACAATTCTGTGCGGCTAACGAACGGAAGCACTGGGGATGCCAATCGGGGACCGGGGTGTAATCGCACCGCAATTGTGGTTGCTTTTTCTTTTTATTTAATATAGTCTAGCTCTGATATCACATGTGTTGTCTATTTCACTAAAATTTTAAGTAATCGGGACAGGGACCAACTGCCTCGTTGCTCTAGTGCAAGGACGTAAGGATAAATCACATTTTACACTTAGTACGGTTTGAACAGTATCCGTTATCAAGTGCTGTCAGAGTCCGTCACAAATGTGATGAATGGAATAGTTAAACAACTGAATGTTTCAAGATAATGTACTAAACGATTAAGTAACTAAATTAAAAATTATGTTAATTTAATTAAATATTTATTCTGACGACCTCCTAAACCTAATCCGCAGTTGTTGTTATCTTCCTATAGTTTTAAGGCTCATAAGGCAACTGAAAAAATTATAAATAAATAAATTATAAAGAAGCCTATAAATAAATAAATTATAAAGGAGCCTTAATAATTTATTTCTCTCAATATTAGAAAATAAATTGTATGACAAGAAGGAATAATTAAGATTAGAAGCGGCAAAATGGTTACAGTTTTAACGGTGCAAACCTCAGCAAGGGAGATATTTATTTAAGTTATTTTGAACTAAAGTAAGGACGGTCTGGTGTACGTGCTCCCCAGAGTCCGCATTGATATGGGTATGGTGTAGCCTTTGTAAACTTGTTTTAGTTGGCTGGGAGCCCATGAGCCGTGCGCGAGTTAACCCGTGGATATCAGCATCCAAGATGTGGATGCTATAGCTTTAGGGCCGCTTGCACAAGGACATTTAAACTGATTTAGTTAAATTTTGTAATGCTGTCCCTTGTTGGCAAATGCATATTGTAGTTGTCAAAAAGGTATTGTAGTTGTGCATTGATATATTTAACTAAATCAATTTATGAGTGCTTGTGCAAGTGGGCCTTAATGTATAAAAATATATAATTAAATCCATGAAACTACTATGAATAGAGGATAAAATAGAGTGCAATAATATGCTGGGATATTGCTACACAGACGATGTACCAAGTTTGTTTTTTATCCACTACAAGTTAGCCCTTGACTGCGATCTCACCTGATGGTAAGTAAAGATGCAGTATAAGATGTTAGCGGGCTAACCTGTTAGGGGCATGGTAGTTATAATTAACCCATACCCGTAATCGGTTTCTATACACAACATCGTACCGAAACGCTAAATCGCTTGGCGGTGACGTCTTTGCTGGTAGGGTGGTAACTAGCCACGGCCGGAACCTCCCACCAAGCCAGACCAGGGAAAATTCAGAAATTATAAATTCTCAAATGGACCCTGCCGAGGATCGAACCAGCGACCTCCGTATGTTGACAATAGCGCTCAACACTGCGCCACGGCACCGGAGATCGTCAATGTTAATCTGATCCAGGTTGATCTTCATGAAATAAATATGTGGATTAATGGCCACTTGGCGCCAATAATTTTTGTCTTCGGAATTTATTCAACATTGAAAAACTTTAAAGGGTAAAAAAAATCATAAATATGAATAATTCTTTATTCAAAGTACATGTTCGTACTCGTAGGTTAATCACTACACAACAAAGCATCAATTGGTGGATTGTTCACAAATTAAACGTTACGTGGGTACGTGCCGTAATCTCGTACCAAATTGTTTTGGGATTTATATTTTATTAGTTCGCCGCATACAGATATTTGATATTCACATTGGGAACAAAGCTTATTAATTGGATTTAGAAAAAGGTAGCGATCACGGGAAAATCTGGCCCCTTGAGCACAAGAGAAAATGCTCTGGTTTATTTAAAATAACCGAAATGTGAAATGTTTTTTGTGTATTTGACGACGCGACGGTCACAGTCACCAGATACCTACGCCTTTCTTTAATGGAGAAGATTACCATTTTTTTTTTAATTTAATATGGAAATTAAGACAAAATAAAACAAAAATATGAAAGAATCATTAAAATATCTCAACAAATGAAAAAGTTATGGAACTTTAAAGTTGCGCTTGCAAGACGGAACACGTGACGTCATAATTCCCTATCAACAGACTATAAAGCCGAATAAAAGAAATAAATGGACTTAACGTGACTTAATTGAATTAAAAGCACTTAGTTTGTGTGTGAAGAAAATTTTGAAAGATTAAATCTCGGCTAGGTATTAAAACTCACTCACAAAATTTCCCACTCGAGTAAGATACCTACAGCAATCGGTATACATTAAATAATTAAACTTTTAAATCGTCATTTCTCAGTCATTTATTGATGGATTGTAAAAAAAACACTGATTTATTAGTTTTATTATATATTTTACTTCCGTTGTGTTAAATATGATATTCACAACATCATGAAACTTCTCCATTGCTGGCAGTGCTACCCAGTGAAGGGGCTTGCTGTATGATTGCGTAACTGTGCCATAGTAACCAAAACTTTACGACCCGAATAAGAGAGGTATCACGGAAAGGTCCAATAACGTCGAAGGATAATGATGGCTTAAAGTTTTAATTAAACAGTAGCATCTGTACCACTCGTTACCAACACGGATTCTCGAGTACCTACTCGTACCTATAACGATGGTAGGAGTTAGGAACACACACGAATGCAAAACTGATTTCAAAGGGAACAACTTTTCGTTGGCTTACTGACCCAAAGAGAGTTTTAGTGTCCAGCTCTGGATGCTGCTAATCTTACCTATCCAGCAGCGCCACTACACGCCTAATCTTCTTAGGGTAGTTTTCCTATTGAGCGAGTTAATTTGCTAATCATACCAGTTATCAACAAAATATTAACGACCAGCTGCTAATAGTCTCTTATACAAATAAACCGTTTATTCATCTACGTATAATCGGCTAAGCCAGATCGAATAAGACACTGTGCGCTTTGCCCGCTTTTTCGGGCTTAAAACGTGCTAAAACTACTCACATACTCGTACTTTTTTTTTTATCCACTACAAGTTAGCCCTTGACTGCGATCTCACCTGATGGTAAGTGAGATGCAATCTATTATGGTAGCGGGCTAACCTGTGCGGTGTGAGGGGCATGGCAGTAACTACTCGGTTTCTACACGGCAACGCTAAATCACTTGGCGGCACGTCTTTGCCGGTAGGGTGGTAACAAGCCACGGCCAAAGCCTCCCATCAGACCAGACCAGGGAAAATTCAGAGATTATAAATTCTCAAATGGACCCTGCCGAGGATCGAACCAGCGACCTCCGCATGTCATCACATCAGCGCTCAACACTGCGCCACGGAGGTCGTCATAATATTTTGCTCTGACGCCGATGCTGGGTATGCAAGTTACAAGCAAATAATGAAATGAAATATGACCGTAGTTTAGCTTTGCACTTAGCTAAAAAAAATAGCACTAAAAGCTAAATATTTCGGAAACCACAATTTCTAAATTGAAAAGATAAGTACTAGGAACGCTTAGGTTTTAAAATTAACCTCTTCTCACTGGATTTCAATGACGACACTCCTCGCTATGCATAAAGCATCTTAGCATATCCCAAGCAACCTACCTTCCTTTTCATTCAAACTCCATCGGGCCAAGCAGCTTAAGGCGAACGTTGGCTGCTAATTAGAGTAAGGTAGACTTAATATGGCTTAGTAAAAGCCTCGTAGCGGGGCGTAGCTTGGTTTAAGGCTATGTCTTCACTTAAGTATTGCCGCTCGGTTCACAGTACCTATAGTGGATTGGAAACTTTTATAAAAGATTGCGTTTCCAAAAGTTTACAGTTAATTAAGTCACGTTTTTTGTTACGTGAAACAAAAACGTGACAATGAAACCCTATTCACTCCAGTGTACCGATAAAGATGTGGCAACTAAGCAATGACCGCAAGTGATTCTCGGTAAACAAAAATGCATGGCAAAATTTTAATTGTTTACAGATATTTTATATCCACACTAGCTGACCCGGCGAACTTCGTACCGCCTTAGTATGCAAAATTAAATGTATATTTTTCAATATTTCTGAAAGATTTTCTTAATATTTTCTTCCGTAAGATCCTTCTCCTAATAATAACAAATACAACAAAAAAAGAATTAGTGAAATCGGTCCATCCATTCACGCGTGATGCCGTGACCAAGGAAAACGGGTTTCATTTTTATATATATACTAGCTGACCCGGCGAACTTCGTACCGCCTTAGTATGCAAAATTAAATGTATATTTTTCAATATTTCTGAGAGATTTTCTTAATATTTTTTTCCGTAAGAACCTTCTCTTAATAACAACAAATACAACAAAAAAAGAATTAGTGAAATTGGTCCAGCCATTCACGCGTGATGCCGTGACCAAGGAAAACGGGTTTCATTTTTGTATATATAGAAGATAAGATAAGATGTACATAGCAAAACTATCGCAAAAAATCAGTTCTGTTTCCGATTAAAACTAATTAAATGTCTCATAATCTGGGCATTTTTGGTATAAGGATGTGTCTTTCTTTTCTATCGAAAAATATATCAATCAGAATAATACCTATACATCTTTATTCCGTGATCTCATCCAATCGTGTTTCTGTGTTATCAAAAATCAAAGTGAGTATAACTGCTTTTTTTTAGTTTATAGTTTTGAAATAAGAAGCTTCCAAAAGTGGCAAAATCTATACTCTCTAATACTTTACTAATATGATAAATGCGAAAGTTTCTGTCTGACCGTCTGTCTGCTACGCTTTCACGGCCCATCTTTTCTACCTAGAGATACCTACCTGGGGTAAGACAGCCTACTTTTTATCCCGGTAAATTATAAAGTTCTCGTGGGAATACAAAAACCTTAATCCACGGGGACAAAGTCGTGCAGCCTGTGGGTGACATATACGCAGAGGGCATACAACGACCTGCGGGTCCAATATAATAACGGGTTCAGAGTGCTGTTGGGGTTGCCCCGATTCTGCAGTGCGTCACTGATGTTTGCTGAAGCTCATACAGATGACTTCTATAGCATTATGAGAAAAAGAGCAGCATCAGTGATGGGCAGGATACGGGGGAGTACCAACGGTATTCTGAATACACTTGTAGAAAGATTTGAAAATCCTTTTGTGAGGCACTGGGTAGGCATGAACATGCATTCCCAGTGTTTCACAAATGGTAGGTATTATATTAATTAACACCACTAACATAGTTCTAAGTTTTGTTACTAACATTAGATAACGTTTAGTAGATTAAGTAGTATAGATAATGGATGTCATGTCTGTGAATAAAGATATATTATTATTATTATTAATAAAGTCGCGTTTTCAATAAAGGCTCTTAATGGTAGCGTCATGTGATGGTTCTATTACATCAAAGGATAACGACCACTCAAAGTTTAATTAAACATCGGAATACGCATTACCTACTAGTAAGTATTATTGTCACGAATACGCCAACAACAAACACACCTATATATTTGCTTTGTTACTATGACACTGTTCAAACTATTTGTCTACTCCAATGTGAACCATGGCAACTAAACTCGCTACAATGTTTTCATTATCTGACACAATAACGTTTTAGATTGGATGGGTGTACTAGTTAGGTAAATTGGTAAACGGTAACAGATGTATTAGTCTACAGTACTATATAATTAAAACTAGCAGATGCCCGCGACTTCGTCCGCATAGGTTTTTGTATGGGCAAATAAAGGGAAAATTTTTTTTCTTTTATTTTATTTTTTCGTAAATTTTCCAATGTTTTTAATAGTTATTCTGCTGCGACAAATCCAAATCATGAAAATCGGTCCAGCCATTCTAGAGTTCTATGTGTTCGAACCATGTTCGAACTATACTTTGTTGTATGTATTAAGATTAACCATACTTTATTATTAAAATTGCTTAATTAATTCTTAATACAAAAAAAATATTAAACCATATCAATTCCAACGTAGCAAAGTATTTTACTCAACATATCGGTAGCATGGTTACTTTGGATACCCAAAGTAATTTTTTGGCCAGGGTAGCTAGCACTTATACCACCACTGTAGATCTCTATTGTCCTTCAATACCTTCAATGGCATTTACAGCTCGCATACGGGTATTTTTATTATTTCCGCCTTTTGGTAGTTAATAAAACCGGTTGAACACTGTCCTGAAACGGTAACAAAATATAGATAGTCAGACAGACACACTTTCGAATTTATACTTAGACTAGCTGATGTCCACGACTTCGTCCGCGTGTATAAAGTTTATTTGATTTCCTCGGGCATTTTGCAAATAAAGATTTTATTTATTATTTATTATTATCACATTTATAATTATTATAGTTATGATTGTAAGATAATTTTGTTGTATTTTTTTTTGTAGGTAGATAGGTATGTTTGACATCGTAGGCAAGCTTTTTACGGGCGAAGAAATCGTGTTTTAGTTCCCATAAACATGGCAACGTTAAGTAATACAAGGTAAGCGGACAACATGTCCTAGTGTCTAAGAGCCGGATATACAACGACCTTCAACGTGTTTAACAGATGAAACCTTCTTTTTATTTTTATTTAATAATAGATAAATACGCATAAAATAGGTTGCCTATCAAAATCCGGTGCAGGCTATTTTTAAATTAATTAATTTTAGTTAATTTTTTTTGAGAAGTTTATATATGCCAATGCTGTACCATCACGTTTGTTATAAAACAATTACCTATATTTTGATATGAAACTCTCAAGCTAACAGATCTGTGAAGTTACCTATGGAAACTTACCAACTTAGTAAATAATTAAAATTAATTAATTTAAAAATAGCCTGGACCGGATTTTAATAGTCAACCTTTTTTAGGCGTATAATTATCTATTATTAAATAAAAATTAAAAGTAGGTTTCATCTAGTTATATTGGGCGGCTGTCCCGAAGCAGGTTCAGGAATAATGAAGTCCTTTTTGGTGTATATGAATATAATAAATTGGTTTACATGAGAATATTGTACAAAATTGTAAGATAGGTACGTCCGTTCGTTCCGATGTTAGGTATACGAAGGCAGCGAGTATAGTCGGAATTGGATCTTCTATGGAAGTTGAGACGCGTGGCATACGTGCTGACGAAGCGCAGTCGTCCAGCGTAACAATCTGGTAAACAGATCGGTGAAGGTCGAGGTATATTCGGATGTATGACTATTAAGCGTGTTAAACGTCGATAAAAATGGTAATGTTTCCACATTTCCGCGCGGCTAGCAATAGTAAACGCAATGGACACGTAATGGTCAACCCGTTAGCCTGTAAATGATACGCCACGTAATGCTTGTATTATTATCTCTAATGTTTCAGTTAAACATTCATCGTTGACCTTTTGCAGGTCGATGAAAAAATGCTACAATTTTCCATGGAGTACAGAACAAAGTAAGATAGTTAAATGACTTACGGGTTGCTTTACCCAGTCAAAGAATCTTATTATAGGCTGGGCGCAACACAATTTATTACGAAGGGCGTAGGGAGTCAAAGAATGATAATAAAGGATGGGCGCACTATTTATTACCAAGATAATTTAGCATTATTAACTTTTTCATATAACCTGCATTAAAAGTGCGAGTTTCAATGTCGGTTGATCCACCCGAAACTAGTCAATTTCAGACGAATACGAGCGGGTAGGATCGATCATGATTTTTAACCGACTTCAAAAAAAGGGAGGAGGTTCTCAATTCGTCGGAATCTTTTTTTTTATTTTTTATGTATGTTCCCCGATTACTCGAAGACGCCTGGACCGATTTTGAAAATTCTTTTTTTGTTTGAAAAGGTAAAAAAGGTTGAAAGGGTATACTTTCCAGGGTGGTCCCATATAAATTTGGTGAAGATCTGATGAAGATCTTCGAAGACAGATAATGGAACTCCTCAACGGATAAGAGTACATTGCTCGCGATCAGTGTAATAGCTTAGTAAACAGTAGGTTTTTAACCAGGCATTGCATATTTTTAACCGACTTCAAAAAAGGAGGAGATTCTCAATTCGTATGTATGTTCCCCGAATACTCGAAGACGCCTGGACCGATTTGGATTTTTTTTTTTGAAAGGGTATACTTTACAGGTGGTCCCATGGTCATTAGGTCTGATGATGGAATCCTGGGGAAATCAAAGGAACTTAAATTTTATAAGGACACGAACCCAGATAGTTATTAGGTACAGGTCTGTCTACCTTTCGAGAACCTATTTTGTATTTACAGCACTATAAAGCAAATAATAAAATTATTTTTTTAAAAAAAAAAACCGCCTTTAAAAACTAAAAAGCAAAAAATAATTGGATATATTTACCTACATATTATTATTTCTACCCACTATGTTGAAGTCGGGCAGGTATAACAAGGATAAGCAAAGTTGACGCAAGGCTCGCCCGAATTCTACATAGTGGGTCGAAATAATAATATGTAAATATATCCAATTATTGTTTGCTTTTTAGTTTTTGAAGGTGGTTTTTTTTTATTTAAAAATAATTTTCTATCAGCTGAATGACATAGCAGCCCTAATTCAATCCTGTCAGAGTATCTTTTGTTTATTTAAACCTTTATAATTGTCATTTTAAACATCAACTAAACTGACAGATATGATATTTCTAAACAAGAACCTAGCAACTAAAATAAATAAAAATACGATTTAAATAAAACTCGCACTTTCAATGCAGGTTATATGAAAAATATAGTGTGTGACGCGGGAAATACATTAATACACTAATCGTCTTGTTTCACCCCTAGGCACACAATATACTATTTCATGCCTAGCTTTTTTTTCTCTACGCACTGTCATATAGAGATTCATTATTATTATTAGTCCAAGCAAGCATCAAAAAGGGGCATACACAAATATAATAACGCCTTTATAACCCATTTTGACACTAGAAATAATTTCGCCTGCACAAGGACATATAAATTAAATCAGTTGATTTATTTAAATTTTGTAATGCTGTCACTTTTTGGCAAGGGCATATTGCGGTTAATATAAGTGACAGCATTAAATCAGATAAAACTAGATATATAACCTTGAATTACGATAACGACTAGACAGTCGGTAATCTAGATCAATCAATCTTATCCATATCCATCCATACTAATGTTATAAATGTGAAAGTGTGTCAGTCTGTCCGTCCGTCTGTCCGTCTGCTACGCTTTCCCGGCCCATCTTTTCAACCGATTTTGATGAAATTTGGTACAGAGGTAAGAACATCCCGGGGAAGGACTACTTTTATCCCGGAAAATTAAGAAGTTCCCGCGGAAATCAAAAAATTAATTCACGCGAACGAATTCACGGGCATCATCTAGTAGGTAATTAATTAGATACATACCTTTAGTATAAAGCAAATAAAACCCAGTTTCCGCACCAATATAAGTAGGCACACAACACATCTGTTCACAAACGGCTCACATAAATTAGCGCCTCGCCGAGAAAGTGTCTTCAGAAAGCAATAAAATAAATTCACCCTCGCAAGATCCACAAACTCGTATTAAGCATTAATTCCAGCTTTGTTTCCTATTATCCCGTGCCTCAGAATTCTATTAAGTATATCAACACTAATACCGTGGCTATATTTTTATTGTATTTCTTACTCTATATATTTCGATAATATTGTGAATTCCGATATAGAGCTTGTGTTACAATACGTGATCAGTCGTAGCTGGAAGGACGAATATTATGTTAATTAGGTATAATTACAATGTTTTAGTAAATCTGTCGTCGTCGTCTCAAACCTATAGGCGTCTACTGCTGGACGAAGATCTCCTGCATGGATCTCCACAGGACACGATCTTGTGCCGCTTGCTTCCTGCGGCTCCCAGCCACACGTTTGATATCGCCCGTCCAAATAGTGGGGTCGTCCAACGCTGAGCTTCCCGGTGCGAGGCCGCCATTCAAGCACCTTGCAATCCCAACGCCTATCGGTTCTACGTACTATGGGCCGCCTATAGCCACTTAAGCTTGGCGACTCTTCGAACTATATCGGTTACTCTTGTTCCCTGAAGACGAAAGTTTTCGAATAGTGCGCGTTGCAATTAAATCTGTACTAAAACATTATAAGTGCGAAACTCGAAGGTTTGTCCTTCAATCACTTAAGCGAGGGTATAGCAGAGGAGCTGAGCAGCGAAATAGGCTATTTACTTTCAATTCCGGAAAATCAAAGTGTACCACAGAGATGCTTAAAACCTAAATTCACAAGAAATCGCGGGTATGATCTAGTAGAATTCCGCAAATTGAGGTCAGGTTTTTTGCTTATTTTATATTAAATCTGGTGGCAATGAAAAATTTTTGCGTTAAAGTGTGTTTACATGTTTATTATATTTTCATATTTCACAAGCTTACACCTCGTGTAAGTCGTAAAGCCTTTTAATATTCTCGCTGTTATTCAAATACAAATTGAAAGCTGAAGAAAAATTGTATACCTGCCTGCCTTAATATTAGAAACCTTCACAAGCGTGTATAAATTCATGGCTTTTAATATTAAAAGAGTAGGTACCTACTTAGTAGGAAAAAGTTTCCGAGAAAATATTAAAAACCCTAAATCATATTTTTTAATGAGTTTTAGTTTTACACGATATATTGACTATACTCTATATTCCTCGAATATAAACATCATTAAAAATCTTTTTGTGACTAATAATGTTCTCTTATTAAATGAATTTATTATTTCCAAAACTCATATAACCCAACCCATATGTATTAAGAAATGTTCTAAATAATGGTCCAAGAAGCTATGAGCGAATACATTTACATTTAGAGAAAAGAAAGTCTAGTGGTATTTCATTTCTTTGAACGACCTCGATGACCTGGCTAATAAAGAAAAACGTTACGTACATCGTAACACCGATAAATATCAAACCTCATATGCACTAAAAGCTCCGTATCTCCGAAAAACCTCTAAAACTTCCCAATAGCGTCCGGAAAATGTATAAAAAGTGAGCATATAAATAAAGCTACGCTCGGATATCAGATACCAACAGTAATATCCGTTTCCCTGGATAACTATTTTTACGAAGGGAACCTTTTTAAGCTTCAACAGCATGCGCCGGGCTCGTCAATTATACTAAAGTGGTATTTATTGCCAACATTTTTGTACATTTATAAATTTTTAACGATACAGCTATACATAAATGTAATAGCAGTTCACTAGCTATTTTATTTAGCAGTTCAGCAATAGTAGACAGTATAGTAGTGGTAAAAAATAAAGGACGAATGGGAGAACCGGAGATACACCTGCCATCTTTCAGATGGAATGCAAAGGCTTTACCACAGGTTTTACCCATGAAAGATAGGCCGTTCCGGGCAATGGAGTCGGGCATGCCTCCAAAACTCGCAGAGGTGGAGGTTGAGGATTTTACTCCTCCCCAGCCTGAGGAAAAATAAGGTATTGTAGTGGTAGTCGATCTCGCACTCCGGTCCGGAGTTTGATTCCCTAGCACCTTTGACCATCGATATATATGTCGGTAGGTACTAGATGGGCTCTTTCATTGAAAAAAGTTGGGCGTTCGACTTGTGGTGTATGCACCTGTATAGGCCTGTCCTTGTCCCCGCCATAGCGCTGTCCCGCTTTTCAGACTAGATGGCGTTAGTAAAATAAGTCCTCATTCTTTGTTTGACAGGGCTCGTCTATGTAATTTGAGGTCGTTGCCTTTAACTTTTCGTGATTATGATGATATCATCATCATCATAATCACGAAAAGTTAAAGGCAACGATTTAAACCTATAGAAGATCATAAGATTCCATAGATTTATAGGACCTTTATAATAGAGAAACAGCAATCTAAGCACGGCAAAACACCTCTTTGTTGCAAAAGCCAGAAAAAGCATTGCTAAATGTCCTTTGGTTACAGAACACAGGACAAGGAATGAACAAGTAAATTTGTTTTTTTTTTCAACGTGTTCTATTTTCCCCGAGACTGAAGATAGCATGTTTAAGGTCAATAAGGTATAGGCTTGAAGGGTTTTCGTTTACAAGTCGTGATTGAACGGCGACCAAAATGTTGATAGAGCAGCTTGCTTGCAAAAGTAGTTCTTATCTTTCATATCTGTATTTATTTAACGTGCCTGAGGCGTAAGAAAATATTTCCTTTCGCTTGGTAATCCTGCCTGAATAAAATATTTTCAATAGCATTTACAGGCGACTTCTTCCGTGTGCATTTAGTTCATAATATGCCGTAGGAAATCGTTTCGCAAAATAAGAAATAGCCTAGATATAGAGTAATAGGTTCATGAAAGTCGGATCAAAATCGGTTCATTCAGTTCCATTAAAAAAATATCCGTTTTTTCATTATCAAAACATTACGCCGTTCTTTTCCTGAAAATCTGAGGTCTGCGTCTACGACAAATAACTATCATACTTACTTGTTTAATCTGTCACAAAATTCTAATTCAAATGTTTTTTATTTTTCAAATAAACTTTTACAAGTGCTTTTGAAGCATCGAGTGAAACTACCACTGGTTCGGAAGATTACTATAATAGTAGATTATACACCAAGGGGATAAAGCACTGTTTTATGTCACGGGCGCTACATTGAATCCTGAACGTAACGAAGGACTCTAAATTTAACTCCCGAGCGCAGCGAGGGTGTTATAAGTTAATTCCCGACCAAAGGGAGGGAATTAAGATTGAGTCCTGAGTGCAGTGAGGGATTCAAGCGCCCAAGAAAAAAACTGCTTTATCCCGGTGGTGTATATCTACTCTACTTTATACTTCTACCATAACAGTAAAACAAACTGTCGGTTAGATATTTATTGCAAATCATAGTAAGTAGGATACATAGGTCTAGTAAATAATAAAAAGAAAAGACAATTTAAAAGTGAATGTTCACGTTGATAGAGTCACATTTGTCCATTTGTCATTTTGCTTTTCATGCTGCCAGTGTTTATGCAGGTACACATACTCCTTGGTTTAAAAACTTTTATGTCAAATGGTACGATCGTTTGGTCGACCAGTCTGGAGCCTAGACTCTGTTGTGCATATTTACAGTATGGGGTTGGTCAACTAGTTGGGCGATCGATCGACTAGATTACGGCCCTAGGGCATGAAGACTGACTTTAGACCCGCAAAAGTATGATTAAAACAGTAGTAAAGGTATGGTAGAAGTATAAACATTAAAGTAGTACGTAATAATGTACCTAAGTAATCGTGATTTGTATTAGTTGTACGTTGACAAGTCAATCAGTCAAATTACTCTACGTCACAACGGATTATGAAAGCACAGATAACCCAATAAATTGCAAACTATCTCGCTAGTGTTACGTCTTCAATCAATTGTCGACAAACTCTGGCACAGGCTAAGCGCTGGAACAAAGGGAACTAATCAACAAAGGCTCAATTTGGTCGACACTCAGTCGGTCAAGCTGCCGCGACAAAATTGAAAGCTCGCCGCTACATGCACCTATCATCATAACAACGTCCATAGTGTTAATGCACTTACCTGCTGAGTAAAACATCGTACTACTCTGCTATGCAGTACACATTTACAAACTAAAATCCATGCTAATATTATAAATTCGAAACTGGGTGTCTGCTATGTTTTCGAAGCCCATCTCTTCAACCGATTTCAGCAGAATTTGGTACAGACACAGCAGTGGCGTGCACATGCTTTGTAGCTGGGGTAGGCATTAGTTAGCCAGAATACCAATTTACTGACTGTCATGATGAAAAATGAGCATTGACATATTTCCATTTAGGTAAGCAGTGCTTTTCCGCCACTGAGAGACAGGTTGCATCCCAGAGAAAGGCATAGGCTTACCAATGTACCCAAACTTTTTAAATCTTGGATATCAAAGGAAGGAATTTTATATTTTTATTTTTATTTTAAATTTTTTCGGACTAGGGGAAACTATATAATAATATACATGACGAAACTGCCACACTCAGTGTAGCTTAGGCAATCATTACATAAGGAACTCTTTAGTATAGATCAATACATATTTCTATACTAAGGGGTTCAGTAATGATTAGCGACTCTGGGTGCGTAAGTACAGTAAATTAATGCACTCAAATTTGAAAATATTTCACTCAAAACCGACAATCATGCTCGTGTCGTTATAATGCTATTTAAAAAAAATAGCATTAGAATAATATTATATTAACAAAACGTGGCTAATGAAGCAAATCATACGTGTTTTATTTAATTAATGCAAAGCAAAATTGAAAATCCGTAACGTAACATATGCTCGATTATAGGACGAACATAAAATCCATATAAAATATTGTAAAAGCATTTCGCTTAAAATCAGTTAAAATATTGTATTTTCAGATTTAATTGCAATGTTCGTTTCGTGGTCGAGACTGACCGATGAACGGCGTACTTTTAAAAAGGATTTTTAAGCTTAATATAAAGTATTAACGTTTATGATAGTCATTTTAATTTCCATACTAATTAGTGGACCCAGTTTACAGTTCCGTACCTTTTCCGGTGGCCTTCACCCGCCACCTGTCATGCTGTCTCTCCAGACGTCATGGCGGGAGAAGTCCATGACTCGGAACTGATAAAAGTGGTGGTGGGTTACAGAGACGCTACGTTCATCTCGTGGAGGAGAGGCGATGACCCTCAGCGATAAGGCGACGCAGGAGTTAACTGACCTGTGTGTGGGGACAGGTGTACCTGCACACTTAAAGCTGTGCTCATTGATAGTAGGTATTTGAGTACACTTTGACAAAGTACTGCAGCTGTAAGTGTGCACGCGCTGTCGTACTCCGAATATCTAAATATAACCTATTTAAATAATTATAAAAATTACAGCGAAAAAAATTGTACCTATTCCGTGTTTTTTCCGCTGAAGTGAAGTCCTTATTCAATACTTTCAAGTTCCCACAGAAATACCCCTAACGCGGACTTACGTAAGTCACTACTTGCATAGAATTATTATGAATACGTTAGTATAAAGTTATATAAAACAAAACAAATAGTTATTTAGAAAATCTTATTGATAGTCTAAACTAATATTATAAAGAGGAAAGATTTGTTTGTTGGTCGATTTTTTAAGTTTATATATTACAAATATATAAACTCAAAAACTACTCAACCGATTTTAAAAGTTCTTTGACCAATAGAAAGCTACATTATCAGCGAGTAACATAGGCTATATTTTATTTTCATTCAAAAATATTAGAGATCCTTACGACAATTGCAATAATGTGAACTAAGTCGGAAAAAATCGTATCTTCTGTGAGCTTACGTGACGTGCGTTGCGTAAATAGTTAAAGTTACACGAAAACAATGTATGGTGGAATTGTTCCTCTCAAAAAGTTCTAAAAAAAAGTCCGCGAGAGTATAATATGTATATTATATCTTTTAAGGTTGACTCACAATAACCATTTTCATGATTTTCAAATTTGATCTAAACCAATGCTTTACTTGCGAAGGTGTTTCTACCGACATAGTACTCCTTATCAAAATAAATATGTTAATCAACTCAAGTATTTAATTAAAATAAAAATTATCCTTTACACCACTTAATTTAGATGAATATCTTATGAGATATCTTAAAAATAATGTAACGTGCAAAGGAAAATAGCGCGACTGCGGCCAGCGCTCAGATTAAATAGTGCTGGTGACAGTGGCAGGTGTATTAAGATGTATTAAAACCTGCCCACTGCCACTGTATAGACTATTGGATTATTAGTGCTAACCGTACGAAGCCGGGGCGGATCGCTAGTTATACATAACCTAATTACTGCCTTGAGTTTTCGTTAATAGATGTTTTTTGTGAAATTCATTCAGTACTCATGTCTGTATTTCGGCCACTAGATGATAGCAAGTTCTTATTGAAGTCTGCCTATAGTGCCTACCTAGATTTTGTAAACGAAAATGTACTTACCTGATTTCAATTCTAAATATTCAATATCATAATATCATATTCATTATTACTGCAAATGAGAATCATTTCATGCACCTGATCGCAAGCCTTCTCTAATCAATTGACGTGTGACGTAATTCTTGGAGACTTAACAAAGGCTACCTTTCCCTTCATCATACTATAGACCTCCGGCAAAACGGATATTGATGTGAGGAAACGTCGGTTGCTACGCGCTTTATATAAACCTACATCTTTATCCTTTATTTATATTTTACGTCCTTTCCTGTCCTTTTATCGGGTATGAATGTTTATATTAGGTATATCTAACCTCAAACACATCTATGTCGCGTAGTTTACCCTTAGAAAATAGTTGTGAAACCTTTACTTTAGAATATTATGATACAGACTCATTGAACGCATTGTGTATTTTAGTTATCGAGACCTAGATCTCTCACCTGTGTAAATCCTATGTCAGTCTGTCTGTCTTTCTATCTGCTACGCTTTCACAGTCTATCTGTTCATTTGATTTTGATGAAATTGGATGCAGAGATAGTTCAAAGAACCGATTGACATTGGGATCCCAAGGTGATGGAATAGCGAGCCCGCATTGGAAAGCGCAGCTCACGGTACCGTAGATAACTATTCTCTCAGGCATTACTTGAGGGCGGAACGCATTCCATTTAGATCCACCGGTTTAAAGGAACAATACAACTTTGAAAGCAGGAAGTTTGCATAATTACATCATCTAGCATTGTGCACTACGACATTTCAATTTGCATAAGTCACCCGTAGTAAGAGTACTTGTTACAACTCTACTTGTTATCCTATTGTCCATTTTTTTCAATTTCAGCATTCTGAAATGGACTGGTATATTTTTTTAATTCACCGTAAGCATGATTTTCACACGACTGCCCAAAAAAAATATGATACCCCCCGGTGAAAAACGGAAAATAAAAGAGTTCTCGCGGGAATCAAAAAACCTTAATCTTCATCTATTATCATCATCATTTACATAATCATCATTCACATTTCTCTGCGCAATAAAAAAAAATGTTTATTTCTCATCACACATTATTTTAACACTTGTAAGTTTGGAGCCTTCTTATAGATAAACCCCTGTGTCAGAAGACTCCGCTCTTCCACAACAATAATAATAAAAATAAACCATAAGTGGGTACAATGAAAAAAGAGAAAAATATTATAATTAAGTAAACCAATTTGAGTGACAGCTGTGACATTATGATAGTAATACGCAATACAACTACCTACATTGAGAATCTGCATGCAAGCTGTGAGCATGTGAGCTTCAAGTGATTCGGTTACATTATGTGGAACTGAGCTGCATAAGCCTCACTTTATAACAAATCCGGGCCCCGGGCTGGATTTACCGGTGTCCGTTTTGTGGTTGTTATTCCAGCACTCAGCTCGGCGCCGGCTTAAGTGGGCCCGAACAATAGGGATACGAGAAAACTTCCTATCGAATACGACCCTACTCGTACAAGATACGGTTTCAAACTTTTGAAGACTTTTTTTTTTTTTTTTATCCACTACAAGCTAGCCCTTGACTGCGATCTCACCTGATGGTAAGTGATGATGCAGTCTAAGATGGTAGCGGGCTAACCTGTTAGGGGCATGGCAGTTATATTAAACCCACACCCCTTCGGTTTCTACACGGCATCGTACCGGAACGCTAAATCGCTTGGCGGCACGTCTTTGCCGGAAGACGTGCCGCCAAGCGATTTAAACTTTTAGGAAGACCACATTTGACCTGTTTTGTAGTTCTGTACTTAGTTTTTTTTCGCTGTTGGCTAACTTTTCGTGTCGCCAAGTTAAAAAGTCACTGGCTGCTTTGCCGTGACTGGGGCCTGATAAGAAGGCTCAGAGGGCCATGGAGAGGTCTCGGAGTGTCCCTAAGTGATCAAGTGAGGAGTTTCAAAGTAGAGCCAGAGGCATTGTAGTCCTATAAGTTGCTTGAATTGCGGTCGAATGGTGGCTTCGCAGCATTGGACGTCCCTACTAGGTGGACGGACGATTTCAAGCGAGTAGCTGGGAGCCGCTGGAAGCAAGCGGCATAACACTGTGTTCTGTGGAAATACATGCAGGTCTAGCTTAGTCCAGCACGTGTAGTCATGTCAATTTTTTTAAATTAATAATATTGTGTTTTTAAGTTGACCTTGACGAAGGGGTACCTTGATTCTCTTGGCGGTATTACGTATTTGTGGTCATGGTAATGAGGTCCGGGATATAGTGATTAGAATATGCATATGGTAATTTGGTAATGATAATGGTGATGAATAGTATAAATAAAACATAAGTATTTTGGTTATAAAATTCTTTAATCTTTAAGAAAATGTTAAAAAATACAGAAATAAAACTGAAGGAACACTGATATTATCTTTATATCTAAAAAAAGTACTGCTTACTTAGTAATAGTCTTCATAACTGTTAAATCAAATGTGTCAATCAAAGACAAAAGTCATTTACGATGATAACATAAATAGATTCAGTTATCTTCATATCCAATATATACATAGTTACCTAAAGTAAACGTCAAGTTTATTATGAATATTATCAAAATAACTCTATGTATCTACACAAAACCTCTGCCTCAATGGCATGCCAAACATTATCATACAAAGATTGATAAACAAAAGTCAATCTTGTTGACGAGATCAATAAATTCAGTAATCTTCCTATAAAACCTACCTAGGTTTGTCTAGAATAAGCACCACCACATGTAAAAAAATGATTTATTTCTGTATTGACTGCTTGGTAAGTAAGATAGGACATTTATCGTTTTAACCTTAAATATTTGGAAATAATACATATCGATTGCGATTTTATTATATTTTCGTCCCTAAAATATAGAAGTACTGTATGTATTTAAATCTGTCTCCTACTTCCTCCAAACTGAAATAATTGTATTTCAGTGTTGTACTTAGTTACATAATTTTCACTGAAATCAATTTGTAAAATCATATCAAACTCTTTATCAAAGTTTTATTTCTCAACTCGGGTTGCAACAAATTTATTTTAAAAACTCTGAAGTGGAATTTTTACTAGTAATTCCCTTCTTTTTAAAGATTTTAGTACTAGTTCAACGTTCGTGTGCAATTTCCAGGCACATGTATCTCTATCATTTTTAAGCAGTACCATCACCCAAAATGGCCATTGCTTACAGAAGAACGAATAGCTAATAGGCGTAGCCCGCAAACTATTAAACTTTTCATGCAAACTTTCAATGCATCGCATAAAAAAATTTCAAACACGCTTTCTTGAATTTTTATTCAAGCTTATCTGACTGTTTGACCTCCAAGAAAAAGCTCACTATTTCTTGTTTTAAATCATTCTGTGATTTATTATTAATAGAGGCAGTTTTTCTAGTTAGTGGACCCAAAATATTTATCTTTTTTGTTTTGAGATATCTTTGCATTGGCTCAAGTGTAGTATTTTTAGCCTTTTTTCAAACTTTTAGAAGATATGTTTTTTATTTTGGTGTTATCTGGTATTCCTTTTACCAGTTTGTTCAACTTCTCATCGCTGTCTTTTCCGGTTATAGGTTTATTTCTTCTTTCCAATCTATAAATTCGTTTGCGGTACTTATTATTTAAACGTTGCATGTGATGTATAGATTTTTGAAGATGATTTATAATTTTGGCACTCCTATACCTACGTCTCCTTTGTAGAGAAATTGATGCAAGAGAACTGGCGGTGCTACTGGATGAGTAACCAGGCCTGGATGGACAGGAGGAATCATCTTTATCGTTTAATACTGTAGTTGAACTTGACTCACATACTGAATAATCAATTGGTTGAGCTGTAGACGTAGACGGCAACATTATGTTAGATGCGGTATCACTTTCTGCCAAATTTTCTGTATTTCTATTTTCTAGTGAAGTTTTTTTTTCTTTTTGTTTTTTATAAAAAGTATTAAAATTTACTCTCCATCTTTTTCTTTGTATTCTCTTTTGTCTTGCAGACATTTCGGCTACCGGTACAATTTTTTTTTCTTCTTTTCTTTTTCTGTATCGCTCCCTTTCTTTCTCCTTGTGTTTTTGATATAATATTGGATCTGATTTTATCTTAGCATACCATTCCCGTCTTTTTTGAGCTCTAATGGCACCTTTGTCGGCTTTGGACATTTTTTTTGCTCGAGCCATTACAAGCTAGTAGTTAGTTCTCTGAAAATAATTATGTTGTCAGTATCAACAACCAAACAGTACCAAAATATTGCAATTATCATTCAACACAGATCATTTATAACTTTTTATTTAAATGCTACTACAAGTTAGCCCTTGACTGCCATCATCTGGGGTAAGTGATGGATGTAGTCTTAAATGGTTGCGAGCTTACCTGGTTTAGGGGTAAGGGGGTAGTATTAAATTTAAATCGCTAATCAATTTCTACGCCGCATCGTACCGGAACGCTACATAACATGGCACGGCACGGCCGATGTCTCCCACCAGACCAAACCGAAGACCACTTTAAAGATTATACAATCTCAAAATTGCCCCTGCCGGGAATCGAACCCACGAACTCCGTTTTTGAGACCACAGCGCCAGGAGGTCGACAAAACCTAGAAGTTCCCATACATTCAAGCACTAATCTAATTACCTTGCCAATGCTTAGGCATTGGCAAGGTGATTAGTCACCATGAACGTAAAATGGTTATGGTAATTAGAATCATGGTAATTAGGATTGGTTAGTATTTAAATTTTTACTTGATAAGAAAACATAAATAGTAGGTATTTTTAATGTGCTTTGTTAGAAAGTAAAACATACTAGAAATATAAAAAAATACAAATATGTAAAGGTGATAACTACTTACGGTATGGTGCTTTGAATGAGGGTATAAAGTTGACAAAATGGAATTTCCGTTGGAGAATGCGAAATATTTTCATAGCCCGACGACGAGCGCACCTCCGTTCGATACGAATTGCTCAAGGCTACTGACTTTGCTAAACGACGCGACGACGCGGAATGCGGATTGTATGGACGTGTGAGTAGCTACGATAGTGTTTGCATGAGATAGCATGAATGATTAAAGTCGTGGGATAGACTTAATTAAGTCACTAGTAAAAAAATTCAAAGACGTAATCTCACGCTGCTGTTATTATTTTAAAGCTCAATTCGATGGCAGCAAAGTAGATACGGACATCTACATTTTTGCAAAAATGTTTTTTTTACAAAAATGAGCTCATTTAACCCTATCTATATATTATATATTATTTTAAAGCTTCATAGAAAATTTCATGCTAATCGGTCCATAAATCTCAAAATGGCTACTAATTATTAAATGCACTCTCCTGTAAAATTGCGATTTTGTAGGTGTCTTCTTCTACTTTGCTGCCATCGAATTATTCATTGTAGAAATATATTTTTTGAGAGTTTTTAATCCATTTATTTATATTTAAATTAATAGGTTTGTTACCGACGACAGAAGCAGTGGGACAGGAGTTCAAAAATTGGGGGTTTAATTTTTTTTTAAAGATGGATCTCACCTCTTATACATTATTTTTCTTGATGGAGTATAGAGGACACTGTCTAGTGTCTACAAAAAAAAAATTGGCAGTCATAGGGACTGCCGATAGAAGTGAAAACTAACATTAAATTCTATTTCTTTAGTAATTTTTTTTTCTTATTTAAAAAAAATTACATTATTTTTTAGTTAAAATTATTAAGATATAAACCATAACACTAAGGCAATAAGTTTAATTTCTAATGAAGTATATTTATAGTTCGCGAGCATGTCGCTGTTCGCGAGCATGTCGGTCACGGTCACGCGAATTTACATTTTTACCCCCTACCAAAAAGTGCTCAACGCGCTTAAAGTTTTCACTTCAAAAATTACATAAGCCTGAATTAGTTTTAACGTACGTTCTCCAGCTTGGGACATGCTTTTTACAACAAAAGTGCCCATATTATAGTAGTGATCCATAAGTAAAATAATAAAAAAAAATTGTATCAAGCCTTTTGCAAGGATCAAAGGCTTAGTAAATGTGTGTATCTTTAGTTTATAAATATTTTACTGATTTTAGTTTTAGTACTTAGGTATCGAATATTCAAATGGAGTTATGCCGTGTAAGAAATAGAGCATTTTATTTTGCATGGCATTATGGCATTACTCCCAGACCCCAGGTAATTGAGAAAAACCTTTTTAAGACTTAGTAAGTTATCGTGAGATTTCTAGACATTCTCGCTGAAAGCTTTACAGTGTAACGATACATTTCAAGTCAAATAAGAACTTAACAACTGTTATAGCGAAATCCTCTCAGAACTGCAATAAAATCTCTAAATCGCAGTTTTACAAGTAGTTTTTCTTTATTTGTATTATTTATTATTAGTCTGTATCTCGGGGACTCGGGAACTACTTCACGTATACATATTTTAACAAAATTCAACAAAAGTACAATATTATACCAATACAATTAAGTTATATGATAAACTTATTACAATATTTTCACATTAAGTATGTTATTGCTTACTGATATCACAACTTCGTTTTCGTCGAAAGGTTTTAAAAATCTTTGGTTTGCAGTGATGAAAATTTGCTTATGTAACCCGCTGTCCTAGGTGAGCGACAAAAGCGACGCCACGCGACGCGACGCGATACGACGTCATAGAGAATGACAGACGTATCTACGCTACAACGTAGGCCACGTCAACTACTGCTTCTTAGAACCTCCCAGCTATCCTATAACCTATAAAGCGTGTCTCCTCCATTCCACGGGTCATTGGCGAGGTATATTGTATCTGTCACCGTAAGATTGTAAAAACCGTTAGATTATAATATAACGTTTTTTATCTCGATAGATTATAAACTTTCGACAGATTGTGAACTGTAACATACTGCTTACAATTTAACGCGTTATTTTTCGGTAAATTGTAATATATTAGGTATATTAACCCGATAGAACCTAAGTGCCCGGCCTGCGGCCGGGCACTACCTGGATATTCATGTCAAACCCTAACCTAACCTATAGTTCGCGCACAGTTTGAATGCAGAGTAAATGTATGGTGACACTTACATTTACTCTGCATTCAACTCGCGCGCGAACTGTACAAGAAAGAGACAAGAAAACGTAAAAACAATAAATATTTCATAAATTAATACTTAGAACATTGAACTGTTCACAATCTTTCGACAGTTTATAATCTAGCGGGATAGAAACCGTTAGATTATAATCTAACGGATTTTACAATCTTACGGTGACATATCCATTTGGTACAAACGCAAGCCATAAAACCAAGAATTGAATTTAACTACTGCTATTGCTGCTACTGTCGCGTCGCGTCACATCGCGTAGCGTTGCCGTGTTAGTCGCTCACCTAGGACAAAGGGCCTTTCACGTCACCTACATTGTCGCGTAGATACGTCTGCCATTTTCTATGGCGTCGCGTCGCGTGGCATCGCTTCACGCTCACCTAGGACAACGGATCACTCTTCAGGTGTACCGCGGGCATCAACTATACAAATATTATAAAGAGGTAAAGTTTGTGAGGTTGTAGGGGGTAATCTCTGGATCTACTGAACCGATTTTGAAAATTCTGGTACCAATAGAAAGCCAAATTATTTGTGAGTGTCATATGCCTTATACCTATTAACCCGAAAAATTAGGGAGTTCCCATGGGAATTTAAAAAACTTATTTCACGCGGACGAAGTCGCGGGCATCTGCTAGTCTAGTCATAAATAGCCGAACGGCAGGCACTTTTATCATACGAGTAATGGTTGTAATTAAATTTTTTTAATACAGAATCTATCTGTATTGATTGGCTGGTCCAATTTAACGCACTTTATAGAATCAGAGATTTTTGTGTTGGAATATTTTTTGATGGGATTAGAAGTTTTATTTTCGGTGTTCACAGAAGCGTAGGGATTTACAAAAACGTCCTAGTTACACGATACCAAAGTATGAGGTCGATTCTCCTGCACTAATTGCTTTTAGACTGTGACAAAAATGGCTGAATTTCGGCAAGAGAAAATTACAAAAAAAAACAATATGAACCTGAGTACACACACAGCTAGTGACGCCTTTAACGCTGCGCTCAGGTCACACTGCAGCAGTGAAAAATGAAGCAGTTTCTGAAAAAAATAGTTCAGCTCTGACTTCAGCTATAGTAAGAATGTATTAAGCGTGTTTGATATTGAACATTAAATCCTTTGCCCGTGCCCGTTCTGCGCCTTTCTAAACGATAAACCTGTGAGTGTATGTCCTGGATAGACACAAAACGTAACAACATTTACACGTAACACTGAACGCCAAGCTATTTATTGGCATGTAAGTTTTACATAATTTTGTAAATAATAGCATAATGCGTCATTTGCACGACTACGACAATTTAAACGCTGTTTAACTTGAAATATTAGATATAAGGAACTATTTTTCGCAGTGCGAAACGCGGGTATGTTTTATTTCATGTATAGGCCCACATAAGTCTGACACTTATAATAAGTCCAGACTCTACCACCGGTTCGTCAAGCAGATTCTACTGAGAATAAGCAAGAAATTAGGCAGCAGCAGTGACTCTTTTAAAAAATGTTATATTGAAAGACATATTCATATTATAAATACTACAGTGTCTGCCTGTCCGTCTAAGTACCTGTCTATCTGACTGCTACGCTTTCACGACCCATTCAATCGATTTTGACGAAATCTGTTACAGAGCTGCATATGCATATGGTAGGCTGCAACCCGGGGAAGGCCATAGGATATGATATAGACTTTTTATCCCGGAAAATCAAAGAATGTCCACGGGATTTAAAAAAAACCTTAATCCACGCACACGAGCATCATCTAGTATAACAATACTGAGGAACATTATCACTACGAAACTCATCAGTTGCCTAATTTTCAGACCGTCCTAACTTATGTAAAGGCAAATCTAAGATGTTGTTCGGAACCGTAGGTACCTATAATAAATTATAAAAGGTTAGTGGTAAAGCTTTGTGATATAGGTCTGAAAAACCATATGGCATCCATGATGCATGTGGCCGACTCCTGAGGTGCGATTATCGCGAGATTAGGGTAACGTACATACCTAAACGTATGAGAATGGCTACACGAAATTGAGCTCTAATTAAATGCCGTTATGGTTTATTTTACCTTAACGCCGAACTTTGACGATTTGATCGGCAATTCTTACATAATCGCACCTCTGTTTATGGTTTGGAACAACGTTTTTTCTGGCAAGCGGAGTTCGGGTAAGAAAACGGTTGAATGATTTCTTGTTTGCTTTAAAATAATTCTTCATTCTACAATCCCATTGTTCGTATGTGCCGCCTTAGGGTTGTTGCTTGGATCCTTTTTTGAATTTCTCGTATTTTGACAATGTTTTGGTGGCAATCTGTTTAGTGTACCTTTGCAATAAAATAAAATAAAATATTCTAGATCCTCCAAATAATCTAATGATAGATCATTATCGAAAGTCGTTACCAGGGTGAGGATCTCGATCCCCGGCAGAGGCAATTTGGGATTTAACAGTTTCTAAGTTATCTCTGGTCGACTGATCTGGTGGGAGGTTTCGGCTGTGGCTAGCTACCACCCCACCGGGTAAGATGCGCTGCCAAGCGGTGCAACGCCGCGTAGAATTAACCGATTAGGTGTATAGCTGTTTAATATAATTGACATACCCCTTATCATGTTAGTTACTCGCTCCTACTATCTTAGACTGCATCATCACTTCTCCCCATTGATATAATGTATATATGCAGGTACCTACTAGATGGAGCCTTTCATAGAAAAAAATTGGGTGTCCGACTTGTAGACCGCGCTCTACACCTGTCATAAGCCCTAGGCCTGTCTTTGTCTCCGACATTGCGCTGTCCCGCTTTTCAGACTAGATGGCGTTAGTAAAATAAGTTCACATTCTTTGTTTGACAGGGCCCGTCTATGTACCTACCTAAATTGAGGTCGTTGCTTCTCCCCCATTCCGCAGTCTCGCACACTTGCCTAGACATGGAGGGGCATTTCAAAGCTAAAGGTCGAATTAGGCATCGCAAATCTCCAGTTCAAAAAGCTTTACTAACAATAAAAAATATATTTGCATGGAGAAATCGGTTATCTAGGCTTTTGAAATACAACAATACACTGATCTGTTAAATGAGATTATACGCAAGGAACTGAGCGAGGTTTAAAGGAGCCAAGCGCGGAGGCGTGATCGAACCTTTTCATAGATGGCGATAAAGCAGGCCCGCATGCCGCAGCGTGTCGGAGTGGTCCTTACCAAGCTCTTTGATGGTACTCCGAGTAGTGCTGAGTATTGCTTTTACTAGCAGCATGTACCTTCTTACGTAAATGATTATTTGTTTGGTATCCATATTTAATATTATAAATGCGAACGTGTGTCTGTCTATCTGCTACGCTTTCACGGCCTAACTACTTAACAGATTTTGATGAAATTTGATAACAGAGATTGTTTACATCCCGGTGAAGGACATAGGCAACTTTTTATGCCGGCAAATTGAAACGTTCCCCCGGGAATTAAAAACATCAATCCACGCGGACGAAGTCGCGGTCATCATCTAGTTCCATATAGTTTCCACGGTAAAAACATATGAAGAAAGTGGCACAAAGATAGCTTTCATCCTGGAGACGGACGTAGGTTACTTTCATCTCGGAAAATCAGACTCCCCACGGGAACTTCAATAACTGAAATCCACCCGGATATTCAGGAGTATGAACTTATAGTGTCTAATATTATTTAAAAGAATCCATGTAGCTTCAATTAAAAAGAGCTTAATTCATTTGCAAATACGTGAATCGTTTTTTAAGTCAGAAACGTTATATAAGACTTTTAACTTTCATTGTCAGACAGGCGCGGCTATTATGCCTTCCATTTGTTCAAAAAAAGCGAAGGACGCTACGACCGAAAAGAACAAAATGTTTTTCTTTGTTGGCAGTAAGAATAGGTATCCTTCCATACTATCTGTACTCATATTATTAATACAAAAGTGTCTGTCTGTCTATCTGTCTATCTGCTACACTTTAACGGCCCATCTATGCAGACGATTTTGATGAAATATGGTATTGAGATAATTTACTCCCTGGAGATGTTTATCACGAAAAATTGAATTTAAAAAACTGAATCACTTTATAATATAACGTAGGTAATTCCATATTAAATTTATCACTTCATATTAATTAATGCTAGAATATTCATAAAGTAAACAGTTCTTGTACGTGGAAAACATTAGAGAAGAATTAAGCAAATGACTTTTCCCTCGGTTGGTAAATTCCATAATCCTGAAGTACATATGTCTAAAGGGATTCACAAGTTATACCGATAAGGTTGCCTCATAGTCATAAAGGATATTAAGTTTTCAACGAGTTAGGTATTCGAGTCAAGTTATTCTAAAATAGAGTGTCTATCAATACACATACCTTTAAAAATTCTAATGTGTGTGTGTGTGTTTGATGATGATGATCCCATCTATTTAGCCAATTTTGATGTTTGATACAAAGATAGCTTGCATCCCAGAAAAGGATATATACTTCTTTTTATCCCGGAAAATTAAAGAGTTCCCGTGGGAATCAAAAACCGTTATCCATGCGGACGAAGTCTCGGGCATCGTCTGGTCTATCTATGACCTATTTACATATTTCATGATGCAAAATTAGGTAGAAGGTTCCAAATAAATTGATATTGATTTCAATTTCGTCGCTACAAAGGATCAGGGAACGATAGTGTATCAGCGAGGACTGACGCCTAAATCCTTTTATCTTGTGTAAAGGGAGCTGGAACGGCGCATCACGTCATGGAAATGGTTTTACATTCTGCTTGTGTGATTTTGAACTGTGACAGGACTAAGGACCGCTCTAGTTCCGGATCTATCAACGTCAGTAACGAGTTTTACAAAGAGTATAATAATATATAGTGGAGTTTGATATATTTGACATCAAAAATTTATCAAAAACACTTCGTGCTATTTCCAAACCAATAGCAACTTTGATACATGACCCGAGTCCCGACGGCTTGTTTGTAGTGTGATCCTGATAATTGAAAAACCCAATTTTTTAGGGACTAGTGGAACAGGCAGATTTGATGGCCTTTAAGCCATTGAGCCAAAAAAAACTGTCAGTTGTTAGTTTTAAGCTGATGTCTGAAGAATTTTAAATGAGCAGTTATGGTCGGTATTTATGCTACTATAATACTATCAACTTTTAAGTTGACGTCCTCCGTGGCGCAGTGTTAAGCGTTGTTGTCTTAACGTGCGGAGGTACCGGGTTCGATCCCCGGCAGGGTCAATTTGGGAATTTATAATAGGCATGATGACTGATTTTGAAAAATGGTCAGATTATGATTCGTTCCAACCTAGACCTCATCATTGCTTTGCACTAAGCATGATTGTCGTCAAGCGCAAGCCTATCACGCAATAAAAATAAAAAAAAGATTATGTACGGAAGTATCTACAATTTCGAAAAAATATCTTATTTCAGCAGAAAAACAAGGTTTGGTAGATAATATTGGCATTTGAAATTTAAATTTTAAAATTCACGCCAAAACACTCCCCGGTGTCATGGCGTCGTTTGTGACGTCACTATTATTTTTACCAATGTATACTCTGTGCCGTGTGCAGTAACCAATAGAGTGATTGTCAAAGCTCGAAAACAAACTATTATGACGTCATTCTCTTCTTGGTGTTTTAACCAATATGGCGGATTGCTGTATTTTATAATTTTATTTTATCAAAATAAATAGCAATCTCACTCTAAATAGAAAAATAAATACGTTTCTTATAATCCATGAATCCTATTTCATTAGATATATTCATAATTTCATTGATTCTTGGTTACTGTCATCATGCCTATTTCTGAATTTTCTCTGGTCTGGCCTGGGAGACCACCTTTTGCACCCTACCGGCAAAAACGTGCCGCCAAGCGATTTAGCGTTCCGCTACGATGCCGTGTAGAAACCGAATAGGGGTATGGGTTTAATATAACTGCCATGCCCCTAAAAGGTTAGCCCGCTACCATCTTAGACTGCATCATCACTTACCATCAGGTGAGATCGCAGTCAAGGGTTAACTTGTAGTGGATATGTCACCGTAAGATTGTAAAAACCGTTAGATTATAATATAACGTTTTTTATCTCGATAGATTATAAACTTTCGACAGATTGTGAACCGTAACATACTGCTTACAATTTAACGCTTTATTTTTCGGTAAATTGTAATATATTAGGTATATTAACCCGATAGAACCTAAGTGCCCTACCTGAATATTCATGTCAAACCCTAACCTAACCTATAGTTCGCGCGCGAGTTGAATGCAGAATAATGTATGGTGACACTTACATTTACTCTGCATTCAACTCGCGCGCGAACTGTCCAAGAAAGAGACAAGAAAACGTAAAAACAATAAATATTTCATAAATTAATACTCAGAACATTGAACGGTTCACAATCTTTCGACAGTTTATAATATAACGGGATAGCAATCTTACGGTGACAGATATAAAAAAGAAAAAAACTTTTAAATAGACTTCCAACTGAGTGGCTATTTTTTACCACGCTAACGCTAATTCGCGACCTACATATTCGTATATTGAGCATAGCTGATAGTGCGGAAACGGTGCCTTTTTATCATTCCACTAAGTACAAATAGAGTGCGGTACCATAAGTATATCAATATAATGACAAAGCGTAGTAGGCAGGCACAATAATATATTTACGTAAAAAGCAGGCCTAAAACAAAAAGTATTTACGAAACCTATCAATTTTTTATGGCGAAAGTTTCAGGGATTCCGATCTACATACGAAGCCGTAAAAGTTTGATCGTATAAAGAATGTAAGTCGGAAGGTTCTAGAGTGGAGACCGCGAACATATAGCGTAGTGTGGGGCGCCCTCCAGCAGGATGGACCATCGATATATATTTAGGTACTAGATGGGTCGGACGCCCAATTTTTATCTATGAAAGGTTCATAGATAAAAATTGGGCGTCCAACCTGTAGAACGCGCTCCACACCTGTAAAAGCCTGTCTTTGTCCTCGCCATAGCGCTGTCCCGCTTTTCAGACTAGATGGCGTTAGTAAAATAATTTCTCCTTTTTTTATTTTACTGGAAAATCCCCGTCGATGTAAATTGAGGATTATACCATGATATTATTAGATTATACCTAAAAATAAAGGCGTGTCGGATAATGGCTGGATGAGGAAGGCTGAAGATTTTCGACACTATTTGATTGTTTATGAAAAAGTACAGTAGGTACAGATAGAAATACTTGAGAATTCATATTATGTCGGTCTATGATGTCGGTATGTAAATTAAAGCTGTTTCCCTTTCTCAGTTTATATATCAGAAAAATTAGGTATGAAGAATTACTTTGCAGCGAATATATTCAAACGCTTGGATATATTTTTTATGAATTAAAATGTGACACGTTACCTACCAAATTGATGTTATAATAGGTATTTGACCGAGCGAAGCGAAGGTCTCTGAGTCTACTTGGGTGAATTGGCACTTGTCCGTCCGTCCGTCCGTCCGTCCGTCCGTCTGTCAGAGCATTATAACTTCTGAATTACTGAACGCAATTACTTCAGCTTTAAATATAATATGTAAACCAATGGCCTCCCGCCGAATATGGCTTAAAAAATAATAAAAATCTTTATTTCAGGGGGACTCTCAAATGGAGTGCTTTCAAAGTGGAGATTTTCTAACGTCCAAAGTTGACCTCAGAACTCTCAATTTTCTGAAAGGCTGAGCCTGAAACTTAATCAGTTATTTGAATTATATCCTGTACTTGAACAACAAATACTAAAATTAGATAAAATATATAATAAGGAAACGAAATTATTTAATTTTTAATGAGCTTCAGTATTTTTAGCAGAACTTCACAATGATGTCAATAGATGGCGCCGCGAGGTCTCAGTTTGGGGCGAACCACTAGCATTATAAATTTGAAAGTGTGTTTGTATGTTGGTTTGTCCTTCAATCACGCCGCAACGGAGCAACCAAAGTTGGGGACCTGGAGAGTGATACAGACTACTATTTATCCCGAAAAATTTAGGAATTCCCGCGGGAATAAAAAAACTCAAACCACGCGGACGAAGTCGCGGGCATCAGCTAGTTATACATAAAAATCCTATTCAAAATGTTTGACGCCTGAAATGCAAATCAGCCAACTGACAAAACATGAACTGGGAAGCATGTAGGTACCCAAACTTTTGTCATGTTTTATTCATCGAGGCATATTAATTTTATAATACCTCTGGTAAAATATCAAGTTCAGAATCTATAGTAGTACAGTACATTAAACTTTGACAAGATTTCAGCCTCATCCCTATTTACCTACGTAGATGTTAGGTAGTAAGTAATCAAATTATGGTCATTACTTAAATATTTTGAGTATAAACTTGACTGAAATAGATTACAGTTAATGGTAATAGTACAATGACCTTCTATTACTAAAATTGATTGATTTTATAATATCACCAGCTTTGACCTTATGCCCGTGGACTACACAAACTTCAAACCCCTATTTTACCTCTATTTTAGAATTCAATTTTCAAAAATCCTTTCTTAGCGGATGTCTATTGTCTACGTCATAATAGCTACCTGCATGCCAAATTTCTGCCCGATTCGTCGTGGTTTGAGCTGTGCGTTGATAGATCAGTCAGTCAGTCACCTTTTCCTTTTATATATCTAGATTTATATTTAAACTAGCTGATGCCCTCGACTTCATCCGCGTGGATTGAGGTTATTTTGTTCCCGCGGGAATTCTTTCATTTTCCGGGATAAAAAGTAGCCTATGCGTTATTCCAGACTATAATCTATCTCTGTGTCTTCATCCAGATCCATTCAGCTGTTCTGGCGTGATGGAGTAACAAACATCCACCCATCCATTCATACTTTCGCATTTATATATTAATATTGGTATAGATATATAGATATCATTGGTAAATAGGACTCTTGCTGACACTTGCTCACGTCAAAAGCGATGTTAACAGCTTATAAGCACTGCCATAAAAATGTAAACATAACCTTAATCAACGCATAAAATTTACACAGCAATAACTCGTTGACCTACAACTGGGAAAAATTCCAACGTTATGTTCGAGTTTTATTGCGCGTTAAATCGAATCATGCGAATTCAGGTTTAATGTAGGTACACTCACTGCAAGGTACGCAATATGGAGACACGGGGAAATTTCACGAAAATTTCGAACGGTAATTGTCTCGTGCAATTCGGATTTCAACAATTAATCGTCAATGTACATTTTTTTAGTCATTCATTTCGTTTCTCCAATCAAAGGCACTCCAACATAAACTTAAGTTTAATCCTTTTTGTCCCCACTTGGGTGTTCCCATGACATGATGTAGGGTCACAGGTGGATACGTTGGTAGGGAATAGTGGAACAGGCCAAACAGGAAACACTCATATACTACAGCACAAAAAATTGCCTATTATCCTTTGAAGAAGATTAAATTAATTATAATAGCCGCGGCGAAGTTGAACTCTGCGCAGAAACACATTTCGGGTGTCACACGAAGTTATAGTGTGGTATAAGGTGCCTATACCCCTCGCTCCCCGCGCGTGCTCTGCTCGGCTCTGTAGTACAATGTACCAGCGCAGAGGACTGCCATTTTGGGTCAACTTACATAGAGTCGATTGTATGCTGGTGCAAAATTAACACAGGACTGCGACTTCTTACACAGTTATTCAGACGTCGATTTCTTCATAGTTTGAGGTCACCATACTCCTTGGGATCCCAATTCTCATTTGAAGAAAATTCGAGCATTTAACCATCGCTGAGTGAAATGCAGAAATCTTCAGCCTCGAACCCTCGAAGAAACTAGATGGTGTATTAATGAAATCTAATTTAAGTAATGTCACAGTGGACATTAGCTAACGACATCCCTTGCCGCTCGTTAGGACATGATCCTCATTTTATTTTATCCCTCTAGTTAGTCAGCGTTCTTGTTTTTACCGTTCGAATGGAAAATTCGTCACAGCCTTCCTTCAAACGAGCAGAATGTTAATGTCGACCTACACAATGTTTTGTAATGTTGTTATTATACAGGGGTCATTTGAGAAGATCCTATGGAGTCTTGGCGGCTAGATCATTTCGCTCAAATAAAAACCACCGTGAAGGAGAAAATACAGGCACTACGTACAAAAATAAATCGGTATTTTTTCATAAATCGGATAAAAAAAGGCCGCGTCTTTTTTAATGAGCGCGCGAACCAAACGCTCTCCTTTGACGTGAAGTTATATGCGCATGCTACATCCTGTCCAATTCGTAGTGTGTATTTGGTCTTATCTTATTGGGACTCAAAACTTAACAGCCTAAAACTCGATTTTCGAATTCTGACCCCTAGTCAGACTGGTATTACGCCTACACTGGTAATACGCGTACTTATTTAAAAGACATATTGAATGGTCCACAGTACTAAACATTCATTTTTGGAGAGGTCCATTTTACGTTAGAAGCTTAAGGCGCTGTGAGCTCACGAGATGAAAAACACAGGCGCGCGGGGGTGAAATCGAGCAAGCGCATGTCGCAAAACATGCATGAAATAGTTTGTAAAAAAAAATAATACAAATGAATCCGACAATGTGTTTGATTTAGAAATATGAATTTTATCTTATATTTCTAGAGATAATTAATGGTTTCAATAAGGAGAAAAATTGCTTTAAAAGGTAAATTAAGAGGTATGTTTAAAATTAATCTCAATGCAGTTTTTTTTTTTAATTGTGTTTTGAGATGCGTCAATGGCTGCTCAAAGGTCTTTAAAACGGCACATTATTTTTACAAGCATACATTATTTCACCGTTTGATGGATACACTGCTTTTAAAACCCCCCTTTTACGCTACACAGGGCCTTAAGTAAACATGCTGGTCCGAGCATCGGAATACTTAACAAGTACTAAACGGACGCCGGCAAATCTACCGCGAGAGCTAGAGATTTGTAACAAAGAGCAGCTTCCCGTATAATGTAACCGAAACACTCGGGGCGCAGCTGCTTGCAGGTCCTCAGAGCAGTTTCAATTTCACGGCTACATCTTGCTACGATTGTTTGCAATTTTTAAAAATAAACAAAGTTTGAGCATTACGTGCATTGGGGTATCGCAGTATCCAATTGTTTTCCCACTGTGTAAAGTTTCAATTGCAAGTTACGCAATCCATACATACATACTGATATCACAGTTAAGGTAACTATGGAACGGCTCTACACAATACTGCTAAAATTGTACATACGAAAGTGTATTTGTTTATTTGCTATGCTTCTAGGGCCCTTTTTATACCGGGAAAACAAAAGTTCAATAAGGTTTTATAGTAAAAGCTCTTTTATTAAGCTTTTTAATTAACGCAGGCAAAGTCGCGGGCATTTTGTAGTGTTTATATTACAATGTTATTCAGAACTAGTCAAAAACAAAGCGTGTTTTTACCTACCAGCTACCTTTGATTTAGTTTATAACTAAAAAATGCTCTTCGTCGTCGTTAATTTTTTATTTATTCCCGCGGAAACTCTTTCATTTTTCGGGATAAAATATAGACTATTTCTTCCCGGGGATGCAACCTCTATACCAAATATCGAAATCAGTTGAAAAGAGAAGCCGTTAAAGCGTAGCAGACATACAAACAAACAGGCAGATAGCTAGACACACACACTTTCGCATTTATACGTAACTAGCGATTGCCCGCAACTTCGTCTGCGTGGTTTGAGGTTTTTTGGTTCCCGCGGGAACTCTTTAATTTTCCGGGATAAAAGTAGCCTATGTGCTATTCCTGACTATAATCTATCTCTGGGCCAAATTTCAGCCAGATCCGTTCAGCCGTTGGCGCCTGATTGAGTAACAAACATCCATCCATACATCCACACATCCATACATCCATCCATAATAAAGATTAGTAAGATATTAAAAATTAAGTGAAGTATGGATTAATTAAAGTATCTCAATAGGTACCTGGTTCAGCTTTTGTGGTTGAAAATAGTGGAAGCATAAAGTGCCTTTAAAACGCGTTTGCGGTTTACCTCGCATATTATTACTTTTTAATTAATTCCGGGTAAACTTTACTCTATTTATGGTAAAAAGCAATATTGCGAAGGAAAAACCTGGACTTAAAAGCTTTGAAAATTATGCTTCAAAAGCTTGCTAAGAAAAAAGTGTTTGTAGCTGGAATAGTTGATCCCGATTTAATATCTCCACCTTTATTTTCATTATGCGGACGAAACGGCTCTCGGCTATCTATATCTTTTCTACTGGCTATTGACGACTAGAATTTCGACTTAAGTTAAACTACTTAGGTCAAGTTGATGAAAGATTTTAGCCCACTCAAGCGTCACTACCTATTATTTCATCTGTGACCTAGATAGCAAATCACTAGTTAGTAGTTAGTCTGAGGCAATATTTTATTTACCAAAATACTATGTACCTACCTATATCTAACCTAAATAACTGAAAGGTATATTATCGGTTGCTAGAGTTTATCCATTAAAGGTAAGTAGGGACGTACCGTACCGTAATAAATTTAAAATTTAATTTTCCAAAGTATCAGTTTAACTATAGTCACAGAAAAGCTAATTTGCCAAACGGTTTTAACAATACCTATAATAAACATGTACGTCTAATATACATAGAATCGTAGACGCTCTACGCCGGAGTTGCATAAAACGTTTCCCTGTTACCATAACTAAAACTTATACCGGTTTTATTTTATCCCCGGCGCCCAGCGATTTTAAATCTCGCCTTTTAACAAATGGCAGACACCGTCACTGCACCTGCATAGTTTTTGTGTGTTCATCTCGAATAAATGTTAGGAAAAACTCATAGAATTTACGTAGAGTCCTCATTTTTAACGTGGTTGCTTCTATAACTTTGCGTTTATTCTTGTAAAAATCTATTTCAATACGAACTTTTTGCTTGAAAGAAAAACTGAATGCCGAATCCATACTAATATTATAAATGCGAAAGTGTGTCTGTCTGCTTTCCCGGCCCATATTTTCAACTGGGTATTTTTTTATTTTTGCTGAAACTTGCTGAAACTTCGTATATAGACGTAGGTTATATCCCTTGGATGGACATAGGCTACTTTTTATCCCGGAAAATTAAGGAGTTATCGCGGGAATCAAAAAACTTATTTCACGCGGATGAAGTCGCGGGCATCTGCTAGTATTATAATAAATAATATCTTCAAGTCCCACATTTTCACAAATAAGTCTAAAACATTTCGAGTAGGTACTCAGGTACGTATAAATATTAAAACTCTAATTAGGATGGTATACTAAAATCTTGTTTCTTGTTTTGTTTTCACCCAGTGAAAATGCTGAAAATCCTGTGTGGATTTGTTAGGTAAAGAGTAAATTTAATTAAACCGGAGTGCACTTGACTTTTAAGTCTGTGAAGCTTGCCAATTAAAAAGCTGTTTACTCTTCTATCTTTCAGTCGGCAGTGGTGAAAAACGATAACTTGTACGCTTACTCTGAGTTTGTACATTGCAAATACGATTGATCGACGTGAGAGCTAAGAGAAGTAAATGCATAAATGCAAAAATGTTGTTTCAATGTGGCTTAAATCACTGTCATACAATGATGTCGAAGATTTTATAAAATGATTAAACACAACAAGTGTCTTAGCACTAAATCATAACAAACACAACCAAACCTCACACAATCTTTCTCTATCTCTCACACACACACACACACACATCCACACACCCACTCACTCTCTCTCTCACTCGCACCCACACACACACACACACACACCTTTGTTATTGCTATTTTTGTTACTATGATGATATGTTCTTACTTATATTCTCCCTTGTATACTTATATTATTATTGTAAATAATTGTTAATGTTATTCTGTGTCGGTCATTCTACATCAATGGTACTTATTCTGTGAGGACAGGTAGGCGTTAGTGGTTGCGCATCAGTTCATACTATTGCAACCACTATCGTTCTATATATATCTAATATTTGGTATTTATGTATGTATATGTATGAATCAAATCAAATAGGTACGAATAACAGCTCATCACGTCAAGTGTAAGCGAACGTCAAAGTAAAATGGACCCAAGATCTCTTGTTTTAAAGTCACAAATTCAGCGCTTGGAGCGCTGGCTGTGAATAAATACACGAAATGATGAAATTAGCTCTAAACCAATGTAGTTAAGGTTCATTTTACTTTAACGTTTGCATACACTTGGCGTGGTGAGCTCTCACGTCGATCAATCGTATTTGCAATGTAAAAACTCAGAGTAAGCGTACTGTGCTCGCGATGGGTAATTTTACTTTAACTAGCAGCGGGTAATAGGCTTTGAAAGCTATACCTATCTGTATTTTTATTGACATTAAAAGTGTAGTGCCACCAACTTTGAATAAAACAATAATGGCTTTTGCTTTAGAATGCCTTTGGTACACTTTACAACACGGAACAGGGAATCTGCTCTTTATTACTATATTCTATGCTTCACAAAACACTTATGGAACACTTGATGAACGTACATGACGTTATACGTCACGTGACGTACCTATATACTTGCCTACCTACGATTTGTAAAAGAAATTATTGTTTGAAAGAATTTTGAAAGGAATTCACACTTTTTTAATCCATATCTATACTAATATTATAAATGCGAAAGTGTGTCTGTCTGTAGGTCCGTCTGTCTGTCTGTCTGCTATGCTTTCACGGGCCATCTGTTCAACCGATTTTGATGAAATTTGTTACAGGAATAGGTCGGGGAAGGACATAGGCTACTTTTTATCCCGGAAAATTAGAGTTCCCGCGGGAATCAAAAAAAGTTCATCCACGCGGATGAAGTCGAGGGCATCATCTAGTATATTACAAATTAGTCTCACATAAATGGTAATGCAGTTTGCTAAGATGGTAGCGGGCTACCCTGGTAGGTGGTATAGGAGTATAGCAGTTGTATACCATATACCATACCTCCAAATCGGTTTCTACGCGGCATCATACAACAGAGCGAGACCTCAGACCAGTGTCAATTTAGATTTAGGAATTATAAAATCTTACATTGCCTCTGCTGGAGATTGAACCCAAGACCTCCCACATAAAAGACCACAGCGCTGACCACTGAGCCAAGGGAGTGGTGCGCCCTGCAGCGCGCCGCGCATGTTAACTGTATATATAAAGCTTTTCAGTGTCAATCAAGGATTTTTGAATGCTCTGCCTTCCTGCACAAAATAAAAGAGTACATATCCCTAACTATTTCCATTTCCATTTCTTTAATTTTGGTAAATAGCCGAGTTTATCCGATAATAGAAACCACCGAAATTAAAAAATATAATATAAAATTCATACTAATATTATAAATACGAAAGTGTGTCTGTCTGTCTTCTACGCTTTAACGGCCCATCTTTTCAATCGATTTTGATGAAACTTACCTAATTAGGTACTATACCAAATTTCATCAAAATCGATTATACTCGTATGTATAATAGCCTATGTCCTACATCCTGAGGAAGGCTACTTTTCATTCTAAGAGTTCATGCGTGAATCAAAAATAACTAATCATCTAGTTAAAAAATAAAACTGATGAAATACTCTTAATAATTTAATATGCGTATGTGTATTGCAAGACTCTTAATTAAAATCCCTATAGTGTAAGTAAATCAAGTCCATTGTATTACAAGTAGATACCTATTACTTCCAGTAGCTGCGTTGTTCACGATTCAGTAAGTAGCAATTTATGTGTTTCAGGTTTTAAAAGCTTGAGTTTTTAGATAGAATATTGCTATTTGCTGTTTCCTACAATATTGACTTTTCCAGCGGTATCGAGGGTGCATAGGGGGAGCTATCTAAAGTAATGTTAAACACACGTTGCCCGGGGAGTCATAAACTAGCTATCGATTCATGCTACAGTCGGGCGTGTCTGGTTTAAAATTAATACAGGAGGCTTAACTACTACCATCGCATAAAGCATATATTATTATAAAAATAACGTTACATATGACGTACCTAGGTACCTTGATGTCCCTAAATAATAAGGATTATAATTCTGAAACAAGAGCGTCAACATGTTGACGCTCTTGTTTCAGAATTTATTAAAAAGATTATATATTAAGCGATGGTAGTAAACCCCCTGAAATATAATCATTAGAGATAATCCGTACTTATATTATAATTGGAATGTGTGTGTCTGTCCGTCAATCTGTTCAACCGATTTTAGCCAAAGATACACAGATTTTTTATCCCGGAAAATTAAACAGTTTCCACAAAACCAAAATCCTCGTGAATAAAGTCGCGGGCATTTAAATTAACAACTCTACCAAATTACTAAAAGAAGGGTGACGATGCTTTGTTTATTAATTAAAAATGACAATTATAAAATGAAATTTAAAAACCAATAAAAGAAAATGAAGTAGGTTGGTACCTTTAAAATACAACTAGGTACATAATATAATAATAATAATATAAAATTTTGACGACCTCTGTGGCGCAGTGTGTGGCGCTGTTGCCTTAACGTACGGAGGTCTCGGGTTCGATCCCCGGCAGGGTCAATTTAGGAATTTATAATTTCTGAGTTTTCCCTGGTCTGGCCTGGTGGGAGGCTTCGGCCGTGGCTAGTTACCACCCTACCGGCAAAGACGTGCCGCCAAGCGATTTAGCGTTCCGGTACGATGCCGTGTAGAAACCGAAACTGCCATGCCCCTAACAGGTTAGCCCGCTACCATCTTAGACTGCATCATCACTTACCATCAGGTGAGATCGCAGTCAAGGGCTAACTTGTTGTGGATAAAAAAAAAAAAAAAAATACCTAGTAGGGTAGGGTAGAAAACAGAACCTACGTCAGTGTCGGGAACACACAGTTTGTTATGTTTAGTTAAAACTCGTATTACTTGTACTAGAGCTATGTAAACAAAGTACGTCATTCAAATGGTTAAGAACTATAGCTATAGATTAAAGTTTAAAAGGTAATCCCTCTTCTTTATGGTTTACACAGAAAAATAGCAAAAAAAAAAACAAAAATGATCCCCTTTTTAAAAATAAAATCTTTGTAAAACATAAATTATTACCCGTATCTTTGTTCTAAATTCGTGGTTTTGTCTATGGTTAGTCATTTCAGAGTATTAATACACGATACAAAGATCCTTTCCATATTTATTTAAAAAAAAAAAAAAAAAGAAATAAAAAAAAAAGTATCAAATTACAGGTCGTGTCCTTCTCGCACGAAACTTCTACCCATAGACGTATTTCATTGAAGGCAAGCGGCTTCCCGGTATATATGTATACAGAAAATGTTATCTAAACATTGCGGTTGTTTTGGAGTATAAGTGAGCCGTAAGTAATTCGCATCACGAAGCCAACCGCGCGATCACAACCTAGTTATCCGATGTTACGTCCACTTAAAAATGAACCATGCTTTTAACTTTGCATTTATAACAAAGGGAGGTATAAAATCTAGTTAATTAACCTGATTATTCGAAGCTTCTCAACTGACCTTTGAGATGTGACAGGACCACTTCCGTTAGCGGTTTCGCATTTTATTTATACGACTATCGTATCTTGTGAGATTTGAAGCGTTGTTTTCGGTAATTATACCTTAAAAATATATAATATGAAGTTTTTTTTTGTTTTATGCACGTAGGTGCAGAGGCCTGTAGGTACTTCTGTCACGCCTGCCATTCAAGAGTTTCAAGATCGTGACCTGTGTGCAACGGAGTCTGAGAAATGCCACTGCTGGACTAGGAGGATGAAGGAGCCCGGGGACGGTCTCGGGTCAGTCTGGCCGTATTGGAGAAAAAACTTATTTTAGAAGAAAAAAATAATATCCAAGGATGGAATTAATTTCCTGCGATTAAAGAAGATTAAACGATGGTGCCAGAGACGAAGTTAAATACATGCGCGCGCTGCTGTCGCGCTGCATTCGCCTTGCTACCCATGGACGTGCGTCGTTCTTGTGTGATTTTAACTCTTCGTTGTAATATTTTTCCTGTTATGCAATTAAATGCACAAGAAGAGCTTTTTGTCTTTGTCTTTCAAGTATCCTCCAGAAAAGGGTTTTCATGAAAAATCTTGGTTTTTCTTGTAATTCTTTATTTTCATTCCGATCGGTTTATTTACCGTGATACGCGAGCCTCATGGTAGACCCATCTTTCTCATTTAGAGTATCTTTTGGCCAATTAAACTACTGAGATCAAAATTAATACCAAGTTCTTTGCTAGGCTTTTTTTATACATCTGTATAGGTACGAGTATAGCACGCCAACGAGCAGGCGGGTCACTTAATATTAAGTGATTACCGCTGCCCATGAACATTTGCAGCATCAGAGGAACTGCCAATGCGTTGCCGGCTTTTGAGAAATTTGTTTTAAATCCGCCCTTTGAAGAGCCCCATATTGTAATCATGATCAATCATTTATTGTTTTTGTTGGTTTGGTGACATTTTATAATAGCTTAGCAGTGGAGACTAAATGCAGACGGTGCCCTATGATTATTTATAAAAATATTGCTGCTTGTCGTATTTTCCCACGGCGAAACAAAATCGAGGTTCGTTTAAATAGGAGTTTATAGCAACCATATTAAAAGGCCTAAGTCGAACACACTCGTCGACTTCGTAGCCAAGAGACGCAAGTATGAAATTATAGAAAATAATTACATTTTTGTGCCTTTTGGTATTGAAACCCTGGGATCGCTAGTGTCGAAGATGCTAGATCCTTTTTCAAGGATCTATCTTCTCGTCTCACAGAGTTCACAGGTGACCGGAGGGCTGGCAGTTACCTCGGCGAACATACTTAGGTATATGTATAATACTAGTAAGTTTGGCTATTCAGCGGGGTAACGCAACCAGCGTTATGGGCACATTGCCTCATTGCAATTTGCAGCGGCTTTAATTTCGATTTCAATTTATTTCATAGCTTTAATTTTTAGAAAATGTCGAATACTTCGTAGGCATTTTATTTTATTTTCCTAAACAGAAATCCGAAAAACCTCGCACGGCAGGGCTATCGGTTTACCTTATGGCGACTCAAGCTAGTCTCAGGAAGACGTTGGATTGTAGATACAAGTGCAATCTTATGAGCTTGGACTGCGGAAATCCTCACAACATTAAATCTACAAGTATATATGTCACCGTAAGATTGTAAAATCCGTTAGATTATAATCTAACGTTTTCTATCCCGCGAGATTATAAACTGTCGTAAGATTGTGAACCGTTCAATGTTCTGAGTATTAATTTATGAAATATTTATTGTTATTACGTTTTCTTATCTCTTTCTTGTACAGTTCGCGCGCGAGTTGAATGCAGAATAAATGTAAGTGTCACCATACATTTAACTCGCGCGCGAACTATAGGTTAGGTTAGGGTTTGACATGAATATTCAGGTAGTGCCCGGTCTCAGGCCGGGCACTTAGGTTCTATCGGGTTAATATACCTAATATATTACAATTTACAGAAAAATAACGCGTTAAATTGTAAGCAGTATGTTACGGTTCACAATCTGTCGACAGTTTATAATCTATCGAGATAAAAAACGTTATATTATAATCTAACGGATTTTACAATCTTACGGTGACATATATAAGGTACCTTGGAAAGCCTGTTAAAATTACTGTTTTGTTGTACCATCTTACATAGGTAATAGGTATTATAAAAAAATCTATGAATTGTATAGAAAAGTGCCATTGGATGCTAATGTCACCCTGTATCTATAATTAAGGGTACAGGAATATACGCGTAACATAATAATATAATATCCTCACAGTAAATATAATAGGTACCTACTCTTTAAACTTTCGAAGCAAAACCTCTCCTTATAAAGTTCGGAGGAGTTCTATTCAGCAAAATTTAATTACATTACTCGAGGCTCCTCAGACTTGGGACAACAGGATTGTGATCGTAAGTAAGATACGCGTAAACAAACTTCTTCAAAGCAAACATAGGGGTTGAAAACCACGATAAATTCAAGAATAATTGTTACGAACAGTCAAAAATGAAAGACGTAAATTTATAAACAGAATCAACTGCAACTTTTATTTCACTCTCCACAATAATTTACAACAAATCACTTCAAAAATACACGGTATAATAACGCCCGAACACGGCCCGATGTCCGTATTCAGTGTCCGCGTGTACGTAGCCAGTAGCTACCTCTCCTCTCCTCTCCTCACCTCACCTCTCCTCCCCCCACCTCTACTACTCACTGCTACCCCTCTCTCTCTCCCCGCTCCTCGCTCGTTACAGTCGGCCATCCTGCAACAATTGCCCCGCAATTGGCGAGACAACAAAACAAGCTTTAGCTCTCTGATAAATCATTTAGATCAATCCTTAACACTTGGTATCACTGCAATCATCCCAACAGCCAACCCGCCGTTCATCACCCCAACGAGACACATGACTGTCCATCGTTCGAGCTAACATCTCGCTGTTCATTGTCTAAGCAACCTCCTCACTGTTCATTGCATAAGTGACCACCTCACTTTTAAGTGTCTAAGTGACCACATCGCTGATCAGACAAACTATTTCTCAAACAGTCTAACTTGCCAGCACTATGGATACACGCAACTAATCTTTTATTCACTTTTACTACTGCTCGAATAAGAATCTAGCTCAGGGCTCTAGGAACATAAAATTAGGGGAGTGAATGTAATCTCTTGAGTACGTTTAAGTGCGATGAGAGTTCAAATTCTTAAGATGACACCTGAGACAAACTTGTAGACTACACAATACGCCACATTATATTACCCTTCTTATCAGCACAACGACTGAATGCTGCAATTCACCAACAAGGCCACGCTGCAGCCACACAACAAGGAAAAGAGCACTCTCTTCAATCAGGGAACAATCAATGCCAAAATGAAAACCGCTCACCAAATCAAGCGATCACCCCGCTGACGTGACAGGCCTCTTACTGCACACTCCACTCGCTCCACTGCACCAGATGCGCTGGACGGCTGCGCGCCGCCACGCGCACCTCGCCTCGATGCCAGGCAACGTGATGGCAAAACATGAAACAAAATAAACGAAATGATTAATTTCACGTAGGGAAATCTGTGCCCCTCAAGAAATGTCATAACTCCACCTCAATCAGGAACTGACTCTACTAGAAACACTTACACACCGCAAGGACAGTAACGGGAGTTTCAATTAATGTAATCAGGCATACTCAAACCGGCGAATCCATCCACGCCAAACTGCTCACGAAAACACTGGACACCGAATGTTGAATCAATGGGAAACATATCTTTATGCAACACAACACGTTCAAATTACCGTTGCAATGTGGGTAACCTAACAATCAACAACCAACACGCATCTATGTAGATATTGCGTTTCAAAGCAAATAAATCGAAAGTACCCACATGGGCATAGCTACTAATTGAATCTGGGCCAAACCGACTTCACATGGTACGAGCAAAATAGAACATCAACGGCATGAACTTTTTAAACGGTGGACGATCAATTCTATCAGGGCTGGTATGTAGGTCACGACCCCAAACTACTACAACCTGCCCTTGTCTGCTTCAACAAAAAGTAAGGTAAGGCGCTCCCTAGTAAACAGTATCTTTACAATTCAACGTAATAACAAACTTACGCAAAAGTAAAAGAAATATGGAACGGACTCACAGCCTTCACCTCGCGATCGCACCTCGCAGGCCACATGCCCACAACCACCACAACGCGAACCCGATGATGGCACTCTCGTATGCAGCTCGTAGCGCCCAAGCAAGGCACAGCCCTGCGCGACCGCATGGCGCGCTGCTAGGCAGCCTCACGCCGCGGGTAGCATCAGCAGGCAGGCACCAACCAAAGCCCGACCACGCTGCGCGCTCACCAACGATGCATTTCACTCTGGTATCTCTGTACACTGCTCGGCACGAGCAATGGTGTCCTCGGGGTCTTGAAGAAAATCGGCGTCCTTACAATCTCTATCTGATTTTCGCATCAGCTTCGACCTCACATACGTTACCGTTCTTCTCCGTATCATTGTGAGATTTTTGTGGGCCTTATTCATCCCACTTCTGACTGTTACGAACAGTCAAAAATGAAAGACGTAAATTTATAAACAGAATCAACTGCAACTTTTATTTCACTCTCCACAATAATTTACAACAAATCACTTCAAAAATACACGGTATAATAACGCCCGAACACGGCCCGATGTCCGTATTCAGTGTCCGCGTGTACGTAGCCAGTAGCTACCTCTCCTCTCCTCTCCTCACCTCACCTCTCCTCCCCCCACCTCTACTACTCACTGCTACCCCTCTCTCTCTCCCCGCTCCTCGCTCGTTACATAATATTCTGCCGTTGACGTTGTACCTATACTGTACCTACCTATATTTCACTTAGCCACACTACAGCCTATTAACGTCCCACTGCTGGGCACAGGCCTCCACTCTCACAGGAGAGAGGGAATTAGAGCTTACACCCACCACACTGCTCCAATGCGGGTTGGCGGGCTTTAACGACTATTATCATATTAGTGATAATAACCGGGACCGACGGCTTAACGTGCTCTCCGAGGCACGGGGTTGAAACACCGCCGACTTCCAACTCCGGGCTGGCACTGAGAAACTCTTAATTGAAAATCCCAATACCTAACAACTTTTATGCCCGACCGGGAATCGAACCCAGGACCTCGTAATCCGCAGTCGACTATGCTCACCGCTAGACCAACGAGGCAGTTCAACATTCATCGTAGATAGCAGTCGTAGATATAGCAGTCTATCTACGACTGAACGGTACAAGAAGAGAAGAGTTACTTATAAAATCGTAAAAATGGATGCGTTGAAAGGAAAACTCGCTGGCTACTTAAGAGGCCGGCGATCGCCGCTCGCAATTTCTATTCAACCCGCAAATATAAATATGCCGGTATATTGCTATCTCTATTTGGCTGATGACACAATATGATCGCGTGCAAGCGCGATAGCAATATGAGCGTACAGAATTTGTTATACATTTAGTCTTGTTCCGTGAATACCAAAAATGATGAATGACTAGGTAATTGTTGTGTTTTTAACTTCGTGTTGTTATTCTGTAACTTGACAATATAGGCTATGGTTCCTGATCAATTAGTATGAAAGATATGAAACAAATAAGGAGAAAACATGTCATTTATGTCTTAAAAATATGCAAAACGCAATGCGATTACATTAAATTTTGGGAAACTATTTTGAAAAAATAATTATCCAGGGACCTAGATAAATACAAGTTCAACTTTAATAATCGCATAATATGGTGGAAACATTCTAGAATTACAAATTATTTTGGTATTACGTTTGAATGGGCAATTCACCCTCCGCTGGCACCTTAACTAGAGGGATAAATGAAATGAGGACCATTCTCGACGAGCGTCTAGGGACGACATTAGTAACATTTACTAATGTCCAAATCTGATGTGCACCTGAATTAATAATTGCTAAGAATCGTAAAGATAAGTTTTCAATATAATGTAGAATGATGAATGATGAGTTCATCGGCAAAATCCGATAAAACATCCGATTTTTCTCAAAGGTTAGTTTACTTACCATCTTTATCATCATCAACTCATCACCATTGTCATCATCATCGTAGGCAGTACCTAGTGCAGTTGTAGCATGATTGACAAACCAACATACATAATATTAGTTGACCTACCATACATACCTGCATGGATGGTAAAGCTATTTAATATCGCTGGTGGAAGGCTTCGGCCGTGGCTAGTAACCACCCTACCGGCAAAGACGTCCCGCTAAGCGATTCAGCGTTCCGGTACGATGCTGTGTAGAAACCGAATAAAGGTATGGTTTGAATATAACTGTCATGCCTCTAACTGTAACAGGTTAGCACGCTACCGTCTTAGAATGCATCATCACTTAGATACAATCAGGTGAGATCGCAGTCAAGGGCTAACTTGTAGTGGATAATAAAAAAATTATAGCTTAAGTAGGTAAGTAGGTACCTATCTAACAATCTATACTGTTAATAGATATTATACAAATCATTGGAGAATGGGGACAAAAGCTTCTAATTTTGTCCAACCAGCGGTTTGTCGGAGCGTCGTCGACAAATTATGCCTTTGTTGATTAGTTCCCTTTGTTCCAGCGCTTGACTCTGAGACCCTGTGATTTTAATTCAAAACGTGGCCTGAAGAGATATGACAAGACACTGAAAAGGTCTGTATCGGTACATCGACGACCTCTCTTTATATACTATAACTAGTACCTAGCGAGCGCCGTGGTCTTTGGCCGACAATTACACTTGCAAGTTTTACTCACGTAAGTCGCTTAAAAGAGTAACTTACGATAAGTAAACAGACTTACAAGTCGCGCATTTTATGCAAATGTTAGCTATGTAGGTACATAAGATACTTACGTTCGCTACTTACCTACCTACGTAAAAACTTACAAGTGTAATCGTTACCTTATAAACAGGAAGCCTCAGATTAATTGCGGAACCCGTTTAGAAAATCTATACTTATAGATGTAAAAGTGTGTCTGTCTGTCTACTACGCTTTCGCGGTCCATATTTTCAACCGAATTTGACGAAATTTTGTAGGGAGATATTTTTATTCCGACGGGATTTTTCAAAATCTTAATATCCATGCCGACGGAGTTGCGGGCGTCATCAAGTCAATGAAAACACACAACACCGATAACGTATCGGCGCCGATATATCAGGAAAATATACTCTACTATTTCTATTCCTTAGTTAAGTTACATATTTATTATTTCACCGACAGGAAATAACCGGAATTACAAATTCATATAACACGGTACACCACGCCATCTAGTAGGAATGGCGTGCAACGCAACAAACGTTAGGTAGGTACTGACTACTGGTTCAGTCAGCTACAAAGTTAGGGTTTGTGTAGGCGGCAAGTTAGCTACCTACACAAAACCATTATATAACTGTTATGTAAGCCTTACTTAATACTCATTACATCACAACAAACTTATCTTTCATTACATAACATCTTGTGTACCCACAATTAATGTATTATTAACATTGATACTTACAATACATAATTACTTGTAATTTATGTAAATTCTAATGAAATACAATAAGATTTGTACTTGGCTCAGTAAGGTAGAGGACAAAGAAAACCATTTCATAAGTTACACATATAGTAAACATCCATTTATTTAAAAAGATAGTAAGAAATAGAGAAAAATTTGGTGCAAGAATTGGTATTGGGGCCCCAGGTTGCCTTAACCTAGAAATTGGAATACATTGTTAAAGAGAATTAAACATACAGTTTATTCAACTTTACTACATTCTTCAGCCGGTTGTATATTATCAGCTTTGAACTTTTTCACTTGAGTCTCCTCTGTGTCATTGGGCGTATCCTCTTTACATATCTCATGAAGATTATACTTCTTAAAAGAATAGTAGTTGTCTACAACACTGAGAAGACAAATGCCTTTTATTATCTCAACTATTATACATTGTCCTGGATTTTTCAAATCTGCTTTGTTTTCACCATTTTTAAGGACAATCATTTCTGCAAGCTCTTTTATAATCAGTTCCCGAGACGCACTGCTATTAAATCTTTTGTTGAAGATCACAGCAAATGTTGATGGCTTTTTCAAGAAGTATTTGTCAAATAGTTTCCCAGCACATTCCATTATGTCTGGTAAATTTGCTTTGCATGTTGCCATAATGGGGAGTAAACGTAGAACATGTCGGGTTTTCTGCACTTTGGTAGTAGACAGATCTTTAATAATAGCATTGGTCAATTCTTCTGGACTAGGTAGATTTGTTTTTATGAAAATACAGTTAGAAGCTCCTGTCTCCACCACCTGGAAACGCTTGTGCCTGAGAGAACTCTGTGAGCCCTTCCTCATGGACTCCACCTCTTGCTTCAGCATGTCTCCAATGTCAGTCTCATTGTCGGAATCAGTTTCAGACCGGTCCTCAGGCTCGGCGGACGCTGGCCTGGCACTGGTTACCTCCTCCTCGGGATACAACTTCCCCGCGTACTCATTCAGCAAGTTGTACATTTCCTTCACGCAATCCTTCTCCCTGAAATTGCATGTGCAGAAGAAACCCCTGAAGCCGGGTTCCAGGAAATATTTGTTTCTACGCTTGCGAAAATAGAACTTTTTCTTTTTTCTGGTGTCTCCCATTGTGTTAGACGACTCACTACGCCCCTGCTGCAGGTTTAATTCAAAGGATAGACTATGATATAACAATTATTACGTGAATTGAATTATGAAATCATAATAACACCAAAAGATACACCCATGCTATCATGTCAATGTTGACATTGTATGTATGACTGACATTTCATTTTCACATTTGACAGCTGGCAGGCGAGCTTCTGTCAGTTTTACACAGAGTAATCAAAATTACGTTCCGTTTTACAAAAGCTCTTCTAGTTTCCCCTTTATCGATGCGAAACCGATTTCAGCCGGCAGAAAAACATAAAAACTAAAATAGTCAATGACCATAAAAATTTCAATCTACGCAATAGAACCCATGAGCCCGGCCTGCGGCCATGGACCAATATACATCACGCAGACGCACGCCATCGACGCGTTTGTGGGACTATATTTTAGTACGAAAGCTTAGGGTCTCGAAAGTCTTTTTTGGTAGTTGATAAAATATTAAATGAATCCCTATTTTACTATAGCCTGATCTGCAGTATGTTAATTCTTTCCCGCTTGGCGGCGCCACTATTGCATTTCTCATTCGCTATGCAACTGGAAAGCAGTGATATAAAAATTTGTTGTGTTGTGTGGTTATTTTATTATATGGTACGTATTCAGGCTAAGCTTACATTGCAATGTTTTACTTGCATTGCTATGAATTGAGTTAGCGTTCACTTGTTTAGCTTATTTGTAATGACCCTTTTTTCTTTCTTCCTACTGGGCAGGTTTGACTGTTGTAGATACGTGACTACATGTAGTACTACTATTTTTATAGTATTTAACTCAACTATTTAGCTAATAGTTCATTACTGCTCAGGCAGCAGGCTGATTATTATCCCAAATGATTTAAAGTAAACGAGGCACGGAATTGCTATTTTGGCCGAGACATGTTCAATAGTTTCTCTAATTTGCGAGGAAAAAATAAACTTACCTATTAATTCCGGAACAAAGGACTTAATTTTGTTCCATTGTTTATTAGAGCTTTTAATAATAAAGCAATTTCGGCGTAAGTAGGAGAAAATTTAATCTTTTAAGAAAAAAAAAATATAGTACCTACTTGACTATTTTATTTTTACAATGATTCTAACGAGGTACTTATCATACTAACTTATGGTGGAAGACAAGAGTCTGCCCGCGAAATTCAAATTTAATTTGGATTTTCGCAATTTGTAAACTAATACGACAAAGTAGGCATAAGGCATTCAAATTGCGCCCCTAGGAATATCATCTTTCAAGTAAAGATTATAAGATAGTTTACACATTGTGAAAAACCAAATTAAATTTGAATGTTGCGGGCAGACCCTTGTCTTCCACCTTATTAAAAATATTAATATGTCACCTTGTAATTTAATAAACACAATGAAGCCAATTTTATTGTACACGGTGTACACCATCTCTCAACAAAACTCAAAATATCTCTTTCATAATACTCCAAACGGAAAGGGCAGCACTAACAGAGCTGTCATTTTAGTTTACAGATTGTGCAATATTTAACATTAACATAGTACATATATTCAAATAATAACAAAATAAGTAAATCCTAAATAACAATACTATTGGAATACTTTGAATTTTCCTTGTTTGGAGTAAATTCCTTGCATTGTAAAACGTTTTCTCAAAGTTGTCTTGCTATATAGGCATCATGTTGTGCAGTAACTAGTTTTCATTATAGTCTTCAGTTTTGTGACGACCGGTTGGTTTAGTCTCGGACACACGGTGATGCTGAAACAAAGAACATGAGATGATCAATCAATCAAAATATCTGTATCCGAATTAGGTACACCTCAGGTACACTGTACATGTACACTTTTTGCAAAACGTCAATAAAATAAGTATAAAACGTAATGGTGATAATAGGGATGATGACAACTCAATCAAATCAGCAACTCTTTATCAAACTTAAAAACGCACTTCTAGTATGGAAGTTGTATGAAATTCACAGATGTGACGTCATTAAATTACAGTTAAAGTTTTCTTTTATCTTTATTTTAAAATGGTTATCAAACTTAAAACTAACCGAGGATGTGAATTTTAGGTCTTTTGGAAAACCCTCTATTGAATAATCAGTTAGAAATAATTAATTAATTTTGATATAGGCATCATCCCTATTAATTGCGGTACCTTAAAACTAAAGCTACGAGGGTTCCAAACGCACCCTGATTTGAGAAGATCACTGAGAGATCCCGATTTTTAAAATCGAGAAGGCCTAGGTTAACGCTAAACGGTACAATACAGTGTATGTGGATCGTAGGGCGGGAGTGTTCCGAGTGACGCCATATAAATACAAGGATTTAAATCCGCCGTCAACCTGTCCCGACACATGTGTGTGTTGCGCTTTAGAATTTTTCTCATTGGCGACAATTGGGTATTTGACTACTAGTGAAATAAAATATTTTATAGTGATTATTAAATAAAGGATCTCCCAAAAGTCGTAATATCCACGTCCCCTGCTAGTTTTAATGTGAATAACCATTTTAAACTATCGATTAAAGTAAAAAAAGTGCGTCGAAATTGGATGACGTCACAACTTAAAATTTCATACAAAATCCATTCTAAGCACGCGTTTTGACATTTGAAAAAAAATTCGCTGATTTGACTAGTTGTCAAATACCTAATTGGGTATTTTGACAACTATCAAATAGTCATAATCTAATCTAAATAGTCAAATCAGCAACATTTTTAAACGTCAAAACGCGCGCTTAGTATGTTGTATGAAATACTAAAACTGTGACGTCATGAAAATTTGACGCAAACAAAACAATTACGACTTTTGGGAGATCCTTTATTTAATAATCACTAAAAAATAATTCATGTATTTGAATAGTTGTCTAATACCCAATTAGCGCCTTGTTAAATTTTTAATTAGATAGAGAGGTTTAAGAATTGAGGTTGTCTGCCTTAATTCTTGATTTTGGCCCGACCCGGGATTTCGTCAGCCCCAGTTGAACATGCTTACCACTAGACTAAAGAGACAGTTAAATAACATAGCTGTATGGCTGTACGACTCAATAGCAAAAGTAAAATAGATAGTACTCTCCAGGAATATTTGCACCAAATAACAAATCTCTTGTTGTTTAGTCTTTGTTTTGTAATTATAAACTAGACGATTTCCGCGACTTCGTCCGCGTGGACTAACTTTTTTCGATTCCCGCGGGAACTTCTTAATCTTTCGGGATATAACCTATCCCTATTTCAAATTTCATCAAAATCGGTTGAATAGGTGGGCCGTGAAAGCGTAGCAGACAGACAGACAGACAATTTTAGGATGGATAGAGGTAGTTTGTATCCCGGGGAAGGACATAGGATACTTTTTATTCCGGAAAATTAGTTAAAAAACTTAATCCACGCGGACGAAGTCGCGGGCAGCATCTAGTAATATGATTGATACTAACTCTGTGTTATATTCAAGAGATGATATCTTCAAGTATTCGATGTATACACTGGAGGACTGCAGCAATCGCCAAGTCATCGGGTTGAGGAGGTTGGCTTCATATATCCATTCAACGATCACAGAAATGGGCGGATGACCAGTGTCATTGAAGGCTAACAACTTGGTCTCGACATCCCCGGGCCTATAGTATTTCCTGAGAACAAAGAACGAATGTTGGATAGAAGCAGGCGTTACTTTGCGGAAGTCCATGAAAACTTGAAGTTTATTTCGCTATAATCCGCGACAATAGGTAAATCTTCATGATATGAGGTAAAGCTTGAGTCATACTCAAGCTTTTGGAAAGTCATGCCAGCAAGGTATAACGCCGTTAGTACACCAACGCGTTCGTATGCGAATGCGAATCACTGCGAAACTACTGCGGTATGTCTGTGTCACGAAAGAAGACTCGCGGCGATTTGTGGAACTAATGCATATTACATACAATAACTGCATAAACATGCGACTACTAGCGCCGCCAGTAGGGGACTTCTTTCGTGACACGGGCTATAGCAATTATAGTGAAACACTGCTTGCGTCTGTGTAACGACGATTTCGCAGTTCCTTGCGAAACAATAACCGACAAGGACGCAACTATTTCATGTAGCTAGTGCTAGAGTGAGACATAGCGTATGCGAAATTCTGCCATACAAACTGACAGTTTTTTTGTTGTTTCGCATTCGCATACGAACGCGTAGGTGTACTAACGGCGTAAAAGCCGGAACACGATCCTCACTGTACAATCGTGCATTGTCGAGTGAACATCTCCTGAAGATGCTCCGGTATCGGAGTGAAACGTACGTTACCCCTATATTCAATGTACTCTGTGACGTACGTTGAGAGTAGTTTGGAAGATTTCTGTGGTGTGGTGAATATCGCGGGCTATAAGTGCGGGATACACACTTTACCACATAGATTTACCTATTGCCGCGGATTATAGCGAATTCAAGTTCCTTAATTAAAGAAAGAACGGTTTTATTTTCTGTAAACATACTGACAAAATATCTGCAAAACATGTATTAAAAAAAAACTATAGAGAAAATTTCCACCAATCGTGTTTTCTAAACACGTAATGCAAGATAAAAGTTCGAAGTACCATTTCCCCAAATATTAAGCTGTTAATTTTTCAAATTCTTAGAAAAGGATATTCGTATCACATTAAACACTATCGGAGTGCACACTCACACAAATGCAAAGCTCTTTCTTTAATCTAACTACGCCATTACAGACTTTATCAAGCGCATAAAAAATCTACTGTGCGATATAGTTTTCACAACAAAGATAATGTAGTTCCGTGTTCACATGTACCTATTTTTAAATTACTTTATAATATTTAAGTTCATCAGTACACTGAAAACAAATTAAAAACAACACCTTTGAACTTGGACCTGCACGCGTAATGTTATTTACGTTTTACTTTTATCTTTATCAGTTGTTATCTGTTTCTTTGAATTATTAATAACTAGCTGATGCCCGCGACTTCATCCGCGTGGATTGAGGTTTTTCATTTCCCGCGGGAACTCTTTAATTTTTCGGGATAAAAAGTAGCCATGTGTTATATCTAGCTCTGTGCTAAATTTCATCCAGAACCGTTCAGCCGTTCTGGCTTGATTGAGTAACAAACATCCATCCAAACTTTCGCATTTATATAATCCAACTTCCTACTAATATTATAAACGCGAAAGTTTGTAAGTATGGATGTATGGATGTTTGTTACTCCTTATCCCAGATTATAAAGTCTGGAATAACGCATAGGCTACTTTTTATTCCGGAAAATTAAAGAATTCCCGCGGGAACCGAAAAACCTCAAACCACGCGGACGAACTCACGGGCATTAGCTAGTTTATAATATTAGTATAGATAAGCAGTGCAGTGATGTTTTATACTCACTGTTCTTCATTCATCAGCTTGTGTTCGCTCATATTGTTGTTCCTATCGACGAGAGTGATGGATATTCTCCCAACATCAGGACCGTGGAGTATGCTCTCTGAAGAATTGGACACCTTTAGTGTCACCTCGTAATGTACTCCTGTAACGAGAAATGTGGGCGCTATTGTTGTTACAACGGTTACAAAAATACGATAGGAGTTTTGTTATTTTTAATAATTAATTTATGAATGTTTTTAAAAAAGCTAATGCCGACATGCGTTGCGACGATGAAGTTACTATATGTATGTGTGAAATAGAATTGTTCAAAACCTCTATAAATCCATAGCACGCTACAGACTAAAAACTATACATTTTAGCATGCTACTACGTACGTTAAGCTATAGCGCGCTTTTTATACGAACCCGTGTAAAAAAATACTGACTGAGTTTATTGCGGGCTCTTCTCAGACCAAGGGCATTTGGAACCCTCGAAGATTTAGTTGTAAGATTCCGTAATTGATTATCACCTTAACGCTACTTGTTCAGAAAGTGTAAAATGTACCTAATTTGAATAAATGTTTTGATTTATTGATTGACTAGCTGATGCCCGCGACTTCGTCTGCGTGGTTATTGGTTACCGCGGGAACTTAATAATCTGGGATAAAAAGTAGACTATGTGCTATACCAGACTACCTCTATGCCAAATTTCAGCCAGATCAGTTTAGCCGTTCCGGCGTGATTGAGTAACATCCATGCATCCATCCATCCAAACTTTCGCATCCATACTGCCATACCAATATTATAAATGCGAAAGTGTGTCTGTCTGTCCGTCTGTCTGTTACGCTTTCACGGCCCACCTGTTCAAACGATTTTGATGAAATTTAGTACAGGGATAGTTTGTATCCCGGGGAAGGATATAGGCTACTTTTCATCCCGGAAAATTAAGGAGTTCCCGCGGGAAAAAATAAAACCTAAAAAAGCGGAAATCATCTAGTTTATATTAATAGTATAGATACTCACTGCAAAACGGTTTGGAGCTTCCAGTCATCGCATAGAGCGCGATATTAGAGTTGGAATTGACCAGCCCGCCCATCTGCAATCGTTTGTACACATTTTGCGAGTGCAAACCCATTGGTATGCATAGGTGTTTGCTGTCGCAAGTTGTGCAATTGCCTTCTAGGAATGCCTGGAAATTAGGGATCTAATTAATCTTATGCTAATAACGGCCAAAGTTAGTTAGGAATTTATACATTGTGTCGATAAGATACGCTGTATTTTCGGTGGGCAACGGGGTGGCTGCAGAATTTAGAGGTGTTAAAAACTATCGCTAAACGGGTAACGGTTAACGGAGTAAAAATCGTTTACTAACGTTAATCGTTAACTGTTTAACAAACGGTAGTAAAAAAGAACATGTTTTTTTTCACTCGCTAGTGCACAGGAGTGAAGATTGTTTACTACCGTTTTCAACAGTTAACCGTTTAACCGTTTAGCGATAGTTTAACAGCTCTACTGCAGATCCACGGTTGCGTTATGATTGCATCATACATAATACATTTTGTACGAAAAGTTTTCAGTGGCGAGCGGAAATCGCAGCGAGAGAAACGGATTTGTTTTCAATTCCGATCACTGAATGGTCCTACTGCCTCGTTGGTCTAGCGGTTAGCATAGTCGACTGCGGATCACGAGGTCCTGGGTTCGATTCCCGGTCGGGCAAAAAATTGGTATGGGGTTTTTCAATTCAGAAATTCTCAGTGCCAGCCCGGAGTTGGAAGTTGGCGGTGTTTCACCCCCGTGCCTCGGAGAGCACGTTAAGCCGTCGGTCCCGGTTATTATCACTAACATGATAATAGTCGTTAAAGCCCGCCAACCCGCATTGGAGCAGCGTGGTGGGTCTAAGCTCTAATTCCCTCTTTCATATGAAAGTGGGAGGCCTGTGCCCGGCAGTGGGACGTTAATAGGCTGTAGTGGTGGAATGGTCCTAAAAGGGCATGTAGAAGCAAGACTCATGAGTAAGCTTCCTATACATATCGTTATCCGTGGTCTTGAAGCCCTAACCGCTGCTTCCCCCACTTTTTCTTCCTACCAAAGGGTTATATGCCAGTTAGGTACCTACTCAATATTTTTTTTATATCCACTACAAGCTAGCCCTTGACTACGATCTCACCTGATGGTAAGTGATGATACAGTCTAAGATGGTAGCGGGCTAACCTGTTAGGGGCATGGCAGTTATATTAAACCCATACCCCTTCGGTTTCTACACGGCATCGTACCGGAACGCTAAATCGCTTGGCGGCACGTTTTTGCCGGTAGGGTGGTAACTAGCCACGGCCGAAGCCTCCCACCAGGCCAGACAGAAATTATAAATTCCCAAATTGACCCTGCCGGGGATCGCCACGGAGGTCGTCAAATCGTCAATTCAACCTCTAAGACCCCCTCATTTCTGTGCAACGTTAGAATAGGTATAATAAGTGGTTTACCTGGTAAGATTTGCACTGTATAGCCATAAAAGGGCACGTAGGGGCCAATCATTTCTGTGTAACGTTAGAATAGGTAAAATAAGTGGTTTACCTGGTAAGATTTGCACTGTATAGCCATAAAAGGGCACGTAGGGGCCAATCATTTCTGTGTAACGTTAGAATAGGTAAAATAAGTGGTTTACCTGGTAAGATTTGCACTGTATAGCCATAAAAGGGCACGTAGGGGCGACACTCTCAGTAAAGAGTTCGTAGCTCCGCTCGTGGTCACAGCTCACAAATTGCACCATTTTCCTGTACATATCGATATTCTGTTGGCCCTGGCTCTTGCAGCCCGGCTGTGTGGAACCGCCGTTCGGATAGAAGTCTACGTGACCGATCTGCTCTGATATACCAAAACCTGAAGGTATATCAAATAAATATTAGAAATGCGAAAGTTTGGATATATGACGGATGTATGGATGTTTATTACTCAATACACAGAGCACAGAGATAGATTATTGGCTGGTATTATCACATAGGCTAAAAAGGCTTTTTAACCCGGAAAATTAAAGATTTCCCGCGGGAACCAAAAAACCTCAATCCACGCGGACGAAGTCGCGGGCATTAGCTAGTAAAATTAACCAAAACCTGAAGGGATATTGGTCGTGTTAACATTAAGTATATCAAATAAATGGTTCACTAATGTTTCGCAAAAAACATTTAACAAATGATCATTTCACAAAAAACGTTCCAAAAACTAATCATTTCACAAACGTCGTGTTCCGCAAACATATAATTTATTAAAAGATTATTTGACAAATACTCAATTCACAAATACTTTACTTTGCAAAAGTGCTGAATGTAAAATTGTCATTTACTAATTTATTATTTCATAAAATAATTCATTCTTCAAATTCGTAATTTTACAAAATATTAAAATATAAATTGTTATTTGAAAAATAAAACTAACTATAGGTCGCCCACAACTTCGTCCGCGTACAATCTCTGATTTCTTATGAGATTGAGATTTTTTATGATATGAATATATATATATATATATATATATATATATATAATATGTTACGGGTAATGCTAAGAAGATCTTGTAAACCTAGGTTTACACGAGTTTACTTAGTTTTGGGTAAAGTTCGAATAATAAGTAAAATAAATTTAATTCGGAATTTACCCATACCTACTCACCTAGGTCTACCCAACTCTGGCTGGATAATGTTAGGGATATGGGTTCTCTCCCTCTCCCTCTCACCCCCTCCAAGGCCCAGTCGACGGAGCCCCGCTTCGCGGGGCTCCTTATTTCTGGGTGGTAAAAAAAGGAAATAACCACGAAGAGGATGGCGGGGTCTTTCAGACCCCGCCATCCTCTTCGTCACCTAAACCAGCCGAGTCGGAGTGCCCCCAGTCCCGAGCTCGCTTCGCTCGCTCTTGCATGAATAGGAGTGGTGCCTAAAAAGGGAGTGAAGCTAAGCTAGGAAAACCACTCGACCTTCCGGGTCTGTCCGTCCTAATTGTTTGTCTGTCCTACCCCTAGTAGGACAGACAAGACTGCGTGGAGTCTGAGTGCTCAGATTTGGACCCAAGAATGTCAACTTTTTAAAACGGGCTACACCAGAAGACTCTTACAGTATTTATCAAACAATTCATTTTATCAAAAAAGAAATATGCTTTACGTTGTTTTATTAAATAACACGATTTATAAATCAATTGTTTGTCAAATTATATTTTATGAAATGATAATTTGTCTGTTAATTGTTTTGTCAATTGGATTATTTATAGGACCAAAAGTTTTATAACGATTAATATATGATTCTTAATTTTGCGAAACGTTGTTTGTGAAATGAAAATTTGTAATTTGTTTTTTATGAAATGATCGGTCACCCAAATAAATATTAGAAATGCGAAAGTTTGGATGTATGACGGATGTATGGATGTTTATTACTCAATACACAGAGCACAGAGATAGATTATTGGCTGGTATTATCACATAGGCTAAAAAGGCTTTTTAACCCGGAAAATTAAAGATTTCCCGCGGGAACCAAAAAACCTCAATCCACTCGGACGAAGTCGCGGGCATTAGCTAGTAAAATTAAGGCATTAAAGTTTAATTACGTATGTACTATATTAATTTATATTTTGTCTTCGTAACAACGCGAGGTGTCGGTCACCGTGGTGTCGGTTACGCGTTTCCACAATTTTACCCCCAACCAAAAAGTGCTCAACGCGCCTAAAGAAGTTCACTTCAAAAATATCTCGATTGCGACGCAGCGTGGTGGACTTTGACCTTAAAACAAATCTAGGTACCTGTTCCGAGGTTCATTTAGGCCACAAGGGAGTACTGCAGTTCTTCGTGGGATTTTTTTTTAATTTTAATTTTATTATTATTTTATGTACAATTAATGTTTCCTTATAATGGCTCAACCGCTGAACCGGTTTAAGCGAAATAATAAGATTTTAATCATCGACTTATTTATTGTTTATAAATAGATTCTGTAAGGTGTGTGTAAAAAGCGTAGTTTTGGTATGTCACCTGAGAAGTATAACGGCATAGCATTGCTGTGAATGATGTCAACGAATTGAGCATCTGATTTGTCCAACCGTACTAACGTCACAGTGTTACTGAAGTATGGAGCGGCGGGGTCTAGACCGGTTATTCGGCCCAATTTAAGATTAAAATTCTGAAACAAATAAACTTGATATGGATTTTCTTTCAGGTATTTTAACGTTTATATAGACTAACGTATCATACTAATATTGGATTTTCTTTCAGGTATTTTAACGTTTATATGGACGGAGTTAACGTATCATACTATAATATTATAAATGCGAAAGTGTGTTTGTCCCTTGGTTTGTTCTTCAATCACGCCGCAACGGAGCAACGGATCGACGAGATTTTTGGCATGGGCATACTTGAAAACCTGGTGAGTGACAGGCTAATTTTTACCCCGGATAATAAAGAAGTTCCCGCAGGAATTAAAAAAAACTAAAACCACGTGAACAAAATCGCGGGCATCAGCTAGTACTTGATATGGAGTTTCTTTCAGGTATTTTACGTAACACTTAAGAGTTGCTGTCATATTATTATTGCATTAAATGTATGAGGCTCTTACTTTTTGTAAAGCGTGTCCACAGTATCCTCCTAAATGTGCACCTAATGAATGGCCGATGTAGTGGAAATTATCTAAGTTTGACAGCTGTAGCACTTCCTGAAAAACAATATAATCTATATTATAATATACTTGTACCATCGATATATATGCAGGTACTAGGTGGGCCCTGTCATAGAAATAAAAATTGGTAGTCATAGGGACTGCCGATAGAAGTGAAAACGATTTAAAAAATATATATATATATATATATATAAACCTTAATACTAAGGCATTAAATTAATTTCGACTAGTATATTTATATATTCGCGGACATGTCGCTGTTCTCGAGCATGTCGGTCACGGTCACGCGAATCTACATTTTTACCCCCTACCAAAAAGTGCTCCACGCGCCTACAGAAGTTTTACACTTCAATATAAATTACCAAAAAAAGCTTAACGCGCCTAAAGAAGTTTTCACTCCAAAATTGGGCGTTCAACCTTTTGAGCACGCTCCTAACCTGTATAGCCCTGTCCTTGTCCCTGCCATAGCGCTGTCCCGCTTTTCAGACTAGATGACATTAGTAAAATAGGTCCGCATTCTTTGTTTGACAGGGCCCGTCTATTTAAATTGAGGTCGTTGATTGAAAGTCATCTGTTTAAAATTACAGAATGAATTACTCACATAAATAGTATGTATCAGATATGCAGTCATAGCGCCAACCAGCCTGATATTGGCGACCGCTTGCCCATAAGGCGGCTGCGACCCTCTGCGCCAGTCTACCACTACGACGGTGGCTGCATCATTCCCTTCTTGGTTTAAAAGCGCATCTGCCAGGTTTTGAATCTAGAACAGGTCAAATTAACCTTCATAATTTACCTACGTCACACTAATTTCGTGATTTTTGACCCCTCCCCCGTCCTTTTCACAGTTGGTCACATTTGTGAGACCCCTCCCTACTGTGACGTCACATATCTTGCAATTTTACATCTAGAAACATCCAGAAAACTTGCCAACAAAACAATTTAAACCTTACAGATACAGATAGAGTTGGAAATATTTTTAAGTTTACGTTAATAGTTCAAATTTGGCATTTTAACACAGATGTATAAGATTTTGAAATGTGACGTCCCACCCCTTCTCACACAATCTCACACTTCGTTGACCCCACCCCCTCTTAACGTGTGACGTACTTTATGCATGATCCCTATTAGATAAACAGCTAACTGACGGTCAAAATGCCGAATACTGAACGGTAGATTTGTGGCGCCGTAAGGGAAAATTTAGGGAACTCTTTCTCTAAATTGGCTCTGTTTTGGCTGTGGCTTGTTACCATTCTACCAGCAAAGCCCATCTAGCCATTTAGCGTTCCAGTACAATACAATCCAACCAATCAGCCTGCATGCGTCCGCTGTTTGAAAAGGCTTTTTTTTATTCCACTACAAGTTAGCCCTTGACTGCGATCTCACCTGATGGTAAGTGATGGTGCATTCTAAGATGGTAGCGGGTTAACCTGTTAGGGGCATGGTTATAATTAACCCATACCCCAATCGTTTTCTACACGACATCGTACCGGAACACTAAATCGCTTGGCGGCACGTCTTTGTCGGTAGACACAAGGAGAAGGAAATTCTACACTCAAAAGAATAAATACATACTAATATTATATTATGCGAAAGTGTGTCTATGGGTAGCCCGCCAACCCGCATTGGAGCAGCGTGGTGGGTCTAAGCTCTAATTCCCTCTCTCCTATGAGAGTGGAGGCCTGTGCCCATCAGTGGAACGTTAATAGGCTGTAGTGGTGGTGGTGGTGTCTGTCTGTCTGTCTGCTACGCTTTCACGGCTCATGTGTTTAACCGATTTCGACAAAATTTGGTACGTGGATAGATTGTATCTGTATATGGGGAAGGACATAGGATACTTTTTATCCCGCGGGAATCGAAAAAACTTAGTCCACGCGGACGAAGTTCATACTACAAAGTACAAATTCTTTAAAGAATTAATGCCAACCCAAAGTTTATGTCCACCTTCCAGGAATCCGTGCGAGATGAAATAGAATGGTCCGCGTGGGTCAAGGTTGGCGTTCCTAATTTTTTCGACATCCTTTGACTGCAACAACACTGGTATCTTTCGGTTTCTTCGTGTAAACACTGCGTATCTGAAATAAGCAAAATCATTTTCAAGGATTAACACGCTGAAGCGGCCGAGGGCACTGGTCGGGCACTGATGGCTCTATTATTATTCCTCAGCCGATAGACCGTAGACGTCCCCAGCTGAACTTAGGTCCCTACAAGACATGAAAAATAGTTTGAAGCAAAAGTTTTCCACATGAAAAATAATTTGAAGAATACAATTTTGAATGCTTTTATCTTGTTATATGTTTAAAAGCCCATATTAGTTTAGTGCGTTATATTTTCAGACTGTTGAAGGTTGACGGGAGGTGCCCTATTTGAATGAAGTTTTGGCGATAGCCAATAAGTGAAAATTTTGTAAAAGTTATAAATTCATTGAGCTAAAACTAGATAATTGAATTCATTACTACTTAAAATAAATTTTAACTTGACATCTCAAGGTGTGCTGAGAAAAAGCGCACACAGCAAATAGTTTGCCTCTATGCGTCCCATTTTTAACAGACTTCAAAAAAGGAGGAGGTTCTCAATTCGACTGTAATATTTTTATTTTTTTGGATGATAATTCCGCCATCATTTCGCCAATTATGAATCAATTTTGATGATTCTTTTTTGTTTGATAAATCATACTTCAATGGTGTTCCCATATAAATTTTATCGAAATTGATTTAGCGCTTTTTGAGAAAATCAACAAAAAACTAAATAGGTATATACCCAGATAATGTTTTTTATAACCTATAGTTTTGAAGTCGGATTTGTTTTAGATGAAAGCGAATAATTATCTATTATCTATATATATAAAAATGAAACCCGTTTTCCTTGGTCACGGCATCACGCGTGAATGGCTGGACCGATTTCACTAATTCTTTTTTTGTTGTATTTGTTATTATTAGGAGAAGGTTCTTACGGAAAAAAATATTAAGAAAATCTCTCAGAAATATTGAAAAATATACATTTAATTTTGCATACTAAGGCGGTACGAAGTTCGCCGGGTCAGCTAGTTAAATATAAATAATGATTATGAGGTATGGAATCCTAAACAATCTGATTAAGGAGAAGACAGAAATTTGAAAGGGTTTAGGTTAAAACCCGTACGCTAGATAAAAGGATGCTACGCCTGCTTTACGTTTAATTGGAAATTGCAAATTCTTAAAAAAAAACACTCTAATCACGAATTACACGAGCATAGATAAAAATAATTAAATATGATGTGTAGATTTATATGCTTTCAAAGACCGGTATTTAATTGAGGCCCCTCACGACAAGCCCTTTGAGTACAAAGGTTGACTTGACCCTTTGTGATCTTAAGGAGAGAGATAAAGTGTACCAAAATTCTTGTTTATTTGATGATAATACGTCACTATGCAATTAAAGCGACAAATATTTGTTTTGACTCAGGGTAGGCTGTGATAGATCGATGTCATGGACGAGCCCCCAGTCTTATCTTAATTATATTAAATTGTATTATTAGCAATCGTACTTTGAACAGAACGTCTAGAAAGGTTGGACATCTTTCGCCTTAATAATAACATGATAAGCGAAGGTACCTACCTCATTTGTACTGCGAATTTGTTATATTTGGAAACATTTGGACTAATGAAAAACAAGATAAATTGTATTACTTCAGGCTACTTATTTACCTATTATCAAGTAAATTCTCCTAAATGTGATTTATGCAATGTTGAAGAAGATACCCAACATTTGTTGAGTGAATGTGTCCGGAACGGAGTAAAGAGACGCGAAATTTTTAATAAGTTTAATTTTAATACCAATGATGAGGGGGTGTTTCAAAGCATACTGGCTGACCCTGATTCAGAGGCAGATAAGCCCCCAAATAAATCAGATTAAAAAAATGAATGACATAGAAGTTAGAACTAAGCAAAACGAGGTAACTACGTAAAGGGCAAAACACACAGGGAGCAGGTGCGGGTCGGGCGAGGGCCGGGTCGGGTGCGCGGCTGGTTGAATTCCTTGCATTTATTATGGACGACATCACACAGCGTCACCCGCCGCGCACCCGCGACCCGGCCCGAACCCGCTCCCTGTGTGTAAATGCCCTTAAGTTTTTAGGCGGCGCGGCGTGTCATTTTTAGGGTTCCGTACCAAAGTGGGAACCCAAGTCCGTCTGCCTGCCCGTCACAACCACTTAATGCAGTAACTAATTACCTATTGACTATTTTACTAAATGAAATTACCTACAAAGTACACGGAACTTTAAAATCATTTGGTGTGAAGCATGAAAAGCACTAACGAATGCCTGTTGAATTTGTCCGTAACACAAAATATAATATGTATATTATATTATTATGTATGATAAGTATATTTTTAGTGTTTTTGTTGAAGTCTTATTTTATTATAGTTTAGTTTTCTCTGTAGCATTTGAGAAAATACCCGTCGCGTCTCTTCGGCTTACGAGTCACGCCCCACCTCCAATGTACCTTTAGCCTTAGGTACTATGAGTGCAATAGGCGTGAGATCTAGGGAGCAAACTTTGACTTTGCTTAGACTTAAGACATGGTTAAGGCGAGTCACTTGCAAGATTTTAGGAGGTGAGGTGTGGGGTGACGCCCGCGCGTCTCGCGGTACGTTTCTCGTAGAGACTGGCGGGGAAGCGGGCAGCGCGGTATATTCTGAAACCGCTTGGCAACGTTCAAGTTCTGGGATTAATTTGAATTAAATAAATATAGGACTTCAGTTTGAAACAAAGTTTAGCAGGTTCTCATTAATACTTCAAGATAAATTTATCCATATAAAAATTATGAGCAAAGTCGAAGATTTTATTAATAAAAAATTCGTTTTTAACTTTTAATTTAGCCTGTTTCAAGATTTTTTTTGATCGAGTAAAGTACATCCTATCGTGTAACAAATTAGCACATTCTTTAGACAATATCTTTAAGTGTATCGGATATTTTTTGTAAGACCGTTATTTAATAGTAAATACCGAAAAAATTTGATCTAGCAAACCAGTTTTCACCGCTGAGCTGAGGTGACTCGCCTTAAAACGAGACAGATTTATGTAACTCACATAAGTCCATCTCGTTTGAACTCTAAGTAAAGTCTGAGCCAAGTCAAAGTACGCTCTATAGATCTCAGCATAAGAGTGCCTACGTTTGCATTGCAAAAATATTCGCGCGATGTTTTTTCCACAATTCTATGACACTAGAATTTATATGGATTATTCGCGCGAATAATTATTATCCGCGCGAATATTTTGTGCTGCAGGTGTTGTATGACGCTCACCGCATTCGCAGTGCGAAGAAAGTGAAATACAAAATCCGTTTTTCGCAATGCGAACTAGGGATGTTGCGAATATTCGCATCCGTATCCGCAAATGCGGAGCTTCCGCATAGATTTGGACATCTGCATCCGCATCCGCAATAATCAATGCGGATGTTCATGCGGATGCGGATGTAATACAAGTTGCAACAAGAAAGAAAAGGCGGGGCCGGCAAATGGCGCGTGCCGTTCGCACGTGACAATGACCAATGGGAGCGAAAAAATTGGTGACAAGATCCGACGCGTGTTGTGGTGCATCATTTGTTTCTTGCAAATAAATCATGACGTGTTGCGACGTTGTTTGCGCTGTGGATTACTTATCGTACAGATAGATATTTGGAATGTTATTGTGATACAGTGATCATTGTATGTAAATAATTGTTTATTGGAAAATGTTTACATTAGTCTTAGATCAACTTATTAAATTAAAATCGTCAGGTAAATGTTACACCGGTAATACGTTTTATTGTAGGTAAAGTTTATAGTTTTATAACAATATTCTTTATTTTTCCAGCGAGGTTATCGTTATTGATAGATTATTATTTATTTAACAAGTTAATTAACAACGTCACCACAGACACAAAGTAATTATATGGAATTATTTTGAACCAAATATAGAGGGAATTTTCATTAATAAAAATGTTAATAATTACTTTATCATTGTTTTACTTCTTCATTCATATAAGATCTAGATACTATATTTATATAAGATCTTAAATATCCGCATCCGCATCCGGGGATCCGCAAAAAATCCGCACCCGTATTCACATCCGCGGATGTGAAAAAATCGGCATCCGCAACATCCCTGGTGCGAACGTACCCTAATTATTGTAGTTACAGCGTTCAAAATTCAAACGCTATAATGTGTCTGCTACCATATATACTTATTATTAATTAAGGTCTTATATCTATAAGCTTACGATTGACTAGCGCGGGATAAACAAGTCTTATCAATTCTTACAATATATATATTTTATGACATCATCACTTTTAATGACACACCCACCTACTAGAATCCTCTATAACTTTCTTAAAATCTAAAGATGTGTTCCACAATTCTACCGCGCACTACTAGTAATGAAGACAGGACTATACCCACGTATATAATATCCGCGGCAAACGTCTAACAACAGCGTGGGATAAGCGCGCGGTAGCCGCGCACGATGCCGGTTTAGTTTGGACATTTGTATAATTTACTACTTTTATAAGTGAGATTTCGTTTTTGAAGCGAAAACTTCTTTAGTAGTGTTGAGCACTTTTTGGTGGGGGGTAAAAATGTGGAATACGCGAGACCGACCGCGACACCGACACCGTTCTTCTTAAGACAAAAGGTCTTAAGTATAATAATATACTACATTCGTAATTAAACTTTAATGCCTCAGTTTTAAAGTTTATATTTGTATTATTTTTTTTTAAATTAGAAAAAAAAAATTAAATAGGTATTCGTTTTCACTTTTATCGGCAGTCAATTTTTTTTCTTTCGGATTTAAGTCTGGCCCTCAGAATTGATCAACTATTAATAGGTGCACAACTCCTTTAGAAGTATTATAAATACAACGTAACTATTTGTGTGTAAGTTGCTCAATGTACGACTTTGCGGTGAGAAACCGCGTTGAGGATATAAAATACTGAAAACCACAAACGTATATAAAACTCAATGACCTTCTATACGTACGTGTATAGAAGGTCATTGATAAAACCCGAAAACTTAATTCTTCAACTCATAAAATAATAAACTTGTGACTTTACAGGCTATATGATGAAGATAATGTGGCGCAATTCTGTTTGCACACAATTTCTGAAATGACAGCACTAAATTTATTAATATATCTTTCTTAATGTCCCTTGCATAAGGACATCATGTAATTTAGGTCTGTCAATTTAGTTCTGTTTAGAGATTGTATGCAACATAATCACCCAACATTGTCTAAAGTAAATTCCTAAGAGAGTGGAGCCGCTGACACCCGACAATCGCTTATCGCTAGTCCTTTCATAAGCAGTTGTAAAAGACTGAAGTGCGACATCCTCTCGTCGCAAGCTGCGGTCCTCAATTTCCATAATATGACAGGAGACCTCGTTTATTTGGAGAGTCTTAATCAATGACGAGCTTGTGTCTATGTTTTTAAAAAAAAAAATTTTTTTCAGATACTCACCGCACGCCCAAAGTCTCCGGTGAATCGGGGAAGTAGTTGTCAGGTCGGTGCTCGGTCCAAGGATAAGCTTTCGAGAAACATCCGTATGGTGGGTAGCATCGCTCCAGCTCTGCGTCTTCTTAAATAACAAAAATAGTATTAAAAAAGAAAAAAAATTGTAAAACTTTATAATGTTCTTAAAATAATGAAACAATAAAAGTATAATGAAAAACTAACCATAAGTAGGAAAAGTTGTAGAATTCTGTTTATCCATCAGCACCATAATAGTTTGCAACATCAATGTAGCACTCGTTTTGTTGAACATTTTTAAGTTGTACTCACGTCCAGCTTTCGCCGAACAGTGTAACGTGAAACCGTAATTTGACCCACGTGTGTGTCACTGTACTTATCAATCGTTTGTTTCTGTATTTGTAATGTATACGGTGCAGTGTCGGGTCCTGCTAATTGTCCAGTTGAGTGTGTAATGAAATAATTTCAAGGCGTCTCTTGTTTATATAGTTCATTATGCTGGACACAACATCTGCTGGAACGTATCTTCACCTAATAGATCCGCATTGCTATACTAGTTCGCAGACGTTCCGGGATATGCCGATAAGAGGGGTTACGGCGTTATCAAAGCTCTGTTATTTGTTAAAAGCGATTGACGCACGAGCAGTCTGCTCGATAATTATAATGGGATGCGAGTAATTATGTAAGTACTAGGGCGACTGATCTGTGCGATCGAGATTGTGTTATTGCTGATGTTATCTCTCTATTAAAGGAGTCTAGACATGTTGGCGATATGTTAGGTGCGAACAATGTTACAATTTGACACTCAAATCTTTATAATATTATGTACATTATTCCAACACCTTTCCGTTAATTTGACGTAGTAAGTAGGTAGGTATACGTGACATTTTGCAACACCATACATATTATTTGCAAAAAGCAAGCTTTGCAGTTTTTTGTCTAATCGAGAGTATATTTTACTTTTGGACGAATTGAATTATTATTTTATTTAATTAGTGCCGTGACTGAATTACTTAAAGAGGTTTAAATCGGTAGATTTAAAAATTGAAGGACGTAATATATTTTTCGAGTAAATGAGTACCGAGTACCGACCCTAGAGGGGCAATAAGGTATGATTTTGGGATTATATAACGGAATTTAAAAAAAATAATAATAATACACACGGTCGAATTTACGTCAGCTATTGCCAAGCTGGAAAATGTATTTTGTGAAGCATGAAAGGTAGGTAGGTATTTTTTTTTACTTACCTAAGCAAATTACTATCAATAGTACCTACATATCAATATTGAAAACAACTAATTAAACAGATAGGTATAAAAATGACAATAATCGGACTTTGTAATTTGATAACTGGCAAAATCCGGCTCATAAAACGTATTTATGCATTTTTGTATCTTGTCATATTCAAAACATAGAATTGTTATTTACCATCTGTTATGTTTTCATAGACGTAGATCAACTACTTTAACTTGAGAAAAGGTTAATTAAAATGAACTAAAAGATAAATGTGGCATTGATATCAACTTATCAAGGATATTATAAATATATTGTTTGGAGGATATTATGAATTATTGTTACTTCATGAAAATACCTAAAATAATGTGATGTAGGTATTCAATCATCAACAGCAAATCAGCCCAAATTGATCTAAACATCATCATCATTGATCATGAAGGAAACAGAGACATAATTTCATTTTTTATACACTTGAACCTTTTTCGGAAATCAGATAAATTATTTTTTTAAAAACTCTTGTTAAAGTGGACCTTGTGAAACTATCCAAATTCTAATCCAAAAGTGTTACTACCTATCTAGTTTATTAGTGACTTCATTACAATATTATCAACTAAACCGAATCCAAAAAACAAAAAGCCTAAATAATTCTATTTCTAAAAATCAACGACAAAGATGTTGGTAAAAGCTGCTTATTCGATTTTTTATAATAAAGTGTAAGTTATTGTATTCTTACTCTTATTTTACTGTTATTTTTCCGGTCAATGCGGATCCTCAGACTGCAGCCTGTTATACAGGGCAAAATTTTGTTTTCATATACCTAACCTGCATTGAAAATGCGAGTTTCAATGCCTGTTGAGCCACCTGAAACTAGTCAATTCCAGACCATCACTTTCTGCCCTAGGGCAGAATGACGTAGCAGCCACAAGTATAAACACACAATATACTATTATAAGAGACATAATAGGTACCTAATGTCAGTTCAAAAATAACCAGCTATGTAAGAGTTCAGTCTTAATATTTTATTGTATTAAACATTCTGTATCCAAGTAAACACACAATTTCAAAAAATAATTTCATGCATTATATTATTAAGTCACGTTATAAACTATTTAACGTTATAAAATAACATCCACAATAGTAGATTCAAATCAAAATGTACTAATCATACAAACAGTGACGTGTACTATACAAGACAAATTGCTTTGCCTAACCATGTCGTACATTACGTAATAAAATTAATAAATGTCATAGAAGTAGGCAATTTAAAGTAAAATAATTCTTGAAGAGACAGAGGAATAAGTGAATAATTAGATATATTTTGCCAATGTTAATGTAGGATTGCAATTTCAAAAATAACTGTACATCTTACATGAAAGGTAGAAACATTTCCCTTTGGGAATCTCATCATAATACAAAGAGAAAAGTCCTGACTAACTAACTATCTAACTCATCAACGCCCAGCTAGTCCCTTCATCGAATTGAACCAAGGAAAAATTTAAGATAACAAAGGGTGTCGTCATCGAACCCTTGAGGTTTGAACCAAGAAAAAATTTAAAATAACAAAGAGTGTCGTCATCGAACCCTTGAAGTTTGAACCAAGAAAAAATTTAAGATAAAAAAGAGTATCTGCCTGTTTGTTACCTTATCGCGACTGAAACAACCAACCGATCTTTGATAGGTGCAAAGAGACAGGCATAGACTAACAGAGAGACCACACGGCGCGTTGCGTCAGCGTTGCGTCAACGTAGCGCTGTCGCTGCGTCATTTTACGTACTAATAATCACATTTAATTCACTACGATTGATGATTGATTCACACGGTGTGCTGCGTCGACGAGTTAACTAACTCACGAGTTAACTGCAGCCCCCGAGACGAAGCAGGCGAGGGTGTACTCATTGCGACGCCGGTGTAGTAACGCTGCGATGACGCAGCGCCCGTGTGGCCGGCTATGCGTCATAATATATGCTTTGCGACGACGCAACGCAACGCAACGCGCCGTTTGGACTCTCTGTAACTCCCCCAGAAAAATAATATTATTTTTAACACACTTGCTCATAAAGTGGCTCTAATTTCACCGCAATTAGGCACATAATGACACCTATAATTAAACTATGACTTTTTCATTGCTATTATTCACAAGTGAGTTACAGAGTTTTTATTTTATTTTATCTACTAAATAAAATTATTTTTAGTATTATTATTATTCAGAAGTGAGTTATAGAGCTTTTTATTTATTTTATCTACTAAATAAAATTATTTTTTAGTATTATTTTCTTCACAAGTGAGTTGAAAAACGTCGTATGATACAACGTGTGTATTGATGATTACACACTAGTACCATAATGTACTATTGTCCCACGGGATGAAAACGCACAGGGACTTCAAAGAAACCTTTAAAATATTAATTACTGAAAAGTTCCTGATGGAAAATGTTTTCACACCAAAATCATACTTGACTAATCTGAGTACACAACACTTTTATTACCTAAAGCTAATAAATGCATAGAAAAATCATAATTTCCTAAAAAAAATATACCCTCAAAGATAAGTGAATTAACTAAACTAATTATTAACTTTGCGAGATTTATTTTTGGATGGTGTCGACGAAAAGTTACAATTGAACGTCATATCATCGGTGAATATGTCGGACATGGATATTGCTTCATTGTTACTCGGCGTTTGAATGAGGAACTTTTCGAAATCGTCAATATTCTCCTTATCCGGTAGTTTTGCTTCAGAAAACCGGAACACTTTCTTGTTGGAGCTTTCGTTACAGTAAAATTGCATACTGTCCGCGGAAGTTTCATCTTTGAAGCCGCTGTCGACTCTCATCCAATTAATATTAGATATTTCCTTCAAAGCCGTTGTATTCAACTTTGAATTCGCAACAGTCAACTCTGAGGGTCTTATGGCACTTTCGTAATAACTAGAAGCGTAGAATGTGTTCTCATTAAAGCCGCTATCAACTCGCTTAAAGCTTGTGGAACTCTCACCCGCGCGAGTTGCATTCGAGTTGTATTCGAATTGAGAAACGTTATCAGTCAAAAGTTTGAGATCAATATTGTTAAAGTCTATCTTCTTTTCCTCCATGCATAGAGGTATGTCGAAATTGTCTAAGCTGCTGTCTAAAGACATATTTACAGGGCTCAAGCCTATAGGTGCTCGAATTTTACTAATCTCATGTGTTAGTACATTCTTCTTATGTTTACTCTTTATGGGTGTTTCATCTAGTAAAGTATTAACACTAAAGTTCTGAGTGGAGGACTGTATTTCACATGGCATCCTTGCCGATTCAGTTTTGACTAGTGTTTGTATACTAGTATCTTCTACTATGGACCAAGATGCTTGTTTCGCTTTGGGCGAGCTCTCCGAATCCGCTAAAATATTTGTAGCATATTTATTTCTTATAAATTCACTTTTTAAAACAAAATAGTATTTGAGGACTTTAGATTATTAAAAAATCCTACCAAACCATACTTATTTGGGCCATAAAACTAACAGAGTCTGGTCAAAAACGGAATATTTAAAACTTCACTTTAACGTGGATTGAGGTTTTTTGGATCCCGCGGGAACTCTTTAATTTTGCGGGATAAAAAGTAGCCTATATGTAATTCCAGACTATAATAATCTATTTCTGTGCCAAGTTTCATCCAGATCCGTTCATCCATTCTGACGTGATTGAGTAATAAACATCCATCCAAACTTTCGCATTTATAATATAAGTAAAGTATAGATAGCAAAAGAAGTTATAGAACGATCCATGCTATCGCCCATGTAAATGCTTCTACTGACACAAATGTAATTGTTACAAAAATAAACACAAATAAAAAACAAGAAAATACAAATACCTTGAGAACTATTATGTACTGAGCCGTCATAGCTCATATCCATACTGAAGTCCAATTTCTGAACCGACCGACTCCTATTCAAACTAGACATGCTTAGACTGCGTTTTTCCGATAGCGAGCCTTTCCTGCTTCTATGAGGCGAGTCTCTAAGCGAGGTGCTTCGCTTCACAATAGATTTACTAGGAGCGATGTTACAGAAACAAGTCGCCTTCGCTTTGCTGTCCGATGAGGAAACAACGCAATCGAGACACGTCGCCATGGCTTCGGATTCCGGTGATGTGAAATTGTTTTTCTGCAATGAAACTTAATAGTTTAAACTTTGTGTTCTATCTATACTATATTATATATTATAAAGAGGTAAAGTTTGTGATTGTGAGTTTGTGACGTTGTGATCTCTGGATCTACTGAACCGATTTTGAAAATTCTGGTACCAATAGAGAGCTACAGTATTAGTGAGTGTCATAGGCTATATTATATTAACCCGAAAAATTAAGAAGTTTCCGTGGGAATTTAAACTTATTTCACGCGGACGAAGTCCCGGGCATCTGCTAGTTGGTTATAAAATTGGTAGTTTTTTTTGTTTGCACTTATGACATTTCTTACAGAGGCTTGCGTTTGATGACAATCATGCCAATGATCTGGAAGAGCCTATTCACTCGTAACTTATACATAATAGGAAACACGGACACCGAAAAGATATTCTACACGTTAGAGGTAGGGCTTTCGAATACCGGTTTTTTTCAATACCGGTATTAATACCGGAAAGATTTTTGGTATTGGGAAAAACTTAAAATTAGATAGATTGTTTTTAACTTAAAACTAGTCTTTTCTGAAGGAAACTGCACCATAAAAACAGCTTTCAATAAAAAATATTTTTTCACCTTTTTTCACTCCAAAAGAGCACTTTTCTGAATAAATTCAATGAAGAATGCCATTTTTTTACTCGAAAAAATATTGTAAAAATACATTGTACATTCAAAACACAAATTAATTAAAAATTCAATAGTTATTTTTTTAAAGAAAATAAATCATAATAAAAAAATTGCATTGGATAAAAAACAGATTTCTGAACATTTCATGAGTCAATGAAATAGAAACACCAAGCCATAGGGTTCTAAGTACAAACACAAATTTTTCCTTCTGAGTGATCAAAAATGACTTTTCTTCACTGGTTTTAAGCAATAAAGATGCTCTTATTGAGCTAATGTGCATAAGATACAAGTATTAAACTTAGCCGAATAAAAACAGTGACATGTACCAAGAAATATATGCAATAGTCACTGTTTCGTTTATAGTGTCACCAATACCGGTATCCCGGTATTAGACATTTCAATACCGGTATTGAAAACGGACGAAAAAAGTCCCCTAAAAGCCCTAGTTAGAGGTTTGTATAACGTACTTATGTTATCAACTACATATGGATGCCAATGCTCACGACTTCACACTGTTATGAGGTACAACAGTGAAGGCAGAATAGTTTTGAAATTCCTGAGCACATACATTTACATTAGAATAGTAGAGTAGTGTAAGTGTTGTATGTTAACAGCTTTTCAATCTAAAAGCTCATGACCAGACTAAACTAATGTTCAAACTGAAATCAAAATCGTTTCACTAATAACTCAAAGCATGGAAACACATCATGGTAAGAGAACCCCAAAATAATAATAATAAAAAAGTTGTCAGTCATAGGGACTACAGATAGAAGTGAAAACGAATATTTAAAATACTTAAAATATAAACCTTAAAACTAAGTTATTAAAGTCTAATTAAGACCGTTTGTCTTCGTAACCGCGTGTCGGTCGCGCGTTTCCACATTTTTACCCCCTACCAAAAAGTGCTCAACGCACCTGTAGAAGTTTTCACTTCAATAATAGAATAGTTTGTTTTCCTTACCTCTTCATCGCTACTAGAAATAGCCTTAGTAACGGGAGAAATTGACGCAGATGCCAAAGACGATGATGTAGCAGACGTTTGGTTGCGCTTCGGCGTGCGAAACTCTATGGGGCTAAAGCAAGGCTCGCCAAAGTCTACCATATCAAGGATCTTGTTACGGTAACAAGGCTTGCCCGCGTTTCGGCCCTTGTGTAGAGGTGTGCCGAATGTCCGTTTCATACCTTTGGTCACTACACCACAAGTCTACAATAACAAAAGTAAGTAGTGTAAGTAAAACACCTAAAAGAGAATATGCGTCTATTTTTAAGACAAACTTGGTGGTAAACAAGACTTGAAAAAATGCAGTTATAACAGCTTAATCATTGGCTACATGTTCCGACTTTCAGAGACGTCGGGCTAAGTTTCCACTACAGCCCATTAGTGTCCCACATCTGGGCACAGGCCTGCACTCTCATAGGAGAGAATGAATTAGAGCTTAGACCTACCACGCTGCATGACCTACTCCAATGCGGGTTAGTGGGGTTTAACAACTATTATAATGTATATATATTATTTGCTACATTTAACCCAGGCTAAATTAGAATCTTTGATAGAAATTTTATACGAATTATGTCAAAGCAGCAGCAAACTCTGGGTTTAAAGGTTTTGTGCAAGCAGGCTTTAAAGATTTTTGAATATTATAAATGCGAAAGTATATCTGCCTTTCTGATTGTTTGCTATGCTTTCATGGCCCATCTGTTACACCGATTTTGAAGAAATTTCGTACAAAAATAGGTTGTACACGGTAAAAGACATTATATATACTCAAATTCAAAAAACTTTTAAGTTTACTTGAGTAAAAAAGATTTGAGTTTGAGTTTTATCCCAGAAAATTTGAGTTCCCAAGGCACTTTTTATTTTTTAGAAACAAGCAACATTAAAGGTTGTAACCTGTATCCATGAGCCGTGGCTTCAAAGGATATTCCTCTCACAATTTAGATCAAACTTCTACATTTAACATTTAGCTGATATATATTTTTTTTACGTTTTTAATAATTTTAAATAAGTATTTTTACTATTTTTATCTAATTTAATGTAATTTAATCGCAAATTTTACTTTAATTCAATGCTCATATGAAATAATTTAATTTAATTACTTTAAAAACAAACAATTTGCACACCATTGTATGGTAGAATATTTTAGGGAAATTACCAGTTTAAGACCTAATCTGTACCCATATTCCTGCAAATAAATATTATTTATTATTGGACTAAGAATAAGGGTCCGAAATAAATAAACAAATTTTTATTACAGGTAAGTTTGATTGGTCATAATAAATTAAAATATACTAATAAATACCTAAATTTCTGTATAAAATAGTGAAAATTACAAAAAATAAAGTGTTAAGTTGTGTTCGGGCGAAAGACTGGCTTCCCATAGCACAGGGAATCCTAGTATGGGGGCCAGGAACTTAGCCAGAAACAGTTATTCTATTCATCTTGTAAGTATTAACCATAATATAATATGTACATTGATTAGTTATAACCAAATACTTATATTTGAAGGTATGGCGAAAGACTGGTTTCCCATAGCACAGGGAATCCTAGTATGGGGGCCAGGAACTTAGCCAGAAACTGTTATTCTATTCATCTTGTAAGTATTAACCATAATATAATATGTACATTGATTAGTTATAACCAAATAATTATATTTGAAGGTATGGCGAAAGACTGGCTTCCCATAGCACAGGGAATCCTAGTTTGGGGGCCAGGAACCTTAGACACTATTCTTGTTATTTAATTTTATATAGCTACCTACTACCATTGTTAAATTGAACTATATATAATTTTTTTATACAGTGTATTGTGTGTTTTCATGAATAAATAAATTACAAAAAAAAAATGGTTTTAAAAAATCAACTTACCAAATCAGGACTAAATGTGATGGGAGTGTGAGCCTCAAATCTAGATGGTGGACGTTGTTCTATGTGTATCTCATCATCTGTTTGCTCAGAGTCATCCTGTTCCATGTCACTGTGCTCCTCAAATACTAACTGCCGTCTTAGAGAGCCGTTGGCTGTGATTTCATAATCGCCAGATATGTTCTGGTCCTGGAAACATTTGTTTACAGTGCCTAAGTTGTGCTTTTAAAGAAATTAGAAACTGTGTGTTTTTAATTCATGTTTGGGGATAGCATCTTATAACCTGAATTAACACGCATAAGCTAAATAATTCGGAAAATTTAATATTACCCCTTGGGAATCAATAAATCATAAAAATTGTGGACAAAATCATGGCATCTTCTAGTTAATATATAACTATGATGCCACATACATACATACATATATACATACATACATACACATATACATAATATGACTACAACAATTTGCCTGCGGATTCACTCAAGTAAGTTAAATTTTGATTGGTTAACTCCAAACCCTTACCCTCTGATGGGTTGCATTTTCATCAAGTCATATTTTTGCCAACTAGTGTGCCAAATGAACTGTGCATTGATAGATCAGTCAGTCACCTTTTCCTTTTATATATTTAGACTAGTTAGCGCCTAGCATTTCAAATAATAATATTGTAGAAAAGAGAAAAAGTTAAAAAATAAATTAAATTGGTCTACTGTATATTTGTCACCTGTGTAAAAGTGCAGAATTGTTCTAAAATGCTTTCAATTTCAGGAGGTAGCTCTGGTGGTAGAGAGAGCACAGTCTGGGCTGAAACTAAAGTTAAAATTCAATAACAATTATCTACTATGTATACGGTTCGAATGCAGAACTTCTGATACGCTGTGGACATCTCATTTTTTAATTACTTTGCTTGTTTAATTGGTGCTATAACCTGTTAGACAACTGAAAACATACATAGTCAGCCTATCTGGGGAAGTATCTAGGCCAAAATTACTATCTCAATACCATAAGTAATTAACTAGGGACCACCCATAGCTTTCCACCCTTGAGAATTTCACAGAGAAACAAAACCCCCAAAACTGGTATGTACACAGCATTGCTAAATTTTAATAGTATGAGTTTTGATATATATCGTACTTATTTACTTTTTAGTCAATAAAATGCGAACTGATTAAACCGAAGTTGCAATTTTATATGACAGGCTCATTTTATATCAAGCTACCTAGTTAATACATTTATTATATCAAACTCTTTTAGTTATTTTTCTAAAACAAACTGTGATTTACTAATGTTTCTAAACATATTAAAAACCCAATTAGAGCATACCAGAAGTTCAGTACACTAATTTTGGCTATTAATTATTGCTAATTTACTTACAATGTCTTACTTCAACAGTCTTTTCACTTACTAAACTGGTTATAATTAAGCTACTACTGTCGGTTGATGATGATAGGAGTGGTTTAATCTTTTTGGATACTTCTAGTGGACTTGGTACAACCAATTCCTGTGAAAAGAATCTGAAAAATAGCAAAACTGTAGTTCCTGGCACAAGTCTAACAGAGCCTATCTATCAGAATATTACTTTTCTATCAGAATATTAAATAGGTACTTCCCTCAAAACCAAACATGCATTGGGATTTAAAAATTTGTATAGGATCTCTTTAACTTTATATGGTTACAAAGATCTGTACAGTATTAAGGACTATTATTATTTATTACATAGATAATAATCTATGTATGCCAGCTCCTGGAAGCAATCATGGAAATCTCATGGTTTTGAATTTAAAGTAAGTAAGTCCTTTGGCCTTTAAATGTGGACGCAATTCAACTTTTCAAATTTGATAGGTCTAAATAGGTTAAAAACTGAAAGTAAATAAATAAATAAGTATATACTTTTCGTTTGCTTCCTCCGCAATCTTCTCCAACACGGGATCAGGTGAAGGTTCGAATTGGCTACTGCAGGCGACGATGTCAGCTGGCACCAGCGTACACGCTTGGTCTATATCCCATCGGAACGTACCATTTTTTTGCTTTTTGTAAATTTTGCACATCCCCGGACTGTTTAAAACACAAACATAAGAACACAATCATAATTTCACTCGACCTAATCTATATTTGTGAAACTTTGTATTTACCTGCATATTGGTTTGTGTAACCTTTCAATTAAAGCTTTATCAAAGGGATTTCGAACCCTTTCTTTTGTAGGGGGCGTTGACTTTTTATTACAATTTGGACTACCATTTTTAACACTCATTTCGAAAATAACGTAAAATTTCTCATTCCTCAATAGCTCACTAATTCAACACCAGAGACAAGTTAACAACACGCAACCACAGACCTATCTTGACATCGACATGTTACTTGTCTCTGGACTCTGACCACAGATTACTCTCTGTAGATTACAGATAATACAGATCACAAAGACCATAACAATAACATAAATTAGTAAATGATAAAAAAATATTATGGATTAACCCAATGTAAGGCCCGGACTCCACCAGAGCGGAGACGAGACGAGAGGAAAGGAGAATATTATGTGATTCAAACAACCAATAGAATTTCGTTATTTCCACATCGCGTCTCCGCTCAGCTTCAGCGGATACCACTGAGCGGAGATGTACAGTGCGACAAGTATAACTTGGCACGGCTGTGCGCTACTGTGCTCAACATCAGTGTTGCTATTGTATAGAACATGACACTGAATTTGGGAAAATGCGAATTCTTAGATCAATTAATGATAATGTTGTCTTTCATTTTGTTTTAATTATTGATCAGTATTTTTGTATAGTATAAGTACCATAATATATTATGGTTCAGTAAGTTTCGGGATTAGATTAGCGGAAAGATTTTTAAATAATTCAAGGAAGTAAGTAGTATACTTACATTAAAATATACACCCTTGCATTTTTTATTTTATACAACCTCATTAAAATAAATGTAATTCATCTACTACTACAGCATAGGGATGTTAGGAGATGCAATAAAACAATTTTGTTTATTAGGATTGATGATGAATTTTTATTATTCACATCTTGAATTAGAGTAATCAAAAGTGATCTTCTATATCTTCAAATTTCGAAGAATTGCTGTCAGATGATGTCTCACTGTCACTAACGAGTCATTAAAATTCACTTATTCGATGTCATCATTTCGATATTCATCTTCCAACCTCTCAACGTGCTCACAATGTGCCTTCCACGTAGCGGCCGTTACAGCTTGAAAAGCATCTTGCTCCAGATTTATTATATCTGTTTTGGATCGGCCCACATTATTTTCCTGAAATAATTAAAAACTTACTCATAAAATTGGTACACATACATTACAGTTTATAATATTTCGTTTAGTTATTAAGAGGCTAGAGTTTTACCAATATCTGACATGGTTAAATTAGGTAAGGTAAATTTTTAGCAGCTGACAACACTTACCAGTCATTGCCGCCACTCCCGCATTTATGGATTTTAGTGGTATATAATTAGCTTATTTCTCTCACATTCTTGAGCACAAAACGAATGCACTTTTAGAACTATTTCTCTAGCACTATTTTTTATCACTTTTGGCATGATTACTGCTAGTATTTTACAAAATATACGCAACAAGGTCAACATGGACTTTCAAGTGTCAAAATGAATTTTCAAGATCGATTTAGTTCCTCAAAACGCCACCGCCAACTTATACTTGTGGCACTGTATCATATTTGTATGGCGCGATCGATGCGGAGATGTGAGCTGTGGCTCGTAAGCTGGCAACGGTGCGCAGCGGAGACGAGATGTGAGTGGCGTGTGGTGAGCGGCGCTGCCTGTGCGTTCATCTCAACATCAGACGCTCAACCCACGCAGCACAGCCCCGCTCTAGCCAGCATACATCTCCGCTCTAGCCAACACATATCTCCGCTCCAGTCTAGCCAGTACGCATCTCCGCACAGCTTCGATGAATGTACCCTAGCTGAAAAACATCTCTTCTCGTCTCCGCTTAAGACATCTCCGCACATCTCCGCTCTGGTGGAGTCCGGGCCTAAAGTCAAAGACAGCCACAGCGTGCGAGGAGCAAAAAAACCGGTCAAGTGTGAATCAAACTCGCGCACAAAGGGTTCCGAAATCCGAACCAGCACTCAATATATAAACTCTTTCAGTAAATAAAAAGAAAGACAAACACGACGTGAACAACACGTAATCAGCTGTTGTGAAATTATTGGATTGCTGGTAGCGCCTAGCAAAAATTCGACACTCTATGAGTACCCACGGAACGATTTTCGGATTTTTTCCAATACTTCTGCTGTGAGACCTTGCTTCTTGGCAAATTTAATGATTCTAGGTCAAAGGGAAATAATTGACCTAGAATCCCTACTAATCTAGGTTTTAATTTATTGACGAGTGTCAAATGTACAAAATACGCCAGCCGTTATATGCTTAACGGCCGTATGAAAGATATTATATGCGGATTGCGTTGACATAGAAACTTGATTTTTTTAAAGTTCCAAGGGACCATCTCTAATAAATTTCAACTTTATACCTCCACGCGTTCACGAGAAACTGGTGGTTGACAGAGTCAGACAGGCAGACGGACAGACAGACAGATGGATAACAAAGTGATCCTCTAACGGTCCCTTTTTTCCTTTTGAAGTACGGATCCCCATAAATGACATACGGCACCTACGGTCGTTTTTTATTTTTAACTGACTTCCAAAAAAGGAGGAGGTTCTCAATTCGGCGCGTGTATACAATACAACTCCGAGTCCCAACTCCTCAACCCTGATGCTGTAGGGTACAGAACTCCTTAAAAATAGCGATTTAGGATTTTTTATGATGAATTCATATTGTAGGTGTCAAGCAACGACTTCATACTTAAACCCAAGTCCCAACTCCTCAACCCTGATGCTGCAGGGTACAGAACTCCTTAAACATAGTGATTTAGGATTTTAAATGGTGAATTAAGATTGTAGGCGTCAAGCAACGACTTCATACTTAAAACCAAGTCCTAACTCCTCAACTCTGATGCTGCAGGGTACTGCACTCCTAAGCCGTGGGGATTTAATAGACTACACTAAAAAGTTAAAAATAAAAATTCTTTCCAAAAAACCGACTTCCAAAGCCACTGTAAAGTAAAAAATAATTTTGATTTTTACATACTACGAGTATTTTGAAGTCGGGCGAGTATAACAAAGATAGGCATAGTTGACGCATCAGGCTCGCCCAACTTCAACATAGTGTGTAGAAATCAAAATTATTTTTTACTTTACAGTGGCTTTGGAAGTCGGTTTTTTGGAAAGAATTTTTATTATTGAAAACAATACAATAGAACTTAAAACTAGGCAGCCTAGGTAATTACTATACTATACTAAGGACAGCTGTTACTTATGTATTTTACAAATTAATGAAATTGTAAATTATTATTATTTTTTGCAAAAGAGCAACCGCCGAGTTTCTTGCTGGTTCTTCTCGGTAGGAATGGCATTCCGAACCAGTGGTAGATTCACTTGACGATTCAAAAGTACTTGTAAAAGTTTATTTGAATAAAAATCATTTTGAATTTTGAATTTTGAACTATTTATATCATGCCTATAATGGTAGCAAGAACGCTGGCTACATTTTCGCGCTGGAGCCAGATGATGAGCCAGCCCTCTGTCACCAGATGATGCAAATAACCGCGATGAATTAACTCGCAAAATTTTTTTTAGGTAAATAAAATGATGCCAGGTGACCATTTTTGTATGTTCTCTGAAATTAGTCGGGTGTCTCGCGTTGTGGGAATGCCAGCTGCATTATCATATTTACCCATGTTTGGAACCCAAAATTAAGGGGAAAATGTACATAACATATTACTAGTGGTTCGCCCCGAACTGAGACCTCACGGTATCCATAAGATAGTGTTAACTATATTATAATGCGCGCTCATCTTTACGTTCATAGACTATAACTATATAGAACATATAGTTATATGTATATAGTTATATGTATATAGAACTATCAGTAGATTATTTTTTATTCCACGTAAGATGGTGCTAACCCGTCTATTATTTGTAAGCACAACGAATAAGTTTTACAGAGCGCCATCTATTGTCATCATTGTGAAGTTCTGTTAAAAATACTGAAGCTCATTAAAAATCAAATAATTTCGTTTCCTCATAATATTTATCTAATTTTAGAATTTTTTGTTCAAGTACAGGATATAATTCAAATAATTGATCAAGTTACAGGCTCAGCCTTTCAGAAAATTGAGAGTTCTGAGGTCAACTCTGGACGTTAGAAAATCTCAATTTTGAAAGCCCCCCATTTCGTCAATTTTGGGGGAAAAATTAAAAAAAATGTTTGCACTCTATTCCTAATTATCATTAAAATGATATACCGCAACCCTATGTAACGCTATAAAAAATATTTTGCATCGCGTTCGCTTCTATGAGAGCCCCTCCTGAAATAAAGATTTTTATAACTTTTTAAGCCATATTCGGCTGGAGGCCATCGGTTTACATAATATTATTATATTTAAATTTGAAGTAATTATGTTCAGTAATTCAGAAGTTATAAGGCTCTGACAGACAAGTGCAAATTCACTCAAGTAGACTCATGAAGTCAGAGACGTTAGATTCGCTCGGTCAAATAATAAATTTTATTCATTTATCAATTATTTACGATTGATATTTTTAATGAAAGTAATTGTAAAACACCCGTAACTATACTAGTTAATTTTCAGGTTTCAAGACAAAACGTGAAAATTATGGATAGAGTCGACAGGACGAAAGAATTGGGGTGTTCTAGGTATTTTGGTCATCAAAGCTTTCGCAAGACATAACATAATATTTGTATGAAAATTCAATACCAACGCTGAATAAGAATGTTATTCACAATTTTAGTCAAACTAAATGAATTAGTTTCACTTATTGATTAATGCAGTTTATATTAAACCTGTGATTTCTAAGATTGCAAATAAAAATAGGGAGATGCCAATTCTGTAATCACTTTTTATTATTTCCCTTTGACAACACGCACTTATCTTATTCTAAGACTGTCCACCAATTGTATGTAAAAACGGACATACACTAAAATACTACACTAAAAAAACATTCAATTTGCATTTCGTTTTCTTTTCCTGTTTTTACTTGTAGTAAAAAATTGCGATAGTTTAAAATCATGTCAGTGCGTGTTTATTGTTTAACACCATCGACATATATTTGCCATACTCACAACTAGCAATAAGCTAATCAGTTTTCCAACAAAATAGGATAAAAATTGTATGATGGCAATAAGAGTTGTTATGTATAGATAAAGTACATTTAGATATGTTAAACTATCGCTATCGCATACTATATACGCTGATAGCTAGTCTATCTTATACTCTGTCTACGTATTTAGCCTATTTAGTCTGTGGATGTTATGGTCTGTGGATTACATTGACATTTGACTCACTACGTTGACATTGACGTTGACTCAGGGCATATTTTGACGTTTTGAGTATTTTGACTTTGACGTTAAAATACGTTAAAAAAAAAGGAAAAAGAGTTCAAGTTTCACTTTCAAGTTTTAGTTTCGAGATACTAGATAGTTTTATAATTTGATTTAATTTCATTATTTATTAATGTTGGCTGTGAATTCTGGCCAACTAAACCCTGTAACAAATTAAGCTCGGTACATGTTTGGTATCTTCACCACAAATACCATCAGCTTTAACCTCAACAAGTATGGATGATAATAATTACTACGAACCCATGGATGTGGATTTGAGCGGTCAGTCGGCAAGTGCTATGGACTTTTCATATACCGACTCTAATATTGATATATCGATCGTAAAAACCGAACCACTAGAACCAGAAGAAATATTTGTTACCGAAAGCAGCTATATTGCTAATCCAGAAACTATTAATAAATTGGTTATCAAAAATTTTCAAAACCGTAGCTCTTCAGTTGCCAGAACTAATTTAAAACGTCAACCTATGCTACTTTTAAGTTTTACACTATTAGTTATATCACTTTTAACACACCAGCTATCAAACTTTCAATGCTGTGAAAACTTTAACATGGAAATCTTGAGACATAATCTTATGACCAAATTGTATGGACAAACAGTTGCTGTAAATAGTATTATTAATGCTTTGGAATCAAAGGAGAACAGAAAAATGTTTGTATTTTATGGAGGTACAGGGGTCGGTAAGACCTTTGCCGCATCGTTAATGTTAGAAAACATACTAGATAATAGAAATATATACCATTATACAATGCCAAGTTTTCTGCAAACATTTTCATCAGAATTAATGCTTGGTTTATTATTTTGCAAGTCTGCGATTTTAGTTGTGGATGATTTGACCAGAGATGATTTAATGAATGTAAAACCACTGATCAAGGAATTGGTATTAAAAAGTGAGCGACTCTCTAAAAATATAACTATAATATTGATTTACAACTGTGATTTTGTGAATGAAGACTTTCAAAGAAAATGTGATGAATCTTTCTACTCTGAGCTGAGACAAAGTCTACAAGACTTAGATACTAAGAAATATTTTATCAAGTTTGAATCGTTGACTCAAGAACATTTAAGGAAATGCATTGAAAATGAACTAGCAGATCGAAAGATAAGTGCAAGAAACATTGATATAATTCTGAAAAATTTTAACGTCACACTTGATGGATGCAAAGGAGTACATCAGAAATTGCAGTATATCAAAATTCTATAATTTTAAGGTAACAATTACAATATACTTACTTAATAAAAAATGATTTTAAAGTAGTGTAGTTTTATTTTAGTGTATCTAGTAGAGTAGTACTTAAAGTAGTTAGTATGTAAATTACTCGCATATTCTGGCAAAGTCATACATTGCACTTATATGAATTACTAGCTGACGCCCGCGACTTCGTACGCGTGGATCGAGGTTTTGTGGTTCCCGCGGGAACTCTTTAATTTTCCGGGATAAAAAGTAGCCTATGTGTTATTCCAGACTATAATCTATCTCTGTGCCAAATTTCATCCAGATCCGTTCAGCCGTTGGGGCGTGATTGAGTAACAAACATCCATCCATACATCCATACATCCATACCGACATCCCTACATCCAAACTTTCGCATTTATAATATTATAAGTAAATAAGTAAATAAGTAATAAGTAAGATAGGATTATTACTTCTTAGTTATTATTAAATATATGTATAACTAGATGACTCACTCCGTGACTTCATCGGCGTGGATTAAGTTTTTTAGATTCCTGTGGGAACTCCTTAACTATCATACCAAATTTCATCAAAATCTGTTGAACAGATAAGCTGTGAAAGCGTAGCAGATGATGTTCGACAATGTGGATGAGAAGTCATAAAGTTTGAATTGGACTGTAATAAACTGTGTTTCTTTGTCTCACATTTAATTATCTATGTATTCACTGAGCATTGAACTGAAAAAAGTGTAGATTAGAGATAATTAAATCTTTTTCACTTCAATAATTCCTAAAATGTTGGAAAAATGGGAATGTATAAATAATTTTATCAAGAAATTAAATGACTGCTTAGTTATTAGAGGATTGTGCTAAAATAAAGATGAAGGATTAGTGTTAAAATATTTACAATAATTGTAGATCAAAAAAACTTTATTTTAGAGATTGTTACATGGTAGGTAATCGGCAATGCAGAGGTATTAAGAAATTATTTCAAATAGAAATACTGATGAATGTTCAATACACCTACATTTCCACATTTTTAATTTATGCTACATCAAACCACCATCGTCTTAATAAAGAGATTTTTTTATAAAATAATTTTGAGGTGCATCAAAGTATGAAATACTTGGTTAAATCCTAGCTATGACAGAAAACAATCTCATATAACTAGGCAGGGGTGCAATAGTTAGTTATTTTAATTCAAATTAAATATTACTATTCAAGTATTCACTCAATTTAAGTACATCCTATAATAATTTAAATATAATGTTTATAGGCTTAATGAACCATATGCTAACACATAACACTCCAATAGTTAAGTATGCAGTATGCACACAATACAATTTGTAGCTGAATTGTCAAAATTGTATTTTAAAACTGGAAAAAGTAAAGACCTAAGATGCTAATAAACTTTACAATTTTAACATAATGGCTGTTTCACATCATTGTATTAATCTAATACCATATTGCACTGCACCCACATTTTTTCCGATTTATCTAAGTAAATTAGAGTTGAGAAGCACACTTATAGAATCTATGTATATAATATAACAATTTTTATGTAATGGTATCCGTCACAAGTAGGTTGGTACATACTTACTATGCAAAAAGTAAATTATATTATGGTAACTTCAAGTATATACTTAATATAATAAACTGTAATTAAGTACATATTCAAAAACCTAATGTCCTAGAAAAACGTTATGATTAATTTCAGCCAATAGACAAATATTTATTTAAAAAAGCCCTCCTAAATATAAAAGCCAGGAGGTTAGTGCATGCAATCAGGAAAAAGTGTTATTACAATGGTGAGTTGTCTTTTATGTTTTTATACATCATTTTAATTAATCAGATTACACAATTAATTATATATTTTTTAAATATTTTGGAACACTGCTAAAGGAAGACAACACCATAATTTGACAATCAATTCAAATAGTACATAGGTATGTAAATTGATTGTGAGAAACTGTCTTACATTCTGTGCAACTTTTATAGATTATTACTTAAACACCAGAAGTTTTGAATCAAAATTGTAAATGAATTAACATAGTCTATTAAACAATGTAACTATAGCAGGATACAATAAAGATTTATAAATAGTAATTTTATTCATAATATATTTCATATTAATCAAGTTAGTAACAAATACAATCTTTAACAATTAATGGATCTTGAGATTGTGTTTGTAAGTATATTTTAAATATAGGTAGTAGGTAATTATTTTACATAAAAGCAAATATATATAATAGGTTTAAGGAATTTGATTTAACCATTAAGTTAGTGCAAATACATAGATATATTTCTTGAAACAAGTTTGATGTTGTCTGAACTAGGTCCATAGGAAATTTTAATTTTAACTTACTAATGGTAGGTAAGTAGTCTAATTTACTGTGATGTGAAAGATAAATTATTAAGTATTGGTTTTTAGGGTACTGTACTTAAATACCATAATATTAAACTAGCTGTAATAAACTGTTTTTTTAATAATTTTGATATAAAACTTAGGAAATTTTAGTGACAACAGGTACCTATTAACAATCTAGAAAAAAGAAAGATATTTAAATAAATTTCCCAATGTGATAAAATAATGTGACAATGTGAGACTCTAATTAATACAACTTATACTGAAAAAATAGCAACAAATTAGTATAAAAATATAAAATAGGTATATTTAACAAAGGTAAGTAAGTATATTATTATTTTGGTTGACAACACTCAGACGTCCAATTTACCAATCGTTTCTATATAGGTAGTATGTACATGTATGTTTTCAGGTAGGTAGTTTAAATGTATAATTTTCCAAATAAAATCAAAACATTAATTTATTACCACTAAATATATGTAACAATAAAGACTAGAATACATTTTCCATACCTACAGTTATTGGCACTAAATTCAATAATAATGGCACAACTATGTACTTTGCATACATTGGGTATTTATCACCATAGTCACAAATAAGTTAGTAATCTTGCAATTTATTATAATTACAATTCCAATTATTTTTCAAATAAGTAAATATATATTTATAAATAAGGTTCTGCTAACTATACTACCATTTACAAAATTGTAAAAACATTGGTATATATATTATGCCATTTATATCTAATTTTACTACTAGAAAATACTGAGTTTCTTGCAGACTTACATTAGCATACTTCCTAAGTGAAACCATGCAATAATTACCATTATACACTCAATATCACTCGACAAAAGCTCCTCTCAATAAATTGAGTCTCATAAGAAGTCCATTCCTTTGCACAGTTATCACTTTAGAAATGTTTAGTTATCAAAAATAACTAATGAACTTTAAAGTGATATGACAAATAACTTTATATATTTTGCAAATAATTTAAGACGTTATAAGCAAGTAATTATTAATACAGGCAGTTAGGTACATTGTTTTTTTAAAGAATTAAAGCAAAAGCACAGTAATGTTAACAACTTTAAAATCTAAAATTGACAAAATTGATATAATTCACTTAAACCTTTACAAACCAACTAGATTATTAAGTAGGTACTTGAACAGACGTAGATATAATATTTTATATTGTAGGTACATAATCTATAATAAGTTGTTAATAAATAATATTTGAATCAACAGGTAGTTCTATATAATTTCCATGTTGGAGAGGTAACTAGTGCCAATAACTGCATTCTTATTTACTTAAACCTTAATAGCTAGGTATTCGATAACAAATAGAACACCATTTTTAAGCACGACAAAACATTTATAGTTAAAAATGTAGAGAGACTTATTGAGAAATGTGCTAATAATTCTAAACGTTGAAAATTTCTGCAGTTTTAAGAAGGTTTGTATTTCTTTTGTAGATTAAATAGTATCAGATCTGATGCATCTTAGAGATTATTTTGGTTTCAATGATCGCTTACGATTTATGTAATCGTAAGTATATATTTTATTCGTTGAAAATTTTCGATCATTAATGAGATCAGTAGGTACTTCTACTTATCACTAACATTTAGCATTGGTTATTTTCTTGATATATATCGGTATCACATTTTTATATAACCTTTTAATTTTATTTTGGGACTTGATACAGAAGAAATAGTGATTGAATTGTATTTTACTGTTTGATTACCTATATTAAATTAACTTAATTCCTTGAGATTACAAAGAATTACTAGTAAAATTCGTGTAAGTTTTATAGCAGAATTAGGTATTAAGATTTTTAAATATATTTTTCTTATTTGTTTGCCAAGGAATTGTTTTAGGGTCTCTGTCTAGTCATGAAAAGATATAATAGTTTTGATGACATCACCATTACATAAACCTTGTTCCTTGAGACCGAATTCCCCAGTCATGGTACAGCCTGCAAAGGAGGAGACTAGTTAGGAGCGATGGAAATGAACTGCAGTCCACTTGTTATAGCGTTTGTGCCAGATCCGTGTTTCTTGCGATTGATTAGTGGCACGACGACCTTCTGCGTCTACACTCTGTGTAACACACACATATGCTATCACAGCAACATCCTCTCCAAGCAAATGTACTCTAGGATTTATAATTGTGGTATTCGTTTTCACGTGTGTAGGAGTATTATCAATAAAGAATTTGTGAAACTCTACACCTTCAATTAAATTTCCGAGTGCGTCGGGATCAAATGATGTCACATGAGGATCACATAATTTTGAGTATGTGTCGTAGTCGCCATTGTTTATAGCGTCTAGCAGAATTTCAGTTACTTTTATAACCTCAGCGCGACGCAAAGATGCGTTGCTGTCACCCCGAGCTTTTCCAAAAGAATCTGCTTTTGTCAAACCCTCCTCATCTTGATCTTTTGAGATCACTGTGCATGCTCGATCAACACCCTTCTTATCTTTATCAAGATCATCATCTTCTAAAGTGGTACTGCTATCCGTTGACTCTTTGACTTGAGACCCATCGCCTTTTTTGTTAACCATAGATTTTCCAGAGAAGTTGCGGGTCGCAAGCATTGTTGTTAGTATAGCACCCTTTAATTTGCGTCGTGCATTGAACTTCTTCAAACAGTCTACTGTCTCTTGTCTGTGCATAACAGAAGCAACACGTTCGCGGTGGCAAATCCATGGATGCTTTAATGCTTCGGAGGCAGTAATTCTCTTACTTGGGTTAACAGTTAACATTTGATTGATAAGGCTTTTAGCCTCAGGTGTCACTGTATCCCATTCGGGGGACGGATAATCATATGCACCAGCTTTGATTTGGCCGTATAACCGGTGTTGATCTTCATCCCAGAATGGTGGGTAGCCCACAAGTAATATGTATAAAATAACACCACATGCCCAAATGTCTACTGGTTTTCCGTAGGGCTCTTTTTTTAAAACTTCTGGTGATAAATAACCAGGGGTACCAGCAAATCCAAACCAGGCCTGTTGATCGCCTTGAACTTCAATAGCTAATCCAAAATCAGCTAATTTCACTGCGGCACCCTTAGCTTTGCTCGCCAATAACAGATTTTCGGGTTTTAAGTCTCGGTGAACAACACCATTATGATGGCAATGGTGCACTGACTCTAAAATTTGTTGTATACAGTGCGATGCATCTGCTTCAGAATAAAATTCCCGCGCCACTATATCTTCAAATAATTCACCACCTGTTACTAAATCAAATACGAGGTAATGGTAGTGTTCTTCTTGAATGGAATCATGTAATCTCACAATATTAGGATGTTGTAATTTTCGGCAAATCCGGGCTTCTCTTTCTAATTTTTGAAAATCCCGAGAAGAGAGTTTTTTGGTGTTGATTATTTTTGCAGCAAATTCGTAGCCTGTGGCTTTTTGAACTGCGCGTTTAACCACTGAAAAAGCACCTTTTCCTAGCTCTTCCTTGATTTCATAATTATCGGAGAAACGAGTACTAACACTTTCACGATTTGGATTAGCCATGTTTATTCAATAAACTTTTCTTGACACTAAATTCAAATAACTCTGCACTTGGTAACGAATTTCTTCAGTCCCGACAATAATCTGAAACAACAAAAGATACTATTGATTGTAACAGTATTCTGTTTAAAAACATACTGAACATATTTTATTAGTTTTTGTTAGTAGAACGGAAAAATATGTAACTCTATAAAAAAACTCAAATCTCCTTATAATAATTTTTTTTTAGACCGTAGGTATACTAATAATTTTTAAGCAAGTAGGTACATTTACTTAATGCAATTGAGCAAATTGTAGGTTTTTTCCTCAATTGTTCTCCTCGTGATTATAATACCTATTCCAGGAAAACACTCTAAAACCGGTTTTTTTCTATCTTTATGCAATAAAAGAATATCCTAATCTTTTACTTGAAGTACCTATTTTAGTCTACAAAGCCAATATCAAATCCTCTGGCCGAATATAAAACGCGTAGATGCCTAGACAAAAGTTATCGTGAATACAAACATAGACTTCTAATATTAACACTACGGAACCGGGATGACATTTCGTTAGCGCAAAATAATCGATACACCATTGTCTCAACACATTTACCAAAATCAAAAGGACTTCACATTAATTTCTCAATTAGATAATAAGTGTTTTTTTAAATCATCTATTGCAGAACCAATTAGAATGTCACAATCATTTTCATTTATATGTATGAACACATTTTTTTATTGGAATGAGACGATCAGTGCGCAACTTTTGGACGATATTCTTAGCAATTGAAACTCGTATGGATTGCTCGCGATGTATTTTTAATGACGAACATTTTAGCAAAAGGAGTGAAGAAAGTAATTCGTTACGACGCTATTCAAATGTAAAAACTTATTTACCTATTATGTGCCCATTTTACACAATATTAACGGGATGAAGACCGAAAACTAAGGGCCTAGCCCTACACCACACTCTCCTTCTGCTCGAGACACGAGCTTCGGGGTCAAACTCATAGACATTTGTGTGTTGCTATGTTCATCATCCTTTTTGTGTACGTTTAGCTTCTTTTTATTTCAACACTTACAATTTCATACTGTTAGCCTTTTTTGTAGATCACCTTCGTAAGTAATACAATAGGCTAGCAAAGCAGCCATTAATAACAGATATACACGTAAGAAACTACTTTACGTCGAAGCTTTTTTACTTTTGCAACACCCGAAGGCAACGTAAAATCGATATACTAGCGCAGCGCCAAACCAGAGAGAATGGTCTCCAATTTGTTCATATCAGCGACATCTAGGGACAACTTTATGAGATATTATTTTATGGAAGGTGTTATTTCCATGACAATAAGGTATATTTTTGTTGGGTATTGCGTTAGTATAATTTGTGATATTATTGCAAGGTCCTCTGTGAAATGATTTCAAATAGCTTGAATTTAATGTATTGTACTCGGTATAATGCAACATACGAATTACGATCATTTCGATGTTTAGGTACATTACAATTTTTACCAATCGATCATTATTGCTTTTTAATTTTATGATTTAAAAGCAACTAAAAGCACATATAAAAATCTATTATTCTACTACTTTAGTACTTAATCACACACTTTGTAAGACAGAGTACCTTTTATTTATTTTATATGGTGCGGGTTGTTACGTTCCCTCAAATATGGTCGAGCGAAGCAATGGCTGGATCATGCGTCATGCTCGTGAACGGGTGCCACCGGCGGGAATGGGGCTACTTTCTGTCTGCCCGTCTTTGACATGAATTGAATAAACAAATTTAAGAAATCCATTAAAAGTATGCTCCTGAAAAAAGCTTATTATACTGTTGAAGATTATGTAAATGATAGAGGAGCATGGATTTGATCGCTCCAGCAATGCTGGGGACAGCGGTCACTTATGTATCTACACATTGATATAGTAATTGTAAATGAATTATTTAAAAAGAGCAACCACCGAGTTTCTTGCTGGTTCTTCTCGGTAGGAATGGCATTCCGAACCAGTGGTAGATTCACTTGACGATTCAAAAGTACTTGTAAAAGTTTATTTGAATAAAAAATATTTGATTTTGATTTTATAATATTTTTTAACCATCGTCACGGATTTGAAGCTTTTATTGATACTGTTGCATACTTCCTAAGCAGCACTTGTGCATTATTATTTGTGATTTTATTATTATTCGCATTTATTAGTAATAATATATATATATATATATAAGTAATATGTTGTAGGTAGGTCCTTAAGTTCCAATAGAATAGAATATTATAATGTTCGGCGGTTGTACTCCTATCATGGAATAATACATAGATAGGTACGTACTAAGTACCTACTTACGCCTATTTCTATTACTACTTATAATTATTTATGGCTTTTTAGTCTACTCTTTACGCATGTTTCTCCATGGTAACACATGATATCAGTTCCACTGTATTTCATAGTAAAGATTACTTAGTTTTTACATATAGCGAGCAATTTTTGTATACCTAATAAATAATACTAATATTTGGAATGCGAAAGTATTTCTGTCTGTTACTTTGTCATATCAAATACGAAATTGGGCACAGGACAGAGTCGGAAATTCCAAATTCTCGGAAGAAATTACTTTCAAAAAGGCTTTTGCGACTTGTGGTATGAGTACCTATTGATCTTGAGTGAAGTCTTATCCAGAGATATTAGAATACGTTGGTAGATAGGTACCTATAACTATTTACATAATTGTCATTGGTCTTATTCTACAGCGCAAAAAATAAGTTTTTTTGTAGCGTGATAGGCTTCCGCTTGACGACAATCATGCTTAGTGCAAAGCAATGATGAGGTCTAGGTTGGAACGCGCTTGCTTAGAAGATGCCTATTCACTCTTGCCTTGAAGTTCCTCCTTTGACGGTTAGTCCGGCTGGTTATGTATCGTTTTTGCCACGAAAGTGACCTCACCATTGCTATTAAAGGTTGACCAGATTTTAAGGATAAGTTTTTTATTGGATTATACTCATCTAGTTATTGTATGGTTGATGTTATTATACCTTTTATACTTATCAGCTTATTTCGGTGTCCCATACTACCATCTCTTAAAGGAGTATAATTTTATACAACTAGGGATTATATTTCTAAAATTCAAGAGCGTCAACAATTTGAAAATAATATTTAAGCGATGTTAGTAAGTCCCAAGATCTCACGTTTAGTCATATACATTTAACCTAATTCCATTCCATGTATCGGCTCGAATTAAAATTTGATACACTAGTAAATGGATCTTTGGGGGCGTCCTCCAGCACGATGGGCGGACACGACTGAACATCGTGTGTGAGTGTGGTGGGTGCTCATTAGGCATAATATGTAACAGGTTGATGATGATGTTGACGTTTATCTGACGACTATGAACGTTACAGTGTCATTGGATTTATTGTAAGGTCTTTCTGATATGGTTTTGGTACAGAAGTGACTACATTTAATTGGAGTCCAATTACGTGGAATTTTGCTAACTTTGCTCATTCTGTTATGATTATTTAAAATAATTTTGATCCCAAAACTCGTCCAGAGTTATTAAAAACTTAATTTTCTTCTAAAATGTATAGCTAGGTACATATACCTACTGTTGCCAAATACGTATAGTTAATATACCTAGAATTAAAAATTCAGGATTACAACGAGAGTAACGGGCTCTTTTCGACAAAAAGCTGTGAACTAACGGTTAAACCCCCAGTTATGTTAACAAAAATCAAAACGGGTTCCCATCTTGCGCAAGTGTAAGGGGGCCAAACAAGGGCTTTCGCAGCGGGCCCTTCCGAAATCCGACGGTGCACAATGCACCCTCCGTAGTTCGTACCATCCCCACGCGAGTTCTCTTATTATTACGCGACTCCTGTTCCTGTCCCCACATTGTTCATATTATTTTTATATTGGGCCTCGCTTGACGCGTTTCTAAGATTTCGAAGTTCTTTGTATTTCGATAGTTTTCGGGCCAGAAACTATACGGTGAAGACGTACAGTACAAATTCTGAAAGTTACCCAGGGTTAACGTTAAATTGTGCGAAGTTATTCGAACGGTTTCCTCACTGTCACCTAATATTGGCAGCGAAGGGAAGTATTAAGGTTTCGAGCGCTGCGGTCGTCTCAAGTTGCTTTTCTCATGAGTGGACATGTTTGTAAAATAATAACTTGAGCCTGAGAGTAATACGTGTGGTAGGAGCGCTGGATGGTCGGTGTTTTGCGTGCAGCGTCCTCAGGACTGTGCAATGACCGAGTGTATCGATCGCGGACTACCTCGCTATGCTTACAAAGTACTGTGTATTTGGTGATCGCTTCAATTTGGCGGGAGCCGGGACGCCACGCCGCTTTTTGGCATGAAACCTAGTTTGGTGAGTTTACTTGTTATAATAAAAATGTCTCATAAAAAACATTATTATTACCAGTTATGAGTATTTTTCGGCGTGACAGTTAAAGTTCTTATGTATTTCAATTATTTTATATTATGTTCTCAATTTAATATATCTGTCTACCGTCGAATTCGATTCCTAGAATGTCGAATTTTTATCACGGATTTTTACCGTGGTCTTTTAATTATTAAAGGAAAGTACCTACTTAATATTACGTACCTATTGAATAAGAACAACATCCTTTATTAAATTTATTACTCAAAAATTATCAAGGATAAAATATACTTAGATCATTAAAATCACATAGCATTGTTCGATATGAGATGGTGATATGTACCTACTAAAAAAAAAGTTTGTTGTGGGCTCTTCTCAGACCAAGGCTCGTTTGGAACCCTCCTACCTTTGGTTTCAAGATACCGTAACTGATTATCACCATCATGTTTTATAAGTAACTAGCTGACCCGGCGAACTTCGTACCGCCTTAGTATGCAAAATTAAATGTATATTTTTCAATATTTCTGAGAGATTTTCTTAATATTTTTTTCCGTAAGAACCTTCTCCTAATAATAACAAATACAATAAAAAAAGAATTAGTGAAATCGGTCCAGCCATTCACGCGTGATGCCGTGACCAAGGAAAACGGGTTTCATTTTTATATATATAGATTGGACGTCAATCAGAGCACCTAAATTGAATAAATATAATTTGAATTTGAATTTATAATCGAAAAAATATTTTATACCTATCGGCTATTCAACTCTTAAGCTATGAGATTACCTAAAAGAACGGCTAATTTTGTTGAATATTCGCTGTCAACAATCCAAGTTAGTAGGTTTTAGGTACGTAACGTAGAAAAAATATTGCAATTTAAGATACTAGGTATAAGTATTTGGATAGAACTAGAAGCAGGCGTTATGCGTAAGTCCATGATAATGAAACAACTTGAAGTTTAATTTGCTATAATCCACCAAAGTAAAGTAAATAAATGCACGACTTTACAATCGTGCATTGTCGAGTCAACATCTGAAGATGCTACAGTGTCGGAGTGAAACGTATAAGTACCTAGGTAGGTACGTTGAGAATTATTTAGAAGATTGATGTGGTCATGGTGTGGTGTTATGAATATCGCAAGCTACACGCTGTACCACTTAGTTTTGTCTACTTTGGTGGATTATAGCAAATTCAAATTTAAATTCTTCCATTTTTCACATAATATGGATGTGTACGGTCTACTTAAGTTATAAGAATTTGAGTACAGATATTTAAGAAATATCTTCTATCTTCGTATATGCGTAAAAAGCGTAAAAAAACTACTCAAATGTGGTTAGTATATTGAACTAAAACACCAAACAACCAATCACTTAGTATGTTGAATCACAATATTAAACTAACGCACAATCCATCATGCATTGGCTAGGTATATCTTATAGTTATAGTTAATAATAATATTAATAATATTATAAGAGATAGTTGCACTTTTTGTAACTATCGCTTGAAAAGCTGATTCAGTAATTGGTGGGTGCTACACTCTCCACTGATGTCCATAGTGAAATTCTGCCCGAATGCTGATGGGCCATTCACTAGATATGGCTGATCAAAAACGTGATATGGTTACCAAAAATGAACCATAATTAGAAAAGCTGATTCTTGTACAGTATTAAAGTATGCACAGTACCTATGTAAACAGTAGAAAAACTGACGCTCTTCATTGGGCCTTTCACTAGATATCACCTCTAAAAAACGTTATAAACTTACAAACTATAAAAAAATATTAGAAATTATTATAGCTATTAAAAATGAAAGGTGATATCTAGTGAAAGGCCCGATGAAGAGCGTCAGTTTTTGTACTGTTTACATAGGCCAAATTTCATCCAAATCCGTTCTGCTATTCTGGCGTGATTGAATAATAAACATCCATCCAAACTTTCGCATTCATAATATTAGTACAGATCTTCTTAAGTAAGTAGGTAGTATTTTTCCGTATGGATTGGCGCAGCCTTCAGAAACTACCTACATTATAGGTGACCGATCATTTCATAAAAAACAAATTACAAATTTTCATTTCACAAACAACGTTTCGCAAAATTATGAATCATATATTAATCGTTATAAAACTTTTGCTCCTATAAATAATTCAATTGATAAAACAATTAACAGATAAATTATCATTTCATAAAATATAATTTGACAAACAATTGATTTATTAATCGTGTTATTTAATAAAACAACGTAAAGCGTATTTATTTTTTGATAAAATGAATTGTTTGATAAATACTGTAAGAGTCTTCTGGCGTAGCCCGTTTTAAAAAGTTGACATTCTTGGTTCGAAATCTGAGCACTCAGACTCCACGCAGTCTTGTCTGTCCTACCCCTAGAGTGTTTTTGTAAAGCGCGTAGGCAGAAGCTCGCGAAGGAGGTCCTGAATGAAGCGAGCCTACGAGGCCGAGTGGAGCGAAGGGAGGAGCGGGCGAGCGAAGCGAACCGGCGACCTCCGTAGCGAAACGAAGGTCGAGTGGTTTTCCTAGCTTCTCCACTTCCTTTTTAGGCACCACGCCTACTCATGCAAGAGCGAGCGAAGCGAGCTCGTGACTGAGACACACTCCGACTCGGATGGTTTAGGTGACGAAGAGGATGGGATCCTCTTCGTCACCTAAACCAAATCTCTTGTCTCTTGCTGTCTTGTTGTTGTTGTTGTTGTTGTTGTTGTGTTGTGTTGTTGTTGTCGTCTTGTAAATGACAATTTTACATTCAGCACGTTTGCAAAGTAAAGTATTTGTGAATTGAGTATTTGTCAAATGATCTTTTAATAAATTATATGTTTGCGGAATACGACGTTTGTGAAATGATTAGTTTTTGAAACGTTTTTTGTGAAATGATCATTTGTTAAATGTTTTTTGCGAAACATTAGTGAACCTACATTATAAGCTTTGTTTTTTTATTCATTGGCTAAGAGTTAATTGGATGAAAGTAATTAAAAAAATATTTAACGCTTTTCAGAAGGTTCCATTTTTATTTTAGGCTTTCTAGTGTTTCATTACCGCATTACTTAATTTGTTAATCTTCATATCATAGAAGTGAAATACCCCTCAGCCAGCAGCATCAGGTTTCAGGAGTTGGGACTTGGAGTTCAATGATAATTGGCAAGTCTGTAGCCTGTACTGTAACAGTAGTCGATTCATACAACGTCACAAACGTTTTCCATTACCCAATCGCCAACAACATTCCCTCCCAAAATAGTATAGGAAAAATTCCGAAAATCGTTAATAAGGGTTCCGTAATCATAGGGTATCGAATTGTTTGTCAGGCGCTACCAGTTTAGCGCCATACAATTATGTAAACCAGTTATTTCATAGCTGATTACGTGTTCTTAAATGACGTTCTTTCTTGTTATTTAGTCAAATAAGTCCCCTCAATCTTCATACTAGATGATGCCCGCGACTTCGTCTGCGTGGATTAAGTTTTTTTTTGATTCCCGCGGAAACTCCTTAACTTTTTGGGATAAAAAGAACCCTTTGTTCTTCCCCGGGATGTATCATGTAACCTACCTCTGTACCAAAACTGAAAACATGAGCCGTGACAGACACACTTTCGCATGCATTCATCTTATCTTATCTTACTTTTTATAAACGCGAAAGTTTGTGAGTATGGATGTGTGGATGTTTGTTACTCTTTCACGCCAGAACGGCTGAACGGATCTGGATGAAATTTGGCACAGGGATAGATTATAGTCTGGAATAACACATAGGCTACTTTTTATCCCGGAAAATTAAAGAGTTCTTGCAGGAACCAAAACCTCAATCCACGCGAACGAAGTCGCGGGCATCAGCTAGTAATATAAAATATTATAAATATGAATGTGAATGAAGAAGAAGAATGTGTGGTGGAACCCTTTGTGTGCGATTCTGACTCGCACTTGACTGGTTTTTAGGGTTCCGTACCAAAATGGTAAAATGGAACCCTTATGGTGCGACTTTCTCCGTCTGTCTGTCCGTCTGTCCGTCCGTCACACTCGATTATTTCAGTAACTACCGAAGCTATCCACATGAAATTTGGAATAGTTGTGTATATTAGTGGCCCAAAGACATTGGAATTAAAAAAAATTGGAAATTATTTTTGTTCTTATTTAAAAAGGGGGGAAAATCGGAGGGTTGAAATTTAAAAGTGAGATAACTGTACTGTGTGGGGTATCATATGAAAGGGTTTACTTTGTACATTCTAAAACAAATTTTTAATTATTTTTAGTTATGTTAGTTTTTGATTTATCGGGGAAAATGTCTAAAAAAATACCGTTCCCCCCCCCTCATCTCCGGAGTTTACCAATCGAAAAATTTGAAATAATTATGGTCAATAGGAATTTACGTACCTATATTTTACAGGAAAACTATAGCCAATGCTCTAACTAGCATAGTTTTTTTGATATTAACAATAAACCTCTACAAACAAAGTTAGTCTTGCGGTTCATTAACAAAGGTAATTATTTATTAATAATGGTACGGAACCCTTCGAGCGCGAGTCCGACTCGCACTTGCCCGGTTTTTTTTAAAATATTTAAGTTTAGTGTACAGTGTATTGTGTTCAAACATTTTTTTGCAACAGTAATCTCTTTGAAAGTCTATCTATTACTCGAGTACTGAAAATGTTAATTTCGTTAAAACTTTGTACCTACTACATAATTCCGAAATAGTTAATGTCACTTACATAATGTCGAAATTGCCGGTTCGGTGTTAAAATGCGGAATCCAGCCACAGAGTAATCCAGCCCTCGTAGGCTCAATTTATTATTTGATTTATAGATACTTAGATGGATAAACTCTTTATTGCACACACTTAGAACAAAGACAATGAACAAAAAGGGTCAAGATAAAACAGAAGGGTGCAAAGATTTTGTGAGATTTTTAAGCACAGAGACCCCCTCTCCATGGTTCTGCGTCTGGCTCGTCTGTATGTTGGTCTATAAACACTATGAGACTCTGTCAAGTTTACCTATCGATTACAAATAAATAGTGCTGAACTTACTGCAATCCACAGATGCATAATATCGATATAATGTATCTGTTCACTTAACATTTCAAGCCGTTTTTTCATCGTAGCCATAAGCTACAATTTCACATGTCCCAACACGCTAGATACAAGATGACATTGTAATATAGGTATAAGGTGACTGTGAATCTCTGGCCAATATAAATGCTAATTCTCGATGGCATACACGATTACTTTCTATCCTTATGAATAGCATAACTGCAAAACTAAAACTAAATAACACTAAGTACGTAAGTCGTAGGTATATGAACATAATATTTTGTTTTATAGAATGTACCGATAGTGGTTTATCATTGTCCTTATATTTTTAGCAACAGCAATAGCGCAAGCCTAGTCTAGTCAACAAGTGTTTTTTGGTTCAAACTTTTTTCTCCGCCTTCGAAAAATATGAACGAGGTGTCGTTAGATTCGGAATAGCGTGTAGATGATTTTCTGACAAAATTCAAGACCCGCTTGAATAAATTGCCCGCTTGAATAATAAGGCTACTTTTTAATGCGATAAAAGGGCTGTAAGGGGTCTAAATAGGGGATGAAAGTTTGTATGGAAATTACGTCATTTTTAAAGCTAGAAGCTTGAACCTTATTTTTTAAGGCTTTTGATTAGATATAAATAAATACGACATTCAAAGTTTGTAAAAAATTTACCCTAAAGGGGGTAAAAGTATGGGATGAAAGTTTTTGTGTCATGACGTCGGCAAATACCTAAGCTTAGGTATGGTCTAAAGTATAGAAGAAAATACAGAGAATTACAAAAAAATTAAAATGCAGCCGAAAGTCACTATTCCACGCGGACGAAGTCGTGGGCACAGCTAGTATACCTATAAATATGCAGGCATTAAACATGTCTCAATGAAATCGTTGTCTCAGTTAAACTTAATAACATTATACAATTAATACAAACGCATGAGGTAGGTGTCGGGACGCCTCCCCTCGTTCTGCATTGCTCTGCCCAATTGGTAAAATGACTGCCTAGGTACAAAAGGGGGGTTGCAGAGAGAGACGTCTCGAAATGTGTTGTGAATGTTTGATTATACACTTACCCTGGTCCTCCTAGCGTAGTCTGATTGTCCGTGTGTCACGAACCGTTTGCTTATCGAACTTATCACGATCGGGTCCACCGCAAGGACCGGCTCCCTTCGTGGTGGCCGCTGTCGTTCCCCAATACTTCGTGCTTTCTGTAATGTAAGTGGCAACGGGCAGGTCTCGTCGCCAGACGAGACCCACCAGGGCGTTGACCTCGGCAACGGGCCGAGGAAACCAGGCAGTGAACACAGATATTACGTACGTTAGAGCAGGAATGGTTCCATCGCTAGCTTATTGGGTCCTAAAGACCAACTGTGAACGGATCCTGTCGGATCAACTGTGATGCTATTCCCCTTGGAATAGCTAACTCTTGAGCCTGTGAATGGATCCCAATTTGATCAACTGTGAAGCGACTCCCCACGGAGTCGCGTGCTCGTGAGCCTGTGAACTGGTGGGTAACCCACCAACTGTGAGGTAGGATGGAAACATTCCCAATGTATTCCCATGATGGGTAATCTTAAAGACTATGCCACTTACTTGAGGAATACAGCGAGAGGTAGCAAACCAGCACGGTATGACGCTACTTGCCCAGACGCACGAGTAAAAAATGGTGCCAACCGCGGGAATCCCATATGAGAAAATTTGAGGTACCACAGACAATCGACTACGCATAAGAGATGTAAAATGGTTAACTGGTCTGTGGTAAAGGTAATGATCACAGTAAACTCACCATAGATTTATAAGCGTCGGGCTCTGAGTTCCGGCTTTGAGATACGTGATGTTGCCAAAGTTTATGTTTAAGTGATTTAGATTAGTGATTATTATTTACATTTATATTACAATTTACAGATTCGCGACGATTGTCGCGACACTCCCCAACAACGGAAGTTACAACAAGACGATAAGGTTTTGTGTCCACTCCCTAATCTTCTCGAGAGCTCTAACAGCCGCTTCTCTCTTAGGCCTTGGCTCCTCGGAAGGAAGGTCCTTTCCACTCTCATGAGGAATCTCCTCCAATAGAGGTTGATTTTCTGGTATCGTTTCATTGTTTGGTTGTACAGCGTGATTACTCTCTTCGTCATGTGTGTCAGTTCCACTGCCAGGAGTCTCACTGACTTCTCTAGAGGTCCTTTCCTGGACTTCATCAATTACGTAAGCAGAAGGTATATGATAGTAATCCGGTCTAGGCTTGTCAGCTAAAACATTGGTTTCTTGTCCATCCATCTCCAGAGGATACAGATGAGAAATGGATCTAACGAATTCGGTATCTCCCACCTTTACTCTAGCTGTTCTACTAAATCCATCTTTTCCTTTTATAAGTTTTGTTATTTTCCCAACTCGCCAGCTTTCCCGATTATGATGATCTCCTTTTATTTGGACTATTTGTCCTTCTCGGGGTTCGAGCTTCGAAGTAACTCTCGGCTCCTTATGTGAGTGTTGATATCTCTCTCGAAGGCTGAGAAGGTAGCGATTCGAGAACATTTCTTTAAATTCGTCTTGGATCTTAAGAGCTCTTTTCCAAGCTTTAACTAACTCCCTCTTCGTGACTGTACCTTGTATTGAAGGTTCTTCCCGAGTAGCTTCAGTTGCTATACACCTTCCCACAGTTAAGAAATCCGCCGGTCTCAATATATGATCCACTTCAGAGTCTATGCAAGTGAGTGGACGCGTGTTTACCACGGCTTCAATTTCCTTCATGACTGTAGATAGTTCACTGTCTCTAAGACAGTGTTTCTGTAATGTCCTCTTCATACAGTTCTTCACGATACCTATTAGTCGCTCATAAAAACCGCCAAACCATGGTGCCAGTGCGGGAATAAATCTCCAGCGAACTTTGTTTTCGATGCAATACGGCTGTGCTAAGACTTCTGACAGTAATTTAAATTGTGACGCATTATCTGACGTAATGAGCGTCGGTAACCCCCTGGTAGCTGCCATTCTTCTCAAGGCGTGGAGGCTTTCTCCAGCTGAAAGGTCTCGCACGACTTCTAAATGTATGGCTCTTGTCGCTAGACACGTGAACAAGCAGATCCATCTTTTCTCTAAGCCATTTCCATTGCTAACCAAAACTGGTCCGAGATAATCAATTCCTGTGAAGGTAAAAGGTGAGCTGTAATTCACTCTTTCAGGTGGTAATGCGGGTGTAGGTGGTAACTTGTACGGTCCTCCGCCATGTTTGACACACGTCGAACATTTCTTTAACAATTTTTGTACCTGACGTTTGCCTTGTAAAATCCAGTATGTTTCGCGTATAATACTCAACGTATGATTGACGCCTACGTGATAATTTTTGTTATGTGTCTCTGTGATTATTCTATTAGTTAACTCAGAATCTTTAGGTAATAAAATAGGATATCTTTTATCGAAAGACCAGTCTGTATTTCTCATCCTTCCTTTACATCTTAGTATGCCATCGATATCGAGAAATAATCCTAAGTTTCGGCTCAAGTTCGTTTCTATCCCTTGTATTTCATTCCTGAAGTGTTCCTCTTGTAATTTCTTTATTTCATCTAAATGAGTCTCTTCTAGGTGTTCCTTTTCATTTTCATTTATTTTATTTTGATTATTAATTTTATCCGATCTTCTATCATGACTTGCAAAACTTATTTCATCCATTTCAACTTCATTATCTTCTACTTCGTTCGGAAGATCCTCCCCCGCCAAAAGGGAATTGACATTTGTCGTTTCTTGCATCCATGTATGAGATGTTTGCAACAAGTATTGAGGTCCAGCTAACCATTTTGCTCTGTCTTCACGAGTGCTGGACGGTCTTGTTGCTACGTCTGCTGGGTTTAGCTCTGTGGGAATATATCTTATAACCAATTCCTTATTCCGTTTAATTTCCTGAACTCTCCTTGCTACGAATGGTGGTAGGAGTTTTGAAGATTTGCACCACTCTATTACAATCCGACTATCGGTCCAAAGAAATTGATTTGTCACCGTTGCGGGAATGAAATTGCGGATGAATCTCATAAGACGACTCCCAATCAGTACTCCAAGTAGTTCTAACCGGGGAATCTTTAAACTGTCTTGATCCTTTATAGGGATAAGTCGTGATTTTCCAATGATGAAACTAATTTTGCCCTCGTTTACTATGTATACTGCAGCGGCATAAGCTCGAAGAGAGGCATCTGTAAAGCAATGTAGTTGAACGGTGTTATCTTGTGCAGCCGTCATATAACATCTAGGTATCGATATTTCCTTGATTTCGTCTAACTGTCTACGTATTTTAGACCACTCTTCCTTCATTGGTTCTGAAAATACAGTGTCCCATTTAACTTTGCTTCTCCATAGTTCTTGTAAAAATAATTTAGCGGGTAGTATATATGGTGCAACAAATCCACACGGATCATAAATTGAGGCAATTACTTTTAATACTCCTCGTTTGGTGTCCGCATTAGAATCGACTTTATATCTCAGTTGAAGTATATCATCTTTCAAGTCCCATTCGAGACCCAATATCTTAACACGTTCGGAATTTGATGTGTCTGAAATTTGTGACATAAACTCGTCAGAATTCGAACTCCACTCTCTTAGGTTCATAGACATCTGTCCGAATGCTTCTTTGGAGTCCTGATATAATTCTAAAGCTTCTGTTACAGATGTACTACCGGTGACTAGGTTATCCACATATATATTATTGGCAAGATCTCTAACACTTGGTTTGTCATTATTTGATAGATGAAGTTTAATCGTGGCGTTTAATAAAAATGGGCTGCTAATAATTCCGAATGGCACACGACAGAATCTCATGTAAACGATGTTGTCTTCAGTTGGTGGTTTATTAATATCCTTAATCCACAAGAATCGAGTTACATCTCGATCATTATCATGAAGTGCGATTTGTAAAAAAGCTTTTTCTACGTCGGCTGACAATGCGATTTGGTGATATCTAAATTTTACTAACAATCCCGTTAAATCTTCTAACATCATTGGACCACAATACAAACATTCGTTCAGACTTTTGTCATCAGCTTTTGTTTTAGCCGAGGCGTCATACACTATTCTAATAGCCTTATCTCTTTGATGAACACAATGATGTGGTAAGTAATGAATTGGATGTTTTTCGTTATTGGTATGTTTCGATACTAGCTCTATTACTCCTTTACTAATTTGTTCCCTTAAAATTTTATCATATTCGACTAAAGTATCTGAATCTAGACGGTTAAGTAATGAGACTAATCTGCCAAAGGACAATCCAAAGTTGGTCGATAAAGATGGAGGATATTCTATCCACGGCCAGGATACAGTATATCTATTGTCGACAACTTCAGTAGTTTCATTAAAAGTTTTAACTGCTTCTTCATCGGCACTAATCCTAGGTGAGTCAGTGATACCTATGGATTCCAAGTCCCACAGTGATCTTATGTTCCCGTGATCTAAAGGTAAATCTGGCTTATTCAGTTTCGTCTCTCCACAAGATAGAAAGTAAGTAATTACAGATAATTCGTCCACTGGTTCTGAATTGGTCTCTCCTGATAGTATCCATCCTAGATTAGAATCTACTATGTACAAATTTTCTCTGATCTTTATTTTCTCCGTATTCATTATATTATGGTAGTAGTCGTTTCCAATTAAAATATCAACCTTCGATGATAATGATCCATCATCGGCTAAAATACCTTTATTCTTCCAATGTCCTAATTCTACGTCAGGATATGGTACGCATTGCGAGATGTGAGGCACGACATTAGCGTAAAGTAGTAATGTTTTATTGGTCCTAGTGCGGAGCTCTAATTTCACTATAGGGCTATCTATTATCTGAGGAGTTCTTGAACCAAAGGTAAATATAGAGAGCCTACTTTCTTCCTCAACTGGAAGGTTCAATCGTTTCGCCACTGATTGGGTTATGTAAGTACGTTGACTTCCAGAGTCCAGTAATGCTCGACATTTTACTTCTACGCGGTTATCTCCTACATTCCGGGCGTTAACAATCGCCGTCTGAAGTATAGTAGTAGCCCGTGCGTTTAGTTGCATCATTGCATTAGTTTGTTCAATTTCCTCTGAGAAAGTTTTAGGACAGAGCGCTCGATTGTGTGAGCCACTCTCCTTGCAGTGAAAACAACTTAATTTTCCTCTACAACCTTTTATGGTGTGCCCCTTGCGAAAGCATCCGTAACATCGGCTACCCAATCTGTTCCTTCTTTCCTTTAATGTTTTAAAGTTTTTGCATTGATCATTAAAGTGATTCTCTTGACAGAAAATGCATTGAAGTTTCCTACTCTTGGGATTTTGCCTTTCTTCGATTCTACTTTGATCTGTTGATTTCCTTTTGAATCGTTTCTTAAAATCCACTTCATGACCTTGAGGTAATTCTCGTTCCTTATTCAGGAATCTCCTTCCTGGTTTCTTTGTAAAATTTCCTTTATGATTCTGTGTTGGCTTCTTTGCCTTCTCTTTCCTATTGTTATCGTACGCATTCACCTGTAATGCTTGTGTAGTATAACTTTCTTCCACTTTTCCTTGAACAACCCTATCGGCATCCTCTCTAGCAGTAACAATAATCTCTAAGCATTTGCGTATCTCCTCGATGGATTCGGTACTTATTTTCATTTTCATTTCGTAAATAATTTCCTTCGGGAATTTCTCCATAATCAGGAAACGTAGATGGTTATGGTTTATATCCTTGCCTAGCGACTTGAGCACTCTCAGGTGTCGTTCAATTTCGTTGAGAGTATGTCTCACTTCTGCGATGTTCATCGCTGTCGAAGCTTTCACTCGATATAGCGCTGAGTAGTGTGCATCGATTATATGATTCTCCTTCCCATATCTGTTTTTTAATGTCGTCAAAGCTATATCGTAATTTTTGTTTGTTGTCTCGAGCCCTTCTATGACTTTCTTCGCTTCGCCTTTTAATGATGCCTTTAAGTATAGTAACTTATCAACGTCCGTTAGGTTTCGCTTGTCGATATTTGAACTAAATTGATCCCAAAACGTCGACCATTGGAGGACATCACCATCAAATTCAGGTAAACTCAGTTTCGGCAACCTACTGCTTAGACTCGAGTTCGCATCCTTAGCGACATGAGCTTCTCGTTCGATTATTTTAATTCTGTCTTTGATCTTTACTTTAAGTTCGCACAGTATATCCTCGGCTTCCAATTGCACTGTGGATATCTCTGATATATCGTCAGGTGCAGGGTTCTTGCTCAGACGAAAATAATTTGTTAATTCCGTACTCAACCTGGTTAATAGAGTTTCTAATTTTGAGGAAATAATTTCTGCTTCTTGTACGACCGTTGGAGATTGATTAGTTACATCCTCGAGAGTTTCTATTACATGGGAGGCATTAGTTACCAAATTTTGTAATTTTGTTTTCATCGAATGTAATATTGTTAAGAGACTTTGATCCATTTTGATCACACAACAATTGAACAAAGTTCTTTAGAAAGGTTAGTTATTTAAATTTTTATTTAGGTTTAGTCGTTGTCTTTGGTGTGATCAGGAACTTGCGGGCTCGTCCCTCTATAAATAAAACAGCAGTCGCTTAGAAGAGAGAAAGAAAAAGAAAGAAAGTGGAAAATTTCAATTTGAATTGAAGGGAAATAAACAAATCCTTCCTTTTCCATTATTCTCCATTTTTATTTACTTTTATTTAGTAAGTACATCAACTGAACTGTTCATAGATTAATATGATGAATTGGTGACCAAGACCTTCTTTTAATTTCAGTTTAATAATAAAAAACAGAAATTTATTTATTTATTTATTTTAGGCTTCGCTATATCTGATGGATGTGCCACATTAAGGTTATATGGTTTAACTATCTATGGTAACCCTCGTTTTCTAAATTTAATTCATTCATTATTTATTTACATACTTTTATTGACCTCACAAATAAAGTTAGTTAGTCAATGAATCAATTTCATAGTCCGACCCTGTTCTCTTAGTGTTTCAATGACTTTACTAATAATTGTTCTTGCATAGGGTCTTAAGCCAAGGTAGGCATTAATTTCTCTTTTATGTCTCTATGACTTGCGCAATACCACTATTAATAACTATATATAATGGTAGATTCATTCGACTATTCATAAGCACTTGTAAAAAGTCCATTTGAATTTGAATAACCACTAGTAACATTGTAAAGTGATCATTGTGTTGCTTCACCGAGGCTAGACAGTGCTTTTATGCCTCTATGATCTGCGCAAAACCACTAGTAAATATATCTATACATAACAACCACTAGTAATATTGTAAAGTGATTATTGTGTTGCTTCACCGAGGCTAGACAGTGCTTTTATGCCTCTATGATCTGCGCAAAACCACTAGTAAATATATCTATACATAACAACCACTAGTAATATTGTAAAGTGATTATTGTGTTATTTCACTGAGGCTAGACAGTGCTTTTATGCCTCTATGATCTGTACACCACTGTACACTAGCATGCTAGAAAGGTCATGTCTATCCTTCCGATAAGACACATAATTTGTAATAGAATAGAATATTTCTATTCAAATAAACTTTTACAAACACTTCCCGTTCTTTATACACCGTACTAACATCTATTTCTCCTATATAATTCACTTTATTAAATATTATCTCAGCTCTAATATTCAGTCATTCTGATTGTAGAGCGTATGGGAACACACTCACGTTGTAACCGACCGGTACGAACACTCAACGACAAAATGCTTAATGTTAAAGTTGCATTTTCAAGTCAGGATATTTAACCATGATGGCTGGTCCAACATACTTGCTTTAGTAAAGGTCAGTGACTCTATTGTACTCTTGCAATCACCTGTACCTAATACTCTGGGTATTGATCATGGCTAATATTTATGTTACTTCACTATTTCATTCATATACCTGTTAAATGTAAGTTCACCTTATGCACGGATACCCTTCATAACTGTCATACAAAAAATAATTCTGATTGGTATAGGTAAAACACTACAAAAATAATAAATATAGCGGTAGGTGCAAGAAGTTAACACTTTTAAATTCAAATTTCTTTCTTCATAGATACTGAACCCTAAGACACTTTTAAAATTGAGCCATATTCAACACTAAGTTTAATAAACAAAGCACAACATGTCTATTAAAGCTTTAATCTGTTAGAATGTTCATATGAACTCAAACTTTTGATTCAATTAATTTAGTCATACTTAAATCAGCGGAGTCATAATAATTATTCAACAAAGAAATTCAAAATTTATCCCATTTTATCATATATTACTATAATGACTCACAACATTGTTGATAGCACTATAGGTTAATGAGTTTTATAAACTTTTGAAAAGAAAAGAAGAAAATGTAGGTAAGTATTCTATTTATAGACTATGTAGGTATACGGTACCCTCACTTACTTCTTCATATTATTACCTTTTCTATTATATTAAATGGTAATATGCACTCTGCACTATTACATAGGTACTTTGATAATGTATGGGTACTAACATGTCGAGACATGTCTGACTTGGGCCAATGCATAATAACATTCACAACTTTTTTTTACATAACACCCCCTTTCTTTTATTTCATGATTTTAGGTATCTTAATGAAAGTTGATTTATCAATTGATCAAATCCCAGCATCTCCACCATGTCGGGACGCCTCCCCTCGTTCTGCATTGCTCTGCCCAATTGGTAAAATGACTGCCTAGGTACAAAAGGGGGGTTGCAGAGAGAGACGTCTCGAAATGTGTTGTGAATGTTTGATTATACACTTACCCTGGTCCTCCTAGCGTAGTCTGATTGTCCGTGTGTCACGAACCGTTTGCTTATCGAACTTATCACGATCGGGTCCACCGCAAGGACCGGCTCCCTTCGTGGTGGCCGCTGTCGTTCCCCAATACTTCGTGCTTTCTGTAATGTAAGTGGCAACGGGCAGGTCTCGTCGCCAGACGAGACCCACCAGGGCGTTGACCTCGGCAACGGGCCGAGGAAACCAGGCAGTGAACACAGATATTACGTACGTTAGAGCAGGAATGGTTCCATCGCTAGCTTATTGGGTCCTAAAGACCAACTGTGAACGGATCCTGTCGGATCAACTGTGATGCTATTCCCCTTGGAATAGCTAACTCTTGAGCCTGTGAATGGATCCCAATTTGATCAACTGTGAAGCGACTCCCCACGGAGTCGCGTGCTCGTGAGCCTGTGAACTGGTGGGTAACCCACCAACTGTGAGGTAGGATGGAAACATTCCCAATGTATTCCCATGATGGGTAATCTTAAAGACTATGCCACTTACTTGAGGAATACAGCGAGAGGTAGCAAACCAGCACGGTATGACGCTACTTGCCCAGACGCACGAGTAAAAAATGGTGCCAACCGCGGGAATCCCATATGAGAAAATTTGAGGTACCACAGACAATCGACTACGCATAAGAGATGTAAAATGGTTAACTGGTCTGTGGTAAAGGTAATGATCACAGTAAACTCACCATAGATTTATAAGCGTCGGGCTCTGAGTTCCGGCTTTGAGATACGTGATGTTGCCAAAGTTTATGTTTAAGTGATTTAGATTAGTGATTATTATTTACATTTATATTACAATTTACAGATTCGCGACGATTGTCGCGACAGTAGGTACATTGCAAACATATCTAGTGCATAAAGCGTGGATAACATGATATGTAGCAGTGCAGTTTTTATACCGGTATAAGGACGTTGTATGAGAATGGAGGTTGGACACCAGATACTGCAGTGTTTGGTTTCACGCAATCATTGCAGTTCGCCTCTACGCAACAGCTGATTTTCATTTATTAATATGAGAAATCAGTTTCGAATTGTCTTGATTTAGAAGTAAATTTAGCACGTGCCTATCTATTTATTTATTTAGATATCTTTATTGCACACACAAAATATACAGTATTAGTAGTATTAAATAACTAGTAAGACTACATAGAAATGTGCAAAGGCGGTCTTATTGCTAGAGCAATCTCTTACAGACAACCTTTGGTGAAAGGATAAATAAACCGGAGCGCGGGATGGTGCTGTATCTATATTAATCTATACTTTATTACTTTATAATATTATAAAGGGGTAAAGTTTGTGAGGTTGTAGGGATCTCTTGATCTACTGAACCGATTTTGAAAATTCGGTTACCAATAGAAAACCACATTATTTGTGAGTGTCATAGGCTATACAATTAACCCGAAAAATGAAAAGACTTGTTCGTGGTAGTCGGGTTTGCAAAATAAGTCTGAGAAAAAACGGTCGAACGAAAACGTTTCTTACGAACGCCGCCTTCACTATGAGAGATATTATGATTATATTCCAGAGAAAAGTTGTAGAGCTTGATGATGCCTACAAAAAGTCAGCGGGCACTGAGGAAACGTAACAAATCTTTCATATAATATTCCAGAAATTGATTAAGGTGGCTACCAGCTAAACATTGTAAAAGGATCTGGGAGCTTTTCGCATTTTATAATATCTAAAAATACACAGGGGTCACTACCCTCATTAATGAGGCTAACTTAGTATTCTCGTAACACTAAGACGTGGCGTCTAAATGTTGCCAACATTTTAGCAAGCTTAGTAGACCGCACAGATTTGAGTTTAATTAATATAAGTCTTCATTTAAATTTTCATATGTAGGTCATTTCTTTTTTCCAGCACAATATAAGATTTTGGCTTCAGTAAGGAAAACGAAGTTGTTAAGTATTTTAACTTTGTATTTAAGTGGCTAGATTGTTGGACCAACAGATTGTCTCTTGCATAATATGTCACCGTAAAATTGCAAAAACCGTTAGATTGTAATCTAACCAGCGAGATTGTAAACTGTCGACAGATTACAATTATTTAACCTATTATTTTTCGGTAGATTGTAATCTGTTAGGTATATCAACCCGATAAAACCTAATTGCACTACCTGATTATTTATGTCGAGCCCTAACCTAACCTACAAGAAAGAGACAAGAAAACGTAGGATACAATGAATATTTCAAAAATTTACACTCAGAACATTGAACTGTTCACAATCTATCGACAGTTTACAATCTCGCTAGTTAGATTACAATCTAACGGTTATAAACCAGGCCAGTGATGTATGTATATGTGATCTCGTCACGTTTGTCATAACCAATATCTGTGGTTTCAGTGGTCTACCTCATAGCTATTACCATCAACGCCCTACAGCATACTTGATTGTTTTCAGACTTCTTTCCTAAAATAGAAGTAGGTAGGTATTTCCTCCATTTTATAACGTCGAAGCCAAAAGAAATCTCGACCTCTGTAATTATGGAGTTTCCATAATTACCTGACAGTTAGTGGTTTGCGCTAGAGTCAGAAACTTTGAACTGAAAAAAAACAAGCAAGTATAATTTATCAAATAGCTCTGCATGAAAATTCCAGTTAACAATTTTTATAGGCACGAATATCAATTTGTTACGGTTAAGCTCATCACATGCCGTCTCTTTGATGTTTCTGACAGCTATTTTTGCCTTGTGTTAACAATTTGTAACAAGATCGTTTGGAAGTATAGCAAAATTATAACTAGCTATTCTGATATTTTACTACGAAATTCGTACACACCTATGACCTTCCAAAATTATTTTTTATGCTTGTTTTTATTTCAAAGTTTTAAAGTCTTCTAATCTAAACATGCATTGATCCATTGCGTTAAAATACTTGCAACATAATATTATTCATAAGTGCATCACGGGAAAGTTAATGATTGGTCTAAGAAATTTAATAGGTAGGTATATATCTTAGGGATGCAAAAATCAATATCAGCTATACCTAATAATATAAGCGTACGGCTGCGGTTGTAAAAGATTTCAAAAGACCCATTTCTTCACTTCACTTCAATACTTAAATTAGATACTCTCCCCTCTTTCCACAATTTCAATTTGAAATTGTGGTAGTGTAGTCGCTGGTCTATGTTCTAAGAGTTTAATTTCCTTCTATCTTACATCATTTAGATTGAAGTCAGACTTAAAGGCAGATTAATTTTTAATTGCATTCGATTGACGGAATTTGGTACTGAGATAGCCATCCCGGGTACGAAAAGAACACGGAAATCAGTTTGTTTACTTTAACTAAGTGGCAGGCATCAATAAAAGTATCTCATAAATATCTTCCTGCTTAAACAGTTTACTCAGTTTTTTACAAAAATATTTCCATAAACTCTGCATAAATCTGAAATTTAATAGATTGAAGTATATGCAAGTGTTTCCAAAGCTTTGAAATAGCAGCAAGCCATTCCTATTTCCAGTGGTGAACCGTCACTTTGGATGCCTAATTTGAATGCGGTTTAAACGGTGAGGCTTTCGCAGCTTGCACATTCTACTTGAAAAGTCAGGTAAAATCTGCAGGAGCTAGCTGTAAGTAAGTAGTTACAATCTTATAGTTATTCCTTGACTGCTGTCAATCATCCTGGAGTCATGGAGTTTAGATAAATATTTCCTTTAAATTAAAATCACTACTTAGTTGACACATTTCCATCCTGAATTATTATACGTACTAGGTACCCATACGTACGACCTACGTTATATTTTCTAGAGGCCACCTATGTTTTCTGGAAGGTAGATTCCAACCTTATACGCTTAAGGGTAGGTATATGTTTCAGCAGTAAGTTTATTGCAGAAACTAAATATATGTCACCGTAAGATTGTAAAAACCGTTAGATTATAATATAACGTTTTTTATCTCGATAGATTATAAACTGTCGACAGATTGTGAACCGTATCATACTGCTTACAATGTAACGCGTTATTTTTCGGTAAATTGTAATATATTAGGTATATTAACCCGATAGAACCTAAGTGACCTAAGAACCACTACCTGAATATTCATGTCAAACCCTAACCTAACCTATAGTTCACGCGCGAATTGAATGCAGAGTAAATGTATGGTGACACTTACATTTACTCTGCATTCAACTCGCGCGCGAACTGTACAAGAAAGAGACAAGAAAACGTAAAAACAATAAATATTTCATAAATTAATACTCAGAACATTGAACGGTTCACAATCTTTCGACAGTTTATAATCTAGCGGGATAGAAACCGTTAGATTATAATCTAACGGATTTTATAATCTTACGGTGACATAATATATAAGTATTAGGGGTTAAAGTATGAAATTGCCGATTTGTACTGAAAAATTGAAATGCGTTTTTTTTGCAAATGAGTCAATATTGTTGATAAGGTAACGTTAAACCATGCCGCTAATTCCTGGGTAGTTTGGCTCGGATCGGCTTCCACCATCTCTTTCAATTCATTGTTATTCACCTGTGTGAGCGGTCTTCCACGTGGTTCGTTCTTCAAATCAAAGTTTCCATCAGCACGGTGCGTTCATTAGCAGTCCCCTCTCCAAACGCAACATTGATATTTCGAGCTGTTTCTGCCGCGTTAGTTCCGCGTCGGAACTCGTATTCAAAAATCACTCGAATTTTCGAAGTATGGATACTTTCTTGTTTAAGCTGAATAAAAAAACAACTGAAAGTTAATAACCGAATGTTGCACATTTTTTTAAAGAAAAAAGTCTATTACATATTATATAGGTACCATGAGAAAAAAGTTTCACTCAAAAATCTCAAACCATGAAGGTAGGTACTATGTCAATTCGAAGTACCTATTACAATAAAACGGCAATTTCATACTTTAACCCCTATTATTTAACTTACGTCGATTATTAATCAATGAATAACACCAGTGATACTGGCACGCACTATTGCAAAAGTTAGACATTTATAATGTGACACGATAAAAATGTAATGCGTTTCAAAGACGAAAGATTTTTAGGTCCTTCAATATTTTTTTTCACGAAACTACCACAAAACTTGTTTGACAATAAAAGCGCAAACTTTTAGTAGAGGGTTACAATTTACTGTGAAGCACGTGCGTGCCTTATCTAAAGGCACGTTGCCCGGTAGATTTCAAGCGTGCAATTTACTTCCCACTGTTATATAAATACTCGTATGTATGTTCATGTATAGCATGAACGTTTCTTTGACATCCTGATATGCAATCTATCTTTTTGTAATTAGATATTAGTAATTTAGTAGTTTCAATGTTAGTTATTGATGAGTAGGTACTAGGTAGGCATCGATACATTATTAATACGATACGATTATTTAAATATTTATTTAAATAAGTATGGATACCTACCTAGTTTATAAATGCGGTTTTATTTATAAATGCGTAAGTGTGTCTGTCTCTCTGCTACGCTTTCACGGACTATCTGTTCCACCGATTTCGATGTTTGGTATAGTTACCTATAGTTTGTATCCCGGGGATATACTTATACATATGCTTCTTTTTATCCCGGAAAATCAAAGAGCTACAAGAAACAAAAAAACTTCAATAGACGCGGACGAAGTCCATTTGTTACTTTATTCTAATGTTCTTAACTGTTTGATTCTCTAATAATAATCTCTCTATAAATTCTCATACGAGTACGTTCTTCGTTCGTCTAAACTACTACACTCCTACAGGTTCGTCTACTTCGTTTATCTAAACTACTTAATTTGCAAAGGGAAACTGCCTTTATAACTAGAAACAGCGACACGCCCAAAGGATCCAAAAGGAGGAAAAGTTACAGTTTCTACTCTAATTTCTCTACTTTGACTACGTAATGTTAGATTGCGAAAGAGTATCGGGTCGCCAAAGTTTTGTTTCAATCCAGTTTAATGTTTTCACTGAAATCGTTTCCATTTTTAAACACATTTTCATTCAAATAGGTGAGAAATATATTGTAGTTAAATTAAAAAGTAATTATGTTAGGCTAGCTAGCTTTAAGTTCTATTGTATTATTTTCAATAAATGTTTCAATTAGCAAAAGTATTAAATAGTAAGGAACGTACTTACCAATAGAAAATAATAGGTAAGTAGGTACAAAAAAAGTGTGTGTGCATACAAGACCAGGAAAAAATAAACTTGAAAAACCTTAGGAGCTTAAGTTTCCGACAAGAACTTGAAGAACACGACAACACAGAAAAGCAAAAAAGAAATAAAAATGAGAGAGATCTTGTAACTACGCTTTACGATTATAATGTATGTTATCATAATTACTGTATGCGTTTTGGCATTGCTGTAAGCGTACCGAGGATATCCATGCTAATATTATAAATGCGAAAGTGTGTCTGTCCGTCTGCTACGCTTTCACGGTCCATCTGTTCAAGAGATTTTGATGAAATTTGGTACAGGGATAGGTTGTAGATAAGTACTTGTATCCCGGGGAAGGACAATTCCAGAGGAAAATTCCAGAGTTCCCGCGGGAATCAAAACACCTTGATCCACGCGGACGAAGTCGCAGCCATCATCGAGTTGTTTTAATAATTCAAAAATATTATAGGTACTCTCAGACAAACATATAAGATTCGCAGAATCATTTAGTATTCAAGTGAGCAAAATTTAATTACGACCAGTGAATATAGATTTTATGTGTATTCAGAACATAAAGAAATGGCTTGATGGAAAGCGGACGGGCAGACGGTGTGACGCCGTTTCCACCCTCCGCATATTGATGACTACTAAAACATAACTAACGGCTTCTCTGAGAAATTGATGCAGAATATACTCTTCCACATTTTATTATAATATGTAGTTATCTACTGTGCCATAAACCTACTTTTCCCTATATTTGTTAAGTAATCTAGTCTCAGTAGTAGTAAGTCTCAGACCAGGGCGCGTTTGGAACCCTCGTAGCTGTAGTTTTAAGATATAGTTCGGTCTCTTTCCGTAGGAAGTATTATGAAAGGGTTAGCAATATTTGTAATTTTTTTTTTTTTTTTTTTTTTTTTTTTTTATTTTTTTTTATAAATAATAATATAATAATAATATAATGCTCCAATTTTAGTTGTTTAGAGATTGTGCTCTACAGAATCAGCCTCAATACCTACCAAACTGAAAGATTTTAAGTTCTTAACTGTTCCCTTTTACTCCGTTTACTAGATTAGGTAGGTACCACAGATCACGGAAACAAGGGAGATATGCCTATGTATCAAATTGTATTGAAACCTGCTGTCTCCAGTTTATCCCTACCTATCCCTACTACCTGCTACCAATACAAGCAACTAAATAAATACAATAGACAAGAAGTCTCACTCACACACACGCATACCGATAGATCAGTGCATGAGGCACGAACAAATATACACTTTATTGTTTACCTAACAGGGTTCAATTTCAATCACCGTGCATCTTACTCACACAAACGTAAAACATTGTCGATGTGCTGTGCAAAATTCAAATATGATACAATTAGTGGTTGACTAAAATGGATCTATCGATGCTAAATTTCTTAATATTTGGGTTTTTGACAATGACTACCGATTATGAAAAGTGATATTTTACTTGTGTACCAAAAATAAGATGTAAAAAATCATCTCATATTAGATTATTTTTAACCGACTTTCCGAAAAAAGGACGAGGTTCTTTTTGTGCACATTACAACACTTTTTTCTTCAAGTTTGTTTGGTTGTTTGTTTGTTTGGGTGAATTTTAAGTACACATTAATCGAAAAATTATTTTACAAGACCTTTGCTCGTAAAGTGGCTCTTACTTCCTCGTTATTAAATATACTTTAACCACCCTTGGGCGACGAAAATATCACCCAAACGTCCCAACTAGACACAGAATTTGTACTTTTTTTTTTTGCTGGAAAAATGCATTTACGCATCCCGCACAAGGCGGGTATGTGGGACTCACAGATGGAAGCAGAATACCCACTAAAAAACCAGCAGCACAGTCCGCGTCTACAAAGAGAGGTCTCAGGGTCCCAAGGCTACTGAGACATCACGACGCTGAACCGACCATAGGGTCCTAGACACCTATACTAAGGCGGGAAAAGGCGAGCGAAGCGTCGCCTTCTTCCCCCCTGTCGTCTTCTGCGGATCAGTGGAGCGTTAGGGTCCAGCTCTCGTTCCCGTTCCGCAGCCTCCTTCAGCTCCATAACATTTTCCACTAGGGTATGGTGCGCTGTGTCCTCTGGAGTACCACACTCATGACAGATGGCTGTTTCCTCCCGTTTCGCAATCTGGTGCAAGTACTTACCGAAACAGCCATGTCCCGTAAGTACAGAATTTGTACCTACTTCACTCAGAAATTACTAGACTATTTTATCCCGGAAATTAAGGAGTTCCCGCGAAATTAAAACAAACTTAATCCAGGCGGACGAAGTCACGGGCATCATCTAGTGGGTATTATTAACTTACAGTCAACACAAAACGCAAGTTCAATGTTGGGATTGACCATTCGAAGAGCCGACGAACCATCTTCAATGGTTGAAAGCACTTTGGCTCAAAGTGATACGAGCATATTGTGCTATTTTTCGTCGGAAACCAGCTTGGACCTCTTCCTGTAGCATTTATCCACTTTTCTTTTCTTTCTGCATCCTTCGGATATCTTAAATATTAATATTAAAGAGTGACATTAAATATATCAATAAATGAGTAATGAGTATCTACGTAAATTGACATTATATTAATTCACCTAGTATATTTTTTATACGTTTCGTCAGCTAAGTAAGTCGAGTACTTACATTAAAAAAAATAGTAATAATTATGACTAAAAATATAGTTATAATGAATTTTACTCACGATAGTTTAAACGTTAAAATAGCAATAATTGTTTACTAAGTTATAATTAAGGTACTATTAATTATTGTATCACAGATCATCGTTTGGTCGCTAAAATATCGACAACTGCATTGTACTCGTACCTGCATCGTCACATCTCTAGTTCACGGCACGCCGACAGCGGCCGAACTACGAAATTTGATCTATCGTGCTAGTGAAAGAATCGGTAAAGAACACTTAACCATTGCGTCGTAAGACTGGCCGATTCATTGATAGATTTCTACTAAGCAAGCAATGGTTTTTGTTCATAATGAGATATAGACTTGTCACTCTATTACATTATGATACCACTAAATAATGTTTTATTGATTTTAATGGAAAATTACAACAATTTATTTGTACTTACGTGTGAAATGAGATGCCATCTTTCATGTAATTCACTTTGCAGCTTGAATTTTTACAAACAACCACTGAACAACGCGGCATTTTGTTAAAAACCGAGAGAAGTGAACCAATCTTTGAATGACATGCGACTAAAGACAAAAACGGCCATCAGGCCTATTTTGTGCCTGATGAGTTCGCACGCAACACGCCCCCTTAGCACATCTCCCTTGTTTCCGTGATCTGTGGTAGGTACAGTACTCCAGAAAAATGAATCTACTTATTACATTACCCTATTGAGTTTTAATGGAATTCTTATCAGACTAGGGCGTGTTTGGAACTCTCGTAGGCTCGAAACTTTGCATGTTACAAAAATTAAATAATTATTATGAATAATAATATTGACGTTCAGTAAGCGTAGACTGTAGGGATATATAACTACCTACCCACCTTGAATAAATGACCTTTGACCTATAGGTAGCTCTCAGGGCTTTCCTTGCTTTCGTGCAATAGGATTTAGTGAAGTCCTGCTATCTATTCGGATTATGCGAAACAGGGTTTATGTGATATTGACTCCTTAATTCCAATTAGGTAATTACGTGATTTAATATCCCTAGCCTATAGTAGCTATCAAGCTATCGCGAAATAATGATTGACAGACCTAACCTGAAATACGGATAAATGGAAAGTTACTTACTAACTGATGCCCGCGACTTCGTCCGCATGGATTGAGGTTTTTTGGTTCCTGCGGGAGCTCATTAATTTACCGGGATAAAAAGTAGCTTATGTGATATTCCAGTCTATAATCTATCTCTGTGCCAAATTTCATCCAGATCCGTTCAGCCGTTTTGGCGTGATTAACAAATATCCATGGACATACCTACATCAATCCAAATTTTCGCATTTATAATATTAAGTACATAAAGATATCAAGAAAAATTTAATTATTTGCAATTTTAAGCAATTTTGATATTCCCGAATTACGGATCGCACTCCGACGAAGCATCGTCGTAGACGCCAACGAATTCAATTAGCGGGTCCGACTGGTGTACCTACGGTTTTATCGACTATTACTAGAAATAAATTATAATTTAACTCCGGATTCAAGCGCTGTGAGCTCATGAGCTGAAAACAAAGGCGCGCGGGGGCGAAATCGAGCAAGCGCATGTCGCAAAAAATGCAAGAAATGATTTGTAAAAAAATAAATATTTACTTTTCAATACAAATTAATCCGATAATGTGTTTGATTTAGAAATATGAATTTTATCTTATATTTCTAGAGCAAATTATTGGTTTCATCAAGGAAAAAAATTCTTTAAAAGGTAAACTAAGAGGTACCTATGTTTAAGATAAATTTCAATGCAGAGATTTTTTTTAAATTGTGTTTTGAGATGGTCAATGGCTACTTCTGGTCTTGAAAACAGCAAATAATTTTTACAAGCATACATTATGTCACCGATTGATGGATACACTGCTTTAAAAAAAAAACCCCGTTTTACGCTACACAGGGCCTTAAGCAATAAAAACCTTTTGATGACCTCTCTGGCAAAGATATTTTGTGGCAGCGAGTATACATTTACCTATTTAAGGTTTACCATAATAGGTAAGTATTTTATTGATCAGCTTGTGATCATGATTTTGTCAAAGTTGCTACACAGCTTTGCATCTCGTACCTATATGGACATGGACAAATTAATACGGAAAATCACGGGATTTATACCTATATATATCTACTACTGCCTGTAACACCCAAGAGGACGATGTTACAGGCTATAAGATAACAAGTAGGTACCGAAGTTTCATAAAAATCTTAAGTATTTGTAATCGTTTCTATTATTTGATAAACATTTCAAATATATAACTAGGCATAACATTTCCGTAAAGCGCAAGTATGTGGTTATACTGTGCACATAACTAAGCCAAGATAATGATAATAATTATTATGAGTTCTAGAATATTCCTAGCACAATAGAGGAGACATCTCTGTAATTGTGGAAGTGTAAATAGTAGCGGGGAAGGTATTCGGGTCGCATTCCTTATCGCACTGTGCCAAATATTATGAGGATCCCCCACCTACCTACTTATATTATTATTTATGCAGCGTGAGGTTTTTCACTGCCGAATTTATTAGGGATGCCATTAACAAAAAATATTCAAAAAACGTACCTTTAGTTATCCTATTACAAAAATTTGGAGATTTTTCTTATTTTTTGTGTCAAGATTGAGACTGAGAGTCTTGAAAAATAAAAGCTTTTTCATATTTATGAGATGAAACTTTACCTGGGCTGATAAAATGAATTGCACCTCCAAAGTCCTTAAAGAAAATTGCGCCAAATCTAAAATTACATTCTTATCTGCCAGCTTGGTATAGTTTACCAGCTATCAGGAAAAATACGTTTCTACCCAATCTTTTTTGGATAATAATCTGCGAATGTTATCTCGATGTAACTTTGTCTGAGTACAACAAAGCCGACATCGCAGTCGGGTAGGTCGATAAAACTTATTTAATAACAAGAACACTCAGCCTCCAGCGGTAGAGCCCTTTCGTGACGTGTTTAGACTTTTTATTAAATTCCACACCAAATATACGTAACTAAAGTGCGTAACTAATTACGTAACGTTAATACGTTAATGTAAGGTATCTGCTATGGGTCAATATTGGCTTTGGGCACCGTTTTATACCAGAGAGAGTTCTATTTTCGAATACCTTAATTGCTTTTTTTAATGTGCTCGTAAGTGGCCAGTTCCAGTAACTTTCATGTAGGTATGTATATCCTTCGTATAGCAAGTATAGTTACATCTATAAAAAAAATTGTTCAAAGCCATCTAACTTGTTTGGGACTCCCTATTTATGACCCTATCTGGCTGTAGCAAATCATGTTATAAACTGACAAACTTTGTTAAGAAACATTGATCGAGCGACGTGACTGAAAAAACATGGCGAAAAATCTTCATAGGCAAAATTATTGTGAAAGTCTGCGCAAATAAAATGTTGTAGGAGGTAATATTCGCCCAATACAACCTAATAGCGAACGAACACCCTTTCGCCAGGCTATAACTCGTAACCTAAATTCCAAAAAAGCTTTCAGCAATGCTTTTTCAGATGAATACGTAAAAGCCTTCGCAATATTCGCGCTTATATTGCTCGATTCGTTTTCTTACTATCGGTTTCAGCGAAACAAACAGCGGGGGACAATAGTTGCTTTACTCTGTGTTTTATGTAACTAGATGATGCCCGCGATTTTGTCCGCGTAGATAAAGGTTTTGTGATTCCCGTGGGAATCCATTAATTTTCCGGTAAATTTTATTTGTTTAAATCAGGCAACTAGGCCCCGGCCCATATACCTAAATATAAATATAAAATAACTATTATAAAATAACACAATTAAAGATTCTTAAAATAGTTGAAATAAGTACATATGAAAATAAGAATATAACTAAGTAGGTATAGAGTTTTTATATAATTGTTGGTATTCTGGATCTCGCTAATACAGAATGGTAGGTATAAGTATACTAACATGCCCAATATTATGTTTAATGGCTTAGTTAACAAAACTTTGGAGTAAAAGTTACGAACATATCTACCTTGCTGTGATTTTCGGTTACTTCGTAATGAACACGTCAATCCGGATAGTTTAACAAGGGATAGAAGCGGGTGTCAGAGCATCTCGAGGGATAATTTGAGGCAGAAACTTTATATACGTAAGTTATACCCATCTTAATAGTTTACCGATGTGGAAATAGGAACGATTGAGGAAATTAACGTATAACTATAGCACTGAAAATTCACCTTTCTAGACTCGCGATCCTGTTTTTGAAGTAAAAACTTCTTTAGCCGCGTAGAGCACTTTATGGTAGGGGGTATGGTATACTTGTGGATTCGCGTTACAGACAACTCGCTGCCCCATGCTCGCGTCGCGTTGTTACGAAGACAAAAGGTCATAAATATACTACATTCGTAGTTAAACTTTAATGCCTTAGTTTTAAGGTTTATATTTTAATTATTTTAAGTTTTCCTCCTAATTATTTTAAGTCCTTCCCGGGGATACAAACTATCCCTACCTACTACCTACCTACCAAATTTCATCAAAATCGGTTTAACAGATGGACCGTGAAAGCGCAGCAGACAGACACTGACAGAAACACTTTCGCATTTTTAATATTAGTATGGATATTCGTTTTCACTACTATCGGCAGTCCCTATGACTGCTAACTTTTTTTTTTTTTTTTTTAATTAGGTAGGTAGGTGATGCCCGATTTTTTATTCCCGTGGGATCTTAATTTTCCGGGATATAAGACAGTGTCCTTCCTCGAGATGCAACCTATATTTACCAAATTTGATCAAAATCGGTTGAAAATATGCGCTGTTAAAGCGTAGCAGACAAACAGACGCATTTATAATGTTACTAGATGATGCCCGCGACTACCTACGTCCGCGTGGATCAATGTTTTTTGATTCCCGCGGGAACTCTTTAATTTTCCCGGATAAAAAGTAGCCTAGGTATGTACTTCCCTGGATACAAACTATCCCTATATCAAATTTCATCAAAATCGGTTAAAGAGACAGTTTTTTTTAATTCCCACGGGAACTCTTTAATTTTCCGGGATAAAAAGTACCCCATATCTTCCCCGGGATACAACTTATCCCTGTACCAAATTTCAGCAAAATCTGTTAAAAAGATGGGACATACACACTTTCGGTATGGATTAGCATGGACCTTTTGGACCCTGACAAAAATGCTGATTGCAAAAATGCTGGTATAAACAGGGTTTATTTTGTACGTGCATTCATTGCACTCGTAAATGCTAATTTAATTTTGATCGGCAAATTCTCTTACACTTGCCTTTTTATAAATGTATTATTTTGTCAATTACATACTTTGTTTTTATTTGGTAAATAAAATTATAAATGTCTTTCTGTCTGTATGTCTGTCTGCTACGCTTTCACGGCTCATCTATTCAACCGATTTTGATGAAATTTTATAAGGGTTAGATTGTATCCGGGCAAGGACGTAGGTTAAACCTTTTATCCCAGGAAATCGAGTAAGTCGCGGGCATCGTCTAGTATTTTAATAATTCCTACGTGAAAGTTCGTATACCTACAACAGGGTTATTTTTAGTCAAAAAGAAAACGGATATTTTTTTACACCAATTTGAAATCTTGCGTGGGTGGCAGTTCGACGCTGAGAAGCCCAAGCAACCTTTTTAATTTTTCTCCTATTCACAAAATTTTCTTTGTTGACGAATTTTTAAATTAGTACTCTTTGATTAGGAATGTTTTGAGTAAAAAACGATTGATTGATGAAAGCAAGTTTTTATCTGAAATATTCAAGTCCACTTCCATGTTTTGTTATCAAAGGACTGTAGTCAAATTAAAAAAATAATGGCAGTCTTATGGATTGCCGATAGAAGTGAAAACGAATATTTAAATTAAAAAAAAAATGTACTATGTCAATGTAATTTGCTGTATTATTATACTTAGATAAGACCTTTTGTCTTAAGAATAACGGTGTCTCGCGTATTCCACATTTTTACCCCCTACCAAAAAGTGTTCAACCCGCCAAAAGAAGTTTTCACTTCAAAAATCAATAATCATGTTCAATACCAGGCTACGTATAAAGTATATTATATTCTGTGGTATAGGTCTGTAGTACCTACCCCGAATATAATAGTCCTAGAAATATAATTAATTTTAGTCCTAGAATAATAAGTCCTAGAGTCTGTCCAGTGAAAGGTGGTAGTGCGAAATGGTGAAAAACTCGTAGACTAGGTACTTTTCTGAAGTTTCACTTCTGCCGTGTGTGAATTGCACACACACACACTTTTTTTGGTTAGCCTCTAGTTTTGTAAACTTAGCACAGTGTTGTCACTATCTAAAAACCCGACTCTCAGCTTTCTCTAGACTCTATTAATCCATATCGAAAATGGAGGAAATTCTTGTTAATTGGATAATGGATTGTTATAGTTACGTTATTGTTTGAAAGTTGAAATCGACAGTTTGCAGCAATTCCATTTAACTGAGCGCAAAACTGACGCCCAATTAACGGGGATAAAAAGCGACGTAATTAAGCTTTATGCTAGAGGGTAAAGGCCTTCAGATGAAAAACTAATTGATTTCATTTATTTGGTGAATAATAATTGTCAAATATTAATTTACTGATGGGATTTTAAGTAGTATACCTGTTTGAAACTTTTTATTAATACGAAAATATGATATTGCTGATACTGCCCACCATAGATTTATTCTGCCTTCTGCCACACCTCTTTCACGCTCTATGGCGCAAAAGGAATTCTGGGCATAAATATAATGTACTCCGTATGTCACCGGAAATTGGTGAAAATCGTTAGATTGGCGGTGCGATTATGAACCATAAACAACCTTCATCCGGTGTGCATTGTAGAAGTCATTATTGATATAGGAATCTCTCGCTGCGTTGTATACCTCATTGCTGAGGGTCATGATCCTTTTAATCACATAATGGCAGGGAGTCCCAGGTCCTTCCGCATACGACTAAGAGTACTATTTTAACTCTTAGGTTAACGATTATAATCAGATGTGCTCCTGAATCATACCCAGATAAAACACATTCATGCCTTCTTATCGGCATCAGCCTTGGCAATGATAATAATTGATAGAATTTTAAATTATGAATTTAATTAGAACTGAAGCGGGTTGTATTAACCCGTAGCCCCCGCAGAAGTGGGTCAATGACAAATCCGCTGAGAATAGAACTGACGCTCGAGGGGTGGTCTATTGTTGACTTCAGCGAGAAATAGAGAGACTGAATTATCATCGATATGCTTGTGTGAACTGTGAACAGTTTGTAGCATAATTTGAGTACTGTACTGTATTTTAATTTAGTAACTGTATTTTATTGCTTTACAGCATTGGCATTTTTTTTCGATATCGATACGCACAAAGGAGTGACTAGTGAATTCCCTGGTTTTATCTATCTTTTTATACGGCTCTGAGACATGGACTCTCCGATCTGCAGACCGCAAACGCATAGATGCCTTTGAGCTGGTGCTGGAGGAAAATGCTTGGGATATCCTGGACGGCTTTCAGAATCAACGCATCCATCCTAAGGCAACTTAAGATTACCACCAGGCTATTTACCACATGCCTACGGAAAACCTTTAGTACTTCGGACACATAGCCCGCAGAAACCCTGACAACCTGGAGAAACTGCTGCTAACGGGCAAAGTGGAAGGAAAGAGGCCAAGAGGACGTAGCTTAATGCGATGGCGACCAAATAAGCACCATACTCGGCACACCTGTCCACGTTGCTCTGAAGCATGCCACGGACAGACAAGATGGCGTAATATTGTAAAAGATACTCCGTGGCAAGGATGTGGACCCTCAGCAGTGAGGATGACGATGCATGGAGGAGGAGGGAGGAGGATTTTTTTCCTCTCTATGGTCTCTGTATATGTCATAGACGTTGTCGTAGAGGGTGCGTTAAGTGTTAGGAACGTCTTACTGACGTAAGGTATAGGTATGCAGGCTACAGACGTTTTAGGGAAACTTTCAAGTTAACGTTGACTATGGGTGAACCTATCATCCATAGGTAGATACAGATTGGGTGTTACTTGAAAAAGTACTCTCATGGCTACCGTTGAAACGACAAAATCATACACGGAAACTCAAATAATTTCAACGAATCATTGTCCCTCAACGAACACAATACACAACGCTTAGAGAATAAAACGGTTGTTTAAATAAGTATATGAAAAACGCTACGCCGAATAATACAGGGTAGGTAATAGCTACACATTTGTGAGCAGGTAGCCGACTGCCTGCTCACAAATGTGTGCCTACATAAAAAATAATATTTATATGAAAACACGTTTACATAGAATAAAGTGTCCCTTTCAAAAGTAACAACCAAATTGGCATAATAAAAGCGCCTAACGAGATACAAGAGTAGACACATTCTGCCGGGAAAATGAGAGCCATTTACGTTTATTATTTCAAGATAATTTTATTTATTAAACGAGCGCCGGCTAAGGCAAACGGCTCGCTTGAGTAATTAAATTGTTAGTGCTTGTACACGTTGTGTATATCTTATCTCCTATTCTCTATGCCCCAGGAGGGCTCAACGTACACTTTTCTATGCTAATGTTGGATTTATCAAGGTGTACTTAATTTGTTTGCCATGCAAATTACAGAACCTTACTTTCATCTAATTAACTGACTCTTACATACATGTTTACAGGCTATTTCAGCTTCGATGTCATTTATAGATAACAATTGGTCATTTGTATGCCATACTGAATGTCCTCGCTAATTACCTATAGATTATGTGCTAATATAGTGAGCACACAAGTGTAGAAATATTGATCACCTGCAAAGAGCTAATTATTTTACTCATCTAACTTCTTCCTCCTATCCCTATCCCACAATAGAAGGGGTAACAGTCAACATGTCTTCTTCCACTCTTTTCTGTCATCAGTGACATTACTTATTTATCCACTCCTCTTACGCTCATATATGCTCTTTCACATAATTCATCAATCTTTTCTTTGGTCTTTCCTTGTCCTTCCACATCCATTTTTAACATTCTTCTAGTAATATTTTTTTCCAGCCTACCTACCTAGCAATTAGGTACCTACCCTTATCTTAAACTTACTTAACCTACTTAGTAAGTAGGTACTTTTAATTATTAAAGTTTTTGCCACGATAATAAAACTAATCTTTATAAATTACTGAGTAAAACACAGCATAACTATTGTATGTTTGAAGTTAGCATTTCATTAAAATTAAATTCTCTTGAATTCTCGGTAAGGACTGTAGGTAGGTATAGCAATTAGTAAATGTACCCACCTGTACTTGCTTGGTAGAATAACCCCCTCGCAGTGGAATGACAAACTACGTCCAATTAAAATGACGAATCAGTTCTTGTGCAGAGTGAATAATGAATATAGAGTAAGTTTCAGGTTTCAGCACAACTGGTATCTTATTCACCGCACTTTAGTGAGATAACTCATAGAAACTTTATTAAATCTTGCTATGCATAGGTTCCAGGTGCGATTTGGAGGATCTACTCGAATCTACATCTAGCACTTAGCAGTGTAGCTTCAGTGATGCAAACTACACTGCTATGTTTGTTGTACACTTCAATATGTCATGCCCTCTGAGGTTCTTATCTCTGCAGAGCTGTTATTATATTATCTAAGTTTAACTGCCTCGTTGGTCTAGTGGTTAGCATGTTCGACTGCGGCCGACGAGGGTCCCAGGTTCGAGTCCCGGGTCGGGCCATAACAAGTATTGAGTTTTTCTGACAAGAAATTCTCGGTACTAGCCGGAGTTAGGAAGTTGGCGGTGTTTCAACCCGAGCACGTTAAGCCATCGGTCCTGCGCCTGATCTCTCTCCGGTCGTGTCGGATTTTCCGTCCAATCAGGCTATGAGAGTAAAGGAACAGAGAGTGCACCTGTGTATGTGCACACACTTGTGCACGATAATATTTCCCGCGCAGATGGCTTATCTCGCTGGAGATTGGCCGCCGTGGTCGAAATTCGGTCGGGAGGACATTATCTGAGTAACTCGTTACTCGTATGTATCGTTCCATTATGTAGGGCGACTAATAAATCTAATATTAAGTAATTATTTTTTCAGAGGTCCGAGTCAAAGTAGCAATTAGCTAAGTTGTGGGTTTGAAACATAAATGAAAAACCGTTCGTGCTAGTAGTTTTTAATTTAGTTGGTTTGCTTAGAAACTTGATGAACCGACAAATATATCTATTTTTTTTTCATGAATGACGTGACAGTTAGGCGTAGGTATGTTTTACTCATAGGTTTTACTCGTATATTCAGCATCGAATTACCAAGGCGTGGTCTAAATACCAGCCAGGGCTTGCCGAGCCCACGCGAGGTTGTAGGAAGAAGCTTAGATTTCACATATCTACAGTCATGCTAATCTAGAAACCGACTATATAGGACCTAGGTTAGGTAGGTACCTAAGTACTTAATGAGATCAGTGGTACCTATGTAAACTGTGAATGATCAAGAAGTCTACCATATTGTTTCCTTGTTGAACTATGAGGTAGGTAAATAGATCGATCTTCAGATATAAGATTTACGACACAGAGATTATTCAGATATTAAATTACATAAGTAGCTAAATTATTAGATACTTACATCAATAATATTACGAAAAAAAGAATTATGTACACGTGTCCAAACAATATATTTTAATAAGCGTCGGTTACGAAGTTCTCAGAAGCAAGAATTTTTTTTAAATTAAGCTAGAAAAAAGAATATTTTGTTTTAAAGTTTTGTAGCTTATGTGGTAATGTCCCGTCTAAAAATGACAACCGGAAGAAAGCCACAATAACAAAGACAGATAACAACCACAGACCAGTAAAACATTCGGCACAACCACAGACAATCAGCATCTGTGCTGCCATTGTTTCATTTATTACCATTCTGTTAGAGATTATTAAAATAATGTACTTATGCAAGAAGATTCACTTAAATAGTGTATAAAGTGTAAAATACACCAAAAAAGAGCAATCCTATTATTTATGCACAATAATTTCAATTTTTACAACGTCACAAAATAATCTACCAATTTATATGTATTCTAGCTACTAGGTAGGTACCTACCTATACATAAAATGTAAACTTAACACTTAACTGAGAAACGGAACTAAATAATCAAGAAAAATCGCTAAATATTTTATTTTTTTACCTAGCTTCATTTAACTATGGTGAATACCTACTTGAGAAAATATAAAAAAAAATACAAAAAATATTTTTGTCTTACTTGTGTACAATCAAGATTTAGGCGATGAAGTCCATACAAATTTCGCCATTGCTCTTTGCAAAATACTGGCACAAAGGGACAATGACGGGATTAGCAACCTACTTCAAAATATTTTAAATTTGGCAGAAGCCTTATTTATAGGCTCTCTCCGTCCATGTTAGACTCTCGATGTCGGTAAGCCGTTACTGAAACGCACACAACCTACAAAACAAAATAGGTGCATCCCGGCCGATCCGATTGTCATGTTGGTGGAAAATAGTCGGTGGAAACATTTCTGCGCTCACGCATACTCACTAAGAGTAGGCGAATATCCACCGGCAACATCGGTGATAAAAGTCGGTGAAATTATGGGCGTGGGCGGAAGCTTTTAGACACTATGGAATGTTTTTAGTCTCTTTATATTATGTACCTTCACAGCTATTATTGATTCCGAACTAGGTACCTAGTAGTTAGAGACCTAATAATAGCTATTTTATTGCAAATTAGAAGAAAAGGGTTTCGAATATTATGGGCCCGTGAGGTGGCGTGATGGTCCGGCCGCAATCGTAAATTTCATCAAAAATCGAGTCGTAGTCTGAAACTTTTATCGATTGAGTGAGATTGGTGGTCTCAACCACTTGACACAAAAAAATGCTTTTTGTATTTTATGATCATTTGAGTGTCCTCTAGCGATCTTTAAAGACCTCAAGATACGGTAGCTATTTTGGCAATAAAACCGGATACCTACCATTGCTTATAATTACTAAAATTTTCAAACTTCTTAATTTTGTACGACTGTGTCACAAGCAAGGGCGGAAGGACATGGGACTGGGAACTAACCGCATTATTATCCCAAGAAAACTTCTGCCATTATGTGGTTAATGAAAAGGGGTCACGACCCTCAGCAATGAGGAATACGACGCAGAGAGAGAGAGAGAGAGTGTGAGTGCCACAAAAATGTCAAAATTTATCTTTCTAGGTAGGATAATAATATAGGAATGTGCGTGCTAAGTACCTACTTACTTATTACGAAAACTGAAGCAATTACCCCGACCCGCTTCTGTGAGTCAGTCACAATGAGATGGGTCTCGAACCTCATAAAATTTGCATAAGCACATGTGAAGGTTCAATCAACCTCGCAACGATTTTTCAGCGTGGCTTTGTGTTACAAGTAGGCATTCCTTGAATATTCTTTGCGAAGAAAATGACTAAATTGGCAACTCTTTTGGTTGATTTGATTCGATTTACGAAACTCTGCTATTAGGAATACCAATATATTTTAAATATCAATATTTTTTGCCATTAGGTTAGTTACCTGCCAATATTTGGATCTTTTAGAAGCAGCCTACTTTGACGGCTCAATCACGTCCGCGTTAGTACTCAATTCTAACAAGGTTCCTAATGACTTGTCCATAATTATGAGGTGTTTAATTACTAAAGTTGAAAGGGGTTAGCAACCCCTTTTCTCTTAGTTTGGTAGAGGAAAGGTGTTGTGTTTGGTTTAGCCTAGTAGGAGAATTCAGCTATGGCTAGCTACCACCCTATCAACATGCCACCAAGTCATTTAACGTTCCGGTACGATGCCGCATATAAACCGATTAGGAATACCTAATCGTGGGATCGATGTAAATGAAAAAAGTCAATGGTTTAATAGAACTTCCATACCCATCTTATACTGCATCCATAGAAATATCATCACTTACCCTCTAAGACGTGTGTGAGATCGAAGTAAGGGAGGGTATGGGAACTTGTACTGAAATACTTACCTTTAGTTGCCATAGGCTTATTATACAACACATATAGCAATAGAATCACCATAAACCTAGTCCATCAAACAATACCTATCTGATCCGCTGGCCAAAATTGGAACTAATTTTTATGCCTGGTAAGTTTTTGTTTTTATTTTATTTTCGATTCACTTCAATTTCACAGATTCACAGTTCAAAATTCAAATGATTTTTATTTGAATAAAAAACATTTGAATTTTGAACATATACTGGCGACGTCAATATACCGCCGGACCGCCGGATGACCGGGTCAGATAACTTTGACAGACTATACAAACATATTCACCTCTCAGCCCACCTATTATCTAACTCTGGTTATTAAAAAAAAATGAAAGCAAAAAACATATATTTTTTATCCATTGAAGATTTGCTATGAAAAAATAAAAATATTATTATGTGGCTTTCAATTTTTGATAGCCTGCACTGAGTTAGAGAATAATTATAAGGCTGCTGCACTTCGAATTATCTTACGGGCCCGAGCATGTAAATAAAGAGATACGTATCTACCTATAATATTGCTAACTTGGATTCTTCAAGTTCTATTTCCTTCTTACTACGCACGTACTTAGTAAGCGGATGAATTTAAATAATTTGCTCGCGTGACTTAATACCATTTCTTTGCATCAGTTAGTTATCCTCCATGTGGCATCAAAAATGCTAAATCATGTCAGGGTTTCTTTAGCGGCCTTGGATCGTTTATGTAATATAAATAATAATATTATGTAAAATGTAATTTTAGTGTTGTTGTTGTTGTAACAGAAAATCGTTATTCATTCTCGAAGTTCCTCGAGTCTGGAGCTAGCTCGGTCCTTCTACTAGTGAGTATAGTGGACTATTTTAACATAGTCCTACTTCTATAATTAGTCTATCTTACCCATAGATATATTATATATATGTAGGAACTAGATGGGGCTCTTCTCAGACCAGGGCGCGTTTGGAACCCTCGTAGCTTTAGTTTTAAGATACCGTTACCCATTATCACCACCAAGTCTTATTCCTTATCTATACCTATGTATAAAAGCGAAAGGTCACTGACTCACTGATCATCACGATATCTCAACTATAAAACATACAGACTTGAAATTTGGAAGGTAGGTTCCTTCTATGGTGTAAACGTCAGCTTAGAAACGGTTTTGGGAAAATTCACCCCTAAGGGGTTGAAATGGGGGTTGGAAGTTTGTATGAAAGTCCTTTGTTTTTGAAGTTAGACACATGAAAATTAGCATTTAAGTTATAAGTTTAAAATAATAAAAATCTGTATAATTTTTTTTCCGAAAATCTACCCCAAAGAGGGTTAAATGGGGGTTGGAAGTTTGTATGAAAGTTCTATTTTTTTGAAGTTAGATACTTGAAAATCGGGATTAAGGTTATTAGTTTTAAAAAATAATAACCTGTATAAGCCATTTTACGAAAACCCACCCCAAAAAGGGTGAAATGAGGGTTGAAAATTTGTATAAAAGCTCGTAAAGCTTGTTAAAAAATGCTTGTTGTAAAAGCTTGTTTTTGTAGAAAGAGACAGGAAAATTCAGCTTTTCGGTTATAAGTTTTAAATAATAAAAACCTGCATAAGCTATATAAAGCCTCTTTAGATAGACATTTTGCAGCGGGAAAATTTCATAATCTCATAGGAAATCAGAAATTGTACGCGGACGAAGACGCGGGCGACCGCTAGTTATTATTATAAATATGACGTTGTACTTTGTAGGTACCTATTTTGAATAAAGTTGCTTTTGAGTTTGAGTTTGATGGACCCTTACATAGAAAAAAATTGGGCGTCCGACCTGTAGAGCGCGCTCCACATCTGTATAACCCTGTCCTTGTCCACGCCATAGCGCTGTCCCGCTTTTCAGGCTAGATAGCTTTAGTAAAATTGGTCCACATTCTTTGTTTGACAGGGCCCGTCTATGTAAATTGAGGTCGTTGATCTTGCCCAATTTTTCTTTAACCTCTGAAATTCGTTAAGGTCGACTATATTAAGTTGGTATGTAGTATTAGTCTCGCCAAAATAATCGTTTTACTTTTACACCTACCAATTCGTTTAGGGAGCTAAAAGTATGCAGCCCCGCCATTAGACGGCATATTCAAAACTGAGCAATTTTTTGACAACTTACGGTCAACCTAAATAGCGTACGGGGGGCGCGCGCCCACCAAAGCGCAATGTAATTCGATGCATAGAAATGCTTACGATTTGACCTAAGCGTCCGACATAATATTATGTTGTATGTGCCTCGGACGCCTTTTATAACTTTATGCCACTTATGCCCCTTAGGTATCTACGTCTTTACGGTGCGCTCAAAACTGCTGTCGTCACTAGCATTTGCAGAAGGACTGTGAATGCAACTCGACTTATGTGCCTTAAGGCGAGTCACCTCAGCTCAGCGGTGAAAACTGGTTTGCTAGATCAAATTTTTTCGTTATTTACTATTAAATAACGGTCTTACAAAAAATATCCGATACACTTAAAGATATTGTCTAAAGAATGTGCTAATTTGTTACACGATAGGATGTACTTTACTCGATCAAAAAAAATCTTGAAACAGGCTAAATTAAAAGTTTAAAACGAATTTTTTATTAATAAAATTTTGGACTTTGCTCATCATTTTTATATGGATAAATTCCTCTTGAAGTATTAATGAGAACCTGCTAAAATTTATTTCAAACTGAAGTCCTATATCTATTTAATTCAAATTAATCCCAGAATTTGAACGTTGCCAAGCGGTTTCAGAATATACCGCGCTGCCCGCTTCCCCGCTAGTCTCTACGAGAAATGTACCGCGAGACGCGCGGGCGGCACCCCACACCTCACCTCCTAAAATCTTGGAGGTGACTCGCCTTAAACTTATTGTAGGTATTAAGTATATAATGTGGGTAAGTAGTGTAGTTAAATTTAATTTTTAAGTGATAAGTCATTTTTATTATCTAGTTTGCAATAAACCGTAGCTGCGTCTCGGCGTCCCACTTTATTGTATTACAATGGCGCAGACATCGTTAATATTATAAATATTTAAACTGCTTTTGTAAATAGTAACCACGTTAATTCCGCTAATTTTCTGAAAAGAAATGTTTATAAGTAGACATCACTAAGAAGATGATTTGAAGATGCAAAAAAGACATGGCAAGGCTTCTGTTTAAATGTGTTGAAACTGTGTACAATTTCTTTTCTTTATTGAAGACTATTCTCCCCTACTCCCATTCATTTCTATTAAACTCCTTAGTCTAGGAAGAGACAACATAATTGTATCTGCTTGTGAGTGAGAAAGAGACATCGCTAGCTCCCAACCTCATGACGTCAAGACACGTCTAGCTATCTTGAAGTCGCAGGGTGTTGGGTGATTATGGATTTTATATTGTTTTCTGTTTTATTTGTTATCGAATCCCACTCTGCTTTACAAGTTTACCTGTTCATAGATAGGTAGTACATCGCGTCGGGTTGAGGTAACCTTGTATTCGATCCATAGGCACACATTTTTTTCTCTTTTCAAAGTTATGTGCATATCCATAATTAAATATCACTAATTGCTCCAATGTTAAGCAAAACATCGTAATGCGACCTGCCTACCCCAGATTTGATGTTCTTATAAGTCTTCAAGTTTTTTTTTGTTAAATTAACACAATTCAACTTTTAGACTGAGAATAATTGATAAAAATGGTAAATTAGGATCCTTGATTGAATTGCAGATACCTACCTACCCAACGGTAGATATGTGCTACCTTAATATTATAATAGAATAATTTAATCCATACTAATATTAAAAATGCGAAAGTGTGTCTGTCTGTCTGCCACACTTTCACGGCCCATCTGTTCAACCGATTTTGATGAAATTTGGTACAGGGGTAGATGGCATCCCGGGGAAGGTCATAGGCTACTTTTTATCCCGGAAAATTAAAGAGTTCCCGCGGGAACAAAAAAACTGTCTCTTACCCCGATTTTGATGAAATTTGGTACAGACGCAGATGGTATCCCGGGGAAGGACATAGGCTACATTTTATCCCGGAAAATTAAAGAGTTCCCGCGGAAATCAAAAATCTTAATCCACGCGAACGAAGTCGCGGGAATCATCTAGTAGGTACATATAGGCATAGAAAAGCGTCTCTTGCTACAGTTACTCAATATGACAGTTGAATGTCACGTACCTTGACGTTCCTAAAATAAGGATTATAAACACGAAAGTCAACAATATTGAAACATTATGGCTTTAAGCGCGTGCAGTATGGCCCCTGAACGTAAAATATTGCAGAGACCAGCAAATCCGAGCTTAAAATTGTTTTAATGCTCTCCGGAGTTCAATGTTAACTTCTAAGAGCGCTCTTAAACGTTTCTATTATGGGAGCTGAAAATGCACTGAAGTACGGAAACGTGAAGTGAAAAGTTCCGTTTTAAAAGTCCGTTATTTTATGCAGTCATTTTTTAAATTGAGTGTCACTATAACGGCCCTATTTAAAGCTGGCATTTGGTAATTTTAATTATTTGTGTTACTATATTAAATATGAAATGGTTCTACGATACAGGGAATCCTAGTGTGGAAACCACTGCCCCACTAGTTTTAACCGAAATTATTGTAATGATTTTTGGAACAAATAAATTAAATGAAATGAAAACATTAAATATGAAATAGTTCTACATGATATACTAATGTTAAAAATGGGAAAGTGTTTTTGTTTATTGGTTTGTCCTTCAATTACGCCCCATCGGAGCAATGATCGACGTGATTTTTGGCATGAGTATAGTTAATAACCTGGACAGTGACATAGGCTACTTTGGATCAAGGAAAATTAAGGAGTTCCCGCGGGTATAAAAAAAAACAACTTAAACCACGCGGACGAAGTCACATGTATCAGCTAGTTACCTAATAATTTTCGCCTATCCGTATATCATTCACAAAACTATACACCATTGACGGTAATTACACATGGTAGGGTAGGAAGGGGGAATGGCGTTCACTTAAGGAAAACATGGTGTATTTTTTAAATTATTTATTATAAATCAAAATTAAGAAAAGTAACAAAGTCTTTAATTATCGAGTAATCAACAATTTAACAACAAAAACATATATCTTTAACCTACTAGTAGTAGGAAAACATTATTAAAAAAACATGTTTGAGCGGCATTGCCCCTGACTTTGGGTAATGCCGCTCAGGGTACGGGGTATTGACGCTCAAACATGCTTTTTGGAATATAACAAGTAAGATACATTTTAATTAAAGAAATATTAATGAGATCAACCTTATACAATTAAATAAATATATAAAATGGGATAATTAGCATCAATTATCCCATTTGTACGTAAGATTAGCCTTTTTCAATTTAACAAATATAGTCAGGTCTTCGATGTCAAATCAACTTCAATTATTATAGTATAATATAAAATAATAATTATTATTAGAGGTAAGACAAATCAGAAATAGAAATATTATATTTTTGGACACAAATCACAGATGTATCCATCTGGCGAATCCCACCCTGAACATAATATAGCATGAGCCCACAGTCCGCAGATGGTGCAGCGATACCACAACTTGTTATTTTTTCCAAATTCTTCGCAAATAACACTTTTTTTATAATTTTCATCATCCACATTCATTTCGTCATTACTGTCATAGTCGCAAAGGTGCTCTTCATCTTCTCTCTCTGAAGAACTTTCTGGTAAAAAAATTCTCTTGTAAGATTTTTGTTCAATATGTTTGTTCTTCTCTTCTTTGACAGATTGAAGGTCTTCTTCGGTCCAAGCCGCTTCTGCGGTGGTACTTTGATGATGTATCTACAACAATAAAATAATAAGTCGCTAAGGGGTAATGGCGCTCGGATGAGCGGTATAACCCCAAACGGTCGTTTTGTGATTAATTTAAAATTTAAAAAAAAATATTCACAATTGTTGAATATTGATTACATTATCACAAAATAGAATAGTTTTACTGTCAGAAAAGTAAAATTAATAATTAATTAGGCATTAAAGTTTTGGACTTACCGACAAAAAACACCTAACCAAAAATTAGAACAGCGCGGCGGCAAACGAAGAAACTCACTTCACGGTCGCATGACGCGAGCTGATTGTCCGTTTGCATCTCTGTCTGTTAGAGACCCCTTCCCCTCGCGCTTCGCGCTACTTGGCGTGTTGCTACGTTCCATTTTGACAGAGTTACAGAGGTGAGCGCCATTACCCAGTGAGCGCTATTCCCCCTGCCTACCCTAACGACGACTGAAAGCACTTTTTTTTTTAAATTACTGGTTCCAAAATATGATAAGAAAACTCTATGAACATACAGAACATTACTTACTGTAATGAATATTTCTTACAGTAGTGCGTATAGTCGCGGGACGTAGTTCTTTCTATTTTTTCTTGTTTTGATATAACTATTCATATTTTTTGCTTATGTAGGTAGGTATATATGTATATATGCGGAATTTTCTAACGTATTTTATGTGCGGGCAATAATTTACCGTCTCCTATTCCACAATATTATTTTACCAAAAATTGTTGTTGGTTGTTTCTACATATAAAATAAAGCGTTTACTTAAACGAACATATTTCATGGAATATTCATGAACTCCGTCCCTGTTTGGCCTAACACATACAATGACGGTTCTAAATTCTATTTTAAAAATATACAGTCCAATATCTAGTTCTTTACAAAAGTATATCTACTTTAGCCGCTTACTTTACTGGGTCACACGCTGACCGGTGCTAGGTAGGTATTTGGACACCCTTCCACACTTAGTGCATATTTGACAAAAATAAATTCAAACAAACAACGCACTTATCTGACTGTGATTCGAATTATATTCGCTTGTTCCTCTTTATGTAAAGTTTGTTACTGTTGGTGAATGCGGCTGCCGTATAGCCGATAAGGGGTGGGCGTGTTTCACACGTCTCGTCCGAGCCGTAACACTATTCACGCAAAGTTTTAATATGCTTTAAAGTTGTATTCTTATTATTTCATTTCTAGTATGACTCGTTTTGGTTCTTTAATTATGCAGATAAAATAAAGGGATGTCGTATTGTATTTTAAAACTTCTCTGAAGAGCGTGCTCTAAAACTGATTGTTAAACTTTGTTTTAGATCCAGAAAAGTGTAGGTATTGATGTCATTTCGAACTATAAAGTTTATCTACTACTAAAGTACTAACTATATTTAGGACTCTATCATAAGATAGAGTCCTACGTGTTAGGCGATGCCTATGAAGTTTGTCTACGTGGTGTTTTTTCAAATCCCAATAATTGATCCGCTCTTTGATTTTCCAGAAAATCAAAGAGCGGATCAGTTCCTTTTCTGCATTTCGAGGACCCCAATAGAGCGATTTGTACCTATTTGGCCTGTGTTACCTGTTGGCCTTAAATAAGCATGTTCCCGGCAGGTTCCTACTGTAGGTACTGTACTGTAGGTGTTGGAAGCCTGCTGCCTATCATGATCAGGACTGCAAATTAACTATGTTGGCGCTTGTCTAGACAATTTACAGTTGCTTATCTAGCCATACATAATATTATGTACATATTGGGTTAACAGCACACATTACAATTACGTAACTTGACCACAACCCCCACTTATGCATGTAACTGGTTAATAAAATACCTATTCATCATCATCCTCATCACTACAGCCCATTAACGTCCCACTGCTGGGCACAGGCCTCCATTCTCATAGGAGAGTGGGAATTAGAGCTTACACCCACCACACTGCTCCAATGCGGGTTGGCGGACTTTAACGACGTCATGTCAGTGATAATAACCGGCACCGACCGCTTAACGTACACTCCAAGGCACAGGGGTGAAACACCACCAACTTCCTATCTCCGGGCTAGTACTGAGAATTGATAGTACGAAAAACTCGGGACTCGAACCTGGGATCTCGTCGGCCGCAGTCGAACATGCTAACCACTAGATCAACGAGGCAGTTACCTATTACAGGGAGAATACTAGTATTGTTTTGTTTTGCGATTATATTCCTTATTTTAGGACAGTCAAGGTACGTGACACAAACTGACATTTTGAAGTAATACTGCTTTAAACGATGGTAGTAACTCCCCAAGTAAGCTTAAACTAAATAAGTAGGTTCAAACATTAAAATTTGTTTCTCCTTTGGTCCCGACATTAGTCTGCTCGCCAAATATGATACAGATTGCCGCTGTTTACAGACCTTTTAGCAAAAGTTCCATCTCAATCCGATTAGTGGCTTTTATGAGCGAATGCTGCAAATAAACACAACTAACTTTTCTCTTCAGGCTTTCATAACATGGACGTTGAATAGTAACTAATCCCCTTCATTCAAATTTTAGTTTATGTATTACAAATGTACAATTAGTTATGCGCTTTAATATTTTCGGTTGGAACGTGGAATTGCATTTTAAAGTTACCTGTTTTGTATATACCAATAGCCCACTCCACTCCACTCTACTGCCCATTAACGTTAACTTAACTGCTGGGCACAGGCCTCCACTCTCATTGGAGAGTGGGAATTAGAGCTTAGACCCAGCACACTGCTCCAATGCGGGTTGGCGGACTTTAACGACTACTATTCATGTTAGTGATAATAACCGGGACCGACGGCTTAACGTGCTCACTGCTCACCCAGACACGGGGGTGAAACACCGCCAACATCCTAACTCCGGGCTAGTATTGAGAATTTCTAGTCAGAAAAACCCACATACTTAAGGCGAGTCACCTCAGCTCAGCGGTGAAAACTGGTTTGCTAGATCAAATGTTTTCGGTATTTACTATTAAATAACGGTCTTACAAAAAATATCCGATACACTTAAAGATATTGTCTAAAGAATGTGCTAATTTGTTACACGATAGGATGTAATTTACTCGATCAAAAAAAATCTTGAAACAGGCTAAATTAAAAGTTTAAAACGAATTTTTTATTAATAAAATTTTCGACTTTGCTCATAATTTTTATATGGATAAATTTCTCTTGAAGTATTAATGAGAACCTGCTAAACTTTGTTTCAAACTGAAGTCCTATATTTATTTAATTCAAATTAATCCCAGAACTTGAACGTTGCCAAGCGGTTTCAGAACATACCGCGCTGCCCGCTTCCCCGCCAGTCTCTACGAGAAACGTACCGCGAGACGCGCGGGCGGCACCCCACACCTCACCTCCTAAAATCTTGCAGGTGACTCGCCTTAATTATGGCCCGACCCGGGACCTCGTCGGCTGCAGTCGCACATGCCAACCACTAGACCAACGAGGCAGTCCTAAACCAATAGCATAGCTAGTTAATTTAGTTTCTTACCAAGTTACAAATAGGTGTCCTCGGCTGAAAATCAATGCGGTTGTGCAACATCACAGCAAAATCACCAGCATCAATAAACTAATTATTAAAAGCTCGTATTCCTGTAGGTAGACTTACGTTGTTAACTTTTTACCTTTTGGTTAACCATTTAATAAGGACGTTGTCCCCCATAATATTATGATGTAAAAGACATTAAATTAATTGATATGTTTATAAATTATTAGGTACGTATTCAGCTGTACCATTATTTATTCTGTGGTAGGTATCAGTCCCTAATTATTTCTGTTTATGGACCATATTATTTGTTTGCGTAGCCACTCACTAGGAAACGATAATATTAAAGGAGCTAAGTAGGTATTTATTTCATGAATTTTATTGACTCGGCCTCGTGTAATTGTCTCAATAAACGTTCGTCGTGCCGCGTGCGTAACAAAATCCATACTAATATTATAAATGCGAAAGTGTGTCTGTCTGTCCATCCGCTACGCTTTCACGGCCAACCGATTTTGATGAAATTTGGTACACGCATAGGTTATAGGTATCTCGGGGAAGGACATAGGCTACTAGGCTATAGGTAAGGAGTTTCCGGGGGAATCGAGAAAACTTAGTCCACGCAGATGAAGTCGCGGGAATCATCTAGTAATAATTAATTTCTACTGGTCCGCGTGGTTTAAGTTTTTTATACCCGCGGGAACTTCTTAATTTTCCGGGATAAAAAGTAGCCTATGTTACTCAAACGGTCCTAAACCCATGCCAAAAATCACGTCGATCCGTTGCTCCGTTACGGTGTGATTGAAGGACAAACCACCAAACAAACACACTTTCGCATTTAATGATACTTAATATTTATATATATTTTTTTCCACTACAAGCTAGCCCTTGACTGCGATCTCACTCTCTAACATATTGTTATAGCTTTTTCGCGCGACTTTGTCTGCGTGTATTTAAATTAAGTATTCTACAAAACTCGTACCGGAATAAAAAGAAGGTTACGTAATATCACTCTCAAAAAGTTAATCCGATCGATGATTTTGCTTCGTAGAATAAAAACAGATTTTTGCAGATTTCTTCTCTGCATGTTCGGATCTGTGGTTCGGATACAATATTATTAGGGTTGCTGTTGCAGTACTGCAATTTTGTAAGTTAATTTCATTACTTTAGTGGTGTTAACGGTTTTCTTTACGCTATTAAAATCTCTAGCAACAAAGCCTACGTAGCAAAAAGCGTACTCAAGCAAACATTAACGTTTCCCTTTTACTTTTTGCTAAACTCGGCTCTGAAAACAGCCGCTTGTAGGTAGCTAACGTTTGAAAATAATGTAAGCAACTGGGACTGGTGTTTTATTATTATGAAAAATATCGATTTTTTTTGACAAAATTTATTTTGCTTTTGTTATATTCGTATCTATAATAATATTATAAATGCGAAAGTTTGGATTAATGGATGGATGGATGGATGTTTATTAATCAATCAATAGCTGAACGGATTTGGATGAAATTTGGCACAGAGATTATAGACTGGAATAACACATAGGCTACTTTTGATCCTGGAAAATTAAACAGTTGCCGCGGGTACCAAAAAACCTCAAGCTCATACACTACACATATATTATTCCCTTGCCCTCTGCAAAAAAGCCAGGAATCTAAAACAGGCTACATACTATGAAGTGAATATCTTAATGTTTATTATAATATCCATTTAAAGGTATATTTTGTGTTCGTTCATTTGTTTCCAATCCGTTCGCGCATCGTCAAACCAATTTAATCGTAGTCGAAACTTCCTGCAAACTTTATTGTCAACAACAGGCCAGCTGTAGGTTGGTGCCTACAGTGTCAGTAACTGTACAGTTGTTTTTGACACTGAAGATTTCTAATACAGTAGGTACCTATACCATGAACACGTAAAATTTGTGGGACAAGAAACACATTAGTAGGTATACAAAGCAGAGCCTAAAGCGATGGACCTAGAGTAGAGATTCGAATCACTTAATGGATACCTAAGGAAATATTCGTTGAGTAGGTAACTACCCCAGGGATGCATCTATCTAACGAAGTAAGTATTTAGATTTTTTTAAAATGCTCTTTAAAATCATAAATTGCACATCGGCGAATCCGCGCGACTATAATAAAACATACTTAATATTATAACGTGTCTGTCTGTTTGTCTGCTACGCTTTCACGGCCCATCTGTTCAACAGATTTTCATGAAATTTGGGTACAGGGATAGGTTGTATCCCATGGAAGGATATAGGCTCTTTTTATCCTGGAAAATTCAAGATTTCCCGCGGGAATCAAAAACTAATCTAGATAACTGATGATGATGACTGACTGATGATGAATCTTAAGTATTTTTATAAATAAATATGTGACTATCATTACTCACAACAACGAATTCCATCATTAACTTACCTTCAACGGATGAATAAGTAATGAATAACGGAAAGACGGATAGGACGGCGCAAAGTGCGGACAGGCGATGTTGATAAAGGATGTTTGCTAAGGTAGAAAGCTCTTTGTCCAACAGAGATTTACTTAAGCCCAGTGAAAAGACTTCGACAACCCTAATCTTATTCTTCGTAATACTAAGACTACTGTGATTAAAAGTTAGAAAGCAAATATATCCGGAACATTGCTTCTTAATCCCGTTTCTTATAACGAAATTAGTCTTAGGTTATTGATCTAATTGACCTTTGCTAAATTTTTTTTAAAGAACTGGGTCAAGTTAAGAGAAAATCCAAAAAATAGAATAATCTGCACAATATTTATCTGCATCATACTATCTAGCTATTTTATTCTTTCACTGTTCATCTTTAAATTCTCACCATCAGCTGAGGTGTGTCTGTAACGTAATCAACATTCTACTGAATTTTTTTGGCCAAGCGATTTAGCGTTCCGCTACTAAGCCTTGAAACCGAATAAGTAGGGGTATGGGTTTATGGTTTCATCAGGCGAGATCGCAATGAAGGGCTAACTTGTAGTGGATAAAAAAAACACGAGCGAGGGGTCGATTGTTCCTTTGTACATCGTGTTTGAAGAACTTCTTTGTAAATAGGACACCTACTTTCCCCAACTTAGACGTTTACTTTATTAAATAGCTGCTCCGTTCCTTACTAAAGTTTGCCCGAACTATTTACTGAATGGGCCCAAGAAATGAATGTCACTTCTATTACTTTCTGCGCAATATCACTACCTTTAACAGAGGTTGAGCAAGTTATCAGCGAACGTTAAGGTGGTACCGTCCGTACCTTACTTTGAAAGTAAAGTTGACGAGTTCATTCAAATTTTTTATGGAACTTAATACAGATAAGAAAGTTCATTATTTCTGTGTTACCGCGGAAAGCTTTTGCTGACACAAAAGATTGTAAAATACCATTACCTGGGTCTTATTTATACCCCCGTTTTTTAAACTTATTTTTCTAAAGAATCCGAAATTCGCACTATTATACAGTATTGCATAGCACAGACCATAGTATCTACCTATGGAAATATCATGAAAAGAAAAGAGGACTATTTTATTCGTTAGGTTATAAGGTTTTATTCGCATTTCACAAGCGTTCATTTCATTCAGCGACACATTGTCGGAAGGTTGTATAGTCGGATAACGGATTCTATTGCTCTGTCTCGGAAGGAATAACAGTTGATGGGTATACTGACGCCACTGTGGAAAATAGTTCACGATATGATTCGGATTCTACTACTCTATATTCCAACATTTGCGAGAGTAGTTCAAATTTTATTTATAGAAGAAATACGGATGCCTAATAATGGAATTAACTATCCTTTTGTAAACAAATGACATGCATTTTTGAAGCATCGCACTAAACAAGATGAGGTACCTAACACACTCTCTGGAGAAATACCGGTAGATGAATATAAATATCTCTTTATTGGAGAGATGAAGATAAATAGCGAATAATAGATATTTCACGATTGGAGTAAGAATATTTGTTTAGTTTTGTTGAAACATAATAGGTTGCCGTTCGATTGGGTGTCGTTAGTCGATCATCAACATTACGATCACAACTACGCAGGAAAAGATTGATACATTATGTAATATATATGAAAGAGGATATTATATGACAGAGATATTATACCTACATATTTAGGCTCATTAGTTTGTGAAAGACTTCAGCGAAATCATTGCCCAATTAACTGGATGTTATTGAAAGAGGAACTATTGTCTTACCTATTTATATTCAGGAAATAAACTTGCATTCACTGGATGGACCTAAGCCAATATAAAAAAGTCTTTAACCTACGGGTCCTACGCTAACAGGGAAACAAAGAAAAATGTTTCGATACGATATTGGTTTTTTCAACATTCTTTTTCATAAATGTTGCTCTGGATATATCCTGACGCACTTTTATTACTAATCATTACTTATGGATTATGGAACTCCTAACAATAGATTTTGTATTGAAAAATTTACTAAGAAGTTCCTTAAGTAATGCAAGACGATTCTAAGTGCGGCAGTAAGGGTAGGTACCAAGTTCACATACGTTCTGTTAAACGAGTAAATAGAGCCTGATTTCTGTGTGCCCATTCTATAACTCATTCTTGGAGGAAATAGTTTGATCGGTGTTCAGTGGTGCTCAAACAGCAAAAGGAAGATGGAGTTGTACCTACAGATTTTAAGAAGGGATGATTCGTAATTTTTATTTTTATACTTTAATTTGTGGATAGATTATTTTTATTACGTTGCTGGAGTTACTTTGTCCATACAGTGGTATAATATGCAGTAGGTATGCACTATATACCTACTAATTTATTCAATTTAGATAATGTTATTATTAATTACTCAGACTTACCTAATGGACATAATCTCCTCCCGACCGAATTTCGGCCACGGTGGCCTATCTCCAGAGAGATTAGCCACCTGTGCGGGACCGATGGGTCCGAAAATCCGACACTACCGGAGAGAGATCAGGCGCAGGACCGACGGCTTTACATGCTCTCGGGGGCACGGGAGTGAAAAACCGCCAATTTCTTTACTTCGGGCTTGTACTGAGAATTTCTTGTCAGAAAAACCCAATACTTGTTATGGCCCGACCCAGGAATCGAACCCGAGACCTCGTCAGCCGAAGTAGAACATGCTAACCACTAAACCAACGAGGCAGTCTCAAACTTACCGAACCTACAAACACTGCTCCAATCAGGTCTAAAAACATGAACGTATAAAAATAATCATTTCACAATCTGAGTAACAGCTGCAGGACACAAGTGACACAAAAGATTAGAGGTCTATGGAAAATTGGAAATCACCACAAGGCAGAATGCCCAAGAGTGCACGTGTCATCAGTTCAGAATTTCACACGACACGACAACTTAATTCTCCGAGACAGAAATTACTGAAAGGCAATTAGATAAAGTTCAGCCTCCCCTATCTCGTGTTCAAGTTGAGTCACTCTTGTTTAACACAATCGTTTGATGTACGCAACTAGGGCGCACCCTTATCATTTATTATTTATGCCATAGAGAAATCGTCTATCGCGAAAGAAATAAATAGCGCTTGATAAGCACTTGTGAGGACAAGAGGCAAATCAAGACAAATAGAACGCAGCATTTTTCATAGACTGTCCCAATGGAGTCATTTCTCCTCTTAATGTTGTTAACTTTTCACGTTTAACTTGGGGTTTTGTTATTATTTTTTTTATTAGGTAGATGTAACTCATTTTTTTAATATTTTAGGTATGCTAGTAATTTTACCAACAACGAATATGATAGGTATATTTCATCTTCCTAATGTCCGGCATATAATAGGTAATAATATTATGGTCAGAAACATTCACACAAGTTCGAACAACAACTGTGCAAACCAAAATGCCAAGCAACAGACAGTCAAGTATTATTTTTTATATAAGAATTAAGAATATATAAAAAGGATTTAGAAACTCGGTACTTATTTCCTCACAAACGAACTCGTAATGAAAAGAAACACGATACCACAAGATTTTCTATGGTACTTTCCAACATAGCGGGCACGTGATTCAATACAGTAGCATCAGGTAACCAAGGCGCCTCTGTGCTATCCACAATCTTGGGTAAAATGAGTACAGACATAGGTCTACTTATATCACATTTATACCACGTTCCGTATCCATATCAATGCTTGTATCCTTATGAGACGTGTCTCTTTGACTCTTATAATTAATATTTTGTTAAAGCAACATTACTTAAAGGACAAAATATTCCCTCAATTGTGGTTGAGGGGATATTTTAATGGACACTGACGTAGGTCCATCCGTAAGCTCTTCTTGAAACTTTACCAAATTCCACAATCCATACTTAATTACTTAATCCATACTAATATAATAAATGCGAAAGTGTGTCTGTCTGCTGCTACGCTTTCAAAGCCCATCTATTCACCCGATTTTCGTGATATTTCGTACGGGAATAAGTTGTATCCTTGGGGAAGGACATAATAAATATGCTAATATCCCGGAAAATTAAAGAGCTCCCACGTGACCAAAACCTTTATCCACGCGGACGAAGTCGCGGGCATCATCTAGTATTAATCAAGTATACAAAAGCACTTTGTAATCCATAAGATAAGTATATTAAAAACCTTTTTAGATCAAGGCAGTATAATGAAACAGAATTTCGAAGTGAATTTTCTTCACGAAATTCTTTACTCAAAATAAGTATACGATAAAATTGTATTTTCATCTACCTATTTGTTTCTTAATTGGAACATGTTCCAAGTTCCAACTAAGAAACAAAAGAAGGAAGAATAAAAGGAACCAATGAATTAAAAGGAGTATGTTTAACGTTGAACATTCAACAATTTATTGAATGTTCAACGTTAAACATTAACTCCTTTTAATATAGGCCTATTGCCTATATTTTCTGGATAAGCAACAAGTTTCTAAACACGATTTAGGTAACCTTCTGACCTTCAAGACTTATTTAAGAAACAGCGCTTTAAAATCTAAATATTAACTATAAAATAAATTCTTATTAACAACAAAAAAAACCCCTAATCAAAAAGAACACCCCATTATTTAATTGAATCTTTGAAAGTTGAGCAGAAAACAGAGACGAAAATAAAGAAAGCTTGCAATATGGCCTACCGTCAATAGGTACTCGGGGGGCTTTGGTTACTCTGGTGGATAATATTTTATACCTAAAAGAAATACGGAATATTGAGATATTTAGGGCAGATCGCTATCGATATTTATTGCTCGCAATTATTATCGTACTACTTCGTTCGCGACAGCGAATATTTATTTACTTACTTTTTTTTTCGACGACCTCTACGCAGTGTTGAGCGCTGTTGTCTTTGTGTTGAGTGCTGTTTGTTTGTTGTCGCTGTGTGGAGGTCCAATGTTCGATTCCCGGCAGGGTCAATGTGGGTATTTATAATTTCTGAATTTTCCCTAGCCTGGTCAGGCTTCGGCAGTATTGCTAGTTACCACTCTACCGGCAACGACGTGTCGCCAAGCGATTTTGCGTTCCGTTACAATGCCGAAGTAGGTACATTTTGTACCTATGATGCATAAAAAAAGATATAATATTATGCATGTACTTACTTAGTACTCACTTACATTAATATTATCGTTCCGTTAAAAATACTTCTGCGGCAACCATCTCGTTCCCTGGTGACACTAGAATCGAATAGATATCTCGTTAGAGGAAGTATCCTCTTACAGGCTTTGTCCGTGGTGCGGTACTGCGATGCACCGGCATTGTACGGGGTCCCTCGCCCGGAACCTCTCCAGCCTTTAAATAACTATGCCTGCAGGAGCGCCGACAGTCTCTCGACTAACATAGAGGTTATACTAGTGCAGTGTTGTGTGGTGGTTTATTTTGTAAGTTTCATGAATGTTTATTTAATTTGTCTTTATATCCCGTTACTCAGATTGAACAATATCTACTTAATTACTTACTTCGTAACCGTAAGGTTACAAACTCAAAAGCAAACAAAGGTCCGAAGTATGTAGGACCTTTGTAGGATGTAACGTGTGGATACGCGCGACGCAACCTACTTACCGTCAACAAGATTATTGATCGGGGTCTCTAAAAAAATATGCGCAAACTTCGATGATCGAAATCTAATCGCAAAAGCGTCGACTGAACTCTGAATACATATATTACCGATCACTGGTTCCTCACCGGATGGTAATTTAAAAGACGAATCCGTTTATGACGGAAAGCGCAAAAACTAAGATCTGAAAAATCTCTAAACCAATACTACAGTTTAGCTCTTTGTTAAAATGGATAACCATATTTATCATCTGTTTTATTCATAACAAAGTACATGTTTATCGTTTAAAAAATAGAATAAATAATATAGTAATTATATATAAATTATAAGAATAAAGTAATTATAAATGCGAAAGTGAGTTTGGTTTGTTGGTTTGTCCTTCAATAACGTCGCAACAGAACAGCGGATCGACGTAATTCTTTGCATGGTAATAGTTGAAAACCTGGAGAGTGACATAGGCTACTTTTTATCCCGGAAAATTAAGAGGTTCATGTGCGAATTAAAAAACTTATATTCCACGCGGATGAAGTCGCGGGCATAAGCTAGTGTAGCATGGATGATGGAGGTAGGATCTTAATATACTTATTAAATCTATGAAGCATAATATTCGCTCATATTCATAAATCGCGTTGTAGATACCTTCTTACCTTCCAGGCATAACATTGACAAATGCTTGTGAAATGGGTGAGATGTACGAGTATGTACGATTAGATACATGAACGCGATTCAAACATTCTGAAGATTCCAATAATAGTACCAATATTGTGATACGGTTTCCAGTGTACCGACTAACGTGAATGTTTCCTCCTTATTTCTATACTGAGTATTTATGTAGTTTTGCTTTCAAATTTTGTTAGACATGAATTTCATTCCCTTTTGCTCTCCAATTTAGAGCAAAAGGGAAATTTAGTAGAGCTTGTTAGGTACTACTAGGATAGGAGTAGTAATACAATAGGCCAATGCAGGGGCGGCCTTAGCCATTGCGAGGCTCTGGGCGGTAGATATTTGCGAGGCCCTAATGATTTGTGGAATTTTTTTGAATTGAAAGTATTTTTGTTCATGATGTTGACGAGAACTGCTAAAGTTTTAATAATGTATATTCGAAATCAACAAAATTTAATAAACCCAAATACGGCATATTAATATTATTGATGATAAACTAACATTGAAAAGGTTTAGCGATAAAGATTTTACATCTTAGTCGGTAGTTAGTAGAGAGGTAATAAATAGGTAGGATCTTACATCAAAGTTTAGGTACTAATAATTATACATTAGTCACCGTAAGATTGCAAAAACCGTTAGATGGTAATCTAACTAGCGATATTGTAAACTATCGACAGATTGTGAACCGTTCACAATATATTCTGAAGTCAATATTCTGAAGTGAATATTCTGAGTGTCAATTTTTGCAATTTTTGAAATATTCATTGTATTTACGTTTTCTTGTAGGTTAGGTTAGGGTTCGACGTAAATTATCAGGTTAGGTTTTATCGGGTTAATATACCTAACAGATTACAATCTACCGAAAATAATGCGTTAAATTGTAATCTGTCGACAGTTTACAATATCGCTAGTTAGATTACAATCTAACGGTTTTTTTTTGCAATCTTACGGTGACATATACAAATACACATAATGACTTTTTCTACTTACGCTATAAAGGGCGAGGGCGCGAGGCCCCTGCAAGAGCTAGGCCCCGGGCGGTTGCCCTGCTTCACTGGCCACCAATGAGTTGTGGGTGGAGGGTAGTAGGCTGAAATTCCCCCCCTCTTCTATTCAAATTTTAGATTACAATTTACAGCGTACACTAAATTGTTTTAAGCTAATAAGGTTTCATGTTTGTAACGTTTGTACCTATAGGTACCTATTTAAATTTTAAATGTGAGTGATTAGGGTCCCCTTAATTATTGTGTCAGATATACCTACGTCTACAGGCTCAACGTATGTTCGATGCTGATAAATAAAATAAGCCAGACATCCTATTAACTCTATGCAGACATCCCTTCCGCTAACATGACTCACTGTTCAGGAATCAGAGTGAACTTTTTTTAGAGATAATACCCTAATATTATGCAAAAGTGTGTTTGTCGGTCTGTCTATCTGCTACGATTTCACGGCCCATCTCTTCAACCAATTATAACCGTACAGAGATAGGGTGCATCCCGGGGAAGGTCATTCCGGAAAATTTAGGTTCCCACGGGATTTTTCAAAAACCTTAATCCGCATGGTCGAAGTTACGGTCATCATCTAGTTAAGTTTGATATTAATTTGAATAAATGGTATCTAATAAAATTAAATTAATCGCTCTTTCTTTTATAACTACTTATCTATGTGCATATTAATCCGCACAATCAGCTGATGTATGGCTTCGATAGTTAATGCTTACTTACCTACTTTACACGGTCATATTTATACGTAATCTGATTAGTTATAAAATTATTATTTAAGTAGGTATCTCATAAAATCCAAGTTCAGTATGAATCCCTAATTGTGCGGGAACTGGATATCTAATATTCTTGTTTATTTTAAACTAGATGATGCCCGCGACTTCGTCCGCTAGGATTAAGTTATTTTTATTCCCGCGGGAACTCTTTTTTCCGGGATAAAAGTAGCCATGTCTTTCCCCGAGATATAACCTATCCCTGTACCAAATTTATCAAAACCGGTTGAACAGATGGACCGTGAAAGCGTAGCAGACAGACAGACACTTCCTCATTTATAATATTAGTATGGATATCTCGTAAAATTTATATTAATCTAAATATCTCTTATTTATACTAATTATACAGTTTTCTAGAGATAACTGTATAATTTGTATAAAACAAGGCCTCAATTAAGGGCTCTGGTCGAGATTTATCGAAGCAAGAATTAGAATAGAATCGAATTCCCGGGAAATCTAACCGTACTCAAGACGAAAAAAAAGATTATTATATTGTGACTAACCGATTGTCGAATAACGGTGATAGCCTAGTGGTTTAGACGTTGTTGGCGTACCATTATGTATCTGTTTTCACTATATAACTTTTGGTACAAAATAAATACAATAAAAAAATAAACAAAAAATTCGGAGTTTTAAACTTGTATGTAATTAACAATATAGGAAATCGTTGAATTGGTGGAAAAGTCTGCAGGCCCGAAATCGAGAATCTTATAATATTCTCAATGGCATGTGAAGTCAATCCCGAAGGTCAATCTGTACTTGGTCAGCGTAATTTTTTTAACTATACTGCGTTTACGACATACACTTCATAATTGCGAATTAAGCTACAGATTGCTGAACACCCTGTGTGAATTTTTTTTTATGGCTCGGACTTCGTATCATTTATTCTTACGTGGCATACTTTCGTCTGCCTAACTAGACAGCTAATTTAGCTTCACAGTGTTGTATGAAATAAGCACACAGTAGTGCGAAACTTAACGCATCTTTATACGTAAGTCGAAGATAAATAAGTAAAGGCAGTTCGCTCACTTATTAAGCCTTTTTAATTGAATTATAGGCATAACTCGCATAACTTGACGCCTAGACATGATCGATTGTAACAGCTAGCGCGCATCTCAGCGGGGAGCATAGCCGTTACGGCGGCTCTACGCTCGCGCTACGCAGTCCGTACGCCTGAAGCTTTGTAAAGTAAAAAGCGCCAGCTATTTTTGTAGAGCAATTTGCAACTTTGACATTTTACAAAAGTACTGACCATAGACTTAGAATATTTACTATACCGTGTACTGAAGTTTATCTTTTTACGAGCACCATGCAATTCAACATATGACATAATTTAGACTACTTGTTAAATCTATGAGTTCATATTCATATATTAAAAAACATTGAAGTGTTCATAACAAATTGACCTAACAAAAATAGTGAATAAACTTACCTCATACTTTTATATGTATAAATGTGTGATTACGTAGAGTTCCAAAACACATGATGACATCAACGATCGAGTACACTGTCATGAAATTGTCTCATTCTGCTATTTTATTCTTACACGATAGTTCAGCTAAATCCATAATTACCGTTATTTGAACCGCCCAATTAATGTACATGAGCGTTAACTGTTGAGCGGTATGATGGTGTAGTATTACACAAACTGTTGATATTAACAGAGAAACGCGACGTGAACGTTTACCTAGTTTACAGAGGGCATCAATACTGAACACTGAAGCTATATGAAAACTCAACACCCCCCTTTAGACCTGACGTGATTTTTTTTCAGAGTTTGAACCTTCATTTAAAATTGTGTCAAACTTTTTTATTTTTTCTGTAAACTTCTCGCGCAGACCTGCTCTGTGCGTACCTCAATAAAAACCTAATGTTTGAGATAAGTACCAAAATGTTCCCTCCTTCTGTTATTGTCATCTTTTTTTAAAAAAAAACCGAAAACTCGACATATCCTTGTTCCTTCACGTTTAAGTTAGGTGTGACACTCAGACGGACCGATCACGACGATTTCTGTTTTTTTTAAAATCATATCATCGATTTATCAAAGGAATTTGACGATATAACATAAATGGGAATAGGCACAGCCCTAAGTCCGACATAGCGTTTTAATTCCCATAATATGGTCCTATTAATTAATTAGTCTGGAGGTACATTTAAACGTTCTGACTGAGTATTTTATATCTACGTAGGTATTATTATTATTCTTCAAAGAAATATTTGTTTTCCGAGACAACATCGATACCTACATGAATATTCATAAGTAATTGCTACTGAAAGTGAAACAGTCACCGAAGAATTAGCGTTTATGGATATACACTCGTACCTAAATCACGACCTTATTGTTCGTAGAGTCTCCACACCTTCGAGTGATGCGAATTGCGAAGGTCGCCTTTAGTTATTGAGTAATTAACGCATTAGATCCACTATTGTAGTCGCAATAGTTAGTATTCTACGGTAGTAGTACTTAGTAAATCCAACACGAATATCATTTTGCGCTGTCTTTGAGTTAATCACGGATGTTTAAGATATTATAAATGCGAAAGTTTGGATGTATGGATGTCGGTATGGATGTATGGATGTATGGATGGATGTTTGTTACTCAATCACGCCCCAACAGCTGAACGGATCTGGATGAAATTTGGCACAGAGATAGATTATAGTCTGGAATAACACATAGGCTACTTTTTATCCCGGAAAATTAAAGAGTTCCCGCGGGAACCACAAAACCTCGATCCACACGTACGAAGTCGCGGGCATCAGCTAGTTTTGAAATATTTTTTCTTATTTTGAAATACTTATTTCAAAATAGCCCTTATCTTGAAATATGTTGTCTTCATAAGTATCTATTGCTAATGACAGTATTGTACCTAAGCGCAACTTTGCAGCCGTTTGAGTTTGTTTTTTTAATCGTAACCTTTTAATATTCCGGGAAAAGAAGTAGGCGACCTTCACAGGGATGCAAACTTTCGTCATCAAAATCGTTTGAAAAGATGTGCAGTGAAAAAGTAGCAGACAGATGGACACTTTTGCAATCAAATTGAGCTATATATAGTTTAAAGTGATAAGGATATGGAAACTTCAAACTTGTAAAAATCACTTAGTTTTTTTTTTTTTTTTTTAATCTTTATTTATTTTAAAGGGTTTTTATACAATATGTATATGACAGTCCTATTGGAGCTTATCCATTATTTTTAACTATTCTACTTAATTTATTTTACTACACATAAATTCTAATTATGTAACTATTCTATTTTTTATGCTATTAATATAAAAGTTAAATAGGATTCACTTAGATTTTTAAAAAACCGGGATAAAAATATTATAGCGTATGTCCGTGACCGAGTTGTCCTTTACCTTGTCTTTGTTTATTAATTCCCAATGAATGAATATTTTTCATTCGCAACACGGCATTAAAAATATGACTTAGTTTCTTAAAAGGCGGTCATCGTTTCGTATTCATAGCATATCAAACGTGTAAGGGTTCCACTTCCATGGAACAGGGAGTAGTGTTTCCGTTTACAGTCGACTAGAGCTCTTGGAGGAAATTGACGACATAAGTTCGATGTGTACCTGACGCTGAGTGGATATTCATTGCTATCTCAGATCGACGATCCGTAGTATCCAATATAAACCCATATTAAATATACACGCGAATTTGTCCACGTGACTTTTGATTACCGCTTGCGCGTAGAGAGGTTAAAATACCCTCAGATCATTTATTTTCCGGTATAAAAGTAAAGCCTATTTGCGTCACCAGGATGCAAGCTCTGTACCAAACTTTGTCAAAACGCTGTGATAAGGTAGTGGATACCTAGGCATTTCGCTTTAATAATCCAAATTTATACCTAGGAAAAGGTGACTGACTGTGACTGACTGACTGGATCTATCAACGCGCAGCTCAAACCGCTGGACGGATCAGCTAAAATTTGGCGTAGCTTGTATGACGTAGGCATACGCTGGAAAGGTATTTGAAAATTCAACCCCTAAGGGGTAAACTAGGGGTATAAAATTTGATGAAAATCGAACTTAACGTGAGCCAAGCTGCGGGCTAGAGTTAGTATTAGTATAGGTAACTATACCTATGGATTTTGTCGGAAGGTTTTTTGTTCTATTTTTGTAGCGTTTGTAAGTGTAGGTAAGAGAATACAAAATCCTAAAATAAATCTAACCAGTAAACTTAATTAAGTAACTACTTACTTCAATTCAGTCTAATGATCATACTCGTACAGTCATAACCTCTTCTGAGGCTAGGCTCTGTAAATTAGCATAGGTACCTAATTACTAACTTGGTTAAGTAGGTACCTACCTATATCTAAATTGTACGTCATTTCAGATTTTTAATATTGATAGCATAATAATAATTATAAGAATTAGGTACATAGTCAAATAGTCATTTCGTTGTAGGTAGTTAGTAGGTATATAAAAATCATTCTTGGTGCTTGGGTATCGTTTTGGTACCTAGATTGTTTTATAAATTACTTAGTAGCTCATGCCCGAGACTTCGTCCGCGTGGATTGAGGTTTTCGTTCCCGCGGGAAATATTTAATTTTCCGGGATAAAAAGTAACTTATGTGTTATTCCAGACTATAATCTGTCTCTGTGTCAAATTTCATCCAGATCCGTTCAGCCGTTCGGGTGTGGTTGAGTAACAAACATTCATCATAACATCCATCCATACTTTCGAATTTTTAATATTAGTAGTTATAGATCTAATGGCATTTTAACTTTCGAAAAAATGCATTAATCCATATTATGATGATGATTAATACACACATATTATTATTAGTAATTAATGATTAAGTAATTTACTATCTGTAATCATGACCTTTGATCTAGACTGTGCCGTTATAATTTATTAACGCTCTTAGGTAGATATTATGTATATGGATTAATATAACTTTCCCGAACAAATACGTAAATACCACTTATTTATTCATCCCTGACATAAAATCAATAGTTACACAACGTGTTACATTTCGTAGGTTGATAAAATAATTCTGTCTATATTATGGTTTTGAATGTAGGTACCTATAAATCATATCTACTTATATTATAAATGCGAATGTGTGTTTGTTTGTTTGTTGGTTTGTCCTTCAATCACGCCGCAATGGAGCAACAGATCGACGTGATTTTAGGCATGGGTATAGTTGAGGACCTGGAGAGTGATATAGGCTACTTTTTATCCCGGAAAATTAAGGAGTTTCAGCGGGAATCAAAAAGAATTAAACCACGCGGATGAAGTCGCTCGCATCAGCTAGTATTTGCTATAATTTAAAGAGTAGCTATTAATAAGCTTTCGTAATAAGTAAAGGTTTGCGAGCTATAAGTAATTCTTACGTAATCATGGAAATAAATAATTGGCTCTGAGGAGCTATCACATAGACTGTGGTAAGGACATTGCGACAAACCCAATTATACATTGGCTAACCTGCAAGAGATCGAATTTAGGATGATTGTGAACGTGACATTGTACCCAGATATCAAACTTAGGCGGTACTTACGGCTAGACTTGTGTTCTAGTTCCTAGATGCCATCCTGCCAATAAAGCCGTACTTAGGTATAGTTATTTCTAACTTGACGACCTCCGTGGCGCAGTGTGTAGCCCTGTTGCCTTGTGTTAACGTGCGGAGGTCCCGGGTTCGATCCCCGGCAGGGTCAATTTGGGAATTTATAATTTCTGAATTTTCCCTGGTCTGACATGGTGGGAGGCTTCGGCCGTGGCTAGTTACCACCCTACCGGCAAAAGACGTGCCGCCAAGCGATTTAGCGTTCCGGTACGATGCCGTGTAGAAACCGAATCGGGGTATGGGTTTAATATAACAGCCATGCCCCTAACAGGTTAGCGCGCTACCATCTTAGACTGCATCATCACTTACCATCAGGTGAGATCGCAGTCAAGGGCTCACTTGTAGTGGATAAAAAGAAAAAAAAAATTAGATGATGCCCGCGACTTCGTCAGCATGTAATAAGTTTTAAAATCCCATGAGAACTCCTTAATAATCAGGGATAAAAAGTGACTCTACGTCACTCTCCAGGTTCTCAACTATGCTCTTGCAATAAATCACACCGATCCGTTGCTCTGTTGCGGCGTGATTGAAAGACAAAAACACTTTCGCCTTTATAATATTAGTAACTAGCTGATGCCCGCGACTTCGTCAGCGTGGAATAAGTTTTTTGGATTCCCGCGGGAACTTCTCAATTTTCCGGGATAAAAAGTAGCCTATGTCACTCTCCATATCCTCAACTATACCCATGCCAAAAATCACGTCGATCCGTTGCTCCGTTGCAGCGTGATTGACGGACAAACCAACAAACAAACTGACTTTCGCATTTATAATATTAGTATGATGAACTAAATGATGTTTTATGTTCCAGGTGATAACTTACACAGATGATAGTGATACTGCGGCAATAGCCAAAGTGATTACCTAAGACTTCGGTATCCAAGCTGGGGGTCGGAAAGTCACCGAGCACGCACGTCACCGCTTTGTTCTTTTCAAAGTTATGTGCCCATACGCACCGGGCCGGCGTGGTGAACTGTGGGTTAATGATTGCCCTTGGTCAGCTATAGGCTGGCGATGCATGTTGGTTTAATGCTGATAGATTTAACGTTTCGGTATGATAATGCCCCATGAAAATCATTTTAAGCTATAAAAAGGTGGAAAATACTCTCTATTTGTTCTGAAAATATCTCTGAAAACTAGACAGCCACATTTTGATGTTAAAAAGTGCTTTAAATAAGTAATATATTTTTTTGTTTGTATTTAAGTCTTTATTGCACATAAAATACAACGTACAAAGGCGTATTCTCTTCTAGTTAACCTTTGATAGTGGGGACGGGGTTGAAAGACTGTGCGTAGTGCGTACAATATAAAGAGAAAAGTTGGGGAAAGAACAAACATACTTAGCTGTAAGTAATATAGTGAAGTATTATAATATTAAGTAATTCAGTAATGTAAACGGCTTCAATGTAATGTTACGGTAATATTTCTAGCAGCAAAAGATAACTGTTGATATACTCGCCCTAGAAGGCGGAAAGCTTAATTTGTTGTATTATTTAGCTGTTCCGCTCGCTAGGGGCGGCGTGGGCTGGTCGATACGCGGACAGGTTATACGACTCTCAACGTAAATAATAAAAGCGCTCCTAGTTCTCCAGCCACCTATTTTTTTTTATTTATCCACTACAAGCTAGCCCTTGACTGTGATCTCACCTGATGGTAAGTGATGATGCAGTCGAAGATGGTAGCGGGCTAACCTGTTACGGGCATGGCAGTTATATTAAACCCATACCCCTTCGGTTTCTACACGACATCGTACCGGAAAGCTAAATCGCTTAGCGGCACGTCTTTGCCAGTAGGGTGGTAATCTAGCCACGGCTGAAGCCCACCAGGCCAGACCAGGAAAAATTCAGAAATTATAAATTCCCAAATTGACCCTGCCGGGGTCGAACCCGGGACCTCCGCACGTTAAGGCAACAGCGCTACACACTGCGCCACGGAGGTCGTCAAACCTTAAAGCACTAAAGTTTTCATAATCACGTTACCTACTGCAATAGGGATGATGACAACTCAATAATATCACCAACTCGTTATCAAACTTACAAACGCAGTTCTGGTATGGAAGTTGTATGAAATTCACAGTTGTCACGTCATCCAATTTCAACGCATTTTTTTCTTTAAACTATATATTAAAATGGTTATCAAACTTAACACTAACCGAGGATGTGAATTTTAGGTCTTTTGGAAGACCTAAAATAATAATATTAACCTATTTAATAATTAATCAGTTAATAGAAATGATATATTTTTGATATATGAATCATCCCTATTATAATTTTGGAGATTGGTTTAGAATATTCATGCAGTAATTAGTCAAATAATTAGTCAAGTCTAATGTCAAATAATTAGACAAGTAAAAAGTCGAAACCTCCCTGGCGCAGTGTTGAGAGAGAGAGAGAGAGAGAGCAGATTAAAAAGTTAGCGCTTTTCCCGTTTTCTGCTCATATATTCGTACCATTGCAACCTGGAAAATAAAGTGCTGTGTATCACTTCACAGTCCTAAATCTGAACTAGACCACACAATTTTCTTGTTATGAAGCCAAATAAGCTTCTGATTTATTCCATCTAAGGAAAAAATATTACGTAAGCAATAAAATGCTTTACGTAAAGTCTTCAAGTCTGTCAAATGTGGATCAACCCAGCGCAATCGCGTGCGGCGCGATGGAGTGCCTGAATGTACGAAAATTAATTACACAGGTACTTTTCTGGCGTGTTCAAAAGGTCCTAAAGGGGCAGGAATTAATTTTAATTAGCAGCAGCGAACATGACAGAAAAATATGTCTAAGAAATAGAAAAGCACTTACTTATAACAACAAATCAGCGTAAATTAACGCAAACGTAAATATTAAAGGTACAAAAGTTTATCGAACATTTTTATTCATCACTTTGACAAAGTGTACTCCTGCATGATTGCCTTCGAATGCGACGAAACGAGTCTTCTGGCGTAGCCCACCAATTTTACATCTACATTTTTATAAATTGTTGTTTATAACCCTTAAAAAAATTGAGTTTTCTTGACTATTCATCAAACAAACACGGATTCCGTGCGTCAAGGCAAGCACTGCCTTCTATTGAGCACGGAAATAAATACGCATATCAGGGCGCGTGGTTTGAGGACTCATGCCTTATATTGAAAACGATTTTGAAAAGGGAGTTAGCACATCAAACCCGTGCGGAGTTCGGGGCAATACTGCCTCCCCTGTGCGGTTGAATTGCTCTTGAAGTATGGCAGATTCCGAAATCTGGTCTATAGCAGGTAGCCTCGTCGATCTACGCGTAAAAGCGACCTAGTTGCGCAACGCGGTCAGAGACTTCTGTAACTAAAGGGTGTTGGTGCGCAAGGGCTAAACAATATCCGAGAGGATCTTATTTTTAACTGTTTCTATAGGTGACCTTTTAGCACGTTATTGTGTAAAACTTCGTTTGCGACTCTCCAGTTGTCGGAAAAAAGGTCTAAGTTAGGTGAGCCTAGCGGTTAGGACGCAAAGAACGCACGCGTTGTTTTCGCCACTAAACAGCACAGCTGCTTGCCGACGTATTATTCTAAGGTAGCAAAGCAATGTAGTGTTGGGATGGTTACATAGCACCCACACCCAAATATTTTGATATAGATTATAGAACGTCACCGTAGAGTGCCGTAATTTTTTTAACAACAACAATTTTTTTATAAAGTTTATCACTTATTTTATCAGCCAATCGTCAAAGTTAAGTAAATTTCGAGTTTACTTCCTTAAGAATCGATTTTCATATGAATTACCCGGGGTATGAAAAATGGGGAGTAAAATCAAACTTTCTCCGTTACGTTGTTTACTTTATGTTTCCATGGTAACACTTGTTTATGTTTCCAAATCCATGGTGACACTTTTCGTTCGTAACGAGTAAACTCCAGTCGTGCGTCGGAGCTGACACACACATTTTTTTTTTAAATTTAGATAGTAGGTACTTAAATAAAATATACCCAGGCGAAAATAGGACTTCAAGTTGTATCAAAACTTACAAGTGTAATCCGAATTAGAACCTATGTAGGTACCTACGTAATGTGTTCAATGTTCATGAGAGATAGGTAACCTACCTATTTATGAACCTACTTACATAATAAGATTTTGACTAATGAGTCGTATTAATTTTAGCTATTTTGCCCACAGTTCAATGAGTGAGCCGACTCAATTAACTTCTTTACAAGTAACTTATCGCTAGCGAAGTAGAAAGAGGGAGCAGGAAAAAAAGACAGCATAAAAGGTAGTAAACAAAAGCTGATGCCCGCGACTTCATCCACGTGGATTGGGGTTTTTTTGGTTCCGCGGGAACTCTTTAATTTTCTGGTAAAAGTAGCCATAAGTATGTACATATTATTCCAGACTATATTCTATCTCTGTGCCTAATTTCATTCAGATCCGTTCAGCAGTTCTGGCGTGATTGAGTAACCATATCCATATAATAATAATATCCATCTATCTAACCAAACTTTCGCATCATACTATCATACTAATAGTAGGTATAAATGCGAAAGTGTTTGTTTGTTGGTTTATTGGTTTGTTGGTTTGTCCTTCAATCACGCTACAACGGAGCAACGGATCGACGTGATTTTTGCCATGGGTATAGGTGACATAGGCTACTTTTTATCCCGAAAAATTAAGGAATTCCCGCGGGAGTCGGGAAAACATAAACCACGCGGACAAAGTCGCGGGAATCAGCTAGTTTATAATAATATTAAATAAAGTTCATTCGATTTTTGTTTATGCAAAGTATCTACATATTTGAACTATAGTCATATTATCATTATTATTTTACTTACATCAAATTTTTATTTTTCCAGATTCACAAAAGGCCGGCGATTTTATGTTAAGACTAGCCGATGCTCGCGTTTTCGTCCGCGTGGATTGAGAGTTTTGGTTCCCGCTGGAACTCCCGGGGAATGTGTTATTTTAGACTATAATCTATTTCTGTGCCAAATTTCATCCAGATCTGTTCAGCCGTTGTGGCGTGATTGAGTAACAAACATCAATCCATCCGTCCATCCATCCAAACTTTCGCATTTATTATATTAGTATAGATTGTACCTATAAAAACTATTATAGCTAGATAGGTAGGTACCTACGTATGCCCCGGTAAAAAGGCTATTGAAGTATTGACATATTAATAGGTATGTAATATTTAAAATATTTGTTCTTATTAGAGATTGGTCTAGTAGCCGGGAAAGATAAGTAACAGATGGACACTTGCATTCATACCTGGGTAGGTACTATAGGTAGGTAGGTATGTAGGTAGTAACCTAGACCTACTACATATAAACTAGGTACTTACATAAAAAGTAGAAATTGCAGTAATTAAGTATCATTTCTTAATTTGTTTGTTAATTCTCCTTGTATAATGATTTCAATGTTTGGACTTTGTTTGTAAAACCCAATCTGAAGAAGTAAATAAGATAAGGTTCCCGTGCTATTAATAAAATAGGCAAAACCCGAGCGTACGGAACAACATGTTTTTAGTCGAAAGAGAAAAATATAGGTACAGGGCTACAGCCAGGTACTGAAGAACGATATTTCACAGAAGATAACAATGAAGCAGAACCAAAAGCCATAATTTGACACTGTATTCGAGTGTGTGGGTAGAGTGATAATTTATCTAGCACCATTCGAATTCAGTGCTCGAATGTGGACGTTCGACGGGAACGCGCTCCAAAGAAGATTGGCCGTATTGAGCTTTACAATTGCAGCCGTTTATTTTTACATTCAATTGTACCTATATTGGTGAAGATTTTAGATAGGTATAGTAGATATAATATTGTACAAATCTTTTTACTTATGTTATCTGTAATAATCTTGTTCTCTGTTAGTCTTGTCCCCGATTCATGTAGCAGCAACAATTAATTTAGAACCAACAAAAATAAAGGCAAGAAAATCCCCCGCCATGTCAAAAGAAAAAGGAGGGAAAAAAGGAGCACTTAATAAAAAAATCTTTCTAATTGTTAATTGTAAAATGCCATAAGATTAGCCAATACCCTATGCCTAACAAAATAAAATCTGTCTACAAATTGAAGCGTGTAAAGATTATACCTAATGTGCTAATATTGTGAAGTGTATAATTTAATTATTTAGTGTAACATCCTTGATGGCAAATTAATGCTTGAGTAATTATTTACGACATCATGATTTGCACAAAGGACGAATGTCACACGTGCGTAATGAATAGGTAGACTAGGTAGGTACCAGGTACGCGCTTCAATTATCTACCAGGCAGATTAGGTATTAAACATAGATTTGTGATTAATTGTAAAATTAAGTTTTTAAGTACTTATTAATTAAATTAATGCTTGTCTTTTTTACTACAAAATAAATCAGCTTGGTCTACTTACTAAACCATTTCACCTATTATATCTATCTAGATTCTAGAAAAATGAGAATGTACATACCTAGTTACTCTGTCCTCCAAATGTAACATAGGTATTAATTAAAGAAAACCTTGATACGAAAAATCTGTTCATAGGTAGGTACTTAATTGCTTGGCCTGTGCCTAAAAGTTAGTTGTTTTCGGGGAAACAACCTAATAGTTTTGTTATTGTAAACAGAATGGAAATTCGGCTTTCAGTTACCGTCTGCCGTGGGGCAGCTGCCATTTGACCTCTATAATTTACCAAGGGCGGGCCGGTAACAATTAGCTTCGCCTGATTGGGCAATCAATAAGGTGAGGTGTTTCATTTATCAAATTTAGGCTTCGATAAAGATTAATGACTCAACCTCAAAGTTTAGTCAAGAAAGTCAGATGCGTAACACCGCTTTCACGCTGTGGTTTACCGTTTACCAGAAGGTTTGTTCAAAACAAAGGCAGATGCACATGAGTAAAGAAGATGCATCGATTTATGTGTAGGTAGGTACCTATTATCTAGATGGGCCCTTTTTTTAAGTTAACCTGGTTTTGGGTTCCAGTCGAACGGATAATATTACCTAATAATAAATGAGTTAGGTATGATTCATGTTAAATGATAAAATGAGTTATTAACGTGAATTTAATTTTTATACAACTTCAATAAATAAAGAGGATTCATCTATCAATTATGGATCCTTCCACGGAAATTCTTTTCTTCTTGAAAATTTTAGTCGTATTTGTCAAAGATTGAATAGAGTACCTACTGTATCAACAATTAAATATAACATCATATTAGGTAACGTATCGTGTGTAAGTTTTAATTTCAACAAGCGTTTGTTGACTTTTATGTTTATGACTGTATCATACGTTTTCAAACGGTCACACTAGATGGCGCATATGTTGCAAGTAAGTTCCCGCTGTTTAGACTAGATGGCGTTACTAAATTAAGTTCGATATTTTTGTTTGACAGGGCTCGTCTATGTAAAATGAGGTCGTTGGGCAGGTGAAAGTAACATGGGTGAGGAGTGAAGAATGCTGTGAATCTTTTAGGCTTTCAGGAAAAACAAGAGTTTCGGTAACAATGTTCCTAGTTGTATACCTAGCTATATACTACAATTTAAGGGCATACAAGACAGTCCTCGGAACTCGGAAGGGTCAAGGGACCGTTCTTTTCAAGGGCCTAAAAAGTCCATCGCACACCATATAATATATACGAAAGAACGGTACGGTACGGTGAAAACCCGTACAATAACACTACGTTTGACTTTTTGAAAATTGTGCATTAGATTACTTAATTGTATGGTTTTAGTGTTTAAAATAATAAAATAAATAAAACTTCTTAAGCCTTTTAAATCCGTGTATTTATTTCTTTGAAGTTTCATTTCTTATCTAAGTGCATAAATAGGAAAAACGTTATTTACAAATATTTTTAACTTATATGATGTAGTGGGAACGACAGCTAGCTGACGCCTCGATGATCTCCGATATTATAAAGCGCGGTTTACATTAATATTGAAGTCGAAATGGCGGATACACACAAATCACGATGAAGTGAATCAACGGGGTTGCTAGAAGTAATGATTTCTGAGAATGAGAAGTCATGTAATGATTTCTCTCCCGCTCTTTCGCAGTCGCTAGCAGCTGTGTAGCGTAATTAATCGTTACCTTAAATCCATAATAATAATATTATAAATGCGGAAGTCTGTCTGTCTGCTACGCTTTCATGGCCCATCTGTTCAATCGATTTTGATGAAATTTGGATAGATTGTATCCAGGGGATGACATAGGCTACTTTTTATCCCGGAAAATTCAAGAATTCCCACGGGTATCAAAAAAATATATCTCTTCAACCGATTTTGATTTAATTTGGTATAGGGACAGTTTGTATCCAGGGGGAGGGGAGGACATAGGCTAGTTTTTATCCGGGAAAATTAAAAACTTCCCGCGGGAATCAAATCTTGAATCTTGATCCACGCGGACGAAGTCGCGGGCATCGTCTAGTGAATTATAAAATAAAGTAAAAACAGATGAATAATTTGAGTTCAGCTTGAAGTCCTACCAGTGTGCGTCACGCGTCTATTCTATAGTCTATAAGCGCGCGCGTTATGTGGCAGTGGTACTACCATATTGCGTTCACAGTGCTCTTCCCCTCTCGTCTTCCTTATTCTTCTTCGTCGTCTTTCTTATTAATATAAACCGCGCTTACTGTTATTCATCATGTTCACCATATCGAATAAGCCTATATTATAGGTAAATACCTATTGTAACAAATGATATTTACAAATGTGAATAATTCAATGTTACTTAAAATTAGAAACACATTGTAGGAAATAATTTAACAATTATTTTCCTTTCACGATGAATACAAAGCATATGTTTTTAAACACCATTATAACTACATATCTCTCCTGTAACTATCACGCACCCATGTCCATGAGATTTAAGTACTTATTTTGTTCCTCGGAAACGGCTTTAACAGGTTGGATGTTGTATTTCAATAATATTTTACTTTCCAAGTTCACTGGGGGGGCTTCGCTATCATCGCTTTAAGCATTATTATTTTAAAATTGACGTACCTTGACGTCCCTAAAATAAGGATTATAATTCGAAACAACAGCGTCAACAAGATAAAAATAATACTGTTTTAAGCGATGATCCCCTCAGAAAGGTAAAAAAACAATATTTTTCACAAAGCAAAGCTCGCTTACGTCGCGCATTGGTTTGTTTTTACCTATTTCATAATTATATTATAATGTCTTGATAGATACATTACGTAGGTATAATTTATTTTTATTATCCTTTTAGTACCTTGAAATCGATCATTGTTTTCCAAACCCATATAAAATTATTTAAAAAATAGAGGAACATAATAAAATGGAGAAACCAGCAAAATTCTTAAACTCTAATTTTGATACACCACTAATACTTATATTAACAACATTATTCGAATTATTTGCCACTAAATTATTATTTACAAGACTCTAATATTAATGAAGTGTTTCGTTGAATGGGAATCAGAATAAGAAGAGAGCGCATAAGAGGGCATTAATCTAACAGCAATAGATAATTATCAGTTACTATACAAAAATTCAAAGATAATTTCTAATTATTTATTCGGATATAAACAAATAACTGATTTTAATTCACAAATCTATAAGTGGTATCCTATTCTGCAGGAAATATTGTAAAAATGACAGAACTACTTTAAGAACTCCAGGAGACAATGGACCAACACGTAAACCCGGCTGCACGCAGAAAATATACGCAAAGTAATACGCAAATTTGGTGGGAGGCTTCGGCCGTGGCTAGTTACCACCCTACCGACAAAGACATGCCGCAAAGCGATTTAGCGTTCCGGTACGATGCCGTGTAGAAACCGAATAATAAATTTATTAATACAACTGCTATGCCCCTAACAGGTTAGCCCACTACCATATTAGACTGCATCATCACTTACCATCAGGTGAGATCTCGCAGTCAAGGGCTAACATGTAGAGGATAAAAAAAAATTGTCCTTTACAAATGTATAGGCCAATACACTCTAGGCTCTTTAGAACTATCAATTGATAGACTTGTAACATAATAGGTATGAAAATACACAACCGTTTTTTGGTAAAGCTTCTAAGAGACTACAGAAATACCCTTTCTTCAAAACACTGACAGTACATCAATTACTTATTCTAAATAGTGAATTGTGCAAAAGCGCATTAAATTGAGGTAATAACTTAGCGTGTAATGGTGACTAATAATTGACTACATTGAAGAGAAACGATCTCGTATACCCAAAAGCTTATGGTATCTAACAGATGTGCGGATAGTTGACAATATGAAGAGAAAACTATTTTTAGCCGAGAAGTGAAAATCTTTAGGCATCATTTTCGGTCACTTGCCTTCTCTATAAACTATTTAAGGCATAGCTAGGATAGCCCGCTACCGTCTTTAGACTGCATCGTCACTTACCATCAGGTGAGATCACAGTCAAGGGCTAACTTGTAGTGAATAAAAAAAAGCTAGGTACGTCTTAAGTATCTAATTGTTATTGTTTTGTGCCATTCGCGCTATTTAGACGGGTAAAATAACACTGACTTTACTTAAATTAATTAGTTCTGGGTATTATATAGAGGCGGGTGGCTAAACTAAAGCAAGAAGATATAAACATTTGAAACTGGATTTATAATAAGATACCAAATATTGAATTTTAACTGTAGGATAGAATTTTAAATTTTTATTTAAAAATTAAATTCCAAACTAATTCATGTCATTTAAGTAATAATTAAGTTTTTCACGAAATTTTTTGGAATCAGCTAGTTCATAGCATGGATTTAATAAACTCTCTCAGTAATTCCATGTTAGAGTAAGTAGGTAGGTACTTAATATTTTTTTCTTTTCGGAAAAATATGTTAATCTGCGTTTAAAATATTGATGATAAAAATGTCTTGTAAAGTCCATTTTCATTCGGTATGTTGCATAAATGAATAACTTACCAGATAGTTGTTATCGAATTAACTACTACCAGGTACCTTGGTAATTATACAGCCAGTTAACGTTTTTTTTTATAAATAACCTAATTGTGTTATAAAAACTAGGTATTCAGAATGATTCAGGTAAATTGATAAGAAATTAACATTATTTTGCTGTTATACGTACCTGCCTACTACCTACTTACCTACGTGAACAATATTGGTAGGGTATATTATAAGTCTTAAATAAGACTACATTGAAGACAAAAATTGGATGTATATTTTTCGTCAACTACCCGCATGTCATGGATATCAATCGAAGCACGGCGATAAATTCATGCCACAATAAAAAACCGTCGGCGACATTTAGGTTAAACAAGTGGTAATTTATTGGTACTCCAGTTAGAATCGCGAAGCCTCGTAAATTTATACGGGGCCGTAAACTGAAGCGCCCAGAGTAAATTGCCGTCATTATATAACGACTCCACTCCTTGTGATAATTTTGGCCGTTTGATCCTTAGTCTTGTTGTCTTCGATGTTGAGTTTCGACGATTGGATTTTCTTCCACGTATCACCTAGCGCTTTGCTGAAGTGGTCGTCGACGCCTCCTCTTGTCGTTTGCTTTTCGTTGTCTTTTAATCTTGAGGTCTGTATTTGCTTCCATGTGTCTCCTAAGGCTTTGGCGAAATGGTCGTCTACGGAAAGGCTGGCATCATCAACTTCCATCGCAATGATTTTGGCTGGTTTGGGCAGTTCCTCAGGCTTGAATAGTATGGGACTGCTGGCTCGGTCTTTCATGTTCGGTTTAGGGTTCGACTGACCGTTCTCTGCTGTTGGAACGGTGTTCTTTTTGAACAGGGTCATGTAATCGTCGCCGAGAGAGCGCCTGAAGTGCTCGTCTATCACAGGATCGCACATTGACATTGAACCTGGGGATAAAGGAATAAAAATTGATAATGGCACCTATATAGTTTTCGTGAATAATCCACACCCATACTAATATAATAAATGCGAAAGTGTGTCTGTCTGCCTGCTACTCAATTGCTACTCTACTGTTCAATCGATTTTGATGAAATTTGGTCCAGATAGGTTGTATCCGGGGGAAGGACATAGGCTCCGTTTTATCCCGGAAAATTAAAGAGTTCCCGCGGGAATCAAAAAATCTTAATACACACGGACGAAGTCACGGGCGTCATCTAGTGGCAAATAATTTTCGTGAATAATATTATAAATCTCAATAGCTTTGGAATAGATTATGACGTAGTTGGTCCTCTGTAACAAAATTTGTGTTTCATAAAATGCTTTTACTTGTTTGGCATGTAAAATATAGTGTCTGAGCTGGTGGGAAAACCTGATGCTAACTAAATGCTAACCGCCGCCCATAATCCTTTATAGAGGGATTACTATTATGTTGTAGGATTTTAAGAACCTTAATGGTCTTGTAAAACCCCAATAGGCTCTTGTTGACTTGTCTATTGTTCAAGCTGATTGACTGAAGCTCGTATCCTAGTCTCTTTGATATAATTGAGTTTAGTGAGGTATATTTACAACTAAGAATTTTTGCCATTATTGGGAAAGTATCAGCTAATCAGCTTCTTTTTAAAAAAAAAACTAAGTACCTAGGTTAGCGCTTGACTGCAATCATACATGCATGCAAGTGGTGATGCAGTATAAGGAGGAGCGCGCTTGCCTAGAAGATGCCTATTCACTCTTGATTTAAATAGCTTATCGGATGTCAGAGGTGTCGGCTGATCATATTCTCTGACAAACTACAGCGACAGGACTTCATTCTTCTCAGTTGATTGCGGAAAATCTGCATTATCATTGCTACATTCTCAATTATTGTTGTGATTGATTGAAGTGAAAGTATTCTTGCAGCAGAGACTTAGCTGGAGCTAAGTCTCTTGCAGAGAGCTAGTCAGAGAGGATTCCGTTCGTCACACAGTACCAGACTCTAGAACTGTGGTTTCGCGATTTGTGCATCTCAGTACAAAGAAATATTATGTACTAGCTGAGGCCCGCGACTTCGTCCACGTGGAATAAGTTTTTTAAATTTCCCACGGGAACTCCTTAATTTTCCGGGATAAAAAGTACCCTATGTCACTCTCCAGGTCCTCGGCTATACCCACGCAAAAAATCACGTCGATCCATAGCTGTGTTGCGACGTGATTGAGAGGACAAACCAACAAACAAACACACTTTCGCATTTATAATATTAGTATGATGTTTTCTTACCAGGTGGAGTATCGTTGCTCTTGATGACTGAAGGTCGGTTGTAAGGCGGCGGCGCGGGCCGGGAGCGCAGTCTCATGTCTATGGGTGCTTCGTGCTTCGCGCCAGGGTACTCCGGGGGTGCTACGGAGATACAAATAACTGTATGAATATTGAGCCAATTTCATCTAAGAATTAAAGAAAAAGCTCGTGGGTACAAAATGGGGCTGATTCTGTTGTACACAATCTCTAAACTAATCTAAAATGACAGCATTAAAAATGTTGCTAACCCTTTCATAGTACTGTGAAAAGGGACAGAACTAGAATTAAAGCTGTGATTTTAGTTTAGTTTAGAGATTGTGTTATACAGAATTGGCCACAGTTGTATTGTACCGAATTCAGATCGCTTAAGGCACGGAAGCAGATCAGATCACACTCCCTGCAGTAACTTGTTTCGGTTTCAGTTACTTCACTATTATTAGCTTTACGCTACGTATAGGGATGAACGGTCTTACTTTTCCCATTGATATTGAGCGCTAGGTTGGCAAGCACATTATTTCTGAGCGCGGGCTATGGACGACGCTCGTTGAGACTGAGAACTAGCTATGAAAAGTAAAAGACTCTGTCGGAGAGCTCTCCGTGTCTGAGTGGCTGTGCGCGTGCTTAGACGGCGCTGGGCGTTGCTCATTGACACTAAGAACTAAGTATGAAGACTCTCAGTAAGGTTTACCTTTTCCATCGGTGTTGAGCGCTAGGTTGGCGGGCGCGTCGTCTGTCTCGTCGGAGAGCTCTCCGTCGCTGTGTGGCTGCGCACGCGCTATGGACGGCGCCGCGCGTCGCTCGTTGAATGACTGTGATCGCAACGCCATTTTGCCGCTCTCTCTGTAAACATAATAACACTTATTGTAAGCTTTTTTTAAAAATAAATCACTATAAAATAATATTGACTTATAATGTAACATAGACTTCTTGAGAGCTTCACTCCTGTGGATCATAGTATCTGGTCTTACCTATTCCTTGTCCACAAAATTTCAGATTTCTAGGTCCAACTGTTTGTAAGGCAGGTAAGGCGTGGAAGAGTTGCGCAGTGAGGGAGTGAGTGAGTTTGGATCCTTTTTTTTGGATTCTTTATTTTGTAGGTATGAGATGAGATTAAAAGTTCTAATCGGCTTATTTCAAAGTGCCGCCTAATTTCAAGATCAGCATTTAGCTCTAATTCCGAGCTAAGCTTACAGAAAGTCAATTGAATTTACTTATTTTGCTTTCTCGTCGGTGACACGCTTGGTATGGTTCTAGAGAACTCTTTCTACGGAGTACGAACAAAATAAACGCACCAAAATGGTAACCATGCAGGTAGTTTGAATGCAATCTCAAACGTACCGGTTACCGCTAAACCGCTTGGCGGTGCGTCTTTGCCGGTAAGGTGATAACTAGCCACGGCCCAAGCCTCCCACCAGACCAGACCAGGGTAAATTCAGAAATTATAAATTCCCAAATGGACCCTGCCGAGAATCGAACTCGACCTCCACACGTTAAGACAACAGCGCTCAACACTGCGCCAGGGAGGTCGTCAAAACAAACTCAACGATACGCCAAAGATAGTTCATCTTGCGGTACAATTTTACATGTCACAAAATATAATAAATACCTTGGCCTGTATTCGGGCAAGCGCGTGGATTTTCGTTCCCGCCTCCATTTTCCAGTAAGTTCTTTGGGCTGAGCGCGAGGTGTTTCTGGGGACAGTGTTCGGTCTCCTTCCGATTCGCCGCTTGACGCTGTGCTTGGAGTCTCTGAAAACGAAAAGAGAAGTGTTACGGTTGTAACCATTTACAAATTTGTACCATAAAGTGACCTTTATTATTAAGTACCCCTTTTTATTGTGAGATAGGCTTGCACTTGACGACAATCATGCTTAGTGTCAAGCGATGATGAGGTCTAGCTTGCCTAGAAGATACCTATTGCCTTGGAAAGTATCTAAGTTAAGTACGTGTGCTGGGAGGGTGTTCCACACCACTTTTCTTCTTCTTATTTTTCATTCTATACCTACTAATATTACAAATACCTACGAAAGTTTGGATGGATGGATATTAGTTACTCAGTCACGCCAATTTTAAGTAAGTTAATTTGATTGATTTGATTTGATTTGTATATTACTTATATACAAATCAAAGCGGTTCGTATCAGAAACGTCGAGCAAAAACGGTTCGTTCGAGCAGATTGGACGTCAACCACATAAGGATGCCAACGCTGACAATTTCTCGCTGATTTGTGGTAGAACGGAGGAGGAACAAGGTTGTGAAGGATGCATTTTGCACTTTTTTTTTTATTCACTACAAACTAGCCCTTGACTGCGATCTCACCTGATGATAAGTGATGATGCAGTCTAAGATGGTAGCGGGCTAACCTGTTAGAGGCATGGCAGTTATATTAAACCCATACCCCTTCGGTTTCTACACAGGATCGTACCGGAACGCTAAATCGCTTGGCGGCACGTCTTTGCCGTTAGGGTGGTAACTAGCCACGGCCGAAGCCTCCCACCAGGCCTGACCAGGGAAAATTCAGAAATTATAAATTCCCAGATTGACCATGCCGGGGATCGAACCCAGGACCTCCGCACGTCAAGGCAACAGCGCTACACACTGCGCCACGGAGGTCGTCAAAAAGACGCAGGTCGCACGCCACAGAGGTCGCACTGAAAAAGTTGAATCTCAATCGGTCCTCGGGATATCGCGTCATCGATGATGGCCAGCGGAAAAAAGAAGTGGTTAGAAATAATTTAAGTACTTAACTAGATTTAGATACAGGAACCTATTAAAAATATATCTATTGTAAAACCAGTGAACGAGGTCGCGGGTGACCTCCTATTATACCTAAATCTAATTGGTAAGTGTATAACGGCGTGAAGTGCAGTCTCAACTCTCAACTCTCAGGTAAGTATTTCTCAGGTATTTCTTGATAAGTTATTGGAAATTACTAAGAAATCCTTTATTATGAAGCCATTGGTTTCCAGTTTTCCACTTAGAGATGAGGTAAGTACTGTAACGAGGTAATAACTTAACACAATAGAAAATCGTGCTGGGAAGCGGAAATTAGCGCTACGGCTTGATGTCTCATGCATGTCGGCAAAAATTAATTGCGGGTAAGTACGAATTCTTCATTCTTCGCGTTCTTTATGCTATCCAAATACCACTAATACTGCAAATACTGATCTAGCAATTAGATATACTATACCTACAGATTTTAAGTAAATATTTGCTTTCTAATAAATTGCACTGCATAAACTTTTGAATATTAGTTTTTTCAACTTTGCCATCATACAACCCAGGAATCGCTAAAATAGTTTATTTTATTTTGTGTCAAAACCGTGCTCTTAAAGAAAAAACTATTGTCGTTCCTACTCGTGGTATCTACTATCTATTTATTCTACTAGAAAGCCTTGTACGGGATAATGTTGTTTTGAATCGTTCTCCTCGGTTTCCTACATTATGCGCATTGTTTTGAAAGTCTAATCGACGGACACATTCGATGTGACCCAATTCTAAAACTTTTTTACTAGTATACCTAAGGCTTGCTGCATACAAATACGTAATAGAAGATTTTTAAAATCTCAAATAATACCTTTAAGCGGTGAACAAATCCATGGTTGCCATAAAGGCACATTGAATTTCGGTGACTGTGGAGGTTCCATTGAAAGAATATCCAGACCACTCAAAGGAGTTCCGGCCAAGAGAAGAAAATATTGCGAAAGTTCCATCATCGCATCACCATTAAAATTTTTTTAAAACAACACTAAAAACCATCACATATTCATAAACCCTTGGGGATAAAATTGGCACTAAAAACTTAATGTTCGCTTAATGTTTGCACTAGCAATTCTTTTAGCAGATCGATCTCATGGGGAACGCATTGGCGTCCCAGCACAGGTAACACTGAAGGTCGACTGAATAAAAAACGAACTGGAAGAGATTACATTGGAATAAATAAATGAGATGAACAAAAAATAATCCGAAAAGGAAAAAGAGCATCATGCTACATCCACGCGGCCGGACGTTGCGGCGCTTCCTTCGAACCTTATGTGATACAGGGTGTCTTTAATATCGCCGGCATCTATAATGTTTAAGCTTGAAACAGAAACAACGCGTGGCTGAAACATCTAACAAGCCCAAAGCTCCCAGAAGTTGCTATACCATAAGTTGCTGTAAGAAAGAAGTGCGAAGTGCGCTTTGAAGTCGCGCTCGTGCCATAATATTATTGCACATCCATCATACAAAATACTTAATTAATCGTAGCCCGTGCACATTATACGCGCGCGTTTTTGGGAGTCGTCACGCGTTGTGTTTGTTTCAGGCTTTACAGAGACAGATAAGTGCATTGTAATATTTATAACAAAACTGTAGCGACACGAGTTTGAATGCCCATTGTCACGGTTTCTCAGAAATATGCTGATAAGTGGTATCGGGGTCGCGTTATTTATGTGACCTCATCTCGATCACAAAGAAAACGGTAACACAACACATTTTTTGTGTCAAATGGGCATGACCTCCGGCGCCCCGTTTTCCGACATCGGAATTTCAAAACAGGGAATTTATTACCCAACGCGACGCGGTAGCATAGTTCATTGGATATTGACACCAATTCCGTTGTAGGCAGAACTATAAATTATCTGAACGGACGGCACTAAATGTGGTTGCCACCAATTTTACTATGGGTAAGTAAAACTAGACTATTTTATAACAAATCTTGAACACGAGGTACGAGATGCTCTTAAAGCTATTTAGTCAATTTTAGTTTTTACTTTGTTCACTATATACTGATTCTTTGTCGTATTAAATTTTTGCATAGATTTCCGAATGTCAACAATTTGGTAAGTATTTTTTTTAAATATTTGATTAAGAGTTTGTTGAGCCTTCCAGAAAGATTACCTCGATTTTTCACCGTTTCAAAAACACTCTGTACATGAATACATCAACCTGTTCGGTCCATTCATGAAAGTGCGTGAGCGCAGGGCGCGGGGATTAATGAACCCCCTTCAGTCTTCTCCCTTCCATCGCTCATACAACCTTTCCTTTACGAATCCAATTATAAACTTTACCAAATGGTATTAGAGATGAATTTGGCATATCACTGTTGGGAATATAACAAATCAGTGTCATTGAAGGAAATTAAGGTTTAAAGTGTGCGATGTAAAGTTGTGATTCGTTTGCAAGTTTTATCCTAATGATCGAGTTTAAATTACGGTGGTTGTATCCTTGGAAGGTTGTGTTTTATTTTGATGCGGTCGGGGTGAAGGGGGGGCTAAGTCGAAGGCTGTGAGAAGTTGCCGCTCTGGAGCACTGTATAGGCATTAGGTTTTTTATTGTCTAATAGCGGAGGTAAAGGGCTGCCGACAGGTAGATCGAGGATGGCGCCGCTAGATTAATTATAGTCTGAAACTAGCTTAATAAATTCTATTCTTTTAAATTAGCTCTGTTTTCGTCCTTCTGTTATATTTAAAAAAATACTTAATAAATTCCACCATATAGGTACCTTACCGAAGCATAGATTTAAATGTAAATAAGTAGGTTATTTAGGAGTATTTTCTTGTAGGAACAAAGAGCTTTTTGAGTCAAATGCAGTAGATGGAGTACCTAGTGCTATAATTTTATTAAAAACTAGCTGACCCGGCGAACTTCGTACCGCCTTAGTATGCAAAATTAAATGTATATTTTTCAATATTTCTGAGAGATTTTCTTAATATTTTTTTCCGTAAGAACCTTAGCTACTAATAATAACAAATACAACAAAAAAAGAATTAGTGAATTCGGTCCAGCCATTCACGCGTGATGCCGTGACCAAGGAAAACGGGTTTCATTTTTATATATAGGTATAGAAGAAGAAGATAGATGCAAAATTAAATGTATATTTTTCAATATTTCTGAGAGATTTTCTTAATATTTTTTTCCGTAAGAACCTTCTCCTAATAATAACAACAACAAAAAAAGAATTAGTGAAATCGGTCCAGCCATTCACGCGTGATGCCGTGACCAAGGAAAACGGGTTTCATTTTTACATATATAAGATATAAATATATAAATATAATATAATATAATAAGATATGCCATATGCTTAATATAGGTAATAAGCATAGTGATATTATGTACCTAAACCTCCCTGCGTTTTGATTGTTTTTTTTTTAAATTCATTATAGGCTTGACCACGATCACACCTGATGGGAAGTGATGATGTGGACTAAGATGGGACGCGTATTTCGTTCGGGACCACCATAAAAGCTTACTGCATACCTGCTTACCTAGGAATTTTCACAGCTGTACGAATATACCAAAAAGTTTCGGTTGTGCGTAACCAAAGACGATTGATTTACTATATCTAGGTACTTGTTATAGGTAATGGGACGTTAAAAATATAAGTTCGAGCATTGTAATTAACAGGCGGGATTTTGTTTCTCTCTGTTGTCTTATTTGTTTCACCGCCCATTCAACCGAAGAGCCAGGCGGCCCCCGCTACCTGACCACAGACCATTTTGGACTACTCCTCGGACGACTAACTCTTTAAAAACTACAGCTCTCACACTATCAGTCATATTGAGTGTTAGGGACCAATTTTTTTCTTAGTGCAGCTGTGGCGATTACTACTGTGTTAACGTAAAGTAATTTTACTAATATTATGAATGTGAAAGTTTGGATGGATGTATGGATCTACGGATGTTTGTTACTCAATAACGCGCCAATGGCTGAAAGGATATGGCTGAAATTTGGCACAGAGATAGATTATAGTCTGGAATAGCACATACGCTTTTTATCCCGGAAAATTAAAGAGTTCCCGCGAGAACCAAAAAACCTCAAACCACGCAGACGAAGTCGTGGGCATTCGCTAGTTAAAAATAAAGATGCGGCTATCCAACATCTGTCTGCGGCGGATGCTCGACTACTTCGGTCACATTGCCAGGGAAAATTCCAGCAGCATTGAAAAACTCATCAGCACTGGCCAGATCGAAGGAAAGAGACCCCGCGGACGAACCCCGTGACGTTGGTCTGACCCACGGAATAGATAAAGTCGACACTCCAGTCTGTAATGCCTTTCGCACGGCCTCCAATAGGGGGAGATGGCGTAACACCGTGAAGGCAGTATTATCTCGAGGGAGCAACGATCCTCAAAGTTGAGGAAACGAAGCGAGAGGAAGAACTTAATCGTGGTAACCGCCACAGTAAGTAGTAATAGAGTCACAAAGTTACTAGTAGAGTGTTCAGCGAGTAGAATAGAATAGAATAATTTATTTGCAAGAATCCACCACCACCACCACTACAGCCCATTAACGTCCCACTGCTGGGCACAGGCCTCCACTCTCATAGTAGGAGAGAGGGAATTAGAGCTTAGACCCACCACGCTGCTCCAATGCGGGTTGACGGGCTTTAACGACTATTATCATGTTAGTGATAATAACCGGGACCGACGGCTTAACGTGCTCTCCGAGGCACAGGGGTGAAACACCGCCGACTTCCAACTCCGGGCTGGCACTGAGAATTTCTTAATTGAAAAACCCAATACCTGACAATTTTTATGCCCGACCGGGAATCGAACCCAGGACCTCGCGATCCGCAGTCGACTATGCTAACCGCTAGACCAACAAGGCAGTTTGCAAGAATATGGTTCAATTATTAGGTCTTAAAATTATTTTGCGCTGACACATTCAACTCATTGGTGTGCAAATTTTTAAAATAGTAGGTATTATATCCTATTTACAATTAATAATTAATTCAATAAATCCTAACAGGTTAGCCCGCTACCATCGTAGACTGCATCATCACTTACCATCAAGTGAGATTGCAGTCAAGGGCTAACTTGTAGTGGTGTATAAAAAAAACTTTGTAGCCGCCAGCCACCTGTGTCTTATGCCTTAACCAAGAATAGTTTTTAAGAAAGTGCAGCGGGTTCTTTAAAAACATTTTTAATCCCGCGCGGACAAAGTCGCGGTAAAACTGCTATTTGAATAAAACATCCCACGATACATTCCACCGATCTCGAAGGGCCGGGAGCGAAAGGATGCGAGTAATTCGGTGGCGGGCCTGCGCGGATGCCGGCTTGCTGGGGGGGTTGTTTATTTACACGCAGGGCATTATCGATTTTTTCTCCTCCTGGGGGAGACGTGAAGGGATGCTTTTTTTTCTTCTATATTGATTTTTAACAAAGCAAGTAGAGGTAATTTATACACGTACATTTTTCACGCTGAGTCAAGAGGTAGACGTATCCCGGTATACACGTAGGTACAGTATATATTATGTCACCGTAAGATTGCAAAAACCGTTAGATTGTAATCTAACTAGCGAAATTGTAAACTGTCGACAGATTGTGAACCGTTCAATGTTCTGAGTGTCAATTTTTTAAATATTCATTGTATTTACGTTTTCTTGTCTCTTTCTTGTAGGTTAGGTTAGGGTTCGACATTTAAAGTAATCAGGTGCGTGCCAGCCTGCGGCCGGGCACTTAGGTTTTATCGGGTTTATAACAGATTACAATCTACCGATAAATAATGCGTTAAATTGTAATCTGTCGACAGTTTACAATTTCGCTAGTTAGATTACAATCTAACGGTTTTTGCAATCTTACGGTGACATATAGGTATATTTACATAAGAACATTATACGAAATTTCTCAGTTAGAGCTTAAAGGCTTTATCAAACTGGCATTAGATATCAGTCAAGGTATCATTCTAATACTCGTATTATAAATGCGAAAGTGTGTTTGTTTGTTGGTTTATTGGTTTGTCCTTCAATCACGCCGCAACGAAGCTACGGATCAACGTGATTTTTGACATGGGTATAGTTGAGGACCTGGAGAGTGACATAGGCTACTTTTTATCCCGGAACATTAAAGAGTTCCCGCGGGAATCAAGAAAACTTAAACCACGCGGACGAAGTCGCGGGCATAGCTAGTATAATATAATATGCTATAGATTTCTTTGCCTAATTCTTGACTTCAGAGTTATACATATTAAATGTATCTTATTACATATTTAATAATTATACTATCTTAATACAACTCTGATTAGGTACAGTTAAAAGTATAACACTTAATTATTTAATAATCAATTTATACTTCCATACATCCATATAACAGTAAGATTTACCTATCAGCAGTATGATTTATGTTCAACTAAATTTGAATGCTTATATATATTATTTAAGTAACATAAGAGTTGGAGTTAATTGTATTCAAATTTGGGCTTGCGTGAAGGCAGTAGCTCGTCCGTGACCGCGAGGCTTGCTGGGCTATAATATAACATCGAGATAACATAGTAAAGTTGATCGTCCACTGAACTGCTAAGATAGTGCTAGATTTCTTTGCATTGAAAGTGTTAGTATACTCTTACAACATTAATCTGTTGTGTATAGTTATCACGCGTAGGCTATGTTAATATCCTGACTGCCTAATAATAATATCCTGATTTTTGTTGTTAAAATAAAATAAAGAAAGGAAATAATCAATAAAGGAAGGCCAAAGTTTATCTTTGCAAGGCCTATAAACTGTCTGTCACCGAAAATATGATATTTATCTGACAGTGTGGATAACTGTATTGTTTTAAACATGAGAAACCCTACTTCAAAATCCTGAAATACCGCCTAAATGGAAAGGGAAAGTCATAGTATTTTTTTTAAATGTTATGGTATTTAAAGCTAACTGTTAGAAGTCATGCACACGTGGAATGATTGAAAGTGCCCAAAGACAGGGTACATTGAGCCAGGATGTTAAGATTTTGAAACGAAAATTCAAGCTTTCCATAGTAAAATTAAAAGATTGTTTGATTGCTTCCAGATTGCAAGCGATTAGAATCAGTCAGTTGGGGGTAAAAAAAGTATTCTGGGTTTCATCTCAATGAAGAATCATAATATTGAAGTGAATCGCATTCAAAATCGGGTGAAGTAGCTCGTCCCTGGCCTGGAGGCTTGTTGGACGGTGGTTACTGGTTAGGTATTTTATAACGAGATAACATTGTTAAGCTGATTTTTCACAGGCTACATGGCGACATTGATAGTAGATACTAGATATGAGGTTTACAAAGTCATGTTCGTTTCATAGGATCTCTAATTATATGAGAAACCTATAATTCTGACAAGAAAAAAAGATTGATGCTCGAATTCCATACTAATAGGTATTATAAATGCAAAAGTGTGTCTGTCTGTCCGTCTGTCTATCTGTCTGCTACGCTTTCACGGCCCATCTGCTCAACCGATTTTGATGAAAGGTCCAGTGGTGGTGGTGGTGTATCCCGGGGAAGGACATAGGCTACTTTTTATCCCGAAAAATTAAAGAGTTCCCGCGGGAATCAAAACATTTTATGTATAAGAATCTCTATTGTTAAAACCAAAAGGACGATTCTTAGTTTTAATGTCTTCTGGAACTCCTTGTACTTGTTTGAATTAAAGATTTGAATAATAATTATAATAAAGATTTGAAGAAAAAACTTAAAAATATAGAAACTGACTATGCAGATATATAATATTCGTACTTGTGGGTAAGAATCTTACCTAACTACCTACCTATATATCTAATCTATATCTAACACCTAAACTTAGGAAGAAAGAAAAGGAAAATAGAAACTTTTTTGATCATAAATGTTACACAGTAACACAGATCTAAATTGGTAATTATAACAGGTGAAGTCAATAAAAACTACAGAATAAGATGTAATATAACCGGCATATTATACTACTACCAAAACTACTAATTTACCACTCAAACTGCTGCCGCAAAATAAAGTGCATCTCGATTCTGAACGATAGGCCGGTGGCTACACAGCCTTAATAAAGGTATTTAATATTTATGTATCCATGCTACCTGTGCACGCACCTTTATAAAGGTTGCCATGCAATCTGCTTGGAAGTTCAGTAGCTGATAACTTTTTTTAAATTCCAAAAGCCGTTTAGGAATGACAAATGTTTTTTTTAATGGAAATTGATAAGGAATAAAGGATAATGGAATTCACAGGATGGATTCAACTTTTATAAGAATATCGGCATTATATGGGAGATTTTAGCTTATCCTGTGTGTTACTATAAATTACTATTGTACTTTTTCTATTTTTGACTACTTATTACGTATTTATAGATTTTTAATAGCTTTACAAAGATAAAATATGCTTATGTAATATTTTAGTGTATTCGCATGGAGTGTAGATTAATTAGTAATACCTATTATCCTTTATCATATATTATCATCATATTTACATTGTGTTTAACCTCATTCAATAGGTTTTTCTATTCGTTTCCTCACTAGGCTGCCTGGAAGAGATAACGTTTTAGTGATAAAGCCGCCCGTTGCATAGCCTATTTTTTACGTTGCTTTTTTTTGTGTACAATAAAATTACCTTACTATATTTCATTTCAACCTAACAAAAACTAGGATTGTCCTATATAGAGTAGTTCTACCTGTATGTACCTCTTCTTGCGTCAGGCAATAATATTATAGTTGTTAAATTCTAAAAAAGAAGTTCCAGCAACTCAATCCATCAAAGGTGGGCGTTTGATATATTTGTATAGGGTTCAATAAAGTCACATCTGTTTATTGCACTCAGTATCCTGTTGAAATGTTGATCATCGGGGTGACTTGTTTAGTTTGCAAACACTGTAGCAATGGTAGCATCAATAAAGTTGTAGGCATAGAGCACAGAGTAGGTATATACTCGTGTGCATAGAGTAAGACTAGAGAGTAGCCAGAGCATCACCCATAATAATTATCCATAAGTATCTACATCCATACTAATATTTTAAATGCGTACTTGTGTCTGTCTGTCTGCTACGCTTTCACGGCCCATCTATTCAACCGATTTTGATGGAAAGGTACAGGTATAGGTAATATCCCGGTGAAGGACATAGGCTACATCCCGGAAAATTGAAGAGTTCCCGAACGAAGTCGCGGGCATCATCTAGTTATAATATAAATGCGAAAGTGTGTCTGTCTATCTGGCAAACATTCTGCAACGCTTTGGCGGCCCAATATGTTAAAAAAAAATTGATACAGGGATAGGTTGTATCCTGGGAAAGGACATAGGCTGCTTTTTATTCCGAAAAATTAAAAAGTTCCCTCGAGAATTAAAACCCTTAATCCACGCATACGTGCATGATACAGTTTTCGAACACTGCGTAAGAATCCGCGCCAATTTACTTGGTTGATGAAAAGCACGATTGGTAAATTTGAGATGGTACACCGCACTCCATAGTCAATTCGATTGCATTTTGCGGCACATTGCCGCTCTAGGGGCCGAACTCTGTGGTTGTAGAGGTATATTTAGGTACCATGCGCGGAAGGCGGATGTTTGAAGCGAAAGTGAGGGAAGCGAAAACATTCCGCATTCCGTACTAGGTATATTGTTTCAACTTCCAAGTGATTAACTATTGATGCAAGGAATATTCTTATCTATTTGCTACTATTAAGTATGTATGTACTGAGCAAAAATTTTACATTTTGTAGTTACTAGACCCTAAGGTTACATTACACACACACACACACATTAGACACGTTAGTAATTATAAGTACTAAATAGATCTTCACAATATTAATTACTTACTCACATTATAGTGTAAGTACCTAGGTATATTATTGTATATCTATTTTATTTTTAAGTAGTGAATAACTTGGGTAGGTAAGATTTTTTTTAAAATTCTATAAGCTGGTCGTCGCGTCGTAATCATTATTTGCATATATGTACCTATGAAACGGCATTGTTTATTGGATTATGGTTATTTTGTTGAGGCAAGGGATTTTGAAAATCAAAATGCAGTTTATAAAAATATCAAATTTTAAGACTACTAGAGTCATCTGTCAGGATGTTTTCGACTTAAATTCTACATACAGCGCCATCTGACGATCATAAACCCTACACCAGTTACGCATTGCCATCCATAGATGGCAGCACAACTGTAAAAGGAGAAACGGAAATTATTCTTGGAAAACGTGAAAATAATAATAAGTACTTAAATAATGTGACTTTATTGGTAAAATTTTGTTTACAAGACTAGCTGATGCCCATGATTTCGTCCGTGAGGTTAAAGATTTTTCGATTCCCGCGGGAACTCCTTAATTTTCTGGGATAAATGTAGCCTTTGTCACTTTACAGTTCTTCAACTATGCATGGGTATGCCAAAAATCACGTCGATCCGTTGCGGCGTGATTGAAGCACAAACCAACAAACAAACACACTTTCGCATTTGTAATATTAGGCCTATGATAATGTAAAGCTCTAATACTAAATAATTTTTTCAATTTGATAGCTTTTTAGGTAGGTTGATAACTGGAAATAGGTTGGATTTGGATTACATAATTAATTACTTTAAATATTTACTAACTAGCTGATGCACACGACTTCGTCCGCGTGGCATAAGTTTTTTTGGATTCCCGGGGGAACTCCTCAATTTTCCGGGATAAAAGGGACATGATTGAAGGACACCTACCCCGAAAAATATGCAACGTGCTATTCTGCTTTAAGAAAGAACCTACACATGGCAATTCTTTTTTCTGTACCTAATAAAAAGCTCTAAGTATAACTTTTAAGTTCTCGTCTTGACTATACCAACTTGAATTTTTTTTTTAAACAGTCATTTTCGAGTTTTTGCTAGACTAACGCACGGCAATTGAATTTCATAAAAATAGATAGAAAATATAAGATAACATGAAGATTTAAGTAACTAGCAGTATTTAAACAAAGGTGACCGGTGATCTCTTCCTTTAGCAATCTTCAGGTAGAGGACACGAAGATAATAAATAATTATTATTAGTGGACAGGGGTGCGCCAAATATAATTAAAATTAAAAAAAAAAACTAACTTTGCTGGGTAACAATAATAGCTAAAGAGAGAATACGAGCACCAAAAAATGAATTATTCTGTTTTAAAAAAAAAAAAAGCACAATGCTCCTTTCGTTCAAAAAGATAAGAAAGTGATCGACCATGATCAGGTTGAAAAGATACAAGCGCATCCTGATTATAAAAGCTTTAATTATTAGTAGATCTGTGCATGAATTACTTATGAAATTAGTAAAACCAATACTGCAGCTGGTAAGCCTGCTAAACTTTATTCTACCGAAGTATGACAGGACGCGAATAACGCCGCATCTGCCAGAGATAAGAATGCTGAATATTGTAGATGAGCCACTACAGAACGATTTTCATAAAACCTAAGTCCACGCCCGGTTATGTACGCGGCCTTCGTGTTGCATAACAAAATAGCACCATATAACGCGTGTCCGTACGTGGTAGCCCTGACATGGTTCGATCGCTATTCAACTAAGGAGCAGCCCTATGTAGATGTGTTTGTGTATGAATTTTCATCATTTATGGCACCTTGGCTCGTAAAAGCCGACTGCAAGAAACCTTTTAGCATTGCTTACGCTTACAACAATGTCAAACACACGTCAAACATAATAATATTAAATCCCTAACTAAGATGGGTGACTTGACTTTGCTGAATTCGGTCATTTACTTTGCTCTGTACTTAGGAAACCGGTAGGTACATCATCGCCTACCGATAGACTGACTGGATGAAGTTCTCCTGGATGGATCTCCATAGGATACGTCATTATGGAGTTTGCTAACAACGGCTCTCAACTGTTCGCTTGAGATCGCCCGTTACCTAGAAGGGAGTCGAAAAACGCTAGGATTTAGACGCACAGCGGCTGCAGCAATTCAAGCACCTTGGGAGTTGGGACCTCAACTCCTATCAGTTCTTCGAACTATCATGTGCCCCGCTTATTGCCGCTTCAGGTTAAGAGTCTTCAAGCTATGTCCCTTGGACCTACCATAGTGAAAATGCGTTTCCAGTGCGTGTCATGTGAGCTTGTGTCTTCTCATGGATTACGAATTACGATTGCCTTAAACCCATGCAGCTCTTACTAAATACAAACTATCTTGTAATTGAGGAAATGGTAAAAACCAACATTCCAACTTCCTAGCCCCGACATTCCTGACTCAGCGACATAACATAACGTTGCATCATTGGACATGACTATGTACCGTTTATTGAGAATTTTATTATCTTCAATTCAGTACATGGCAATCAGTTCTGAATGGCATCAACATTCGAATGCCTTCAATGCGGTGCTTCAATGTGATGATAGAATTCCACTAGTATTCACATGAGTAAAACCACGAGTAAGTAACTCGTAATAACGCTCCTGAGTTCTGCAGGCACGAGTCACGAGCACGACACAATCGTTTAAGATCGATTGCACGATTTTATTTAGATTCTATGTTCCTTAACTCTAGATAAAATGATGAAAGAGCCCAAAAATCTGGATACTTGACTTGTTACGAAATTTATTACAACTTCAATCCAATACAACTGTCAATCGTTATAAAACGCCTTTTTCTTGTAAAAAGAACAGAAAACATGTTTGAAGATTGTGGTTGAGTGACCACGATGCAAATGCTCACGATTTATCGGTGATCTGTGGGGAAGAAGGACAAGAATGAAACTTTTGGGCACTTCCTGCAATTTTGGCATTCCCCATTGGAAAGAAGCTATTATGGCATAGTAGATAAAACAATAATTAAAGAATAGAGCAGAATAAAATGAAGTTCATTGATTGAGAAGTATTTGGATTTGGAATCAAATCAATCTTGGCATCAAATCAATCATGGATCGTGTCAAGTTGTCAATGAAAGGACAATAATTGTTACTTATCTAAATGTTGGGTAAAAAATAGGTAACCAGCAGGGCCCGAACGAGTCCTGGTTTTTTGACTAAATATTAATTAAAAGAAAAATTACGAGGAAATAATACGGAAAGAGAAGAGTGTTCCTTGTATCTAGTATCAACTAAAAGCGATTAGCGAACACTACCAAAACCAACCGATCAAGTCAGCCTTGTACTAAAACGCGCATTCCTTATCCTCACCTTGATGAATAAAAGAAAATCTATTAAAAACGCCAATTACAATAACACAGCAATGCGAAGAATTCGTAAACTCATTAGTAATACCGATAAGTATTGGATACATATACAATCGTAATTAGTCGAAGTGTGTTAGATCATTGAGACAATACGAGACGGCCCGAATAGCTTGAATAGCTTGAATAGCTACGCTCACGCTTGGCTGCCAATGAAATGGAATCATGCATTAGAAATTCAACTCTTCATGATGACTTCATTGATCTCGGGATTCCTGCACATGCGTTTGACTTGACACGCACAAGCATTTTTGACATTGCGTAGAGCTACGTTTTTAGGACAGAAACTTTCTATCGCACGCCTATATTTCTTCGTTTAGTGCACCATAACTTAATAAGTACTATTTGAAAAGCAATTTCAATTTTCACTTAGTTAGCAATACAGTTAACTACAATTAAATTATCTAGTAAAATGGTAGGTTGAAGAATTTTAACAATTTATTTTCTGATTATAATATTTTGCCATATTTTGCTTTCGTTTACAATTTAACTTTATAGTTTAGTTTTGTCAACACTTTCAACGTATTTTGAGCTTAGTTTTTGAATGTAAATGTTGTTCAATGTTATAAAATACTAGCTGACCCGGCGAACTTCGTACCGCCTTAGTATGCAAAATTAAATGTATATTTTTCAATATTTCTGAGAGATTTTCTTAATATTTTTTTCCGTAAGAACCTTCTCCTAATAATAACAAATACAACAAAAAAAGAATTAGTGAAATCGGTCCAGCCATTCACGCGTGATGCCGTGACCAAGGAAAACGGGTTTCATTTTTATATATATATAGATAGATAGATAGATAGATAGATAGATTTTTAGATATATAGATAGATAGAAGAAGATAAACAAATACCTAATTAATTTGTTAGGCTGGAAGTTGGAGCCATTTAGAAATTAGGATGAATGGAAATGAGAATAACTTATACAAACATAAGTATAATATTTTTGTAGTCAGGTAATTATTATAATAATAATAAGTAATAAGTTAGTATAATAAGTAATTATTTATTTTAATGTATTCACAAAAATACGAAGTAAAAAGAGCACACATTGGAGAGTAGGTACTTCTTTCGCACTAAAGATGAATAACAATATCTAATCTTTAAACCTGCGAAATAAAAGCCAGCAAGACTTGAGAGTTCCCGCAAATATTTACATAGCCAAACAATAATACCGAAAATGTAATTTGCTATGACAACAATAGTGATCAGTAATTGCATTCCTAAGAATGTTAGTAACTGTAGTCCGCAACGCAACCTACATTCTGCATTCTTTTCAAAACCGTAACACGCCGCCTCAGCGTTCCGGATCCAAATGTACACGCCACATTCACCCCTACATCTCTAACAATAAAACCTCGTTTCACATGAAACATTCGATAGTATAATGTCAGGTATTGAATTTATAGAGAGCTGTAAAACGGCTACATACAAAGTAGCTTATGATGATTGATATGAGATGTTGATAACCAAGACGAGATTTCGAATGCCGGTGCTAGCATCGTTTGGTTGTGATGGGCGCTTATTGTTAGTTTGAAGTGTTGTAATACGGCGTACATATTGCGAATTCTATTCGGTTCGTAGTCGGTAGGAGGCAGAGGCGCGGTGGACTCCGAGGCCGGCCAAATTCCTGAGCGCTTTCTCTGAGTCTGATAGTTCGTCGCACGCGCACGCATGGCTAGCAATGAAAGTAAATGTTTATGCGCCCCGCCTCTGTCATCACATTGCATAATTATTTGCTACTGAACAATTGTTTGTAAACAACCAGCCACAGGAATCCATCAGTGGACGTCGCGTGATCGTATTTTGATTAGATGTAATTATATGCATTCCACTAACTAACTCTATCTTGATCATCGGCATTGTTGTGGCGAAATTCATTTTATCAGGCTTTTAAAATTCTTTTAAAATAAACTTTATTTAATACATTTATTCCAATGGAAAGTGCGTCTTGTGGTTGAAGGTGGAATGCATCTTAAAGACCATGTGTATAAGACTCGTATTTACGCAGGCTGTTAACCAAATGCCCAGCTGTCCAGGCTTGATTATCAAAATTGTTATCCAAAGTATTTGTTACAATACACCTATATTTAAATCTATCCAGTAGTCAGGGTCATACTCTTAATATACTAAGTAAAATGAAAATGAAACTGTCTACATACTCTTAGTACCTATATACTACATACCTCTACGTCACCGAATTTTCACCGCATATCGACGTTGCGGGGAAGAAACTAAAGAACATCGATAAACGATGGAAAATGGAAAAATACATAAGTAGTGATAGTCAAATTATTCCAGTAGGTAGGTGGTACTGTTTTGAATAACTAAACCCGAGAAAATGTTATCGCCGACGTTATGTTTACAAATAGGTAGATATACATTCGCAATGGAAACGTAATGCTGGTATGCGGAAATTTCTGGCAAGCGGTAAAGAAATAAGCAAGGCGGATAGTGGAAACATAATGAAGTGAAAATCATATTATTTCTGTTAACCATACGTCTGAATATATCAATCAATAGCAAAGACACTCGTAGTACGAAATCCATGTTAGTAAAATATTATGTTTAGATAACGAAAATTACCTTGTGATGTGATGTTAGTAGAGTTCGGTACTACGGACTGGTTTAAAAAGTTAGTGCAGCCTGCAGACGCGGCTTGCAAAAGTAGACCAATGACCATCCTACTTCTACTAAATCATAAAGACTACAACATTTCAAAGCAAACTTGAGTACATAGTAGGTACGTTTTGAGTTAGTGTCTATCACAAAATATACAATGATTGCAGAGAATTTACTAAAACAATAGACGCTTGGGAACGACTCCGCGTGACCCGGACGTGTCGCTTGAATGAATGGAAAAAATTAATTACAGCTATAGAGAGGAAACCAAAACAATCAAATTGAAAAACCTTCCGAAATCGGGCCCGGTTAACAAACGACCGCCATTGTTCTTAAACTCTAAGATAAGTAAATATAAGTAATATAAGTATATATAAGTAAATAGTATTGAATGCAATCTAATTCTTCAGAAGGATTCTCGAAACTATGAAAATTAAAAAGCGTATAACACCACCATTCGCCAATGATCGAAGAAAAACGGTAATTGCAATCTGCTCCTGATCCAATGATTGTACTGAAGCCACTTTGTAAGGTAAAGAAAAAAAACAGACAGTAATTAATATTATTAGACATAAAAACAAAATCAGTAAACTGGATTGAAATGACTAGACTTTCAAACCCCGATTACATTCAAATAAATCAAGTAAACCGATCTAAGTGGCAAGAAATTACTATCTTCAAGGTGAAGGGATTTTTTTTCAGTAGATTAATTGAGTTTGCTTGCTGCGTACAAGGATACAAAACGCAAATCGTGACGCAAAAACGGTGTAAAGACGAGAAATCACTCTGCCTTGATAATGAAGGCAATTGTTCTTCATTCATGTCTAGGGGGTTTTTTTTTATCCACTACATGCTAGCCCTTGACTGCGATCTCAACTGATGGTAAGTGATGATGCAGTCTAAGATGGTAGCGGGCCAACCTGTTAGGGGCATGGCAGTTATATTAAACCCATACCCCTTCGGTTTCTCACGGCATCATACTGGAACGCTAAATCGCTTGGCGGCACGTCTTTGCCGGTAGGGTGGTAACTAGCCACGGCCGAAGCCTCCCACCAGGCCAGACCAGGGAAAATGCAGAAATTATAAATTCCCAAATTGACCCTGCCGGGGATCGAACCCGGGACCTCCGCAGGTTAAGGCAACATCGCTACACACTGCGCCACGGAGGTCGTCTGACGGCATGAGGTCTTCTTGTTCGAAAATGCATTCTACAAAATAGAGGCACTTTATTGAATGATGACAATTTTAATTTTAGAGTGTACAAACTGTGACATTCTTGGGATTCAAGATACATATTGATGGAAGCAATAAAATTAACTTACGTACACCCTTGACTCTTGTTCACTAGTCTGAGATGTATAGAGCGAACTTTGACTTTGCTTAGACATAAGACATGGTTAAAACGAGACAGATTTATGTTACTCACATAAGTCCATCTCGTTTTAACTCTAAGTAAAGTCTGAGCCAAGTCAAAGTACGCAATATACTATAAAACGTGGTTGCCTGGAAGAGATCGCTTAAAAGCGATAAGGCCGCCATTTGTACCGATTTTTTTTCTTATTTATGTTGTTATTGTTTAAATATATTTCTCCTGTAATTTGGTGTACAATAAAGAACATTTCATTCTTTCATTCATTATTGACTGAAAAAAAATACTTGTGGTATTTGGTAAGGTGAATCCACTTGGTATAAAACAATTGTAGTAAGTATATAGGAAACCCCAGACAACCAGTCAAATCACAAGGACTGCCGTCAAACCAGTCCGAGGACATAATGGAAACGAGTCCGAGTTCACAATGGAAACCAGTAACTATTAAGTGTTAAGTTATCAGTTTGTTTACTTGCATAAATGAGGTCTTCTTATTGTAAGGATACGTCTATATTTATTATAATCTAAGTGTGGTCGCATTGATTGTTTTTGGGCCGCTTGATAAAGTTTAGCTGTCTTAAGGATACCGTGAGGCTGTAAATTTATATGCAAGTCACGGTCTAAATGCTAAGGATGCTGACAATAAGATGAAAATCGGGTGTACAAACAACTACGAATTCTTGGTTGATTGTAGTGATTCGGAATCTAAAGCGGCAGTCACATTTACTTTTTTATACGTCCATAAAGATACAAGAGATGTATGTATTGGATAAAATAAAAACGATGAAAAATTATGGAGGTTGTTTTAATGAACCAAATGACGAAGTTATGAAAGAAGTTCCTACCTAAGAAAGGTTCCTAGTCAAGAAGTTAAAGTTAAGTATGAAAGTGATGGTGGAGAAGTACCTACATAGAAAATCTTATTGAATTTTGAAATGTAATGAAATACCAACTTAATTAATATTTATTTTAGAACTTTTGTCTTCGTAACGCGAGCATGGGGCAGCAAGGTGTCGGTGACGCGAATCCACAATTTTACCCCTTACCAAAAAGTGCTCAACGCGGCTAAAGAAGTTTTCACTTCAATAAAACAGCAATAAAACAAGAGGAAATGATTGATGTACTCGCGCCCTAACGGATGACGTTTAACAATGTCAGCTGGAATCTGGAATGTGACCCGCCCGCCTACAAGGCCGCGCGTCGAGCATTGATAGCTGCTAGCCAACAACCAAAATACAATACATTTATGGTCGATTCTTAAGTTACAAATTAAAGTTAAAATCTTCACTCAATATCTTACCGTAATAATTTTACTATTGGTATTCCGTATTTAATAATGTTATTTTCTTCCATTTTTGTAATTTGATCACAGGTGGATGTCTCCAGATTTTGAGTCATAATCAGTTTAACATGACATTGGAAAAAAGCTGCAAGACGATCCTAGTGATTGAACAATTCTAAGCTGAGTTGGTCGCGAGAACTAGGAATTATTACCTGCTGATTTTTTTTTTATCTAACTTATTTGGGGGCTTTTCTTCCTTCTGAATTTTGTAAATATTCATAACAATGACGTGTTAACTAATTTCTTTCCGAGGCACCGGGGAACTCAAGGTGTGGGTTGCTAAGGAAGATAGAAGACCGTGTGTGGTAGCTAGTCCTCGAGAAGATGTTTTACCTGACTGATGCATGCAGGTTGATGGATGGATAAATATTCACTTACCGAAGCTTTCTGAATCACTGGCGGGATACGCGGGACAAGGTTGTACCATGGTTGCAGCACGTGACAGCACGTCCAAGGCTGACTCTACCTTCTCCATGCTGATATGCCTGAAAGAATAGGGATGATGACAACACAATCAAATCAGCAACTCTTTATCAAACTTGAAAACGCACTTCTAGTATGGAAGTTGTATGAAATTCTGAGTTGGGACGTAATCAAATTTAAACGCACTTTTTAAAAAAAAAACTATATTTTAAAATGGTTATCAAACTTAAAACTAACCGAGGATGTGAATTTTAGGTCTTTTGGAAGACCCTCTATTTAATAAACAGTTAGAAATAATTTATTTTTGATATATTAGGCATCATATCTATTATGTTCATTTAAACATTAATTTAACACGTACCGTCCCAACAGTTTCATTTTGTTGCAGTGCTCAGAATTCAGATAAGCTGACAAGCGCTTAAATCAAGAAAACAGTTGCAACTGCTAACGGTTTGTGTTTTTGAAATAAATAAAATTAATTTCATCCATTTGAGTCTTGAGTTCATAGATTAAATTAATAATATACTAGGTATAAGATAAGCAATTTATAATATAGCGTGCTGCGTGACTGAGTACAGACACCTTAATGTTATGTGAAACGAGAAATATGTAAAGGGCGCGGATTTCGGTTAATGGCACGGAATAGATAAATTTTTTCTATGGTTAATGGTATACCTACCACGTTACGAATACACTACGAGTATGTAGAACTCGGTCGTATTATACAGAAAAAAAATGATAGTCAAGCAACTAGCACACTAGCTTTTGGGACCTGAAGAGGTTAAGTTTTTTATAGGTACCTACTTATTTATGATTTTGATATTTTAGGATTTCAAGAACCTCCAAATTCCAAATATAATTGATTAATTAACATTTCTGAGTAAATTAACATACAATATGTCTTCATGTATGTTAATTTACTGTCATACATATTTTTTCGTCCATACAGCCATACTAGCATCGCTTATACCCGTATTGTTTAAAATGTGACATAAAACTGAGATTTAGGTACAATCTATATTTTAGGGACGTCAAGGTACTCGTACGTGACATAAAACTGTCATTTAGAAATAATACTGCTTTGAGTGATGGTAGTAAACTAGTAACTAGTAACCCCTCAGGATAGCGATATCGCATAAATCATGATTAACATCATACAATATCAATAATATGGAACATAATACCTCCCAATAACGTGGAAGACTTTATTAGGATGTTTGATTGTGTTCAATCCATACTAATATTATAAATGCGAAAGTGTTTCAGTCTGTCTGTCCATTTGTTTGTCTGCTACGCTTTAATGGCCCATCTGTTCAACCGATTTGGATGAAATTTGGTACTTGATAGGTTGTATCCCGGGTGGGACAAAGGCTACTTTTTATCCCGGAAAATTAAGTAGTTCCCGCGGGATACGAAAAATCTTAACCAACGCGGACGAATCATCGCGGGCATCATCTAGTTTGGAATAAATATACCTACTTTGAATTTGAGTTTCTATCAAACCACTGTGAAGTTATAACCGCAGCAGAAGGTAATCAGGCTATTTCATCAATCGCTGGTGAGAACCGCAATACGAGAATTAAGAACGATGTTGTGACTTGTGGCTTATGACGTCGAATCAAATCGCGAGTTTTCAAAAGCGGAAACAATTCTCGTCTGAGCACGTAAAAATATTTGGCTCAGCGAATGAACGTCGGCGTCGGTTAATAACTACATAAAATGGCATGCAAATACCGGAGCGAGAATTCCACGGCACGTAAACGGCTAGACGGTGTACAGACGACCGTGGTGAGCGGGAATCGAGTAAATAAGAGATGGGGACAAAAGAGTTGTGGATGTAGAGTTGGAGCGTAATGCATGTTGTGGGCCAAGTGGTTAATGTGGTCGATGTTTATATTGCCCGATTTTACTATAGGTTTTATTATTGCTTATTTAAATTCAAGGAAATTATTATTAGTTTACATAGAACACGATACGATGAACAGATGATGGAATCGAGTAAATTAGGGGGCATAAAAGAGTTGTGGATTTAAATTGGAGCGTAAGTCTTTGGACCAAGTGATTGACGGAGGAATTGTTTAAATATTATTGTATTGCTAACAATTTTTTTCATATTTACCTTTTTACTATATACATATAAAACAGTGTGTAGAGGATCAATAAATGGTAAACATAAAATAAGGATACCTTATTTCGTCGGCTTACTAAGTAGGTAATTAAGAAAAAGTGATTCTGTTAATATACCAACTAGCTGCTGCCTGCGTCTTGGTCCGCGTGGTTTATGTTTTTTTGATTCCCGTGGAAACTCTTTAATTTTCCTGGATCAAGTAGCCTATCTCCTTCCCCAGGACACAATCTGTGTCTGGTCTGTACCCAACAAATTAGGTTGAACAAAGAGAACAGAGGACAGAACAGACGGACGTCTGTCCGTCTGTTCTGTATTTACATATCTCAGTTCTGTATTTATTTATTACACATTCGCATAATTACTTAGTAAGTAAGGATTAAAAGTTAGGATTACTCTAGAAACTAAATATTTTGGATCTTGAAACCAATCTGTCTAGGATCACATATCAGAGGATCTGCCAACCGTCCTGAATTTCTAAATGCTTGCATTATGTGTATTTTGAAACTGTATGGAGATTTTGACTTTTGCCCTCTTGTAACTTGTTTCGCAGCATGCATACCGATTACCGAGCACGCGGCGCGCGGGAACACGGCCAATGAAGCACTATCGCAGATCGGCTGGTCGCTGCCAGTTCAAAATGTGACATTATGATTTGATTATACGTACTGACACAAATAGTTCAGTTGACAAACATATGCTGCGATTTAGTAATGGAATTTAATGAATAGGTATATTTTGTGTTTTATTGGACTACAATACTATCTTATCTTACTAATATTATAAATAAAAAAACCTATCAAAAGAACGCATTATAAAACGGAAATAACGGACGCGTGTCGGGCAGTGTAGGGTTCCGTAGTCACCCGTCACAATATAATGTACATTTCATAAGTTGATCAACTAATACTCGTTAACTTGTGAAGCCTGTGATAGTTTTCCATTAAACTTCATCTATACCTACTAATATTATAAATGCGAAAGTTTGGATGGATGTATGGATGGATGTTTGTTACTCAATCACGCCAGAACGGCTGACCGGATCTGGATGAAATTTGACACAGAGATAGATTATAGTCTGGAATAACACATAGGCTCTGACTGCCAATTTTTTAAATATTACCTCATCTATCTAGGAGTGCTATCCTTGCGGTCACCATTGATTCGTTATTGTAAAGTAAATGAAAAAAGATTCGGTTAGGATTTCTTTACATTCTTTTATCATAGGTACATATTTAAAGTAAAAGGTGAAGTAAGTAGGTATGTAGAGTAGAGAGTTCTATTCAAAAATCTACGAAGCGCGATGCAGCTGCGATGCGTGAAGAGGGGTTCAGAAGTTAGGGGCCAGCGGCCTGCTTATGGATTAGGGCATCATGCCGAGATCAGTCTAGTCGCAGTCACTACTCTTTACGAATTAATTAGGAATATAGGTACCTATTATAGGTACTTATAATACTTTTTAACCCTTGAGTACTAATGTAAATTGTTTACTGTTTAATACTACTCATCGCCTGGGAGGCTACTTTTTGAAAAACAAGTAGTTTTTTATGTCTTTATTAAAAAATTAAAAAAATAAAATTTTAAATAATAGGGCAACCTCTACCCTTTTAAAAAAATTAACAAAAAATATATTTTCTAAATCAATACAGTCTTGTATGGTTCTATAAACTTAACGCAATACATATTTTTTTTTGCAAAACAGAGATATGTTATGAGTATGATTGTTTTTATTTTTTTCTTTAAACATTTAAATGATTTAACATTTTCTAAAAGTAAATTAACAGTCTGTTTTTATGGCACATAACTTTAAAATTTGTGTTTTTAGTTCTTGTCACAAGAGAAGCAATTAGGTGAACGATGTTCCAAACAATGTAGTTTGTTGCATTTCGCACAGTAATACACGCTCATGCGTCTTTTTTTCGTCATCTGTAAATAAAATAATATTATTCATAAATGTAATTAGCGCAAAAACTCCAATAATAATAAATAATTCTATGAAAAATAATTACCTATAATACTAAGGATCGCCTCCCAGGCGATCCAACGCTCTGTAACTCGGCAACCAAAAGAGCCCGAGACGCAGGCGACCGCTAACCACCGCGTTGCAAGGGATTATGAGTTGAGATGAGCGCGCGAGTTGCAACGGTCGCGCGATTTGAAATTATAGCAAAAAAACTGTGAGAGTGCGGCCTCCTAGGCGATGATTAGTACTCTAGGGTTAATTAACTTGCTGCTTTATCAACTGGGTACTGGACTAAATTGGGTACCTACTATGTATCTTATTCAAAGTTTTTAAGTAGGCCCTTGTGCACCTTTGTTTGAAAAAAGAATACTGACCCAGGTGCTCAAAAAGGGGTGGATACCTGGAAAGTTTCTCGGGAGTTTTGAAAATTGGTGTATTTTATAGATATCGACGTGCTCTTTCCGAATTTTCACTTTGGCACCTCGTATCTTTGCCGCTCGCGCCGCCAAATTGGAAAAATGGCGCCCAAAAACCCTTCACCTTCCACTGTTTAAATTTATTTAAACTGTAAGGTGAATTTAGGTTTTAGTTTGCAGCGCGCTTACGCTAAAACAATTGATTCTACAAAAATAAAATCGTTACCGTATATTGTAGGAAATTTTCTCTAGTTTAATTTATTAGGTAAGTACATAGGTAACTATTTTCATTGTAAAATTAGTCCGAACGGTGTTATTGTCAAACAACTGTTTTTGGGCGCCATTGGAGATGGCAAAGTGAAAATTCGGAAAGAGCACGTCGAAATCTATAAAATACACCAATTTTAAAAACTCTCGAGAAACTTTCCAGGTAGAACTACCAAATGACTGTACTATACCTGCCACTGTTACAACTAGTTAGTGTTCTTAATAATAAGGATCTTTAATTATGACACATTAGCTGATGCCCGCGACTTCGTCCGCGTGGTTTAAGTTTTTTTGATTCCCGTGGGAACTCCTCAATTTTCCGGGATAAAAAGTAGCCATGTCACTCTCCAGGTCCTTAACAATACCCATACCAAAAATCACGCCGATCCGTTGCTCCGTTGCGGCGTGATTGAAGGACAAACCAACAAACCAATAAACCAACAAACAAACACTTTCGCATTTATAATATTAGTAAGTATATTATGATATGATTTAGTCTATCTACACATTTTGACGTAAAGGCCTCACTATGATTTCCTTCAAACTATCACTTCTGAAAGGAGGACCTATTTCTTTGAAACAATCGCAGTAGAGCGTATTATTGTAGGAGATTATACATCACATACACCACACTGTGGTAGAATACTAGGATACTCTAATTTTAAGAGCATCTTTGTGCTAACGTATATTTTTACAAATAAATAATTTGAATTGAATTAAAAAATGTTACTCTAGCTAGTCTAAGCTGATACTTAATGAGTTGAATAAATAAGAGAATTGCTTTGCTAATCGGTAAATAGGTTCCTAACTCGTTTTCCGAATTCCAATACACGCAGTAGGTCCTAATGTTTCGTTCACTTTTATCAAATAAACATTAACATTGTGAGCGATTAGAGACATTCCAAGCATATCTGGCATAATTTAATATAAATAAAGAGCCGATGAATCGTAATGAGTGTAATAATAATAAACGCATGACGGGAAATTCCGGGAACGTGGGCATGATGTATGACATTATTACCTACTTTCAAAAGCCGATGACTTTTCTGGCACTGCAATGGTGCTGTGGTTTGAAAGCTAAAGGTTCCGGGTTCACTTAAAGAAGGAAGGGTTTCCTTGTCAGGCATTATAATTAATTATCCTTCTAGATCTAGGCTGTTTGATAAAAAAAACAATGAATGTCCGTCACTTATGTAAAGCAACCAAACTTTAAAGCGATTTTTCCATTTTTATTAGGTAGGTACTTCCTTTAAGTAAGTGAATCTACTCATTAAAATTTAGCTTAATAAGTAATTTGCCAAAATATGAGTATCTAAGTACGTGGTAGTACTTACTAGTCGATGGACGCATCCTAAATTTTCTTTATTTTAATAATAAAATTGGAAAGAAGGATAAAATAATTAGAAACACTATTCAATTAAATAGTTACTTAAGTATATGTATAATAATAGCTACTTAGTTATACTTACTAGGTATTCACTAGTAAGAATAACTAGGTACGAACTCTAAAATAAGGGTTTGTCATAGTTAGGTATTAGTAGGTACCTACTCTAACTAGAGCAAACGTAGAGCAGCTGAAACAGCAACCAAATAACTAGATTAGATAGGAAGGCGGATAGTTGGAATGAACGAAGAAAAATTTGGTGCATTAACCACAATAGAATTTTTCCCGGAGGCGGTATGTAGAGCAGGGAGGCAGGTCCCAAACCGGCGTGGTATGCTAGTCACGACTCACGACCGAACAGATTAGTTAACCTACCATACAAATATAATCTTATTATTAAAATAAACCATTAATTTTAAAACTATAAAGTAACTTTGAAATTGAATTTAACTTATCACAATTCCGGTTAATACTGTCTCAGCTACAAAGGAGATGAACACAGGATTGAGTTGGGTCTGCTGATCATTTAGAAATGGGATTTCCAAACTATTTTAGGCAAGAGACCCCTGTTCCAAAATAAACTGATAGGTACCTCAGACCCCCCCAAATTATTTTAAATTCCTATCTCTAGTTTTTTCCTATTGATACAAAATACTTACCAATTTAAAATCTTTGCGGTTGGTTAATTGAGTAAACTTGACATCATTTTTTCATCAAAATTTAACAAAATAATAGACATAAAATTTAGTAAATATCAACAGTAATTAATAAATTATTAATACAAATTACATAATAATACTTAAAAGTAGGTTATTATTTAAAAAAAAACATTAAAATAGGGGTCGATTATTAGACCTCGTCGACCCCCAAAATCAGTTTTCGTTTATATCGACCCCTGAGAAACCGAAATCGACCCCAAGGGGTTGATTTCGAATTCGCTCGAATATCGACCATTTTGGAAATGCCTGATTTAGACCTAGTACTTATACGTAGATTTTACCTAGTAATTAGATGGCTACTAGATACTTATCTACATATTTGAGGTCATAATAATTAATATTCAGTTAAACTGAATATTAATTATTAATTTTATTAGTTAATCATAATATTTTGTTTTTATGCGACTATAATATAGTCTAGTCAACTAGTGCTTTTTGGGTCAAACTTTTTTCTCCGCCTGCGAAAAGTATGAACGAGGTGTCATTCGATTCGGAATAGCGTGTAGATGATTTTCGAATAAATTCAAGAGCCGCTTGCAAAAATTGCAAAAGTTATCAAAAAGTACTTAACTGAAAAAATAATGGGGTTTGGTTTCTTGCAAATATCTCAAAAACTATTTGACATTTTTCACTTGAGTACTTTTTTTTGGGACATATCCTGCTATTTTTGAATCTTTTTCAACTTTGATTACTTACCTACTTACTACTTATTTGGAATGGGTAGGTAGATCATCCAGTATACAAAAATATGTAACTTATTACTTAACAGTTAACAAAAACTAGTTACATGATATTTTAAAGGTATATATTTTGCAGATTACTTCATGCTGCTATTTCCGGAAACTCGAAACGGTATGATTATTTAAATTTATTATTCATATATTTTTCATTCGCTTTTACCTTTTAAATATTATTCTGAAAAATGATTTGTAGCTAATTCGTTCTAAACACGTGGTTTCTCGGACTACGATTCGTGGTTCGCGCAGGATTTCTGCAGTGCGACTAAAAACTAAATTTTAGCAGTGCGACTAAAAACTAATTAATCTTACTAATTAGAAGATCAGGATCAAAAGACGAGATTTACATTTTTTGCCTTTGTTTCCCCTATTGGAACCAAAATGTTGGATTTGAGTGATTTCTGATAAATTAGGTTCAAAAATTTCGGTTTCCGCGAGAAAAGCGACTGATAATCGTTTACGGAAAATTGCATTTACATTTTGCACAAGGGCATTATGTTAAAAGTTTCTCTAGATGGTTGAACAAAAAGGAAAAGTGGGAATGTCCACCTGTTATAATGTTCCCTAAGTACTTACTTAAGTATTAGGTAGGTACTTACCTACTTATTTATTTAAAGCAGCCAAAAGTGAAAACAAAGCGGTAAGTGACATTTCATATTTTGAAAACAAAAATTGGCATTCACATATTTTTACATTCTGTGTATTTTATTAACACGAAAAAGGCGTTACCGCGTTTTGTATTACAAGCGTTGACAAGTATATAGTTAGGTTTTTAGGGTGCGTTTCCACCGGAGATATTGTGATACATTTCTAAGCTACGGATCAAACCCACCGATAGGAGAGCTTGATCTGACATCGAGCGATTTAAGCTATGAAATTCAGGCGCTCCTATTTGTCGGTTTGGTACACATCCGTGGCTTAGCTTATCTCCGATGGAAACGCACCCTTATACTTCATTATAGCTTATATGCTTGCAATTTTGTCCTCTGGAAACATTGAATTAATTATTGAGCTAAATTTCGTCATGGCGGCTCAAATGGCGGTTCAGACAAAATACAAGATTATTTTGTATGGGTAAAATTATTGTTCAATTTGAATATTAAGTAATAGTATTACATAATTACTTATGTATACCTACTAGAAACCGTAGCAAAAATCGATTTTGAAGTTCGCTATTATTGACCGAGCGAAGCGAAGGTCTCTGAGTCTACTTGGGTGAATTGGCACTTGTCCGTCCGTCCGTCCGTCCGTCCGTCCGTCCGTCCGTCCGTCTGTCAGAGCATTATAACTTCTGAATTACTGAACGCAATTACTTCAGCTTTAAATATAATATGTAAACCAATGGCCTCCCGCCGAATATGGCTTAAAAAATAATAAAAATCTTTATTTCAGGGGGGCTCTCATAGAAGCGAATGCGAAGTAAAATATTTTTTACAAAGTTACATAGGGTTGCGGTATATCATTTAAAAGATAATTAGGAAAAGAGTCCAAAAATATTTTTTTTTTTAATTTTTCCCCCAAAATTGACGAAATGGGGGGCTTTCAAAGTGGTGATTTTCTAACGTCCAAAGATGACCTCAGAACTCTAAATTTTCTGAAAGGATGAGCCTGAAACTTGATCAATTATTTCAATTATATCCTGTACTTGAACAACAAATACTAAAATTAGATAAATATTGTAAGGAAACGGAATTATTTAATTTTTAATGAGCTTCAGTATTTTTAACAGAACTTCACATTTATGTCAATAGATGGCGCCGCGAGGTCTTAGTTCGGGGCGAACCACTAGTTACTTTAATAGTATTAAAAATTTTACTTTTTAACCGACTTCCAAAAAAGGAGGAGGTTCTCAAGTCGGGCGAGTATACAAAGATAGGCAAAGTTGACGTGTCAGGCTCGCCCGACTTCAACATAGTGTGTAGAAATCAAAATTATTTACTTATTTATTACTTTACAGTGGCTTTGGAAGTCGGTTTTTTGGAAAGAATTTTTATATTACTATTGGTTAAAGACGGTCAAGGATCGGCCTCAGCTCATGTCCCAACTTGAATACTTAGTCCCTTTTAAAGAAATGAAGTAGAGATGTATGAAATCGTGATTCTTATCATTAAATTTTGCGCCTGCGCCAATTGACTACCTGCTTTTACACTGTCTGTCAATAATATAGCTTTCTTTATCATATTAATATGAAGATTCCCCGTTTTGTAAGAAAAGGGATAAATATTCTACGTTTCAGGTTTATTTATTACTAGCAGATGCCCGCGACTTCGTCCGCGTGAAATAAGTTTTTTAAATTCCCACGGGTACGCCCCAATTTTTTTAGCCTATGACACTTTTCAAAATTGGTTCAGCAGATCCAGAGATTACCCCCTACAACCCAAAGCTACAACATCACAAACTTTAAGTAAGTACCTCTTTATAATAATATTAGTATTATTATCTTTTTATCATTAGCTTTTTAACCGACTTCCAAAAAAAGAGAAGCTCTCAATTCGGCGCGTATTTTTTTTAAAATGTATGTCGGTGCATATCTCCGTGGTTTCTGAACCGATTTGATTTTTTTTCTATCAGTCTTGAGAGGAAGCTCTCGAGGTGGTCCCATAAAAAATTCTGACTCCAAATCCTCAACACTGACACTAAAAAGTTAAAAATAAAAATTATTTCCAAGAAACCGACTTCCAACCAATTTTTTTTACGCTTTGATGACAAGGTCTTCATCTCTATTCTCTATGGTTTATAACTCTATGGTATCGGTGCTTGTTACACGGTCACGAAGCCGTTCAACGGAACAGGAACTAGTTATTATGTATCGCATAAGGTTCTGGTACTTTGGTACTCACATAAGGATATGACGTTAGAGTTTGTGCATCTTATCTAGCTATAAAGTAATACAACAGCGTAAATAGTAAATACATAAAGTGAGACGAACGCCGAACGCCACAGACGCCGAAGCAAATAGCAATGCAACTGATAATATGTACCTATATAGGGTGGCCGGTGAACTGACGTCACAAAAAAAATTAGGTCCGGTATGTTTTGACCTCTCCGAAGCACCCCATGTATGTTCCACGATTTTTTATAGTTTTGGAGTTAGGTATGATTGGAATCTGTCGACAGTTTACAATCTCGCTAGTTAGATTACAATCTAACGGTTTTTGCAATTTTACGGTGACATAAATATACATATTTCTAATTAAAAAAGTATGCCGATTTCTGCTGGTCGGTATAATCTCCGACTGTGTCACGTTTTTTTTGGATTTAGGTTATTAGGTAAACTGTATACTATAATAAATATACTATAGTAACTAACTACATGGTAATTGTGCGTACCTATTAAACTATAATTAGTTAAATACAGGTGTAACCTTGTTACTAAATAGTACAGGTAAAATTAGGCAAAAGGAAAGTTCCCTATCCTTTGAGTTTCGAAGGGTGTTATTGTCCAGTGGGTGTTAGCGTCCACATTTCGATTAGGTGAGACTGAGAACTGAGAAGAGATAATTTAAAAATGGGTATTTGCTAATTGCTACATAAGTACTATATTATAGTATTTGTAAGTCAATTTTTCGACCAGTATCTTTTTTGCCCATGTAGGTAAAAAAGAAGTTGTTTTACAGCATTCAGATAATTTGATATCTATGCGGATTTCAACGGAAGTGGAAGTAAACATGTAGATGCAGGTGCTACAAGAACGATTTTGCTTAAATATCTATATTTATATATTACCAAAATCTGGTAGGTAGGTTCTAGGTATATAGGTAATGCTGCATAATTAATACTTTATCACATTCTAGCTACGACGACGTATGAAAAAAATTGCCAGTATACAGGGAATGAATACAAAGGGACTGCCGGAAGTGAAAACGAATATTTAAATTAAAAAATAAAAAATTAAAATATAAACCTTAAAACGAAGGCATTAAAGTTTAATTACGAATGTAGTAGATATAGGTACATATAATTATATAAGACCTTTTGTCTTCGTAACAACGCGAGATGTCGGTGTTCGCGAGCATGTTGGAGCGAGGTGTCGGTGTTCACAATCCACAAGTTTACCCCCTACCAAAAAGTGTTCAACGCGGCTAAAGAAGTTTTCAGTTTTCACTTTAAAAACCTACTTATTGAAGACAAACTTCATGAGCGCAACTATAAGGCCACTATAAGGAGGACGAACTTGATTCTATGCTTTACTCAGTCATAACTTTATTTAGGCGTCTCTATTTTTTGTAAAAATATTAAAAGCTCAATAGTAGAGTCTGCAGCTGCAAACGCAAGCTGACGACATCCGTCATAAAGAGGAATGTTGATTTTTAGGATTCCGTTCCCAGGGGGTGCCAACGGGACCTATTTATTACTACACCTACTATTTATTACCTATTCTGTGCTATTACTATGCCTCAGTTCGCGCTGTTCGCCTGTCCGTCCATCTGTCGGTCAGTGGGCTGTATCTCATGAAGTCATGAACCGTAATAATATGTCAGATGTCACCGTAAGATTGCAAAAACAATTTGATTGTGATCTAACTAGCGAAATTGTAAACTGTCGACAGATTAAGAACCGTTCAATGTTCTGAGTGTCAATTTTTGAAATATTCATTGTATTTACGTTTTCTTGTCTCTTGTAGGTTAGGTTAGGGTTCGACATGCGGCCGGGCACTTAGGTTTTATCGGGTTAATGTAGGTACTCGTACCTAACAGATTAAAATCTAACGAAAAATAATGCGTTAAATTGTAATCTGACGACAGTTTACAATTTCACTAGTTAGATTACAATCTAACGGTTTTTGCAATCCTTCATATGCGAGTGGATAAAAGGTTCTTTTGTGCGAGTCCCATACTTACAATAAGGAAAAAATGACGATAGGTACCTACAAGTGAAAAATTATAGCTAAGAATTTCAGAATTAAAATTTGAAACTTAAACTAAGGCATTAGGTAAAGTTTAATTACGAATGTAGTATATTTATATTTGAACGTTTGTCTTCGTAACAACGCGAGCATGGGGAAGCGCGGTGTCGTCTGTCGGTGTCGGTGACGGTGACGTTTACTAGTTTACCCCGTACCAAAAAGTGCTCAACGCGGCCAAAGAAGTTTTCACTTCAATAATTGTTTCCCAAGCTGATCTGATACGAAATTGAACAACTGTAAAAAGTTCTTGTTGAACTGTGAACCTTGTTCAAACTTAGTTCGCAATTCGCACCCATGTATTACTGTTTGCTCCAGAGAAATCCCCAATGAAGATCGTTTGATTGCTATGTTTGAATCATTTTATTAAGGCTAATTACAAAATGTGCTGCGAAATAGCTGCGACATATTATAATTGGCTGAATAAAATTGTTGCTCTTTGGAAACGCGCATAGTTACCTATTATTACCTCCATAAAAACTCCATGTGAATTGATAGATGGATGAAATGATACACGAAACTACGTAGGTATAATTTGCATGTTTTCCAGTTTATCAGTGGAATAGGTATTATCCATACAGTAAATATTATAAATGTGCAAGTGTATCTGTCTGTCTCTGCTACGCTTTCACGGCCCATCTATTAAACCGATTTTGATGAAATTTGGTACAGGGATAGGTTGTATCCCGGGGAAGGACTAGGCTACTTTTTATCCCGGAAAATTCAAGAGTTCCCGCGGAAATAAAAAAACCTTAATCCACGCGGCCGAATTCGCGGGCATCATCTAGTTATAAATAACTTTGCAGTGTAAACAAACTGTTAGGCATTTGAACCACTGTCACCTGAAAGTTCCAAAAGGAGAGTCACATGGTGATCGAACCTTGACATTCCGTACGTTAAAAATAATAATCTATTTTAACACGAACGGTAACCGCGAGCTAATTTAAGCCTTTTCTTTTGGTAATAAAGTCTAAGTTAAGTTACTCCGGGCTTATAGGAATGCCCGCATTTGGGGTGCGGTGCTTGTCTTTTACGACGGCTGCCACCCCTGCTGCGCTTGCGCACGTGTCTTTGAAGGGTCGGGGACTGGCAGATGTTCGACAGTTTTAAGGCTGCCCAAGACCACTCGTAAAGTGACGGTTATCTCCAATCTACAACGCAATTTTTAAACAACATTGTAGGTTGGTATGTTTTTGAAATGCGTAGGTATTAGGTAGGTATACTGATTTAGCTACTATTTTCTTCTGTTTAGGTAAGCAAATTGTTTTGGAAAATTTGAAGTACGAGTACATCATGCGTACCTCACTTACCGGGATGTAATTATGGTGAAACGGCCTGGTTCTTAACTTTTACTTATTATTTGATGCAACAGTTTTGAAAATTCCTTTATCAGCTGGAATCAGCGAGATGTCCGTGCTGATGCCACAAAATTGACATAGGTATTTAACATCTACTAGATTACTATAAGGACACCTACTTATATATTTACATTTACTTAAGTATGTTCAAAAAATTAGGAAACATCCTACCTAAAATCCACACTAAGTAATATTATAGGTATGCGAAACTGTCTGTCTGTTTGCTACGTTTTCACGGCCCAACTACTCAACCGATTTTGATGAAATTTGGTATAAAGATAGGTTACATCCCGGGAAAGGACATAGGCTACCCGGCTTTTTATCCCGGAAAATAAGAGTTCCCGCGGGAATCAAAAAATCTTAATCCACGCGGACGAGTCGCGGGCATCATGTGGTAACTTGGTAAGTGCTAGACTTAAATAAATAGGTACCCAGTAGGCACATCACTGTGCGATATGACCTTGTTATTAAATCATAATTATCTTATTGTAGACCTATGCAGTTGAAAACAGATTGCGTCACAGATTTGAAGCTGCATCCATTAGTCTACCTAGGTATACTGAAGCGATCGCAACTCGCAAGGCATTGAAGCTGCATCAGTCTACCCGGGCAGCCCACGGGTCACATTGAGTAATCGGGCGGAGTATTATCGAGCTCTTATCATCGGGGCCGCGAGTATAACGCATAGGTACCTACCTATGATTACACTTGCGACATAAAATGTCACTAGACATAAGTTACTGTTTTCGTAATTTTTAGAAATTTCGCCGTAAACTGGGCAGTGGACATGAACTAGCTTATCCTATGTAATAGGGTAAAAGTTTCATATCAGTAGCCTGGTCACCCGCATCGAAGATTTATCTAGATATGTAATCGATTTAATATATGTACCTAGGTACTAGATGGGACGGGGCCCCTTTCATAGAAAAAAATTGAGCATCCGACTTGTAGAGCGCGCTCCACACCTGTATAAGCCTGTTTTTGTCCCCGCCTTATCGCTGTCCTACTTTTCAGACTAGATGGCGTTAGTAAAATAAGTCCACATTCTTGTTTGACAGGGCCCGTCTATATAAATTGAGGTCGTTGGTGCCCTATCATTCAAGTAGTGTCAAGTAGTTGTAAGTGTAACTTATCCTAGAGTAGGTAGGTATGTGCTCAGTTTGAAGACAGGACAAGTCGTACAGCCAAAATGTCTGTAGTGTGACTTTATGCCTAAAGGCGCGTATCAGCCGCATTCCACGCTATTATGTTCGCGAGATTCCATGCCATGCTCACCGAATGCCCCCGCTCCGCGACTAGCGGCAGATTTTTTGCGTGGTTCGTAAATCAAACCGGTAGGTACCTACCTATGTACTTGTACTTATTTTGATAGCTACTTATTTGATGCTCACCATTGTTCTCGGTGTGATTACGTTCAAAAATTCTTTTATTTAAACTTTAGAAATGGAATCATTCCTCTTCTTACTTGTAATTTTTAGGTAGGAATCATCCGCACTGCGATATCAAATAAAGTTACGCGGAACGGAATGTTTGTAACATACCTACCTATCTTAATTTAAATGTAAATTTATCGCAAAGGAACCTGAAACAATACAAAGAAAATAGTGTGACTGTACAAGAATGTAACACCTTATAATTTAATACTTACGTTGTTTCCCACGTTACAACACAATGCAGAACCGAAAGTTCTTTTTGCGCTAAGCACTCTAAAAACCAACTTATTTCTACACAAAACTGAGTTTATATATACGTTAATAAGTTAACCAAAATGTTATGTTTATCTCTAAAACAATGTTACAAAACCGGCGAAGAATAAAAATCAATATGAAACGATTCGCAAAAACTACACGAATAACATTCGCCAGAATAACACGATTTGTAACAATAACTTCGCGACGTGGAGCAATGCACTGAGTTTTACCACTTTACATCCATTTTCCTTTATGAAAACTATTGCAGCATTTGTTGTTATTTTATTAAATCCAACTACCGCGCCACGACTCTGTTGACGAAATAGTCGCGTTTGACATTTGAGCCGAGCCCACTGTGATTGGAATGCAAGGAATGTCAAATATTTTCAGTGCTGCCATCTATGTGAAGGAATTTCAATGGGCAAAGGCGTTGCACGGAGCGCTTATACGACATTACCGAGTTCGGAATCCAGCAGATGGACTTTATACCCCACATAGGTACCTACTAGTATTACTACCTTCGTTTAGGTGTTATTTCTAGAGAATTTTGATGATTATCAAAGTTACAAATGTTTTTCGAGTGCAAAGTAAAAGAAAGTGTGGCAGGCCAGCATGTTCGCAACTGTTGGAATGCGGCCAGGTTAGTGCCGCCGCCGTAGTTTAGACTTCGCTGCCTTGCTAGCGCAAGCGTGATGGCAGGCCGCACCGCGCCGCCCGCGTCTTCAACAGGGTTATCGACACACGAGGCGAAAAGTAGGGTCGTCATTCGGCGTGTCTGCTTACTTGTTCATGAACCGTGACGTAGCAGGCGGCCATTTGTCTCACTTTGTTTCTTTAGATAAAGTTTCATTTATTATGAATATGATACTTTGTAACTGAAGGTCTTTTGCAACCTTTTTTCATGATCATTTAACTATAGTAAAACCTAATGTGTCTCAACTTCATCAGTTTATATGGAAGCACATTTATATGAATAATAATGCCATCTGTGAACATTACCCAGAACTATTAAGCTAAATCCGGCAATTGCAAGGGTTCAATTACGGGACATTATACAGTAGGTACATTGAACAAGCTTTAGATGTCACTGATTTTACCAAATTACAGGCTACGCAAAATTGCTAAAAAAAGTCATATAAAATGAATGTGAACAATATTATTATACTTAGTTGAGCGTCGCAGTATTCGTTCGTCATATCCAAAGAGTACGTAGGTACCTATATTATAATCACCACGTGGTCCGACCATCCGTCCATCTGTTAGGGCCAAAACTTTTTTTTCGTCATGCAACTTTTAGTCAACAGGCCAGCAGGACTAAAAGTTGCCCGAATGGGCATGACGAAAAAACTCCTGCGCTATTGAAGCGTAGCGGAGACCAGTCACAGATACTTTTATTAAGAGTATAGGTAGGTATTAAATCCGGGCTACTTAACTGAGAATTACTAGTCAGTAAAATTATCCTACCCGGGAATCAAAACCGGGACCTCGTCGGCCGCAATCGAACATGCTATCCACAAGTCTAACAAGGCATACTTTAGTTAGTAATTACCTACTACGTTGGCGGTTCGAAGTAATATGCTGGCCCGCAGGTTTGCTCGTTGCAATAGAGAGGTAAAGCTTACTCTATTTAAAGCATATTGTCAAACTCTCTATACGTGCAGCCTGTGGGTTTCGTATACACAGAGGGCTTACAATGACCTTCGCGTACAATATAACAATAGTTTCAGAATGCTGATGGGGTTGCCGCGCTACTGCAGTGCGTCACAGATGTTTGCGGAGGCTCACACCGACGATTTTTATGGTATAATGAATAAAAGAGCGGCATCTGTGATGAATAGAGTGCGCGGAAGCACCAACAGTATTCTGAAAACATTGGTAGGAAAGTGGGAAAACCCTTTTATGAAGTACTGGGTTGGCTTACATGTCAACTCCAAGTATCGTAAGAGGTACAGGTACATAAATTAATTCAGTGTCAATTATTTTTATTAGGTACTAACATAGTTTTAAGATTTTTTGTTACTAACACCGTATGGATCTTAGATCTGAAATAAAGGTTTATTTATATTTATTTATTATTAATAATATCAAGTAGAAATAAAATAAAAAATACTAAAAAGAACTGTTCCATTGATTTAGTACTTACTTAGTCAGTCTTATATATTGGACTAGGTTTACGACAAACGTCATACTTAGGTATTAAAGTAGGTACAAGAAAAAATTAAAAGCATTTAAGTTACTTTGTGACTCTTTATTTATTTTTATCTAATACAACTGTTAGGTAACTTAAAATTAAAAAGAAATACTGACTAGGTATTAAAGGTAGGTACATCTAATAAAAATATAACACAATAACCTGAAACACAAACGGAAAACCTAAGGTTGGTGCCCATTTGAATTTAAATGGTGAAAATGAAAGCGCCGACTTAAATAATTAGGTACCTATAGTAAAAACTTTAATCACGTTAATTATGTATTATAAAAGTTGTGGCTACAATTTCCTAAATAAATTGGCACACGCAAAACTAAGTCAATCATTAAAAAGCTCAGTAATTTTGGTAAATACCCATAATAATTTTTCTGAAATAAAACTGAAATGAAACTAATATGGATAGATTTTGTTATGGTGGTAAGCTTAGTAGGTAGATACCGCCTCAGCTAAACAATAGACACTGGAGACAAACTTATTCCAAACTCTTAGGCATATTTCATGGTAAGTTTCAAGATCAATCAAAGTTCAATAATAATAATCATCATGCATCAGGTAAGTTGTTCAGACTAATATTATAAAGAGGAAAGATTTGTTTGATTGTTGGTTTATAATCTCGGTTGGTTGGTAGGTATTATGTACTAAGTACTTGTACATATAATTCAATGTTTATAATGGATAAACTCGAAAACTACTCAACCGATTTTAAAAATTCTTTCACTTATAGAAAGCTCCATTATCAGCGAGTAACGCAGGCTATATTTTATTTTCAAAAAAATAGAGATCCCTATGAAAATTGCAATAATGTGAATTAAGTCGGAAGAAATCATCTCATCTGAGAGCTTTCGTGGCGTGCGCTGCGTAAATAGTAAAAGTTACACGAAAACAATGTATGGTGGAATTATTCATCTTAAAAAATTCTAAAAAAAGTCCGCGATGTCATAAATAGCTATCTTCTTTCTTAAGGTTGTCTCACACTAACCATGTTTATGATTTTCAAATTTAGTCTAAAACAAAGCTTTCATTTCAAAGGTGTTTTGACGGACATAGAATTAATCCTTATCAAAATAAAATTTTTGCCGTCTCAAGTATTTAATATAGACCAAATTCGCCCTTTACACCATTCAATTTAGATGAATATCTTAGAAGATATCATGGAAATAAAGCAATGCGTAACAGAAATAACCGCGGCCGCCTTCAGTGGCAGGCGGGGTTGTGCTTCTCAGTGCTATTATTATGTATGGAATATTAATATGATGATTAGTGCTACCCGTACCACAGAATAATAACTAGTATACTAGGTCCGTACAAAGCCGAGGCGGACCGCTAGTATTCAATAAACAGAATTTCCAGATTTCTGATGCATACATTCAGGGACGTGAGGCAAGGCATCGCACTCATGGATCAATATTCAATGGGTTTTGTTTGCACTTTGCAATGTGAGCGCACCGTGTTTGTTTCGTTGGACGATCAAGCAAAAGGATGTCATTTTTGAAAAAAATGCAAAAAAATAGGTTTGCGCTGTACTCGCGCCGTACATCAAGCAATGATGAGGTCTAAGTAGGTTGGAGTGCAATTGGACTTACTGCATTATTTAATTATATTTAACTCATACAATTAAAATATTTTCTGAGTTATACCTTTACAAGTCGGCGATTCTATGAGCTGGGTCAAAGAGCTGATGTTCAAACGTAATAATTTAGACTAAGTGTGTATTCAAATCTTCTAAACGACTGATTTGTACGCACTGTAATAATTTTAAATGTAGCACGCATCTTATAAGTTTTTACTAGAGTTTATGCAGATGGTAAGTAGGTACACGTCTATTTACCAAACTAAAAATTAAAAATGCGCTGTTGATTCTATACTTACGTAAGTAGGTATTTGTTTGAGTAGTCAAACTTTGAACCAATGCCATTTTTTAATTTTTAGTGTTTATTTCAAATAATAAATAAGTATATTACCTATAAACGTGTTTGTGCAACGACTTTTAACTTTGACCACATATAAATATATTTTGATAATGCACACATATTTATAAGGATACCATCGTATTTCGAAGAAGAATAAGTAAGAAGTAGATATATTATTTTATAGTGGACAACATTAGATAACACATTAAGAAGTTACCACGTTCAACGGTGTAATTACAATACTAGAGTATAGGTACGTTGGTTTAAATTGCATCACATGTATAATATTACTAAACTATCGTTTTTAATTTTATTTATGTTACACTAGACATCTCACTAGGGCGTTTTCCCTAAATCTAAATTTAACTATAATATTATAGTCCGTTTTTAGGGCAGGTAGAATTTTGTTTATAGACAGGAAAGTATTACGTTCCATTTGATTGAGAGAGATAGATTTTGCACCGTAAAAAAATCCAAGACAAACAGCGACCTCTCAGATGTTTGCTGAAAAGTGGAAAATAGCCGAGTTATTGAGGAAAAACAATCTGTTTTTCTATTTGCCCTAAACATGGACTTTATCATAAACAATAATCACTTTCATTACTTACTTGGTTCTTTGTAATTAAATACAATCCTGTAATATTTTCACTTTCTCTTTACACGCGTGAAGCGTTTTAAGTTTAAAATATAGTTTTATTTTACAATTCTTTTTTTTAATTAAGCTGTGCTCACTCAAAAATACTATTTTTTTAAATGTATTACATACATAAAGTAAGTTTATGTTTTTTAACCCTTTTTCAACCTTCCGCCCGTTGCGCCTTGTTTGTAACGGGAGGCGTCGCGTAGAGTCTTCAGAGAACCCAAAAATAAACTTGGTATTATAACATTAAATATTGGTATTATTTTAATAGATTATAGTTAATAAGACTACTTTCAAATTAAAAGAGAATTAGTTGTGTATTTTTACTATAATCTATAACTTAAAGAAAAACCAGGAAGCATATTTATCTTTGACCTATTACAAAAAAAAATTAACAAAATTGACAAAAAAACGCAGGTCTATATGTAACAGGGCATTCGACCTAGTATTGTCAGTGCGAGCTTTAACTTTAAGTATAATTCTTTTTAGGAAGCTGCCCGTTACAGTAAGGCATCAGTGGGATTATTTTAAAAGTAAATAGTTTGCATTTTTGTAGAAGCTGGGCTTTTAAAGACCCCACGCGACGGGTTAGGGGTTAAACGCAAAAATGATACAGAACATATTTTCTTTAAAAATTAAATAACTTAAAAAAAAATCGTACTATGTAGGTACGTATTCAAATCCATCCTACCTAATTTAATACTAATATTATTTTCTTATAAACAGTGTTTTACGTAAGGAATGTTTGATAATTTCATAATAATGTATCTAATATGTATAACATTAGGTATATTTTGTAATTACATTTAAATTTCAAGGGGACGGTTCAAACTTATTAAATAAAAACGGTTGATCAATGATATTACATAATGGAATAATTAGTTATTATAGGTATAATATGATCGCTGTAGGTAAACTTTTATATACAAGCTGTCTTTTTGGGAGTAGTCAGTGTGACGTTTAATAATAAGGTGTATGAAATCTGCATTCATAGCCAGCTGATATTAAAAAATGTAATTGGTTTTACTACGGTTACGGAGTAAATAAGTAGGTACCTATGAGATGTTGGAAAATATGCTGGGTCGATTCCTGAGTCCTGATCCCTCGACATGATTTATGATAATCTTTGAATGCAGTATTTTTAATAAAAATCAGCGCCATCGGCTCTGACCAAATGATGATGGATTATTAAACTCTAAATAGTTAAATTTGTCGCCTTACTAACTGTTCCCAAAACAAAACCCTACTTCAAATTTTACACTTTGTAAGGAACAACAATGCAAGGTTAGGTATACTTACCTATTTTGCATGTTTTCCAAGAGCTAACTAAAATTCGCCCATAATAGGTAATTAAGTTAAGAAATAAAATAAATTATAAAGCGATTTTTAAAAGCCCACTTTTGTAGTTGCAAAAAATAGACAAGTCAGATCAGAAATGTATACCTACCTAAGTTTAGATTGGTTGCCTAAAATTATAGATATTATATACTGATCTCAATGATATCGTTTTATATTTGATATCTTCAGAACCAAACATAACTATTTCATATTTTGATATTTGTTATAAGAAAACGTCGTAAAAATATTAGGCAGTCTGTGTTTGAATGATGATAATAATGATTAAAACCTACTACCCAAATAAAAAAACAATCGCTCGTCAACTTGGCACATTTTGGAAAAAATAACGTTTTAGAATACAACATAAGTAAGTAATTATTTTTAAGAATAGTTTTGGGAAGTCGGCGTAGATACCGGTCCTCAATGGTAGGCACTTTTCTGAAATGACAAAATGGGGCTTTTTAAAATGGCTCTACTGTGCAAGCTATTGTCTACAACCAAAGAAATTGACTTTTTTCGGAACATTTGCTATTTGATTTCTACATAGTCTCATTTGCTAAATATTTATGATGCCTTAATAATGTTAGTAATTGAGATTAGAACATTCATATACCTTAAGCTAAATCATCTTAAGGATGACCTAAAAGTATTTATTATTTTTTAAATCAAATATGTAGCTACCGGTAGATACTATGAAACAAAATATTCAAGCATAATGATAATTATGGGAAAAGCTGTACCTACGCTATAAATATAAAAAACACAATTTTTATCTGTCATAATAATAGTTATAGTCTGAAAAATATTACCCACAATAATGTAACATAATTTTTTAATTAGGTCTCTTAAATGGCCATTGGTCAGTGGTCACCCATCCGCTATGAAGTCCATTCAAACAATTTACTATAGAAAAAATGCTGGTTGTTTATTGAGTCGTTAGGCACTCTTTATATGAAATAGTCGTATATTTAAAATCCTGCCATATATTACATATTGTATTATAAAATAATAAATAATTTATTTTATCATGAATAAAATTATTTTGGCAGACAATTTGTCTACCTACTGGATGCCGGGTATTTAAATATTTAAATAAACTATTATTTAACTGTAAGAATCAATAATAATATTATTTTGTTAAAATCAAACTCATGAAGCTTTATTTAGACCTAGTAAATTAATAGGTAATACATTCCTTACATTTAGCTAAAAACGAATAATATATTATAATCTTCGTTTATATATCATTATATAATGTTTATATATTTTACGGTATACTTGTATTTGTAAATGATATGTTAGCTATGCTTTGTATATAATTACGCAATTATAAAAATATTCTAAAATAACCCTAATTATGGAAGGATTTCATCATTAATAAGTAGGCCGTAAGAAATATAAATATTTTCAAAATAGAAGGTAAAACAGCGCAAGAAGGTATCAGAGGTAGGAAATTGAGAAATAATGATTAATTAGTAATTCATTTAGTTCAATTTATCCTCATTTTTTAAAATCATAGTTTTAGTCATAAGAATTCATTTTAATATTCATTACTTACCTATCTAAAAAGTAGAAGTATTTTAAGCCGACTTGCACAACACATTACCACTGTATATACATAAACAACTGATATATTTTATTAATTAATTTTTATGATGCTGTCACTTTGTGATAAGTTTATTCTAGGTTGACATGAAAAGGACAGTTATGGACAATTTAACGGAAACATATAGGCAACTCGGACACGTGCAAGTGGAGAAAAAATCTTTTAAAATAAAGAGGAGAGTGATTACAATTACATGCCCTTGCCCATTTCATAGGTTTGAAGTGTGTTAGATCAAAACGTCTTATTATATTTCGATGAATTGAAACTTATAAATACTTCGGCACGTGTTATGGATGTAATCACTAATAAAATTACATTATGTAATTAATTACATAATTCAAAAGTAACTCTCGACAAAACTTCTAAAGAAACAATTGTCTGAAGAAGTTCAGAGGTCGGTCACCAGACGTAATAGGGCGTTGATAGTCGTAATAATCATCTGGTGGTACACAAGAGGTCATTTGCAAGGGTCTGGTAGAAGAAGAAGCTTCGCATCGCCTGCAAGTCGTTCGTCTCACGCCTAAGGGTCTTCGCCACCACCACATTCCTTCTGTCGATGCTTCGTAGCTGGCTTTGTCAGATCGTCGCGTTCTGAATGATTCGTATGTCTCGGACCAGGTGGATTCACTGTCGCAAGGTGTCACGGGAGCACTGCGGGTTGGTTTCGGTTTCGGTTCGTAATATTTGCTAGAGTCTTCGGTAAATGAGCTACGCCTCTGTAAAACAACAAAATGCAAATCAACTATAGAATAATCCAGCGAAAACAAAATAGGGAAAAGAAATTTCCCTTTTTTCCATTTTTCATCATATAAACTTGTGGTTCTTAAAACTCTACCTCCAGTTATTTCGAGTTTCTCGAGAGTCATTCATTTTATTATTTATTAACTAGATGATGCCCGTGACTTCGTCCGCATGGATTGAGGCTTTTCATTCCCACGGGAACTCCTTAATTATACGGGATAAAAAGTAGCCTTCCTCGGATGCAACTTAAACCACATTTCATCAAAATTGTTTGAAAAGATGGACCAGGGAAATCGTAGCAGACCTACAGACAGACATACCTACACACTTAGTATACAATCATCGTGGTAACTTATTTAAAAATAAATGCCTTGCAGGATCAACGCAGTGACCAAAGTTCCTGAAAAACTTTCATTAGTGGTTCACGTTAGTTATTCAAAAAGGAAAAATAGGGTAGCGTTGAACAAAGTCCAGTTAACATTCATGGTTGCTGACCACCGATAGTAGATAATGAAGGGAATGAAGAGGGATGAAGAAGTTAATGTATGTTCAACATACCCTCATGACATTGAAGTGGGGTAGCTTGAAGCGTCACACCTCCTGTAGAAACTTCATAGGACACACACCGTGTCGGTTATCACCCGAGCGAATCATCACCATGCCGTCAAGCTCATCCGCAACTTGAATGACGATTTGATCACGAAGAAGCATCAAACCAGTCTCTCCATCCGATGCCTAAAAATTAAAGAAAATTATAATAAACCAAATCCCACCAAAAATCATGAACTTAACCTACGATCGATAATAAATATTATGAGCTTCTGAAAAAAACGTTTCCCATCATCAGATGGTTAGTGAGGTAAAAATGAAAAACTGACTGACTTACGTATCAGCATGTAGCGAACACACTGATTTGAAAATACCGTAGACCCCTCAAAGAACACCCTAGAGAAACTTGTAGTTGTTTCTTTGTGTAATGACCACTCAACTAACCTCCACTAAGAAAGGATATTTTCTCTGCGTCGTATTCCTCATTACAGAGAGTAGTTATCCCATTTCATTAAACACATAATGGTAGGAGTTTTCTTGGGATTATAATGCGGTGGGTTCCCACGTCCTTCCGCATACGGCTCGACTAAGAGTATTTAAACTGTTAGGTTTGTTACACGAGTATTATCAGGTGTTAGTGATGATAACCGAGACCGACGGCTAAACGGCAAAATTTGTTCCTAACCTCCAAATTCGGTCACCCATCCAGTTACCGACTTGGGTCAACGTTGCTTAACAATCGCAATTGACGGATATGCGTTGTCACAGCTCGGCCATTCGTTCCTTTTGGTAAGAAAGGCTGATAAGAATGGATATAATTTCCAACAAATACCAAGTAATTGAATTACTAACTATTATCAATTTAAAAAATCTGATACTTACATCACCTACCTGCAAGTTATGCGTTACTTGAAGAGGCCGTTCTCCAGCATGGAGCTTAGTGCAGTATTTCGATGGAAAGTAGCCGACTTTGCCCAAGCATTTTCCCTTCCACCAATCAGGATCAGAGGTATCGATCACTGTAACCTTGTAACCCGCCTTCAGATCTAGTTCATCAGCATGGCGCGACTTGAAGTTGTAAAGAACCACGTACAAATTTGTTGGCAATAGTCTTTGATGCTTCTGAAATTGAAAGGAATAAAGATTTCAAAAAAAAAAAACGGAAGGACTTGAACGCCTTTGGTCGCCTTCAAATACAAACTAGATATGCTATACTGATATCTGCATCGTATTCCTCATTACTGAGGGTCGTGACTCGTGAACCCTTTCCATTAATCACATGATAGTAGGAGTTTTCTTGGGATAATAATGCGGTGGGTTCCCACGTCCTTCCGCATATGGCTCGACTAAGAGTATTTAAACTCTTAGGTTTTTGTAACGATTATTATCAGAGGTTAATGACAATAACCGGGAACGACGGCTTAATGTGCTCTGCGGGGCACGGAGAAAACGAAAAGGCCAAATTTACACCTCCAAATTCGGTCACCCATCCAGTTACCGACTTGGGTCAACGTTGCTTAACAATTGAAATCGACTGATATGCGTTGTCTCAGCTAGGCCAACTCGTCCAACAGCTAACAGCTAGGCTCGTCTCTCAACTGCTAATATACCAACTTAAAATAAGCCCGTCTGTCTGGTTATGGTTTAACAGTCCAACCACTGATCCAATGTGATATCTTTATTCTTATGCCCTGATGATGATGACTAATACAAAGATTTGAATCAGCCTAACTGTTTACTTACTGTTCAGCACAAAAATGCAGTCGGTATTTTTATAGTAAGTAATTAGATAAGGCTATTATTTAGATATCATCATCACCACCAGCTCATCGCCGGCCCACTGTTATGATAAGGTTTTTAGGTCATATTTCACCACGATGGGCAAGTACGGATTGGTAGACTTAGGCTTAGGCTATACTTTTTTAAATTCTATTACCAGCTACTGGTACAGCTTTAAGTTTTACCTTTATTTTTTCAATTTAACAAATAATTACCCTCATCATTGTCTGTAATTTCTATTTGTCTTCAAATTGCAATAAATGTTTTCTAGTTTTTGGTGGTTTTGGTTTTAATCTACTGGTGTGGAGCTATCTAAATAATTTTGCCTTCAAGCAAACTCATTATACTTACGTTATGTTGCTTGACTGGTGAGGGACATGGACTATTACTGTTCGATGACAAACTCTTATCAGGCTCGTCGGGCAATTCCACGCTGCTCATGCGTCCCATTCGAGCAGTCAAGTGTCTTCGGCTATGTACTGGTGACGATGGTGCTGTATACCCATCATGCAGACTGTTAGATCGGTTAGTACAAGAAGCGTTTTGTGAAAAAAATACTCTGTTCATTGGTTTTGAAGTTAGTTAAGCCATATTAGAAGCATATTATGATTAGTTAGCTGAAAGAGCATATATTGCCATTATTACATTAGAACTTCATGAGGCATTTGATTAACTTACGAGAAAACGCTCGTAAAATATAAATTCAATTTTCGTGTGACATGATACGGTACGGTAGTTAGAAGGTAGGTATGCAGAGAAGGTTGACTTGAGAATAACATGACCTCAATAGTTAATCCTTTCTCTTCACGAATAATAATAAATCTGAGATATACACTCAAAAGAATATTGCTTTCAGTGGATTGGATTGGAGTATAAGTCCACGTTTTTATCTGAACCTTGCAGAGTCGTTTGATTTTATAGTACTACAAAATAAGGGTCTGCTTCGCTTTGTTGTTTCAAATAGATTTTGTATTACTACTCCTGTGGATAGAAAATCACTAACATAAAGCGTCAAGGCATTGGAAATGAAGACTTTCTAGAGTTTTTATATCTTTTTAATATATGGATATGTTTAAATGTATCCTATCTGTATTATTAACGGACAAGAATACCACGCTTTTCAGAATTAGCAACTTAATTTCATATTTATCAATTTTCAGGTGGTTCCTATAGCTGTTTTCATAAATTTAACTGAAAACTAAAATAAATCAACAATCATTGCGGTAACATTAATCGGGGACACTCAAATCAAATGGTAAACATGCAATAACAACACTTGCGATGGTCATAAAAACGTTCAATTATAGCACCTTATCTTTAAAGGTCGCAAGGCTAATCATGTTGTATCAATAATCTGATAAAATAATTTCTAATGAACTTCGGTGTCCTTACGGCTGTATGAAATACAACTATAAATGTTAAAAGAAGGGCGAATGAAATAAAATATAACATGAAAATGGCACTACAATACTGTAACAATTAAATTAATTTGTTGATACTGACATCATAAGCCATTGCAAATAAATAATTCAGCTATCGTCTCAAAATTTAACAAAAAGCAACCGCAATAATCTATAATAAGTAAATAAATTTATGAAATAATAGCAAAATGCAACAATCTTCTTGAATCCAAGAAAAGACGCAGTGATTGTATTGCGGTTGTATTTCGTAAAAATGTTGTGTACCCAACAAGGACGTACATGATTGAGAATCGGTAAAGTGATGAACCATACGGTTACTTATTCTATTGGAACCATATCTCATGCGATATGTTCTGTAGTCACCTAAAAAAATAAAAATCGTGAGTTACATGCAAAATCAAATTAAAAATGTAAAAAATGACATATAGTACATACATACATCCTTTGTTTGGCGTGTGGCAGGACCATAAACACATTGTGTTTTGTTGGAATAGAAAATAGAAGCCAAAACACCGAATCGCACAACTTTCGGTTACCACTTAACGACGTAGAAAGCACATCATCAGGATTGCTTAAGAGATAGTGTAGACATCGAGTAATTACTAACACAACCAAAGCTAAGCCAAAGATAGGCCATTCATAAATTACGCCATGTATATATTGTATACTAGTGTTTCGCCCTGTGCGCGAGCTGCTAAAGCAGCTCACGGGTTGTGGTTTGACTTAGAAGTAGTACAGACATTTATTATGATTATAGCAAAAATTATTAAAAATGGCGTTGATTTTTTTAAACTTTGGTATCAGTTTCCTGTTTTGTTATCAGAGGGAGCCCTGAATATCGATTTTGAACGAAATCGGTCCATTATTAAAGAAATTCAAAATGGCGCTGATTTTTTAAAACTTTGGTAACAGTTTTCTGTATTGAAATCCCAGGGAGCCCTAAATATCGATTTTGAACGAAATCGGTCCATTAACAAAGAATTTCAAAATGGCGCTGATTTTTTAAAATTTTGGTTTCAGTTTCCTGTTTTGTAACCCCAGGGAGTCCTCAATATCGATTTTGAACGAAATCGGTCAATTAACAAAGAATTTCAAAATGGCGCTGTTTTTTTTAATTTTAGTACCAGTTTACTGTTTTGTAATCACAGGGAGCCACGTCGTGGGTAAAACGGAACCGTGTTAAAATCTTGTATAGTTCTACATAGTCTTGTAGTATTTTCTATGGAAAAATAAATTCCGCCATCTTGAATTTTTTTCCTGTTCATCAAGTGGACCTTCCGGTCCTGATCATCTCTTGCCAAGAAACCACACTTCCATTTCTTACACTCTCCGAGATAGACACTGACGAAATTTATATGGCGGCCATCTTGAATCCACCATTTTCGAGTTTTTTTTAAACTCATCGCCAATTGGATGCGGTTCCGAGTGACATTAGTTCGAGGACCCCCCACCTATCTTCAATACCTTGGCCGTGCCCTTTACCCGTCTCCGAAATCCTCAATCATCAGCTGTCTCCATATTTTTTTTCAAGTTATATTTTCTGACTTCTATACGAAGCCATCAGTGAAAAAAAGATTTTTCATACAAAATTTTACAGGAGGACATTTTTGGGGAAAATCTCGAAAAGTACCCCAAATGTGGCAACACTGTTTAGATATCTCGATACTGCCGGTCGAGCTACACAATCGATCCATACATGTCAACTTTCCCAAATGTTGCCAACTGCCTCAAAATCGTGATCGAAATTTTCAAAAACACAAAATGAATACAAAATGGCCGCCACCTCGTTTCACAGAACCATTTTACACAGTTTCATAATTTTTCCTTGAACTACAGGATATACCGCTCCTGATGACGTTTCAATTTTTCATCTCGCTCGCACCCAGCCGAAATGATAGCTCCTGAAAAGAGACCATGTCGAAAATCACTTTTACTTTGATAAATTCCAGTGTTGCCAGACCTCGGCGATGAAAATACCCAAATGTCATTCGTACAAGTGGGACACGTGGTCGCTCGTACTCTAATTTTGCAAAAAATACGTATTTCGATTTTTTTATTTTTGGGGTAAATCTTGAAAATTTCCCGAGAAATGGGGTAATTTTTTTTCCCCAATCCATTCTTCGAGTTAGTACACACAATCGCCCCATACAAGTCGAAACGCTTTGACGTTGCCAACTGTGAGAAAATTGAATTTTAAAATTGCGTTTTTTCGTACCTCAGACCGAACGGCCGCCGCGACAGCCGCCATCTTGAATTTTTAAAAACCACTCCCGTTCTGTCAAAATACAGGATAGCTGTAGGCGAAAAGAGAAAAAAATATTACGCTCGACCATGCCGTTTCGGATCTGTGGCGCCGCGGTTCGGGGTCGAAAAATCAAAAATTTCAAAACACTACATCTCGGCCGCCATCTTGTTTTTCCAATTTTTTCCACTCTTTCTATTGATCGTTTCCTAGTTTCTTCAATCCTTGCGAGTTTAAACGAAATCGGTTGGAAAACAAAAGAGTTGCAAGAATTACGTCGGCCGCCATCTTGTTTTTCCGAAATGTCATAATTTTTCCCTACTCGACATCCGCACCCGAACACATCTCCCGTACATCATTATATCGTTTTCTGTCTCTTTCTAGGAGAACAATTATGTCAATGAGTGAGTCAGTGAGTGAGTCAGTGGTAATTGAGCTATATATAGTATAATAATTAGAAAACGAAAGAACAATGTGTTACACAGTACACTTACGGCTTAACATTTTAATTATTCCGAGTCTCAAAACTGTAGCCTAGAATTCTAATGAAATGCCTAAGTTATATGAAGGGACGAGGCCATGGATACTGTAATATTTAACATTTAAAATTTAAAGGTATATCAATAAAAAGTAAGTGCCTCTAAAGACTTGAAAACAAAAAATATATAGGTTACATTATAGCATGACGTAAAATATAAATGTGCATGTTATATATAGTAGTAGTAGTAGTGAACATTCAACATAGCTTGTGGTCACGAGACATCAATTTTTGACATCAATTTTGACTGAGTCCAAAAAACCGTTCCATACATTGATGTAGAATTTTAGTCTCATTCTATTACGATGGTTCCATAGCTTGCTCAGAAAAATTCTGATTATCACAAAACTTTAAATAACCTAATGATGTATGCAAAAAGCAATAACTTAAAATAATATTAACAAATTTTAAAAATCTCAATAGGTAGATTTATTTTATTTTATTTTTAAAGTGGTAGATAGAAAGTGGTAGATTTTTGCTTAATATTTTCCAACAGATACTAGTAAAAGATAGCTGAAACGATGCCAACATCGTGTTGCAATAAACAATCGAGACTTATAGATCATGTTGAACGCATTACAAGAGCAATAAATTTTGAATCATTAGCTTTGTAACATCAAGTGAGTGTATGTTCCACAGCTTTCGAGAATTTACCCAAAACATTGTGGTTTTGTTTTAGTAAAACGATTTTGCATCAACGCTTTCAATATTATTATAGATATTTGCTTTTATGTCGTTCAAAATTTTTATGAGAAACATTTTGATAAAAATCTGTAAGTGATTGATTTGATAATATGAAATGTGGTAAGGTTTTTTGGGCCCATGCTTGGTTACTAGCGAGGTTCGTACATAATACTCGGCTGCCACCTTGCGAAGCTTGGTCCTTAGGGCGACGTCTCAGCTCTCCACACTCGGGGGAATCCAATGAAAGACTCTTCATCCTAAGGTTCAACTTTTGGCGTCTCGGTGAGTGTGGCGCTATAACAGTCATGCAGTATGAGCATTGCGAACTTACCAGATCTTCAACAAAATCGCCATTTTTAGTTGGTCCATTATTACCTACACTGTCATACGTTAATGAATGAATAAGGACTAGTAACTATTAAGATTTAAACTATTATGCATTGAATCTTCTGAATGATTTAAAAGCGTCATTCACTTTTGATTCAAGCTAACTGGTCAGCACACCTGCAATAAAATATTACTCAGCTTCATCATTAAAAATGCTACAGTTTGATCATGATTACTGCTAAACAAATGAATGAGTTCCTTTTTTAACGCAATTCCAAAGGTCGTATCGCTACAGTTTCTATTATACAGTATTTAAATGAGAGGATTACATTAATACTTAGAAACTAGCTTATTTCACACATACACCCAAAGTAAAATACATAATTATCAGTGCGTAAGCCTTGCAACGGAAATTGAAGAAATATTAAACAACGTGAATCAAGATGCACAAAAAGTTAGGTATGAAGTACTGAATGGAGTTTACCAGACGATACCTACAGATGTTACTACTAATTATATAAAAGTCTACAATGCGACTTATTAAACATTCAATGATATAATTATTATGTTTGGTGAGTATGAGTACGTATTAAATAAGGTTAAAATTTATCACCGGATATTGTAACTTGTCACCAGGCAGTTTAGATTCGATAAAATAGTAAAAGTGTGTCTTCATAATTATTATGAATGAGAGGCAAAAAAATGCAACGAATCTCTTAACACAGAAGATGTCTACGGGGATTCGCATATTATGTACAAATGAGGTTTGGTACCAGGTAAGGGACTGGTGCGGTCTGCCTGCCTCAACATTTGAGCACTCTTGGAGTTCCTCATCGAACCTGTTTGAACAAAGTAAACGGAGTCTGGTGTGTAAAACTTTTTACTACATCGTTCCTCGCGTCGGTGTCGCCCTGTAAACTCAGTAAACAAGGAATGCAAAAAGCGAAAAAAGAGGAAAACCGCCGCACGTCAGCCTAACGATATTAAAAGTTCCATGTTTTGTAGCGTTTATTTTGTGGTAGCGTGTTTTTTGTTAAAAAGTCGGTGTAATTTTTAAACCGCTTCAAATAGTATGTTATAATTATATACAGTTAGTATTTTGTGAATTAGTGCAGTTGAAATATAGCTGATCCGTGAATTAAATATAAATCGCCGAAGACAAACGCATGCGATCATCAGCACGTCACGCGGCAAGCCATGCACCACTTACGCATTAAAGTGCCTGTCCGAGGGTAAAGGCGCCCATTATAAAATGTAATGTGCATACTGGTAGAAGGACCGATAAAACAAAGCGATTCAGTTCTGATTTTTATTGTAACAATAACAATATACATATCACAGAACGCGGGGCGTTTCGGGGCAACATGGGACTCGCGAGCAGCTCACGCGGGTGAGCCGGCAACAGCACTAGGCTAGTGCTTTTTCTTAATGAAAAGACGATATGACACAATAATTGATCTCATTCCCCTGATTTAATGTAATCATTTTTTCTTGCGCACGCTGGCCGTGGGTTTGAGAATTGAAGGCGGGGGATCGCCATTTTCATTTATGAAACATAAGGGTTGTCCGAAAGGTCGCGTCGGCGTCTCTTCAGATTCTGTAAAGATAACGAGCGAACAAAAAATAAATAAAGAAAATGAAATAAATATAAGGTTAACCAAAATAAGTAAGAAAACTAAATAAACTATAATAATGCATAAATGGAAATGAAGGTCCAGTCAAAATGTCTTTTCTGAGACGTGACACATAACATCCAGTGGGAGGACGGGGTAAAGCAGCTATAGCATGGTTCTCGAGCCTCATCTAGTTTCCCTATTTGATACTAACACCTACACAATAAATAAACATAAATATAAATAGAAACAAAAGACACACAACGAAAACAAAGAAAGGGAGCCCAACAGCGGAACAAAAAGCTCAATTGCAGTCAGACAGAGAGCGATGCGATGCTACTGCAGCCTGGACGCGTACTTTCCGGCAAAGAAATGGATCGGTGCTGCGGAGAGCCACGGCGCGACCGCGATCCCCACATGGACAAACTCTTGACGCCGGCGAACAGCCGCCGCCGCATCATGCCGCTCTCGCTCCGCGCCGCCGCGCCTACCGACAAGGAGCGCGTCCGCTCAGTACCGACCGCACCCCGCCCCCGCCCTGCGCCCGCGACATTAGAATGCGTGCAAACAAATCGACACTACTGAAAACGAGTGATTTGAGTGAAGCACCGCGCGACCGTCGCGCGTCACCGCCGTGCGGAGGGACGCTGACGATCGGCGGAGGAGGCGCCTCGAGCGAAGATGCGAGCGAGCTCGGGTGCGGCACCAGACCTGAGCTGGAAGAGACGGTCTGCGGCGCTACCGCCAGCCCCGCGCCGGGCCGCGCCGGCGAGCGCGCGGGCGGTGGCTCCTCCGGCGCCGCCGACACGCACACGAGGGGTCCGCCCGCGCCGCCCACGCCCGCGCCCGCGCCTCCCCCCGGCTTCGATATTTCGTTGGCCCGCTTCAGAACTTGGTAGGTCTGATCCACTTCCTCCTCTGAGCACCGAGCGAAATATTAATACAAACGCAGTCGCTATTACGCGGCCTATTATAGTTCCCGACAGAAATATGCACTCGACTCGGTCTCCAATATTTTGTTAGTAGGTATAGTGACAGTTTTGTGAAGACGCCTTTGTCTGAAATGACAGTGTTTGGCAATTTGATTAGTTGAAATGCAGGACTAGGTGAACAGGGGGCAATCCGCACTGACTCATACCGTACCCTCGTCATAGTAGCTATCGAAATCATCATCGAACTCGATTGATCTCTTGAAAGAGATCTTGGTAAGTCTCTGCCCTGGCAGCCAGCCGTCCTCCACCCCTGGACAACGTGAAGTTAGTGGCCGATTGTGTTTCAATGATGCGTGTATTTACTGCGATATTGTGTGCCATACACGAAAGCTTCATGATAATATGCTAGTGTAATTTTCATTTATTTTTTTCAAATAAATCTGTAGCACCCGTAAATTGCTAGGGGGATAATACCTAGGTACTTATTAATAATTGTTACGAGTATTATGATACCTTACCAGCATTTTCGTTAATTTTAAGTATTACCTAGCAAACTGTATTAGGTATAATGGATAGGTATGGTAATATTTTGCAGTACCAAAAGAGGAAATATATTATATAAAATGCAGATGTTTTTATTACCTATTGTGTAGATCGCAGATATTATTGTATTGAAATAAAAAGAATACACCTATGTATCTCCAATTTTTAGCAAGTCGCAAGATAGCTTTTAAGCTGCACAAAAACGAACGTACTAAAGAATTTTCATTAAGAATAGAACTTACCATCCACGAAGTGAATAGGGAGACATGTCATGTTGTATTTTGATGAAAACAATTAGTTATAGTTAGTTCAGAAATACGAATATAGGTGTGTTGTGATTAAGTATTAACATTTTCCTAAATTCTTAGCTTTGTCACATTAGATAATGTCTCATTTAGATTAAAAGTATGTTGTTATTACAATAAATATTAATACAAGTGTTAATTCTGATTATAACCTATCTGAATCTTTATGTTGTATTTGAAGTATCAAATCTAGAGAAGCTTACTTTCTTCGTCAAAAGCTGCTTCTTGTATCCGGTGAGCTTCGATCTCGGAGGTGCTTTTCTGTCTCCTGAGGAGGCGCGACTTGGTCTGACACTTGCCTACTTGCGGCATACAGTCTGTGTGGACGTTCATCTTGCATATTCTGCATCGTAGACCCTGACGCGTGTGCCCTGAGAAAATTGAAAACAATCTTTAGAATGTACCAACTACCAACGATCTCTTTACTATTGAGCTATTCTGTTACAGTTGTAATAGAATACCTACCTCAATATAATATAGAATATGTGGGAATTGTAGTATTGATTTTGGGATAGATTTTATTTCTTTCACGAATTTTCGCCTTTTTAGGGTTCTGTATCTGTACCTCAAGAGGAAAAAAGGAACCCTTATAGTATCACTTTGTTGTCCGTCTGACTTTCTGTCAACGCCCTTTTTCTCGCGCCTTTTGAACGCGTTGAATTATCAAATCATCTGCACTACAGCCCATTAATGTCCCACTGCTGGGCACAGGCCTCCACTCTCATAGGAGAGAGGGAATTAGAGCTTAGACCCACCACGCTGCTCCAATGCGGGTTGGCGGACTTTGACGACTATTATCATGTTATTGATAATAACCGGGACCGACGGCTTAACGTGCTCTACGAGGCACGGGGGTGAGACACCGCCAACTTCCTAACTCCGGGCTATTGCAGAGAATTTCTAGTCGGAAAAACTCAACACTTATTACGGCCCGACCCGTGACTCGAACCCGGGACCTCGTCAGCCGCAGTTAAACACGCTAACCACTAGACCAACGAGGCAGTATTAATTATCAAATATCAAGTTGAAAATTATATCAAATACATGGGTTGGTCTACGGTCACTTGGAGCTGTAAAAAAGTCAAGCTTCTTTTTCAACGCAATCAAAAGATACGGCTGTTTATGCCGCATATTTTGCAGATTTTTACACTCGCCAATAAATCAAAACCTATAGAGTAGACTCCCCGTTGACCTAGAATCATGAAATTTGGCAAGAAGTAGGGTTTCACAGGACAAGTAGGTATAGGAAAAAACCGAAATTGTTAATTAGGGTTCCATACTCATAGGGTGTCGAATTGTTTGTCAGGCGCTTCCAGTTTAGCGCCATAATATGTAAGCCAGTAATTTCACAGCTGATGTTATTTACTAAGAATTTATGTTGTGTGGTGGTACGGAACCCTTTGTCCGTGAGTCTGAATCGCACTTGATCGGTTTATTTTCTGGTAAACAGTTTGGTCTGCTTGGTGATGCAAGGCCGACCACAAAATATACGATTTCGTGCACATGGGCAAACATGGCGACTTTGCCTTCCACCATAAATACTTGGTTATAAAAATTCTCACCTCAAAATACAGACAAGAACACAGATGGTAATAAGGGCAGAAAGTGGTAGAACTGAAGATCAGTTATATATACTCTTCCAAAATATTTCAAATTAATTTCCGAAATGGGATAGGTACGGGAGGTAAACGCTTTAAAACATCCTGTTATACGGTATTAACTCTGGATTTAAAAGTTAATCAGATTAACTTTTAATGCTGAGCAGAAAGAACAAACCGTATATTTAAGTTTCGTTGTTTCTTACGCAAGCCTGAGTCCCCGTTTTCGGCCGTATTTTCATCCCTCTGGTAAATTATAAATATTGGTCCTAAAGTTCCGGGAGGCAGAACTTTTTTTTGGGAAATTTGCTCCTCTTTTTGAACCTGTTTTTAAAATTTGAAAAATGTCAAATAGTTTTTGAGATATTTGCAAGAAACCAAACCAGATATTTTTTTCCAGTTAATTGTTAATAACTTTTGCAATTTTCGCAAGCGGTTCTTGAATTTTGTTTGAAAATCATCTACAGGCTATTCCGAATCGAACGACACCTCGTTCATACGATTCAGAGGCGGAGAAAAAAGTCGACCTAAAAAGCACTGGTTGACTAGACTAATAGTTGGTAGGTACCTACTTAGAACTAGAAAGCTTTTAGAAACGAGATATTGAAATTTAGCATGATGATGGAATCGCGGCCTTGTTTACACAATTAAGAATTCTTAGGTGCTTTAATTTCAGTTTTACGTCCTGAATATAATCGTTATAAATTGTTATTAATGGCGTACCTCATAGCTTTCGGCGTCCTACATCGCCGTTGACCGAAAATCTTTAAAGGTGGCCTTAATGTTGCTTTGGTAATTAACGTTAAATTTAGCATTTCATTAAATACTCTATTTTAAATACCACTTTGTCCGCATAATTTTTTTTTATCCACTTACAAGCTAGCCCTTGACTACGATCTCACCTGATGGTAAGTGATGATGCAGTCTAAGATGGTAGCGGGCTAACCTGTTAGGGGCATGGCAGTTATACGTCTTTGCCGGTAGGGTGGTAACTAGCCACGGCCGAAGCCTCCCACCAGGCCAGACCAGGGAAAATTCAGAAATTATAAATTCCCAAATTGACCCTGCCGGGGATCGAACCCAGGACCTCCGCACGTTAAGGCAACAGCGCTACACACTGCGCCACGGAGGTCGTCAAAATGTATAAATAAAAAGGTAAATATAAAAAGGTATAAATTAAAATAGCCCAACAATAGAACAGCTCTGGCAAAAAAGTGCTTATGAGTAAAATTTAATAAAAAAAGTATGTCAACTTGATTAGGTAATACCTACGTCCTACATTGTATATTAATTTGAGCTCTTATAATAAGTGAATTCAATAATAGTTCATGAGATTAATTGGGGCCAAATTAATTTGTGGTCGTACTATAAATGGATTTGTGCCACAAGTGTATTTGCGGAAGGTCGTTTGGTAATAGGCATGATGACTGATTTTGAAAAATGGTCAGATTATGTTCGGAAGTATCTACTATTTCGAAAAAATATCTTATTTCGGCAGAAAAATAAGGTTTGGTACAATGAATTCTTACAAGAGTTTTAGTTTATCAAATTCGCCCATTCCCCTGATCGATCATGGGAATGGGCGTTCTCTTCTATAGTAATCGATTCAATTTAGTTTTTGCATAAGTTTAAAAGACAATTAAAATATTCAAATATCAGAAGATAGGCCATAAAGCGCGATTAATAGCGCGTTTTTTTTTCTTACATCTATATTACCTAATTGTTGATTTAATATTAATTATCGAATTATTAATTTCTAGCTGATGCCCGCGACTCCGTCCGCGTGGAATTAGTTTTTTTTATTCCCGCGAGAACTCCTCAATTTTCCGGGATAAAAAGAAGCCTATGTCACTCTCCAGGTCCTCAATTACTATACTCATACCAAAAATCACATCGATCCGTTGCTCCGTTGCAGCGTGATTGAAGGACAAAACAACAAACCAACAAACCAACAAACAAACTGACTTTCGCATTTATAATATTTGTATGATTACTTATCGAAATGAGCAATTACCGACGTTGCCTAAATATAGGTTTAATAATACATTGGTAATGGACCCCGTAATAGGTACAATAAGAATAAAAGCAACTACTTACCACGCGGAGGGTTATTATGGTAGGTACGGTTTGTGAAAGGTACCATAATACAATGCTACTTTTATGTGGAATGACATTATTGTTGTGCCAGGCAGTGGCAGACGCGTAGTTATGACCTTCAATTTGACACCTAATCTAGCATTTTATCAACAACTAGCTGACGCCCGCGACTTCGTACGCGTGGATCGAGGTTTTGTGGTTCCCGCGGGAACTCTTTAATTTTCCGGGATAAAAAGTAGCCTATGTGTTATTCCAGACTATAATCTATCTCTGTGCCAGATTTCATCCAGATCCATTCAGCCGTTGGGGCGTGATTGAGTAACAAACATCCATCCATACATCCATACATCCATACCGACATCCATACATCCAAACTTTCGCATTTATAATATTTACGCCCGCGACTTCGTACGCGTGGATCGAGGTTTTGTGGTTCCCGCGGGAACTCTTTAATTTTCCGGGATAAAAAGTAGCCTATGTGTTATTCCAGACTATAATCTATCTCTGTGCCAGATTTCATCCAGATCCATTCAGCCGTTGGGGCGTGATTGAGTAACAAACATCCATCCATACATCCATACATCCATACCGACATCCATACATCCAAACTTTCGCATTTATAATATTAGTAAGATAAGATTATTTTAATCATACTTCATACTTCATATTAATTTTTTCTATGATACGAATAATACCATACTACTTAATACTAATATACTATACTAATATACTAATTACTAATTACTGATATTACTAATTTACTAATCATACTAATATTATAAATGCGAAAGTGTGTTTGTTTGTTGGTTTGTCCTTCAATCACGCCGCAACGGAGGAACGGATCGGACGTGATTTTTTGTATGGGTATAGTTGAGGACCTGGAGAGTGACATAGGCTACTTTTTATCCCGTAAAATTAAGGAGTTCTCGCGGGAATCAAAAAACTTAAACCACGCTGTCGAAGTCGCGGGCATCAGATAGTATTGCATAAATATCAAGCAATTAGTAAAATTCCAGATCTTATTCAAACTTAAACTCAAATATTTTTTATTCAATTGTAGACTTTGACAAGTGATTTTGAATCGTCGAGTAAATCTACCACTGGTTCGGAATGACATTCCTACTGAGAAGAACTAGCAAGAAATTCGGTGGTTGCTCTTTTTTATTGCAGAAAAAAAAAACCGACTTCAAAAACCACAAACACTAAAAAGTAAAAAATAATTTAATTTATTATGTATACAAGAGTTAATGTAGTTCTATAATAACATTTTTTGGAGTCTGGAATAATGGTTTTTGAAGTCGGTTTTTATTTTTTTTTTGAAAATTTTTTATTTCACAATTTTTAGTGGCCCCACTGTTTAAAAAAACAGGGTGTAACCAGAACGCTAGTAAAAACTTAGCGTTATTAAGAATAACGTCGTTTAATCGTTACTCGTCGACTTGTCTAACTTAGACAAGTCAAGTACAAAGTCCTTTCATATGATACCCCACTTGGTATAGTAATCCTTCTTTGAAATTTGAAACCCGTGATTTTCCCCACTAAAATAATTTCCAATTTTTTTGATTTCCATGATATTGGGCCACTATTACGAGTATATACAACTATTCCAAATTTCATGTCAATAGCTTTAATAGTTACTGAAATAATCGACTATGACAGACGGACGGAGAAAGTCGCACCATAAGGGTTCCATTTTTACCATTTTGGTACGGAACCCTAAAAAAAAAAAGATATTCTATGCATGGTTAAAACATACTGTTTACAAAACTATCACACTGATCGCGAGCAATTTACTCTTATCCATTGAGGAGTTCCGTTCTCCATCTCCGGAGATATTCATCAGATCTTCACCAAATTAAAATGGGACCACCTCTGAAGTATGACCTACCAACCAAAAAAAGAATTATCAAAATCGGTTCATAATTGGCGGAGAAATCGCGTAACAAACATACAAAAAAAACATACAGTCGAATTGAGAACCTCCTCCTTTTTTTGAAGTCGGTTAAAAAGAGTCTCTACCAGGCAGTCAGTCAGTCTCTATCCATTAGAACAGATTACTATTATTACTACATTAGAATAGATTACTCTATTCATTAGAGACAGAACTATACTTACTTTCATTTATATAAAAGACACTGACATCACCAGGTTTTTATGTATATCTTACCTACTGCTGATTTATTAAAGAGAATAGCCGTGACCCTGATGGAATTTCGCATTATATAAGAACAAGAACATACTTCTCGGTAGGAATGACATTCCGAACCAGTGGTAGATTCACTTGAGGATTCAAAACCACTTGTAAAAGATTATTTGAAAAAATAAAACATTTGAATTTCGACTTTTGAATAGATCGCAACTTACAAGGAATCATCCCAATTTTCTACTTGCCAGGAATTAGAAAGACGGTGGTGTTTCATCCCCGTAGTTACCTCTGAGAGCTCGGACCGTACGCATCGGTCCCGCGCATTGTCACTCTCTTAGAGTTACCTATCGTATCAGGAATCCGGATATAGAATCCTATCAGACTATACATATAGAGAAAGAGAAAGGGAAGTTGATACTTACCTCTGAGTACTTGAGAGCAGACATCACAGGGTGTAATTTTCTTGTAGGTGTATTCTTGGAAGTTGTGTGCTTCGGAATCCCCTCTCAGATCTCGGGCGGCACCATTTCGTCTAAAGCGAAAAAAATACGTTAATATAATTGTTATAAAAATCTTATTTTATTTTTACCGTCAGGTTTGTCAACTTCATTACTGATAAGCATATAGAAACGGCATTCAATTTTTCATCTCTCTCTTTATTGCTTTAACCAAGTAGGTTTAAATACTGTGTAGGTTGGCCAGAATTGCTCTTCATTAAAATTACCACTTGTTTTGTGGAGTGTATTAGTTACAAAATCACGATCTTGTTATGAGTGAGCAGTTAAAAATAATTCGAATATTTGTATTTCAGTGATCGTTTATAACAATAATAATAATGTTTAATTAAATTTAGTTTAAATTTGTTTCCATTTAAAACTAGATATTTCGTTTATCAAAATCAAAATTAGAGTCAACCATTTTAAGTACAACGGATATTTTTCAGGCAAAGAAGTACGTTGTACGAGCGTGAGATAAAATGAAAACGAGCGAGTTGATTTGACTGTTGGTAGAAACTTACTTAGTAATACGGTAATTTGGTAGTTTGACCTGGAAAGTTTCTCGGGAGTTTTGAAAATTGGTGTATTTTGTAGATTTCGACGTGCTCTTTCCGAATTTTTTCTTTGCCACCTCATAACTTTGTCGCTCGCGCCGCCATATTGGAAAAATGGCGTCCAAAAGTTTTTTGACAATAACTCCTTTTGATCTAATTTTACGATGAAAATAGTTACGTATTGAATTAAACTAGAGAAAATTTCCGACAAATTATGTATTAACCTTTTTTGTAAAATCAATAGTTTCATCGTACGAGAGCCGCAAACCAAAACCTAAATTCACCTTCCACAGTTCTAATAAATTTGTATTGTGGGTGTTTTACAAGTTCTTTGAACTAAATTAGATTGACTTGGCTAAATCTAGTCTAATTTAGTTTAAAGAACTTGTAAAACACCCACAATACAAATTTATTTGAACTGTGATGATAATAGGCATGATGACAGTAACAAAGAATCAATGAAATTATAAAATTATCTAATAAAATTGGATTCATGGATTATAAAAAACGTATTTTTTTCCTATTTCGATTAAGATTGCTATTTATTTTGATAAAATAAAACTATAAAATACAGCGATCCGCCATATTGGTTAAAACACCAATGAAGCGACTAAGACGTCACAATTATTTTCGAACTTTGACAATCTCACTATTGTTTACTGCACACTGCACAGAGTACATTGGTAAAAATAATAGTGACGTCACAAACGACGCCATGATACCGCCGAACCTTTTGGTGTGAATTTTAAAATTTAAATTTCAAATGCCAATTTCATCTACCAAACCTTATTTTTCTGCTGAAATAAGATATTTTTTCAAAATAGTAGATACTTCCGAACATAATCTGACCATTTTTCAAAATCAGTCGTCATGCCTATTATTATAATTAACAACCTCCCTGGAGTAGATAGTAGTACGTGTTGTTTTAATAAGTATTGGGTGATCCTGAGGTCGACCTGAGCTCAGAAGGGTATGTTCCGACTTCGTGGCGTGGTGTTGGCGTGGGGTTTTAGTTGTTACAAACCAAGTAACCACCCTACTATTTAGGTATTATTATTATTCTTTTATTTTACTTAGATTCATATTTTTTACATTTTTAAATATTTAACTATTAAAACAAAAAAAAAAACTATTATTATTATTATTATTATTACAGACTCCTAAAACAAAAATAAGGCTCAAAAGGTTACATAATTATACAATTTAGCTTTTAGCAATCCGAATTCAAAATTCAAAATGATTTTTATTCAAATGAACTTTTGCAATTACTTTTGAATCGTCAATCGTCAACAAAATTATCGGAGCCGGTGACAGCGTCGCTAGTAGGTATGTGTCAAATCAATCAAATCAAATCTTACTAATATTATAAACGCGAAAGTTTGTCAGTATGGATATATTTATGGATGTATGGATGTTTTTACTTTCACGCCAGAACGGCTGAACGTATCTGGATGAAATTTGGCACAGGGATAGATTATAGTCTGGAATAACACATAGGCTACTTTTTATCTCGGAAAATTAAAGAGTTCCCGTGGGAATTAATAAAAACTTATTCGAACGACGACGACGAAGTCGCGGGCATCAGCTAGTGAAAAATAAAATAAAAAACAAAAACTAAACAGGCATAAAAATTAGTTCCAATCTTGGCCACCGGGCCGGATAATTTTGACGAACTCATATTATATGGGTTTAGCTGACCTGTCATAATAATCTAATATTATAAAGAAGTACCTAAAGTTTGTGAGTTTGTGACATTGTAGGGAGTAATCTTCTGAACCGATTTTGAAAATTCAGGTACCAATAGAAAGCCACATTATTTGTGAGTGTCATCAAATCAATATAATAAATGCGAAAGTTTGGATGTATGGGTGTATGGATGAATAGATGGATGTTTGTTACTCAATCACGCCCGAACGTCAGAACGGATCTGGATGAAATTTGGCACAGAGATAGAGATAGAGTCTGGAATAACACATAGGCTACTTTTTATCCCGGAAAACTAAGGAGTTCCCGCGGAAACCAAAAAACCTCAATCCACGCGGACCGCGGACGTAGTCGCGGGCTACAGCTTTTAGGCTATATTATATTAACCCGAAAAATTAGGGAGTTCCTGTGGGAATTTTCAAAACTTATTTCACGCGGACGAAGTCGCGGGCATCTGCTAGTATCTGTATATAATGTTAGCCTACATTCTTGGACTGCTTGATTTATTGGGTACCAGGTAAGATCGCGCAATTCGTAGTCAACTTAAAAAGCTCATATTAAAGAAAAAACAATCGCATAAAAAATCGCGGCTGAGTTTGTTGTGGACTCTTCTCAGACCGCGGCGCGTTCGGAACCCTCGCAGCTTTAGTTTTAAGATACAGTAAATAATTATCACCATCACAAGTTATTCCTACTTCATAGTATCGACGTTCAAAAAGTGTATAAAATATTAATACGTTTTTTTTCTTAACCCTTAACCACCTACCACCTGTTTTCGTCCCTTAACCACCTACGAGCGGTCCTGGAGACCGCTAGTAGATTATTGCTTCTAATCTGGAATCAATGGTAACAATGAAATATTAAAGTGATTAGAATACTTGTTTATAATCTAGAGCTTTATTTTAGAATATCATTTATTACAATTAATATTCAAATCTCGAAACAAACTAACAGTCTTCACAAAGCTATAATACTGGCCAAAAAATAACTACTTTTAAGAAAATGAGATCTGTAAAATTACGAACTTTACATTTCAACTTCTTTTTATTCATTCTTAATTCTTATTACTTGAGTAAATTAACTATAAATTAAAAGAAAAATAAAACAACCTTGAAATAAAAACTTGTACAAAATTGTAATCCCTCAACATTTACAATTTTACAATACATTTTATGCTCATTCTATCCCTTTGAAGGTGATTTTTTTTGCGTCGTTTAATGTGCGGTGTAATTGGCTTTTTTGCCATGTTTTTCATGAATTTTTATCGTTATTACTCATTTGGATACTAAACCAACAAAAATTTATAACTGTTTAACATAGAATATAATTATGTACATAAAAATGTCAATTCCACCTACGTGCGGTTACGGAGACCGCTGGGATTTTCACTAACCCAGGGCAGCCGCACGCACGTGAATAGGTACTTGCCGAGCGTAATCTCGATACGGTTCGGTGTGTAGAAAAGGTATATACGAGTATAAGCACTCTTCGCCACGACACGTACACATCGAAAAATTTGAGTTCAAAAATTCATTGCGGTCTGTGAGACCGCTGGTAGGTGGTTAAAAGGGTTATCCCCCCGATATTTATATTTCGGGGTCCTTGTAGATCTTTTTGAAAATGTCATACACTATCGAATTGAACCTAAAAATAATTAAGTAGGTATAATGTATATGTATTTACTAGCTGATGCCCGCGACTTCGTCCGCGTGGATTAAGGTTTTTTGGTTCGTTCTGGCATAATTGATTAACAAACATTAATACATCCAAACTTTCGCATTTATAATATTATGTATAGAATGATTCTAATTTAGAAAAAATACACGTGGAGTAAAATCTCAGCTTTACAGGCTTAGAACACGTCACCCATATTGATCTATGACGATGAAGGTCAAGTCCAAGTGCATGGGTTATGTTTCGAACCATGCAGGCATTCAACTTCGATCGTCTGAAACCTTGACGTACCTGTGGGTCTAGCAGTCTAGGTATGCTATTAGCATGCTATTAGTGTGACCCACATCAAACTAATGGATTGTAAATTGCTGGTAAAATTAGGGGCAGCTATTGTTATTTAGACTACGCGTGGTATTTACGTGGTAAGTCTACAGACTTAAAAAAATTGCTGATATTTGACCTAACTGCGGCAAAGCAAAAAAGCAGATATTAATGTTTTTTGTTTGTGTATGTTCTTTTTTAAGGTCCGTTCGTTATAATGTTAGATTCATTCTACGTCAGTTATATCATAATATTCGATGTAGAAACTAAACAAGGAAGCGGATCTCAAAGAAATACTGACTGTAAGGAAATATTAAGTTTTTAAATGGATAAAAATTATTTCCAAAAAACTGACTTCCAAAGCCACTGTAAAGTAAAAAGTAATTTTGATTTCTATACTCTACGAGTATGTTAAAGTCGGGCAATGAGTCTATGCCTATTTTTGTTATACTCGCCCGAGTTTTCAAATTTGAAAAAAAAAACAAATCGGTTCAGAAACCACGGTGATATCTATTATCTACCTCCTCCTTTTTTAGAAGTCGGTTAAAAAGAAGGATTGATGCCATGCCCCTAACAGGTTAGCCCGCTACCATCTTAGACTGCATCATCACTTGCCATCAGGTGAGATCGCAGTCAAGGGCTAGCTTGTAGTGGATAAAAAAACAAAAAAAAAATTGAAATAATAATATGGTGTTGGCAGTTATATTAAACGCATTACACAAATGAAATATGTAGTTACTTTGCCCAATTGGTTCCTACACGGCATCACACTGGAACGCTAAATCCTTCATGGTAGGCTGGTGACTACCTACAGCTGAAGCCTCCCACCAGACCAGACCACAGAAAATTCGAAACTCATAAATAACCTGCCGGTTATCGAACCAGGGACCTTATAAGACGACAGCGCTCACCACTGCGCTGGAGAATAGGCATGATGACAGTAACCAAGAATCAATGAAATTATGAATTTATCTAATGAAATAGGATTCATGGATTAAAAAACGTATTTAGTTTTCTATTTCGAGTGAGATTGCTATTTATTTTGATAAAATAAAATTATAAAATACAGCAATCCGCCATATTGGTTAAAACACCAAGAAGCGAATGACGTCACAATAGTTTGTTTTCGAGCTTTGACAATCACACTATTGCTTACTGCACACTGCACAGAGTACATTGGTAAAAATAATAGTGACGTCACAAACGACGCCATGACACCGGGGAGCGTTTTGGCGTGAATTTTAAAATTTAAATTTCAAATGCCAATATTATCTACCAAACCTTATTTTTCTGCTGAAATAAGATATTTTTTCGAAATAGTAGATACTTCCGAACATAATCTGACCATTTTTCAAAATCAGTCATCATACCTATTCAGGAGGAAGGAGGTTTCTCTGTATTATTTTGTAATGCTTGCTACTATTTTATTATGTACTAGCAGATATCCGCGACTTCGTCCGCGTGAATTAAGTTTTTAAATTTCCACGGGAACTCCCTAATTTTTCGGGTTAATCTATGACCTATGACACTCACTATTAATGTGGCTTTCTATTGGTACCATAATTTTCAAAATCAGTTCAGTAGATCCAGAGATTACCCCCTAAAATCTCAACAAACTCACAAACTTTACCTCTTTATAATATTATTATTAAGTATAGACTATTTAGGTATTTATTATAAGTAGTGTGTGTGTACTGTAGTAGGTGTTAGTGGCTTATCGAATTCCCAGACGTCCCGTGGCTCACCTATATTTTAGATTATATTATCGGCTCATACAATACCGGCAAACAGCTTAGTATAACACTATATCTACTCTGCGTAGCAGTGTCGTAGCAGGATAAACAAAGTTTGGCTGGCTTTAGTAGGTAAATGATACACAAGCATGGATTTCATAAATTATTAGGTACATAATTTAAAAAAAAAAGGTTTAAAAGAATCCCTTTTTTCGTACCCGATTGTCAGAAAAAGACCAAGTGGAGTTAGTACAAGTTTTCACATTTCGACCTCGTCGATAGATTCCGTGTTGTTACCAAATTAACGTCAGATCTTTGTCATAACCAATATTTATTTTATTTTGCTTGGGGCGGGCGTCCCGCCGCTGCCAATCTGGCTACACAATTAAATATTGTAAGTGGAAGGTTTTTTTCAGTTTAATTTCTTGTAATTTTGAATATTATTAACCTTCGTAAAAGTTAATCCGAGCCGAGAGACGATAAATTGAAAAATAAACGAATTGAAATGGTTAACCAATATCCAATATGTTAAACGCTTGGGTCGACCTCGACGTACCTATACTATAGCTGGTTATTAGTATAACTCTAAAGATGCGAACACATTTTTATTGTGTTGTGGTGTGTTGCAATTTATGACGCAATCTTGGCGGATATAACCAATCGCACTACAGCTACTCAGGGCACCATGTCAGACAGATAATAATAGTACAGTTTACTCAAACACTTTACTTACACACTTTACAGTTTAGGTACTTCTCCATAATATGACTACAGTCTTCAATCATGATTCTAAAATATCTCCATCCATTCATTCTTACTACGCGATACAACACACCACAACACGGAATATTTTAATGCCGTTATAACAGCTGATAACCGCAGTGTCTTAAATACACGTATTACATTTTAAGGCAACTAGGTACAGAGTACAGAGACTGGAAGAAAGAAGATTAGCATACAACGAAGTTTAGCACATGCCTACTTTTAACAGCTGTAGTAAGGGACAAAGCATTTAGACAAACAGCGTACGAGTAGAAAGAAAACGAGAAACGATTAGCTTTACTATTGAATTAGGTTACATAAATAGATATAAGTGAATGTGTGAAGGATGTGTTCTGGATTGCATACAAGGTCGTGTTACACCTACGGGGCAGTATTACCTCATCGCCATAACCGTCGACACCGCGTGGTACATTTGATTTTTTCTTATGATGCAAGAAGAAAGAAACATCAAAATGAACAAGACAAGTGTTGATAAAGTATCAGAGCGGCCATATTACACGGGCAGCTGGAACGACTGACAGCTTCAAGCTGTAAATGCTGAAGCAAATTACAGCTTACAGTATACAATGTCACGAAACCGCACCGAGAGATCGTGCAGTCGAGTAGCTGTAAGTTGCAATACAAATGGGTCCCCCCATATTACCTATCAACGCGGATTCAGCTTAGGCTGATTCTGTCTACGATATCAAGGATGAAAACAACGTTTTTTGCCTTGGCTCAATTAGGACGACGCACCGTGACAGGGGGCAACGAAAAACGTTTATTTGCCTATCTACGTACGGCGCGCTGATAGAGAAATTGCCCGATGTTCCTGCTGATCCTCTCTCTTTTAAAACTTTTGTTTTCCTGATTTTGTAAGGAATATTGGAGCTTTCCCATGCGACAGTTAAAGGGGAATTTCTCCCATTTAAAAGAAAACACTTTGGAGACAAGAAATTCTGAAGGGACGCCAGGAACTTTATTTAATTAGTCCATAATATATTGTATACAAGCTGAACAAAATAATCGGCTTTATGTTGATAGGTAGATATGGGCCGACCCTAATTGGTCCCGACTTTTGAGCTTCGCATGCTCTGGCGCAGTTAAACGCCTCTTAAAAAATTGTCATCAGCTCAAGCATTTGACAGCAACTGCTCATAAGCTATCCATGTACGTTGTTCAACGATTAACTGCCCGCGTATGGCGACTTTTATACATATATTTTGTTTATCTCCAACTTCAGAAACGCTGTTCAAATTATGTTTCTGACTACCAAAATAGCTGTCATTGTTTACCATGCTAGTCATTTTGGTATCTGGGAGATAGTACTAACCTCTTTGTAAACATGTTGTTAAACTTTTGTTTATATATCGATTAGTTAATTTAATTGAATTGTTTAACAGCATATTGTAAAAGAGGTCGCAAAAATGTATCTTCTAGCTTCTGTGATGTTAAGGCAAGCGCACACTACCTACGATAATATATGAAGTTGCAACACTTAGTATTTAGCATTTAGTATTAATATAGTGATGAAAGAGGGAATATTTTTCAATATAACTTTTAAGCGTATGGTGCAGTCTGCCAAAATGTGCGCCAGCCTTAGACGTTTGTACAAGAAATGACAGTGTTATTCAATGGTACCTATTTTAGTCGGTATTTTTCTGTTTTTAGTCTAATAAATAGATACTTATTAATTACAGCTTAAAAGTAGACTTAAGTAAGTTGTTTTATTTTATTAGTTTCTAGGTATCATATTATGTAGGTATTTATGTCTAAACGTACAGAAAAATGTAAGTTTACTTAAAAGTCATAAAGTTCTTTTCACGTCCCATGCGTTTAGAAATATTAATATTTTCAATCTATTAAAAATAAAACAACTTACGACTAAAAATTACATTATTAACAAAATGGCAACAAATCAAAAGTTTTAAGTACTTTAAGTACAGAGTTTTAAAACAAAGGTTTTTAAAACGTTCAAATAAAAAAACGATGATTAATGTATCAAGGAAAGGCCAGCAGGGTTCGTTTCGTTCGTTTTCGCACTTACGAAACAACGTCAGAGTCTGTCATAAAGTCGTAGGTGTATTCAGTAGGTTGGTTTTAACTATTTAATTTGTAATACTATTTGTTTTGCTCGGGCGCTGCGGGCTGCAAATGTTGTCTGTGGTGGAAGAACTCGAGTCATATTATAAAGTAGGTGTGGCAATTTAGGTCCTACCGACAGACCAAATTTATCGGGGTTGTCTAGAAACTCGTTCTAAGGGTACAAAGCACAGACATCTAGTTCATTGAACTCAGTCAAGTAGCTAAAGATTTAAGAAGCCACGATTTATGAAGAAAATCTTGTTGGTGGGAATTGGAATTGGACTGATACTGACTGATTACTACCCGTTTGATGCTGTCCAATTTATATGAAGGGACACTGGGATTGTTATTGGATAGCAGAAGAAGCAGGCGTCATTTTGCGGAAGTCCATAATAATGAACGGACTAGAAATTTAATGACTTCTTTGCCATTCTCAGATGACTTCTTTGCCATTCTCAGATCAAGGACGGCTTCTTTCTGGGAAAGACTTAGACACAGTACCAACTCCATCTTGCGTGCTGTAATTGAGGATTTAAGCAATCCTTTTGCAAAATATAGGTCTGGCCTGGTACTTTTTTTTTCTTAATGTCATACTGTTTCTCTGTTTTGTTAACTACCTATGGGTTTGTAAAATTACCTGAAATAAAGAATTTATTATATTATTATTAATTCGCTATAATTCGCCACAATAGACCTAAATCTATGTGGTACAGTGTGTATCTTGCATTTATAGCTTGCGATATTCATCATACCATAGAAATCTTTCAAATTACTCTCAACGTACGTTTCACTCCGATACCGGAGCATCTTCAGGAGATGTTGACTCGACAATGCACGATTCTAAAGTTTTTTCAATCGCACATTGTAGAGTCAACATACTCGTAGGTAGGTATGGTGAATATCGCCAGCTATAAATGCAAGAATCAAGATACACACTGCACCACATAGATTTACCTGTTGTGGCGAATTATAGCGAATTAAATTTCTAGTCCCTTCATCATTCAATTATTATAAAATTAAACAAATAAGTACCTACTGTCCACTCACATATTATAGGTACACACTATACAGGTAAGATAGCTTAAGTTAAAGCATATACCTACCATACCAATAACACAAATAAAATTTTAAAATGAAGGTACTTTTAGAATCCTTCGTTCTTTGGGGAAACATGTATGCAGGGAATCTGAGGCTAGCGCGAACAGACAACGAAGGAACTTTGATGTATGTGTAGCGATGGTGGTTAATGCTTCCCCAGAGTAAATAATTGTCATAATAAAATATGTAATGTACAAAAATTGTATAGCTATAAACATCGCAGAATGCCCCGTATTTCATCCCCATTTTCGTCCATTTCTTGCGACAACGAGAGAGCAAGTAATTTCGAATAAAAATTTAAATTGAAAATTACACAGTGATAAATATGTACGTAATATGAACATTATACTAACAGAGTGAAAAAGATGCACAAAAGTGTACAAGAGCGCGAAATCAAGTTGTGTGTTTGTTCTTATTCATACAGAAAATATTTCAAATGTTTTGATTTTCTTTTGCTACTAAATAAACATTCCAGTCCCAATGTTGTATAGCACTTCGTTATCTCGCTAGATCGTGTATTTGCTACTGTATTTATCTTAAGTGTTACCCTACTACCATGAGTGAAAAAAGTGTGTCACATAATGTGATAGACATTATTACACAGGGTTTTATTGGTGTCAGTGAGAGGAAAACTGAAATTTGTCCTTAGGAGCCGTAGCGTCAATTTTAGATAGTTAATCAATGATAAATTTAACCATATACAGATTATCATTGCAATTAATGATAAACTTCATTCTCGCTCAAAAGTTCGCCCGGTTCAGGCAACGAGGGGAATGATTTAACCAGCAGCTGAGCGGCGGCTACCATTTAGCTTCGCGGATTTTCAAAAGGAAGTTCGAGCTTTTCATAGTTGCCACAGAAAATTTAAGCTAGGTAAGGTCTACGACTTTTTAAGATCCTGATAATGTTTTAGCTGCTGACAGTGTGCTTCTGAGCAGCGCAGGCTACCATCAATTCACTCGATCATTCGGAAGGAAACATTTGAAATGTTCATATATTCCAAGTAGAAAATTGAGTTCCAAATTTTTTAGGTGCTAGAAAGTATTTTCAATATCGAGTCTCCCAAGATAGCGAAGGGAAGCATTCGAGCGATTCCTGGGAGTCTTTTTAAGTTTCTTGTTGTGTGATTTTTAGTGCATGAACTAGAATGTTTTCTTTAGAATTAGCGGCTAGACGCTCTGGGGATGGTAGGTAAAATCAGATGCTTAGCTGTTGAAATGTAGGCGATGAATATTAATATCAGTACCTTTATGTTCCATAATTCTTCGTGCAAATATTCTTATCCTCATGAAGGCCCATTACAAATCACGCAAGTTATTATGCCATTTGAAGCCATACTAAATAACACGGTCACTTGCCCCGGTAATCTCATTTGTGTGATACATTTTTATATTGAATATGCATATACTAATTAATTTATAAGATTAGTTATATTTATTGGTTCCATGTTTATTCTCATGTAAAGGAAAATAATATTATTAACTTTCTTTTTATAGATTTCTTAAGCTTTTGGAGTAACCCTACGTGGTGATCAAGGGAAGCTCGACGAGACGCAAATGTGAGGAGGCGGGGCACAAAGTCAGAAGAATATATAATATAGCAGAGATAGAGGCGTCGGTGTCCTAAATCCCAATGTGCTAGAATGGCGGCCTATTGCTTCGGTAAGCACAACCTTGGATGACCGGACGGCCGATCTCAAGCGAGTTAAGTACGATCTATTTTTTAATTGATACCAACAGAGGACTATTATTTTTTTTATTTTAGCAAGAAACGGAAAGGTAGTGATAATAGAGAATACGAATAGAGATTTTCATATGAATATGTCGTTTCAGATTTATTTTCAGAATGCTTACTAGCCTAGAGTACACTTCCATTATGACTCAGAAATTCAGAATACGCCAAATTTCTGGAACTTCATAACCTTGTTCCACCTTCTCCGTTCTACCACAGAACAGCGAGAAACCGTGAGCGTTAGCACCCTTATGTGGTTGACGTCCAATTTGCTCGAACGAAGCGTTTTTGCTCGACGTTTCTGATACGAACCGCTAGGGTGTGGAACACCCTCCCAGTGCACGTGTTTCCTGTCACTTATAACTTAAGTACCTTCAAGGCAAGAGTGAATAGGCATCTTCTAGGCAAGCGCGTTCCAACCTAGACCTCATCATTGCTTTGCACTAAGCATGATTGTCGTCAAGCGCAAGCCTATCGCAATAAAAAAAAAATTACTCAAGTAGAAAATGATGTGAAAATGCCGCTCAGGAGGGCGAGGGCTGTTCTTAATAATATTATGTTGAATGGCTTTTGATGTCAGATTAGTTCCGTTCATCCGAGGTTACGCATATTGGACAAAGTACGACTTTTTCCACTTAAAGCAAAATGGATTTTGAAGTGGGTAAATTACTACCAACGATAAGCGTTTATGAGGAGCTAGATGCCTGCGAGTTCTTTCGTGTGGATTTAGGTTTTTGAAAAATCCCTTGAGAACTCTCTCATTTTAAAAATATTAAAATTAAGGAGCCCATAAGCTTTCTCGGGACGCAAACTATCTCTGTACCTGATTTCAACAAAATCGGTTGAATAGCCCATCTATTCAACCGATTTTGTATGGTAAATGATTTACAATCAAAACTATTTATTGACGTTCATGATTTCAAAGGCTCTAATTGGAATTTTCAATGACAAGAAATCTCGATATTTTTTTTCAACATTCCAATCTTTCCTTTTTGAAATATGAAGCCAGTCAGTCAGTCCGTTTTTCGCTTTATGAAATAGAAAAGAAGATTTATTATTTTAGAAGATATGTAAAGAATGATAGAGATAGGACAAAATAATTAAGAGGCTGATAACTAACTGATAGGCTGATGAATGCAATCTTTGTTACGAATAGCAATCAATCTGGTTCAATTACGGCGTACATTGAACAGTTTATACGAAATATTGATTGTTTAGGTACAGGCATATACAACATACCACGTTAACAGTGGCCGGAGGGTTACCTACCTACGTTGCCGAGTAGATAAAGTTGTCATTTTGTATGGAGTTGTATCAAGTTTGCGAAATGTCGCAATTAAAATTCCAAATGGCATTTATTCGTCTTGTGAATCGTGAAAATATTTTTATGTATTAGTAAGATGTCCTTTTGGGTGATTTCCTCTTGGCCACACGACCACGTGGCGCCTGTTATTGGTAGGAAAATGTAGGATATAAAGTATGTATATAATATGTAACTTTTTATTATAACGCCTTTTTCAACTTTCGACGGCGCATTTTTATACTCTGCCGTCATGGTGCTGGTCTGCATCTCGTGCAATAAAACCCGTAAGAAAATTTTTAAAAATTTTTCTTTTCTTTCTTTAATATCATATTTAGAACAACGTGTCCTTCTAGCAATCAAAAAAAAAAATACGCACCGAATTGAGAACCTCCTCCTTTTTTGGAAGTTGGTTAAAAATTGCAGAATTTAGCTCAGCTTAAACCTTCGTAGCACTTAGTAAAAAGTCGTAGCAAGTCTATACGTTGAAGTTTCTAAAACTTGCTGCAGAAATTGTGGCCGGCCGACGTGCGCCTTTAGTACCTATAGTAGTGATTTTATAGTAAGTGACATATAAATTGTTATTGGTTCAGCATGACCCAGATATAAAGTATGATCCGAATTGTATTCAACCGAGAGCAAAACCTAGTTCTACTTCAAACTTGAATACCACATGTAGTAATCTGACAGAGTTTAATTATAACGGAACTTACGCTAAACTACAGAATATTTGTTAAACGAAATTATAGGCCCTTTTGTACTGATGTTTAAGTCTATTCCTCTCTTCTCTAATGAAATCTATTTTCTCTTTTTCATTTTTTCTTTTTTATTCTACTACAAGTTAGCCCTTGACTGCGATCTCACCTAATGGTAAGTGATAATGCAATCTATGATGGTAGCGGGCTAACCTGTTAGGAGTATGGCAGTTATATTAAACCCATACCCCTAGTCGGTTTCTACGCGGCATCGTACCGGAACGCTAAATCGCTTGGCGGTACGTCTTTTCCGGTAGGGTCGTAACTAGCCACGGCCGAAGCCTCCCACCAGAGAAGGCATATTTTCAGATTTGGCATAGGTACCTAGTTAGGAAAATCGCAAAGGGTCGGAAGAATAGTTCCACTTATAAAGGATTTTGTCCAAAAAGCTTAAATTTGATTTGTTGCCATTTTAATTACATTTAAGCTTAAACACACATCGCGCGACAATAACGTGTCGTCAACAGATTATTGAAATTCTAACACAAGAAACTTTACGAGATTCGCACTCGCATCTTCACAGATTTCCTCGAAAATCAATTAGGTACACTTAAAACACGAGTAGGTATGCGCACGTTCCTTGTAATGTACTACAGTTATCGTTGCGATGTATGTTTAACTCTTTAATCAACATGAAATGATATGAAAAACCGTGTAGGTACATAATTATTATAAAACATGTCGTATTCGGTAGACATTTTCACGACAAAAAGAACATAGTATTAATTGTATAAGATTCATACTTGTCAGGTGGAGCGGCGTGTGGTGGAGGTGCGCTGGGTGGTTTCAGGCTTCGGAAAGCCTTAAGCCATTTGTTCTTCATGCTGCCTGCGGATGAAGACGATAGTTTTCGATCAGCAGCCGCCGTGTTACTGTCCGCTTTCGCAGCAAACAGCTCCCTCTGCAAACAAAGGCAATTCATTAAAAACGGTTGAAGTGCTTGGGAAAACTGCCAAGTTTAGCGTGGAACAAGATTTTGCTATTAAGATATAGACCAGCTAGACCTGTTTTTTTCATCCGATGCGGTCTCAGATATAATTGGTTTATCGATTGAATGCGGATATAATTTTTTATTGCTATGACTTAGAGAGGAGAAATAGAATCACGTCAATTTATTAAAATATTCAGGTAGAGGATTTTTTTTTCGCAAGATATAAGGAGAAAGCAATTACAGTGTTCAAAGGTCGAAAGCCTGAAAATTACTTCACGGGCGACACCAATGCGGTGCGAGACTAACAAGTTTAACGTGGCTCTTAGATTTCCTAGAATTCTATAGTACAAGTAGTTGGAGGAGAAATGAAGTACAATTTGTATAAGAGGTGTTTGCTGTTCACACTGCAAAGCGCGCAAAGAGTTGGCGCTACCAAACTCGCGCGCCGTCGCGTCTTTCTGCACTGCAGAAAGAGTACGATTCAACGATTGTACGATTACTACGATTACAAAATGTACGAGTATTACAATTTACAAAATATGTAGGTACTACGCTCGTACAAGCCTAGCTGCGCCACAATCTAGAACTAACGAAGTATTTTTATTATTAATATTAATATTTTATGCAGTATTGTGGCGTCGCGTCTGCCTTAGCAGACGCCACTCGTATATAATATATTATGGCAATTTACAATTGTAAAAGTTTACCAGGAAGTCGATCCTAGATACATAGTACATAGTATCTTTAACCTCCTAGTCCTAGTTCATAGTCTTTTCACCAAAGGTTGTCTGCGAGAGATTGCTTTAGCAATAAGACCGCCTTTGCACATTTCTATGTAGTCTTAGTACTGCTTTTAAACTGTAGGTATACTGTATATTTTGTGTGTGCAATAAATATTTAAATAAATAGTTCCAAATATTTTGAATTAAAACTATTTTTTAATACAGATATTAACAATCGTGGCTACATAATTTTTAAAGTTTAAACTAATAAAATGACATTTTTATCCCTTTATTAATCTGCTTTTCCGCTCTCTGCGGAAGAGGTTCAGTTTGAGATTTAGTACAACAACATCAGCCACATTTTCATGACAATGACAGCAGCTGCCATCTGCAAGTCTAATCGCTAGTGGCCACGAAGCTTAATTAAAGACCTATTGTACGTTACGTTTGCAAGTTACTCTTGAACTTTCAAACAGCGATTCCCACTTTTAATAAGTACTTGTGGCGTTGTAAACGTCACTGCGACATACATACCTGAGTGTCTACTTCTAAGAAAGGAAACCGTAATTGTCAATTTATTTCTGTTATTATTTTTGTTAAAGAACTCCACAATCTACTCGAGGAATACCCACTTGGAAGATATTAAATTATATGAAAGCTCATAGTTATAAAAGACTTTACTCATATTATGTTAAAGAATCAAACTTTATATTTCGCACTACTTAGCTGATGCCCGCGACTTCGACTGCGTGGATTGAGGTTTATTGGTTCCCGCGTGATAAAAAGTAGCCTATGTATTATTCCGGACTATAATCTATCTCAGTGCCAAATTTCATCCAGACCCGTTCAGCCGTTCTGGCGTGATTGAGTAACAAACATCCATCCACCCATCCAAACTTTTGCATTTATAATATTATAGTATATATTGTTCTTCTCCCCCCATTAAATATCCCCTCTCCTTAAATATCTCCTCGACCGCGGTTTTATAATTTTCTCAAAAACTTATAGCTAGGAAAATACTGTCAAATGGCAAATATTATTAATATTATTTACCATTTAATATTTAGTTATTGTATTGTTTTAATCGTAATACTTCGACATACTTCTTAAGATCCTAAAGAACACGTATTGTACCGAAAATCAGAATAAGGTTATTCTTTGAGGTGAATGCTTATTATTCCCGCACTATAGACCCGCCCCTGAGCCTCCTAACTGGGTGAACTGTGATGCAAATCAAGTCATTTGCATTCCTTTTTATTTCTTAAGCCTCTACAACTTAGCGCGTCCACAATTTATCTCAGTAAACGTTTATCAAGACAAGTAGATACCTAAAGAGCGTTAAAACGAATAGCGATAATTCATCTCTTGTTGGTTTCGAGTTTTCCTTAATTATCTAGGGTTGGGAGAATTGCCTTTTGGCACTGGCAACAATCAGTTGTGTAACAGCTGAGCTTGTTAGAGTCACACTTGACTGTGAAAACCACTTCTTATAATGACCTGCTCGTCTAGTGTGGTCGAAGGTGGAACACGTGGCCTTTGAGAATTTTGCTGACTACTGTTTCGTGTGTGGCGATATCGCTTTTTGACATCATTATAAAGCTAGAAGCTCTATCATATCTATAATATATCTATCTACACTAATATTACGAATGCGAAAGTTTGGATGGATGGATGGATGTTTGTTACTCAATCACGCCGGAACGGCGCAATGAAATTTGGAACAGTGATTGATTATAGTCTGGAATAACACATAGGCTACTTTTATCCCGGAAAATTAAAGAGTTCCCGCGGGAATCAAAAACCTCGATCCACGCGGACGAAGTCGCGGGAATCAGCTAGTACCTATACTTAAAAGTTGCAATCTATGGTTACAATATACTTAATATTCTAAGGAAAAGGCTGCAATATAAAATAAAAATCTCTGTAGGAACAATTACCAGATTATTTTTGTATTCATCAATTATAGGTTAGTCAGCAACAAACGTTGAGCATCAGATCCTTAATTTTACAACTCTGTACTGACAAATCAAAAAAAAAATTTCTAATTTTAGAGGCATTTGTTTTAAAATGGAAAATTTGATGTAAAATTGATGCTTCGAGATTGCTTTTCAATTCATGAAATTTTTAGTTTAGCAATTCAAGTCCACCCAGTTGGTTCTTTGTAGATGAGACATGAAGATCTACATTCTAACCACCCATTAGAAAAGCAAAACCTGACAATGAACAAAAAAGAGTTACAAATAGTAGAGTAAAGAAAACTTTAAAATTTTCAAACATTTATTAAATCAAAATCCTCTATTCCAATTCGTCGTTATTATCATCGTCAGCCTGTGGATATCCATTGCTGGGCATTGGCTTTCCCTGATAAGCACCACCACACCCAATCCTCAGAATTTATAAACTAGCTATTTCCCGCCACCATCTTTAATATCGTCGGTCGGTGCTGGAGTGCACCCTACACTACTACTAACCCTTAACCCTTACCTACTTGTAAGTGCCACATGGCTTCTTTTCCGGCCATCGCCACTACGAAAAGCATATCCGGCCCACTGCCGATTATAATTGCTTTATGATATTTCGAAAGATAAATTCCGTTTAACTATTAATTGTTTTTCGAGAATTATTATATTTCTGAAAGGTATCGCAGAGTTTTACATGTGGATTGTGTTTGACACGGAGGTATTATGGTAATGATAGGTGAATGGATTATTCTAATAGATACATTGTTACCGACTTGGGTATACCATAAGACATGTCTCACTCTCAGACTGATATTGATTAACTAGTAGGGTATTAATTGTATTATCTAACACGTCAGAGAGGACTAGTTTGTGTTTGTACTTAAATCGTCATGTGAGTGGATATAGTTACATATAGCTATACCTACAGGTAGATGTCATAGTAATTCAATTAATTTTCGTGAAACGAGCAATTCAGAACGAGAACTATCAGTCGAGTAATACCTACAGAATTCGGAATCCGCTTACACTACCGTATAGAGCTCGAAACATTAAAAATAAATTTCGACCGAAGACGACAGGGACGACAATAATAAACATAATATATGAATAAATATATTTCAATTGAGGGTCCCTAGCACTTAAGTGTTTTTGCAAGTTGATCCCTAAGGTGCCTTTAGGAAAAATGTAAAAAGCCAAACAGTGTTCCTAAGATGACAAACCAGATAAAGATCACCGTATATGCCACGAGGTACATTACGAAGTAATAATTTTTTATTTAATCTGTGGTAAAACTGGGAAGGGCCAGGCTGGTGAAGTCGACCTACGCTCGACCTGTCGGCCGCGGAGTGAAGGTCACCAGCTCATATAGCTATCAGCATATTATCATGTAGGTCAGAGAATTCCAAATCTGCCACGGAAGTCGAATTGCAAACCCGTTTCGCTTGCATAGCAGATTGCGATTCTATCACCGAATTGACTAACAGCTTGACTTTCCATAAAGTTGAGTCTAAATCCATACTAGTATTATAAATGCGAAAGTGTATACGTCTGTCTGTCTGTTTGTTTCGCTTTCACGGCCCATCTGTTAGACCGATTTTGACGAAATTTGGTACAGGAATAGGTTTTAATCCCGGGAAAGGGCATAGGCTACTTTTTATACTGGAAATCTAAAGAGTTCCAGTGGGAATCAAAAAACCTAAATCACGGGCATCATCTAATTTGCATCGTTAATTAGGAAAAAGGCAAGAAGGTTTGCAATCTTTAACTATAGATGAATCGTTTTCTAACCCGAGAGTACTAAGTTCAGTCTGCTCATGATTTTTATTTTTTATTGCGTGATAGGCTTGCGCTTGACGACAATCATGCTTAGTGCAAAGCAATGATGAGGTCTAGGTTGGAACGCGCTTGCCTAGAAGATGCCTATTCACTCTTGCCTTTAAGGTACTTAAGTTATAAGTGGCAGGAAACACGTGCGCCGGGAGGGTGTTCCACACCCTAGCGGTTCGTATCAGAAACGTCGAGCAAAAACGCTTCGTGAGAGCAAATTGGACGTCAACCACATAAGGGTGCCAACGCTCACGGTTTCTCACTGTTCTGTGGTAGAAGGGAGAAGGAGGAACAAGGTTATGAAGTTCCAGAGCACACTCCCCATGGTATATCCCGTAAGAAAATGCTTTATAATATTATAATCAAAGCTGGAGAGTTCGAATTGCGGTTCTTCAGTGTAGTCCTATTATGGCCAGACTTGCCAGATAGATTGGTAGGTAGGTATGTACACAATTTTTGAATTTCAGGTGGAACTGCCTTGAATTTATAGATTAAGCCCCTCGTAAAAGTACTAGGTAATTAAATGTATAAACATGATACATACAGCTTAGTCTGTACTCTGTGGTACTCTGTAAGTATTCTGTGCGTTATTTATCGGCATTTTGTGTTGGCATGCTAGGTTTGCTATGCTGTGTAAAATCTCTTTATTTTTCCAATAGGAATTAAAAGAATAGAATCTAACGAAGGGAGTTTTTTTTCTACACTTAGTATTAAGACTTTTTTTCTAAGTAAGTATACTTAGTATACTTTGGATAGCAGATCTCAGATTTCAACATCAATAAGGTTCTGTTACTAAGAACCCCCGCGAAGAGTGCCATATCAATCACTTAAGACTTTAGAGTGCAAGATATCGGAAAACATGGCCTTGAAAAATTTCGATATTGATAGAAACGTGTGATAAAGTGTGTTGTTGTAAGGTACCTACCTACCTATCACTACAGACTGTGGATACCAAATTGAATATAATGTTGGATAGAATCAGGCGTTACTTTGCGGAAGTTCATGATTTAGCAAGAAAATATTACAATTATTTTGCTATAATCCGCCAACAGAAAAAAAATCGAGTCTGCTAGTCGAATAAAGTAAACGTTCTAAGACAAGTAAATAACAGTGTTTTTCCATTCCTAAGAGACATTACATCCGTTTCAGTTTGCCGCCGAAAAATCCTCAGGGAGACTACAATACAATTACCATTGGCCTTTAATGTAATAGGTTTGTTAGAAGATAATAATATACGAGTACGGTTCGGTTCTCCAATAAACCTATTGAATAATTTTGCTTAACCTCCATTATCAAAAAAAGTGAGTGTAGTTCACACAATGCAGAAGTGAAACTTCAGAAAAGTAGCCTATCGCAGGCTAAATCCTATTTATGATTTCGTTTCATCGAATTTTCAAATCACAACGGTGCTAAAGAAGTTTCACTTTAAAAAAACCACGACGAAATTATATTTTTGTAATGATACTATCACGTAGGGTTGTAACGGAGGCGTATACTTAGCGGAAGCAGAGGCGGACGCGGAAGCGAAGGGGCTTTGCCTTCGCGGATGCGGAGGTTAGCGGAGGCGGAGGTGGATTCTTCCGATCACATCGTCTATTTGCTGTGCTTTAGGATGCGATGTATCTCACATTTGATTTTTTTTGAGGATTCTTCTGAGGACAGTTGCCTTTATGCTTGTTGTAATGGTGTAACTGACGTCACATGCTTCGAGATTTGTACCTCTCGGATTGTAAGTCAACGTAAATAAACCTCCGTTACAACTCCGCAAAAAAACGATGGAGGCGGAGGCGAGGTTCCGTTACAACCACTATTAAGTATCTACATCTGTGTTTACCTACGATAGCTGCAATGTGTGGTAGTAATTTCTATCAGTATTTAGAAGTGAAGATTCTTCTGTTATTTGGGATGGCAAACTCGGATGGGAAAACAGGGGGTCAAACAAAATCGGCAGTCCAATGCATGGTCAAATACACATTATACACTTGAGCGAGACAGTAATTAAATTTATATCCTTTACTTATCAAGAGTACATAAGAGTAGATTATTATAACGCTAGATTTTAGACATCTTTTAATTTTCTGTGATAAAATGTAGCCTATGTGTTAATTTAGGATATAGGTAATTTCCATTTCAAACAGTCAATTCAGTTCAGTCGAAGTGGCGCGAAGGAGTACCCAGGTATAACAAACATAGATAAACAAACATACGAACTTTCGCATTTACAATATTATTAAGGTAAGATCATCATAATTGGCTCATGTGTATACTTAAACGCTTTACCTATCACCTAGTTCAGTCTCGTAGTCACTAGGTAGGTATCACCACCACTACAGCCTATTAACGTCCCACTGCTGGGCACAGGCCTCCACTCTCATAGGAGAGAGGGAATTAGAGCTTAGACCCACCACGCTGCTCCAATGCGGGTTGGCGGGCTTTAACGACTATTATCATGTTAGTGATAATAACCGGGACCGACGGCTTAACGTGCTCTCCGAGGCACGGGGGTGAAACACCGCCAACTTCCAACTCCGGGCGAACTTACTTCCAACTAGGTAGGTATGTCCTAAAGTAAATCTAATTTTAGTTAACCGCATTAGTGTCTACGCATTGCTACTCTTAAGATAAGGGATTAACCTTCACTAACCAAAATATAAGTACACACACATGTAGGTGCTTACTACTAACTTAGGTATTCTCTATCTAAGTAAGTTCAAAGTACCTAAGTATCCAATCACTTTTCCTGCAAGTTGCAACTGTAACGGGGCACTTCAGTATCTAGCCATCAGAGTCGTCATTATACCACAGGGGACCTTCTCAGCAAATGAAATGAAGCTTAGGTTTTAAAACGAGTAAAATTCACTGCTTGCTTTATTTTCTCCAACTCGTAATAAGAAATTCCTGGCTTGTTTCTATAAATTTAGTTCACAACGGATTTAACCTCGAATATACACCATAGCGTGACCCCTACTTCCCGTTTCGGACAGGCGTTCTTTGATAAGAGAATACATTAATACAACATACAATATATATCTAAGAACTGAACACTTTACGAGTAAAATGTGCTGTACGTTTACCAGATCGTGACATAAGTACGTTAAAATGTAATACCTAGGTAGCTTAAAATGAATGCTGTACGCATGAGAAATTGTAAGGTATTCACTGTCTATAGGGATTTAGTTAGGTAATAGTCTTAGGTCTTTATATAACAAAACTAATATTACTAGTGGTTCGCCCCGGACTGAGACCTCGCGGCGCCATCTATTGACATCATTGTGAAGTTCTGTTAAAACACTGAAACTCATTAAAAATTAAATAATTTCATTTCCTTATAATACTTATCTAATTTTAGTATTTGTTGTTTAAATACAGGATGTAATTCAAATAATTGATCAAGTTTCAGGCTCAGCAAATTCAGTTCAAGTTCAGTAAATTTAGAGTTCTGAGGTCAACTTTGGACGTTAGAAAATCGCCACTTTGAAAGCCCCCCATTTCGTCAATTTTAGGGGAAAAATTAAAAAAAAATATTTTTGGACTATATTCATAATTATCTTTAAAATGATTTACCGCAACGCTATAAAAAATAGTTTACTTCGCATTCGCTTCTATGAGAGCCCCCCTGAAATAAAGATTTTTATAACTTTTTAAGCCATATTCGGCTGGAGGCCATCGGTTTACATATTATATTTAAAGCTAAAGTAATTACATTCAGTAATTCAGAAGTTATAATAATGAATAATAAAGAATAATGCTCTGACAGACGGACGGACGGACAAGTGCAAATTCACTCAAGTTGACTAAGAGACCTTCGCTTCGCTCGGTCAATAAAGAAAAGCTTTGATTGTTTCTATGTTTGTTTGTTTGTAGTAGATTAAGTCAAAAAACTACTTAACCGATTTTAAACATTCTTTCACTTATAGAAAGCTACATTATCAGCGAGTAACCTGTATTTTATTTTCAAACTATTAGAGATCTCTATGAAAATTGCAATAATGTAAATTAAGTCGGAGAAATCGTCTCATCTAAGAGCTTCCCTGGCGTGCACTGCGTTCAAATACTTAAAGTTACACGAAAACAATTTACTTATGGGGGAATAGTTCCTTTCAAAAAGTTCTAAAAAAAGTCCGCGACATAGTTAAAAATCTCTTTTATATATCTCTCTTGAGGTTGACTCACAATATCCATATTTACGAATTACTTCATCATTATTTAGTATTAGTATTTACCTACCTCATTTAGATCAAAATTAACCATTGTAAAATTATAACTTTTTGTTTTTTCCGGGATAAAAAACCTATAAATTCACGCGGAAGAAGTCGCATGCATATCTAGAATATTAAAGGTAGGTACTCGTATAAATGAAAGGTGTAACTAATTTAGTTTTTCTTATAACGTGTTTCTGAGGAGTTTTTCGAATTTTTCCCTTTAGTAGGCTCTTTAATCATCAAAGAGTGAAAATGCACCTATTTGAATTTTGAGGTTTGTATCGTTGACCTAAAACGTAAATTAAAATAAGTATGTATTCTAAGTATATACCTTGTTAAATAAATCAGAGGAACCGCTTTGCATGTTCATTAATTTTTCAAACGAGTTAGCAGGTAGGTTCTTGGTACTTAGTAAATAAGAATAAGAGCGAAAAGAAACGAATTTTAAGTTAAATCTGCTTCACGATTCTGTTCGTGATTCGTGTCAAGAACAAATAAGGCTCAGACTATAAAGCCTCTTAATAAATCTTATCTACAGTGAATAGGCCGAGAGGAAGGGTTATCTGCGATTCTACTTCTTTTTAACTCCAGTTGAGAAAAATATCTACCACTAGGTTACCTATACCTGTCTAAGTTGTACCGCCCACCATTGTCTGTCCGGCCATTTTCATTAATTTTAATTCTATAAGCAGGTTGGTATTGTTAAAATGGAAAGAAAGCGAAAAGAAATTAATTACATAAAACGCGGGTTAGGCTTGCAAGAGTCTACTTGTTTCTAAAAATTTACCTATCGCTCTTTTAACACAAATTACTAATATCTATTGAGTTCATAAGTAAAAATATTCCATCAAAGAAATCGACGAAGAATACTAGTGCTGGAATAATTCGAGCAAATTTTGGTGACATCTTGATATATTTTTGTATAATTCGAGCAATATTTGATACATCTTGATATACTTTTGTATAATTCGAGCAAATTTTGGTGACATCTTGATATATTTTTGTATAATTCGAGCAATATTTGATACATCTTGATATACTTTTGTATAATTCGAGCAAATTTTGGTGACATCTCGATATATTTTTGCGACCAGATGGGCCGGATATTATTGGAGTACCTATTAGATGCTTTGAATTGTATTGAAAATATTAAGACAGAAAGATTTGCTTGAAATTTAGAGTCGCAAACAGTTTCGGACACGTAGTACTTACTTAGTACCTAAGTATGAACTAGGAGATAGGAGTTAGGACTTGATGTGCCTGATGCCTGTCCGGACTTGAGGCCTCGTGTGTAATAATATACCTATATCAACCTACCTACTGACTGAATAAAGTCTTTACTGTTACCCTATAAATGTTTGTGCAACGAAAATATCTTAACTTACTAATAACTAATATTATAAATGCGAAAGTTTGGACGGATGTATGGATGTTTGTTACTCAATCACGCCCCAACGGCTGAACGGATCTGGCTGAAATTTGGCACAGAGATAGATTATAGTCTGGAATAGCACATATGCTATTTTATACCCCGGAAAATTAAAGAGTTCCCGCGGGAACCGAAAAACCTCAAACCACGCAGACGAAGTCGCGGGAATCAGCTAGTAGAATAAATAAAAAAACAATAGTTCGTTTGAGTACTTATTTATACATTTTGTTTTTATCCATAGCTACCTTTGTAATTCAAACTCTTAAATATTTGTAGCACACAGACTAAGTTATTTGTATGGAAACAAGTTGATGAATAAAATAAGGTGTAGAGCACAAATCAAATCAAATCAAATCAAATATTTTTTATTCAAATAAACTTTTACAAGTACTTTTGAATCGTCAAGTGAATCTACCACTGGTTCGGAATGCCATTCCTACCGAGAAGAACCAGCAAGAAACTCGGTGGTTGCTCTTTTTAAATAATTCATTTACAATTACTATATCAATGTGTACATAAGTAACCGCTGTCCCCAGCATTGTTGGAGCGATCAAATCCATGCTCCTCTATCATTTACATAATCTTCAACAGTATAATAAGCTTTTTTCAGGAGCATACTTTTAATGGATTTCTTAAATTTGTTTATTCAATTCATGTCAAAGACGGGCAGACAGAAAGTAGCCCCATTCCCGCCGGTGGCACCCGTTCACGAGCATGACGCATGATCCAGCCATTGCTTCGCTCGACCATATTTGAGGGAACGTAACAACCCGCACCACACGACACCACCACAGAAATGTTTAAAGAGAGCGTGACATACTCAGTCTACCCGTATCAAAGCATCGAATTGAATACTAATATTCAAACACTAATTTATAATAAGTAACCGCTGTCCCCAGCATTGCTGGAGCGATCAAATCCATGCTCCTCTATCATTTACATAATCTTCAACAGTATAATAAGCTTTTTTCAGGAGCATACTTTTAATGGATTTCTTAAATTTATTTATTGGCAAGTCCAAAATAGGTTGTGGAACTTTGTTATAGAAAATAATGCCCATTCCCACGAATGACCTTCTGACTTTTTTGAGGCGGAGCGATGGAGTCACGAGCTTATTACGGCCTCTAGTTGGCCTATCGTGCAGATCGCATTTTTTTTTATAATTATGGATGTGCTGTTTTACAAAAATTATATTACTGTAAATATATTGCGAGGCTACTGTTAGAATACCAATTTCTTTAAATTTCTCTCTAAGTGAATCACGCGGTTTTAAATTATAAATTGCTCGTATAGCCCTTTTTTGTAGTACAAAAATTTTTTGAATATCTGCCGCTTTACCCCACAGTAAGATTCCGTAAGACATAATGCTATGGAAATAAGCAAAATATACGATCCTGGCAGTTTCGATGTCAGTTAACTGTCGAATCTTTCTGACAGCGTAAGCAGCAGAACTAAGCTTGCCAGCAAGTGTTGATATATGGGTGCCCCATTGAAGCTTTGCGTCCAAGGTCACCCCCAGGAACACAGTAGTATCTTCTATTTTCAACATGTCATTATTTACCATTAGTTTTATATCACTTGTGGATCTGGCATTCGGCAATGCGAACTCGACACATTTAGTTTTTTTTGTGTTTAAAAGTAGATTGTTAACCGTAAACCAGTTCGTGACTTGAGAAATTGCAGTATTTACGTCGTCAAAGTTGTCCTTATGTCTATCGACTTTAAAAATCAAGGACGTATCATCAGCAAATAGTACAATATCGCAAGTGTTACGGACAAAATATGGCAAATCATTGATGTACACTAGGAACATGAAGGGACCCAAAATGGAGCCTTGAGGGACACCCATTAGTGAGGCTGATCCGGATGACTTCACATCGTTGACACATACTGTTTGAATGCGATTACTGAGGTAGGATGCAATGAGGCCAAGCGCAGTTTCTTTGACTCCATAGTAGCTCAACTTAACTAAAAGCGTCTCGTGCTCAACGCAATCAAATGCCTTAGACAAATCACAGAAAATACCAATAGCATTCTGTGATTTCTCCCACGCGTCGAATATATGTTTTAACAGCACGGCGCCCGCATCAATTGTCGATCGACCTTTAGTAAAACCATACTGCTCGGAGTGAAGAAGTTCGGAGTAAGACCACACTTAGAGTAGTATGGTCTTACACAAAGCGTGACAACAGAGAGCCCCAAAGAGACAACTGTACCTATAAAACTGTTCATGATCCATCCATACAAATACGTACCTACCTGTACGCGGCTTCTACGTGCTCTCCTCAATGTGAACGTATTGATACAGTTGCCTGCATGTTCATGCCCTGGGCAAACGCCATCGCGCGTCGCTGCCGTTGGGCGTTAGCGCGCTCCACCTTAGGCTGCATCACATCTTGCATGCAAGTGTGATTGCAGCCAAGCGCTAGCTTTTTTTTAACTATTAAAAAGAAAGACTCACATTTTGATCATTTTCAGCTATCGTGTCACTAGCCGTATCGTCATCAAATGTACGTTCACGCCCTTAAAATAATATACGCCAACAGATTGGAAGACACAAACCAACAACAGCGAACAGAGCGATGTTTGTTTGCGGTCACAATTCACAATATTGGAATTGAAAACAATTTGGTTGCTGTCTGAAATAGATTACGAATTTTTCGTACCTAAGTACTAACCGAGGCCTCCGTTTGATATTTCAAAGATACTTTTGTTTTACACATATTATTAGGTACTTTATCAATTTTCTTTGGTGTTCGTAATTCTTTTCATCGTTCATTCACATATATGAATTAAATGTTAATGACGGTGATACCTAATACTTAAGTAGGTATGAGTAGGTACATCAAATATAAAACCTTTTTTTAAATATTTTTTTCAACACACTTGCTCATAAAGTGGCTCTAATTTCACCGCAATTACATCTATTATTATTATTATTATTAGATTATAGAATTGTTATAGTGACAACCCTGGGACTCTAAGACAGCGCCAGCCCTACGGCTTTTAGATTACGTTGCGCTTCGTCAGCGCATAGGGTTACAGCAAGTGAAAGTGTTAGATTAAGTATTCTCACGGATAACTATTTTCCTTACTTCGGACTAGTTCGCACGTACATTACCTATAAGAATTTTAACTGTAAAATTATTCATTAAATTTTTATTAATAAGAAAATTTCGGATTTTCTTTACCTCCACCTGCCGGCCTTCGTAATTGGCGCAGGTGTAGTAGGATATTCGGGACAGTCCGCGGCGCGAGAAATTCGGAAAATTTCCGGAAAATCTAGCCCCGCGAGGCTGGTTGGCTTTTAAGCCTTCGTCGAATATATTGTTCAAGAACCTTGAAGAGTCGCAGGTGGAGCGTCTCCAGACTTCGAGACAAGAAAGAAAGATATCCGGAAAAAATGTAAGTACACAAAATTACCCATTGTGTTGCTTCATATCCTAGTGCCTAAGTCCCTAATACAAAATTTTCCATCCCAGGAAAGGATACCCTAGAGCTGCATCTCCAAGGCAGTCTCGTAGGGCCAATTTAGATAGCAACAGAAATATAGATATTAATATAGATTTAGATATGAGTTATAATCCCGACACGATTCATAAGGCTTTGAGGGTCCTGCCAGAGTTCGATGGCAACCCTCATGTCCTCACTAGATTTATACGACTTTGTGACCAACTAGTTATCGCATATATAAAAGACGAGCCAGGTTCTGAACTTTGTAATATATCTCTGCTTAGTGGTATACTCAATAAAATCACAGGGCCTGCAGCCCGTTTTATTTATTCCAATGGCATCGCTGAAAATTGGCAGGGTATTAGAAGTGCTCTTATTAATAACTTTGCCGACCAGAGAGACGAAACCGCCCTCTACAATGATATAGCTGTACAGGTTCAGGGAAATAGTACTCCTATGGAGTACTACGAACGTTGTCAGACCCTTTTTAGCACCGTAATGACCTATGTCACCTTGCATGAGTCCGTTCAGACGACTATTGAGGCAAAGCGCGATTTATACAAGAAGCTAACGATGCAAGCTTTTCTTCGCGGACTTAAGGAACCCCTGGGTTCTCGTGTTAGGTGCATGAGACCACAAACTATTGAAAAAGCATTAGAGTATGTTCAGGAAGAACAGAATACGCTTTACCTTCAACAAAGAAACGACAGTCTACCTAAAGCGTTATCTAATTTTAGTGTGCCTCATATACCTACCATGCAAACTAATTGGCAGAAACCGTTCGCAAATATTCCACAGCAACAGGAATTTAAGATGAATATGCCCCAACCCCATAGAATGCCTATGCCTATCTATAATAATTATAATAATCGGCCACAATTTAATAGAATGCCTAACCGTACGCAACAAATGTTTCGTGCGCTTCCGCCTAATTATAACCCTAATAGTAACCTATTTAGACTGCCCCCACGAAATCCTAATCTTAATCGAGCATCGAACGGTTCGACACCTATGAGTGGCGTAAATCGTTTTGACACTAAGCCATTGCCTCCATCAGGTCATGACTGGCGCATATTTGGCAATCCGCCCCCTACAAATTACATGAAGGCGCGTGAAGTTAATTTCAATGAATTCGATTACGATTATGATTATGATCAAAATTATAATTACTATGAGAGCGATAACTATAGCCAAGATCATACCTATGACCAATATACAGATAATTATAATTATAATAATTATGAACTCTACCCTTGCTCTATGAATCCTGCATTGGAAGAAAATGAAAAAAATACAGAAGGCTCTAATGATGAAAATTTTCGGTTAGCATCGGAACCAAAAAAGCCAACATAGAGATTAATTTCCAGATTCAGCGGCAACTCTGTTTTATCCAAATCAGTGAGCCGCCCCTTAAATTTCTTTTAGACACAGGAGCCAATCAATCGTTTATTAGTCCCGAAGTGGTCGAAAATTATTTTTCTAATATCCCGTTGAACTACGACCCATTCGAGGTTACTAATGTGCACGCAACTACAAAAGGTGATTATTCAATAACCTTGCCATGTTTCGAAGAACTCGGTGACTCCGATGATATTACTTTATTCGTATACAAATTCCACAATTATTTCGATGGCTTAATTGGACTAGACCTACTTAACAAATGGGAAGCTAAAATAGACTTGAAAGATAAATTCCTCATTACTAAATTTGCTATTAATCCCATAGTAATGTATGACTCTAAAAATGTTAACCTTTACGAAGATATAATTCCAGCCAATAGTTCTAAACTGGTTAGGGTACCGATTAATAGTAAAGATGGCGATGTCCTAGTTCCCGAACAAAAAATATCGAATTGCATAATACCTAGCTGTTTAACATCTGTAAAAAAAAATCGCGGTATTTTAGAAGTATTGAACCCAACTCAAAACGACGCTATCTTTTCAATGGATAGATCGATTAATACCGAAATTAATAACATCGAAAGCTTTGATAAAATAACATTACCAGGTCGCACAAAGGAAGTTCTATCGCGACTACGTACAAATCATTTAAATCCTGAAGAACGAACTAATCTGGAAATTTTATGCGCTAAGTATGCAGATATTTTTTATATAGAGGGAGAAACTCTTACTTTCACTAATAAAATCAAACATTGTATTAGAACAACTGATGAAATTCCAATTTATACCAAAAGCTACCGTTATCCACATGTGCATCGCGAAGAAGTTAGAGACCAAATAGAAAGGATGTTAAGTCAAGGGATAATTAAACCATCGGATTCCGCATGGAGCTCTCCTATTTGGGTCGTGCCCAAAAAGGCAGATGCTTCTGGCAAACAGAAATGGAGACTAGTCGTTGACTTTCGCAAATTGAATGAGAAGACCATAAACGACAAGTATCCTATTCCTAATATAGCTGACGTATTAGATAAATTAGGCAAATGCCAATATTTTACCACACTCGATTTGGCCAGTGGGTTCTACCAAGTAGAGATGGACCCTAATGATACCCCTAAAACAGCTTTTAATGTAGAACACGGGCACTTTGAATTCTTGCGGATGCCCATGGGTCTTAAGAATTCTCCATCCACTTTCCAACGAGTGATGGATAATGTCTTGCGCGGGTTACAAAACGTTATTTGTCTTGTCTATTTGGACGATATAATTGTCTTTAGCACAAGCCTTCAGGAACATATCGTAAATCTAGAAAAAGTGTTTCAGCGCCTTCGCGAATCAAATTTCAAAATTCAGATGGACAAATCGGAATTTTTGAAGTTAGAAACTGCATACTTAGGACATATAATTAGTAAAGATGGAATAAAACCGAATCCCGATAAAATATCAGCAATTGAGAAGTATCCTATACCCAAAACTCCAAAACAGATCAAACAATTCTTAGGCTTACTTGGATATTACCGTAAGTTTATTCCAGATTTTGCACGTATAACAAAACCTTTTACTCAATGCTTAAAAAAGGGAATTAAAATAGTGTTGAATTCCGAATATATAAATTGCTTCGAAAAATGCAAATTAATATTATCCAATGATCCGATATTGCAATACCCTGATTTTGAAAAGGAGTTCATACTCACCACAGATGCATCAAATGTCGCGCTGGGTGCTATTTTATCCCAAGGGCCAATTGGTTCGGATAAACCTATCTCTTACGCTTCTCGTACACTAAATAGTAGCGAATTAAATTATAGCACGATTGAAAAAGAGTTACTAGCCATCGTTTGGGCAACGAAGTATTTTCGGCCTTACTTGTTTGGTCGCACATTTAAAATCCTCACTGATCATAAGCCCTTACAGTGGGTTATGAACTTGAAAGAGCCTAACTCTCGCCTTACCCGTTGGCGTTTAAAGCTTAGTGAATTTGATTTCACAGTGATTTATAAGAAAGGCAAAAGCAACACGAACGCTGATGCTTTATCTAGAGTTGAAATGTATAACGAGGAATCTGATTCAATGATTGTCAACCCAACAGAGAGATCACCGTCACCAGCTTATAGCTCTTCCACTGAAACTGCTCCATCACCCGTATTTATTCGTGGTTCTTCAACTGAAACTGCTTTAACACCCAATTCGTCAACGGAAACTGCTCACACTTCTCATGAAAACCCCATATTAGAAATCCCTATAGTCGATGATCCTTTAAATAAATATCAAAAGCAATTGCATATTGACATAGTAAGTGAAGTGAAACGGCGACCTAAAATTTCTAAACCCTTTGAAACACATACACGTGTCTCCGCCCAGGTTTCAGAAAATAACTTAGAAGAGGATTTAGTTAATGTAATTAAAGAATTTGTGCGCCCCAATATTAAAACTGCAATTCTTGTAACACCACCTCATGGTATGTATTCGATAGTTCCTATCTTACAAAGTAAATTTAGAAGCTCCTCTATGAATCTTGTATTAGTTAAATCTGAAATGGATAACGTTAATGACTATCTTAGACAACAAGAGATAATAAAACACTATCACGTTGGAAAAACGAACCATCGTGGTATTAATGAATCCTACTTAGCACTTTCTAGGCGATATTACTGGCCAAAGATGAAAGATCACATTACAAAATTTATAAATGTATGCTCTATATGTGGCCAAGCTAAATATGATAGACACCCGATTCACCAACAATTTAATATAGTGCCACCACCAACTAGACCTTATGAAGTACTACATATGGATCTTTTTACAGCAGAATATGAAAAATATGTAACTTTTATAGATGTATTTTCAAAATACGGGCAGGCATATCATTTAAGGGACGGAACTGCAATTAGTGTAATACAGGCTCTACTGAATTACAGCACGCATCACCGGCTTCCTTTCAGAATAGTAACTGATCAGGGAACCGAATTTACCAACCAATTATTTGTAGAATTTTGCAGACTACATAAGATTGCTCACCATAAGACTTCGGCTCATGCTCCTAATGAAAACGGTAATATCGAAAGATTTCACTCTACCATATTGGAACATTTAAGAATCCTTAGATTACAAAAGCGCGATGAACCAGTGACCAATCTTATGCCATATGCTTTGCTAGCTTATAACAGCTCCATTCATAGCTTTACTAAATGTAGACCATATGATTTAATTATTGGACATACTGACCCACGGGACCCGTTAGACTTTAATTTATCTGAACAATTATTCCAGTTGTACATCCAAAATCATAAAGAACAAATGAAAAAGGTATATAATATTGTTAATGAAACCTCTCTTGCTGATCGAACACAAATTATAGGTCATCGGAATAGAGATAGAGAACCTGTAGTTGATTTAGCACCCCAGCAACAAATCTTTATTAATAATCCGCAAGCTTCTAGACAAAAATTAGCTCCCCGTTTTACGCAAGACACTGTAGTAACTAATCTACCTATCCATATCTATACCTCTAAAAAACGTCATCCCGTCGCAAAATCACGTCTGAAACGAGTTCCAAAAAGTGCAAACTTGTTACAGGATACTGCTGCTGCTCGTAATGACAACCCAGCTAGCGGCGAGTCAAGAGATAAAACTTGAAAGTATGAAGGATGGTCCTGGGCTATTACCATTTAATCTTGGATGCATGAACCTCATTACTCACTACCACACCTTTCTGCAGTATGTAGAAATAAATGATATAGAAATTAAAATTAACAACGTAAGAGATCAAATAACCGATATAGAAAATCATTTCGATGATTATACATTTTCACTTTATGAATCTCGTGTTCAATATTTGATTCAGAAATTAGATAAAGCGTCATATTACCTTAAAAGTTTTGAACCAGGTCGTGTCAAAAGGGGTCTGATAAATGGATTAGGTTCTATAATCAAAGCTATAACAGGCAACTTAGATTATAATGATGCAATTAGATATAACAGCGCATTAAAAACTCTGGAATCTAGCCAAGATAAAATAATTTTAGAAACTAATCAGCATATAAGTCTTAGTAAGGACTGGATGGCAGAGTACTCCCAAGTAGTAAATAAGTTAGCTGATAATCAGATAGAGATTAATAAAACTATCCAATACTTAATGAATGTAGAGACTGATACCAAGTTGGTTACTCTTAGATTTGCGAAATTTGCTCTTTTTTAATAACTTTTAGATATTTTAAACGATAACGTAGATGAAGTTTTACTAACTCTTCTAAAAATTGAAGACATATTAGCGTTTACGCGTACAGCTACTGCACACCATATAATGATAGGGATTGATATTTTAAGAGTAATGATAAGTAGATTAGGTACAATATATAGTAAGAATCAATTATTAGATTTAGAACTTCGCGAATATTATAACATAATACGTTCAGGGTCATATTATTCAGAAAAAAGAATAGTTATAGTTCTAAGATTTCCGATAGTAGCTCCCCAAAATTTCGATCTATACAAATTATCCATATTACCTAATAGTCAAAATCAAATCCTTATCCCTCCATTTCCGTTCATTGCAACCAATGGGTATATGCATGTGTACATAGAGGCTGAATGCCCGAAGCTTGGTAATACTGCCCGATATCTTTGTGAAGCAAGCCTCAACCATCGGGTTCGCACTACACCAGACTGCATTTCGACGCTCATCACAAGCCAACTCATTGACAAGTCGTGCAAAATAACCACAGTATCGCTGTCGAAAGAAGGCATGGAAAAATTAGACGACCAACATTATTCAATTACATTTCCAAACGCAACTAAAGTAACACTTAAATGCGGAAGAAACGACTACATAACCTTGAATGGCAGCTATCTAGCTACTATACCACACAGCTGTCTCTTACACACCGATGAATTCACTCTGGTCAATGCAAACGACGAACTTCGAGGTCAACCAATGAAGATTTTATTAACTTCGGCAAACAGCTCAACCTTGAACTTACCCTTGAAATCACCGCAAGTTAAGATGAACTCAATAAATCTCAATTTTCTGCATGATATTCAAAAACATGTAGAGCTGCAAACACTGATTCCTATTACCGGCCATTCTGACCCCGTCTATCATACAACCATCCCCTTCTATGTACTTCTTCTGAGTTTAATTATACTCACAGCAATCATTCTTATTCGCCGGTACATGAAGAGTCAGAGTCTAATCATCACACATCCAGCCAATACCGAAGGTGAAGATCTTACGAAGATACCATCTGCGGCTGAAACATCTCATCCTGCAACTTTTTCATTAAGAGTTTTGAAATAGTTGCAGATCTGCGGGTGGAAGTGTTATAGTGACAACCCTGGGACTCTAAGACAGCGCCAGCCCTACGGCTTTTAGATTACGTTGCGCTTCGTCAGCGCATAGGGTTACAGCAAGTGAAAGTGTTAGATTAAGTATTCTCACGGATAACTATTTTCCTTACTTCGGACTAGTTCGCACGTACATTACCTATAAGAATTTTAACTGTAAAATTATTCATTAAATTTTTATTAATAAGAAAATTTCGGATTTTCTTTACCTCCACCTGCCGGCCTTCGTAATTGAATCAAACTGTGACTTTTTCATTGCTATTATTCACAAGTGAGTTATAGTTTTTATTTTATTAACCGACTTCCAAAAAAGGAGGAGGTTCTCAATTCGGCCCGTACTTATGTTTTTTTTTTCGGTGCATATCTCCGTGGTTTCTAAACCGATTTGAATTTTTTTTTTATCTAGGAAATAAAATTATTTTTAGTAAGTATTATTAATATTCACAAGTGAGTTATAGAGTTTTTTTATTTTATCTAATAAGTAAATAAAATTATTACGAATATAAATGCGAAAGTGTGTATTTTTGTCTGTCTGCCTGCTACGCTTTCACGGCATACGATGCTAACTAAGATTTTGCAAAATAGAACCTACGTAAATCCACGCGGAGAACGTCGCTGGAAAACCTAGTTGCCTACAAAAAGGTACAAAAAGGTAAAGGTAGGTAAAGGTAAGTAACACCTTGTAAATAATACTTAAGTACCTACTTAGGGGATGGAATATTTGAAGTAGGTACTTATCTACTAGTATATCAATAATAGTACCTATAGTTTTATTTACTTCTATACTAATCATATCATACTAATATTATAAATGCGAAAGTGTGTTTGTTTGTTGGTTTATTGGTTTGTTGGTTTGTTGGTTTGTCTTTCAATCACACTGCAACGGAGAAACGAATCGACGTGATTCTTTGCATGGGTATAGTTGAGGACCTGGAGAGTAACATAGGCTACTTTTTATCCCGGAAAATTGAGGAGTTCCCGTGGGAATTTGAACAAACTTATTTCACGTTGACGAAGTCGCAGGCGTCAGCTAGTAATATCATAAATGCGAAAGTTTGGATGGATTAATGGATGTTTGTTACTCAATCACGCCAGAAAGACTGAACGGATCTGGATGAAATTCGGCACACAGATTATAGATTATAGTCCGGAATAATACAATGACTACATTTTATCCCAGAAATTCAAAGAGTTCCGGGAACCAAGAAACCTCAATCCACGCGGATGAAGTCGCCGGCATCAAGCTAGTAAGTTATAAATTAATAATACAATAACAAAATTGTAGGCTTAGGGCTTTGGATCGAATCCAGATCTGAGAGCTCTTGTTATTACTTTAATCTATTCAGATAATTCAACAAAAGATTTACAAGTGGGTAGGTACAAAGGACTAATAAACAACTCTGTATAGTAAAGTAGATAATAATTAATCATGATATATTTAAAAAAAAAATGAAAATGATGATTCTACTTTTAAGCGCAAGTTATTTATCGTATAAATACGATAAATGATTATTATCTAACAGAGTAATATATTATGTCACCGTAAAATTGTAAAAACCGTCAGATTGCAATCTAACGCTTTTTTTCTCTCGATAGATTGTAAACTGTCGACAGATTGTGAACCGTTCAATATTCTGAGTGTCAATTTTTGAAATATTCATTGTATTTACGTTTGCTATCGGGTTATTATACCTAACAGATTACAATCCACCGAAAATTAATAATGCGTTAAATTGTAATCTTTCGACAGTTGACAATTTCGCTAGAATTTAGTTAGATTTCGCTAACGGTGACATATTTTAATACATCATAATATTATTTTGATATTTGCATAGATAAACCTATGACTTATTATTTCTTATTATAACATATTATTTGTCTTATTTTTCATCACTTTTCTTTTGTAATTGACATTGTGATTTTTTAAATTGTAGAGTAATAATTTATAAAAAATTATAATAAGACGTAATTATTAATCCACGAAATTGTTATTCGAAATTATTATTTTTTAACTTTTCATGACATGTAGATTAATTTATTAGACATAGAGAAATAATATTATAGAAATAAAGTTAATAATTTCCAAATTGCATAGGTATGCCTAAGCCCTAACGTCGCATGCATGTCACCCACATGTCAATTATTGTATTATTGTTCATGTTATATGAAAGTAAATGAATCTGAATTCGAATCTGCAAAAATCTAAGTTTGAAATACCTGAGAATTGGAGGATCCAGACGAAGTTTGCATCGTGAGTCTCGTTCAATTATACCTATAATTGCACAAATATCGAGATTCAATCCTCTTTCCTCAAGCATAACCGTCTTCATTTGTTAATTTTCACCGGCAAGTAATTTATTGTCGAGTACCTACATTGTTTTATTTACTTTGGATAAAAACAAACAAAAAATGTAAAGATTCTTAATAATTTTACAAATAGTTCAACAAGAGGTAGGTACTTTAGGGAACTTGTACCGACTACTTGTGTATTATATTGTCTGTTTTGCCAATGTATATAATGGAATCCTAAGAATATTGTAAATACATCACAATATTTTTTTTGTTTAGGTATACGTCGCGCTGTATCTTTACTTCCAACGTGTTCCAACGATGTGAGTAATTGCACTGCAAGTAAGCTGAGGTTTCAGCGACCGCGACGAGTAAATCCACTTAACGGTGACTTAACGAGTCTCTTAAACTTACTTAAAATAAGAATAGCGGTGATAGTTGTTAAGATTACTAATGTTTATTTGTTAAGATTATTTAGCTTGCTGTGCAAAGGACAGCACGTTGATCTTAAATGTCTCTGTCACTAGTGAATCAACCCAGGAGCATAAGGCGTTAAGCCTCCAATTTTAGGGGATCTCAAAATTGCGATTTTTCCGCTTTAGTCAAATTCTGAGTCCAGTTCGTAGTTAAAGGTGGCTTCTGTAAAATTAATGACATTTTTCTCTCATCATAAGTACTTCATACTAATATTGTAAATGCGAAAGTGTCTTTGTTTGTTGGTGTGTCCTTCACTCGATCGGATCGACGTGATTTTTTGCATGGCTATAGCTGAGGACTTGGAGAGTGACATAGGCTTATTTTCACGGAAAATTAAGGAGTTAGGTACAGTGGGAATTAAAAACTTATTCCACGCAGACGAAATCGCGGGCATCAGCTAGTCATACTTAATATTATAAATGCGAAAGTCAGTTTGTTTGTTGGTTTGTCCTTCAATCACGCTGCAACGGAGCAACGGATCGACGTGATTTTTGGTATGGGTATAGTTGAGGACCTGGAGAGTGACATAGGCTACTTTTTATCCCGGAAAATTGAGGAGTTCCCCCGGGAATCCAAAAAACTTATTCCACGCGGACGAAGTCGCGGGCATCAGCTAGTCAGCTAGTTTTTCATAAATAGTAATAATTATATTACTTATTGTTCTACATCTGGATGCTGATTTTCTGTTATAATCATTCGCGTCACTCATCTTTATAATCTGTATAGATAATTACGTAGGTACCGACTTATTTACTAGATGATGACTTCTACTTTGCTCACTGGTTTTAGGCAGCAAAGGCGCCCGCCCTTATTGAGCTAGTGCAGAGGTGAAAAACATATTTTTTCTTCAATCACTAATATTTTAGGGGAATTTCAGGGGTAGTAGGTATAATAGTACACCTCAAAATGGCATGCTCCGCTACTGGTTTCTGGGTTAATTGCCTACTTGATTGATTGAAGTAAACTATTTCTAAAAAATGATATGAAATGTGCACATTTCATACCCTGTAAATGAGTTCGAAAGTTAAACTTCCCGGCCTAGGCCAGTAAAGAATGTATGTATTTTCATTACATATAATAAGTTTGAATTTGGAATCTTTCTTCCTGAATATCTTTTAACTTGTTATAATGTTCTTTGGCCTAAATAGTTTAAATTTGGAACTCTACCGTATTACGCGTTCAGCACTCACAGCGCAATAAAAAAATTAAAAGTATAAATATAACTAATTTAACTTTTAATATTTCTTAAGTACTTAGGTTGCTTTTTTATTTACTTTCTTTTAATAAAATAATATAATATATAAAAAAAGTCACTTATTTCATTTTTTAGAAAAGCACTGTACACACCTGGACCGGGAGGGCATTTCTGGTCTCGTATAATAGTTTATCTAACACTCGACCAGAAAACGCGTACCTACTTCCCGGTTTCGCGATGACCGATGTAATGTACTATTACTTCATCTGATGATTATTATTATTGGGGTGGGAATATTTTACATGCGAATAATCATACTAATATTATAAATGAGAAAGTGTGTTTGTTTATTGGTTTGTCCTTCAATCACACCATATCTAATTATTCAAACTGTACATACCTACTACAATTTATTACTATTACTTACATCATTAAAATACGCCTGTTCAAGACGTTGTCTCGTTTTGTTCGATTTGCTATAATCTGGAAGACTTGATTGCCGTCGTACACGCATTCTTTGTTCACGTTCCATAGTCATTAGATCAGACTTTTGAGACAATACTAGGTAATGCAAACGGTGTACAATGTCCATTTTGTATATCAAAAGTTTGTTTATTATAATATTTATGTAAAGACGATTTTTATGACGATCCTAAACAACCAATTAGCTTTATAAACATCACTTTTGTTAAGTAAAATTAATTATGTTGAGCAACGTTGCTAATTAGTTTAAGTAATTTTATGAAAAAGTGAAACTTTGTAAAAGAAATTAAGTCCTATTACAATGTTATTTAGCTTGGAGTACCTAAGCACAAAAACCGAATACCTAATATTTGGAAGAACACAAAAAGTCGAGTAAACGTAGGTACTAGGAAACCATAACGGCGTGAGCGGTTAGCCCGAAGCCGGGGGCGGGCGGGTGTCGACTGAGCCGGGCGGATGTAGTTTCCCTTTGCCTCCGACGTTTCCCAGCAACCGTTTGCTAACAACACGCTCTTTTTGGCAACGAAAACACTAGCTCTAACAAATCACTTTTCTATCTAATTTGTGGTAGTTCTCGGAAAATTATTTTTCTATCAAGTTTTCGCAGTTTCTTTGTTACTCACAAACTTTTACTCATAAATAATTATTTATTTGGCCCAATGAGGAGATTTGACGGGTCTTTGATGAGAACGAATTGAGACAAATCAGGTTAATGTCTGCATCTAAACGGAATTACAGATTAATGATAACTTAGTAGGTACCTAAGTAATACTAAGTACCTATAATGTGTTATAATATCACAATATTAAGTACCTACTTATGTTTCTCATACTAAGTAGATACTTAGTTAGATATTGAGTTGGGGTCTAGTTTGATGTGTTAAATTTTATCTTAGGTCCATTAAGTAATTTGTCAAATAATCGACGTCGTAGGTATACCTATGTACTTAGGTACAGTAAGAGATACTTAGTGGAAATTGGATAGACCCTAGGCAATAAAGTTAAAAATAAATGCAGGTAGGACTTAGGTATATTTACATAAGTAATTAGGTTTTTTTTTTTTTTTATCCACTACAAGCTAGCCCTTGACTACGATCTCACCTGATGGTAAGTGATGATGCAGTCTAAGATGGTAGCGGGCTAACCTGTTAGGTTACCTATGATATTATAGATGCTCAAAATTTTGTCTGCCTGTAGGTATGAATATCAATTGAGTACCTACATTAACATTTGAACCCTATATTAAGTAATAGGTAGGTACGACCCATGCTTCATTTCCGCTCGGTTTATTGATACGCCAGTAGGTACAGAGAGATTGTTAGATGTCGCATTCTAATGACGTAGGTCCTACACTCACAGATAACGGATGTGGTCCTACTCATCTACACATTTCCAAACCTAAATGACTTTTTGATTGGATCGATATATTTTCATATTATCAAGCTTCTCAATATTATGGTCTATTTGCTAGACCTGCCAAAGCAACAGCAATTTTGTGTAATTAAAATATCTATCCTACTTACATAACTATAGGTACCGATTTATTTAAAACCAATCGATAGTTCAAAATTATGAGATCTGTAGGTAGATACATATTAAGTATTGGTACACAATTTTTTTCCTTAGAAACTACTTTTTAGGGTTCCGTAGTCTACCCTTATAGTATAGTTTTGTCATAATATCCATCCGTCCGTCCGCGGCTTAGCTCAGCCACTTTCACCTGACTATTCATTAGTAATGTAGCTAGTACTGTAAATTTATTTTGCTTTATCACGCCGACAAAGTGGTAGATATCTCTATCCTACCCCATGGTATGGGGTTGTCGTTGGATAGGTCTTTCAAAAATTTTAAGGGTGTGGAAATATAGCTTTTTTGACTCTGGGATCCGTTTGCGAAATACCTATTAAGTATTATGTCTATATCCTGTCAGAGTATTTGTAAAATTTGAAAAGTACCTAGGTTATTTTTTAGTTTTATTATTATTCACAAGTGAGTTATAGTTTTTATTTTTATTTTATCTACTAAATAAAATTATTTTTTAGTATTATTTTCTTCACAAGTGTGTTGAAAAACGTCGTATGATACACGTGTGTATTGATGATTACCGTCCTCGGCTATCTTAAGACCCTCGCCCCGTTGCTCGGGTCTCAATGGCGCCTCAGCGGTAATCACCAACATCACACACTTGTACCATAATGTACTATGTATATTAGGCTTGGTACTAAGATTGTATTTTTGTAAAAATATTGATGTTTTGGCAGATATACCCTTTAGACTTACCTACCCCTTCAATTATGTACCTAATTACAAAAAACCTAGGTATAAAAAAACGCATTAAAAACGGGCGTGTATCGGGCAGTGTAGGGTTCTGTAGTCACTAGTCACCCGTCACAATATGCACATTTCATAAGTATTACTCGTTTGTGAAGCCTACTTAGCTGTGATAGTTTTCCATTAAACTTCATCTATACTACTATACCTAAATGCCAAAGTTAGGATGGATGGATGGACGTTAGTTACTCAATCACGATGAACCAGCTGAACGGATCTGGATGAAATTTGGCACAGATATAGATTATAGTCTAGAATAACACATATGCTACTTTTTATCCCGGAAAATCAAAGAGTTCCCACGGGAACCAAAAAACCTCAATCCACGCGGGCGAAGTCGCAGGCATAAGCTAGTTATAATATATTAATTCCCTATCCCTATTCCTACCAATTCGTTTTCGTAATTAGGCACCTAATCAATATAGGTAATATTAGTAATTGAAAGAGGTACTTAGTACTTACCCCTCATTGCCTGTTTTAATTACACACATATCTCACAAATTTTGTAGAACTATATTATGTAGGTCCTATACAGGAAAGGTCAAAATAAAAAGATTACACGAAAACAGGTAAATTAGTTTAAATTTTTATTTATTTTAATAAGGCAGTTAACTTTTAGAAAAACATTTCAAAACACAAAAAAATCATACAATTATTTCATGATTAAGACAGCAATATTGCTCAAGTATGCAAAGTGTTTAATTTAAATATAACATACTTCTTTTTGCTTTAACAACAAAAAAAAAATTTTTCAAAAAAAAAATAAAAACCGACTTCAAAAACCACAAACACTAAAAAGTAAAAAATAATTTAATTTATTATGTATACAAGAGTTAATGTAGTTCTATAATAACATTTTTTGGAGTCGGTGCCAATTAGCCGCATGAACCGTCTACCTACTCTTCATTATTGTTGACGTGACTCCACATTGGCACCGACTCCAAAAAATGTTATTATAGAACTACATTAACTCTTGTATACATAATAAATTAAATTATTTTTTACTTTTTAGTGTTTGTGGTTTTTGAAGTCGGTTTTTATTTTTTTTTTGAAAATTTTTTATTTCATAATTTTTAGTGGCCCCACTGTTTTAAAATACAGTTTTAATAACCAGAACGCTAGTAAAAACTTAGCGTTATTAAGAATAACGTCGTTTAATCGTTACTCGTCGACTTGTCTAACTTAGACAAGTCAAGTACAAAGTCCATATGATACCCCACTTGGTATAGTTATCCTACTTTGAAATTTCAAACCCCTGATTTTCCCCACTTTTTTAATTAAACTAAAAATAATTTTCAATTTTTTTGATTTCCATGATATTGGGCCACTATTATATAAAACTATTCCAAATTTCATGTCAATAGTTAATAGTTACTGAAATAATCGACTGTGACAGACGGAAAGAGAAAGTAATAAGGGTTCCATTTTTACCATTTTGGTACGGAACCCTAAAAAAAAAAAGATATGCTATGCATGGTTAAAACATACTGTTTACAAAACTATCACACTGATCGCGAGCAATTTACTCTTATCCATTGAGGAGTTCCGTTCTCCATCTCCGGAGATATTCATCAGATCTTCACCAAATTAAAATGGGACCACCTCTGAAGTATGACCTACCAAACAAAAAAAGAATTATCAAAATCGGTTAAAAAAACCTTTTGCACTTAGAAAAAAATATAAACTATGAACATTGAATTTCTCAGTACTCGAAGTATTCTCTTCAAGAAAATAGTAAACAGATTACAAGAGTCAAATAACTTCTTTACTCTGTACGCCTGTCACACGTCTCATAAAAAACTGGTCAAGTGTGAGTCAAAACATGCAAAATTAGGGTTCCACAGTCATGGAATCTATTTATTTTTTAAAATTTTATTATGCCTTTGTAACATTTCTATCGCTGTAGCTATACTTAATTTCAACTATAGATCTTTTTTTAAATGGATTTTATAAGGTTTTTTTGTCTTATTAAGGAACGCTAAAAACCTTTGGGTACTAGAAAAGTAACAGAAACCATACTAAATATTTCAAATAATACTAAATTTGTATAAAAAAAGTAGGTAGGTACTATATTATATGCTTGAAATTACTGAGTTTTTTAAACTGTAGGAGAAACTAAACAAAGATGTTAATGCATTATGTTGTTATAATAAATACTAAATGTTATAAGAACACATGAAAACTTTACTTTTAAATGATGTACTTTATAATTGTGCGCTTAAGCAAAAAATCTAGCTTAACTACAAAGTTTATATTGGAATTGGCATTTAATTTTTATACTTAATAATAATTACGTTATTATTTATACTAAGACATGCAAAGATCACAGAAAATGTGGGTATGATAAAATCTTTCAACATCGAAAAAGGATTTACATAAAATATATACCTTTCCAAAATATATATAATTATGAACTTTTAAACTACTTATCAACACTTTTTTAGTCTCAGAACAATATAATCTATACTAATATTATAAATGCGAAAGTTTGGATGGATGGATGGATGTATGGATGGATGTTTGTTATTCAATCACGCCAGAACGGCTGTACGAATCTGGATGAAATTTGGCACAGAGATAGATTACAGTCTCGAATAGCACATAGGCTAGTTTTTATCCTAGAAAATTAAAGAGTTCCTGCGGGAACCAAAATACCTCAATCCACGCGGATGAAGTCGCAGGCATTAGCTAGTTTTTTTTAATAACTACAAAACAATTATATAATTAAAGTACAACAATCCATAGAATTCACATTAAACAGCAACTGAAAATCATTTACCAAAACCAACTTAGTACTATCATCCAGATAATATTAGGATGACAGCATTCTATCCTTTTCTCTCGAATGACTGTAATCACAAGAGGAAAAGAGATAAACCTATTTTTTATTATCCTAAGAGCATCTGGATTGAGTATAGTACTTAGCATACTGAGATGAAAGTGGGCACGCCTGGCGAAGTGGAACCCAAGTAGCCTCCAACTAACCTAGACCTGAACCAATTTGCCACTCAAAAGACATCAGCTGGGAAACAAACCTGGGACCTTCCACTTGTGGGACCAGGGAGGTCAAATTTTACAAAAACTTAACAATTCAAAAGATATAACACAAAAATTAATCCAATTTAAGTAATAATTTCATATTTTATGTAGTACCAAACTTGAGTTTAACAGTTCTTTAATTTATAATTTTCAAATAAGTAACTTTTTCATAACTATAATATTATTACTTAATACTATAATATAGAGGTTGGTGTACATTAGTCTTAAATGTTAATCCTCAAGCTTACAGCTTTTTTTAAATCAACAGTCATACTTTTAATGTACAACAAATATACAATGTAAATCGAGCTTTATATACTTATGTATTAATATATTATTGTAAATATATTCAATACTTTACTTAAATAAATATATTATGTAAATATATTATGCTTCTGAAATTTTTGATTTACCATTCAGTTTACCCAGCTGCCCTAACATAAGGACAGTGTTAATTAGGTTTTCTGAATAAATACGCTGGTTTGTTTCCATTCTCCTCAGCTTTTGCACCACATATTTAGAAAAAAACTCTAATTCGTTTTCATTACCTTGGGAACGAGGATCTAAGTCTTCCGAATTCCATTTACGTTTAGCACCTCTCGGACTGGTCTGGTTCCTTGTAGATCTAGCACTTCTTTTGGAGTTCTCGTTGGATTTCTGTTCCAATTGACTATTTACATAAGCCAGGTTGAGGTCACTGGCTAGGTCGTTGGCTTCCTCTTCATTTAATTGTATTGTCAAATCATCTGGCACAGTAACCATAGGTATATGATTGTCTGAGAAAAGTGGGGATGGAAGGAATGAAACTCGCTTGCGTACTTTAATAAGTGAAGTTTTGGGCTTAACAATACGTTCATCAGTGCCACCACCGACAGTATGCCTTCGGTTGCTGTTTTCCTTACTGACTTCTGGTTTGTTTATTCTCTTTGTTGTTTGTTTATTACTCCAGAAGTTAACTTTAATTTTGGGTTTTGGCTTTGGCTTCCGTTCAACAGACTTTGATTTCTGTATTGTAGCTGTTGGTAATTTATATCGGACATTGTCATCATCATAATTAAGAAATGAACTCTTTCTAGATCTTGATGCTTTAGCTGAATTATTCGAAATTTTTACGTTGATTTTATATCTTACATTGTCATCGTCTGATTGATTACCATTTTTCCTGGATTTTTCATTTGGTGCCTGCTTCATAATGTTCTTTCAAATAGTTTAAGGCCAATCCAAACCTGAAATTAATAAAACGTAAAATGTTAATGATAAGGTAGATGTAAAATGCCTGTGCACAGAATCCTTGACAGGTTAAAATCATATTAGGACCGACCTCCTATAGTGACTGGTTCTATGTGAATTTGTACGTTTCCCGCCTAAATACATCGTCATGAATATTGGCAGTATTTAGCATAAATTCGATTGTAAAAGACAGCAGGAGGTCAAATAAAATAAAACCTACCAGAATATTAATTAATAATGCGTTATCCATACAATTTTGATCAATAAGCTACGTAAAAATACCTACGAGCTACTTTTGAGGTTATATGTTGATTTCGCATTGGAAACAAATGTATTGGTAATTACTTAACATATTTTAGGTCGGATCTTATCTCTGTAAGTGTTTTGACGCATTAATTAATGAGTTTAATATGTTATTCAGTAGAATTAAGTCATTAAATGCTTTATCATCAAAAGTTTTTTATGGGTCTGTACAGTTACATAACCAAAAGTTGTAATAGCACGAAACTTACCTTTGTAAACTTTTTCTTAAAATATCCTTTTGCCACTAGTTAAATCACGAACTGAACTGTGTAATTTTAACTTTTGGAAACAAACACAACACGAATCAAATAATAACACACTGACATCAGCTAACCACAGTGAACAGTCTGCTGTCTGAGTCTATGGCAGTCTATGGTCTAGCTAGCGCTAGCCGCTAGCCTTTTCTCTGTCTACTCGTCTACGCTACGGCTACATGAGTCATGACGCAAAGTAGAATTACAACATCTAGTTACAAGCCCGGCCGCGAGCGGCGTTGCGAACGCGCGGGAAATCAACCTATCTCTACGAAAAAAAAAACAACAGCAAGTGTTTTCTGTTTTTCCGCAAAGCCCGTTGTTTCGACTTTCGAGAAAAATCAATGAATAATAAATGGAATAAGTAATTAATTATATTATACTTATTATTATTAGGTAGGTACTAGATGGTACCTACCTAATAATAATATAATATGTATAACCGATGTGGCCGGTAGTTAAGTCTAATTTTAATTTTCCGGGATAAAAAGTAGCAATCAATCAACCAACTCATTTATTCAATATAGTTAGGTACACTGTAAGTACACTTATTGACGTTAAAAATTACTTACTAAAACATGATGGTGATAATCAGTTACGGTATCTTAAAACTAAAGCTACGAGGTTCCAAACGCGCCGGTCTGAGAAGAGCCCACAACAAACTCAGCCGGTCTTTTTTAATCCTATTTATATTTTAGCTTATGTATAATTCCAGACTATAATCTACCTCTGCCAAATTTCATCCAGATCCGTCAAGACGTTCTAGCGTGATTGAGAAACAAACAAATTTTGGTTCCCGCGGGAACTCTTTAATTTTCCAGGATAAAAAGTAGCCTATGTGCTATTCCAGGCTATAATCTATTCCTGTGCTAAATTTCATCCAGATCCGTTCAGCCGTTCTGGCGTGAAAGAGTAACAAACATCCATACAAACAAACTTTCGCGTTTATAATATTATATCTTACTTGTAAAGTAAGGGTTATGGATAAAGTTTATTGCATTAGTTTCCTGAATAACCTTTCATTAGTTTTGACGTGGAAAATGCACATAGGAAAACTTGGTCGACAATTTGAAGTTAGGCTTTTCTAGACCTCCCCCACGTTATATCCAAAATTTAGCTTTCTCGGTTCACTTGCATTTCTAACCCGTTTTTTCCGACGTAATAATGACTGGACTATTAATATAACTACCATGCCCCTAGTAGGTTAGCCCGCCACCATCTTAGACTGCATCGTCACTTACCATTAGGTGAGATCGCAGTCATGAGCTAACTTGTAGTGGTTAAAAAAAAATTGGCAATCATAGGGACCATAGAATTGAAAATAAATATTTAAAATATAATATTTTATTTAATTTTTTTTTTTACACTCGTGAGGAAGGTCCAACTATTTCGATACTTTTTCCTTTTCTGCTTTCACTAGGTTATCATCATGTGGAATAGGTAGTAGGTAGTGTTTGTTTTCAATAGGTAAGTATGTATACCAATGCCAACAGATTATGAAAGTTAATAGAGCTGATCTTAAGTTATTAATAAAAAGATAGTTATTATCAAAGTGCACTCCTTGCCACGTTAATTTTTACCGTTTGGCCTTACAGTAAATAACTACTTAGGCAAAAAAGAAGAGACTAGGGTACGTTTCTAGGGAGGTAGGTACGTTAATGCCTAAATTGGCTTACACATTATTTACAGTACCCAAAAATTGAGGCAGAATAAAATATTGAATAGAAGCAGGCGTCAAGCGGAAAGTCCATGATACTGAATAAACTAGAAGTTTAATCCGCTATAATCCACCACAGTAGACAAATCTATGTGGTACAAGTGCGTGTCTTTCACCAACAACATGCGACACCCACCATCCAGTAATTCGGCACAGCACCACACCACACAAATCCTCCAAATCACTTTCAACGTACGTTTCACTCCGGAGCATCTTCAGGAGATGTTGACTCGACAATGCACGATTGTAAAGTCGTTGAGAGTGATTTGGAGGATTTGTGTGGCGTGGTGCTGTGCCGAATTACTGGGTGGTGGGTTTCGTATGTTGTAGGTGAAAGACACGCACTGTACCACATAGATTTGTCTAATGTGGCGGATTATAGCGAATTAAACTTTTAATTTATGCAGAATAAAATAATGAAACTCAGTAGGTAAGTTATAAGTATATTCTACAAAGAATTCCTTGGAATTGCATGGTGAAGTTATTTACTTACTTAATTTAATATATAAACAATGTAATATAGCATAAACAATGGGGTTATAATTTATGTACCCAAGGTGCAATTATTATTATTATTATTAAATCTTTATTGCACACAAAATTACGAAAAAATAAAAAAGACATTAAAACTACGAACTAGGACTAAACAGTATGCAAAGGCGGTCTTATCGCCTAAGGCGATCTCTTCCAGACAACCTTTGGAGACAGGAAAAGAGAATAAAACGGGTTGGTGCGCAAACTACAAGTATAATAAAATACACAATATATTAACTACAAACAATACTACCTACATATATACGTTCATAAATAACATTTATACTATAAATATATATATATATGTATATATATATATATATATCTATATATAAATATATATATAAATAAAAATAAATAAATAAAATAACATAGAATGACTGACTATAATAAGAACTACTGAGACAGATAAAAATTCTTCAAACGACTTTTAAAAATTTTGAGTGATTTGGAATGTCGGATTTCTGCCGGAAGAGAGTTCCAGAGCTTGGCGCAACTTACTGTGAACGAATTGCTATAAAATTCTGTTCGACTGAGGGGTATTTCAAGCTTATTATCCACACTGGAGCGCAGTGAGAACGCACTATTCGCTCCAAGAAAGTGAAAACGTTCTTTTAAATAGACTGGAGTTTGTGCATGATACAATATACCGTAGAGAAGCGATAGAAGGTGTAAGTTTCTCCGCTGGCTAACTGATAGCCATTTTAGCTGATTTCGGTACTGAGATACGTGATCATACTTTCTTAAATTGAAAATGAAGCGAATGCACATATTCTGCAGCCTGTCGAGTTTGTTTAGAAGCTCCTGAGTCAGATCTGGGTAACAAACATCTCCATAGTCCAATAATGGCAGAAGCAAGGTATTTGCTAGGGCAATTTTAGTTTTGATGGGCAGTAGGTACTTCCACCGCCTAAGATAGCCAATAGTAGCGAAAATCTTGCGACTCACCTCTGCCACTTGCGACTTCCAAGAGAGTGAACTGTCCAAAACCAGACCCAGGTCCTTAACAGTGTCACTAAGTGGCAGTAGCACCCCATCGAAACTAATTGGAGGTAAATTATTTAACCTAGATAACAATTTAGGGTTACCCAAAAGAATGGCTTGAGATTTAATGGGGTTAACTGAGAGGCCATAAGATTTACACCATTCACAGATTCGCGCCAGGTCTGAGTTCAAAGTGGCAATAGCAGCAGCAATATTATCTACAGAGGCTGAAATATATATTTGTAGATCATCGGCATAGAAGTGATAGGAGGAAAAAATTACAGAAGTGATGGAGTTAATGAAGATGGAGAAAAGGAGGGGCGAAAGGACACCACCCTGTGGAACACCGGCAGAAAGAAAGGAGAGTGCAGAGCATTTATTATCAAAGCGGACGCATTGCTGCCTACCACACAGATATGTGCGAATCCATTCAACGACACCTAGAGAAACATTGTAAGATTTAAGGATAGCAAGGAGTAAGTCAAAATCAACGGTGTTAAACGCATTGCTAAAGTCAAGGAGCACAAGCACTGTAATCAATTTATTATCCAAGCCTAACCGGACATCATCACAGACTTTAATAAGTGCAGTGGCTGTACTGTGACCCAGTCTAAAACCAGATTGAAATGGAGACAATACATTATGTCTGTAAAGGAATAGACTGAGTTGCTTATTAACAATGCGCTCCAGGACTTTAGAAAGGAACGGAAGAATGGAGATAGGTCGAAAGTGAGATGGAGACTGCGGATTAGATGTTTTAGGAATAGGAATTACAAAAGCTGTGCGCCACATATCTGGGAAAGTACACGAGGAGAGCGAAAAGTTGAATATGTGGCACAAGATAGGAAGGATATTGTCAAGGACCAACAGTATCATCCTGCGACTGATTCCATCACTCCCCATTGCATCAGATCTAATAGTAAGCACATGTTTTTTTATTTCGTCCCCAGTGACATCAGAGAACTGAAAGGTAGGGTAATCGGGACGAGGCAGTGAGCATAAATGGCTAATAGTGCTTTGTTTCCTTTGATTGTCAAGCGCAGGAACAGAGGTAAAGAACTGATTCAGCAAGTTAAGATCCGGCACGCGAGCAGCCATTTTAGACTGACGCCCTATCCCTAGCGATTTCAAGAATTTCCATACTTTCGCAGTGCTTGAGTTTTCAACAGAACCAACCAATATACCAACCAACCACCACCAACCAGTGCAATATACCTATAGGTAATGCCTCGAGCAAGCCTCTCATAAAACCTGTTGATTAGCCTGCTTGACAGTTTCAAGATTTTTAACACATTTTAATAATAAATAAACTAGGTAAAAGCGTTACAATAAATTATTATTGCTTTTCTTACCTATAATTACCTAGGTACTCTACCTATAAACAGATACTGCATTGTTCAAATAAACCTAAGTACTTAACCAAATTTCAGTGAATAATAGTAGGATTACAAAACATGCTGAACTAAAGTCTCTAATCTATCAACTATTTTATTCAATGAAAGCATAAACGTTCGACTTACCATATGATTTTTCATCGATATCCACCCCATTTTCGCACGGTACCTAAATTTTATTTTACGCTCCGTGATTGCGAATTGTCCGAAACCCGAATAAAAAAAGATTATATTTATTAAAATCCGATAAATACGAGACACAGCTGACACAAAACGTAGGTTATGTCAGTCCGCGAGATCTCATCTCAGATTCAGACTGAATAAGGGGGAGGCTGTGCGCAATGCGGCATTATTCACTTTGAAAAGTTATTGTTTTCGTAACTTTAACACTTGTAAGAAAAACTATACTGCGGCAAATTTAACAATACGACTTGCTTTTTTAAACATAAAAATATAATTATTGTGCGATAGTTTAATAATTTACAATAACAATAAAATATACTTTGTGAGTACTTACCTTTGGATGCGAAGAATGCCTGTTGTAGAAGAAGTTTTGAAGTAGAGATGTTGATTTATTTTTGAACTATTGATACATGTTAAAAGAGCAAAAGTGCAGATTATGTATAGTTAAAGAGTAGACACAAAATAGCGGGAAAGATTGAAATATATTGATTGTAGGTTGGTTATCTACTCCGCATGGCCCGGGAGCTCGACGCCATGTGGCATGCGCACTCGGCCTGGAATCTGTGTGGTTTGTTTACGCGAAAGGCGATCTTTGCTTCGATGTTGAAAATCTTTTTTTTATTTTGAAAATAAATTGTTTCACATGTTTTCATTGTTACGACATTCGATGTTGAAGATTTTTTTTTAGAAAAAAGAATTGTTTCATAATAATATTATTATGTTCATCATGTGCGACCATTAGAAGTAGCCAAGTATTCTATTAATATGCTTCTGTTTTTACAATATTTAACTTTAACTTATTTACCACTAGATGATGCCCGCAACTTCATCGCATGGATTAATTTTTTTTAAATCCCACGGGAACTCCTTAAGTTTCCTATGTACCAAAGGTTGAACGGATGGGCCGTGAAAGCGTAGCAGACAGACAGACAGACACACTTTCGCATTTATAATATTAGTATGGATATGGATTTAATTTTTACTAGCTGATGCCCGCGACTTCGTCTGCGTGGAATGAGTTGTTTCAATTCTCGCGGGAACTCCTTAATTTTCCGGGATAACAAGTAGCCTGTGTCACTCTTCAGGTCATCAACTATACCCATTCCAAAAGTCCGTTTCCAATCCGTTTCCGTTCCGTTGCTCCGTTGCGGCGTAATTGAAGGACAAACCAACAAACAAACACACTTTCGCATATATTGAGTACTAGCTGATGCCCGCGACTTCGTCAGCGTGGTTTTTTCTCCTTTGAACTCCTTAATTCTCCGGGATAAAAAGTAGCCTATGTCACTCTCCAGGTCCTCAACTATACCCATGCCAAAAATCACGTCGATCCGTTGCTCCAATAAACCAACAAACCAACAAACAAACACACTTTCGCATTTATAATATTAGTATGATTACAATATTTATCTTTGGCTATTTAATTTTCATTTCCTAATACTTACTTGGGTAAGTACCTACTGAGTTTACGTTCGAACCATATTATTATCTACGTACGAAGGTAGGCAACCTATTTACCTACATATATGGCAGCTAGGGTCTGGAATACTTTTCCAAAATCTGTATTTTCTACTACTACTAGATACTTTAAATCACGAGGGAATCGCGTCTTACCTTAGGCCACATCATCACTTCCCATTAGGAGTATTTGTAGTCATATCGTAAATACTGAATCTTAAAAGTTTGGTCACGCGTAGTAAGCCTATAATAAAAATTCGTTAAAAATACTCAACGCAGAAACGAATTTATCCTATCATACGCTAACAAGTACTTTTATTTTCTCATACATATATTATTAATAATTAATTTAACTTATATTAAATAAAAAATTAACGGCTGGACCAACGGCCTGGACGTATCTGGCAATTTTTGGCTTTAAAAATATAATGTTCGTACATAGTCCGAATCAAAATTTGGCAAATTTTGAAAGGCTTTAAAAAAAATCAGGAAAAACTGAAAGTCCTTTTTTCTATGGAATTTTAGTTAGAAACTCAATTTGGATAGCTAGTCTGACGGGTCCGCTAGTAGGTAGATAATAAGTATTTATAAATATGATTTTTAATGTCTATTATAAATGCGAAAGTTTGGATACATGGATGTATGGATGTATGGATGTATGGATGGATGTTTGTTACTCAATCACGCCCCAACGGCTGAACGGATCTGGATGAAATTTGGCACAGAGATAGATTATAGTCTGGAATAGCACATAGGCTACTTTTTATCCCGGAATATTAAAGAGTTCCCGCGGGAACCACACAACCTCGATCCACGCGTACGAAGTCGCGGGAATCAGCTAGTAATGTCTAAATGTGCGTTAGTGCGTTAGCGTGTTAGGTATTTTTTCATACAAGTAGGTATTTCTTTGGTTTTTTTAACTGTAAGTGAATCAATCAATCAATCAATCAAATGGTTTATTGGAGCAACGGATCGACGTGATTTTTGGCATGGGTATAGTTGAGGACCTGGAGAGTGACATAGGCTACTTTTTATCCCGGAGAATTAAGGAGTTCAAATGAGAAAAAACCACGCTGACGAAGTCGCGGGCATCAGCTAGTACTCAATATATGCGAAAGTGTGTTTGTTTGTTGGTTTGTCCTTCAATTACGCCGCAACGGAGCAACGGAACGGAAACGGAATGGAAACGGACTTTTCGAATGGGTATAGTTGATGACCTGAAGAGTGACACAGGCTACTTGTTATCCCGGAAAATTAAGGAGTTCCCGCGAGAATTGAAACAACTCATTCCACGCAGACGAAGTCGCGGGCATCAGCTAGTAAAAATTAAATCCATATCCATACTAATATTATAAATGCGAAAGTGTGTCTGTCTGTCTGTCTGCTACGCTTTCACGGCCCAACCGTTCAACCGATTTTGATGAAATTTGGTACAGGTTGTACCCCGGGGAAGGACATAGGCTACGTTTTATCCCGGAAAATTAAAGAGTTCCCGCGGGAAACTAAAAAAAAATATCTGTTCAACCAATTTGGACGAAATTTGATACAGGAGTAGGTTGTATCCCGCGGAATGATATAGGCTTTTTATCCCGGAAAATTAAAGAGTTCCCGCGGGAATCAAAAAAACATAATCTACGCGGACGAAGTCGCGGGCATCATCTAGTACCTAATTAATATTAAAAACTTACTTGAGCTCTAACGGCTGCTAGATGTAGCTGCGTGGCACGGTAGTCATACTTTTTGATTGAAATTTCTTCCTGCGAAAAAGAAAACATACTTAGTACCTAGTTTCAGTCAAAACCAATGGCATTATTTCTAATTAACGACATATTGCAGGCTGTAAAATTAATGCCTTTCTAAAAATAATTTTTAACATTTCTAAAACTAGATTGTGTAAAGACAATTAAAATAAGTGAAATTTTAAGTAAGTATTGTTGAAGAGTCTGAAATTCATTGTGGTTTAGAAGGTAAAGGTACCTATTTTCGAATACTACACACCATTCAAATTATTGCATATCTATCGCCATCTACCAATTAATGTTATGAAGTCATCAACATCGGTTCACAGACCAAAAGGAATTTTTGGGTTGGTATTTGGGTCCAAGTAAGTATACAAGCACGCTGCATGGCTGCTTTGAGTTATGTACAACTCTATGTAGATGGTTCTAATATATTTGCTACGTTTTTCTAACCCGAATGTAGGTGGCGCTACGCGTTTAGTTTTTCAGTGATCGCAAATGAATAAACATAACTAGACCGGTTATGAAGGGTTTTAAAATGCCACAACCCTTCGATAGCCCACATCAATCTTAGAATGCGGCAGCTGGAATAATCACTATAGTTATGGGCCATAATGTGTACTTACACTCGATGCCTAACCTGAGGTGCGATTGTGTAAGAATTGCCGATCAAATCGTTTTAGACAATCGGGGGGCTGTTGTCCTAGGTGAGCGACAGAAACGATGTCACGCGACGCGACGCGATGCTACGCTATAGAAAATGACAGACGTAGGTATCTACGTGGCGTGGCAACGTAGACCTAACGTCATTGTCTATAGCGTCGCATCGCGTCGCGTCGTGCGGCGTCCCTTCTGTCGCTCACGTAAGACAACGGGTCACTCTCGCTCTGAAGTTTAAAAATATACAATCTACCGTTATAACGATTGAAAACAAACGATTCAACCAGACTTGGCTTACGAGCGTTTTGATAATATTTTAAGATATTTTCAAAGAATATTAATTGTATTGAAGAATAATTGAAAATTGTCGATGTAGCGCCATCTGTGAATACTATTGTGAAGATTGGCTTAAGGATAAATTAATTATTGTTTGAGGATTTCTGTTTGATATTAACTGACTGATACTTAGCGTTTAACTACAGGATATGCCTGAAATAATACGTAAGTTAAGTAAGTACAGCTTTTGATGTAAAGTCGTTTTCGAGATAACACAAAGTTGGTCTACGAAAAGCAACTTTGGTAGCCCATCAAATCGTAAATTGCAGTAAAAAGTTATAAGAAAATAAAAGAATGTAAAAGAAGTCATGAGGCTCTGACAGACGGACGCACGGACGGACTGACAGACGGATAAACGGACCGACGCGACGGACGGACCGACGCGGATAAGTGCCAATTCATCCAAGACTCAGGGACCTTCGCATTCCTCTCAGTTTATCGCAAAATATCGTTTTAGTTTTTCAAAATAGGAAGGTAGGTATTTTAGGGAAAATAGGGAAAATCATATACAGTGAGATAGATCATTCTTCAGAAATAACCAGAGCATTTTAAAATTCTTTTCAGACCTTTCTTTCAATATATACTTACCTAATGTCAAGTTGCCAGTATAGATCCACGTCTCCGGTATGGGTATTAACCCATCTTCATATTGATGTCTGTATTGGTATTATTTACGACTTTCGCAAGCGCTCTCAACTTTACTCTAGTCGCATTTTTATCGAAAATACGTCACTCAAAATAATATGTTGCGCGCACAAAATGTACCTATTAGACTTACTTTCTCGTTTATCTATTTGGGTATGTATACCTAGGGATACTTAAATATTTCGTATCACCTGTGTGAACCATTCACCAAGTGAACGTTCCTACAAGATAGAGATACCTAGCAGCTGTGGACGTCTATCGGTTGGCGACGTCGACCAGTATTTTATCAAACATAACTTCCAACGCTGATGTAGCGATGAATGATTTTATTGACAATCAATACTTCGATGATACTACTTAGTACTTACATCCAGGTATTGGCAATCTTACCTGTATTTCATTGACTTTGCTGTAGATACTGCTTTCTAGACTTCGAGCTTGAACTCGCGCTAGTGCGTCCAAGCCATCCTGTTAAAATAGGCAGTACATTTTATCAATGATATTTAAATGGTAGGCAATTATAAAACTGTCTGCCTGAAGCGTCAACCATAGATTTAGTATTGGGTTCGCGCGCTTCAGACCAATGCTAAATCTATGGCTTCAACATAAAGTCACATTTTAATATGGATGTTGGCAACGAATTGAATTATTAGCAACTCTTTATCAAACGTCAAAAAGTGCCCTACGTAGCTTGTACGAAGCTATGAGCTTGAAATGTGACGTCATAACCATTTGGCGAGCTTTTTTACTTTAATCAAAAATGTAATATGGTTAACAAACTTAAAACTAATGTGGGTTTTAAGTATTTTTTTGTATTACCTGCAATTGCTTAATTTGTAGTTCCAAATCTATGGCGTCTTTTCGAAGTTGCTCATAGTTCAGACGTGCCTGTCCACCAGCCATCCGATCCAGCAGCATCTCTCCGCGCAGAACCGGTGGCATGCATTCCTGAGAACAGAAATATTCTTAAGAACAGGATTTCATATTTTCTTATCACTGGAAGGGTTTTTCGCTGATTGTATTGTACGTATAATTTTCTTCTGACCGACTTTTTGGAATGGTCGCCGAAGCTGCAGTCTCAACGAAGTCGAGTATTACGACGAGTTAAGTACGATTAGGTACATCGATGCAGATGTATAGTATGTCAAGGGTTAACTTGTAGTTTATTGAAAATAATACAATATAACTTAATGCTAGCTAGCCTAACCTAATTACTATATTATAAATCATGCCCGCGTGGAATTGTGGCAAGAATGCTGGCTGCATTCCCGCGCTGGACAGCCAGGCTGATCCTTTGCGCAAAAATGAGCCAACCCTCTGTCACCAGATGAGGCAATTAACCGCGGTGAAATATCTCGTAAAAAATTTCTCGTAACTTATAGTGGATAAAAAAAAAAGTCGGACTATGAGAGTATGGGAATAGAGAGTGCGCCTGTTTGGCGCATTCTTTTGGTAGCCCATTCTCTGGCCAATCGAACAGATTAGCAATCTCTGAGAAGATTGGCCGTCAAGCACGAAATTCGGGTGGACATTGAGGTCAGAATTTATGATAATTAACTGCGATTGACAGTCTGATTCTATCGATTAGTTCGTACTTCGATTGTAACAGGGGGACAAATCGGAAATAATTAGTTCGATCTGTCCCCTCGTCGGAAACAGGGGGACAGATCGAACTTTTTATTCCAATCGGTTCCCCTAAAAAAAGAGCGGAGGGACAGATCAAGGGGACAGATCGGAATAATCCCGTTTCAGTAATGAACTGTTAGGTGTTGCGTTCTTTGAAAAAAATAAATTTAATTATAATTACTTTTTTTCTTGCTTTTTTATAAGCATGTTTCGTAATTACTTTTTTGAGTACTTTACTGCCACTGTTCACATCAAAGAGAAGCTAAACCCTAATTAATTTTTATTAATAAAACTTGGGAAACTTGGGAATACGGAATGAGGCTATATGTATAATATTATTTGAGTGTAAATGGATGTCAATTTCTGTAAAATAATAATGGGTGCCTCATATTCGATAATATGAAAAGTAGTATGTTTAATTCGGCAAAAATACCTATTCACACCCTCAAAGTAGTATGTTTAATTCGGGAAAAATACCCATTCACACCCTCAGACTATGTAGTAATGTTATACGAGTTGAGAAAGCAACCCGTTCACTTTATTTGTATGCACGAGCGTGGCGAGGGCATACAACTTTCGTCTGTTGTACCTACTCGACAGTAAGTACTAAAATATTTATAAAAAAATCTGAACGATGATTACCTACTATTTTAAACATATTATGAATATATACGGTAGGTACACATAGTCTAGGCAACGGGGCGGTTCGTTGTATGGAGGTAGTATATTTACACTCAAAACCGAAATATCATACTAAATAATCATGCAGAACATCGATATTTAAGCCGATTTTATTATCAAACTTAATCTGCATTTACGCGATAATTTACATTCCTGATTGGACAATTGGGTATAGCATAAAAACCTAACTTCCTTTCTGATTTTTTATTGGATATTTATAACTTACGTTTAACTAATGATACTTTATCATACTGTAAGATTTCGTTGCCTGAGGAATTATTGCTGGGGTCAACTAGCTTTATTGCCTAGACTAATAATTAATTATCAGGTATAATTATTATAATATTATTACACGAACAAGTTCTTAGCAGGTACGTGTAGGTATCTTTTTTTTTATCCACTACAAGCTAGCCCTTGACTGCGATCTCACCTGATGGTAAGTGATGATGCAGTCTAAGATATAAAATATATATCTACTTAATAGGGAAATCTTTACTTTTCCGGGATTAAAAGTGGCATACTTAGTTATGCGCTAATCCACACTATAAACTATCTCTGTGCCAAATTTCATACAGATCCATTAAGCCGTTATAGAATGATTGAGTAACAAACATTCATCCATCCATGCATCCATCCATCCAAACTTTCGCATTTATAATATTATAGAATAGATGTTAAATTATTACGTAGGTACAAGTACCACCACCACTACAACACGTACAAGTACAGTAAGTAAGGTGAAAATTAGCTTTTAGTTAATGTTAATAGGAACTTAACACGAGGCTTGGACGTAGAGATAACAAAGTTAGCCCATGTGTAAATCGAGTAAGTAATTAACCCACAAACTTTACACTAAATGGCCCTTACTTTAGCTGATGAGGCCTGGTTACATCAGAGCAGGTAGATTGAATGATTAAATATTTAAAATCGCCATCGAAATTTATTTGAGTCTACTTAGCCTTTTCATAGATTTTTATTTACCTATGCTTGGCAAGTTTCATTACGAATAACTACCAAGAATATTACAAAAAAATACAGAGACCCCTAGAAACCTTAACAATTAACATTACCAAGCAAGGCTAATGTATTATTATATACATAGCTCATGCCCGCGACTTCGTCCGCGCGGTTTAAGTTTTTTGATTCCCGCGGTAACTTCTTAATTTTCCGGGATAAAAAGTAGCCTACGTCACTCCCCAGGTCCTCAACTGTACCCATGCCAAAAATCACGTCGATCCGTTGCTCCGTTGCGGCGTGATTGAAGGACAAACCAACAAATCAATTAACCAACAAACCAACAAACAAACACACTTTCGCATTTATAATATTAGTATGAAGTATGATATGATTTTATTGATTGCTTTTCTCTACGAATATCACTGCGACAGCGCTAAAAGTTTGTATACTGCTTACAGAATATTGAATATTATTGCAGCGTTATAAAAGAGATCCGTGTAAAGAACAGCTGATAGAATAAATAAGAAAGTGGCGAATCATGCTCGTTTTCCTAAATTTTACAATATAATAACGATACCTAACTCAATTGCGAAGCAATAAATTCTCACAATAGGAGAGGTTATTGTATAAATACGTCATAAATTATTATCCGCGCGTATTTCGGTAAATTGGATTCGATACAATATTCGTACAAAGGAAATATATGCAGTGTTTGCTGTGGGAAACGTTAGATGAAGAATCATTGCGGTTTTCCCGCATATTGGAAAAATGAGGAAATTTTCAATACTTAGGAATGAAAATGCAACCGACCTCCAATTCAACCCTGCTTAGGAATTTTACTGACGTCAGTGTGCGTCAGCTGTATTTTCAGAAAAAAAAATGCATTTCTTAAGTCCTTACCCAAGTTACTCATTCACAAAGTCATATCACTTATGTTAGGTACTTATAGAGTTTAAAAAAATCGTTTTTTGTTTACGTTTAACTGAAAAGTCAATATACGAACAAATTAGAAAAGTAAATTCCATATTTTTACGAGTTTAATTGGATGCTCGTTGACAGAACTGAGCCAAGAAATATTTACTCTACTGTTCGTTTGACTTAAATCCAAGTAAATATGTATAGTATATTTTTTAATTCTCTCCATTTCTGACTTTATTTTGTGGTAGCAATTTATTTATGCACAGCACACACACAGGTGGCTTATAACTCTCTCGTATAATAACTTTTAAGTTTAAAATATTTAGATGAGTATGTTTTCTCATAATTATACATTAACAAACTTGAAACGTTTTGTACGTACCTATAACCGCTTTGATTTTTCAATTTGATAGAATTTTGGGAGAAGCAAAATTGAACACGACGATTCGTCGTCGTTTCAATTTCCGGGCTTTACATACAATATCTACTGTTATCAACATTTTACCAAGATAATTCAGAGCAGAATTAAAATACTTATTGACAATATGAAAACGTTGATCCGCCTCATTCATTTTGATGTAGAATTTTAGTGTAGGTACTCATTCTATTACGATGGCTTCATTACAAAAAAGCGCCGCTTCTTATAATTGTTAGTCGTTATGTACTACGGTGAATACAGCTGCGACAAACATTACATTGCACGTTTATAAACCTTTATTGTTTTTAGATCTAGGCTGTACAGTTTTTGCGGTTGTGGCTGTAAACCAAGTAGAATGGCATAGAATGATAGGATGCGGGATTCAAAGTAGCACTAATCGCTATGGTTTAGGTTAGATAATATGATCGAACTTCGAACACAACCCTTCGCACTATTATGGTACTCACACCTGGTTTAAGCTCTGCTACATTCTCTAAAATACTCTAATTTGGAGAGGTATAGAGAACGGACGTAAATTAAAAAAAAAGTGTGTGTACTTATGTAGGTACGTACGCAAGAAGTTATATTTTTTGGTAGCAAATAATAAATATCTTGAATATTGTTATCAGTTTTCACCCAACTTACAGTAAATGTATTTATTTTTATTTTGTTGGTAGGCCTGCAAGACTTATAAGTTGACCAATTAACGTCAGGGTGTCGAATTTTGGTGTCGGTGTGCGTGCGCATCGTTATAATTATTTTGTTGGTAGGCCTTTTTCTGCAAGACAAATTCGATTTTTAAGTTGACCAAGCTGGTCAACTTAAAAGTCGAATTTGTCGAAAAATTTGTACAAATTCACTCTGATAAAATTTTTCCCTAACGCGCCAAAAGAAGTAGGTATAACTTTAAAAAAGTATTACCGCTGGCACATCCATTGGCGGATCGTCAGGTTCGGGTGGATACGGCGGCAGGAAGGCTCGTCTAGGCGTCCTTATCGGCGGCTGGATGGTTAGTAGAGTACGCGCTAGGTGAGCCAAGTCTGCCGTGCTTGACACAGCACGTGCTTGTGCACATAGGGACTCATACCGCCGGAGCTGGTTGGTACTCTGAAAGGGGAAAAGCTGTTAAAATGCATTTAGGATAAATCGCAATACAGATGGTAGTAGTTACGTTGATCACCTAAAAAACCACTGAATTGCATAGTTAAGGTTTTTTGGTACCTATTACTTTTGTTTTGCTTTTCAAAAATTTTACATAAAAGTTCCAAGTTCCGGATGTAAAAAATAAGAGCTAATCAAAATCTTTTTTTTGTTTTGTTGTTTGATAGCTAGCTAGCTAGCTAACTAGCTTTATGGCTAGTTTATAAAAAATATCTGGTTATTTTTTAACGATAAGTTCCCTGTGGTGTAACTGACCCTTAAAATTTTTATTTTTAATTTGATTAAGCTAAACGGAGCAGATTCCTTCAGCGGCGGTCACAGCAAGTTCTAAGGAGCACAAGTTCATCCAGTGCTGCTTATGCTAATCAGAAATCCCATCAAAAACTAAATGTGAATATGGGAATACATGCAAGTGCAGATTAATTATCTTATATTTGGCTAATCAACTTTTATTCTCTATGCTATATGTAAGTTACTGCTTTTATATTGCAAGGTCGACATATTATCTTACTCTCCTAATTTGGTGTGCTGGTAGCAGTAGCAGTTTAACACGGTACCTACCCTGTCTGTCATAATTTCACCCTCTTGACAAATGGCGTCGCTGACGGCGGTCGTAACATCAGTCAAAATTTCCTCCAGCTCCTGAAATTTCAGATACACTGTCAATTATAACGCGAGAGGTAATAAAAAGCTTACGTAAATTTAGAGCACGAAATATAAAGTATACAATTTGTCAAAGGGTTTATTTTAATACCTTACCTACCTATCTAATGCGTAGGTACACTAATCATACTATTACCTAATATAATAAATACGAAAGTGTGTTTGGTTTGTCCTTCAATCACGGCGCAACAGAGAAACGGATTAACATGATTGTTTGCCTCGTTATAGTTGAAGACATAAATTGTGATATAGGCTAAATTTTATCCTGAAAAATCTGTTTTCAGAGATTTTTAAAAACCTTAATCCACGCTGACAACGTCGCGGGCGTATTATCATGCTAATATTATAAAATTATAAATGCGAAAGTGTGTTTGGGGAAAAAAAGGAGGTTTCAGTGGGAATTTAAAAACTTATTCCACGCGGACGAAGTCGCGGGCATCAGCTAGGGAATCAAGGTTTTCATATTATAAACCAAGGTACGGCAACGGAGGCAAAGATATCTGGAGCAAATATGTTATATGCAACATCTTGCATTAATCCCAGAAGCGCTGAAACGTCATTTTAATTAAAATCATTCCATGTTTCTATTCCACTGAATCTTCCAATTATACCGAGATTAGAGGGGATTGGAGAGAACGTTTATTCAGAATTCGGTAATAAATCAGAGATCAGTCCTAAAATTTATGGATAGAGAGTTGTATAATTTAAATGTACCTACTTAAGGCTTTACGACAGTATAAATATTTTATACTATATTCTTACAGCGGACCGACGCCCATAGGTACTGATTGCATGCAAAACTCCACAACTACACCTTTGCAATTCGCATATAGAACTTTTAGCTGCACTATTATTAATTTAGTGCTAGAAGGACTGTATTTTGTACTGAGAATTCTGCCAGCTTGAAATTCTCTCGCAGGTCTTGCACCTGTCACCCCGCAGCCGCGCTCTGTTGAAACGTCCCAGTTGGATGAACAGAAAGACTCTGGTTTAACTATGGTTTAACCTAACCCAACCGAACTTCTTTTGTTCATCGTTCTTATAATGTATAAACTTTATAATACACATTCACGCTTGAAACTCTTGCGAACCTGCATGCGACGCGCGATTGGAGAATGTAGATGGGAATGCATATTCTCCATATCTTCACTTCTTCCCACCTGGTTAACCCGGGATATAGGGCCCAACAATGCGTGTATTTTACGAATTTTAATAAAGGCGTTATTACGCATAGGCCCTGAGTCCTGTGAGCCTTGATGCATTACCGAGTACCTATCCATTGGCGTGGTTTTAAGTTTTATATAGATCATTTAGATAGATAGGGTACCCTTAACTTAAAATGTCTTCCGGAAAAACTAAGTAGAGTAACTAAGTAAAATTAGAATGAATTGTGATTGCGAATGCAAGTTTTCTACGTTTAGAATTTCGTAAAATTGAATTTGAAGTTATCATTAATACAACATTATACTTATTCACAATATACAGTAGAACATATATACTTATTCGATAATGAAAAATAAAATAATATCTATTAGGTTCTTCCTAATAAGTTTTTCGGTTTAGAAGGACGGAAACTTTGTCCAGCCAAAGTTAAATGGACGCATTATATTGGGAGAGTTTCCTAACAAGGATTAAACATCTACCCGAATATTGCTCAGTCATGATTACGAAGGCAGTTTCAGTTATAATTAAATTGAATTTTGCATCATTTTGTTCTTGTTTTGTTCAGTTTTGGAGGAAAATGCTTTGTGCAGACAAAGATGTATCTACATTCTACAATAACTGAGAGTTTAACTAGTTTGTAACTAACATGTCATACTAACAACTTTGAACATAAATACGATACGTAAATGATTACGAAAGATTTTAATAAATTAATTTCGTATATTTTATGAGATTTGAAGTATGTCCGCTTTTTATCTGAAACCGTTTATTCTTTAGAGTTAGATTTGTAGCATTAGATTAATAGGATTGAGTTTGCTAACGAGTTTGATAACTAAGATTAATTTATTACTGTCTATACGAATGTTGATAAATAGCGGTTTCAAAGAACGTTTCATATTCATTAAATAAATTGGAATTTTACTCCTTCCATCCGCCAATTAATAACGATTGAAATGTACAGAAAAGTGGCGAAAATTTGACATCGTATTAGGTGTTAGTATTACTTTTTAGTTTTACATATTGTATAGATTAAAAGTTTTAATAATCTCGTGGGAAATCTTCTGGGAATTTTCCGGAATATAGAGTAGTCAATATCTATCTCTAGATTGAAGGTTACCTCTGAACCGAATATTATTAAAGTTGGTTAAGCGGAAGCAGAAGTGACGTAAGGGGATAACAGATAATACAAACACACGTTCGGATTTACAGTATTAGTATGTTTTTATTCTCTATAGTAGAGTATTCAATAAGCGTAGCGTCAAATATTCATAAAGGTTATGTCGCAATTGGTGACGCGTGTTAGCTTGAGCGTAAATCGAAATATTTTCACCGAGATTTTCTGCTTTGAGAGATCCGATGGTGATGTATAAAATAATATTTGTAAAGGAAGGAATAATCTACAGAAATAGGAACGAAAATATGAAAGATTTTTTCACGGAAAGCTCATATCGCATAGTATGTTCACAAAAATGAACTTTTTCAAATATTGTCAGATATATTTTGATAATAGTACGCTTTATTTCCGACCTTGGCAGTAATGTACATTACTGCCAAGGTCGGAAATAAAGCAATTCACGGCTGAGTTATATTGGAAGGACGAGGCGAGGCCGATGACTTCCCAAGTGATTTTAAAAAGACGAGGCCTTTTTAAGTTACAAAGGCCATGAATTGCTATTTCGGCCGAGGCTTGTATAGTGTTTGTAAAACGATTGTTAAGAAAGCTTTTCTACATTGCCGATAGATGGCGTTGACTCATCTTAACTCACGCTAAAATCTCGTGCTGCATGGGCAATAATGTGATAACCTGTACGAAGTGTTTTTAGAAATAATGTAGCAATTTCCGAGCAAGTAGGACAAGACATAATTTCGGTAGATTAAAATATGTTTACCGTATTTTTTTTTCAACACGATTAAACATGTTTCGATAGATTATACAACTTTCTTCTGAATTCTCTTCTGGATTGTATTACTCTCGAGCATGCAGGTTTCCTCCAGATGTTTCCTTCACAAGTATTTATAAAGTCAAATTTGATAGCTTAAAGTTAAATTTGAATACAGAAATGTTGGTAGTAACGTGTGACCGAGGATAAAATCGCGTCCATACGTCCACCTGTCAGGAGGCTGAACGTTTAACCCCATTAGGTTATTACGGCTATCTCTAAAGTTGTAATTTCATCTCACCTGCAATATAGTAGGTAATGTGTGCTTATGGTACTGCTCGATCATGGCGTTGGTGGCCGTCAGTTGCTGCACGTAGCTGTTGTGCGAATCGTAGTACATCGCTAGATTGGTCGGGTTGGAGTTGCTACAGTAGTTGAGGAACGCTGTCCGGTAATCTTGGCGGCTCTGAAATCAACAGACAACTAAATTATAACTTCTTTAACTTCTCTCAACTTTATTCAGCGGAGGTGATTGGAATATGAAATATGGATTGAAGTATGAAATTGGCGTGACATGTCTTTCGACGACATGCCACTGGACTGGTACTGCCAGATGCTTCAACCACTGAACCGTTAATACAAGACATACAAGTTCAAATTAAAATACATACCTAAGTGGGTGCATTCTTGCATATGCAAATCGGGCTTGAGTTTTATTTAAAACTAGCGCTAATCATCATAATTGTCCATACCCAATAATAGCCACTTGGAACTGGGCAGCAGATCAGGGTTTACATTAGGGTTAAGACTGGAACCTAATACTTTCGTGCTTATGAACAAAATTCCGTTTGCCCTAGAAACCAGTCCATTTTACATTGAGATCCCTTGGATCGGACCCCTCGAAAACATAAAGTTCTAGTTACTTAACTTTTTTATTACACATACCTACTATTCGCACTATATTAACATTTAATCCTTAACCTTACGTGACAGATACCTACCTAAATCTTATTTATAACCATTCTCATTTTAAAGATATTATGAATTTTTTTATTATATTAGAGCGCCCGACTCCATTTGATAAAGAGGATAACTGACACGACTGACATATAATAATATTATTATTCCGGTATTTTGAAAAGATATTATCAATGATGATTCGATCACGTTAACTAAGTTTTAAGTTATACACGGAAAAACTGCAATATTTTGTCATACAGGAACTACTTTTTTAATGAAAATTTCAGATTAATGAATTTTCTATCTAACTTGACCTTATTAGTTAAGGTAGGTAGGTATATTATACTGATAAGTCTTGCGACCGGTGGTAAAATCTAGATGATTTTCCACGGTGATCAACCGGGCTAATTCTTTGCACGAATAATGAGCGATGGTCGTGTTATAGTAAATAGGCCAGAAAAACGATTATTAACAATATTCTTATGTGCTTATGATGAAAGCTTGATTAAGATTATTTTTACTTAAGGCAGGTAGAATTAATCAATTTAATGAATTTAACTATGAAGTAGGCGGCCTTTGTCGGACCACTCTGTATCTGCTTGTATATTCATTTTCCACGTACCTATGTTGTACGTCTATTATGCGATTTGACGTATGGGTAGGTAGTAATCAATAAACTTAAAGGAAGGGCAGACCTTTGTGGCTTATACTCCGTAAGCTTTTTATACGATAAAAGGTAGAAAACCCAATTTATTTTAAAGTACAGAAATGTAGAACATGCGAAATATTTTTTGTAATGGTTATTTTTTACGGACCATAATTTTATCTGAAAGAGAAAGCTGGATACCACAAAGTATTAGGAAAAGTTTAAGGTCCGGTCTTGTATTTTCTACACTTGTGACATCCCAGTTTCTTATAACAAAGGAACTTAATATAAATAAAAAAACCGGCTAAGTGCGAGTTGGACTCGCGCACCGAGGGTTGCGTAGGTACCTTGGAAGACGGTGCTACAATTTACAATTAAAGAAGTTGAATTATAGAAGAAAAAATAGGTACTAATTAATAGTAATTTGTTATGGTTTACTTCTGATTTATAAAAAAACCGTCCTAGATAAAGACTTCCTTTTTTTTTCTCGTAAAGTTTACCTAGGTATATCTCTGAAAAAACCCTTCGGACCGCAAAACTAATTTGTATAGTTTAATGGGGGATTTCTCAAAAAATATTCTGGCTAGAAACTTCGTTATATGTTTCGTGCAAAGTTAATACAAACTTCTATCAACTCAAATTATTCCGGACTAGCTGATGCCCGTGACTTCGTCCGCGTGGAATAAGTTTTTTTGGATTCCCGCGGGACCTCCTCAATTTCCCGGGATAAAAAGTAGCCTATGTCACTCTCCAGGTCCTCAACTATACCCATGCCGAAAATCACGTCGATCCGTTGCTCCGTTGCAGCGTGATTGAAGGACAAACCAACAAACAAACTGACTTTCGAATTTATGATTTTTCATTTGCAATAAGTTTGGGTAAGCATTATTTAAAACTATTCCCAAGTAGAATTAAATATCTAATTATGTTACTAAAATATGCAAAATGTGACCGGACAGATATGCGACAGCCGCGCACCATAAAATTCAAAATTCAAAAGTTTTTTATTCAAATAGTCTTTTTAATTTGACTATAGTCTGGAATAACACATAGGCTACTTTTTATCCCGGAAAATTAAAAAGTTCCCGAGGGAACCAAAAAACCTCAAATGGATGTTTGTTGCTCAATCATGCCAAAACGTCTGAACTCTGAACTGATCTGTATGAAATTTGGCACACAGATAGATTGTAGTCTGGAATAACACATAGGCTGTCGAAGTCGCGGGCATCAGCTAGTGTTACATAAAGCAAAGCTAATGACATGATGTGCCCCCTAGGGTAGAAAGCAATCACGTTTGCGGTCACCGTACACAGGTCTGTGGTACAGATTACATTTTAGGTAGCGTATACCTATCGTGTGGATAATATAATAGCTATACGAGTGTTGATTAAGTAGTTACTATTTCAAAATCCACAAAAAAGTAGTTTTGAAGATAAAGACCTCATTAGTCAAGCTTTTACGTATTTCACCATAGTAATTTTCTCATCCGGCCGAAAAGTAGGCAAACCTAGGTCTCTTGTTAGAATACGTAAAATTAAGGCCATAAACCACCGTTACTGTTGGAAGACTGATGTGTACGTACATAGATATCGTTCAAGTTTCCACACGATGTTTTCCTATATCATCTAACCCTGAACCAACGAATAGGAGGCCGAATTCTTTACCACTTGTCCAACACCGCTTCAAAATGTACTTTCCTATAATCTCAGTGTTTATGTACCTAACTAATTGGAGTTTCTTACAAAGAACTGGGATACAATGTTCTTAATTCGGTTGGTGAAGTTACCCAATGAACCTAGGATCACATTATCACTGGATCATATTGATAGTGATATTCTGACGCAGTGCGCAGAGCCCTGTTTTAACGTGGGAGGTCCCAGGTTCGATTCCCGGCAGGATCAATTTGGGAATTTATAATTTTTCTGCCTCTGACGTGCCCGGCCAAGCGATTTAGCGTTCCGAAACCGACTAGGGGTATAGGTTTAAATATAACTGCCATACCCCTAACAGGTTAGCCCGCTACCATCTTAGACTGCATCATCACTTGCCATCAGGTGAGATCGCAGTCAAGGGCTTACTTGTAGTGAAATAAAAAAAGTGCAAAATTGAATTTTGTTTGAAACTTTACATACCTAGTGTACAAAGCTGTAGGTTCAAATAAAAACTAATACCAATAAATCCCAGAAAACCACCGCTGCGAAAAAGCGGATTTAACAATCACGACGAAACGAAAGCTCAATGGGTATAACATTTATGGCACGTAGTCGCTATATTGGCTTTGCTTAAACAAAGAATGCACTAGCTCCGTTTTCACATTTTTGGAACGCATTCTCTTTCAAGGCTTCCTGCGCCATGATTTACTTAGCGAGGCTTTGGGTGAAATTCACCAAGAAGAGCAAAGCTCATCGTCTTTAGGGCGTCAAAAACGTTCCCACGTTTATTTGAAAGACTAATAATCGGTACTAATAATAAAAATTCAACAGTCTGTATGTGTGTTATTTCTTCGCGACCCATCTGCCTAACCGATTTTGGAAAAAATTTAACGGACCTAAGCTACTTTCTATCTCGGAAAATCATAGGTTGCTACAGAAGTAAGTAAAACCACGCGGACAAAGTTGTGGGTATCATCTAGTAATCTCTACTCTTCAATACATTCAGATTTCTGGTTGATGCCGTTCTATTTTCGTTGTCTCCAGTATAAATTATACCTCGGTGATTATTGGGACGTAGGTAGGTATATTGCCTTTCGAGGGCGGGATTTGGGTGTCAAAGGCTCTTTATATTGAATACCTATAGAGTTCAACTGATCCTTCACTCTTTGGAAAATTGCATTTTTGACCTATCCTCAATTTATTTAATTTGATTTCTAGCATTTATGGAATGGGTATGGTTTCTAAGTGAACTGGCTTAGCCTATGTGATTAACTTTATGGGTCTGGATTGACTTTGTCAATAAACATAATTAAACTTCTTAATCTTTTTGCTGCAGTGATTATTAGATGGAAGGGTATATGGATTATTATGAATTAGTTTCCGTGACTTTGTCCTCATTAGTCATATTTGGGGTTTCTTAAACATCTGTCGTACTGCAGTGTTTCGTAATTAGCTTCAAGTTTTTAGATTCACTAGTTTAGTTTTGTCAATGTGGCCAGTTTACTCACTGCTGCGGACCCAAATCTCTAAATTAAACTAAAATAACACATCTAATTTTATTGCTGTCCCATTCAATACGAGTCGTGTTTCTTGCTGGTTCTTCTCGGGAGGAATGGCATTCCGAACCAGTGATAAATTCACTCGAAGATTCAAAAGCACTTGTAAAAGTTTATTTGAATAAAAACCATTTGAATTTTATTTTAGAATACCCTGCAATAAGACCTGCGGAAGTCAGTCATGAAGCTATTGAACCTATTAAAGTGGAATAATAGCCACGCTTTGGCGCATTTATTGAGCGTTTGCCAGTTATCTAAGAGGGTCCCACTAATCTATCAATAAAGTTTCACGGGTCATTTTATTTGCCCTAAAACCACTGATGCTAGGGGATTACAATTCGATAAATATTTTATAAATGGTCAGATTTCGATAAATTAAAGAATTAGTTAATTTTTCTTACCTTGTTCAATTGGTCATCGGCTTTGCTCAGAATCAGTTCGCAGCCCTCTCGATGCGCGAAGAGTTTCCTCGCCTGCACCTTCATATGGAAGGTCTTCTCTATGAGAGGAGTGGCCACAACCCGTTCTAGCGAAGCGGATGCGTTGCTGTAACCGACCACATCGGCTTCTACTTCTTGCAGGAGGGTCTCCCACGTGTGGAATAGAGATGACGGGCAGGTGGCTCTGTTGACAAATAAAGTAAGTGACAAATAAAGTAAGTAATAATTTATGCTTCATTTTGCAGTAATGGCGGGTAATGCTTCATTTTTGAGTAATGGCGGGTAATGCTTCATTTTTCAGTAATGGCGGGTAATGCTTCATTTTTCAGTAGTGGCGGGTAACGCTTCATTTTTCAGTAATGGCGGGCGGATTATTATTACACGACTACCAAAAAAAGGAGTGTAATGTTTTCAGGGTTCATGCATGTACTCGTATGTGAGTTTCTTTAAGCCACTATAACTTCTAAATGCTTGATCAGATTTTAATGTATCTTTGAATCAAAAAATTCAATATGGCACGGCAGTCGTGTTTTTAAACTTTTTACAACATAATTTATGTTCACTTGTTTTTGAAAATGATTGAGCTTATGATGTTTATCGTTTCAAAAATAATTTTACAATTCACATGAACTTACAGGCTAACATAAAATAGGTACTTTTAATGTAAGCAAGATTTAGCATTTTGAGCGGTCAGGATTAAATTAAATTAGTTTATAACGTAAACCTATAATTCCAAGCAAATTATTAACTTAATTTCTCTTTAATTTATAATGAGGCTACGTAGGTAGGCTTATTGGTAGTACGAATTGAACAAAACATACCAACGCGTATAATCTTTGTTGGGTAAATTTTAAATAGTTTTTGAAACCGTGCATGCTTTTAAATTCTTTAATATTCTTAGACAGTTTCTATATGTTTAAGTTTTATTAGTAAAATATTATATACTATAGAGTTTTTATCAATAGGCACTAACTACTCAGTTTTAAAATACATCTATAAAAGGTTTTAATAGTGGTATAATGGCCATGTTAAATATTGCCACACTAGTGTGATAATGAAAAGTTAAGAATGGATTTGTAGGCCAATATTATATATGCATGAATGTTGCAGTAACGTTGCCCATGTGTGGTAAAAGTAACTTTATGGTTTTATGGTAGGTCCTTTCCCGGGATGCAAATTTCAATCAAAATTTTTCATTTCAAAAAAATTGGTTGAACAGATATTTTTTTTAGTTTCCCGCGGGAACTCTTTAATTTTCTGGGATAAAAAGTAGCCTTTGTCCTTCCCCAAGATACAACCTATCCCTGTACCAAATTTCATCAAAATCGGTTGAACGGTTGGGCCGTGAAAGCGTAGCAGACAGACAGACAGACAGGCACACTTTCGCATTTATAATAATAGTATGGATATGGATATTACATTTGCATAAAAATGAACGCGTCGCTTTGCTTTTGCCTCGAGGTTTTACCATAATTAAAATTTAAAGCTATGTTTGAGAGATGTCATTTTATTCAATGTGTTAATTTAAAATATTGAACCGCGACCTTTTATGATCATCGCCATTAATTTTCATTATTGATGTATGTTTAAGGGGTACAAAATAATAATTAAGCGTGTTATCCTTGTACCCTACATTTTATTAAATGGAATACCTATAATAAAGTTGAAAGCTTTTAGGCTAATGGAACCCAACCGCATTCGCGCTTATGTGGTGAACTTTCATATTTTATGACAAAAAATCTTGTAAAAACTTCACAAGTGTTTTCAAATAACTATGCTAATAAGTACTTAAATAATATATTACTTTCTTCTTCATACATCTTCTGCATTCAGTGACTGATTCTACAGTGACACAGCAGTGATAAAGAATTTTCACATCATTTTTCGATTTTCTATTAGTTATTTCAAAATTCAAAGTAAGTAGGGACCGTGTTCGCTTCCCGAAAGGGGCTAGTCTGGTGGAAGGCTTCGGCAGTGGCTAGTTACCCTACCAGCAAAGACGTGCCCACCAAGCGATATACCGGTCCAGTACAGAATACAGCATAGAAACCAATTATTGCAATACCCCTAACGGATTAGCCCACTATCACAGAACATACAACCAAGCCTAACCTAACCCAACCATCTGAGATTGCATCATAATTTACCACTCAGTAAGATCCAATCGCTTTCAAGGGCTAACAAGTAGAAAAAACAATAAATAAACTATATCGATGCACACTAAAAGGTTCGTCAATAGGTATCTACTATATCAAAGTATAAAGAAACTGACTTTTGACATAGTCGGGGCTAACAACGTAAGTAAGAGGGTAGATAGAGGAGACGGGAGACCGGAACGGGGTCGTACAGAATTGGGGCGTACTATATGAAATAACGCTGCTCGTATTCGCGAGGGATAAGTATAGTGAAATTCTAATGTTACAGTTTATCATCGATAGTTTATTACAAGCAGTTTTAGGTTTACAACGCGATTGCTCTATTATATGGATGAAGAATAGGCAGATTAAAATTTTGACACACCACGATGGTTACCCGCTCATGATAGGTGTATATTAAACCCAGCTATTGCATAGATCGTTGTCATATTAGGATTGCAGCTGTAGTGCTGTACCAAAAAAAAACTTTACAAAAAACCAGAGTCAGAGGAAGCTCTCGAGGTGGTCCCATAAAAAATTCTGACTCGAAATCCTCAACCCTGACACTAAAAAGTTAAAAATAAAACTTCTTTCCAAAACACCGACTTCCAACACCACTGTAAAGTAAAAAATATTTTTTATTTCTACCCACTATGTTGAAGTCGGGCGGGTATAATAAGGATAAGCAAAGTTGACGCATCAGGCTCGCCCGACTTCAACATAGTGGGTAGAAATAAAAATTCCTCTGACGACTGAAAAAAACATTTTTCAAATCGGCTTAGAAACCACGGAGATATGCGGTAACATACATTAAAAAAAAAACACGCGCCGAATTGAGAACCTCCTCCTTTTTTGGAAGTCGGTTAAAATACAACGATCTACTCTTTTCGGCGTTTTGCACTGACGACACAACTGCTTTCCTAAAAACTTCTTATAATTCAATTCGATTTTTCAAGTCGAATTCCTACAGTTATTTGGCTTATGTTGTCGCAAACAAAATATATCTGCCTGCCTTCAATTTCGATTTGAAGGAATTGATTTACAAATTGCTCGAATCAATTTATACTCTTTCGTTACAGTTTAATTTCTTCCAATAGGTCAAAGAAGTTTGTCTTTCTGTGTTTAATAGTAGAACACTGTTCTATAGCATAGACACAATTTAAGGCTCTATGTACAAACAGACGGACATAAAAGTAATAAACACGTTGTGTAATTTCATGAATGAGTTCACCCACTTTCACCTTATCACTATAAAAAGCTAACGTATTTACCCCATCTACGTGCCTACACGTACAATTTGTTAACCACACGTATACCTAGTCATGCTATTCCCTTTGGAGTAATATGTTTTGCCGGGCTGTACTCCCGAATGGCCGCATTAATGTTTTTAATATCGAGGGTATTAGAGTATTCATAGAATAATTTATTATTGCATGCTGTGTTAGTAGGCCTCCGAGATATTTATTGAGGTTTTTTATATAACTGATTGATGAATTGCGTTAGCATGGTGTTGGAAATTTATCGACCAAGTATCTATTCAGGTGCTAAATAAAATACCTTGAATCCCTAGTTTATTATACTCGAAGAATTTGGACTACAGTCACATCTTTTTTGAGCCAAGCCTTCTCATCATTTACTCCTGATGACGAAAGTTATTACTAGTCTTTGCCTTATAAGTGTAAAAAAAAATCAATATAAAAAAGAAAGTCATGATCATCGATATAGCCTGAATCGATGGACATTAAATAATAAGACATGGGTCCTTTGAAAGGCTTACGCTGCCTGGATCCAGCGGTTGTCTGTGACTCACTTGTTTTGTCTGTCCATCTAGTGGGGGGTCTTTTTCAAGTGCGAAGTCGCCATTCCAGCACTTTAGGACCGAAACGTTTATTCATGGTTCTTTGAACTACGTGCACAATGCTCAACCTGAGCTTTGCCGAAATAATACATAAAAAGTATGTTTACCATAAAACAGTTACATGCTTTCTGCGTTCTGGTACTCAGTCAACTTTAAATAACCAAGTTGATTTAAAAGCAAGTTAAAATCAAAAGTTAAGTATCCACTAGCAATTGTACGGAACATCTCAGAAATAGGCACCAGTTAATCTCCCCTTAATATTTTTTTTACTCTAATTCAAACCCACAGGAGTAATTTGCTACAACTCGAAAGACCTTGATCCAATAAATTAATCCCAGGGCCCAATCGCTATCGTGACCACCAAATCAAATTACGACCCAGACATAAAGTATTTAAAAATCTTTGTCCACAGAGCCGCGACTCGTACCAGACTGCATTATGAATAGCAAAACGTTTGTATTTAAAGGAATTTCCTCCGTACAAATTTAATGAAACGTCATGAAATAAATCAAATTGATATCTATAAGCCTAAACAAAGATTTAAACAAGAATTTAATCTTGCTGTTAGTAATTATTGACTCTGCAAGTGCTTACAAGTGACTTACCTGAGCTGAGTTCTGCAAGTTTTATTGCCAGTAGACACTCGGCCAAATGCTATTAATTCGTTATGTCGCACTGAAGTTATTCGCTGAAATTATGTTCTCAAATACATTAGGGTAACATTTGCTAACTGCAAACCTAGCATACCCTCGAGTGCACGGTTCTTGAACCACAATATCAAAGTTCAACAGACGCATTTAATTTTCAGTCACGTTCCAAACTTACGTTGAGAAGATTTTTAATTGAATTAATTTCTATAAGAACAGTTCACGCAGTATGAAAGCAATTGCATTGAATTTACTTTTAAAAAATAGCATTTAATAAGAAATACTTAACACTAATTAATCTTGATGGAATCTTATAAATAATAATATTATAATATGAGTTAAGTAACTGTAATGTGCAGCAGCTTATTAAAATACTCTTTATTTAAATACATCAAGCTTTTTCAGTATACTACGGTGTGACATGTATAATGCACTCTGTGGGTGTGACTAACAAAGTACTATTTACTAACCATACAGTCATTCAAACTAAACGTGTGTGCAAAATGTCATCTTAATCGGTTGGACTCATGTCCAACCGATTAAGATGACATTTTGCATTGATGATGATGATTGATGATTGATGACATTCTGTATTAAAATTCTGTTGCAAGATTTGACCTAAACAATCACACAAACATTGCAAGCTTGTATAGGAACCTAATGGTTTTATTTTGTAGTGAAACATGAGGTTGGACTACAAACCAAAAACTTAGTGATTGTACCTAAGTGCATCATTAAAGACGAATATACTACTGTTTATAGTAAAGCAGAGCAGGTTTAAACATAATAAGGGTACGGCAATGTAATTTTTCTCGAGTCAAGAACGTAGAACGTTTTAAGGCGATTCGAAAGGCCCAAACCTAATCACCGTCGACCGCTGAAGGGTAATGTCCGGGATAGTGCCGATAAAACTGAATTACTCACTTTGGAAATGGATGATTGACTATTAGCTACCAATATTAGATTAAGAAGCCACCAAGGAACATACAGTCGGTATATTTTAGCAACTGCCTCGTTAGTCTAGTGGTTAGCATGTTCGACTGCGGCCGACGAGGTCTCGGGTTCGAGTCCCGGGTCGGGCTATAACAAGTGTTGGGTTTTTCTGACAAGAAATTCTCAGTCCTAGCCCAGAGTTAGGAAGTTAGCGGTGTTGCACCCCCGTGCCTCGTAGAGCACGTTAAGCCGTCGGTCCTGCGCCCATCTCCGTCGTCTCCGTCTGCGTCGGTCTTCCGTCCCATCGGGCTATGAGAGTAAAGGAACAGAGAGTGCACCTGTATATGCGCACACACTTGTGCACTATAATATCTCCCGCGCAGATGGCTAATCTCTGTGGAGATTGGCCGCCGTGGTCGAAATTCGATCGGGAGGACATTATTATATTTTTAGTTCTTATAAGTAATTATATGAAGGATGGATACATAATATAAAAAATATATAATGACATATAACATGACATGTTTCTGTTATAGTTCTTGATTGTTTTACTTTTAACTACTATTTTAAATATTGGTAAGGATTAAAAGATAATTATTTTATTGTAAACGGAACCACAGTAAGTTAAATCACATAGTACTTAACACTGTCAATGTAAATCACATCGCGTTCTTCTGAATAATGCATGTGTCGCCCCAGATCTCGGATTCGGAACACAGTTGTGCCCCAGGCCCAGATGTTTGTATAAAATCTCCTAGGTAAGCTCGTAGATCATACTAATATTATAAATGCGAAAGTAAGTTTGTTTGTTGGTTTGTCCTTCAATCACGCTGCAACGGAGCAACAGATCGACGTGATTTTTGGCATGGGTATAGTTGAGGACCTGTAGAGTGATATAGGCCTTTAGAGAGACATAGGACTTTTTTTCCCGCGGGAATCAAAAAAATTTAACCACGCGGACGAAGTCGCGGGCATCAGCTAGTAGATGATAAAATGTAACTCTATCAGAAGTCGTTATTTTATATTTCTGTTCAATTTTTTTATTAAATCAAAACATGGGACGGAAATGAAGTTATTAAAGTTTGTGGCTTCGTAGTTTTAGTGTAGGTACTATTAAAACTTCGACTAAATGTAATTTGATATTAAAATAATAATATTGCTTTTTTTATTGATACAGGTATCTTAGTGTGAGAGTAGACATAACCTTGCTTATAAGTTCAATTGGGAGTTCACTTGTTAATTAAGTTCATGCTTAAAATCAAAGAGATAAAGTTTAATGCCTGCTTTTACTTAAAATTCAGCATCGACTTGGTGATGGATAATATAACAGTATTAAAACTAGATTCGTAACCGGTACGTTTTATCCCGCCAACCTGCATTACAGCAGCGTGGCGGGTCTAAGCTCTAATTCCCTCTCTCAATGCATGAGGCATGTGCCCAGCAGTGGGACGTGAATGGGCTGTAGTGGTACGTTTTAGGAAACTAATTGAGGAATCTTCTCTTGGTACTAATAGCCTTTTTGAGCACGAATCATTTTATTCAAGATACTCAACAGTTTGTTAAATGATAACCATAAAAAGATAACCTTTTTACATGAAAACAAATAGGTACCCTTCGTTGCCGATGCGTTTGTTAAGAATTTGTAGGTATTTTACAAATGTTGTCGGGAGACAAGCGTAGAGACAAGCCTTCAAAACGACTGTCTAACTGCAGAAATCGTTTTGTGAAATAATAAAATCTAAATTTAGTACTTATAGACGTCTCCAATCAAATGTAAAGCCATTAAATTAAGGGCTCTTCATATTGACAGACGAACGGACGTGCTAAAGTGGCGACCCATCTCACCGATCATTAACTCAATGGATATCGAAATTAATTGAAAAACGTTAAAAATCTTTTCACTTAAGCATTGATATTGTTGAATGAGCGCTTTATCACAGCTTTAGCATTATAAGCACTTTTTGATACAAATAAAATAAAAATCTAAGTAATGAAATTTATAAGTAGGTAGGTAATATTCGTCTTCGTTTCAACAGATAGACTTCCAATGCTCAAGTTTATTGCTTACAAGGCCGCTTTTATATAATTATTTCTGTATCGCTACCGGGATTAAAATGTAACTTAAGTTTATCTCCAGAGTTGGCATATGTAATATAAGTTTAACTATACGTCAGTCTAATGTAGTAATGTCGTCACGGGAAACTCTTTTACTTATTTCCTTTTCTTTGATACATCCATAAACACTATCCAAACTTTTTCAGGCGAAAGAGCTTTCCCCGAAGATTGGTCGCGTCCCCAACTTTTTATTTACTTACTTCTTTACCGCAACTCTCAAATATCCATTTATCTTCACAGCTGTCCGTCTCTCGTATTGAGGTCCACATTTTAAATCCAGCTTCACGGTAAGATGAATATAGAATTTCTTTTCAATTTCGAACATTATACTCGTATTTCAAAGCATTTTATTCCATTCAACCTATTTTACTTATCGGAAGCAACATTACACTGCCATTTCCCATTATTTTCAAATAAGCTATACATAAAAATGTATCTCCCCCGTAACGGGAATTTTCATAGATAAAGGTCTTGGCCCATTTCCTGGAACACGATGGTTAATAGTAATGCCTTATAATGCCTTAATAAAAACCTTAACTCTATCAGTCAACTGTGATAATAACAGGTGCACTGAGAAAAAAATAGCTCATTCAGCTATCTACTGAATTGTTTCAACGGTTAATAGCATCGAATGATTTCATGTGTGCCCTATTTACCACAGCTATGTCACCGGACCAATATCAAAGTATTTTTTTTAGTATCTGTACGTTACTAGCTAAAGCCTATGACTTCGTTCGCTTGGAGTTACGAGTTGTTATAAATTGAGTTGTAATTAAAACTAAGTCTTAAGTCCGTCTTCAGGTTGCAAGCTGTTGAAACAGGTTGACAAACAAGCACACTTAGTTTTCTTCTAGACTGAGCTGATTAAATTTAAGACATAATAAATCTTATTTAATTATGAAAATAAACGCAAGGAAAGCACATATTTTAACGTTTAAACTATCGTGAGAGATTCATTATAAATATACATAACACCCGGATACACTCACGTGTTGTCAGAAAAATGCCCGACTAGTTTCGAACCCGTTCGGGGCCCTTATTCATGAGCCTATTCGCGCGACGCGGCCAGTGAAGACGATCACCAGAGAGCTGTACGACATGCGAACCGCAGTCGAGCAGCGACCACGTCACGCGAATAGGCTCACGAATAAGGGCCACGAACGGGTTCGAAACTAGTCGGGCATTTTTCCGACATAACACGTGAGTGTATCCGGGTATTATGTATATTTGAAAGCACATATGATTCAAATATTGATTTGGTGTTTCTTTTTGTAAGTCCATTTATATCAATTATAGAGTGTTAGTTAATTACAAAATTGACTGAATAAATTACAACGTGATAACAACTGATCACGCAACGCAAATACTTAAATATAGAGGACATTAGAAACGTAAGGAAAACACATATGATTCGAAAATTGATCTGGAGTTTATTTTTGTAACTCCATTTACTTATACCAATCATGGAGTGTTAGTTAATTACAAAAGTGACTGAATAAATTACAATGCGGTCACAACAGATCACGCAACGCTATAATGCTTAAATATAAGGCATTTGTGTAACCTAGTTATTTACATAAAAAATTACGAAATTTTTCCGACTAAGAACTTCAAACATGAACTATACATATTCATAAATATTAAATATTAAATCTTACTTACTAATACTATACTGATATTATAAATGCGAAAGTTTGGATGTATGGATGTCGGTACGGATGTATGGATGTATGGATGTATGGATGGATGTTTGTTACTCAATCATGCCCCAACGGCTGAACGGATCTAAATGAAATTTGGCACAGAAATAGATTATAGTCTGGAATAACACATAGGCTACTTATTATCCCGGAAAATTAAAGAGTTCCCGCGGGAACCACAAATCCTCGATCCACGCGTACGAAGTCGCGGGCGTCAGCTAGTTTACTTATAAATTTGAAAAAAGAGCGAAGTAAAATCGCAAATAATAGATAATAACGTAAATCTTCAAAAATAAAATAAACGTGTCCAAAACCTGAAGTCCCCGCTATGGAAAATAATATAAGGCTCCTGAAAATTACAATTGGAGGAAATAACGATAAACATACCCGGTTCATAATCTAATGGTACTTAAATAAATCTTGAGTTTATCAAGGATTATATTAATTGGCATTATGCTGCCTGCCTGCTCAAATGAAAATTAATGTGGTTAACATTACTACGAGTAAGTTCTGGTTAAAGTAAGCAGGAGCTGTCGATGTCATCCCATTAGAGTACGGGGTATTACTTAACCTCATTGCATGGAGCTGACGAGCATTTAACTCGGAGTCAACGTCACAAGAACTAATCACCGTCAACCGCCGAAGGGCAACGTCCGGGATTCCACTGATGAAAGTAAATTGCCTCCGCTGAAAATCGTGGTCTATTTGGAAAATGAGTACCTAATGGCGAAACATGTAATGTAACTTCATGACCATTAGCAGTTAATTTTAGGATATACTAGCTGATGTCCGTGACTTCGTCAGCGTGGATTGAGGTTTTTCGGTCCTCGCGGGAACTCTTGAATTTTCCAGGATGATAAGTAGCATATGTGCTATTCCAGACTATAACCTATCTCTGTGCCAAATTTCATTCAGATCCGGTCAGATTGAGTAACAAACATCCATCTATCCATACATCCATCCAAACTTTCGCATTTTTAATATAAGTATAGAATTATAGATAGGATGACGTATAGGTAGGATATCACCTATCCTACCTATACGTTATATTGTTGTGTTATTATACATTTAATTGCCACGAATAAGGTTATTATTCATGGCAACGGATTATTATTATTAAATCCATATGCCATATCTATAAGATGCGCGATACCGAGTCTACGTTTCACATGCTCATATGAAATTGGATCGCTTCATTTTCATTTCTAAGCTTGAATTTGCTCAGGGGATCAATTAGGTAAGTGATGCAAAATAATCGCGATTACTACTTGGATTCAAATACATACTGCGCAACGTATTCACACATTCCACCTAGAAAGGCTGTCTATAGAAACAACATAGAAAAGGAGCTGCCTAAGTAAATATTATGTAATTAATCATTATCACTATATTAGTACAGTTGGTGTTAATCATCTGTACCCATCTCCTGTTCAGTACCCCATTAATTGCCCTTAGCAAGAATCTCCTGTTATACTGAGTAAGGTTTTGGCTAAGTCCGCTATGCTAGCCAACTACTGATTCGCAGACTTCACACAATATCTTTTAGATTATTACGAAGAACTCTCGGGCATGCCGGTTTCCTTACAATATTTTCCTTCTCCGTCAGAGCAACGCCGTTATGTTTCTATGTATGTATATACTTTATTGTACACCACAATAATTATAAAAACGAAACATGTTACAAACAAGAAAACTTATTAAAACGTAGGTACAATAAGGCGGTCTTATCTCTTTCAGACAACCTTAACGCTAGGGAGAAAATAAAGAAGAGAAGGGAGGTGGTGCAAAAGTAAAAACAAACTTAAATACTAATAGCTAAATAAACTAAACAATACCATTTATAACATTAGTTTTAGTTAGTGCTTTATAAGTGTTTAAAAAGCACATAAGTCCGAAGATCGAACCCGAGTTGGAGGCCGACGCGGACGTCTAACCACTGCATATCACTGTTGTGATTATTGTGTTATATCCACCATATAATAAAATCCCATTAATTTTACGCTCTGTTTGAAGAGATAAGCATCGAAGGGCGGACGAGGGCAATAAAACGGGTTGAACCCTTCTAGCCTGTGTTCGTTTAGGTCCTGTGTTGCAAACATCAAAATTTCCTGTATACATTTTCTATTGATAAATTCACAGATCATTGTCATGAGATCTGTAAATTTATGTAAGATGAGACACAGTGTCCCTGCGAAACGTCAGATCGTATCGACGTTTTCCTCAGCGTTTTTGAGTTTTAGGTTTCAGGATGGCCAATGAGGCATACGTCAGAGGTCACGTATTGGGGGGTAGAACCACGTCCCGATAAGCACAGTAGACTTTGCCCCACTGGTGGGGTAAAGTCTATGTAGGTACTCGTATTTACAACATACTGGACCAACCGAACTAAAGTTTGTAAGACGTAATCATGTCGAAAAAGTGGACGAATTTGACCAGCAGTAGTCGCATAATATACCTACATTTATAGATCTGAATTCAAAAAGCTTAAGGATAAAATCGTTGTCGTGTGAGCAGGGCTTAACGTTAAAATTTAGAGGTACAAGCATATAGGATGGTAGCCACTGCCAGGAATTCAAAATATGCGTACTAGGATTACAAGAAAACGTAATTAATGGCAAATTTACGAGCAGTGAACAACGTGACATGAACCTATTTATTAAACAGACAGACAGTAACGACAAATTAGAACTAAGAGGATAATGACACATAATAGATGTACCTATTATACAAAGGGAATACCATATCTACTAACGTGAAAGCACTTTGGATTAAGGTTTAATGTTTTAGGGTATGGGAACAGAAAACTGATACCTTAGCGTAACATTTTCAAGTGAATTAACGTAGTATGATATTTCTATGAAGTGGTGATAGTCCAGTAGTAAAGACACCCAACCTCCTGTACGGGGTCGTGCGTTCGATCCCCGGGTATGCACTTCCAACTTTTCGAAGTTATGTGCGTTTTATGAAATTAAATAGATATATATCACTTGCTTCAAAGGGTGTAAGGGAACATCGTGAGGTAACCTGCCCGCCTTAGAGTTCTTAGTAATGTTTTCGAAGTCGTGTGAAGTCTGCCAATCAGCCCTTGGCCAGAGTGGTGGACTATGGCCAAAGCCTTCTTATTCCGAGAGGAGATTCGCGCTCATGAGCTATACACAACTCCGTGACTCCGGTGTGATTTTGGACCATCATGCACAAAACGGCTTAAACTGATTTATTTAAGTTTTGTGATACTTTACTAAATCACTTATCTTTTGAACTATTTGATTATTTTATTCCCAGACGGATATCAAAAGGATATAGAAATATTATTATTTAAAAAAAGTAACTTACACATTTAAGGTCAGTTGTGTACACAGGTTACGGATATGGTTAACGTTAAATTTGACCTCCAAAAACGCCACTATGGATTGCAAACGATTCTTTTACTATTACTATTTACAAAAAATATATACCTTTTACCTAACTAAATTATGGACGTATTCTACTGGCACAAGGCCGTTAAATGTGTCAAGTAAAATTGTTTATAGCTGCCCTTTTCATGTTGCGGGGTTGACATAAGCTCATCAAAAAGTGACAGAAAATTTTACTAAATCAGTTTAGGTAGTGTTGTGCAAGTCGGCCTAAGCATACTTAGTGCCAGTCACGTTACTAGCGTCGTCGGGCAAATTTACTACTTACTACAAGTACTTTACTATAGCGATAACTTTCTGTGGAGTGTGGTACAAATTACCCCTGACTTTGTGCAAATGGACCAAAAGCAGAGGTCCTAGATAATAAACAATTTAACCCGGCGTTATTGTGGTACGAAATTGTTACACGGACGTTGAGGTGGGTCAATATAACCCCATAATATAATGTACGATATTTTCATATTTTATTGAATATATTCGTAATCTTTGTCATTATAATGTACAATTTATACTCTGATCTTAGAAATAAAAGAAAAAAGATATGAATCACAGAACATTTATTAAAAATATATAAACTTTTACCTAAACTCTCAAAAAATTTACAAAATTGAGATCCCTTAGAGTTTTATCACCTTACTACGCTAAAATATAGTCATTTCAGTCATATAAGGCACTAAAATAATAACATCAAAAACATGAACATAAAAACATATGAAAAAATTTGAGTCAACACAAAAAAAAAAATTTCGTTACGAAAATCATACAAAATTAAGGCGCAATATTTTGTCACTTTAATTGTGAGCATGGGTCATATTGACCCTCTTGACAAATAAGCGCGTGTAGCTCCCAGCGCGGTCACCACTGGGCTCATTTCTTTTCGGAAACGTTTAGAACACAACGTTGGCTCCAGCTACTGAGAAGAATGGCAACGTCATTCGAGTACGTAAAAAAATTATTTTCATTTTTAAACACACTGGGTCATCCTGACCCAACCTCAATGACGCCGGGTTAAAAACCGTTAGAAAGGCACATTGAATAAGAAAGTCTGTCACATTTTCTGGTTCTATTTTTATACGTTTGCCTTACATCAAATACGTTTGGGATTTTGAATGTACTCTATTAAACTTCTCAATTTATTAGGAAAAGTCCTCTTTAAGACCTGCCCGCTTCGACATAAAGTAAGCTGTAAGTAATGCCTGCAAAGTCCTAAGAGGATTTGACAAAGATGGCATGAAAGTGTCGATTTCAAATCCTTAGGGAAAATTACCCTGATATCCTGTCGATGTAAGAACTTTTTGAATTATAGGTAGATATATATATTTTTTTTTTCCTATTGTTGAGTACCAGCGAGGTACTCATTTAACTACGATCTAGCCTAACTAATTGGCTAATGAGCAGTTTTGCTTTAACCTAAACTTATAATTTATCTTATGTACTAAGAAGTTGTCCATTGACGCATCTTAGTCTTTCTTGATAATCTTAGACACTTTGTTCATGTGTTCTTTTAGCACTACACTTTACACTGTCAGTTATCACTATACACTAACTCAAAAGGCATTATTTACTCAATACACATTGAATAATTAAATGCTTAATTAGACATGTTTAGAACGTTAAGGCGCAGGGGTGATCTACTTGTTTAGGTATGCTTTCTGTTGTTGTTTATGTGTGGCACAATTTGGAAGTAAACGTTTTTTTTTTATCAATAAAATATTAAAAAAAAACAACACTTACCCTAATCTATAGTTATATTATCCTGTTTGTCGGGAGAGTTTTCCTATGACAATAGTAGTAATGAGTCCCTTGGATGAAACAATTAATAACTTATTCAAAGTTTCAGGAAAATAGCATTAAATTTTCACATAGTATGTAAAGCTAACATAATCTCATAATAATATTATACCAATTGAATTTTATTTCTTTCACAACGACGCTTAAGTGCTCGTAGTGGAGTTTTCGTGGCATGCATATAAAAGTAGTACGCAGTCATAAGTGCTAAACTTATGTATATGTATTATATAGTTTATTATATAAAATGTTATATAGTATTATTATGTAGTGTGACCTAGATACGAAAGAGTATTTTATGAGATGATTGAGCAGTTGGTTGTGTATCATATTCGAAAGCCCCATCTGAGATCTAATTTCGAACGCTGTGGCGCAAATATGAACGTTGGGCCTTAAACGTGACAACCCTGGGCTCGATTCCCAGCATGTCTACTGCTGTAATTTGTCTGCTGGGAGACTTCGGCCGTGGCTAGTTACCGGCATAGACGTACCGCTAAGCGATTTAGCGTTTCGGTACGATGCCGTGTAGAAACCGACCCAGGGTTTAATATAACTGCCATACCACTTAGCTACCATGGTAGACTGCATCGTCACTTACCATCAGGTGAGATGGCAGTCATTAATAATAATAAATGCACCTGCAAAAGCTAAGTTTGAGAACGCTTGAAAAAATATTAATGCGGTACTTAGTTAATTTAACTATCTTTATTAACTGCCACACCTTTAAACTAACTGCTTGAGCATCTTCAAAACCTCGTACTTACTTAACAAAAACTTAGTTCTGTAGTATCAGATGCAAGGTCATTTCAAATTAAACTTTGTTTTGTGGATTTGTTATATATGTTTACACTCAAACACACCTTCACACATGCTTTTGAATCATCAAGTGACTCCACACTAATCTATACTTCTATACTTCTGTGCTAATATTATAAATGGGAAAGTTTGGATTGATGGATGGATGTGTGGATGGATGTCTGTTACTCAATCACGCCAGAACGGCTGAACGAATCTGGATGGAATTTGGCACAGAGATTGGTTACAGTCCGGAATAATACACAGGTTACTTTTTAGCCCGGAAAATTAAAGAGTTCCCGCGGGAACCAAAAAATCTCATTCCACGCCGACGAAGTCGCGGGCATCAGCTAGTCAACTATATTTTCTTAAAGTAAAACCATTTATTTATTTATCTTTTACTAAAGCTAACATGAGTCGTTGAGACACTTTCGCATTTATAATATAAGTTATGGGTTTAGATCACCAGAGGCTATACCTACTGCCAACGCTAAAGCAATACTTAAGCAATATTACTCAAAATGTCAGTTTACCTTGGTAATGTACCTTGATGTTCCTAAAATAAGGATTATAATTCTAAAACACGAAAGTTAACAATAATGAAACAATATGGCTTTAAGCCGCGTTGGCAGGATGGCCCCAGCTCCACACTGTAGTCAAATCAGCTTTACCCTAACCAATGTTAAACAGTAAATGTATAATAGTTACAATTTAAAATGGCTGCCGAGTAGTATGCTAAAACATTTCTGGTTCAATCATTAAAAGGAATTAAATAAATGTTTGCCTTAGAATATTATATTTAGCTAAGGCAACCGGGCTCCCATTACCACTAATTATCCCTAAACTCACATAAGTAAATCCCTTACCGTAATATATAAATATGCTAGGTTCTCTTTCCTAATTCGGTCGGTGTGCGTGGAATAATCTACGGACTCTACGCCTCTGTATTTCATTCACTTATAATTTTGCACACCTTCCAGTACTAATAAATTAGCGGACCCCTCTGGCGAAGCTATGCGACTAGTCGCACCATACGAAACGTCACAAGTTCAATTTGCTAGCCCAGCATCGAACTTTTAATTTGAATACAAGCTTTTTCTTTAAATTATCATACTTCATACTATTATTATAAATTTGAAAGTGTATTTCTTGGTTTGTTTATCAATCACGCCGCAACAGGGCAACGGATCGACGTAATTTTTAGCATGAGTATTGAGTATAGTTGAGGACATCGAGAGTGACATAAGCTATTGTTTGCCCCGGACAATCAAGGACTTCCCGCGGGAAATAAAAAACTTATTCCACGCGGACGAAGTCACGGGCATCAGCTAGTGTTTATAAAACTTAGGTATGGGTAGCTATGTGTTATTCCAGACTGTAATCTATCTCTGTGCCAAATTTCGTTCAGATTCGTTCAGCCGTCCTGGTGTTATGATATTAGTGACGACGAACAGCACAGCTCAAATATCGAAGACGATGAATCTAATATTGATAAGGATGAACCTAAAAGATCCACGAGGGTTCATACATTACCTAGGCATCTGGATGATTACTGTATGAACTAAGCGGGGAAGAATGATACAGAAACTCATTTACCTATTCGTATTCCTTTTTTCAAATATTTAATTAGCTATTAGTTCTCAATGTATTCAACAGTCCATGTATCATTTTTAGTCAATTAAAACTTATTAAGTTTTAGTGAGTATTTTATTACACCTAGTCTTATCTATAACAACATTTTGAACTTATTATAATCTTAGAGGGTCGCATTACATGATTGAGGTAATATTATTAGTATAATATATGCGAACCCATTTCCTGACATACCTGTACAAATAGTAGGTTATACTGGACCCACTTCTGTAATAAGACTTAATGCCGTACTTAACACTGTTAATTTCCAAAACAAATAACCCTTTGATATTTGCCCCGCACACGGTATGTTGATAGATCAATAACTGTTACACACGTTACAGGCGTGTCGTGTCTTTATGAATAATTTAAAATTTAACGGGCATAGCGCCATTTGTAATACCCACTATATTTAGTTCAATGACCGCGCGACAGTAGATTAAATCGATATAGCTGTAAACTAACAGCTAATTTACAGCTATATTGTTATTGTACTATCTTCTCAAAGAAATACCTACTGTATTTCGCATTTAATTACAATTTCCAAGATCATTCCACAAATGCCACTCGACTCAAAGTGAAGTACGATCTTCACTCTGAGGTAAAGTACTACTACGTTAACATGCTCTCCAAAGTACGAAAAATTCAAAAGGCCAAATTCTATAGGAACCTTCAAAGTTATAGGTTCAGCGTCAGGAGCCAATTATAGACTGTTATCGACTTTGCTCAAAAATTAAAGCTGTTGCCTCTAGGCTTCATATCTTTAGTATAAATCAGGGCAACTGAAGGTGTCTGATATCTAGAAGTGGTATCGAATTAAAACATGTCTTTAATTATACCACCAGAGCTGTACCAATAAATGTCTGACATCATAAATTGAGAGAATAACTCCGTATCAGACTCCTGAAAAGTATCGACCCTTAGTTTTAAATATCAGCGAGGTTTGAATTTTAATCGAGGAATTCAAGATATATTATGTAAATCGAAAGACTCTCCCCATATTTTAACCCCTAATTTTAAAATTAATTATTAAACCTATTTATATGTAGAACTAGATGATGCCCGCGACTTCGTCCGCATGGATTAAGATTTCTTGATTCCCGCGGGAACTCTTTAATTTTCCGGGATATAAAGTAGCCTATGTCCTTCCCGGGATACAACCTACCCCTGTACCAAATTTCATCAACATCGATTGAACGGATGAGCCGTGAAAGTGTACCAGACAGACAGACACACATTTTTGTCGCATTTATAATATTAGTATGCATAATTAGGTCAATCATGAAACAATAATATAGTTGACAACCGTTGAAACAGTCAGAGAAATCTTCTGCTAAACCATGCACAAAGATAGGTTTAAAATTTGCTGATCTTTAATATTATGTATGAAGAAGAAGAGGACAACACGTGAGTGTCAAACAAAATAACTATGCCACTCCATACTCTAATTTCTGTGCAGCATTTCCAATTTATGTCAATGCATCAGCTCGTCCATGCTATTTATGCACCTCGCCGCTACGAGGCTTAGTCAAGACCACCTGACCTATCTCTTGTATCTTAAAAGGCTAATTCAAGTCTCTACTTTAATTTTACCTGCATAATGTGAATTTTTTTCACAGACTATTATGTATGCTTGTTTATATATTTTAGCCGTTTGGAAAACGTAGGTAAACCATCTTAAAAGGCTAATTCAAGTCTCCACTTTAATTTTACCTGCATTATGTGAATTTTTTTCACAGACTATTATGTATACATGTTTATATTTTTTAGCCGTTTGGAAAATGTAGGTAAACCATACGCTTTAAACTATCAAATAATTTTCTATCACAATCGTACTATCTATTCATTGTTTCTAATTTAGTTTCTAATAGGCAGAAGTAGTAAAATATAAACTTTCAACAATTAACAACAAGCACGAATTCAAATTTCGAGATAAACTATACCATTTTCGTTAATTTTCTTTGTTATTGAATTGTTCCTATACAATACATTATTTATGAAAACTACAGAATAGAGTTCCTTGATGGTGGGTCTTGTGATTTATTACATAATTAGGTTCGTCGTAGGGTGTTAGGTTGGTAATTGGCATCTCAGGGCAGTTCGGAGCTGTGCCACTTTATTTTTTAATTAGTTCCGGTTTCACGCTCTGAATAACGTTACGCATTTTAGGCGTAGCGATAGACATAGCGTTTTTTTAATCATCCTTTTTCACTGGAAACTTCTTTTTGTGCGTAAAGATTTTTAATTTTAAGTGCAAAGCTTCATTATCTACATTCCTCCTTAGTTCTTTTAGCATGGCTTTCAGCTCTAAATTATAAGAATGATAATAATTATTATATAAATGACTAGCTGATGCCCGCGACTTCGTCCGCGTGGGTTGATGTTTTTTTTGGTTCCCGCGGGGACTCGGTTATTTTCCGGGATAAAAAGAGCTTGTGTTATTCCAGACTACCTCTATGCCAAATTTCATCCAGATCCGTCTCATTGTTCTGGCGTGATTGAGTAACAAACATACATCCATCCATCCATCACAACATTTATAATATTAGTATAGATAAAGTATATATTTTTCATGATTACAATTTTCAGTTCCTCAATTATTTGCTCTAGTGAGTTTTTGATAGCACAATTATTTTCATTCCATTTCAAGAAACATTTAGTTTCGTTTCATTGAGTTTCTTAAAGCGCAAGAAATTATTTTCTAGTTCTGATGAATGATTTGTGAACAGAGTAAGATTTATTAATCATCAAATTCGGTGAATGGTAGAGTTTAAGGCATGATACCTGATTCAAGACCAAAATTCCAATTATAATATTATCAGAGATACAACAAGCCATATAGACAAAACGGTTATTCCGAGACAACACCTATTCAAAGAAAGGTCTCAGCGTTTGAATCCCTTTGAAATTGCTTGAGGGAATCTGTGCATTAAAGTTTATTAATTTGGTACAGCGAGCAAATATATTAATTAGGTTGTATTTAAGGTGAAAAAGGTGTTTTCAGAACATTACGAAAACCTCTCATGTATGCAGTTTTTCTAATGATCGTTTCCTTCACTGTAAAGCAAGCGATGTTCAAATGGTTAAAACTCCTACAATTCAAGAAAACTTTTCTAAGTTCACTTCTGTGCGTTGACCCCCAGGATCGATCAGGAAGAGGAGGAGAACTATCACTGCTCTCCGTTAATAAAAAAAAACAAAATCAAATCTTTTTTATTCAAGTAGACTTAAAGCAAGTGCTTTTGAATAGTCGAATGAACCTACCACTGGTTCGGAATGCCGTTCCTACCGAGAAGAATTAGCAACTCAGTGGTTGCTCGTTAGAAAAAAAAAATACAATTACATTAATGTGAAGACACATAACTAACTGCAGTCCTAAGCATTACTGGAGCGAGTCAAATCCATGCTCTTTTACAATTTAGGTTATAATCTTCAACAGTATGATAAGCTTTTTTCAGGCAGGCTTTTTTAATTTACACCAGTTAACACCTCAATTTTTAAATGTACAATTTTGATTTGTCTCACATTTCCATCTTTTTACTTTATCACAGCTGTCCATATTAATCAGATTACAGAAAGAATCCAACATATTCTTAATTTTCCCAGTCAGTAGTATGGTGGATTAGTGTAGTTGTTACCTTCGTTTGATTAAATTCAGCCGGAAAGCGTTACTACCTAATATGGTGCAAAACGGCAAAGTGCTCCTGTATGTGTTACTATTTATTTATTCTATAGGTAAGCAGAAAACACATATCATAAAAGACAGTATTACCTTGCTGGTATTTTTATGTAGACTACCTGACTGAATTAACATTTTGTAAAGTAGGTATGCATAATGTTACTTATATTAGAGTGAAACGCTTACGGTATGATTTTAATCTGATAAATCCCAAGATATCTATTTAATCACCTATCTAATTAGCGAAGACAGTTCTATAGTTGATCGTTTCTTTTAGTTTTCTCAAATTATAAACGAAAATGTACGACATGGTTATCAACATTGCAAGTGCCCAACCTCCCATTGAATATATTTTTATAAAGCAGAGAAAAGTCTGAGGGCTGGCGGTGCAGGACAATATTAAAGTGCTTTTTAATATTGTCTTCTTTCTGTTCTAAACGTATTAAGTTAGCTTCAGAGACGTAAAATATAACTATCACCGATTAGTTTGTAGTTAGCTTGTGGTCCCTCATGACGTGCAAGGGATTTTTAGAATTTTGTTAAAGGAATTGAAGAACATTGAAGTAAGATGACAAAGATTTTTGTACTAAATCGTATAGTAAACGTGAATGGTGTATTTTGAGTTGCAATTCACACTCGAGCGCACAGCAAAGGGAATCAAGAGGCTATAACAACAAGGCTTAAACCTTTGGCTTTAACAAACATGACATGACATATCACATACCTAACAGATGTTCAGATGTAGAATAGCATCTAGCCTCAGGTCGGCTAGCCCATCTAGCCCTGTGATTCAATAATTTGGATAGCAAAACCACAGGTGGGCTTTACTATAGGTATCATCGCTTAAAGCAGTATTATTTTACCTTACTCTTGTTTCAGAAGCATAATCCTTATTTTAGGTACGTAAAGGGACGTCATATAAAACGATAATTTTTACTTTTATACTTCTATACTAATATTATAAATGCGTAAGTTTGGATGGATCGATAGATGGATGGTTGCTGTGGCCAACAAGTAGCCACACCTCATGTACAGGTCCGAGTAATGAGGGGACTTCTCCAGGAGTCCGGAATGAGCCCTATGGGCATCGCACAAGGGAGGCAACGATGCGTTCTTAAGAGATCTCGGAGCCTCTCGACATGCCTTAAGGTCGGCCACCGGGGGGGTTTTAGTAGGTAGAAATCCTACGTAACCCGATTTCCCCCCCAGGAAGTCGGGTATCTTAAGGAGATTTCCCCACCGAAAAAAAAAGGCTATTTTAAAGAATTCCTGCGGGAGGCAAAAAACCTCAGCACACGTGGACGAAGTCGCGGGCATCAGCTAGTTATAAAATAATTGTTAGAATTCGACTTGGGTACAAACCACATATATCTGTCCAATGAATAAAAATAAAACTGAGTACGATATTTTTTCTGAAGAATCCTGAATTTGGAGCAACTCAACTTCTGTTCGGAATGAGGCGTAGCCAGATCTTAACTTTTTGGATAAGGTCTTTTTAATCACCCTCGCAACCAATCATCGGTCAATCGTCATGTTAGTTTTTTTAGGACTAATCTTGAGAAGTCAGGGGACGTTTTTAGATCACTCCAGATAACTCTCAGTTACATTCCATCGTAAAAAGCCTTTTATGAGGCGCGTGTTGAACTCGAAGCACAAAGAAAATCTATATAAGAAAGTGTTATATCATAACATCGACAGATAGAACATAAAAGAATATTATGAACAAGCATTTTATTTGAAACCACCAAGTTTATTACGTTTAGTAATAAATTATGTGAAAATAGAAATATTTTACAATGCAGAATTACTACATCCGGAGATGAAAACCACTGATTTGTGGTCATTTAAATTATTATGTGCTTGATTTATGTTTCACCAACTAATTCTTGCGATTTTGTCTGCCTTTTAGGTTTATTAGAAATCCCGTGAGAACTATTTTATTTTTTGGGATAATTCATTGAAAACTGTTATGGTTTAAGTGTTACGAGTACTTATATTATATTTGTTTTACTTATTGTATGTTACAGCGTTTTCAAAAAAAAAGTAGTGTCTGTATGTCTCAAGGATACAAGCTAGAGGATAGCATATCTCAAGATTGATTTAGTGGTTGGGCTGAGAATCTTGAGGGGAAAATTTACCTTGGCCTTCCTTGACCTGTTTATGCAGTCCGTCATTAAAATGTTTTGTATATTATGTTTATCAGAAGTGAGTTATCACTTGGGTTGAAATTAATTAACGAAAAGTTTTTGGTTTTTAGTAAATAACACTCTCCCGGCCGGCTTTAATGAGTAAACTGTCATATTATACTGTCGGTACATTAGTCGTAATTAAATATCCATAATATTTTGTTTTTCTTACTCTGGCAGCTTGACACTGATTTCACCCGCCTACTTGACAGAAAGGATTGTTAATGTTATTGATTTTCCTTTATAGCACTCCACAGTTGAAACGCGATGGTTAATGTTTGCAGCAATAAAAGCTTCATTTAAAATATAATTTCAAAGAGTAGCAGTTTGTATTTGTATAGTAGTTATTATAAAACTGTACCTGAGTGATTCCGAGTCCAAAATAGTATATATTTTTTATCTCTCTGAAACTGTTGCTGAAACTACGTAGATGTAAAGTAATAAGTAACTTAGTAGCAATGTCTAATGGGTAATTGTTAAAGTAGAAAGTATTGTACTTTACAATTGAAAAAACTAAAAAAAAAACTATACTCCAATTGTATTTCTCAGAGCCTTTGCTATTTCAATACCAGACAGAGGCATACGGTTGCTAAATTATTTAGTCTGCGGCAAAACGTTACCGATGCGGTTTAAGTTCCTACAAACAACACGTCTATTGTCACCTATCTATTCAAGTCTACATTAAAGATCGACACTAATTCGGTTTGTTTTGGGCTAGTGCCAACTACTTGTCAGGGCCGCTGCAAATGCTTTTAGCATCGGCAATCGGTAATTAGTTAGTTTTTCAACACTGCCAAACTTAACATAATATATTCGTAAGATATAAATAATGCACGTGGATTTAACTCTTTAATTTTATGGAATGAATTTGTCTGTGTCGATCTCCAGGTGGAGACCTGAATATTAGGACCTTTAGGTCTTCTATAGTGTATGTAAAGATAGGTACATATTTTAGTCCTGTAATTTTAGTTTGAGTTCACTGCTAGTGGAAGAATTTTAGTCGTCAAAAGTCAAAAGTCAAATCGTGAGGAAGCATACAAAAATAGTTGATTCACAAAGCTGAAAGTATCGTGTTTACCGTGGCTCTTAAATAAACGAACCTATGTTTATAGACTCGCTAGGCATAATATTCAGTTCAGAAATGCTAAATTACGAAATTGACATCAAAGACGTTAGAAAAAGATAAGTTCTCTTTGATTATTCAATTCACATTCAATAAGCAATTAGGTCTTGGGTACTCATTCTATCTGTGATCACTGATCTGATGACTGAGAGTTCGAACGTATTTTAATTACTCCACGATTTTTTTGTCTTATTTCTCAAGGATAATTTTAATAAATAACTAGCATGCATGCCTGGTAGAGATCGCTTTAAAGCGATAAGGCCGCCATTTGTACCATAGCTTAGTTTTATTGTAATTGTTTATAAGTATGTGGTTCGTGGTGTACAATAAAGAATTTTTCATTCATTCATTCATTCATTCATGTTATAAAATTAGGAAAAAAGAGAAGATGATTACTGAATATTGTGACGTATCCATATGAAAATCAGTTGATATCGACGCTAGAAATTATAAAAATGTGATTAGAAAAAAAATAATAAAGTGTGAAAATAATAAATTTTTCATAGCCATTTTGACTCAGGTAGTTGAAAAATTTAAATCCATCTCCTTTTTTAAGATTTTAGTCGCATACATCATGGTTTGATAAACACATACCTACTAACTATCTCTCTTGCTACACGCAGATGGTTAACATTATAGCGACATTTATTTTTAAATGTCAAGCCCAAAACACATCAAGAAACGAAGACATCTGAAGGAAGTTAACTCGGCGCTATATAAAAAAAGATTGAGGTCGCAGGGTTATGCGTTTGTAAAGACGTATCGTAAAATTTTATTAATACATCGCTTCTAGTAGCTACGTGGTCTATTTTTGGCGGCTTTTCGTCAAGATCACGATCAAGTGGACGCACTGACACGGTATAACGAGCTTGCGACAGCTGTTCAGATCTCTAATGACATCTCTTGGCCACTTCCGTATCTTATTTGTTACAAACGCACTAGGTAGTTCAAGGACCATTACTGGAAAAATATTACTATACAAGGTCCTATGTCAACCTTGATGTATCTTTAAAATCTTTCGGCTTTCAAAATTCGATTTTTTTTATTCAAATAAACTGCTAAATAAGTGCTTTTGAATCGTAAAGTAAATCTACCACTGGTTTAGAACGGCATTTCTACCGAGAAGAACCAGCAAACAACACGTTGGCTGCTCTTTAAAAGAATATCAATGATCAAAAATATAGCATGAGTGCTGTCACCACAGTCCCGCGCATTGCTGGAGTGAACCAAAGTCCACACTTAGTTATCATTTATATAATCCCCGGTGCCTTGCTTGTGTAGTATGCTTCGAGAGCATACTTAATAGACTTTCGAAACTTGTGTAAAGGCAAGTCTTAATTTGAATGTGGAATCTATATATATAAAAATGAAACCCGTTTTCCTTGGTCACGGCATCACGCGTGAATGGCTGGACCGATTTCACTAATTCTTTTTTTGTTGTATTTGTTATTATTAGGAGAAGGTTCTTACGGAAAAAAATATTAAGAAAATCTCTCAGAAATATTGAAAAATATACATTTAATTTTGCATACTAAGGCGGTACGAAGTTCGCCGGGTCAGCTAGTTTTATTATAAAAGAGTACGCTTATGCCAACGAACAAATTTTGGACTTTCATGCGGCGGAGTGAAGGAGTGACGAGCCTTTCGTGAAGATCGCTTTGTTTATTCTTGCTAAAAATGTTTTGTCTTTTAAAAATAGTATATGTATATTATTGCAAATATATTAAGAGGCTACTTAATATAAGAGTACATTCCCTTTAATTTCTCATGTCCCTCACCTTTTGCCCTCTGTAATACATTTTTTTTAATATCTGCCGCTTTATCCCGCTACCACAGGCCGCTACGCTTTGTAAGATTTCGTAAAACATAAGTACTATGAAAGTAAGCCAAATATACAATTTTTGCCACGTCATTAAATAAAACTGTCGAATCTTTCAGACAGCGTAAGCAGCAGAGCTGACTTTGCCAGCAAGAGTTGATATTATAATATTATGGGTGTCCCCCCATTCATTAGTAAATCAGTACCTAACTCATTGGAGAAGTTTCATGATGTTGTGAATATCATATTTAACACAACGGAAGTGAAATAAAACTAATAAATTCGTTGTTTTTTTTTAAATCCATCAGTAAATGAAAATGAGAAATGAAGATTTAAAAGTTGAATTATTTAATGTACACCGATTGCTGTATCTTACTCGAGTGAGAAATTATGTGAGTGAGTTTTAATAACTAGCCGAGATTTAATACTTCAAAATTATCTTCACACAAATTAAATGCTTTTAATTCAATTAAGTCACGTTTAGTCCATTTATTTCTTTTAGTCGGCTTTATAAAGTCGTTTGATAGGGTGGTGTGACGTCACACCACCCCACTTGCAAGCGCAACTTTAAAGTTCTATAACTTTTTCATTTGTTGAGATATTTTAATGATTCTTCCATATTTTTGTTTTATTTTGTCATAATTTACTAAATTAAAAAAATGGTAAAGTTATCCATTCTCAGAGCAAGCGTGGCTGGATGAACTAAACGTTTGTCCTAAAGTTGTCTGTTGCAATGCCGAGTTTTTATGTATGTTGGCTTGTACAAATCAACGGTTTCGAAACGTGTAGATATACGCTTAAGAAATTTAAACTGTTTTTAAAGGTTCTATACAAATATATTATAAGATATTCGATGTAATAAAAAACATTCTTTTGAAATACACATCTTTCAACAGTTCTTTGAATTAATGATGATATTTGTTCGAGAGAAAGGAATCGCTACAGAATTTGGTCTCCACTGCCACTATTCATGAATTTAGGCCGCGACCTCATCTTTAATGTATTACAACTACGACCCCAAAAGTCCAAATATCGCAAGTATGAGGGACATAAACACACCAAGTATTAAGAAGTCATGAAGCACCTATAAACTTTGAAAGTGATAAGTAAGAAGTTGTTTGTCAACCGTCAACACTTGTGTCTTGTTTTACAAATTTTAAGCAGTACTTTTAGGAGAATTGCAGTCAAAAAAAGCTGATATTTCTTTCTTTCTTTTCTTTTTTTTTTCTTTGATATCTAAATTTTACTGGACTTTTTATCTTAACTTCTTAAATAAACGGAACCGCTTGCAATGAAATTAGACCCATTTGAAACTATATTGTCAAATTCATACGATATGGCTCCAACTTCCAGACCCTAGAAGCGATGCTGAAGCCATGTCGCTTCGGCGACGTCCCACCAGCCTCCACCCGTTTTATATCGTTAGTCCAATATCACTATTGATCTTTATTCTAGAGCTTTCCGATTCCAGCGGTCATCGCTTCTAGGACTAGCATGGCCTGCCCCTACCGACACTGGTGGTTGAAAGCTGAGCTGTACAGCAATTCTGGGTGGGTGTCCCAGGCAAACATATTTTTATGTACAATTGAATGTTAAATGTTTGTCTGTGTCACCATTGTGGTTTTAAAGGTATTTTCTTTCGTTCTTTACTTGCATACGAGCAATAAAAAGCATAAGCAAAATCACGTTTGTTTTGTTGACGAAAAAATGAGTTCACCGAAATTCAACGCATTGCAAAAAAAAAACATAGAGCGTAGCATTTTTCGTTATGTGAACTGTGTTTTGTGAAGTACCTAAAACTTCACTTTAGTACCAGTGCCTCTTGTACAGCAGCAGTATACAGTATACTAGGTTAAAGTAAGTAGGTATGGTGAAATGGAAATAAATTATAATTTTTAATAAACGTGGCTGCGAAATAATTTTGCGTTTTTTACCCTAAATTTTGCAAAACCTAAAGCAACACAAGTGAAAAAGATGACTCAAAAACAAGAAGGACGTGGACGCCGTGCCATTAAAAATAATTGTAGAGACTTACTCTTATATCTTGCCGGTCCTATGTCGCTCTCAAACAACATCGTCATAAGACCATGCATTAGGACCAAGTAGTGAATTTTTTACAGAAGAGGTAAGTGGCAAAGGAGTGTGTGAGAACTGAGATTATCATCGCGCAGATGCTGAGTGTAGTGCGCGTTATTATTAAAAGACGTATAATTTTATAAGTACCTTGAAAACTTAATTTAAGACGACTAATGTTTTTTATCGAATTATAATCAGATGACTCACGTTTTTTATCGAACTTTTTAATTTTTTAAAATTTATTTGTTGAAATAGGTACTTAATGTAAGTTGAAACATTTTTATTTTATTATTTAGAAACACTAAGTATTTCATGCAGCTAGGCGTACAGATATGTGTGAATTAACATATTATCAGTCTAATTAACATTTTTTTAAACCTAGAATTAAACAATTATTATCTCAGCTTTTTATTATATTATAATAATTATAATGCTGCTGGTTATTAAGTGAGTTATATTAATGAGTTATACTATAACTCATTAATATAATTATATAATATAACTATATAAATATAACTGTTATAGCCTAAAAAATTAAGTCATGCTTTTTCAATATTAAAGCCAATTTCTTTTATTATTTAGGAATCTGGTAAATCTATCTTTTAATTACGTTTAAAACGCAGTTGTAAATTTTGATATCTGTCAGATGCAAACAGGGTTACTTTTAATAGAAACCCACTCCTCTTCTGATTTTAATTAAACTGTCGGTTTCCTTGCAGCTACTCTACTCTTGCGTGACAGAGCCGGATACACCACGACCTTCACCGATAATATGTTAACCAGATGAAACATATTTTTTATTTTTATTTAATAATAGACAAATACGCCTAAAATAGCTTGCCTATCAAAATCCTATCCAGGCTATTTTTTAATATTTTTTTTACCGTTCTTTTAACCAGCCAAACTTTATTCTAACCGACAGTAAATAATCTTACTTCTTACTAATATTATAAATGCGAAAGTTTGGATGTATGGATGTCTGGATGTATGGATGGATGTTTGTTACTCAATCACGCCCCAACAGCTGAACGGATCTGGATGAAATTTGGCACAGAGATAGATTATAGTCTGGAATAGCACATAGACTACTTTTTGTCCCGGAAAATTAAAGAGTTCCCGCGGGAACCACAAAACCTCGATCCACTCGTACGAAGTCGCGGGCATTCGCTAGTAAAGAATATGTCGAGGTAGCCTTGCTTACTGATTTCTTGACAACACCACCTGGCAAGCGGGTATAAACAGGTAAGTTACCATAGTCTATAGATAACTTCACGGATATAACAAACGCGATGGTATAGCATTGCCTAAAATAAACCTGTATAAAAAATAATAATTTTAATTAGTTACTTTAAAAACAGCCTGGTCGGGATTTTGATAGGCAAGCTATTTTAGGTGTATTTAACTATTATTAAATAAATAAAAAATGTTTCACCTGGATAACAGATCGGTGAAGGTCGTGGTGTATCCGGCTCAATGATTTTGTAATACATAAAATATTTAATCTGGGATATCTCAGGTACTTGACAGAATATATTAAATTAGGCTTCAGCTTCCAGTCAAATCTGTCTAGGTAGCCATAATTTGTATCAATTTCGATTCAATTTTAAAAGGTCTTACTCCGTCGTATTCTCACCAGTCACCATAAATACTTAATTAAATGGCATTTTATCGGCGTTCGGCTAGCACTTTAAAGGATCGAGTATATTTTATAAGCACAGAATCTAAGAGCACGGGCACGAAATGAGCGGCGACGGGGCGATGGCGGCAGCGGGGCGATGCGATTAGTTGGAGAGCTAGCGACGAATTTCGCCGCAATTTTGTCGTACTCATTTGAAAACTTTATTTGAAAACCTAAATCCACCCGGCCGAAGTCGCAGGCATCATCTAGTTACTAATAATTATTTAAGAACAATTTAAATGTCATAATATAAAACGTATCAAGGAGTAGTTCCAAGTTACTGGAACATCATTTTTTTTTTTTATCCACTACAAGTTAGCCCTTGACTACGATCTCACCTGATGGTAAGTGACGATGCAGTCTAAGATGGTAGCGGGCTAACCTGTTAGGGGCATGGCAGTTATATTTAAACCCATACCCCTTCGGTGTCTACACGGCATTGTACCGGAACGCTAAATCGCTTGGCGGCACGTCTTTGCCGGTAGGGTGGTAACTAGCCACGGCCAAAGCCTCCCACCAGGCATCATGTTGTTAGTGCCACTTAGCCGTGCCATAAAGAATGAGGTACTCCAGTCTCCAGTCAAGAACTGCTAGTTAAAGGTATACCTAAAACGCGATTAATAAGAACAATCTATCGATGTTGAGAAAAAATATTAACTATGAACTTTTCCAAAATAATTAGACCATGACGTACCTCCTATCACAAAGTCTAACCATAATATTTTATTTATTCATATATATTTTAGTACCAAAGTTAAAAACTAAACATAAAAATTGAAAGGACATGTACAAGGACAACTTATCTCTTGAAGAGATTTCTTTCAGCAGCCCTAGATTTATATCTTTCATAATATGTGAGGGCTTTGATGGCGAGTTATATATAATTGCTCCCCACAGTTTGTTTTTAACTCACTCAAAAGTTCAATGGCCCACAACAAGTATAGTGAAATGTTTATTATAAAACGTCACTTTTTGTGACGAAACATTCGCGCGCGACAATAGGTAACAAATATTATGAGCTAGTACAGAGCCTTCAACCCATAATTATGCATAGAGGCGGTGTGGCGTATCAGCAGCATACATACATCAGCTCTATGTACGAAAAGATCCTGGGCTGGCCGCAGATGTAATGTACGACTAACCTTTCTTTTCGAAGTTCGCTGTTCCGCTTACGAAAAGTCGCCACAAGGATTTGAAGCTCCGAAGAGTGGCGCTCGTATAACTGTGACAGCTGTGTCGTGAAGTCGGCAACTAGAACAAAAGTTTGTTATTATTGTTTTTACCCTCGACGAAACGGAGACGGTATATGTGTTTGCCCTAAGAGGTTGTGTGTTTGTTTGTTTGTTTGTTTGTTTGTTTGTTTGTTTGTGCACTTTTTTGTTACCGTTTTCCTGGAAAACTACTGGACCGATTAATATGCGGTTTTTTGCATTAGATATGTATAGCTTGTAAGAAGGTTCTTAGATATATTTCAGGACCATAGACAACCAAGCTGAGCTGTAGTCTATGATTTTAATTTTTCAATATGTTACCATTTTTCTCAAAAAGTACTGGGCCGATTGAGATGCGGTTTTTTGCATTAGATATGTATAGCTTGTGAGAAGGTTTTTAGATATATTTTAGGACCATAGACAACCAAGCTGAGCTGTAGTCTATGATTTTAATTTTTCAATATGTTACCATTTTCTCAAAAAGTACTGGGCCGATTGAGATGCGGTTTTTTGCATTAGATATGTATAGCATGTGAGAAGATTTTTAGATATATTTTAGGACCATAGATAACCAAGCTGAGCTGTAGTTTATGATTTAATTTTTTCAATGTGTTACTATTTTTCTCAAAAAGTACTGGGCCGATTGAAATGAGGTTTTTTGCATTCGATATGTATAGCTTGTGAGAAGGTTCCAGGTTTTAGGACCATAGACAATCAAGCTGAGCTGCAATTGTGATTTGGTAAGTGGTCATAGGAACTCCTTAAGTTCTCATCGTAAACCCGTCGTGTTTAGACTCTTTTGATTTGTCTTGACTAGCATTTTGTACCTAGATGCTGCCCAGGGTCTCATGATGGAGCCAGGAGGTGGTCATAGGAACTCCTTAAGTTCTTATCGTAAACCCGTCGTGTTTGGACTCTTTCGATTTGTCTTGACTAGCACTTTGTACCTAGATGCTGCCCAGGGTCTCATGATGGAGCCAGGAAGTGGTCATGGGAACTCCTTAACCCTAGAGTACTAATCATCGCCTGGGAGGCCGCACTCTCACAGTTTTTTTGCTATAATTTCAAATCGCGCGACCGTTGCAACTCGCGCGCTTATCTCAACTCATAATCCCTTGCAACGCGGTGGTTAGCGTTCGCCTGCGTCTCGGGCTCTTTTGGTTGCCGAGTTACAGAGCGTTGGATCGCCTGGGAGGCGATCCTTAGTATTAAAGGTAATTATTTTTCATAGACTTATTTATTATTGTTGGAGTTTTTGCGCTAATTACATTTATGAATAATATTATTTTATTTACAGATGACGAAAAAAAGACGCATGAGCGTGTATTACTGTGCGAAATGCAACAAACTACATTGTTTGGAACATCGTTCACCTAATTGCTTCTCTTGTGACAAGAACTAAAAAGACAAATTTTAAAGTTATGTGCCATAAAAATTGTGATGCAAGTTATTAGTTTTTTATAGTGATCTTAACAGACTGTTAATTTACTTTTCGAAAATGTTAAATTATTTAAATGTTTAAAGAAAAAAATAAAAACAATCATGCTCATAACATATCTCTGTTTTGCCAGAAAAAATATGTATTGCGTTAAGTTTATAGAACCATACAAGACTGTATTGATTTAGAAAATACATTTTTTGTTAATTTTTTTAAAAGGGTAGAGGTTGCCTTATCATGTAAAATTTTATTTTTTTAATTTTTTAATAAAGACACATAAAAAACTACTTGTTTTTCAAAAAGTAGCCTCCCAGGCGATGAGTAGTATTAAGCAGTAAAAAATTTACCTTAGTACTCTAGGGAATTCTCATCGTAAACCCGTCGTATTTGGACTCTTTTGATTTGTCTTGACGAGCGCTTTGTACCTAGATGCTGCCCAGGGTCTCATGAAGGAGTCAGGAGGTGCTCATGGGAACTCCTTAAGTTCTTATCGTAACCCGTCGTATTTGGACTCTTTTGATTTGTCTTGACTACCACTTTGTACCTAGATGCTGCCCAGGGTCTTATGATGGAGCCAGGAGGTGGTCATGGGAACTCCTTAAATTCTCATTGTAAACCCGTAGTATTTGGACACTTTTGATTTGTCTTGACTACCACTTTCTACCTAGATGCTGCCCAGGGTCTCATGATGGAGCCAGGGGGTGGTCATGGGAACTCCTTAAATTCTCATCGTAAACCCGTCGTATTTGGACTCTTTTGATTTGTCTTGACGAGCGCTTTGTACCTAGATGCTTCCCAGGGTCTCATGATGGAGCCAAAGAGTGGTCACAGGAACTCCTTAAGTGATCACATTTTTTCTAACAATTTTTATCAGAATATTAAAATTGAACACTATAATATGACACCTTACTAAGCACAAATTTTATCTCGGAATGAGAAGGGTTTGGCCATAGTCCACCACGCTGGTCAAAAAAACTACTGAGCCGGCAAATATGCATTTTTGTGTTTTAGATATTATTTTATAATATATACTTTTGTTAACTTCTAATTGTTGTTTCAATGGAGGTCAGAAGTTCGTCGTGGGTTTTTTAAAATTTTTAATTTTATTACTTGTTAATATTATAATGAAACCGCTATCCTCACGTCATATTTTTGTTAAATGCAGAACGCATTACGAAAATGTGTTTCTGTAGGTTCAGTTTTATTGTAGAGATAAAACTGACACTTTTCATGCTTATTTCAGACTATAATCTATCTCTGTGCCAGATACGTTTGGCCGTTGCGGCGTGATTGAGTAAAAAATATCCATCCATCCATCTATCCATACATACCTAAATCCAAACTTTCGCATCTATTATATTATAAATATAGATTTGAACCGCTGTTGAATTTCTCGTATTTTGGAATCAAATCAATGATTTCGGTTCTGTTTGATTTTTTTCTTAGTACAAACTGTCAATTAGTTTCTAATACTAGCTGATGCCCGCGACTTCATCCGCGCGTCGTAACTTACAAATTTTTCCATATTTTCTCACCGTTTAAACCTTCCCTGGACTACGACAAACATTTCAAAACCAAAATCAGCTAAATCGGCCAAGCCGTTCTCGAGTTTTAGCGAGATAATATAATTATATGTATAAGATTATAGTTAAATGTAATAGTTGATTAATTCTTAATGTTATAAAAGAGAACTTGCATACCTGGATATCGTTCTGTATAATGTTTAACAGTTCGATGCCTTTAAAAAAGACATTTTAAAATGATATGAGTAAAACTCTAAAATAAGTGTTGGTAAGTACGAGCACTATTTTAGATGTAATCGTCTTGTGTTTGGACAAAATAGTTTGATCGAAGAATATTGAGTCCTGTTTATTTAGGATGGATGTCGGATTCGCGTACGTGTCCATACGCAAGGACAATGTTAGTGAAACGTTTTTTCCCTACTTGATTTTCACGTAAGCATAGCCGAGTGGAAAAATCACTGAAACTCCAAGCTCCAATGATTTTGCTCACCGCGCCGGTGTGATGAATTCAGAATTTTTGAAAATTAATAACATATAGTTTAGTTTTTTATTGATTACCTAGACGAATATTATTCAAATAAAATACTATTTTGCTAATTTATTATTTTATACATTAATTTCACAATTAAGGATTTTAGTTTAGTATAGTGATAAGAGATGGCGCTCCAAGCGTTGCGGACGGCTCCCACAGACGGCCCTTCGCTTGGCTCCCAGGGTTAGCATAATCAACCACTGTAATTGTTAAAATTATAAAGTGTTGTCGTGTATACGTAAATAAAATCTTTCTTCTTGCTACACGGCGTACTTATTCCGGTCTCGGCCCGCCCCGTTACAACAGGCTATTTTACATTAGTATATCTCCACTGTTTGAAACAAAGATAGTAAAAGACTTCTACGATAGAAAGTAATGAACCACCGAAACCAAGTCCAAAGCAGTTTCCCATAGCAACCATTAGATCCAGTCCCGTACGAGCTACTTGTCGAGTGACTCTTTCATACGGTCTGTTGCTCAAAATGAATTTGATGGTTCTAGCTTTTATATCACTCCCACGATCAATTACTTTCTTAGCTATTGTATTGTATTCAGGCTCTACGCAAGAGGACAGACAATCGCAATTTAGACCGGTCTCTTTCACACCAGGTACTTTGAGTTTTTTCAGTGTTGCATAGTGCTTTGTCAAACATTGCATTCCTCGTAAGTCACAATAGCTGTCTTTGTATTCATCTGGAGATAAGTGTGAGGTGCAGTTACAAAACTCCAGCTGAGCTTCAATACGGCAGTGAATAATGCACACTGAATAACTGTAGTGTCGATAACTCTTGAAGCTATCAGGCGATTCATCAGGAAACCTACATTGACGGACTTCAGGAGGAATAAGAGAAAGTTCAGGTTCATTCAGAATATCCACGATAGAGAATAATATGGAACCCTCTGTATTACGTAAGACTGATACCCGTCGATCTAATTCCATATTCCAATATGGGACGTCCTCGGGTGAATGTAGGAAAGCCTCAAAATCCTGTGCTAGTTCAAGTTGAAGCGTGCCTAGTTTGCGGATATTCGACGATGCAACATAATACGGTGATCGAATTCCCTCAATTTGGTTATTATTCATGGAATAACAACGACCATATTCAGTTTGAATCGGTTTGAAATGTTGGCAACAATTCAAAGGTTTGTCATCCCACCTGCAACTAATAAACAGATCTTTGCACTCGGACCGAAATGCAGTACTATAATTTGCCAACTTGATATCATGAATGGTGACGTTTTCTAGTGATGAGCAACTCTGACATTCCCCACTAAAAAAAGCGATGTCCTTTGCAAAGAAGACTGACATTTCGCTGTACTTTCGATCTGTCTTTTGTAGTTTCATTAATATTTTGTCTAAATTGGCAATTTCACACACTGTGACCGAGGGAACGGTGGTATTCCAGTCGAGATAATCCGTCTGGGTTGTAAAGCGTATCGTATCTTCCTGATATGTTGAAATGTATTTGTATATAGAGGCAACTGCTGCAATCCAAACGTGTATATAAATTATAAAATAAAATATTCTGTACACAAAATGAACGTCCTTACGAGCCAAAAAACTTGGACCGTGAACTGAAAGATTTTCGCAGGTATATTTTAGACGTGGCAGTAACACATTTAGTTTTGCAGGTATAAATTTCATTTTGCCCTTTCGTCACGAATGTCAGCTACGAAATACGTTTCTGAAATAAGGCCCTAGCTTTTATACCCTTACTACACTGAGGCAATGCATTAGCTTACCGTTTAGCTTTTTGAATAATGTTATACTTTTATCATTAATTGCGTAATTGACTTCTCGTATAAAAGGAAAACGTGAAGATAAAAATGTTTGATAAGGAAGTTTTGGCATTTGTGTATGTAGGTTTAGTAAAAGCCGATTAGGGGTATGGGATCATGTAAAAATTCCTCTGAGGGTCCAATATTCTAAGTAAGTATGATGAGTTCCGTTTTTTATTATGATCATGTATGTTTGTGCTACGACTATCAAAATGTTGTATCATCTCTTTTTCAAGAAATTTAATCCGTAGAGTCAAAGTCCTTAAACATTTTGCGAGGTAGGTATATGTATAATTTTATGAAGCTCATTAAATATTCACCTCAGCGGGGAGACTCATTACCAAGTGTTTTTACTGCGGCTTGGATGACTTAAAACTTTACTGTGTCAAAATTACCTACCTATCTCACCTTCAGTTAACTTACAATAACAATTCTTTCCAAAAAACCGACTTCCAACGCCACTGTAAAGTAAAAAATAATTTTGTTTTCTACCCACTATGTTGAAGTCGAGCGAGCCTGATGCGTCTACTTTGCTTATCATTGTTATACCCGCCCGACTTCAACATAGTGGGTAGAAATCCAAATTATGTTTTACTTTACAGTGGCGTTGGAAGTCTGTTTTTTGGAAAGAATTTTTATTTTTAACTTTTTAGTGTCAAGGTTGAGGATTTGGAGTCAGAATTTTATATAGGACCACCTCGAGAGCTTTCTCTGATACGACTGATAGAAAAAAAAATCAAATCGGTTCAGAAACCACGTAGATATGCACCGACATACATTTAAAAAAAAAATACGCGCCGAATTGAGAACCTCCTCCTTTTTTGGAAGTCTGTTAAAAAACAAAAATGACAGTTAAAATTTGTGTGCCCTACCCACAATATTTGAGTGGTCAGTAAGCGGCGCGTAAATATTATGTGATCGATACATAGATCTATGCCACGAGTGAATAGGCTGTATGGTCTTAGATCTTTGCCTGTCCCGAAAGGGGACAAAATGAAAAACAATAACAAAGATATAAGCACGTCCTGCAAGAAGAGACACGAGCATTGAATATTCAGTGTAGTTGGTACTAGGTACTCGTAGTAAAATGCAAGCAATTTTTTTACATAATGGATGGCTTGGATATTATTTTAATAATTTCATTAAAGTAGGCTTGTATTTGTTTAATTAAAGTTAACTAGGTACCTACTTTACTTATTATGTGATTTATTTTATTAGTGTGGTAGAAATTTATATTAGATATCGATAGGTATAATATTAAATTAGTATATAAGTAATACTTTCTTATGTAGGTTAGATATGCTTTATTTTATATTAGTATATCCTTTAGGCTAAGGAACGTTTTTAGGTTAGGTTTTAATTATTTTATATATTTAAATTTATTATTTAAGTACTTTCTTGGCATTTTAGAGTGGCATTTCGGTTGTTTAAGTATAATTAAATTTTAATCAGTAAGTATTAGTTTCTTTTGTAGTTTACATGCTATATTTTACAAGTATCCTTTAGATTAAGTATCCTTTAGGAACATAAAACTTAATTTTAACTAAGTACTTTATTTTATAATTTTAAGTGATTAATTATTTGGCCCCTGAGATACGGGTCCTCCTAGTTTAGGAATTCATTGTATTTTTGTACTTTTGTTAATTTCATGAATAAAGATTTCTATTTCTATTTAGATTTAGGTTATGGTACTTACTTAAAATTAAATATAACTGAGTACTTTATTTTTGGATTTATGTGTAAATAGATTGTGAAAACATTTGTTTGAGTTTGATATTTTTGATCAGAGACAAAGTGTGTTTGTTTGTTGATATCACTTTTAATCTTGCTGCAACAGAGCTACGGATCGATATGATTTTTTATATTTTTAGTTGAGGACCTGGACAGTGACATAGGCTACTTTTACTTAATCAGAAGGGCTGCCTCATTATTTGCGCAAAGGATCAGCCATCGCGGAAATGTATCCAGTATTATTGCCACTATTCTACGCGGACATTATTTATATAGTAATTAGGTTAGGCTAGCAAGCTTTGATTTCTGTTGTTTTAGCTACATTTTATGTCGGAAAATCATTTTTTCACATAATATTTGCAACTAAATGATGCCCGCGATTTCGTCCTCGTGGATTAAGTTTTTTAGATTCCCGCGGGAACTTCTTAATTTTCCGGGATAAAAAGTCCTTCCCCGGGATACAAATTATCCCTATTCCAAATTTCATCAAAATCGGTTGAACATGATAAGCCACGAAAGCGTAGCAGACAGACACACTTTCGCGTTTATAATATTAGAATGGATTACATAAATCCACCCGGACCAAGTCACAATCTAGCTAATCTGCCACACTGCCAGCAGACAAGATTTCTCGGTAAATGTTCCTATGGTGTTATTACAGTGTGAGTCGGCTAGCGTACTGAGAACGAAAGCCCAAAACTTCTAAAACATTTTCATAATAAGAACAAGAGTTCGTTAAACATGCCCCTCACTTGGAAGTCTCGTTAGTCGTTACCAGTTGGTAGCACCGTGGCTGAAAACTTTACAGTATCTTAATTAATCACCTACGTGCTGGTTGAAATTTTGAACATAAATCGCTCTCGAACATTCTCTTTAATCTGTATGAGGAACTTCTTTATTATGCAGATCAGTTTGGAAATTGAGTAACGAAATTTACTAGGTAATATAAATAAAAGAAGTAGATTTAAAAACCATACTGAAAGTAGTATGGTTTTTAAATCTACTTGAAGAGGTCCAGATTATTCTGTGCTTAAATGGAGTTACAATTTGCAGGACACACGTCTTGAGGCAAATACCTAACATCGATACATATTATTATTTTGCTAACAGTTGCTGTGTAGTTGTAATTTTTTTTTTCGACTTTAACTATTTTTATTTGGGAGGTCACTAACTTAAAATGATTTTATGAAGTATTACTTACTTGACTATTTAGCTTCGATAAGTCACTATAATTTTAGCTATCTATAATCATAGTAGTTAATGGGGCTGATTCTGTAGTGCAAAATCTCTAAACTAAACTAAAATTAGAGCATTACAAATATTGCTAACCCTTTCATAATACTTCCTACGGAAAGGGACAGAACTTAATTTAAAGCTGCCATTTTAGTTTAGTTTAGAAATTGTGTTATTACAGAATCAGCCCCACTCTCTGAGTAAAAAACCTAGCATATAAATACTGAAAGGTATATCATTGTCGGTTTATATGAAGTGTTACGCAGTTACACTTTTTAATTTTCAGTACGTCTAATGAAACACAATTTAGGTTTAAATAAAAAACTAAAATTTGCTTCTTTATTTTATTATGGATGTCTGATCAATAAAAGCGTCTGATATGTTTTGCGTAGGATTGAAATTATTGCGTAGGGCGGTATTACCTTTGCAGAGGGCATGCAAGGGTTCATTGTGAAGTATTTTAATTGGAAAATCTATTTTAGTTATTTGAAATTAATTAATAGAATATTATAGAAAGTCGTAGGTACATGACGTACTAAACATAAGAAACACCTGTATACTGTATGTAGGAGCATGTAATAAATAAATTGAATATTGAGTAGTAGAGCTATTGGGAAGCTATTGGGAGCCACTACTCGTACCAGACTGCCCTGTATATCTCAAAACGTTTGTATTTATAGGTATTACCTTACCCCCGTACAAATTTAATGAAACGTCATGAATAAATCCAATTGATAGCTGTTATCGAAGTAATAAACCTAACAATAATAATTATGACCACCTTTATCATTGGTCAATTTAAGTACCGTTTTATATGTGCAGCTTAAGCAACTCAGAACAATTTCATAGCTAACGCTAGCCTATTTAAGCCTGCCTTTTGAATTTTTCATATAATTTTTTTTTAATCCACTACAAGCTAGCCCTTGACTACGATCTCACCTGATGGTAAGTGATGATGCAGTCTAAGATGGTAGCGGGCTAACCTGTTAGGGGCATGGCAGTTATATTAAACCCATACCCCTTCGGTTTCCACACGGCATCGTACCGGAACGCTAAATCGCTTGGCGGCACGTCTTTGCAATGCAGTTTGCTGTCCTTTCGATATTTACTTAGTAAAGTGCACACGACTGCTTTTGAAGTCATGTAGTACTACGAAAGATACGGCAATTGCAATGGCAATTGATTAGGTGCCTACCCCATGGTAACTACATGGTTACTTACTAAATACTTAATACCTGAAATCAGGTACGTTCTTCTTTCGTAATCTTTATTATTTTGTATCTACATAAGGAGGTTTAATTTGAACTCACCGCTTACCTTTATATCGTACGGTATATGAGCTGCCAGTAGGTAGTCTTGTAACGCTTCCACATTTCGTATATAAAAATTAATCCATGAACTTTGCACAATAAGGCAAGGTTATTACGTGCTAGAAAACAAGATTCCCTGCACGGTTTAGGGTTCTTTTATACGCCCACATATTTTTCATATATTTAAATTATACTCTTTCAACTATGGGTACTATTATCTCTGTAGTATAATGAAAACTGAACGCTCAAGCTGAAATAATAAGTTTTATGTGAAAACTAGCTGCGCCCGCGACTTCGTCCGCGTGGAATAGTGACTTTCGGCAGCATTTTTAATTTTTTTAGGATAATTATGGGCCGTAAGCTTTTTTGCCACCGTCATCACACTAAAACTTTCATCCCCCATTTTTACCCCTTTAGGGTAACATTTTTACTAACTTTGAATGTCGTATTTATTTATAAATCAAAAGCCTAAAAAATAAATTTCAACCCTTTACAGTCCTTTTTTCACATTAAAAACTAGCCCATGTCCTTTCTCAGGCTCTAGACTATCTCAGTACCAAATTTCATTTAAATCGGTTCAGTAGTTTAGGCGTGACTGCGTAACACACAGTCGGACAAAGTTACTTTCGCATTTATAATATTAAGTATGGATAATCAACACGCTCTTGAATAATGCGAACGTGTAAGTTTGAAGGCTCCTCTTAAGAACATAATGAATCACCATAATATAACACAATAGGTAGGTACTCGTACGTTTCGCTTCATATTTCTGAGGCGCTTAGCGATTTCACTCACAGGCACATGTTCATGTCATCTTGACGACGTTATTTTGGAAGGGAAAACACAAATTTTGTTGAAGTGTAAAGCTGTGTTAAATCTTAGCTTCAAATCTTCTCGTTAAGCACATTGTATTACAAATAGGTAGAATGTAGATTCTGAAGTTTTCCACAGAAGCATTAAATTTCAGAAAAACTGATTTTGCGTGCTTTTGACCCGGGCTGCTTGCATAGGGACATTTAAAACTGATTTAATAAAAAAAATGCTGTCACTTTTTGGCAAAAGCATAATGCCATCATATATTATGAGGTTGCCAAAAAGGGGCAGAATTACAAAATTTTACTAAATCAATCTACATAATGAAATTCAATGGAGGCTATATGAAAAGTTTATTAATATCAGCTGTTTATCCCAATTACCCTAAAGGGGGTAAAAATAGGGGATGAAAGTTTTGTGTGATGACGTCAGTAAAAAAGCTTACGGCTCATAATTAGCCTAAAAAATTAAAAATGCTGCCGAAAGTCACTATTCCACGCAGACGAAGTCGCGGGCACAGCTAGATTTCACATAAAACTTATTATTTCAGCTTGAGCTTTCAGTTTCCATTATATTACAGATATAATATTATTACCCATAGCTGAAAGAGTATAATATAATATAAATATATTATGAAAAATATGTGGGTGTATAAAAGAACCCTTAACCCTAAACCGTGGGAACCTTGTTTTCTAGCACTTATTGGATACTCATGGATTAATTTTTAAATATGTAATATGGAAGCTTTACTAGACTACTTGGCGGCTCATATCCCTTGCCATGTAAAGGTAAGCGACGTTTTAGACGTAGATAGCAAAATTTTGCGAAGGATATAATCTCTGTTCGACAATGCATTTTCATTCCAAAAACCTTTTTAACTTATCGATCCAAAAATCACTAGTTATATAACTTGCTAAAGGTACCGTAAGATCAATAATACCCTATTGTATTCCACGTTCCCTCTCGGCACGTACACGGGCTTTAAGCCACCAATCTTTGAGCCAAAGTTCAAGTGGGGTTACGATCATTCGATATACTTGTAACTGATATGCCCCGTGAACATGCTGGCCCATTCGCCTGGTAAATGAAACTTAGCGATCGTGAGTGGACTCTTTTTTTGAAACTATCATTATTAGTAGGCTAACTCATATCATTATATCATACTATAATATTATAAATGCGAAAGTGTGTTTGTTTGTTGGTTTATTGGTTTGTTGGTTTGTCCATCAATCACGCCGCAACAGAGCAACGGATCAACGTGATTCTGTGCATGGGTACAGTTGAGAACCTGGAGAGTGTCATAGGTTAGGTACTTTTTATCCGGGAAAATTAAGGAGTTCCCGATGGAAATAAAAAAAACACTTATTACACGTGGATGAAGTCGCGAGCTTCAGCTTGTATTCCATATTACAGCAATCATCATCTCATCATCATATCAGCCTGCGGACGTCCACTGCTGAACATGGGCCTTTCCCAAAGAACGCCACCACACCCGGTCCACAGCCTTCCTCATCCAGCCACTTCCCGTCACCCTCTTGATCGTGTCGGTCCATCGTGCTGGAGGGCGCCCCACATTACGCTTACTTGTACGTGGTCTCCACTCTAAAACTTTCCGGCTCCAGCGGCCATCGCTCCTTCGACAAGCATGGCCTGCCCACTGCCACTTCAGCTTGTTATTACAGTTACAGTTTAGGCTATGTCAGTAACCCTGGTTCTCTTACGGATCTCTTCGTTTCGGATCTTGTCCTTAAGAGAAACTAGTAACATAGCCCTCTCCATAGCTCTCTGAGCGACTTTAAATTTGTGGATCAAGCCACAACAATACAACAGCAATTTACAGCAAAATGAAGAAGCGTACGGTTTTTAACGACTATTATAGCCGTGTAGTCTATAACAATGCGTCGCGATCGGAAAAATAAATGGGTTTGATAAATACAATATGATAGAATCTTCGCACAAGCACAAACTATCGGGGCCAATACAATAACCGGAGGCATTGGAGATAGTAATAAGCATTAAGCACTAACCTTTTGTCAAGTACCTACCAATTTAGTAGGAGTAGTTGCTTTTACTTTATTGAAAACATATATTTTATCCTAGATTAATAGACTAAAGGGTCAAATAGGTAGAGCGATGGAATCACAATTTGAATTATCTACAATCTTCAAATCCCTACAAGAGACTTATGCCCGGCAGTGGGGGGTTTCGACAAGTATTCATTCCAAAAAAAGAAATAGTAAGCTACGAGTAAAATGTTAAGCCTTTTCGTTTAAGATCACTTTAGCCCATAATATGAGGATTGAACTCCCGAGCTTTCTTGGATTCTTTTGTCCTACACTTTACTCGGAAAGTATCACTTGGGAGCCGTCCGTTCAATGAATCTAAATGAGGTTTGTATGTAATTGAAAAGTGACAAACACAGCGTATCGATACTTGGCTTTTCTGCACTTTTGCTAAAATCTATGGATACCTAACTAACATTCAGTTATTTATTATATACAAGATGATGCCCGCAACCTCGTCCACCACCAGTGGCGTGCGTGTCATAGATATTTCTGAAAACTTCTTAGCTCATAGATGTTCCAGAATAAAAAGTAGCTCATGTTCGTTTCCAAACTGCAAGTGATCTCTGTTATCACTGTGATGTAAAGGTAATTGTATCAAATTTTAAATCAGTTAGTTCAATGGATGAGCCGTGAAAAGTTAACTGACCAACACACAGAGAGACATACTCACATAACTATAATACTCGTATGGAATAAAGATTATGAAAGCCACGGGAACTTTGGACGATAGAAAATCTCCACTTTGAAAGCCCCCCATTTCGTCAATTTTAGGGGAAAAATTAAAAAAAAAATGTTTTTGGATTCTATGCCTAATTATCTTTAAAATAATATACCGCAACCCTATGTAACGCTATAAAAATATTTTACTTCGCATTCGCTTCTATGAGAGCCCCCCTGAAATAAAGATTTTTATAACTTTTTAAGCCATATTCGGCTGGAGGCTATTGGTTTACATATTATATTTAAAGCTGAAGTAATTACGTTCAGTAATTCAAAAGTTATAATGCTCTGACAGACGGACGGACGAACAATTGCAAATTCACTCAAGTAGACTCAGAGACTTCGCTTCGCTCGGTCAATTATACAAATTCAAACATTACCTTTAGTGAGAGTTTAAAAAAAACTATGCTAAAGATTACAGCGATGAAAAATTAAAATATTTTTGTCCGGCAGCTGATGTAATCCCACCTGACCTGTACTAACTAAATTGCAATGTTGAAATGAAATTCAGGGAAATAGCAGCCAGCATAATATCACACGAGGCTTATAAAATAAATAGAGGACACAACTCGTAACTCTCATGGGATGCTGCTGTAATGGAATGTTCGTGTGATTTAAATTTTGTTAAACTTTGGTTAAAGTTTTTCATTTCTGTCTAGTAAAATCTGAGAGTCAATTAATTATTTAAGTGTTTAAACAACAATACAAAAACTCAACTGGGCCACACAGAATTAAGGCTTAATTTTTTTTAAAAATAGATGTCCATTTTTTTGAAATTCTCGCCTTTTCTTAAATATCCTACGGAATGTTTTTTGGACACGAACAAGATAACTCACTCCTGAAGATGCTCCGGTGTCGAAGTGAAACGAACGGTGAATATCGCAACATGCTAGTGTAAAATATACACTGTATCACATAGATTTGTCTACTGTGGCAGATTATAGCAAATTAAACTTCTAGTTCCTTCATTATCATGGACTTCCGCAAAGTAACGCCTGCTTCTATCCAGTATCTTTACTATGAGCTGAAAAGACCATCGCCTCTGAACAAAACTTGTTTCTCATAGGTGCGACGCGGGCGTTACACGTGGTCGTTTTGTCCTGTCCTGTTTGTGTGTTTTTATGAAAATATTTAGACGATATAATATATTGAAAAACTTCATGTTCATGCGAGCGGAAGAACAATCTACATCGCTAAGTACTAATACCTACAGCATTTTCCTTTCATAATATTCTGAGGCGGTGAGGCCAGACGATGCTTCGATAACGGCACTTGAAAACGCTTGAATGATTCAAGATTTCCTCCGACTGACTTGTTAATAAGATTTCCATTTCTAACATTTGTACGAAGCTCTGAAGTTGAATTAGAATAAATTTCCTGTTCAAATTAATTATTAAGAATACGATTGACTTGTATTTCCTTTTTTTATACAGTTATTAAAATCGACTCAGTCGATTTTATTTTGACATTATCTTTTCTAAACTAATATTATAAAGAGGAAAGATTTGTTTGTTTGTTTGTTTGTTTGTTTGTAATGTATAAACTCAAAAACTACTCAACCAATTTTAAAAATTCTTTCACCTATAGAAAGCTACATTATCAGCGAGCAACATAGGTTATATTTTATTTTCAAAAAGTTAGAGATCCTTTCGAAAATTGGAATTATGTGATCTAGGTCGGAAAAAATCATCTCTTCCGAGAGCTTACGTGGCGTGCGCTGCGTAAATAGTCAAAGTTACACGAAAATAATGCATTGCGGAATTTTTTCCTCTCAAAAAGTTCTAAAAAAAAGTCCGCGATAGCATATATCTATCTTTTAAGGTTGACTCACAATAACAATTTTTATGATTTTGGCTATATCGGGTATATACTATTATGATTATTAGTGTTACCCGTGCGAAGCCAGGGCGGATCGCTAGTTTTAAATGATTGAGTACGTACATAAAGGTATTATTTATTAATTACTTTTGCAAACCTTTGTAAATACTAAGTGCTTTAAGATTTTATTTAGACTGCAATATCAAGATGCAGTGACATAAAAACGTGCGAAACTAAAGTTGCTACGACATAAATATTTTATCTGAAGACCATTCGATTTTCATGTGTTACTGATGTATTATTTATTCTCCTGTACCTCTGGCTCTATGTATTTGAAGTAAGATCTCTTATCTGAACTATCCTCCTAGATATCTTCTCACCATGTTAAGTTTGACAGAAAAGATTGCGGCTTCCCCAACATAATAATATAACCAAACATGCTGAAATCTTTATTATTGGATCTCATGTTTATAATATGCTACGTAAGTGATTTCTTCATATAATTTCGTCAATTGGATGGGGAAATGTATTTCTTACATATTTTATACATCTCGAGTTTTTGCATTGTTGGAATTTTTGTATTATTGTGTTTTTTTTTGCATAATTTTAAAAGAGGTGGAGAAGTAAGTTTAAACAATATCTATAACATAAGTAGGTATACAAACTAAATCACTTGAATTACGTTTGATTCAAAAAGTAAGTACGGAGCGGCGTCGTCAACGACGAAATACGGATGGAGATATGGATCGCAATTCGTCCTATAACTCTGAGTTTCTGATTCTATTCAGCTTCTAGAAATCTAGAGCTTCATTTCGATATCCATTACATCCGCATTACGCCGCATCAAGTTACGAAGGCGTCAACACCTAGCCGTGCTGGTGTCTCCCTGACCTTAGTCTCTTAACCTTTATTTCGGTTTTAATTTTAATGTACCTCACGTCATCATGTATTTATTAAAAATAGACGCGCGGTTACATAGAGATATATAATTATATAGTCAACGATAAGTCCCTAGAAGTCGTCCGCGTGGTTTTAGTTTTTTTGAATGCCCGCGGGAACTTCTTAATTAGCCTATGTCACTCTCCAGGTCCTCAACTATACCCGTACCAAAAATCACGTCGATCCGTTGCTCCTTTGCGGCGTGATTGAAGGACAAATCAACAAACCAATAAACCAACAAACCAACAAACACACTTTCGCATTTATAATATTAGTATTTAGACTATTTAGTATGATATTCTATATTTTCACAAAGTAAATACAGACGGCAAGTATTTTCCAAACAGTCGTCACCGCAAAACCTGGACGGAGATCAATTGTATTTATTCATGATATCGCGGCTTGGAGAAACGGGTGAAATGTTCCGATTTTATGTATAAATGGCCATCAAATTATGCCAGACTATCATTTATTAACTGAATTTCAAAGAGCTCGAGATTACGTTACGGGAAGCTGGAAACTATATCTACATATCTATCTTCAGAAATAAACAAAACCAGAGTGTCTGCCTGTAATGCCAAAATAACTGTTCAGTTACACAAGGCTACATGTTTACATACATCAGTTTTGTAAATATTTGTCTGTTTGTTTGTCCGGACAATTTTTCTGATATGGCTGTAGATTGCCACATGGTATGGATGTGGATTTTTAATGGAATTTCTTAAGAAAGTAGAGGACTATGCAAGAAGTGATTCAGAATCCTTTTTGTTTCGGAAAAATAATGGCTATTAATGGGATTTTGACAAAAAAGCGTCTAAAAAAAACTTATACAATTTATTATCTATTTATAAAGTGAGAGCGTTTTCGTCATCAACCGATAGAAGTCCACCGCTGGACATAGGTCTCTGCATAGCGCGGTCTTGTGCCGCCTGGATCCAGCGGCTCCCTGTGACTCGTCTGATGTCGTGCGTCCACCGAGAAGGGGTCTTACAGCACTCTGGGACCTCATCGTCTATCCGCGGTTCTTCGAGCTATGTGCCCATTGTGTTAGGTTTATTATTTGAAGACTACACGGGAAAAACAAGGAATGTCAGTAAAAGCCTAATTTCAGTTAACACTTAACACTGCCATCTAATAGCATTTGAGTATACCTTTCACCCTGCCGATAAGGTACCTATTATCAACAACCGACGCGGTCAGAGGCTATATGAAGGTCTAATTATGACTGTATCTTCTTTATATTTTAGCCATATAATTATACAGTTTATATTGAAGGTTCTTTAATTAGAGACTTTTAAACCTAAGATTCCACTTTATTCAAGGTTATACTTTTTTGACTATCGTTTTTTTCCCGTGTGTTCTCATTTCGAGAGCTATCAATTGGATTTGTTTGATGACTTTTTATTCAATTTGAGCTGGGTGTACATTAGAAATATTATTAAGTTAATACTGTTTGTCAATATATCTCATGGAATAGGAAGTGTAACTACGTCGATATACCTACTTAATTTAATTAATTAATGTTTAACCTTGGATAATGCCAGTTTGTTGACGTATGTCAGTTTATGTCATGTGTAGTTTGTTGATATAGGGAGGTGGTGATAATGACGTATAAAAAATGAGAACGTTTTGTATCTCATGATTCATTCGATTGACGACAGTGGTCGTATTCAGAGATTAAATAATGTTGCTACTTACTGTAATATTTGATGAAGTGTTAACTTTGTGATTAGAACGACAAGGAAGCGATGGATATATTGATTTCGTGCCAGTTTCGAGTATTATTCCACGGCAATATCCCTCTGAGCTTTTAACTGTCACTTCAGCTTCGCAAGACGTCGGCAACGTCGGTTACTTTAGTTCATCTGCAGATCTCCTCATTTATGATTTAATCTAGCAAAGAAACTCCGAGCATTGCGCTCTCTATCGCCCGCTGAGTGACTTGGCGTATACTTGATGAAATTTATATAAGGTCTAGCAACCCAGCACACTGAACTGTCACTATCAATTTACTCCAACTTTGTACCAACTTCGTTTTAAGTTTAACTTATACAATGCCAATTGGGTTCAAACAGGTTCAAACTAATGAAAACTTTCAGACCAAAATTCTTCGCGTAACTATTTCCTTCCAATGTTAAAGTTGCTACCTACTTAGGAAACTAGTTAGTGTACTTTTTGCCACTGTACTTAGTGAGGTAGAAGACTTAGCCAACCGCTAAGACGTGACCTAATAAACCGTAAATATTTAATTCGAATTTAATTTATCATTGACTAACTGACTTCGTCCGAGTGGATTATTTTTATTGAATTCCCACGAGAGCTCTTTAATTTTCCGGGATAAAAAGTAGCTCATGTCACTTTCCAGGTTCTCAACTATACCCCCCATGGATAGTAGAACTATACCTAATCAATTCGATCCGTTGCTCTGTTGCGGCGTGATTGAAGGACTAACAAACACACTTTCGAATTAATTATAATATACTACATAAGTAGTATGATATGGACGAAGATAAATGTGGAAAGGCAACCATCATTAAGATCGTAGGGCGGTTATTTTATCTTGAGCGTGCACATGAAGAGATCTTTGTTCGAGATCCACGAAATAGACGAAGAATAGAATCATCATAATCTGATGAGATGAGAGTTTGGCCATAATCCACCGCGCTGGTCAAGTGTGAGTTCTCGGACATATTATCAGACTTTACGACATAATATTATGTTTAAACAATAAATACCCATAATATTAAATCCAGTTTATCAGGCGACAAGATATAAAGATTAATGGAACGTCCTCAGTAGTTCAGAGTTAAGTTTAAAACCTTTGACTTGCAAACAAAGTAACGTGCAACTTGTTGTATCATCATCATCATCATTATCATCAGATATTGTGCTTTCTGTACTTGTTGTATAGAAAGACACAATTAAACACCGATTATAAGGGGATCAGCCTTAGGGAAGTGAGAGCTAGAATTTAAATAAACAACATTAATCAACTTATTCTTGAGTCTCGGAGTTAAAAAAACATACTTACGAGTATAAAGCCAATTTCTCCCTCTCGCCATTGCGCATTTTAATTCTAAGTAGAAATAGATTTAAAATTCTAAAATCAATTCAATTGGAACTAATTGGTCATTAGCGCTCGGCTTATAAACTTATCCTAATGATTCTATGATTAACTTTTATACAATATACTTGGAAATAATACCTAAATGGCTATTTTGAATTAATTTATTATTATTTCTTATATATTTTACTGTCACGCCCGTGTACAACATAAATACAAAGGCCAAAAATAAATATGATGAACTGAAATACAAAGAAGTGACTTCACCCGCGTGGATTAAGGTTTTTTGGTTCTCATCCGAACTACTTAATTTTCCGGGATAAAATGCATATGTGTTTTTCCAGACTTTAATCTATCTCTGTGCCAAATTTCATCCAGATCCGTTCAGCCGTTCGGACGTTATTCAGTAACAAACATCCATCCATCCATCCATACATCCATCGAAACTTCACATTTATAATATTAAGTAAGTATAGATATATTAATTTTAGGATTGAAAATGCTTTATTCACACACAAAAAAACACTTTTTGCAAACAGAAAGCTTAATAAAAATCAGTAGACGGTTTTAATTGAATTTTAAGTAATTTCGTGCTTCGGTTGTCTCTTTTGTTATTTTCAATGTCTGCTATGGCTGTTCAGAGAAAATGATATAAAGACGTGAAAACCTTTGATGTAAAGAATTATATTCGGAGAAAGTAAATAAAATAAGATAGTTATAGGCTTGGCTACAAAAATAAAAAGGGTATATTTAAATAGATCCAATTTATTACAGGCCATTTATATTATACATCAATCAATCAAATATCAAATCAAATTCAAATAAATATAAATGCGAAAGTTTGGATGTATGGATGTATTGATGTATGGATGGATCTTTGTTACTCAATCACGCCCCAACGGCTGAAAGGATCTGGATGAACTTTGGCACAGAGATAGATTATAGCCTGGAATAGTACATAGGCTACTTTTTATCCCGGAATATTAAGGAGTTCCCGCGGGAACCAAAAAACCTTTATCCACGCGGACGGAGTCGCGGGAATCAGCTAGTTTTTTTAATATTTCAGCTTCTTTGTGATTATTCATGATTACAGTTTGTCTATCTGCTAAGCTTCTTTTTGGCGGGACATATTATGTTCAACTAGTTTTGATGAAATTTGGTACAGAGTGGTTGGTTGTATCCTAGGGAAGGACGTGTTTGATTGCAAACATAAGTATTTAAAAATAATATAATAATACTGTAAGTATATGTATATAATACTATGTAAACACATAAGTAAAATGTATTATTACGATGGCAACATCGCTCTCTTCCATAACGTAACCCAAATTATAATTTAATTAACGTAAGAGTCAGATATTGTGTCAAAAAAGTTTAATAAACATAATTTAAAAGTCTTATGTGGTTTATATACCCACAGGACGTAAGCTACTTTTTATACCGGAAAATTACTGAGTTATGTTAAAATTTGTCGAAATTTATTTTACGATACTCAATGCTCAATTTATTTATTTATTACTGATGATTCTTGATGATTCCCGCGACTTCGTCCGCGTGAATTAAGATTTTTTGATTCCCGCGGGAACTCTTTAATTTTACGGGACAAAAAGGAAACCTATGTCCTTCCCCGGGATACAGCCTATCCCTGTACCAAATTTCATCAAAACTGGTTGAATAGATGGGCCGTGAAAGCGTAGCAGACAGACAGACACACTTTCGCAAATATTAGTATGGATTATTATGAAGCCGTCTTATATATAACGTCATGTTTTGACTTTACCACCGATTCGGAAAGAAGATTCTACCAAGAAGAAGCAGCAAGAAACTCAACAGTTGCTCCTTTTAAATACCATTACATTGAGTGGATTTATAATATGTAGTAAAAATATCAAATAAAACAAAACAGCATCCCAACCGCTACATGTACCTAGAACTGAGCTGGCTTACCTCGCTGAATAACCAAACTTATATGTTGACCGAGGTAACTGCCAGCCCTCCGGTCACCTGTGGACTCTGTCAAACGAGAACGACCCGAGGGTTTCAACACCAAAAGGCACAAAAATAAACTATTTTTTATATTTTCATACTTTCACCTTTTGGCTGTGTCTGCATTGGCCGTCGCCCCCGCCACCGCTCAGGTCGCCTGCTAGTGAGACATCGCAAGCGTATCCACGCATGTGATATCCCAAAAAAGCGACCTTCTTTGTTTCCACGGTACAAGAGTCATACCATGTCTCTTATCTTCACTGCGCGCCAAGCGATTAGGTACTAAAACTGCAGGGACTTTAGCGGTGGCAAGAGACCTACGAATGATTTCGTTCAGGGAAGCATGACGCGAAAAATGACCGATTCTTTTGCCACGGGGTGACCATACGCGTCCACCAGTACCTACAATTCTTACAGTAGGTAGTGTAAGTTAATAAACCGTACTGTGAGGCACTGGACTCAAAGTTAATTGCTTCCATACAACTAGGTTTAAAATTCTTACCTTAAGTCACGTGGTTTGGGAAGCATACACAGTTTAAAAATTTAAATTGAAAAATCCCAATCTACGAGTTCGTACCTACTTGTGGTTTGCACGTAGTTACGCCTGAATTGTTTACACCTCATTAACGTAATTTCGCTGGAATTTTGTGTGTAGTATGACGTGATTAAAAATGCAAATTGCGCCAGGCACAATTATATTGTAATTACGTTTCACTATATCATAGCTAGTGTTGGCACTAGCCGACTGACGTTGGCGTCAGTGTGGGGTTGCGATGTAGGAGTAATTGCCGCGGCGTGAGTTGAACTCTGCGCAGAAACGTGTCAAACGAAGTGCGGTATGAGGTGCGCTGCGAGCAAACCCTCGCTCCCCGCGCATTCTCCGCTCGGCTCTGTAGTACAATGTACCTGCGCAGACGACAGCCATTTTGATTCAACTTACATACAGTCGATTATACTAAGTTCCAAGCAGTTTCAAATTGAGAGACCCATCCTTTCGAGCTCAACCCAATCTAGACATTTCAAACAAATTAGTGGAAGCTATGCATCTCATGAAACTTAAATATATTCAGGGGGTTATATAATAAGATGACTGTCTGTGTACGTCTATCATAATTTACACTGGATTTCCGCTAATGGGTGCATATATGCCGAGTTGGTTTTTGTTGTTTGGACGGGCATACTAAACTAAATAGTAGTAAATTCACCTTTGAAATTCGAAAACACTAGTAAAATATTATTTGCATAAAAAATCTTTTAATCGCTTTTTTCGCTTTGAATACCGTGTTCTAGTTTTCTTTGCACTATTTTTAGAACAGTGCGAAGTATTAATAAAGTTCATTATTTATCTTTCAAGTAAGTATCTTTCAAAGAATAAAGTGTGGTACTTAGATAAGTATGAATTTTATAACCCGTTTTATAGGTGTAAACGTCACAATATAAATTTGTACAGGGGGCTTACTACCATCGCTTAAAGCCGTATTGTTTTAATATTTTAGAATTATACTCCTTATTTTAGGGACGTCGAGGAACGCGACATAAAACTGTCTTTTTCCGTTTCCAACGATTTCGCCGATATCAGTTGAATACTTGAGAAGTACCAGCATACAACTAATAATAATCTCCAATATTACTATCGATAGCTTGAAAGTCAAAGTTCACGAACTTCAATGATTGCAAATAAAACTTTCAGTACATACCATAGACTCGCATTTACCGTTATCGACTTTTCGAATTCGTTTGGAACTTTAAGGGGATGTGACATCTCTTCCCTTATAGCAAAATGTTGACTCATGAAAGATCAAAGTAAACGTACCTATTCGATTCAGAAGATCCATTAAGATCTGTTTAGCCGTTATGGCATAATTGAGTAACAAACATCCATTCTTCCATCCATTCAAACTTTCGCATCCATACAATTAATATTATAAATGCGAAAGTGTGTCCGTCTGTCCGTCTGTCTGTCTGCTACGCTTTCACGGCCCACCTGTCCAACGGATTTTGATTAAATTTGGTACAGGGATAGGTTACAACCTATCCCTGTACCAAATTTAATCAAAAACATTAAAAAATTTAATCAAAAACCGGGATACATCCCGGGGAAGGAAATAGGCTACTTTTTATCCCGGAAAAGTAAGGAGTTCCCGCGTTAATCGAAAATACATAGTCCACGCAAACGAAGTCGCGGGCATCATCTTGTTTAAAATATATTAGAGAAGATTATAAAATAATAAAGCGTATGCATCCTTACTACATTTAATAACAGGGGTCTCACTTATTTGAGTAAGTTTAAAAATGATGTAATTTCAAGTAAAAAAATTAGGCCTGGTTAGTAATAAGTGTAAATGGTAAGTTAATAATTAAGATTGCATCACATGACTTTAAAGTGCCTGTGAACAGGTACTTAGCTTGTGGACGGAGTCCGTCTCTTTGGCCAATATGTAAAACACATTTAAAATCATCAGAAAGAACACATTTTGATACAAAGACTTATTTTCCAGTCACGCTAAAAACCAATAAAAACTTCATATAGGGTACAACTGCAACATCAGTGAACATTATAGAGTGAGAGTCACCGAGGCGCTCAAACATCGAGTAAATGGTCAAAGGAAACTCAATTTGCATGTAAATTTAGTAGGTAGGTATAACCGAATACCGTTACTTTTTTCGGATCGCACTAAATGCACAGTTTAAAGCTTTTTTTTATTTTTTATTAATCCACTACAAGCTAGCCCTTGACTGCGATCTCACCTGATGGTAAGTGATGATGCAGTCTAAGATGGTAGCGTAAGGGGCATGGCAGTTATATTAAACCCATACCCCTTCGGTTTCTACACTGCATCGTACCGGAACGCTAAATCGCTTGGCGGCACGTCTGCCGGTAGGCTTAGTAATTATAAACAAGTGAACATAAATAAAATTATTAAAAAACGGACTACCTTGACAAATATTGTCAGCTTTGCTTTTAAATTAAAGTAGAATTTTTAGAAAAGATAAATGATTGTTAATTTATTTATTGATGAAGGTTTAATTAAACCGATTTTTGACTCATTCGATGTATTTCACTCGGTTTGTTCTTTGGCGGGGATACGCCATATTGGATTAATTTGCATAAATACGAGTATTTTGACTTTGTTGGGTTAGTCTGTTGCCGACAGACTCGGCGATTATTGAATACTTTTGTGTTTAGATCACAATTTGTTTTAGAGCTTAGCAGTAGCAATTGCAGCCTGATCAAATGATTAATTTATTGTTGTTGTGATGCTTTGGCCAAGTTTTATAATTAACTGTTTACATTAAATCTCTCGTGAAACCGATACACGTTTAACCATTTATTTGTGCACGTTTTAAAGAGAGTACAAACATATTTTAAAAGTAATTTAATTATTCACCCACTTCTGGAATTATGCTTACAATATATTACGAGTTTTATTTTTAAAAAAAATTCATAGCCAGTTGGGATGATGTCCTAACGATAGCCCATACATCTAAACCTGTTTAGGCATTTAGAAGTTATGGTGGAATACAGAAGCTCACAAACACACATACATGAACCCTTAAAACATTACACTCCCTTGCAGTCGTGTAAAAGAGCAGACTTTTACACCGTTAAAATAGATCGAAAAATATATATATAGGTACGTATACGTGTTTACAAAATAACGTCAAAAACATGCGAATATGTTCGTACGTACAAAGCAAAACCAATTTGAGTTTGCCGGCCTGAATGGACCGGATATGGAATTTGACTAATGGAATTAAGTAATCTGAATATCAAAAGGATTTTCACGTTAAAATTTTAAAAGTTAAAAACATGTCAGTCTATCAAAGAGTGGGTTGGAGTTTACAAATAACATATCAGTTCTTTTTGAAACTATGGAAACAGATACAAAGGAAACCAATCATGCAGGAATAAAAAAAATTTAATTCATCGCATTTAAAAATGTTGTGTAAAAAACGTATGTAGGTATCAGCTGTAAACAGGTTTAAACCGAAATAGGTGGTAGGTACTTAGGTATACTAGTTTCTTTCTTTTTTTATTACTGGTGCAATATTGAGGTAATAAGATACCTAAGAAATTATTTCTCGCTTTTGCTCACTGGTTATAAATTTAGAATACTTTTTCTCACTGACTGAGCAAAAATGCTCACTGGTTTTCAGCAGCAAAGGCGCTCTTTTTGAGTTGGTGGGGTAAAAAAACATAATAGGTAATAATACCATGATAAAACCTAGGACGAACACTCCTTTAACCTAGGGTAAGCGTAATTTATGGGTGGAATAGTCTTTTTACAAGTTGACTATTACATTTATGGTAAAAAAAATTAAGAACTTACCAGTTTTGACCAATTTGAACGTGACTTGTTGTTGATTTTTCAGTTGTTCATTATGTGCGGGATGCGTCAGCTCCCGAAGGGCCATCTCTATTGACGGCTGCTGCATGTTGACCGCCCGGGCTGGTGATGGATCCTTCGCTCGAGTAAGCTTTCGGAAAAAGCTAACTTTCTTCGGCTTTGAATTTGTTCCTGATGAATAAAAAATATGCTATGGCTTATGCAGGTATGTAAGAATCATGAATATGCCAAACAAATCAAAAAACGTTACTCAAAACAAAAAAACAATGACTATGACTAAGTAAAGCGTAGTGTTAAAATTTGCAATCACCATGCAATATGGACGTGATCGCCACGGGTTATTATTAATATTAGTCGATGAACAGGCCTTCAAGTCCAATCTCAAACTTTCAGTCAAAAACCTTCGAACGACGATCGTTGAGTCGGAGGCGTAGATGGTGAGGAGTTGCGAGCGGATAGCGTCGGAGAGGAACTTGGAGCGGGCTCTGAGTATGGACGGGGAGGTAGTAAACTAAGGGAGGATTCCGATGGGGACGGAAAATGCGCCGCCGACACATCAGACCGACGGTCCGGCTCTGGAGTCGTCACCCGTATATTCGCGCAAAATTCGGGTGTGCTAGCCACTTCGAATAGAGCATCAAAGTCCCTGTCAAAAATGTTCTTCCGCGAGAAGGCGGGCGTGGGGAGCGGCGCAGGCAACTCGAATTCATCGGGAGCTGGTGTCCTTACTATTTTTCCAAACTCATTGTCTTCATGACGACCGAGTTTTTTAAAAAGTTTAGTTGCCTTGGTGCGCTCGCGCAGCTTAGCCGGCCGCTCGAGCGACGGCGTCGGCGAAGCCGGCGCGCGCTCCGCAGGCTCTGGGGGCGCCGTTTTGGGGACGGAGGTGGCGCGGGGCGGGGCGGGGTTCGGGGTCAGGAGATTCGCGCTTCTCGGCGAGGGCGGCGGTGGCCCGATGATAATATCGAGCGTCGGTCGCTGCCGAGGCCGTGGCAGCGAATGCGAGCTGTATGTCAGGGAAACTACTTCGTCCGCAGGATATATTACGTACATCCCTGGCGAGACCGCATCGCGCCGGCCCCTCGCGCCCTCCGAAGAGGTTCACGCGCGTTTTTGTCTTACTACCTACTTATTTTACCTTTTGAATTGGCTAAATTTAGTATCGCAATGCTTGTAAAACTTTTAGGAAAACGAACACCGTGGAATGTTTTTTAACTATAATGTTTAAATTTAGTTGCGTGATAGGAGTAAGGAATGTTTTACGGGAGAGATATTGAGCCATGTATAGGAGGTAGGATATTTTCTTCTCATAAATTGTCGCTAGTTCTTAAGATGCCTTCAACCTAAAGAAAAACAATTGAAATGATTTAATATCTAGAAAGCAATACAAAAAATTACAAAAAGGATAATAGGTAAATTAAAAATTTTATTTGATTCAGTAAAAAATATTAAAAAACTTGTAATGTAAGCAAATATTTGGCAACTTAATTTATTCCGAAAGAAACAATTTCAACGGGCTGTTGGAGTCGGTACACGATTAATGAAAACAACGACATTGCCTCGTTGTTGACATTGTAATTACACGCATGAGATAACATTGAAAGCATATAAATTCTATATAAATTATTACATAGACTGAGAACCAGTGAACGGGAGATGGAAATAATCATCTAATGGTTTTAGATACTTAAAACTGACTGGTACACATAGGACCCACTTATATACGGCGACGCTCGCTGATTGCAACATTTCTAGACAAAAATTAATTCCATTCAAAACGATGATGATCAGCTTAGATGAACACAATATGAGCAAAATATGATGTTTTGAAATCTCCTGGATACAAATAACTTATATGCTTTAAAAAAAGTAGTAGGTAATAGATAGAACTGTAGTTTAACTTCCATTCCACTATAATATACTGGGTTAATTAATTAATGTAATGACGCAGATATGAAAATCATGCGCTCTTGCTCTGTACTTGACCTCTATTCATATCTACTCGTACCTGTCGTTTGTAGAGTCATCGTTTATACCCACAATCTACTTTTGCATGTGTGTACAATGGCAATTTTTATATTAATACCTTTTGACCTGACTGTTTCTAGGTCAGACTTTGATTTACTGGATGGAGTATCGTCAGGAAAATTAAATATTTATTACATGGGCATATGCAGTTGACCAATATATTATAACTACCTCTATGCTTATATCACTAAATTGAAAAGTGTAATTTGATAGCTCGGTAAATACAATTTTGAATACTTATAAATTGTATTAGAAATTTACTCATAAATAAAATCATGTTTACGATTTGATTACAACAAAATTTTAGAGTATTCGCAAATTTCTCCTTAGGCAGCATGTAACTATTGTACCTACTTTATTTAACTTTAGATGCCTGTATTGAGCATGATTAAGTATAAAACTAGAGAATATTTATCATTTCAAGATGCTCATTTAAGAAGACCTAGCATTTCAATTCGTTATTAACAATGTTTAAAAAATAAATTGATTTTAAGTTTTATTATTATGAAATAAATTAGTTTCTAGTTAATTTATTCGCTATTAACGATGCCTAACAATGAAGTGAAAAATTTTTGCCTTCTTTAACTTAACAATCACTACGTACGTCACTTTATAAATACATCGAGTCGAATCGAAATCGGGTAAAAATAAATCTAGTTACTTAACATGCAATTTGAGCGTGAACATCAAGAGCTTGTCCTGTCAGCAGCAACGAATCGCCTGTGACTGCGTTTTCATGGACGCAAAACGAGCGTACATACCTATTGTAAATGACGTCTAGTTATTACACTCGTAGTTGGAATGAATTGAAGTCGGTCAATGCTCTCCATTTCAATTCTAACTTTAACAAGAGGTCGGGTATGTAACGGAAGCTTCTCACGGTGCGGGAAAATACGAACCCACTGTCTTAATTTGTAGTACGCGCAGTGAAACACGAAAGGTACAGGGATCTAATGTATAATCTAAACACAGGATGGTGATCAAAACTCGCAGAGCTGTTAACAGAACCCGTTTCTCGTATTTTGAGCTGCGAGCTTGTCATTCGAGCGAGCTAGAGCTACTAAATAGAATCCCTATTAAACGCTGTACAATGAAGGCATTATACAGCGTATAATAGGGATTCTGATTTAGAAAGACTCATGCTTATGTATAGCATTCTGTGCATAGGCTTGTCGCTGACGTCATTATACCCTGCTATCCCGGTGTTATCATGTTTTAAAGTGTACCGTTAGAAACCATTCTAAAGGTGTTACTATAAAGAGATTCTTTTGATAAATCTTTGTCCTAGCTATTGTAAAACCCGAACGTATGAACTGATTCAACATAATACCCAGTAGTGTGCACTAGGGCCCCGAGGTGCAGTCGGTTCCCTACTGTTAGAGTATAATTTACCGCACTCACTATAGCACAATGGAATGACGGCTGCATACCCATATTTCTATTTCAAAGCCGCAAATGTAAGGAATGGCTTGATTAATATTTTCCTTTCATTTGCTGTGTCTGCCATACTTAGTTATGTTTATTTACTTTTGACGACGTCCCCAGCTCATTAGAGAGCTCTGTGCTCTTATATTGGACCGTAACAATTGCGATTTTCGGCTTGATTCGTTTGAGAATTATTTATATCTAGCTGATGCCCACGACTTCGTCCGCGTGGATTCAGGGTTTTTCAGCTCCCGCGGGAACTTAATTCTCCGAGATTTAATTTTCCGAGATAAAAAGTAGCAAATGTGTTATTCCACACTATAACGCTCCGTTCTCCACTCGCACCCTACGTCGCAGAAACAAATTTCATCCTCACCACCTGGATGCCTGGTCCTCATCCACCACCCGTTATTCCAGGTCATTTCTGCCACGTACCTACAAATTGTGGAACCAGCTTCCATCTTCTGAGTTCCTTCATAATTATAATATGGGGCTCTTCAAAGGGCGGATAAACAAATATCTTAAAAGCCAGCAACCCATTGGCGGTTCCTCTGGTGCTGCAAATGTTCATGGGCGGCGGCAATCACTTACCATCAGATGACCCGCCTGCTCGTTTGCTCGCTATAAATATAATTTAAAAAAAATGTAAATCTGTGCCAAATTTCATCCAAATCCGTTCAGCCGTTCTGGTGTGATTGAGTAACAAACATCCATCCATCAATCCAAATTTCTCATTTATAATAATATATTAGTATAGAATCATAAAGATTTCTGAATTGGCATAGTCTAGTTTAGTGATAGGTTAGGATAGTTGTGCGAAAGGCTTCAGCTGCCATCGGCTTATACGCTTAGGTACTACCCGAGAATGTAGCGTACCGATAAATGCCGCTTGGAAACAGATTTGGTCTAAGCACTGTTATATTTCCATGCCTTTTCTAGGCAATTCCGCTGCCATCTAAGGGTCCAATGTTACGTGTGATCGCAGACAAGGGCTACTTTGTCATTTTTTTATTAAAAAAACCGTCCTTTTTTACCTGCTATACTTATTTATATATAGGTATAGAAGGTATTTATGTAGCTGTAATAAGCCTCGACTTTTAACTAAGACGTATGAATATCTTATATCATGTATCCAGTCTGGTTCAGTGTTATTAATTTTTAAACTTCTTGGCACATTATGTGTAGATTTTTCATAAATAACTACCTAAAAGCGATAACTTGTCTAGGCGAGATAAGCGGGTTAAGCCTTTTCACGGTAGCTGTAGGCGAATCCTTCAGTTTGAAGACCCACTCAAGATTTTCCACGCTGAAATTCTCTCTGCTTCGAATTCATTATCAATGACGGTCGTTATCCTTTCATTAATTACTTAAATTTTCCTTAGATCGTGAAAAATGTGGTAAAGTCATTGAGAGATGCTCATGCAAAATGAATACATTTTCACTTTGCAATGTCTATTACTGGTCCCAATCATTAAGACCTTTTCCGGAGTATACTTTATGAAAATACCCGCATAAATATTCGATTACACTTTGAAAAAGTTTTGTAATTGTATTTCTATGTAATTTATGAAAGTTCTGTAACGTACCCGTACCGGGTAATGGAGTTCCGTCACAGTTCGATACAATTTTCATCGCTATAGCCTATTTAAAACTTTAATTTTTGACATAAAAAATAACTTTGCAAACATTATATTATGCCTGGTGTTCAGTAATGGAAGAACGATTGGTTGAGATGATGACATTTTCATAAAGTAAAAGGAAAAATCAATAACGCAATCACTCACTGACTGACTCTCACCCTGCCCAAAAACTTGGACCTAGAAAACTGAAAAGCACAAGGGTTCCTTTTATAATGTAGACAAATAATATAAGGCCGGATTTTTCAAAATTTCCACGTGGCGTTCGCTAGCACATTTGTACATTTGTATGTCTCAATATGGAAACGACATTTTATTTGTTCGTATCGTACCTTAATTCCAAGACGTCCGTCCTCTATTATCCCTACATCTTTTCATTATCTTCCCTTTTTTCATCTAAATAGTTTGTAGGTAGGTACGTTACTACGTATTCATGGAAATAATACTGATCCTTCCCAATACCATTGATTTTTACTCTCTATTCGATTTAAAGCCATAACTGCCTACCTATAGGTACTTTTAAAAAACATAGACACTGTCAATTTCACTGACACTGGAAATTTCAACGAAAGTTTGTAGGAGAGTCTATAATTTTCAAGTTACATCCATGAATTTTATTAGTATCTATTTAGGCTTTCGGTTAAAAATTAATAATAACGTATTTTAGGAGTTATGGAAATTTTAAAGCTAAGGGATTTTCAAAAATTCTACTCGAAACAGGAGTAGTTCAGCGACCATTTATATTATACGACTAGCCGACCTGCTACGCCCCGGGTTCAATCGAGTGTTAGGCTGAAACACCTTAGTAGTCTACGGGATAACTCTTAGCTACGTCAAATTTTCAGGACTTGGACCAAGTGCTATTTTACACGCTTTTTATTAGCTTCAGACGTATGTATGTTAGTATGTAACGGAATCTTTGAACATGATTTTGACCCCCTTTAAAACGTCGGATTAACTCGAAATTTGGCATACTTATTAAAGACCGATGACAATTCAATATTTTAAACAGTTTGACCCGTTATCCTTACTAGGATAATCAGGATTAGCGATTTTCCTGAGACCCGGAGTGTCTGCGTCAAAAGCGTGTTTTTTAGTTTTTTTAAACTATTATTTCCAAATTTATTTTATAATATCCTTTTAAAAGTGGATTTGAACAACGTACATAGTCAAAATTACTTTTGTCTGTATTTCGCAGTCAAAACTAGTTTAGACTATTTTTCGCAGTCACAACCACCGTCCTTAGTCAAAACTACTTATGGCTGGCTTTCGTAATTCAAAATTTTTACCACGTTAAGAGTTTCGACGGTAATAATATTTTTTTAGAAGTAAAGTAAGTAGACTCCTCATAGTATCGTAAGTTAACTTGTTAAAATAGTAGCTTTTTTATTTTCCGCATAAAAGCATTTTAATATTTATTTTAAGAAGCTGAAAGTATTTTTTTATTTTTTTTATACAGTACAAGTATATTTAGACCAAAGGTTTTGTTTTTAAATACTTAATAATATGTATGTATTATTAATGATATCAAGGACTAAGGAAGCATGCAAACCTCCACGAGGCGTACTCGACCCCCTTTTATTTAGATCACTCGAAGAGTCACACCAGTCCTCTCTTAAAGGTTGAAAATAACAAGGCATTTCCTGCCTCACGGAGCGCCGGTAATGGTATTCTTATTGGACTTACTGTATTGGAGGAGGTCAGTAAGCTGTGATAATTTTTTCAACCCAATAAGAATCGAAGATAAGATAAATTTTTATTTATTCAAATCAGGTTTTTTTAACTTTTTGAACATCAATAAAATATAAAACGTGATGGTGATAATCAAATACGTTATCTAAATATTAAAGCCTCGCAGGTTTCGAACGATGCCCATCTCTGAGTAGAGCTCACAACAAACTCAGCCGGATTTCTCGTTCATAATTTGATCGTGGAACGTATTCCGGATATGAACTTAAATAATACGAGAGGCAGTGCTGCAAATTATTAAGTAATTATAAATTGACAAATTGATCTGAGTAAATTAGTTAACAATGATTTGTTCCCATTTTCCTAACCATCCTGAAAGTAATTTGCCAGTAGAAGGCAGCGTATAGCGAATTGTAAGACCCTCTGTTATAAGTACATAGCTCTAAATAAATTGCTGCCCTTTTCATAATGTTCCTTGTAGAAAAAGACAGCACTAGATTTAGACGTATCAAATTACTTTAGAAACTGTGTTCCATGGAATTAGCCACAGTCTCAATCATATTTAAGAATAACAGAATCATCCTATCCTATCATAAAGTTATCCATCCGTACATCACGGGTGCGACATATTATATCCATTTGCTATTACCATCTCTCCCTAGTAGAATTGTTTTCCGAACTGGTGGTACATTTTGACTCATTAGTATAAAGATAAAACTAATCAGTTCAACTAGTGGGGAATACTTAGTGGCACAAGTTGTCCTATAGTATGATAATTTGTCATAGTTATTAAAATGAAATGTTATTCCATTTAATTGCAATACCCCAAACAATGTATGTATACAATGGAATAATATTCGTCATAGTTAAATACTAATAGTATTTATAATTTTTCTATGCCACGCCCTGTAAACAGCACTGTTTCGTTTGTTTTAATTAGATATTGTTATCTATAGAATAAGTTGATAGCTTACGTATTATAAAATGGATGTAGATATTTGAAATTAATTTGAAGCTTAGAAAGTTACCCCAAAGTTTAGTGAAGCCATTACGGCGGATGTAATTCAAGTTATAATTTGGGTTTCTAGAAGATATTCAAATTACAGCTAAGTGAATAAGTGAACTATGTTATGTAATTCTATAATAATATGTATAAGGTTCCTTTATGTTTATAGTATAGTTTATAGTTTTATATAATAGCATTTCAACAAAACAGTCGAAAGGAATAAGTACCTAGTCGTAATATAAATCTACCTTAACAATAATGTTAAAACTGCCCATTATTAAAAACCGTTTGTTGTGTATTTAGGGATAAGAAAGTCACGAAAAGGGTAGAATGGACTCAATTGAGTTTTATCGTGGCACGGAAGGCTTGCAAGAATTTTCGGTGTCACGGAATTTCGTTATTACTTAAACTTTATTATAGCCGGAGTTACATTATCTCACTCATAAGATCATATTATTTCTATAACATTACCGTTTATCTATGAGTCCGATGGATGGGGAAGGCAGAGGACGGTGATTGGTGGCTCGCTCTCAAAAATGCCTATGTCCAGCAGTGGATGCATATTAGGCTGATGGATGGATGGATGAGTCATGTTTTCTACGACTCATAGATAAATAGTAATATAATAGAAAATATAATATGATCATATTTGCGATCTTTTACAGTAAAAAATCATGTCTCAATAATGTTAAAAAAATTAACTCAACCTTCTAAAGCCTGTGAAGAAAGAACTTCGCAACCGCAACTTCGTCCGCGTAGGTTTAGGTTTTTGGAATTCCCGAGGAACTTCTTTTTTGGGATTTAACCGTATTCAAAATAGCCTATGTCCTTCCCCGGGATGCAACCTATCTCTGAAAAAAAAATTGACAAGTTTACACTGATCGCGATTGATTTGCTGTTGTCCGTTGAAGAACTCCACACATACCTACTCCAAACAATTTTTTTAGATTTTCATGAAATTTATGAAACCTGTCTAGCAAAAAGAATTGTTAAAAATTGGTGTAGAATTGACGGAGTTGTGAAGTAAAATCGTCAGAAACTTTCATCCCCTATCCTGCTTATAAAGGCAGGGTGCCTTTGTTATCGGGATAAAAATAGACTATATTATGATGACGCAGTATATTAGCCATAATCATGCGAAGTTGCATTCAAATTCGTCTAGTTATCTAGTAGTTCCAGCGAACAGACAGACCATAGAATCAGACAAAAATTTAAAAAGAAAGTTTGTAAGTACAGATTTGTGCACCAAATTAACACTGTCGTTAGTCTCCTCATTATCAGTAAAGATGAGACAGCTTTCGTTAAAGCTGGTTACAATATAAAACGCTAAGGCATAATGACGCTGGGATGCAGGTCCCGTTGTTCAAGGTACTCGACCCACTTCCCTTTTCAACACTGGGTAGCACACTTAAAAATGTGCGACTTTACTATGTTTTTTTGAATATTGTACCCATCACATTATCTTTTCTTTTCTAAATAGTCAGAATCTGCGTTTGTCTTTGATTTTCTGACATCTTTATTAACCCCCGACGCAAAGAGAGAGGGGTGTTATAAGTTTAACGTGTCTGTTTGTGTATCTGTCTGTGGTATCGTAGCTCCCAAACGGATGGACCGATTTTCGTTTAGTTTTTTTTGTGTCATACATAATTTTATCGCGAGTGTTTTAGCCATGTTTCATGAAAATCTGTTCAGCCGTTTGAAGATCATCAGCTCTTTAATAGTTGATGAGGGGATCTGACTACCTTCCATATGTCCTATCGATTCGAAATTTGGTACCGTATTACTTCAATTATTACTTTAAAAAGGACAAAATAAAATTTAAAAAAATATTATAATTATTATCGTCACATATATTATGTAAGTTCAAATATTTTTATTTTCCAAGCGTCGTCGTGTCGCTGAAGTTTATAAAGTACAAAGCCAGTTACCAAAATGTTTCATTTAATGGAGAATATATGGATATTTGTGGATATTTTTTACGAATTAATTCAAAAACATTTGAATTATCAAATGTTTTTGAATTAATACGTAAAAAATATATCCCATAATAATTTTCTATTTTTGATTTTTGATTACTTAGCATGAATAGTTTTGGCAAACGACGAGGGAAACATTTCCTTATTTTGGAAAGCAACCCAGATGATGCCGCCCGGAAACATTAAAGTAACTTTTTTGCTATCTCGAAATTCATATGACCCTTGTAATACTCTCCTGCTAGATTTTTAAAACCCCATCTACCCTTAGTGTAGGTATATTAAAGAACGAAAAGAGAGAAAAAAATGTTTTATATATTAGTTAATTAATACAATATGGAGTGTTACACTAATTACATTAATATTAAGTAGGCATATATAAATTAATTAAATTAATATTATAGATAGATAGATAGATAAACTCTTTATTGCACACACTTAAAAACAATAAACAAAAGGTTAAAAGATAAAACAGAAGAGTGCAAAGGCGGACTTATTGCTGAAGCAATCTCTTCCAGACAACCTTTTATTTAGTGATATGTGACCAAACATAGGTCTCCATCTCAGCACCATGTTGCAGCAGGCTGCAGTGCTGGTTATCACTGGAAACCTGTTATTTTAAGTGAAGTTATTATATTTAGTGTTAGTATATTAGGAAGCTCCGTGATCTCAATAAAAGCATCGGTGCCTCTTTTTTTTTCAATTCAATTCGATTCAATTCAATTTATTTCAAACATGTAGGACATACAGGTGTCTCTTATGCTACGTCAAGTTTTGACTCTACCAACTACTCTCTCTCTTTTGCGCGACATCGACATCCTTCGACTCGTCCCATGGAGAATAACTTCCAGGATGTGTACGTTGACATGGAATATTGCAAAACTACGTGCTGATGCACGCGACTTCGTCCGCGTGGATTGAGTTTTTTTTGTTCCCGCGGAAACTCTTTCATTTTCCGGAAAAAAGTAGCCTATGTGTTATTCCAGATTATAATCTATGTCTGTGTTATATTTTATTCAGATCCGTTCTGCCGTTAAACGTGATTGAGTAACAAATATCCATCCATCCATCCATCCATCTAAACTTTCGCATTTATTATATTAGTATAGATAAAAATACAATATTACTATAGTCTTTTATTTGCACTTACAGCTCGTAAGTGGGAATGTTCCTCTTCCATGATCATAACTCAATTACGAGTGACTAAACTTAACTATGTAACTTCGAGTCTCCTCATCAGCTCATTAGACTTTAAACTAACATTCCGAAGTTTCGTAGCAGATGGGACCGTAAAAGATCTTGTGGGTTTACACAAAGTACGAAACTATTTTAATGTGTTTGAATAACATTTTCGTGTCAATCCTGGAAAAAACTTATCAAAAAGTGACATCATCACAAAATATAATATCTTGAGCTGCTTATGCTTCAATCATTTCGCTCAGATACAGAAAGTACGGTCATCCATGCGGAAGCATTATTGCTAGCGAGAGTGTATGGCTGAAAAACTGCGCTCCAGCGCGAGAAGCCAATTTGAGTCTATGCTAAGAATATCAATATTCGAATGTTTATACTTATTTATTGTTATGTACGTATACGTGTAGGATTCAAATGCCCGTGACTTTGTCCGCTTGGATTTGAATCGCATGGAAACTCTTTCTTTTCTGGAATATTAAAAAGTTATTAAAAAAACAAAAAACCGACTGCTTGCCGACCAAACAATATTTTCCTTTTATTTACGAGTATGTCCGTGCAAGGTATCTTAAATTCTTGTAAATAAGTTATTGATGCTCATTTATTAACAAATGCGCAATCTTTACGTTGCTCACTTTTGTTAAAAATTTTGGTAAGTGCCTACTAAAAAATCTAAAGCCTATGCTACATTAGAGAGAATACAAATTCTATTCAGATCCTTTTTTGCAGTCACCTTTTTATAAAATTTCTCACGTTTTTGCCTTTACTTAGATAAATGTCGTGGATTTTGCTAAAACTTTGTTTGACTTAGCGATCGACCCTACAGTCTTTTATTGTGAAAAGTTAAATTGTGTTGAAAAAATGATAAAAGTAGGGAAAAGTAAAATAAGATTTGAAATATTGTACCTATTGTATTTATTGTATTTTATGTACAATATAAGGTTCGATTATTGCAATGACCGTATTTCGCAGAATCTAGCCACTAAACAATAATCCTAAATCTATGCGTTAACTATGATTTTTATGGAATTGTCAATCGCTTGACAGCTGGCGCCAGATTAATTCCATATAAATGGCAGTTAACTCTTATGTTATCAAATGCGTAAAAAACTCTGGTAGGTATTAGCGTTCTATCTCTTGACACATAAGCTATAAACTTCTGTTTGTGGTACCTACCACACTACTAAAATTTAGGGGAATCAGTAAAAAGCGGTCGTTAGCAGCTTTGACCGAGTTGCACCAGCATAAATCAGTTGATTTCACTGGTTCAACGTTGATTTCAGTCAGTAAGCTATTAGATTGTTGAAGAGGCTCTGGGGATTCAAAGGCCTTTTTGTTTCATACTTTGGTCGGTCCCGGTTAATATCGAGAATAATAATTGAACAATAAGAAATGTCTCTCCTCTTTGTGCTCAATTCTACACAATAATTATTGGAATTTGATTGAAAATTAATTAGTAATCATTAGTCTATTCATGCAGATTGTTCCGTTTCCATAAATAATGATCAAGTAAACATCACATCATATTATTGTAATGCTAATAATTTTGCATAATATTAAACATAATATTCAATTTCATAAACTATATCGAAAAACTATACATATAAAAAATAATATAATCTGATTACGATGAAACTTACTCCATTACTGTTTGATAACTGCCTCGTTGGTCTAGTGGTTAGTATGTTCGACTTCGGCCGACGGGGTTCCGGGTTCGGGTTGGGTCATAATTAAGTATTGGGTTTTTCTGAATAGAAATTCTCAGTACTAGCCCGAAGATAGGAAGTTGGTGGTGTTTAACCCCCATAGTTTGGTGCCTCTGAGAGCACGTTAAGCCGTCATTCCCGGTTAATCACTAACATGATAATAGTCGTTAAAGCCCGCCAACCCGCATTGGAGCAGCGTGGTGGGTCTAAGCTCTAATTTCCTCTTTCATAAAAGAGTGGAGGCCTGTGACGTTAATGGGCTGTAGTGGATGAAACTTAGTATTGTTTTTGTTAGGATTTGCAGGAAGGTTTCTGACATACACGTAGCAACGTAAACATACAATAGGCAACGCAGTATAGTTGCATTGCAACGCCACGTATCGAAAAAGTCAATGTACAATCAATTTGTGAATATGCGCGTGCGCAACTGTATTCAGCCGCATTGAAAGCTCATCTAAGAAATAGACAACGTCAAGAGAGTTCGACCTCGACTTGCATAAATTATTAAGCAAAGCTGCTAAAATTTTCAGTGAACTGAAAATATAACACACCTCATGTGGTTTTTGCGGCTTTAATAAAGTTATTATTACTGTACATTATTTACTGTTTATTTAACTGTTAAGTATTCTTATTATTCATGATGTATTTTATGATGATTGTACATTACAATAAATGGAAGTTTGTACACATTAATGAAATTGCTCATCGATATTTACATTATACAAAATACAATTGAAAGAGAAACTACTTCCGATGCAAAATGTAATTTTGCCCTATATAAATAAGGTCGCTTCCTTTATAAAATTAAATACCATCAATTTAAAAACTAAAGATATATCGTATTGGTTTCTACACGGCATCGTAACAGAACGCTGATCGAATGGCTTGGCGGTACCTAGGTACGTCTTTTTCGCTTGGCGGTATGTCTTTGCCGGTAGGGTGGTAGCTCCACAACCAAGGCCTCCCTCCAGACAAACAAGTAGGTACCTAATATAAAAGTATTTGAAAAACGCTCACACAAAAGCTATAGGAATAACTTAAGTTTTATGTATATAACATTATCGGGAACCTAGTTTACGGAGTAGCGTAGGAAATACATAATAGTGTTGGTTATTCATTTCCTCGGCAATATTAGTTTCCGATTTCCACGACAAAGCTACGACTCGAGTGCGTACAAGTAGATGTATACCTACCTACTTCAACTCCATTACAAGAAGATATTACCATAATACTAGCTTGGACTAAGCTAGTATTAAAATTGCGAAATTGTGTGTGCCTGTTATCTTTTCACTGCATTTTGACGAGATTTGGTACAAAAGTATGTAGCCTCTCGGCAGTATGAAGCTGACTTGGCATAGTTTCCCGTGAGATTTTTTAGAACCACGCCATTCGCCACCTAGTTCCAATTATGTAAAAGTGAAAGTACTATTTTTTATTTTCCAGTTTTTCTCTAGCGAGACTTATGAGGCGTAGAAATGAGTATGAGTTCTTGCATCGTGGAAAGACATAAAAATGATACCAACTTATTATTTCTAACCAACTAAATTCCGTTGGATTTCTAGTCAAAACCACAACTATTAGGATGATAATACCTACGTTCAGAATAACCACAACTATTCGACTCCATATTATATATAACTAAACGAATAATAAACTAAATAATAAAATAAATTAAGCTAGGCCTATTTTCTACTATGGAAACAACAACAATATAATAAAAAAATATTTTTTTCCCGAATGCAACAGCTAAAGACCCCATGTAAAAAATATTCAGTATAAAGCTTTTGAAATAAGTGCTGAATCGCGTTAAAACAGAAAAAGCGATTATAGTAAATGACAGGCGATGATGATAAAATAAAAAAAATAACCAAACAATCACGATCGATTATTAAAAAAATAATTAAAAAAATAATAATAAGTAAAATTTAAAAAAAGAAAGGTCTGTAAAACAAAAACTATTGATGTTAGATAGACAATAGACCAGAATATTGTATTGAATGCCAAGTTGGTGCTTGCTTCGAGCTAGAAATATTTTATAAAAATCAATTTGGTAGGCCAAGCTGCCTAATAAAAGCGGTACAGAAGATAAAGTGCTCACTTAGATTATTTATTTAGAACAACCAAAGAACAACACGTGTTATTACAACGCTAGCTGGCATAAAGTTTTCTCAACTAACGCCCTGGGCGAGGACATTGGACCATAACATGAATTTATTACGATAGACTCGGTGTTTTACACGTTTTGGCAACTTCGTAGATAGGTAGGTTAAAAAGTTTTCGTATGGTTTAAATATTAATCTTTTCTAAATTTATTACATAGACTCAAAGTACTACCAGGTGAATGGTTAGCCGTTCGCACTTCGGAGGGTCTGGAACGAATTTTTTTCTTCATTATAGTATTGACGGTAGGGATTTTTCTTTCATTTCCATAAAGTTACGGTACACTATGCCCTTCAGGGCTGCAAAATGAATGTATAGATTAATAATAATAATTAATTTATTATAATTTTAGTGTGTGAATTTTACCGCCTCGTTGATCTAGTAATTAGCATGTTCGACTCCGGCCGACGAGGTTCCGGGTTCGAGTCCCCGACTAGAAATTATCAGTACTAGCTCGGAGGTTAACGGTGTTTCACCCCCGTGCTTCGGAGAGCACGTTAAGCCATCTGTCCTGGTTATTATCACTTAACACGATAATAGTCATCGTAGTCAAGGGCTAGCTCGTAGTGGATAAAATAAAAAAGAAGTCGTTAAAGCCCGCCAAACCGCATTGGAGCAGCGTGGTAGGTCTAAGCTCTAAATATTCCCTCTCTCTTAAGAGAGTGGAGGCCTGTGCCCAGCAGTAGGAAATTAATGGGCTAAAGTGGATGAAAGTAACTGGCAAGAAATTTTCAATCCTGAAATTCGGTTGGGACGACATTTTTTTTTAAAATTCTTATTTCAGCCATGTAAATGTTTATTACGTATGTATCATTATAATGGTAATCTTTATGCTTAATCCACTTTGTGTATTCACACAAATTGTGTGCGGTAGAAATTAGAATCCTCTTATTGTTTTAAGCCGTGTGTTTGATAATGTGCCTCTTTGATTAATGGCCCGAGAATCAGGCGCGAGAGAGTACCTACTGCTATAATCTTTGAAGCGCTATTTTCAAGATTTTCGTTAATAATTATTATTTAAAATGCATTAAATATTATAAAATACTAGCTGATGCACGCGACTTTTATTCTCGTGGGAAATCCTTAATTTTCCGGTATAAAAAGCCTATGTCACTCTCCAGGTCCTCAACTATACCCATGCCAAAAGCCAAAAATCACGTTGATCCGTTGCTCCTTTGCGGCGTGATTGAAAGACAAACCAACAAACTAAGTATGATGTAATTTCCGCATCAAAAAATTTTACGTAGGTAAAACATATTATATTATTTAATACGTGAGATCTATTTAACTTTCCGTAGTTATTGCATCTACTCGTACTTACATACAATATTTTTTGAACATAGGATATGTCCTATGTTCAAAAAATATTGTATGTAGGAAATTACGTACTAACGTAGGCTAAGACTTGAGGCCAATCTAAGCAAAGTTAATGCAACTTGAGACCAACTCAGGCAACTTGAGGCAAATTAAGCCCAGCAGATTTTGCTCAAATTCAAATTTAGACTCTGAATACAATCAATAAAGTGAATGTAAAGAGCTTTGTTGTAAATTCCGGAGTTAACTGTATTCTATCTATGTTGGAATCTTGACAGATCAATTTAGACACAAAAGACAACTGTTCCTTTATAAGTGATTTATTTTTTAGGCAATTTATGTGACTGAGATTTCTTAAATTGCATATATTTACGGATTTACTGTGACATTTTTTCGTATTCAATTCGCGCACCATGACTACGACATCACCAGGTGGTAGTAAGCAATGGTAGTAAGTGACGATGCTGTCAGATGGAAGTGAGCTGTCATGGACGGGGTATGATTGATATATCATTTCTGTGTGATGGCAGTTTTAACAAACCTTAATCGGTTTTTCTGCTGCAAATCGCTCGTCAGCACACTTTGCCAGTAGGGTGTTTACTAGACTCGTCCTCTCACTCAAAAATTCAAAATTCAAAAGTTTTTTATTCAAATAGACTTTTTACAGTGCTTATGAATAGTCGAATGAATCTACCACTTGTTCGGAATGCCGTTCCTACCAAGTAGAACCAGCAAGAAACTCGGCGGTTGCTCTTTTGAAAAAACCACCATATTTAAAAGCCTCACAGTAGACCAGATCATGCAGGTATGGTAACGTAAATTAGAAATTACAAAACCCGAAATTAACCCTCCTAGGATTCGAGCCCGGGACCTCTCAACTCAACTATAGTACCACATCGATAAAGTTCACCTTTGCTTAAAAATACACGTTTTTTTAACCGACTTCCAAAAAAGGAGGAGGTTCTCAATTCGGCGCGTATGTTTTTTTTAAAAATGTAAACATTTACGCGTAATAGTTTACATATCTTGTGTAGTAATATTATTGTCAATGTGACCGGTCTTTGATCTATTAATATCGTTTTAATTAATTCTAATGCCAAGATTATCCCCTTAGCTCGTTCATTATGTACTAGCCAAAGGCATTTCATCTCGATTATTAATTAATATTTGGCTTAAAATATGATACTATGCTTTAACTAACTTAAGTAATGCATGCCGTGTTAACACGCGTTTATTATCATTCGATCGTTCTAGTTTTGATAGAATCATCGTGGTCGTCGTCATCTCAACCTATAGACGTCCACTGCTGGACGAAGGTCTCCTGCATGGATCGGCACAGAGCACGGTCTTAAGGACCAGGTGAACAGGCTCTGGGTCTCTCCATCGCCCGTTGAGTGACCCAGAGCCTGATAAGAAGGCTCAGGGTCACTCAGCGGGCGATGGAGGGAGCTATATGCTTGCTATCCCTGCGTGATCAAATCAGAAATGAGGAGATCCATAGGCGAACCAGAGTAACCGACATAGCTCGAAGAGTCGCCAAGCTCAAGTGGCAATGGACAATGACATTGTTCGTAGAACCGATAGGATCCCAAAGTGCTTGAAATTTATAGAATAATAATTATAATTATTAATTCTGTCGTTGTTTTTTAAAGTCTAATGCAAAGCAAATGGCTATTGATTTAAAGTTTTGCAATAAATCATACTCATTATTAATATTATAAATGCGAAAGTCAGTTTGTTTGTTGGTTTGTTGGTTTGTCCTTCAATCACGCTGCAACGGAGCAACGGATCGGCGTGATTTTGGCATGGGTATAGTTCAGGACCTGGAGAATGACATAGGCTACTTTTTAACCCGGAAAATTGAGGAGTTCCCCCGGGAAACAAAAAAAACTTATTCCACGCCGACGAAGTCGCGGGCATCAGCTAGTTAGGAGCATAATTAAGAAGGCTTAAGCTGGTTATTATGCTGGTTAGGTGTAGGTCATTCATCTGACAACCAAGTAATATGTTCCTAAACTTGTACTTCACTACGTACTCGTACTTGTTCTATCACTTGAGAACAGTTGAACCAATTTTGATGGATGGTTGATCCCGGAATGGTTTATATTTACAATTGGACCCGGTAGCTAGGGTCAGAGCAGGACAACATCTGCTGGGCCTACTATGTATTATAATATACCTATTTGCTACTAGGCTATGTGATAAAACTGGTACTATATAAAGGGTATTTATACCATCAATTTTATGGTAATCAAGAACAATATATAGACTCCTGCCAATCCGAGCATGTTACATAAAGGAAAAAGATTATCCGCAGTTGCTTAATAATTTACTCACTAAAGACATTTCGTATGTAAATCCTTTATATATTGTGCTGCGCTCGCTTGCCTTTAGCGAAATTAACCGGGAGCTGGGGCATTGTTTGAATTCGAAAATGTTTTCTTTATCGGCAAAAGAATATAAAGACTTTTACTGAAATCCTTTTGTTCTGCTTTAGAAAATTGGTTTAAACATCCATTCTTTTATTTTATTTTATCCACTACAAGTTAGCCCTTGACAGCCATCTCACCTGATGGTATGTGATGATGCAGTCTAAGATGGTAGCGGGCTAACCTGTTAGGGGCATGGCAGTTATATTAAACCCATACCCCTATTCGGTTTCTACATGGCATCGTACTGGAACGCTAAATCGTTTGGCGGCACATCTTCGCCGGTAGGGTGACTAGCCACGGCCAAAGCCTCCCACCAGGCCAAAGCTAAATTCTCTCTAAAGCATTCTTTTTTTTTTTTTAAATAGGCTAGCGCTTGGCTGCAATCAGACTTGCATGCAAGAGGTGATGCAGCCTAAGGTGGAGCGCGCTTGCCTAGAAGAAGCTTGCCTTGCCTTCTCTGCTAAAGCAGATGTATCTATTTTAATAACTGATGCTTGCAACTTCAACCGTGCGGAATTAGGTTTTAAAAAATCCCGTGGGATATCTTTGACCTGACGGCTTAAAATACATCATAATATGTTCAGGTTTAAAACAATATTTGTTCCAATTTTAGTTAAAATCCATTAAGCAGTCAAACAGAGCTTGGAATTAAAAAAATTCAAACCTTTTAAAAATTGGTCCGATTGAACCAGAAATACAGACAGAATACATACATAACTTAATTTCTCACAGCCAAGCCGTGAGTAAATGCTATAGTTATATTAAATATATTTCAGTACGTAGTTCTAACATCACTTATAATCAATATCAGAAGTGTTTAAGCATCTAATCTTCATGCGTAAAATCGCGATATTATACTAGAAGTTATGATAACGGAATGATGGAAGCTACGAGTATATTGACGCCCTGCATTCTGTTATACACACATTAAACAACTTTATAGCTATCATAAATCCCGTACTAAATCCACGTGTCTTCATTTTCTCATCACTATGAATCTACAGAGAATAAAAGGAGCTCGTTCTTAGTTTGACCTGTACATGTTTGTTTCCATGTTCGCAATTTGCCATTTTCTGGCTTCATCGATTCTGATGTTGTTTAGAGAGGCAAAGCTTTTAAGAAACTTGCCAGATAAGCGGATCTAAGCTGATCTAAACACGAGTAATTAATTTTTACTTCACTAAAAGGACGCGTGAACAAAGTGTCTGAGTTTGTCAAGATAGACTAAGATGCGTCAATGGACAATTTCTTAGTACATAAGATATAATAAGTTTAGGTTAAAATAAAACTACTCATAGGAAATAATAACTTTGCCCCAACAAGCTGTCATTTTGGTGACGCAAAGTGTAATTTTGTAGTCTTTTTATCGTACTAATTCATTTTGGTGGGAAAAGTTACACAGAGATTTACAAGTTTTATCGAGAAAAAAAGTATTTGACCCTTTCCCACTAGGTGCTAGGGCTGGTATCGTTGAATTTGGGTAGTAGGTAGGACTAGCGTTGTCGTTTTCGTCTCAACCTATAGCTGCAACATCCAATGCTGGATGAAGATCGCATGATGCATAGGTTTTCACAAAATGGCTCTATATAGATAGTCCGTTCAGCTCAAAGAAGCTAGCAGAATATAGATATCTGTGCCACCTCCTTCTTGCACGATTGAAAAATGCATAAGTAAATAAGATTGACATAAATATAGTATTTTACGTCTCTCTTCGGCGTAAAAACTCCAAGTTCTATGCATTTGAACCCTCTGCACTTTCTGCACTGAAAATTATTTTCTGGCGCGTTTATATCGAGTCCATTACCAGAACCCTATCGTATCTTTTATACTTCGAAGAGGCGACAAAGTGAATTATGGTCGATCACGTACACTCAATCCCTTTATGGACACGATTTATTACGTTCGAAGATTGAGAAAGGAACTAGATTTGAATGATAATAAAATTATATCATTTTGTATCCCAAATTTTCCCTAAAATTACCTTTCCATGTTAATATTAAAGTTTTGAAGTGAAACTTCTTTATAATCGTTGTGATTTGAAAATTCGATGAATCGGATGTTCTCGCCACGGTACAAGTGGCGCCACCGGATGAACGTGTATAAAAACCGTTTTTGTAATTTTCTGTTTGATTGTTTAAACAGCAGTAGAAAGTTTAATTTGTTAATTTCTTTTTATGTTTTATTTTAATCTGCCTCTGGTTGATAAAACGAAAAACGAAACGATAAAGCGACACCAAAAAGCGACAAACATATTCAATATTCATAATATGATTTAGCCTGCGAGGGAATGAGATAGAATACAAGTTATCTCATTATCACGTAGGCTACTTTTCTGAAGTTTCACTTCTGCCGTGTGTGATTTCCACTTTTTCATTTAGTTTGCAATGTTGAACTTATATCTCACTTATGAAAATATATTAGATGATATTGTACGCAAATTCATGCGTGTAAATTTAGGTTTTCGAAAAATCCCAAAGGAACTCTGATTTTCCAGTATAAAAGTGTTTGAAATTAACTGATAAGGCTGAAGAAGACAGACAGACAAACCTTCGCATTTATAATATTGGTTTATTATATATGAGTATGACTCAATGTTATGGACTTTGAAACGAAAATATCCCTGCCGATACAAATATTTTTAAACATTCGAGTTCTCTCTCAACTTTTAAACATAATAAATGGTTTCCTGTTTGAGAAATGTATTTATTGTGTTCCTGCATTGAGAGACAACTCAATTACTCTGCATAGCAGGAACAATTAGAAATAATTTAATCTTTTTTTACCGTCATAAAGAAATAAACGCATCCTTAAAACCAATTGTAACATTTCACCAGCGAAAAATGTTGCCGAGTGTTAAATACATTAAAATTGAGAACCTCCTCCTTTTTTGGAAGTCGGTTACAAATACACCTACTTACTCGTCTGTATGTCACTCGCACATACAAGTGAATATAATTAAAATTATTAAAAAATACGACTGCTCTGCCGTAGCCCGTATTGAAATTACCTTTGGAATCTTATTCACATTTTTATTAAATGATATTTTTTGTGAATCACTGGATATTGTTATATATTTTTGGAATCTACTCATCATTTTCTAGATGATGATTATATAGTTAATCTTATTTTCGAATATTTTTTTTCAACTTTAGTCTTTAATGCGGGACCATGGTCACCCCATCAATTTTTTTTTAAATTTTACTAGCCTATGTCACCCGGAATAAGCTAGGGATTCTAACGATACCTCATTTATCAAAATCGGTTTAGGCGTATAGAAGACGGTGGAATATAGAAACTCACATACATACATACATACATACATACATACCTACATACATGAACCCTGAAAACAATATACTCCTTTTTTCAGGCAGTCGTATAAAAAAGCATCACTCATCACAAGCCTGCGAGACGTCAATACGTTGTATCTCCCATTCTTGAGGGGCGTGACCCCTCGGTAGGCGGTTTTTTGGGATAAGAATTCGCTGGCACTGCAGAAATTAGTTCTGCTGCACATGACTCTCAATTGGGTACGATTTGACTCGTAGGTTTAACAATAGGTTATTATTGATTTATCATAATAACTGTGACTGAATGCTTAATATTCTTTCCGAGTCATAGAGTAAAAGTCAAAAGTAAATGGCTGGTTAAATATCCTTCAAATAATTTAGCATTAAAGGTATTATATAAAAGGCCGGACTACTGTAAATACTGACCTAAAAAATTTTTTTTCGTTACACGCAAGCGTTAATTATTTTTGAGGGCGTGTTAATTATTGAAGTATCAACGCGACGTAAGCTTGTTATTAAAGTACCTCCATTTTAAATTCCCCGAGGGCAGCGTTCTATGAGAAAAATATGTCCACGAAGCACGTGTTCATTAGAAGTGAAGGAATTCCCCGAGAGCCGATCTAAATGAAAATTTTTATGTCGGTTATTACGGTGACTGTTTCTAATCGAATAATAATATTATTATTCCAATAACAAACAAAAACCATATACCATTATTTTTCAACTCTGTTGTATGAAAGGTTTCGCGCTTGATCGATAGGAAGGATCGATAGGAAAGAGATTTTTTTGCATTGTCTTACTTGTGAATTTTCCTAGTCATTACCCCTCTTTCGGGATTTCCATCAGGTGAGATCGCAGTCAAGGGCTAACTTGTAGTGGATACAAAAAAAAATCCCTTCATTCAGCTGTATCAAATTCAACTTAGACCAAACCATTAAATTTTGACGACTCAAAAGCACTTGTAATAAGTTTATTTGAATAAAAAAATATGCGTTTGAGTTTGAGTTTATTTGCAAAGTGTTATTCTTATCAACGTAAATATTTGATTATAATACAATCAGACAAAGTGGCACACGTCGCCTTTCTCGTTTTTCTTTCCAAAGCCCACAAAAGCGTTCTCTTCATGTCACGTAAAAAGTGAGCCGATTTTTCACTTCGAATATTCGACGCTTACAACGTCAGTGTAAAGTAAACACTCCGAGCGAACGCTACAAATTCGTTCCTACAGTGCCTTCCCACGATACGTAAAAGCACAAACTAGGCTTCTACTTGATTTGTATTGACATGCAGCTGGAAGTAGGAGAGCTTAAGTTTATGTTATTACACAATATCGCACCCCATCCAAGCTATCCGCGAAAACTCAGTTCAAAATCATACTTCTTAGCATATTATATTTTATACTAATATTATAAACGCGAAAGTGTGTTTGTTGGTTTGTCTTTAAATTACTCCACAACAGAGCTACGGATTGTCGTGATTTTTTGCATAGCTTTAGTTGAGGACCTGGAGAGTGACGTAGGCTATTTATCCCGGAAAACGAAGTAGTTTCCGTGGGAATCAAAAAACTTATTCCACGCGGATAAAGTCGCGGGTATCAGCTAGTTAATTGAGCTCGAGCTTCAAAGTACACGTGCCCTAAACAAGGTCGTACTTGAGCACGTGTTTACAAAAACTTGGTAACTCGGTACATGGTATCACGTGCCGTGGGAAGCCACTATTGCGAGTACGCTGCTCGTGTATTTTTTTAATTTTCTTCTCGAAATAACTTCGTGCAACCGCGTTGTCCTAAAGAATTCTGGCACGTATAGATAATGAGATGCCAAAATAGACATCACCAGTGCACGGTTTGACACATTCTGTTACGCGGCCAAGTGCGGCTCTGGATAATATCGGTCAAGTTAATGTTCAACAAATTAATGTAATCGCGAAATTTGCAATTCATTAGTGTACCAAAATAATTCGAAATCTGCACCTGTATGCAAAAGTTCGAATCATCCAATTGGCTGACATTTAAATATCAATTCTCTCTCTGAATTCTCTGAAATCATCAATATGGTCTGTGCTCTGAGAGCAGTTTTCAAATTGAAAAATGTGACCACTTTAGTTAGGTTGATTTTCGAGTCAATCAAACATCATACAGTTATACCGCAGACCTTGAGCTACGCACCCGCGACACGCGATACACGACTATCGTACGATATAATATCAATTAATTAAATCAAATAAATATAATAAATGCGAAAGTTTGGATGGTTGGATGTATGGATGTATGGATGGATGTTTGTTACTCAATCACGCCCGAACGGCTGAACGGATCTGGACGGACGTAGTCGCGGGCAGCTAGTGATAATATATTTTTTAAATCTTAATTTTTGGAGTTTGTTCCATAAGGAATACGCCATACCGTAATGCTTCAAAAATTCCACACAAAATTTCAATAAAAACCTTAATCTTTCTTAGGGCTTTCTTGTATAGCCGTAACAGAGCCCTAGCCTCCTCTGATAGAGGCTGGGCCAGGGCACTGTTACAGCCGCCAATCTGCCACAGTGAGGGAAACTTGGTTAAAATCTCATATCTCTCGGGCTCGTTACGGACACATTGCAATAATATACGTATATGGTGATTATTGAGTAAAAAAGTATCGCATGTCGTTGTTGCTCATGTCATATTATGCAGTCAACAGTATCCACCGGCAAATTTTGAAGTAAACTACCTATATAAAGATACACTTTGCGCTACACGACCGCCGATGCCATCACTTGGGAGGTGACACTTGTGCCACATTGCTTTGTGTAGAAATGTGTGGTGAACGACTGCTACCCGACACTTTGCATATCTCTCTGCATCTTTTTCCTCATTACTGAGGGTCGTGACCCCTTTCCATTAAACAAATAATGTAGTGGAGGCGTTTTCTTGGGATTTAATCAATGCGGTGGGTTCCCACGTCCTTCCGCATACGACTTTTTAAGTATTCGTATTCGTAATCGTTACTAAAACCTAGAGTATTTAAACTCTAGGTTTTAGTAACGATTATTACCAGATGTTAGTGATAATAACCGGGACGTGCTCTCCGAGGCACGGAGGAAACGAAAAGGCTAAATTTGAACCTCCAGATTGAAATGAAATGAAATGAAATGAAATGAAATGAAATGAAATGAAATGAAATGAAATGAAATGAAATGAAATGAAATGAAATGAAATGAAATGAAATGAAATGAAATGAAATGAAATGAAATGAAATGAAATGAAATGAAATGAAATGAAATGAAATGAAATGAAATGAAATGAAATTTATTGATAAAAATATTCGTCGGTTCACAAATGTGTCGGGAACCCTGAAGTAAGTTTGAAAAAACCTGTATCTCTGGGTCCCCGCTCTTCCTCCTCGGTATTTTGACAAATAACAATAATATTTTTAACAATGAAGTGTTCAATTTAAAATTAAGAAAAATACAAAGTTAGCATGCACTTGTGTGTGTGTGTGTGTGTGTGGTGTGTGTGTGTGTGTGTGTGTGTGTGTGCGTGTGTGTGCGGGTGGTGTGTGCGCGTGTGTGTGTGTGTATTTAGATCGAGTAGTTACTATCTTATATATCATTTATATCAGTACCAAATTAAATTTAAATTTGTAATTTTAAAAGATTTTCGGTATCATCGTAGTTCAAGTTATTCAGCCAATTGGTTACCATTTTAAGTGGAAATAGTTGCTTATTATATATGTTTAAGATTCTATTAATTTTATTGTATAAATATACTGATTGCTTTTGGTATTGTCTTGCAGCAAATTGGGTCCTATTACTTGAGACAGTGTTAATGACTGCATGGTTACGTCTTCTGTTTTGAAGTGATTTATTATATTCAGTAGTGCGGTGAACCCTAGCTGTAGTTTGTAAGATGTATAATTGACGAATGGTAAGTAATTTAGCTGTTGTGTACAGGCTATGTGTCGGGTATCTGTAGGGTCTGAAATACATAACTTTAAGCAGGGATCTTTGTGCTCTCTCCAACTGAATAAGTTGAGTCTTACATGCACCACCCCAAGCAGGAATGCAGTACATTAAATTCGACTGTCCCAGTGCGATGTATACGTTTTTTAATAGTTCTGGTGGAACAACATGGCGTAATTTTTTAAATATCCAAATAAGATTCCTAGTTCTATTTATTAAGTGATCAATTTGTGTGTACCAGTTGAGATGTTGATCTACTATAACTCCAAGATATTTATACTGCGTTACTTTCTCAATATGTGGACAGTCACAAGTAGTCCCCTGCCGATATTTGCACGAATGGCATTTTATGACGAAATTATCTGGAGGTTGAGTTGGAGTTCTAATTGAGAAGGTCATAAACTTAGTCTTTGTTACATTTAACGTCAACACATTTGTGTCAAGCCAGCTTACAACATTACTTAGACCTTTCTCAGCATTACGTTTTGCTTCCTCCCATGTGTCACCATGAAATATCAGGGCAGTATCGTCTGCGTATGAATAGATATTGCCTTTATTACGTTCTATAAGGGCAAGGTCGTTTATATATATTAAGAACAGGGTAGGTCCTAGAACGCTACCCTGCGGTACACCATACGTAATGGAAACTTCGGAACTTCGGACGTTACCAATTTTTACTTGTTGTTTTCTGTTTGTGAGGTAGCTTTCCAAAAGTTTAAACGGAGTACCCCTGATGCCGATCCCATCCAATTTTTCTAACAGTATGGGAATACAAACAGTATCAAACGCCTTGGCCAGGTCCAAAAATACACCAATGCATTTCTGGCCCTGGTCAAGCGTTCTTACGATGTCATTGGTAAGATCAATTACCGCATCTTCGGTAGATATACCACTTCTAAACCCATACTGAGAGTCAGTGATAAATTTATTCTGGTTTAAATATACATTTAGTCTTTTATTTATAATTTTTTCTAATATTTTGGATAGAACCGGCAGCAGGGATATTGGCCTATAGTTATCCACCACGTTTTTGCTCCCACTTTTATGAATTGGGTGAATTAAGGACAGCTTAAAAACTTCAGGAAAAATTCCTTGGTCAAAACAAGTATTAAAGAGGTAGGTTAAAATAGGAACAAGAACGTGCTTGACGTGCTTAATAAATTTAGTAGATATATTATCCCACCCGGCGGAACTATTGTTTTTGAGGTTCATTAAGAGGGAATTAACTTCTGATTCATCAGTACCTAGAAGACCAAAGGATTTAAGTGGTGCTGCAAATGATGATTTCAAAGGTATGTTAATATTTTTTTGCTGATTGCTTAATTTCTTTTCTGCCAGTTGTTTACCCACATTGGAGAAATATTCGTTTATAAAAGTAACCGATTCATTCTGAGATGATTTAATGTTTAATAACTCAGTACTATGCTTTTTAGTTTTAGTTATATTAGTAAAAGTTTTAATATTTTTCCATAATTCAAGAGGATTTTTAATAGATTTTTTAATCTCAGTGCGTTCGTAGTTTCTTCTTACTTTTTTTAATAAATTATTGCAAAAGTTTCTATAGCGTTTGTATGTAGTTTTCAGTATAATATTATAAGGATCTTTCTTAAGCTTATATTGCATACTATTTCTATTTCGAATACATTTCATTAGCCCAGGGGTGATCCAAGGTTTTATATTTCGTTTTTTCCTAGGTATATTTATTGTAGTAGTGTTGTCTTCGATAACTTGATTAAGTTCACTTATTAGTTTTTTTGCGATATCATTAGCGTCATGAGTCAAATAAAGGTTGTTAAGATTAGATTTCTCGAGTTGTTTTATGGCTGTATCTAGGTTTAGTTTGGGGATTGTTTTATATTTATTTTTATTTTCTGGTTTACTTTGTAGCGAAATAAGTACAGCTTGATGGTCGGTTACAGAAGAATTAAGGACAAGAACTTTAACTTTATTTTGGGTACGAATCATAGCATGGTCAAGACAATTACTTTCTCTAGTGGGAAATGTATGACCCGGCAGAATACCATGTTCAGCAAGTGCGTTTAAGTAGACGTACCTATTTCTATCCGTGCTGTCTAATGCGATATTTATGTTTATGTCACCAGTAAGAATAATATTATTGTAGCTTTTATACAAGCTAAGTAAATTATATAGAGATTCAACAAAGTCGTCAGCAATTTTGAAAGAGGGTGAACGGTATATTGCCAAAACGACAGTATCATTATCAATATTTACTGACATGCAAGTAGCATTCACTAAAAACTTTTCTTCAACTTTAGTTACGTTTAATGAGCTATTAATATATATTGCTACACCTCCATTCTGATTAATGTTATGTTTGCTACTATAACTATCATAATGTTCAATTAAAGGTAAAGGTTTTTGAGGCGAAATTCGACATTCAGTTAAGATCAAAATGTCACAGTCAAGTTGAAGTGATGTTAGCAAAACTTCAAAGTCGTTAATATTTTTGTATATACTTCGGATGTTTTGCGATATGATGTTTATGGGCCTTCTTGGAAATGTTAGTCTATTAATGTATGTATTGCAATCTTGAGGATTACAAACAACACACTGAGATTTTCGATTCCTTCATTTTTTTTTTTTTTTTTTTTTTTTTTCATTTTTTTTTTTCAATCTTTCAGATTTCAGATTCGGTCACCCATCCAGTTACCGACTTGGGTCAACGTTGCTTAACCTTCGCCATCGACTGATATGCGATGTCACAACTAGACCACTCGTCCCTCAGTCTTCTGTCACCCTCCCTCCCCACTTTGCATATACAGCTACCTATTCGCGCAAATCTGTGTCACTTCTCACTTTAGCCGTTGCACGTTGCGGTCTACCGTAAAGTCTACCTTTAGCTTACATCAAAAGTGACACTATGTCCTCAGCTAGCATTATGATACTATGTTTTTGAAGTGAAAACTTCTTTAGCCGCGTTGAGCACTTCTTGGTAGGGGGTAAACTTGTGGATTCGCGTCACTGACATGCTGAGCACCAGATCGCGAACGATCGCGTTGTTACGAAGACAAAAGATTTAAATATAATTAATATACTACATTCGTAATTAATTAAACTCTAATTCCTTAGTTTTAAGGTTTAAATATTTTTTTTTTTCATTATTTTAAATATTTGTATTTATATTGGCGTTTAAAAATTTTATATTATTTTCAAATTTTAATACTTAAATTCTAAGTTAAAGGTTTTACTTTTATCGGTTGTCACTTCTATAGGTAGAAAAAAAATGCCAATTTTCTTTTTTCGCTACTGTATGAAGTTTCGTCCAGTCGTCGTTGTCGCCTCAACCTATAGACATCAACTGCCGGACGAAGGTCTCCGGCGTGGCTCTCCACAGAATACGGTCTGATGCCGCTTCCTTCCAGCAGCTCAAAGCTACTCGTTTGAGATCGTCCATCTAGTGGGGGTCGTTGGTTGGAATGGTATTAAAAACGAAATATAAATAAGTGCTGTATTTATTTTAAATCCATCAATTAACGGTTGACACCGCTCCAGATATTTCTTAATATTTAATACTTTGTCTTTCAAAGAGAACGATAGTAGAGGTTTATAAATATTTCTTGATTAATGAACTCCCGAGATAATAACCTTAAATGCCTTAAGCTATAGGGCATAGGTTTATTAACATTGAAATTTTAGATATCACGGCTGAATGCTCATCCATATTCTATTTCACATAAAGTTAACCATACTAATATTATTATAAATGCGAAAATGTGTCGGTCTGTCTGTCTGTCTGCTACGCTTTCACTTCCCATTTGTTAAACTGATTTTGATGAAATTTGGTAGGGAGATAGGTTGTATCCCGGGGAAGGACATAGGCCTCTTTTAATACCAGAACATTTAAAATTTCTCGTGGGAATCGAAAAATCTTAATCCACGCGGACAAAGTCGCGGGCATCAACTAGTAAATAATATGTACGCTTTGAAGGGTAACGCCGCATTAATCCTCCTTTACTTATAATTTAACATGTCAACTTATGTATGCGTATCACGGTTCACGTTCTACGCAGGAATTCAAGAGATTTGTATAAAATCTCTAGAATTATCCTATCTGGTCCTTTATGAACGAGGTCCTTAGCTTGAGTCTTGGCGAGGGCAATTTGGGATCGAGTCAATTTCTAAATTACTTTGACTCTAGTAGGAAGGACTGACTGAAAGCTTGCAGATAAAATAGCTACTAGCTTGTATGCTTGCGTGGATAGTTTACGAAAACCCGTCTAAGATACAAAATAGACAGACTCATTCCTTTGCATTTATTATAATATTAGAAAGGGTAAAAAGGTAAGGGTAAAAAAGGTTAGGGTAAAAAAGGTAAGGTTAAAGTGATTTTGATGACCCCGCATGCGATATTAACCTTAATTTCTGTGTTATTCAGTCAAAAGGAAGGACGTTGACAATCATAGTTCATACTTTAATATTATAAATGCGAAATTGTGTTTGTTTGTTGGTTCGTGGGTTTGTCCTTCAATTACGCCGCAACGGAGCAACGGATCGACGTGATTTTTGGCATTGGTTTAGTTGAGGACCTGGAGAGTGACATAGCCTATTTTTTATCGTAGAAAATTAAGGAGTTTCCGCGGGAATAAAAAAACATAAACCACGCATCAGCAATAAGGCATCAGGTAGTAAAAGCACAGAATAATAACTAGTACTAGGTTTAATAGTTTTGAATCAGCTTCGAACTTACAACAAATGTACTGTTTTATACGTACAAGTTTTCTCCATTTAAACTATTCTACACAGTCCTTGGGGAAACAAACTTTTCCAAGTAAATCCTTGCCTAGCTTACTGAGTTGAGTTTAAAAGATTAAATGATCTCGATTGTTATGTCTACCTATTATTTACCGAGTTAAAACATTTTTAAGTGAAGTCGTGTCGAAGTTTCTGATGTATAAGCAGAAAATAGGTAGGTACTAGTATAAGTTCGTAATTAACTTTCATTGGTAGTTAGTCTTCAACCCTCAGGTTTGGTCTTAAAAGAGGTATATTTTAGGAAAAATACTTTTTTATAATTTGGTTTCTCTAATATTATTTTATTGTTTAATGCCTATTATTGTTTAATAATAGCGGTTGAATCGCCGCTACTCGCGCCCTTTTTTTTCAAAGGATCATTATGTTATGAAGACGATTTATAAAAAACTAGGCTATTCAACGGCTTCGTCTGTACAGATAATAGTACTTTTAAAGGTCCTATAAATTATTTAGAAATCATTTCTGGGTGGTAGTCGGTGTTTTTGAATAAAACCTTTGCTTATTAATATGATCACGTTAATGTTTTTTTTTATCCACTACAAGCTAGCCCTTGACTACGATCTCACCTGATGGTAAGTGATGATGCAGTCTAAGATGGTAGCGGGCTAACCTGTTAGGGGCATGGCAGTTATATTAAACCCATACCCTTTCGGTGTCTACACGACATCGTACCGGAACGCTAAATCGCTTGGCGGCACATCTTTGACGGTAGGGTGGTAACTAGCCACGGCCGAAGCCTCCCACGAGGCCAGACCAGGGAAAATTCAGAATTGTAAGCATTATTCAAATAATACGAATACATATTATGTAATTTGCAAATTACTTATAACCCGATTTTAATAAATCAATAAAACCAGATAGGTATCTATTCAGAAATAGGGACATTGTACGGTAAGTTAGATACGAATAATGTGACCTGACCTTTATTTACGGAGCTTTTGTACTATCTATCCTAGAATCCAACTAATATTCCTTGAACAAGAACAAAGCCATAATTTTCTCTGTTCTCGAATAGGAAAATTGCAGACGTTTGCCCGGGTAACATTAATATAGTGGATGAGGTATTCTAAAGAGATACCTACCTAATAAACGTTTGGCGCAATAGTTCCTATAAGCAAAGATTTTATTGAAAGACTTATTTTACTAGACGAATTTAGTTACTGCTAACTATGGAGCTAATTCTGTTGTATCTACACAGTCTCAAAACGAAATTGACAAGTACCTATCTAATTATTTTCCACTGGGAGTATTATGAAAAGTATTAGCTATACATTCAGACCTGTCATTGATATTAAGTTTTGTTTAGAAATTGTATGCAACAATAAATAACCTACACTATCTACCTATATTTCTTATAAGAAGGTTATTACAATTTCTTTTGGTTTGAAATTTGGCTTTTTAACGTTAGGAACTATTATTTTATAAGAATTTAATGATCAATGTAAATTTTTTAGTCATTCTGTACCCAACTTAAAATTCATCATTAACATATTTTTGTGAATGTTCTTGGGAAGTTTATGTTCATAAATGTATTATTTAAAGACTGACTAAATATTACAGTCAACACTTCTGCCAAGGCAAGCGTTTATAATCTTATACATATTATAATCCCACAAACTTATTTGTCCCGGTGGCCAAAATTAGAACGGCCTGTTTTTTTTTCACTAGCTGATGCCCGCGACTTCGTCCGCATGGATTGAGGGTTTATGGTTCCCGCCGGAACTCTTTAAGTTTTCGGGATTAAGAAATAATGTAACTATGGAATTGCAATAATAAAGAAACTGAAACTGAAACTGATAAAAAGATCTCTGTACCAAATTTCATCCAGGTCCGTTCAGCCGTTCTGGGGTGATTGAGTAACAAACATCCATCCCTAACTTTCACATTTATAATATTATATAGATAGACACTAGCTGGTGGCAGGAAGCAGGTGGATGAGGAAGGCGGAGGACCGTGTTTGGTGGCGCGCTCTCGAAAAGGCCTTTGTCCAGCAGTGGATGCATACAGGCTGATGCATGGATGGATGGATGGAGACACACTTGATAGCTATCAACGGGTGGTTCAAATAAATCAGAAAGCTATTAGACAACAGTTACTGAGAGTCACCATTTAATGTTCACGAGACCATTAAGAACGTTGAGTGACTATTTTATCCGGTGTTCAACGTTACATTAACTTTAAGGCCCGAAGAGCATACGCTAGGTTGTAAACCGTTTTATGTCAGCTGTAAACCGACTTCCGAGGCATAAAGATGCGTGCAGATTAGTGCAACTTGCAATGAACGAGAGTAATAATGTTTCGAGCTCCTGTAATGGTTTTCTAGAAATACGACGTGTTTACTTCCCTATCGACGGATTAGTTTGTTGAAAACGTGGGCGTGCGTCTTGTTGAAACGTCTTGCGTTGATACGTTTACATTTCAATTAGTCATGTCTTTAATTATATTACGTACAAGATATTCGTGATTTCGTAAGCGTAAAATTATATAGAGTTAATTATTTTCCCGATACAAAATCTTACTAGGTAACATATTAATATGTGAAATTTTGTATGTTTGTATTATTGGGTGTTTCTTACTCGTTCACGGCACAATGGTTCAGTAACCAAAATGACTAAAATTTGGTATAGTAGTTAGCGTATAACAGTACAATTAACAAATATTCTGCATTTAATTCCGGAAAATTGACGAGTTCCTGGGGGAAACCAAATCCGCGGACTATGTCGCAGGCATCATCTAATACTTAACCATAATAAAGCTAAGGTTCATATTAAAATTTAGGGACTCCACTCTGCTGGTTTGCATGTCAAGAGAGAATGCTTGACCTTTGCGTTGTATAGGTGCGTAGGTACCTGCTGAAAATACAAAATTAAAATGGACTATAATTTTACGTTAACGAACTCGCGCAGGAGGCATAAGTATTCAGCTTATGTTTTAATTTATACACAGGGATTAAAGTTCTTTTAAACTTAAAAAAAAAATTGTGTCGAACATAACAGAAGTAATCCTAAGAAAGTCCTGTTGTAAAGGAGAATAATCTAAGGATTTGAGGTTTTCGAGACAAGAACTTTGCTTTTATTTGCTGAGTAACTTAGAAGATAATTTCCTTAAGGTTCCTAGAGATCGTTGGCGGACGCGCTTTCTTTTTTATATATATTTTATATATAATGGCCTTAAATATGGGTATTTCTATTTTTTTTCGGTCAAAAATATGAACAATATTTATATACGATTAAATATGAACAATATTTTTTGACGAACTCCGTGGCGCAGTGTGCAGCGCTGTTGTCTTAACGTGCGGAGTTCCCGGGTTCGATCCCCGGCAGGGTAAATTTGGGAATTTATAATTTCTGAATTTTCTCTGGTCTGGCCTGGTGGGCTTTGGCCGTGGCTAGTTACCAGTTACCACCCTACCGGCAAAGACGTGCCGCTAAGTGATTTAGCGTTCCGGTACGATGCCGTGTAGAAACCAAAGGGGTATGGGTTTAATATAACTGCCATGCCCCTAACAGGTTACCCCGCTACCATCTTAGACTGCATCATCACTTACCATCAGGTGAGATTGCAGTCAAGGGCTAACTTGTAGTTAAAATAAGGATTATTTATAATTCTAAAACACAAAAGTCAACAATAATGAAACAATATGGCTTTTAGCGTTGGCAGGATGGCCCCTGTTTAGTTACACTCAAATGAACCACAAATAGGCAAATTGGGTATTTGACTACTAGTGAAATAAATTATTTTATACTTCTACCATACCTTTACTACTGTTTTAATCATACTTTTGCGGGTCTAAAGTCAGTCTTCATGCCCTAGGGCCGTAATCTAGTCGATCGATCGCCCAACTAGTTGACCAACCCCATACTGTAAACAACAGAGTCTAGGCTCCAGACTGGTCGACCAAACGATCGTACCATTTGACATAAAAGTTTTTAAACCAAGGAGTATGTGTACCTGCATAAACACTGGCAGCATGAAAAGCAAAATGACAAATGGACAAATGTGACTCTATCGAACGTGAACATTCACTTTTAATTTGTCTTTTCTTTTTATTATTTACTAGACCTATGTATCCTACTTACTATGATTTGCAATAAATATATAACCGTTACAGTTTGTTTTACTGTTATGGTAGAAGTATAAAGTAGAGTATACACCACCGGGATAAAGCAGTTTTTTTCTTGGGCGCTTGAATCCCTCACTGCACTCAGGACTCAATCTTAATTCCCTCCCTTTGGTCGGGAATTAACTTATAACACCCTCGCTGCGCTCGGGAGTTAAATTTGGAGTCCTTCGTTACGTTCAGGATTCAATGTAGCGCCCGTGACATAAAACAGTGCTTTATCCCCTTGGTGTATAAACTACTATTATAGTGATTATTAAATAAAGGATCTCCCAAAAGTCGTAATATCCACGTCCCCTGATAGTTTTATTTTGAATAACCATTTTAAACTATCGATTAAAGTAAAAAAAGTGCGTCGAACTTGGATGACGTCATAACTTAAAATTTCATATAAAGTCCATACTAAGCACGCGTTTTGACGTTTGAAAAAAAGTTGCTGATTTGACTAGTTGTCAAATACCCAATTGCCATCGTTTGAACCTTCGAATAACGAAGTGGTGTCGATCAGGTCATTTGTACTAGACAGTTTATGGTCGTGTAAAAATGGAGAAGTAGCCGCTTGCACGAAGATTTATTGCATTAGTCAACGTTACGGTAATTGCCCGAGCTAAAAGTGGTTTGATATGCAAATTGCTCGTGTCATAACTGACATATTATTAGGGAGGACAACCTCGACGAGGGATTTTTTGTAATGACCCTTCTAAAAATGCAAACATTCTAAGGGCAGTTCAAAAATATTTTATAGAACCAAACTTGGATCCGTTGCCGGGGGGAATTCTCAACGAGGCTAATATTTTTTTTTATTTAAACATTTCTGGTAATGCAAACATTAATGTTTACAAGCAAATAGGAAATTAGGCAAATATGAATTCTGGACAAGTTTGCACTTATTTAGAAGTCGATGGTCGTCAAAATAGTTTATTGTTTATATGATCAACTATGAAATAGTAAGTGCAGCTCTTTAACAACATGCCATATGTTCAGTTTACGTAAATGTTTCAATTCCATATTTTATTCAGTGCTTATGCTCTATCACCTTTTGCGGACTTTTCAGCTGTGTGAAACCTCTTCAAGTAAGTTTTACAAGTGTGGAATAATTTCACAGGGTCAAAATGTGGCAAACTAAAGCTTAAACAGTAGAGACATAGTCTAAGGAGATATACTCGTATACCTACTAGTAGAGAAGGGGACGTCTAGACAGAGAAACGCTGTGAGGTACAGGGGTATCTCAATTTCAATTTCAATTTCTTTATTCATTGCAATTCCATAGTTACAATATTTCTCTATTAATATAGGATCTTCAAGCTGGTAAAATATTCAGTACAAAATTCTGTGATTTTAAAACCAAATTAGTATGCAGATTGGAGGTGTTTACGAAGGTGTAGGTGTGCCGTGTGGAACCTGTGGACTGCAATTTGTAAGGGTGTCGATAAAATAATGTAGTAACATTTTAGAACAAACAAAATTCGATAACAGTGCCACTGCGAGCTCGCAATTTGTTCAATATCGTTTCCGATGCTGATCGGCGCTTCTATAATTCAAACTTCAATTTCTTACAAATGATAGCTTAAATTTACGATGGAAATGTATTTATAAGAAATGTACTTAATGTTTGATCAAATATTTGGTTTTTTTTAAAAAATAAAGAGAAGCAAATATGGTTAGGATACGTAAATAAATAAATCGTTTATCAACCAATCTTTCGTTTCACTTCGCGGTTCCACGGCCGAAATTCGGTCAGGAGAGCATGATTGTAAAACAGAACCGTCTTTAAAAACAAATTCAGTAAAGCTTGTGGCCCAAAAATTATTATTATGTAAATTTGTATTAGCTCCGACAATTCCCGAGGCCTTGGCTCGTTGGTGACAATGAACGCAAGTCACAGGCTAAATATACCCCGTCGTCCCACCTGCGGCCGGGTTTCAACTCAGCGTCAGCTGTTTATTCTACGTATTGGCTCTTAAACGATTTCCTCAACCGCGACCTTTAATTTTTAGACGACTGCAGATTGTCAACCTTCCAGATTGACGTCGGGAATTTATTAAAAGAGTTTTTTGTTTAATTTGCGTTTCATGTCCACTTGATCGATGATCATTTATAGCTTTGTACATGTCCTACAAATCTGACTTTGATGTCTATGATGTCGTGCACGGGATAGATATATTAAAAAGCTTTATAAACTGCGGGAAGAATTGTATTTGTATTGGGTATTCATGCGTCTGTGTTTTATAGAGAGACACCAAAGCAGTGAGGAGATAGCTGGAAAAGTCTTACTCAGGTCCAGCTTCGCCGAACTGTCACCTCCTGGGTGAGTACAGGACATAACACGATTGCGTAGGCTTTTCTCGGTCCTTTTCTAAATAAATAATACGTAGGTGGCTATACGTGTGTCCCACAAACTTATTTGACCCAGTGTCCAAAATTGTAACTATTTTTTATGCCTGTTTAGTTTTTGTTTTAATTTTATTTTTCATAGATACTAGCGACGCAGCCACCGGTTCAGATAAGTTTGTCTGACTATAAACAATTTCAGCCCGCCAACCCGCATTGGAGCAGCGTGGTGGGTCTAAGCTCTAATTCCCTCTCCCCTTTGAGAGTGGAGGCCTGTGCCCAGCAGTGGGACGTTAATAGGCTGTAGTGATGATGAAACAATTTCGACGGTCGGATTATTAGTACGAATATACTTACTTCTTTACCTGCTTCTGATTGGCTTTCGGCTAATTGACACGTTTGTCGTGTTCCTACTTATGATACCTACTACATATGTAGTTTACTTAGTAATTATTATTGGATTGTAAACGAATAATCCTGTTAACTATGTAGGTAAGTTGTTTCTGACATCTGTGGTAACCTGGTAACCTTTAGTCGTAGGACTGTGACGTCATGTTAATTTGGTTACAGCAAGCTCTGAAATTTGCCCAATTTTTCATTCTGGTTTTGTTATTTTCATAGAAACGCTTATTTCTAAGTATTTCTTGTTATGTGGTTATTTTAGTACTTATTTTTACTATACAGTTTTTTTACTATAGTAAAACGGATTTTTAGGGTTCCTTTTTCAACTAAGAACCCATAGAGACAGTTTTCGCCATGTCCATCCGTCCTGACGTCGCCGTGTCATGTCAAAACGTTTGTGCAGTAATTCTGAAAGATAATAAAACTTTCAGAAATTCTGAAAATAGCACTTTAAAGATAGATAGATAGATAGATAAAAACTTTATTGCACACAAGAAAGAATAATACAAAGTTAACTATAATTAGGTAAACTAGATATGCAAAGGCGGCCTTATTGCTTACTGAGCAATCTCTACCAGGCAACCCTTAGTGAGAGGATAGAACAAGATGTGTAGGCCGCCTTAAAGCTTAGGCCTTAGACGATATTTTGCAAACGAATCCCTGAATTGAAAAATGTTTCGTGTTTGTTTGTTCACAATATTTTAGAACAACCTATCTAGCGACACCTCACATCGTGGGATGGACGAATAATTTATTCAAAATTTTAATGTTTACAAAAACCTACTTTCTTTGAAATATCCTTGAAAACTAATGTATAATTTATATTTGTGACAGTCTATCCATCACGGGTCCGCAGTGGCGTGACAGTCCCGTTTTTAACGTCGGATGGAAAGTAATTTTAACTTAGCACTTTCTACGACGGCATGGCAGACGAAGGCGGCAGGATTGAGTGAAGAAAAAATGATAATAACAATTAGATGTTTTTTTTTGCAATAAGAAATATTTGCCTGCTATGTCTGAAATTTTAAAACTAAGAATTTTTATTTGGTACACTTGTGTTTAAATAAATACCATTGGGAACAAATATAAGCTTGCATCCAAAAGACGGAAATTAGGTTATCTGCATACCACAGAAAATAAAACGAAATTTGTTTTATAATCCCATGAGACACAAAGTTACGAGAATCGATAAGATCTACGATCCTAGGTAGTTATATTAGTACTAATATTATGAATGTATAAGTAATTTAGTCAGTCAGTCTGTCTGTCTGTCTATCTGTCTGATCTCTCATCACGGCCTGTCTACATACCTAATTTTGATTCAGTAAGTAATAGCTATTATTCCTAGGACCTACATAAGCAATTTTTCATCCCGTAAAATCAAAGAGTTCCCACGGGATTATTAATATAATCAAATCTGTGTAGATTAAGTCACGAGATTCATCTTAAATTATACATTAAGTATCACAGTGCTACTTTATATTGTTAATTTGAAAGCACAAATATATAATGAGTATTAAATATTCATATCTTTTGCTTTTTACAAAGCTATGTCAAAGAAAAAGCCGCAAGCACAGAGTCAGAGATGAAATTGATCGTTATGGTAAGTAAGTATATAAAATGTCAATTGTAATAATTGAATTCTTTGTAGTGCTTAATTTTACATGATATTATAGCAGCGAGTTTTATTAAGTAATTCAAAGAAACTATATACTTACCAGCGCCTAAGAACTTTTAAGTTTTGATGCAGCTTGCTCTTTAGTGTAAGTTCGTAAGCCCCCACTCAGAAAGAGTTAAAAAAAATCAACTCAACGGTTTTGACTGTTTTTACAACAGAAAACTGAAATAACTTATTTAGTTATTTACCAATTATATCATTGGTCACGAGTTCAAAATACACAGAAGGTAAATTTTATAGCTATTTCTGCTACGTAAACAATAAAAAAGCCTCCAGCAGCTCTCACAGAGTTCCAATTTTATGCCACGAGAGCTCTCCAATTTTAGAACGTATGTATTGATCGATAACCTCACACAAGTTTCCAGATTAGATAGGTACGCCTACAAACACAATAGGCTGGAATCACTATGGGTACCTAGATAATGACATACGTATAGTAATTGCATACGTGTAACGATGAATAAAACTGCTGGCCATCCATTCATCCATCAGCCTGTATGCATCCATTGCTGGACATAGGTATTTTCGAGAGTTCGCCACCAATCACGGTCCTCCGCCTTCCTCATCCACCCGCTTCCAGCTACCTTTCTATTTCTCCAGTCATACTGCCTAAACTGCTGGTATGACTGAAGAAATTCCTTCATAAGATCAAACGTACATAACCTACACTACGGGCAGTTGTCTGGGCATGGGCAAGACACGGTTACATTCAGGTATGTGCCCGCACAGGGCGTGAATAAATCATGCAATCATGCATAGTTATTACAAACGGATAATGCCCGACTATAGGAGTAGTAGAAAATAGTCGGGCATATTTGAACAAAACTCGTGTGCTAGCAATCGGTGACATCCATACTTCCGTTTGGCTGACTTTCTTACTGTCTGTCTGTCTGCCTGTCTGCTATTCACGGCCCGTCTGTTCAATCGATTTTGATGAAATTTGGCACAGAGGCAGCTTAGATCCCGGGGAAGGACATAGGCTTAGACACTTTTTATCCCGGAAAATTAAAGAGTTCCCGCGAGAAACTCTTAACAGTTGAGTAAGAATGCGATATTATTTTGTTAATTAATTCTATAAATTCATATTATTAATACTATTAAATACGAAAGTGAGTTTGTCTGTTTGAGGGAGTATAAAAAAATAAAATAGGTATACCTAAATTTTTTGCAAGCACTTTGAAAATACATTTATTATTGAAAACATTGAAAACTTTCGGCGCCTCATAAATATTTTAATAGGTAAGTTAATTTGTAGGTACTCGGCGAAATAATGTAGGTAAGTACTCTCAAGAGTCACTCTTTTGTTTTAATACTTGTTTAAAAGGCAATTTTGTAAGTGCATTAATGTTTCATTTCATTTTACCTCGCTAAAGTCTCGGCCACGATTTTTCTTTGAGGTTCGTGAATGTTTCCCGCAGGAAATTTAGTCTCATTATAAATTCCGCTCTCAGGATTAGGGAATTCGGCCAATTTACGATGATAATAATCTTTGACTGAAAATACGCACATCTTAAGTAGGTACCTATTTCGAAATTCGAATTTTGTTTATCTTGCTTGGGGTGAAAACTTACTGCGAACCGAACAACACAAAACCTTGACGCGAAAGGTCCGCTTCACAGACTCTTGCAGTCTTGCAGATAAAACGTCGCACCTCTTCAACGCGGACGTTTTTTGAGTCGTTTTATCCTGTCCTATTCAGTGCGTTTTCGCCCTTAGTTTTATGGTAACAATGGCATCGCCATCGCTCACACGAAGCGTTTTGCATTTCACAGTGGGTTGACTTTTGTAAAGGTAAAATCTGCTGGTACCACGTTCGTTGTAATTTTCAGCGGTGACTTCTAAGTAGCACCTAGATTACCAAGCGATCAACAACCCCCGTGTATTCACGTCGTTACAATCTCATATACCATTCTTTGAATATTGCCCTCTAGTACGAGCCTACAAAGCGATCTAAAGCAATGATGCGTCGAAACTTATTATCTGATGATGAAGATATTTATCTGACTTTATAAAAACTACCATTATAATATTCGGCAAATAATTTAAACCTTTATCAATTTCCCCGGAAGAATGTTCTAGGAAAATTCTTCCGAAAATTCTTCTTCTTTCTTTTTTGAGCAAACAATAGGCACCTATAATCCATTAAAAACGAAAGGCCTTAACAATTAATTTAATTCACAATTAGGTACCTCTATTTGAAAGGTTTTGAAAGGAAATCACTATTTTGACATGATCACCACCAAAAGTTGAATTTGCATTTTAATTTTAAAATTATTATTGGGTTTTTGTTTTTGTATTATATAACCAAAACAAAGCTTTGGTATATTGAAAGAATATGCCTTCAATAGATTATTCAATAGCTTATTCATTATCAAAATATTTGTATTTAAATGTACATTTATCAATTACTGTAATAATTAATCTTACAACAGATAATATTTTTGGGATAATCTACATTTTAATAGCACCAAAAGGTACCTAAATAAGTAGGCAAGTCATAGTTTTTATTTAATCTAATTCCTCCATGAGGAATTTTAGTTGTAGGTAATACTGTGGTGTAAGCTTGAGTTTCAACTTTTTCTAAACCAAAGCCCGGTAAATGTTTCCTCAAAAAATTAATCTTATTATTAAATCCGGCTATGGGGAGTTAAAAGTAAATTTACGATAAGAATCCGGGGATTCATCTTCTTGCCTTATTATATCTTTATCATGGTATTATGCATGCAATTTATTTTTCTCGTGTATCGTTATAGTACACGTTATTCTCTCGTGTGTACCTATCTCATAGTGTGGGGACACCCTACATCATGAGATACATAAAAAAATCGTGTAGGGACCTTTAAAAAAATTTTAAATTTTGTTTGACCACTTTTTCGAAGTAATTAATATGACTATCCGTGAGAAATTACAGCTTTCTAGTACTAAGGGTACTTCTGAGCTAAGCCGCAGACAGACAGACAGGCGGATGGACCGGGCGAAACTATAAGGGTTTCCCGCTACGGAACCCTAAAAACTAAATTAATATGCTAAGCCAACCGAAGTTCTTACTCCATTTAATGGCTAGTTAACGCAAGTGATGCGTTGGCACAGTGGTGCCAGAGTAATCCTCAGTCGTTTTTAAATATTGTGGTACATAAAAAGTTGAATGTTTCTGATTTATTTGGGTTAATGGGCCGAGGGCATAGATATGTCATAATATTAATGGAGGCATAAACTTCATACATTCTTCAGTAACTCAGGCGTTAACGTACGATAAGGTACTTTGAGATTACAATGAATTTTTGTATGTATCAGCCTCATAAACTATACGTTACAGTTTTTGTTTTTATTTTTATACAACCCGTGGATATTTCCCTCTTGGTATAGACAGTTAGAGTTTCTTAAAATGATAAAAATCGATATTTTGTAAGATAGAGTAAAACAGGTCCAAAGCCAATTAACTAACCTGCAAAAGGCTGGCCCCCTTTGTATTCACTATTCAAGTCAGGTTGAACTCAAAAAGCAGGGCATCACTGTCTCTAATAATGTATCAACTCTCTGGTCATACTCGTAACATACGGAGGCGTATATTTTTAGTCATGAAAGTTTTTAATGCTTTGCAATTTTTCGAAATAGTCGGTTTAAAATTCTAAAAAAAAATATTTGGGACGCGTTCTTGTTTTTTCAATTTGCAAATTTCAAAGTTCCAGTTTGTTAATGTTTACCTGCATTGTATTTTTTTTTGCAATTCTAAAGGCTCGGTTTTTTTTTTTTCATTTTTATACACATTTGATATTTTCGAAAGATTTCCAGAATAAAATAAACAGTATAATTAATATAGTATCAAAACCATGTTACCAGCAATCAGTAAAATGTCTAATGAGCAACCGTTTTAGTCTTCACATAAAATTTTCAGTCTAACAAGTTTTACACATAATCATATTATATATTATCATAGCTATTAAGTACGTACTTAAGTTTGGAATCTCATAATAAATTGTGGTTATGTATCACACGCATATTGAAGAGCGCGTACCGAAATATATTATTTTTAACGATTGTTTTTGTGAAAGTGGAAAAAAATTACTCGAATCACGTGCGACTCTATCTCAGTAGATTAATCTATGTATAAAAGTTGTTATTTGCTGATGTATTTATTTATACGTCACGAAGTTTTTCTCTACATCTATAATTCAAGAGTCACTTTAGATTTAATGCGGTTTTTTTCATAGCGTAAGGAGTTTATTGCGGAAGATTTTAGTAGGTAGGCAAAAAAAAATTAGAAATATATTTTTTATCATCCGTCTCCAGTAAGGGCTCGACTGAGTGTCGTTACGGCGACGTAAAAGCTGTGGTAAAAGGCAAATGAGCAATTTAATTTCATATTTATTTAAAAAATGTCAATTCACTTAAGTATAATAATTTTAAGAATTAGTTTGCTCACGCAGCAAATTAGGTTTTGATGGGTTTTTGATGGATGTTGTCTACAGTCTCTCCAACAATATTTTTCAAGTTTCTGACAATTTTTAAATTCTGAGCTCGTATGTTAAAAGATGCCAATACGTATCGCTACAATTCCTTGTGATAAAACTAATAGTCTAGTAGAACTAGACTATGCCCTATACTTCGTACATGTGGATCCTAGTTTTATAAAGACCCGTGAAAATCGCTTTCAATTTCATGGGCCGCAGGAAAAGAAAACAGACAGTCAGACAAATAGCTTTACAAATAATACTAGCATGAATATTTGATGCATTGTTTATAGCCAAGTAGAGATTGTCTGAACGTTTTAAACATTGTATAGAGATTAAATACGGTGTGTATTTTAGCTTCAACTTCATTCAGGTTTGAGTTGTTAATTTGAATAAAATCTTAATCAAGTAACTCTAAAGAAGCAGATAATTTAGAATGCAAATATGAGACTGTCTCCGAACTACGCCAAGTACCAAACCATATTTGCAATTCTGGAACGGTTGAGTTCAACAGTTCCAGAATTACAAATATGGTTTTAAACCACTAAATTTATCTTTAAGTAATATCATAAAATGTTAAAAAGGTCAAGTGTGTAAAGTGTAGTTTTTAAGTAGCTCAAACTCGTAATTATGATATACTAATATTATTAAATGTGCATACGGTGATATTTAATAGATACTGCAAATGAAAAATTCATGTCCACTTTTGAGTAACAAACATCCATCCATCCATCTATCCATCTTTCGTATAAATATAATATCAGTATAGATTGAATTACCATAAAGGCAGTCTAATCGAAAAATAATACCTACAGAATTCCGTTAAAATGAAGAAGCAAGAGAAAAATATTTCTATTAAAAAAAAAACAAGATAGTAAACTTTGATTAAGATGAAAATTATCTAATGGAATTCACTGAGGGACTTGGTTGGTTAACTAGTCTTGCTGAGATATTAATATCTTCTGTGTTAATAAATAAATTGAAAATTGAACAAAGCACAATTGAAATGTGCTATAAAATATTTAAACATTAAATTTTTCCAGCGGCTAAGTTGTTGTCTTCTTTAAAAAATATATAGAAAAAGGTTTTTTAAAGAAGAGCATGAATTTGTATCTCCCGTAGATCTAATGTTGCGATCTAATGTTGCGCAGACCAATTATTAAATTAACTTAATTTTAATCATTCATAATCATATTCATAATCATTTATTTATTTGCTGATTGTAGGTACAACAAAAGAGCTGTTACAATAGTAATAGTTTCGAGCCACAATCTGCCAATCATATGGCGTGCAAATTATTACAGAATACAGATACAATAATATAATACTTAATTAATACAATACTTATTTTTAATTTTACCGCGGAATGTCAAAATATTTCCGAATATGTCCAATTAATATTTAAAAAAGAAAGAAGTAACATAAATTGTAAAGGTGATCGTAAAATTATGAAAAAAAATACAAATAAAATAAACATTGCTGAACCTAAAAAATAAACTACATATTATTATACTACTGCCTTAAGTAATCGTTAACAGAATAGAATTGGTGGATCAATAACCAATCTGTTATCTTCGTCTTAAATTTTTGAAATGGTAGGTCAATTAGGTCTTTTGGCAACTTATTATAGATTTTAATTGCCCTACAATAGACATTCTTCTACGACATTCAGTGTTAGGTTTACCGTTGGCCACACTAATTTATTTGCCCGCCTGCTGTATTTCCCGTGTATTTCACCAAAAGTTTTAAAGTAATTATTGTATTTTTTTACAAATATGCAGATTTCTTTGATATACATGCAGGGCAGAGTCAGGATATTGAATTTTTTTAATATGGGTTTTGCACTATCCAAAAAATGTGCTCCAGTTATTGCCGTAACACACTTCACAATCGATCCAGTAGTTTCTGATTAACTAAAAAAAGTGAAACTAAATCGATCCAGTAGTTTGGTGAAACTTAATCGATCCAGTAGTTTCTGCGTGTTACGCACACATCTGATTAAATTTTCGTTTTATAAAGCGAGAAATAGCAGATAATTACGAATCTATAGATAAAAATCGGAATATATCGGGACATCACACGAGTTCATAGATTTTTCAATTAAAACTACTACATACATAATATAAATCGGCTTACGTATAGCATTGTAAAACTATCTCAAAAATATACACGATGTCATTGGACTTGGCACTGTCGTGATGATCTTTATCTATGTGCCATAACAGCCGGGCGCACTATGGCTTGGTGACAGATCAATAATAGCTCTGTTTTCATTCAAAATATTATGATATTTTATATTATATGTTAATCGCCGTCGTACAAGCTTCCGCCTACCTTACCTACTCAAAACCAAAATATTCATGTGACACGCCTTTGCTGAGCGATCTTTTTCCGATGAATTCCAGCAGCGTCTTCTGTCATTTGACCTACAATTCTATATTTTCCATTTTTGAATATTTATTTAATTTACCCAACTTTGCAATATGCTAATCTTTTAAAAAGATCAATGTAACTAATTAAAATACATATTTCATCTCCCAAATTCGGTACAATGATTAAATATAATCCCATTCCTCCTTGTAGTCAGTGGTGGTTTGGCCGTTGTTAGCTCAAACTAATCCTTTTGTTTTCTGCCCGCATCTCTCGCATTAAACAACATAATTAGCGTACTATTATACTATTAGCTAAAGAAGATAGTGGTTTCAAATTTAAACCACGATTAAGCTTCTTTTGATAATTGATAAAAGCGATATATTTGAATATTTTTTTTATCGAGGTCTGATTAGGTGTTGCTATAATCTTCAAACATTTTTTTTAAAACCAGCAACAGCAAGCACCAATTAATACTACCTATTAGTGTTGCCTGGACATGTTATAGCTACGAGTACGAGAATATCATTATCCTACAAAACCCAGCAGCAGTTATTCTATCGGCGTCGTTGTCGTCGTCAACCGATTGACCTCCACTGCTGGACATAGGTCTCTTGTAGGGTCTTCCACAAGCCACGATCTTGCGCCGCGATCGAATCGAATCGTAGATCGAATGACTCCCTGCGACTCGCTTGATCTCGTCCATCCACCTGCGTGAGGGGTCTGCCAGCGCTACGCTTTCCAGTCGCGGAGTCGCCATTCCAGCACTTTGGGACCCCAACGTCCATCGATTCTCTGAACTATGTGCCCTGCCCATTGCCACTTCGGATGCTTCGGACCACAGCCCGCAGCACACAGCTTCGGAACTCTTCGAGCTATATCGGTGATCGGATCTCTTTATTTCTGATTTAATCACGTAGGGATACTCCCGCATAGCCCTCGCACTCCATGTGACCCTGAGCCTTCTTATCAGGTCCATTAAAAAAAAATACTGAATTAACGTGAGAAAAAAGCAAATGTGTATTCTTGTTATTCTTCCTTCGAAAATAAGGTGTAAAGTATGAAGAAGAACCAGATATCTCGCTCTACCAAGTTACTTATTAAAGAGTTTTCTGCTTTTCCTGCGACGATTTTAGCATGACTATAATCGACCGACCAAAATAATATTGGGGTAACTTTACTTAATATCTAGCAAGCTTGCAGGTATAGCGTAATAACAGCATTTTTTTACCAATTTTTATTTCTGATTTTCTAAAGGTCTAGCCCCACTTGATATGCACTGAGCGGCGCGGCACTTATCTGTATATATTATTTGTATAAATTTATACGGAGCCGCGTCGCGCAATGCATCTTGTGCTGGGTCGCATAAGTGGACCCAGCTCCATTAAACCTCATACATACAATACCTGCCGCTAAGTGCCGCGCCGCGCCGCTAATAATTTGGAAGAAATGTTCTTATTTCGAAAGCTTTTTTCATATATATTTTTTTATCCACTACAAGCTAGCCCTTGACTGCGATCTCACCTGATGGTAAGTGATGATGCAGTCTAAGATGGTAGCGGGCTAACCTGTTAGGGGCATGGCAGTTATATTAAACCCATACCCCTTCGGTTTCTACACGGCATCGTACCGGAACGCTAAATCGCTTGGCGACATGTCTTTGCCGGTAGGGTGGTAATTAGCCACAGCCGAAGCCACACCCGTCTCACCAGACCAGACCAGGGAAAATTCAGAAATTATAAATTCCCAAATTGACCCTGCCGGGGATCGAACCCGGAACCTCCGCACGTCGAGGCAACAGCGCTACACACTGCGCCACGGAGGTCGGCAAATAATAAATAATAAATTTATAATTGTTCATTACAGAAAATACAGCTATTAGACCAGGCGAATTAGCTTATATTGAAACGAAAAAAAGAAAAATGTTAACACGACGGGAACAGTTGGAAATGGTAAAGTGACGTATAATAAACGTAAAATAAATAAATGCGTGAGCAGGGGTGCTTCCAGATATATTTGGGGGATGAAAAGTCGATCGGAAAAAAGGAAATCGCAATAACCCAAAATTCCCCCCTTTTCATCCCCCAAAAATATCTGGAAACACCCCTGCTCACGCATTTATTTTTTTACGTTTATTATATGTCACTTTACCATTTCCAACTGTTCCCGTCCTGTTAACAATTTTTTCTTTGTAAAAGTGTAATTTGCCTGGACTACTACTTCAAGCAGGTAAAATCAAGGGCTAAAGCTACTATACATAAACAGAGATTAATTAAATATAAGCCGCCGTTAAATATCGTCAAGTGAAGAATTAGAAACTTTTGCTTCACGTTTAGATTATATTATGTTGCGAGGCGGTGTGAATCTTAAATGTCCTCATTATGAGCTAAATTAAAAGTAGGACGAGAATTTTACTGCAATACCTACGCTCTTATTTTTGTTTTTTTCATAGTTTTTACTTTACTTTTTATTTTTACCAACATAATTCAAATCTATGTTTTGGATCCTACTTTCTGTAGTGTTAGGTCACTTATGTGATCTAATTCTAAAATTATTTGTCGGTAATCCAATATATCCAGTAGGTGAAGCGGAAAAAATACTTAAATCATTTTTCTGTTTGAAACCGTACTTAGTTAATTGTATTGTAATTTATACGACTGGTCTAGCCTGGTGGCTTCGGCCGTGACTAGTTACCACCCTGCTGGCAAAGACGTGACGCCAAGCGATTAAGCGTTCCGGTACGATGCCGTGTAGAAACCGAATATAGGGATATGGGTTTAATATAACTATCTGCCCCTAACAGGTTAGCCCGTTACCATCTTAGACTGCATCATCACTTACCATCAGGTGAGATCGTAGTCAAGGGCTAACTTGTAGTGGATTAAAAAAAAATAATTATTAAAAATAGGTTTTGATAATATTGTTCCACGAAAAATAATTATCGATGTAAAGTACCGAACGCTTATGTTTTTGAATTTGATGGCTATGTAATAGATCTATTATACGATCTTTTATAATGAGGGTCAACATTTTTGTTCACAATTTTACCATAATTATCTTGAAGGTATAATTAAGGAGAAAATCCCTCATTATATTAAAATTAAAATGAGAATGGACTTAACGTTTATTCGATAAAACAGACTCGTGCCTTCATCGCTTTCATAATAATAATTCTGTTCTTTGACTTTGCCGTAGACTCCTAAAATAATCTAGAGTTAACGTTCAATGTAGATAGGCTAGTCTAATAGTTACTTACATAATATTATATTTCAATAAAACATAACAATTAATAGGGCAGGAAATGTTTTTTAAAGTTCGATCATGATTTTATTCCATTATTTATTTAAATGTTAAATATTAATTATTTTTCGGAATAAATTAAACAATAATTGCCAAATATCATTTCGAAGATAGTGTAAAAAAACTCGAGTAAATTTTTTCTAATGAAATAAAGTTAAAAGATTTTTTCTTACCAAAAGCTTTGGCTTTGAAGTTTTAATATAAACAAACACACTAATGGCACTAAAACACACACTATATTGTAATAATGATGAACTGCACACTGTATTTAAAACACTTTTGGTATAGCGCACTACTAAAGTCTAAACAGTCTATAGTTTTACTTTCCTCAAACGTTTTGGTCACACTTATTTCTATCAAGAGTTACGACTATTGGGATAAAAATAATGTCCAAAACTATTTATAAATTTGTGTAAATTGTTTATTACAAAGGTGTAAACATTTAAAGGTTGCAAGTAGAAAGTTTCAGTCGTTTCTTGTGTATAAATAGGTTTCGGTATAAATTTCTGAGATGCATGTTGGGAACAGTGGACTGAGTAGGACTTTTAAAGTTGCTAATCATAAAAATATGTGCTCGAGGGCGGGGAAAAGCTAAAATGATGAAGTTTCAGAGTCATTTTCGTTTGGTTGTAAACACATATGGTTCGTTCGGGTTATTATACAAGGGTATGAAGTTACGATTAAGTTTTGTGTCGTTTGGTCGATCGTAGTCCATAGGGGTGTCACAAAAGCGAAGCGCGCAGTGCGGGCGCGCGTGTCGGCGTGCGACGTGGGACTGATCGCTCTCTAGACCGCCCGCCCAAGCCCGCCCTAGTCTGTAACAACCCTTGCATGCATCACTTTACTCGACATGCAAACTTTCATATCGTGCATTTTCAATGGCTGTACCTACCTACTTTTGATAAACTTCACGTACTTAATTCAACTGTTGTAGTTTATAACTATGACTTGAACTAAATTGTCTCTCAGACAATTTAGTTTATTTACCATACACGGATGGGACACGCTTAAATTAACACATGCTAGACTATGCTACGCCCGTATCCTGCTCCGACCAATAAATAATATTAAGTGCTTTATAATATACATAATAAGGCACATTATCATTGTATTAGGTTTCTGTGATTGCTCATTACATAAAATACGTATGTTTTAATTGTTAGTGCTTATGTTATATGTTTAAAGTGGTGAATTAACCTGAACAACATTCTACCTAAAGACGTTAGCAATAAGTTACCTAACTATTGTTCAACTTTTTGTAATTTTTATGCCATAATAAAGACATTTAAAAATCAATCAATCAATAAATAATATTTTATAGATCCAAGCGGGATTGCATGCATGGTGTTTACATAACCAGGCCCTTAAAAACAATTTGTTTCTTAACTCTTTATAATAGAGCTTTACTTTTTTCTGCAGGAAGTTTCACAAAAGGTTGTGTATTATGAAAGCCATATTATAAAAGAACTCCAGACTGTAAGTTTATTTGTAACACGACTATGAATCGATCTTCATTTTAATGCATGCTTAAAGATGATAAAGACGGACGCACCTCATTTATGATTTGTTTTAATGGTAGATAATGTTTATTCTCCATGGGCAAAGTATTGAGGCATACCATATTATGAACTACGAATATAATATGGAACTTTGCGTTATAATGCAGAATAATCATGAACATGAATTAACCTAAAATGTATTAGTAGGGATTGTTGTATCGTATGTAGTACCTACAAAAAAAATAGTCAATTCACGATATTTTTTTAGGTTTATATTAACATCTTATTATTAATGAAAAATGCTTAGCTTAGCTTTTCGTGCAAGTAAAAATATACCAAGTACTTAAATTTACCGCAGTCATTAATTCTAATTTTCTTTACTGCCTTATACTTTACCGTGTAGTGAGGCATATAATGATTCTCGGTGTTATGTAATAATTTAATCTTAACACGTTACAACAACACATATACTAGCTAGCCTGACCTAATTACTATACAAATCATTCCTGTGCGGAATGGTGGCAAGGATGCTGGTTGAATCATCGTGCTGATCAGCCATCTGCCACCAAGGCATCACGGCATCAAGACTGATGCTTTGCGTGAAAAAATAAACATACAGTCTAATTGAGAACCTCCTCCTTTTTTTGAAGTCGGTTAAAAATGAGCCAGCATTTTTGTTACCAGATGAGGCAACCAATCTTTTAATCAATTCGTATTTTACATTATCTTCTCCTTATTTGTTGAAGTATTATTGTATTATTAAAACAAAAGATCACTCAAACTTGTAATATTCTTTAACAATAAAAAAATAAAAGATAACTCAAAGTTATAATAATAAAAACTGTAACTGGAGGTTTTTTTTTAAAATCCAGTACAAGCTAGCCCTTGACTGCGATCTCACCTGATGGTAAGTGATGATGCAGTCTAAGATGTTAGCCCGCTACCATCTTAGACTGTTAAAAGGGCATGGCAGTTAGGTATATTAAACATACCCCTTCGGTTTCTACACGGCATCGTACCGGAACGCTAAATCGCTTGGCGGCACGTCTTTGCCGGTAGGGTGGTAACTAGCCACGGCCGAAGCCTCCCACCAGACCAGACCAGGGAAAATTCAGAAATTATAAATTCCCAAATTGACCCTGCCGGGGATCGAACCCGGAACCTCCGCACGTTAAGGCAACAGCGCTACAAACTGCGCCACGGAGGTCGTCAAAAGGTGAGGTGAGGTTAAATGTTCAGTGGGTAAGGTGTTGTTTTATTAATTTATTATTAGAGGTGCTTTATTATCGATACATGCATCACGCTGGCAGTATATTTGAATACAAATTCGCTGAATTTGTATTCAAATATACTGCAATATATATATTAGGTATCGCTGCGTCAGCGTTGAATGCGCCGCTGTATATTTAGCTCTGCAACCCACGATATCATCACAGCTCAATGTCGTTTGCGAAATTTTGATTATAAATCCATACTAATATTATAAATGCGAAAGTGATGTCTGTATGTCTGTCTGTTTGTCTGTCTGGCTGTCTGCTACGCGTTCACGGCCCATCTGTTCAACCGGTTTTGATGCAATTTGGTACAGGAACAGGTTTTATCCCGGGGAAGGACTTATAGGCCTCTTTTTATACCAGAAAGTTCATGAGTTCCCGCATGAATCTAAAAACTACAATCCACGCGGACGAAGTCGCGGGCATCATCTAGTCGTATGTACTTTTTAAAAAGTGTTTGCAATTAATTTCAATCTTTCAAAGTCTCGCAACGCAAATACCTATAGAGCGTATGGTATATGGCCTCGTTTACAGTTTATACAACCATCCGAGATCCGACCGGTGATTTATGATGGTACAGTGATTACTTATTAAATTATTACACTTAAACTTTCTGTTGTGAATACAAAAATTTGTAATTTAATAACAAAAAAATAATCACAACAGCGATGTGGCATCGCTGGCACGCTAGAGCCCATTAAAGTCCCACTGCTGGGCACAGGCCTCTACTCTCATAAGAGGGAGATAATTAGAACTTAGACCACGCTGCTCCAATGCGGGTTGGCGGGCCTAGTGGTCAGCATGTTCGACTGCTGAGTGCTGACAAAGAGGTCCCGGGTTTGAGTCCCGGGTCGGGCCACAATTAAGTATTAGGTTTTTCTGACTAGAAATTCTCAGTACTAGCCCGAAGTTAGGAAGTTGGTGGTGTTTCGGTTATTATCACTAACATGATAATAGTCGTTAACTTCTTAATTTTCCGGGTTAAAAAGTATCCTATGTCACTCTCCAGTTCCTCAGCTATACCCATGTCAAAAATCACGTCTATCTGTTGCTCCGTTGCGGCGTGATTGAAGGACAAACCAACAAACAAACACACTTTCGCTTTTAATGATTAAACACAACCGCCTATGTCCCATAGAGAATTTTACATCAAAATTAATAATACTAACTAGCTGATGCCCGCGACTTCGTACGCGTGGATCGAGGTGGTTCCCGGGGGAACTCTTTAATTTTCCGGGCTAAAAAGTAGCCTATGTGCTATTCCAGACTATAATCTATTTCTGTGCCAAATTTCATCCAGATCCGTTCAGCCGTTGTGACGTGATTGAGTAACAAACATCCATCCATACACCCAAACTTTCACATTTATAATAATATATATTATATTATATATAATAAGTATAGAAGTATAGATAAATAGTACCGGAACGCTAAATCGCTTGGCAGTACGTCTTTGCTGTCAGGGTGGTAACTAGCCACGGGAGAAGCTTCCCACCTGGCCAGACCAGGGAAAATTCAGAAATTATAAATTCCCAAATTGACCCTGCCGGGTATGGAACTCAGGGCCTCCGCACGTTATGACAACACTGCGCCAGGAAAATCGTCAAAATAGTCTATCACTAACGGTAGGGTAATTTGCATGCTTGGGACTATATTATAGTATAGTCTACATTATAACGTAAGCCGAATTTATTTTATTTTAACACAGACCTTTTACGGCAGCGATAGAGTTCATTGGTGTATTTTTACGGTGACAGATGGAAAATCGATCATTCCGAATTTTCGTACCAGGAAATAACTTTCTGTAGCAAATACCTACGTACATACTGCCATGTCGTAAATTATATTATGTACCTACTTATAGTGTGTCCGGGACCGTCTACAACTCATTACCACTCTATAACCACCCTCTGATAGGGTGCAGTGTTTGTGCGTCTCAAAGGCTGACGACGGCGTTACAATAATGTGGTGTGGAAGCGCACTCAAAATTGAAATGGCTGTCCCTGAGGATCCGCCCTATTATTTTGGTGTACTTACCTATTTGAGAGTGGTTTAAAAGTGGTGATGAGTTTCTACAAGTCATTACCACTTTTAGACGCCCCAAATTATGGCTAGTACGATACCGGATACACTAATATATAGAGTTGTTCAAAACTGTTATAAACCCATAACACGTTACGGACTATAAACTATAAATTGGGGGATGCCCCGTCGCTCACGTCCGCAGGAGCTACCTTCTACCTCCCTGCACGTATCCCCTGGGTGGTGCTAAGCGAGCGATGAACTAGCAGGCGAAATAAGCGTTATTTTTATAAAAACGCTTATTATGTACCAAACGTCATACGAATTAAAAAAAACTATAAATTTCTAACGCGTTATTAAATACGTTATGTTATAAGAATATACGTGTGGGCGGCCGGCAGGCGCACTATCTCTTGCAGCAGGCTAAATTTCGTAGCGCGTTAAATTTCGTAACACGCAAAGATAACGTTCACTCACAACAGCGCGTTACGCGAGACTCTGCATCGGCCAGCGGCAGCGCGTTACCGGCAAGCGGGAGCCGCCGTTACGAGTTACGAGTTAAGAGGCGCCGCGCGCGATCGCGTCGTATTCATAACGCCGTAACGTCATGGCGGCTCCTCACGTAACAGGTTATACGCGTTATGGAACAATAACGCGTTATGATATTGCGCTACGTGTTATATTAACCACCTGTACTAATATACTCGTATATAATATATTTATGATGAGGTAGGTAACCACTTCTCAGCTCTACAGAAATAAATTTCTTATTCCTATAGAAAAATTGCTGGAAGGTAGTGACTTGAGTAACAAACATCAAGACATACCTACAATTTTACGAACATACAAACTTATTAAAATCCAAACTTCCAAATACATACTCCGTACTAATATTATAAATACGAGAGTGTGTCTCTTTGTCTGCTACACTTGCCCGACCCATCTTTTCAACCGATTTTGATGAAATTTGGTACAAAGTTAGGTTGCATCCCGGGGGAGGGCATAATTATGCTTCTTTTTATCCCGGAAAATGGAATATAAAAACCTCAACCCACGCGGACAAAGTCGCGGACATCATCTAGTTTATAACATTGGTAAAATACGCCGACACCGCTTTGTAATATACATTGATGTAACTAGCGAGATTGTAAACTGTCGAAAGATTACAATTTAACGCATTATTTTTCGGTAGATTGTAATCTGTTAGGTATATTAACTCGATAGAACCTAAGTGCTGATTATTTATGTCGAACCCGAACCTAAACTACAAGAGAGGACAAGAAAACGTAAATACAATGAATATTTCAAAAATTGACACTCAGAACATTGAACGGTTCACAATCTTTCGACAGTTTACAATTTATCGAGATAAAAAGCGTTAGATTACAATCGAACGGTTTTTACAATTTTACGGTGACATTTACATAATCTATTTCGATAGAATACGAATATACTCACTGTGATAGATGTCAACGTTGGCGTACTCAGGTCTCCTGCTGCTAAGATTGTAGCTCGGGCGCATCACATGACGCCGCGTGACGTCACGCGACGACGCAAGTTAATTCTATTTCAGTCCTCGCGACATTTCTGTACCTAGAATAGAAGATCATGATCTCGGGAACCAATATTTTGACGACATTCAGAGGTTAAACGTGATTTTATATCACCATCCTCATCTCTTTTACTTTATGTGATAAGCACAATTCGATTGTGGCTGTTTTAATTATTATTAATGCTAATTTAATATATAAGAGGCTTGTATAGATGTTGTGATGTAATGATAATTGCAAACTTTGTGATTAGCTGTGATTAGCAACATCGGAAAACATTTGATATCCGAATCTTTCATACATTTTTTTTTCACTACAAGTTAGCCCTGCGATCTCACCTGATGGTAAGTGATAACGCAATCTAAGATGGTAGCGGGCTAACCTGTTAGGGGTACATCAGTTATATTAAACCCCAATCGGTTTCTACCCGGAATCGTACCGGAACGTACCGGTACGTCTTTGCCGGTAGGGTGGTAACTAGCCACGGCCGAACCCTCCCACCAGTTCAGAAAACTTATTTTAAATCTTCAATAATCTGAAGTGAGATCTTAGAAGCTTTTTAAAATAATGATAATTTAAACTTTTAAAAGCTTTGTATAGTAATACGTTACACATTATTCAGAATGGTTGCTGTAAAATTATAATATATTTTATTGCAAAAAATCATGCGTGAATTTAAAAACAAATTTGGGAAAATTTTAAATTCTTAGGTGTTATAATTGAAACAAAATAAAACTACAAATCAAGTTATATTAAACTATAGTTATGTTTATAGTTATATTAAAGTTATACTTCAAATGTCGTAATTTGTGAACAAAAAAGTGAAGTGAAGCGCGTAAACATTTTCTCCCTCTGTCAATTCCGCATTAATTAGGGGAATAATTAACGTAAATACGCAATCTGTATTTTTAATTTCACGTTATTGTTTTCGAGGGCTAAGTACTCGTAGGTACACCGCGAAATACAGAAAGTTCAATTTCGTCTGAGTTTTTTTATTGAGAAATTGGTAACGAAACTGTTGTTCTTTCAGTATGGCCAATTTGAACTTATTCAACTTGAGCTCGACATTTGATTTACAAATTCAAATTAAGTTACTTACATAAAAAAATAAAGCTTCAGCAAAGGTCTTTTGTTTTTGTTTCTTAAAATGCACTAGCGAAGGCAGTAAATATGGCTTGTAATTTAAGTTATATTAATTTTCATATCTCATGCTCTAAAAAGATGCTATTATAGCTTAGCGTAGGCGGACTTAAATTACGAGTAGCATTTAGGGTCTAAGGATTAAAGTAATTTTTTTTTTAATAATTACAGGCGTTAACTTAGAGGTAGTAAAAGGGTAGTAAAAATGTATAGGCTATGGTTAATATCAATAGCCCAAACTAATGTCACAGACACAGTCTAAGAAGATACGTTATTTCCTACCAGTCGTTCAACGAAGGCATCTAGACAAAGCAAAGCTGCTGGGTGACAGGGGCGTAACGAACGAAACTAGCAGAATTCTTATAATACAAAATTCTATCACTCTAATGTCTTTTATGCAGTACCGTACATCTAGGACAGCTAAAACTGATATGATATGAGACTGGTATGATGGTAGTCAGGTGATGTCTGACATTTGTGTGAGCGTCGACCCACTTGTATGAAATGAATAAATAGTTACGCCATGTTAAAACGATCCAAACAGAATCTTCTTTTATTATGTTCCATTTTTGAAATAATTTGCACGCAATCCTTGGTTGAATGTAAGTATGCGTCAATGTGTTAATGTTACCCATCGTCACATATGTACAGCTCAATATCTATGGTTCTTAATGTATTTCTTTTAAATTCCTTCTTGTTAACAATAATAAGAAAAATAAAGTTGGTATTGCGAGTTACCGCGACGGCTCTAGAATTTTTGTTGTAATTATTACATTTATTTTTATGGATGTTAAATTAATCCATTTTGAATTTCGATGCACAATACGTAATCTATATATATATAAATGAAACCCGTTTTCCTTGGTCACGGCATCACGCGTGAATGGCTGGACCGATTTCACTAATTCTTTTTTTGTTGTATTTGTTATTATTAGGAGAAGGTTCTTACGGAAAAAAATATTAAGAAAATCTCTCAGAAATATTGAAAAATATACATTTAATTTTGCATACTAAGGCGGTACGAAGTTCGCCGGGTCAGCTAGTACAAGATGAAGATATAGGATAAAGTAAATGTAACTGTATGTATCAAGTCAAAATACAGATCTTACTAAATATGAAAATGTAACAGAAAGGCAAATAAATAATTAAAAATCGTTTTTTATTTTATTTTCTCGCAATCGAAGTGAAAAGTAGAGTGCTTACCACGGGACTAAAAGCCATTCTACTCCATGAAATGGCTCGTTTTAGTCCCTTGATGAACAATCTACTAATTATAGCACTAGTAATTATTTTTTAAATTGTTGTACCTAAGTCTACTTTATTATTAAACTAGTGATCCGCCCCGGCTTCGCACGGGTAGCACTAATAATCCTAATACATACCTACCCAATATAGCCAGTGGGCAGTGGGCAGCTTACATTTTAATATTACATTCTAAGATCATTATTTCTATGATATCTCATAAGCTATTCATCTAAATTAAATGGTGTAAAGGACAATTTTTATCTTAGTTAAATACTTGAGATGATTAATATATTTATTTTGATAAGGATTAATACTATGTCGGTAAAAACACCTTCGCAATTAAAGCATTGGTTTAGACCAAATTTGAAAATCATAAAAATGGTTATTGTGAGTCAACCTAAAAGATAGATATATGCTACCGCGGACTATTTTTTAGAACTTTTTAAGAGGAACAATTTCACCATACATTGTTTTCGTGTAACTATAACTAGGTATTTACGCAGCGCACGCCGCGTAAGCTCTCAGAAGAGACGATTTTTTCCGACTTAGTTCACATTATTGCAATTTTCGTAAGGATCTCTAATTTTTTGAAAATAAAATATAAACACTCAGTGATAGCACATACACACATACATTATCACTCAGTATATATATATACTCAGTGATAATGTAGCTTTCTAATGAAAAAAGAATTATTAAAATCGGTCCAGTACTTTTTGAGTTTATTCGTTACATACAAAAATACAAAAATACACATCTTTCCTCTTTATAATATTAGTGTAGATAAGATTCGACTTTGTATGTGGAAAAAAATAATAATAACTTTCAGCCTTGGGTGGATGAAATTAATTCATAAAAACATTTATTAATCAAATAAAGTAAAAGCTGAACATAAGAGGGAGCTATACCACACAGAATACTTTACACAACAATACACCAAGAGATACAGAAGCCAGATAAACAGTGTGCTTAGTGACCAAAACGCGTCATTTTGAAATATTTTAATAATTTTGTTTTTCTTTTAAATAAATTACTTAGTTCAAATTATGATGAAGTGGAAAGTAAATTAACAATTACAATTGTAAATTATTTTTGATTTGAGAAAAAAAATCGAGCAAGTCATGTTCCTTTCTCGCCAAAAATCTCGAGACAAATGTATGGTTTAAGAATTATTCTCTAGTGTGTAGGTGCCTACCTTCTCTCATTTTATTTCCGTCGAGAAAAACGTCGTGCGATGATCCGGACGTACAAAATAACAACATTTGCAAAGATCTGTAGCTGTGCATCTATAGCAGTATGTAATCCGCAAACGATCGATCATCTTATTACCTACCTATCACGCTTTATTGCTAGATAACTAAATGATGCATCATGTTCATTATTATAAACAGAGTCAATAAATTGAGCCCTGCTTGTAAAAATCATATGGTTAAGAAAAATAAAATGAGCACCATAAAAAAAGATTAACAAAAATTTGTATTAAGGCGTCACTTTTGCGAAATACTTTAAATAAATCATTTTCTATAGTATATATCTATAAAAGAGTCATTTTGATTTGAATATAAACTGTACTGGAAGTCGGACTAAATCAGCCTTTGGCGACATCTCTATGAAAATCGTCGAATTAGGTAAACCTGACAGAGTTCACACGTCATTTTCATCTCTGCGTGTAGAGTATATCCGCGCGATGTATTGTGCACTACATTACATAGATGGCGTCACGTAGTTCTCTAATAATAGTTTTAAATATTGTAAGTTTATAGCAAAGGTTTATAGTAATTTCTCAAATTTAGAGTGTAATTAAAAATAAGTAATTAAACTCTGTGAAACATAGGTACGCTTTGACGAACTCATCTGCAATCCTCAATCATCATGCTTGATGGAAAGCAATGATGCGGTCTTTGAAGTTAAACGCGCTTGCCTAGAAGGTGTTCACATCAAAGTTGTATTAATTTCGGTGAGCAGCGGTGAGCTGAAGCGGAATAAAAATATCTACGCAGTTGTGTTTTCGGTGAATGGCAGCGGAATACGCCGACCCACCCATATCAACTACCCTTCATGAGCGGAAAATGCTAACATGTTTGCGATGTCGCAAATCCGCTGATACTTGCGGATTCACCTCGTTTTCCGCTTTCCACCAAAAACATTTCATATAAAATGTATACTGCGGGCGTATCGAAACCGCGGATCCGCTTCCGCCCCGCTGCCCTCCGAAAATACAGTAAAGGTGTTTAGTTATCTCACTCAATAAAGAGCTTTTATTGATACTAAAAGACTAGATGAAATTTCCTAATGGAACATACATATTATACTAAAAATACATATATTTAAGTGGAAACCTCTCCGTTTTCAGTTAAGGAAAAGTCCAAACCTCTGTAATTGGGTCAAGAAGAGGTCAAGGCTTTTCATTTGAGGCTTCACAATAGAGTGCCTGTGTTGAATGTACTCTTATATCCACAACCTGCCTTCGCGTGCACTAGTACTATAACATAAGCTGAAGAATAAAATATAACTACATATTTATTGATTAAAAATAAAAAATGACGCCCACATTAAAAAGTGCCCATTTTTTCGAGCAGTCCAACAACATTTTTAATGCTAAGAGGTAACAAGGTGAAACCATTAGGTGTAGGTGTTATCAGCACAATGCTTACGCTATTCTCAAGTATTGGATACTCAGGTACTTTAGTTTTTGAAAGCAATATCAAGAAATAACTGAATCCTAGTTCCTACGGAGTCTTGTAATTAAATAAGTTTAATCTTCACTCAATCTTTGCATTTGTTTCAAACAACTCAGCAAATCTGCAAGATAAATATTGAGATAAAATGTTATGCCACTTAATTTTCAGAAGCTTGCTTCTAAAAATAGACTTTCGACGCCTCTAGGTTTTCCAGTAGGTTGTTAGCTATGTGTATGAGAATCACGATTTACGACGAAGTTGTGGATTTGTTTGTTATCGCCTTTTTTCTTTGGCATCACTACTTTTTACTCCAAGTCATATTCGCAACTTAGTCTTTGTACTTGTGTATTATTCATACCTGATATGTAAGTAGGAAATATAACAGTAAGTAATGCTAACTTAGTATTGCATTGTGCAAATTGGTACATAACTAAACTTTGATTCTGGATTAGTCGACTGTGTAGCCGATAAGTTGTAAGGGAAATTTGACAGGCTGTTCGAGCGGCTGCGCACGCAGCATACCGCCATCTTGAATTTCCATCCTACTCCCGTGCCACAGTGGGAACTTAGCAGGACGGAGGTAACAGCTGTGACCTGTGAGCGCGAAACACTGAAACCCGACCTATGTCCTAACAAAGAACAAAGATAAATCATCCCAAAAACATTAATGTAACTTCAATTCAACACAGTGTAAGTGAATCTTGTAACGACGTTTCTAAATTATTATCGATTTCGTATGCTCGAGTCAACCGAGCTGGTAGCGTTGTGTTTAATGTTGTTCCATATTAAGTTTGATTTTGCTAATAATGAAGGGATTTTTAGAGTGGTTTGGAGTACATAGAAGTTACAAAGCAGAAGAAATCGATAAACGTGTGGTGGCACCCGTTCCCGTTGCGTGATGCGAATGTAAAAGGGACAGAGATAGGCGGCGTGCTTCGGTTACATCGCTGAAACTCATATAACCGATAACCGATAAAATATAAATATTGACGTCCTTTCGTCGATTGACTACAGAAAGCAATAAAAGGTACAAGCCCATTTATCTTTTACTTTCGAAGATATGCTTTCTTTGTTTGTAATTTATGTTACGTCAGTAGATGTTGCGTTAGACGTCAAGTAGAACATATTTTTAGCCCCTTGTTGCATTCAATGCCTTATTTTATGTTATTATAAATAAATCTAATTTTTAATCTACCTTGCCTACTTTTTTTGCTGCTTAAAGAAAGTGGGAGTCAAAAAATATAATATGTCTAGAAATACTAATGTATATAGTTTCTATTTGGTTAAGCTCAGTATAAACTTCTAAATATACAGCGTTAATATTAATTTCGACTGATTAAAATTTAAACGCTTGAATCCGACGTTTCCATAATTTATATTTTAGCTCGCAAAACTCGGTACTTAATTAACATTCAGTCCTCTTGAAAAAATAATTTGTTTTTCCGTTGTATGTTCACGGCTGAAAAATTAGGGGTTAAATGTTTCACTAACGGGATAAAATATGCAAGGCAAAGTTGGACAAACACTGGATATACAATGGAATGTGTTATGAATACTTTATTAGGTTTAATTCAGATTTCACGATTCGCCAGTATCGCATGCTGAATTCGACAGTAACGCTACTCTAATGCTCCTATTCCCTTATTGGTAAATCCGTCAATGAGCCTCAATAACCCAACATGGATAAAATAATCGACATCTTAATACATTTATAGCAGACGCTAAAGCTCCAAACTTAGTTTTACCATCTTGTTTTCAAGAATCTGAATATATCTTTATTTGAACTATCCTACTCGATCCAAAACCATAAGAATACAGTTAAATTTCTGGGTCATGATCATGACATTATAGCTAAACATTAGGTCATGAAAGCTAAACATATCCTAATGGGCGGTGGTCCAAACAGTTCCAACTCCGGCTTCAATGTAATTTTTTAATTAAAATGTTTTTAATTTTTAAATAAATCATTCATTTCGCTTCATGGCTCGGTTGGTGCAGCTATTAAAGATTTGTGAATCTTGTTTATCTCCACTCCTATAGTAGGTGTTCAGATTTTGTGTCACTACAGCAGATTCCTATTTATGACATCCCTTTTTTGACAGTGAAAAAATAAACGTCTTCCTAACTCTAGCCTGAAAACCGTTTTAATTTCCCCCAAGATACAAGTAATACAAAACATCGCAATACTTTCTATCTTTGTATCCCTTTGAGATATTCTTTTTCTCGCATTGTTTAAAAGTCGCTCGACGCTATTCGTATTCCTTATATTTTTTACTGTAATTGGTTTATTGATTCACGTCTTCGACTTCGAGCAGTTGCATAATATTGTCATTAAAACTGTTTATCTGTTTCTAAAGGGGCTGACTAGCTATTTGCAGAAAGGAGTTACCTACCTTATCTTCCAAATACCTATTTAAAGCTTTACTCCTAATATTGTGAAATAAGGGCTGCACTGTAACTTGAGTTTGGCACATTAGCCACATATAAAGTTACAGTTGAAAAGCTACAATACTTCGTGCTATCATTAACCAGGCCTTTCATTACTGGCACAAATTCACTTCACTACCAATACAGTTGCTCGATAAGAAGTATAACTTTCGCAACTGTATCACGCTGCTATTATTGATTTTTGTTTCATGACTCATTATCCTGACCCGAGTTGAAGAGATTGATAAAGAATTCACTGTCTGTACGTCATCGTCGATCGTCTCGAAATATGTCCGGATTATAATAACGGCGTTCTTTTCCTGGTATTTTGATATCAGAATTTCACTTTGAATTAGCCGGAAAATTCATTCTATTAATAATTAATGAATCTCTTGGAAGATTTTCCGATATTGTTGTTTTCGTGATCCGATTTTCTTCTCTTATTTTATATTTATTTTAGTTTCTTTTTCTTACGAAAATCTTGGAAATATAATATTTTAAAATAAATATTTCTAACAAAAGTAAAATTTTAAAAATAAAATAGTATTGGAATATTATAATCAGTATGCCTTCTGTATCAAAGCGTAGGATGGTAACGTGCGAATTGATAAGCGAAAATATCCCAAATGTTTTTCAGAATAAACACCCTTTTACAATAAACTAATTCTTAGATAAAAATTTATGCTGACAATAACAAAGTTAGCAATGGAGCTGTTATTTTAAATGCTTATGCGTGGTAATAGAGGCGAGTTTTCCAAAATGATCTTTTGTATGGAACTAAACGCATCATACAATGCTATTCGTTAGTTGTAAATGTCAAGTATTGGTTGTGTGTAGAGATAGGGAGTTTTTTAAGTAAATACTTAGTATAATAGACATGAATGGTGAAAATAATTATTGTGAAGACAAAAATCAAAATGACGAGGTACCGTAACAACTGCAATATTTGCAAATTTCATTATTGTGAAAGTGATCAGTTCATTTTTAATACCAGTTCCTGTTTACTGAATTTATAATTATTGTGATGACGAATAACAAGATAGCCAGCTGCAAGTATAAAGATTAGTTTTAGTAGTAGTAGAAATACAGCGGAAAAAATTTCATACCCATAATTTTTACGATTAAAAGCATAAGAATGATAATGGAAAAAGTATTGAGAGCCAATGCCGTGAACAAACGGCTGACGACAGTATTATCTAAAACAAAATGATCTTAGACGAAACTGTTACAAATTTCCCAGTAATTATTATTTATTATTGACCCCTTTTCAACAAGCGTCGCGTCGCTATTAAGTACTTATACATGTTAAATTTTTTTGGTTCAGCGTATGTAATAGGTACTAAAAAAATTGTACATCAATGAGCGTATGTCTAATTTTAGATGGGCGGTGGAGGTGACATGAAATGGCAGAAAGATGCAGCGGATCAGAATTTCGATTACATGTTCAAGCTGCTCATCATTGGCAACAGTTCTGTAGGGAAGACGAGGTGTGTTGTCATTTAATCATTTTATCCTTAAAATAAAAAGATAATAAGGTAATAAGGTAACAGAATAGTATAATGATTTAAGAAATGTCAGCTTTGTATTACTACCTATTTAAATTATAAAATTTCTTTCATAAGTGGTGTTGTTGGTCTGTCCTTCAATCAACGGAACAACATGTTTTTGCATGGATATAGTTAAAGACTGTAAAGTGACAGCCCATTAATGTGCCACTGCTGGGCACAGGCTTCCACTTTCATAGGAGAGAGGAAATTAGAGCTTAGACTACCACGCTGCTCCAATGTGGGTTGGCGGGCTTTGCCCGTAAAGTGGCGTACTTAGGCTATATTTTCATCAAGTTTTCATGTACGTTTATTAATTATGTATTCTTTCTGAAAGTAGATAATATTTTCAGCTTCCTCTTCCGGTATGCGGATGACTCCTTCACGTCAGCGTTCGTGTCGACTGTAGGAATTGACTTCAAGGTTAAAACAGTTTTTCGCCATGACAAACGCGTAAAACTACAGATATGGGTACGTAAGTGTAATATTACGTAAACTATTATTTTATTTATGTAGGTCGAATCTTGAGTCGACCAATTATTTTGTGCTGGAGCAGGCCAAACAATAGCAATTTTATTATAACGGAACTCTCATAGAACTATGTGAAGGAAACCAAGTACAGGAAGGTATGCAAAGTTGCTGCTGCAGTCCTATATGATGCAGAGGCAATAATAGCAAACGTAATATCTTTAGCCATATTGAAACCCTTTTTATGTTGCCAAATTTTAATATATAGAATATCATTGATAATGCCTCATAGGTTGCTGAGACAGGTAAGTTTAGAAAATGTTACATTAGTTATGACCAGTAGTCGGAAATTAACTTTCATCAGATTACTCAAGCTGTTAAATACAAAACACAAATCGTTATTGAAAGACTGAAGTTATATCGGAAAATATTTTAAAATTTCAGGATACTGCTGGTCAAGAACGGTACCGTACCATAACAACAGCCTATTATCGAGGAGCGATGGGTTTCATATTAATGTACGACATAACCAATGAAGAAAGCTTCAATAGTGTTCAAGATTGGTAAGCGCGAATTGATAAAATAGATTTGAATTTGCGTAAGAACTAATAATTAGACTCTCAAGATGATGAGATGGTAGAACAAAAGTATTGGTTAAAAATCCTAAGCGTACCAAATTATATTATTCTTCAAAATAATGATGAATGATATTAATGGTTTGGTATTTTACAGGGTAACTCAAATCAAAACATATTCATGGGATAATGCACAAGTTATTCTAGTGGGCAATAAATGTGATATGGAGGAAGAACGCGTAGTAAGTGCTGAACGAGGAAGACAGCTTGCAGATCAACTTGGCGTGGAGTTTTACGAGACGAGTGCTAAAGAAAATATAAATGTCAAGGTAAATCCTATATTACTATTTACTGGCTCATTACATAGGTAGCTTGACTACCTTATAGAAAGAACCTGGGCGTGAAAGACCTTTAGTTGGCCTTCGAACTTCAGCGAAATTTTTATAGTTAAAAATACAAATACTTTTATAACCTAACCTAACTAATCCATACTACTAATCCAACTAAATATTCAAAGATAAATATTTCTTAACGTAACTACATACATGTATATAGTATATTTTACATAATATAATATAACCCTCTCTTTTGAAGTAATAATAATAATAACCTGTACTTAGTACAGATTGAAATCCTTCAATCTGAAATTACTGAAAGGTGTGATCCTTGAAGTTGTGTAGATGAATTTAATGCAAAAAATAATCACAATAAACTGTATTAAAATTGGTAGGTACATGGTTAAGTCAATGATACAAAGTAACGGTGATAATAATTAATTATGGTATCTTAAAACTAAAGCTGTCAGAGTTGCAGCAGACCTGAAGAGCCTATGATAAACTCAGCCGGTTTTTTTTTATTACTAACATCTCACAAATCATCTAAAACTAATTTAAACTGTCGGGCCGTTAGAACCATCCATTCCCAAGCTTTCTTGTTAATAAATAATAGAAATATGTAGTTCTTTATGTTAATTTAATAGTGACAATAATATTTTAGACGGTGTTTGAGCGGCTGGTAGACATAATCTGCGATAAAATGTCTGAAAGCTTGGATTCGGAACCAGCAATGTTAGCAGGTGGCGCTCGTGGTCAACGTCTTACAGAGCAACCTCAAGGCAACAGCAACCCTAACTGCAACTGTTAATATGAGACATTCTTCATCATGCAGGCTATGATAATCTTAAACTCCTTGAATGCACTGGAACTGAAAACAAGAGTTTTAACGATATCAGAGGCGTTTAAAAATTACGTTTGAATCAAAATAATATTGTCCAGTATCTTCAGGAAACTAATATTTTTACACAGTATAAAAATAGTTCCTCATGATTCGCCAAGATCCAAGTATTATTTAGTTTTTAAATAACACTATTTTTGATGTCCCATAATTTTGCTTTTTTATATTATAATTAGCTATTTATTGTATTATACCCAGTAAATTCATTATTAAAATTAGGACGTAAAAACTATCATAATATTGAAAATATTGTTAAATCTGTGTAACAATAATAATGATCACTATGTTATTAATGTAATTCATTAGATGTTAGTTAGCAGATAACGCGAGCTGGAGTAGGGATCTGATTCTTCTATAAATGTTAATATTAATACTTTGTAGATTTTTTTTACATTATGTTGCTCTTTTATTTTCATGCAACAATTATTGTCTTTACGTTTGGTTTCTCGATATAATGTGGTTCAAGTTTAACAACGACTTCTAGTTTAAGAATAATTTTAATTTTCAGTTGTGCTGAGTAATAATTTGCGCAATTTAAAATAATTTCTGAAATTCAAATGAATTTAAAAAGGAAATAAACCTGTGGGAAATTGGACCAAAATCAAAGTTTCCAACTTATTTTACAAAGTATATTAGAACTTTTATTAAAAGCGCAAAATATTTTTAGAAATAATTTAAAACAGTTTTGCTGTTTTCTTTTTCAATAGAAGTTATTTCAATTATTTTATTTTTGAATCAATGAAATGCTATTTAACCTGACAGTTTTAAAAGAGCTTGTAATTTTGGCATACCTATAATGTCTTCACAAGAGAATTTGTGTAATGCATATTATGCACAAATTGATCACGGACTGCTCTTTTATTTATAAAAAAAGTAAGGCTCTTGATCTATATTATGATGCACTTCGTTGCTTCGCGTTAGTTAATATCAAAATTAATTAAAATTTGTTATAATGTAATCTGTTGTCGTTTGAAATAATAGTAATTTTGAGAATATTATTGTGCACTGTCAATATAATGAATGTAATTATAAAATTAAATAATATACTCGTATATTAGAACTGCAAAATATTGAAGCTTCAAACGTGTTTTGATTCGGCATATCTCAATCAATGACAATTTATAATTTCTAAATTGCTTACTAATTGAAGTGTTTGTAAATATGTTTCACCAGTGTATAAAAACTGTATAGAGTCATATTATCTACTTAATATAAAAACGGTTTGTATTCTTGTTACCTACTATGCTATGTAATTTATATTATAACGATATGCATTATATTTTAATCACTATCGTTTGATCATCAAGCATATATATTACGTACATCATACGTATAGTGTACTAATAATAATTTATCTAGTGTTCAATGTGTTTCGATCGCGTTGGACTATCGTTAGAATTATTGTGTAGAAGACATAGACAATACAATTTATATATCAAATTCTGTTGACATCTGAGCACATTATTTTTAGACTAATTATGAAATTATAAAATTTTATTTTAACTAAATTATGTCCATAGTATCTGTGGACAAAATATTGTTATTTATACATGAACATTAAATATACGTATTAATTAGTTATTTATTTAAGATAAAATTAAATCATTCTTTAACTATGTTTCAAAAAAATTACGTAATTTTTAAAATTATATTATAACGGCTTTGTGAAAACTGACCGACTGACTGATTGACCGATTGACCGGATCACCATTCACGACGTTTAATTGAAAAATAATATTATTTTATTCTTTTTATGTATTAGAACAAAATCTGTTTTTGTATTTTTAAGCGATCTCTTGACCTATATTTGAATTAATGAATGTCAATTTGAGGTAACTTATAATTACTATACAGATCTTTTAAAGTATTGTGCTTTGGATTAACAATTTAATTATGGTTGAAATGGATGGACGTAGGCTTAGTAATCTGGAAAGCGTCCAAATATGGTATATCACCCAAAAGGTGCCATAAATAACACGGAACTTTTGCGAATTTTAAATGGCGGTATTGTAATATATTTGGTCACTTTTCCCTTAAAACTCGATCAGAGGGAATATTATATTTTAATTATGTAGTGTATTAAACTAGCAACGTGTGGGTCTTACGAGTAGAAAGGCATGAAATGGCATATCGTAGTGAATGGCTTTAGATAGTTTTTCTTTTTATTGCATGAGTGGTAAAACTGTTTACCAATCTGCAGTATTATAACTTAATTGAATTTTTTTTTCAAAGTTTTACTAGTTACTTCGATATTATTTGATTTGATCAAGGCACAATTTTTCAACAATTTTTTCCCCAAGTGCATTTGTAATTTTCAAGGATTTAATCTGTTTAAGTACCTTCTAAACATTATAATATTCATGTTCATTCATGTAAAGTGTACCTATATTTGCTAATTTTTTACTATTCATTTTTGAACTTGATACTTTGTCTCACTGAAAGCAGAAAAATATTAATCGTTTAGATGTATTAATAAATGTACGTTATTATATTTGTTGTGCGTTAAATAAAGGAATTATTTAAAATATAATGCCGTGTAAGATTTATGTTAATTATTTACCTACTTACCTAACTAGCTATCACCCACATTATGTGACTCAAGAATAATAACTTTTTTTTACTGTTCTTTTTAATTGTACGTGAAATGTAAAAATTGAACGTAATAACGTTCGGTGTTAATGGCGCTTTGACTTTTTAAGGAATCGCGTTGTGGTTTCATTAAACATCTCATCTCACTACTAGGCAATTTTACTGACAGACAGTAGGCTGTGGATACGTAAAGGTGTGCCCAAATATAACGTGGCTATAGTGCACTCTGCCGCGCGCCGTATGCCGCGCCTGCCGCGTATTAATATATATTCTTGGGGGTGTTCCTCAAGTCCTTACGAGACAGAATTGTGTCCAGCAACGCCGCGTGTTAGTGCATGCACTTGCCTCTTATATTTGGACACCTAAAGGCTAATAATTGCTGGCAAAAGTGAAGGGCTGCACACAATGGTGGGAAGTTTTTCCCACCAGTAGGTATGTGCAGGGGAAAATTCTATTCACCCGCGCACCCATTGCATTATGATAGAAATACAGTTTAAAAATATTGGCTACGCTTAAAAAATATGCCTATTCGGAGGTCGCTAAGGTATGGAAAATAGTAATATTGCTCCCGTTGATGGAGGGCACTACTGATAATATTGTAAAGCTACGATACGTGACAACTGGCGACGTGCTATCGATTTGTATAATATGACAAAACGAGTGGGTATAATAGGTCAAGGATGTATAGAACGTCAATTTATCTATGCAATGTTCTACGAGCATTATCTATCATAGAATTGTCGCTTTTTTTTTCGTTTTTGTTTTTCAAGGATTTCACCTTAACTTACAGAATTAGGAATAAGATAAGACAAAATTGCTCATGTGTATTTTTTGTTCTATTTATTTAGCTTCTACTCGTACATGATAATAGCTATGAGATATTCATATTAGTAAAAGTGTGTCTGACTGACTGACTAAAGTGTGTCTACACACTTACTTAATAAATATGATAAATCAAAGTGATAATGCAGTTTGATGGTAGCGGGCTAACCTGTGTGTTTGTCTGTTAGCTTTCCACGGCCCACCCGTTTTGACGAAATTGAGTAGTTTAACCTGCATCCATAGATGTCCGGCAAACTTATCAGGCCCGGTGGCCAAAATTGGAACCAATTTTTCTGCCTGTTTAGTTTTTATTTTTCATATCTACTAGCGACGCTGTCACCGGGTCAATTAAGTTTGTGGGGGTATTTGAGTACTTGACAACTAGTCAAATCAGCAAATTTTTTTTCAAACATCAAAATGCTCTCTTAAAAGTACCACAGCGTATGGGATGTTGTATTAAATACTGTAATGTCATCAAAATTCGACGCACTTTTTTACTTGGTTGGTTTATGATTTTTTTCAAACATAAAACTAACAGGTGATGTGCACATTACGACTTTTGGGAGGTCCTGTATATTTTAATAATCACTAAAAAATAATTTATTTGTATAGTTTTCAAATATCTAATTATAGGCTGTCCTGGAAAATCAAAGAGTTCCCTCGGAATTTAAAAACCTAAAATCATGTAATCGAAATCGCGGTCTTCATCTAGGTTTTAATAAAACGAATTGAAGTAAGTCAATATTTTTATTATTTTGCTTGCATTACTTCTATATCATCCTAGATAAGTAAATTACCAAACATAACACTTCCTATTTCAACACAAAACTTTAAAATTTCAAAAACCCTTTGAAATTGATACATCTTCCGTATTCGCTGTTTAAAAGTGGACATTAACCTTAGATGCTTAAGCAGGACTTAGTTTCATGTTAACGATAAAGTAAATACTTGGTGGGTGATGCAATCCAACAAGTAAGTACTCGTATGTAAATCATATCGATTCCCAAGCTCCAGCTTCCTAAATCTTAGCGGTCTGACGCTCTCGAAACGAGGGCTATAGATATTCTGTACTTCAGTCCTCGCGGTTTAGGTGGTCACCATGATCGACATCATCATCATCATTTCAACCTATTGCCAGGCTACTACTGAACACGGGTCTTCTCTCAGACAGAAACGACTTTGACCAGTTTTTTGACGACTTCCGTGGCGCAGTGTATTGCGCTGTTGCCTTAACGTGCGGAGGTCCCGAGTTCGATCCCCGGCAGGGTCAATTTGAGAATTTATAATTTCTGAATTTTCCCTGGTCTGGTCTGGTGGGAGGCTTCGGCAGTGGCTAGTTACCACCCTGCCGGCCAAGCGATTCAGCGTTCCGGTACGATGCCGTTTAGAAACCGAAGGGGCATGGGTTTAATATAACTGCCACGCCCCTAACAGGTTAGCCCGCTACCATCTTAGACTGCATCATCACTTACCATCAGGTGAGATCGCCGTCAAGGGCTAGCTAGCTTGTAGTGGATAAAAAAAACCATAGACTACCACGCTTGTCAGGCCCAAATGTGTAAGCAAATCGTAATCATTTGAGATCTTAAAACGTATTACTCGAACAGTTTAAGGAGTTCACACATGCGTTTTGAGATGCAAGCATCTATGAACTTCTTTAACTTATACGTTTGACAAACGCTTACGATTCGATTTCCTTATTCGATCGGGGGGCAAGTGTGGTGGCAAATTGGCAGAATAGACGGTGTGTCTATTGTATGTTTGAGAACATTATGAAGAACTCTAGGACTATGCAGGTTTTCTCACGAGGTTTCTCCCTAATCTTTAAGGCCAGCGATATTAATTTTCTTAAGATCCACTTTACTCACGAAAGTTAGAAGTGCGTGCGTGAGGTTTGAGCCTCCGACCAGCCAAACTGGAGGTCGAATGATCGTGCATCATCATACCTTGGGCACATAATGAGCACTTGGAAACATAGTTCACACAGCTAATGTTGTTTTTAGTCGTGGGAATGAAATTTCTTGCGAAACTCTATTAAAATCGAATCGTAATATAATTAATTATAATTAAAATAATTATAATCGGTTGCGAGCTTTGAAACCTAGTGAATCAGTGAGTGAGGTTCATATGTATTTTACAGAGTTGATGTTTCCTTGCACTGTTGAAGTTCTTGGTCAAACATGTTCATCGACGGAGAGTTCGTAGCACAAAACAGTTGCGGTCTGAAACAAACCATTCAATAAATTATGGTAAAATAAAATCGGTGTTTTTTTTTTTTAATTTATTCATCATATTTTCAACCCATCGCCGCCCAATTACGAAGCAGGAATCGCCTCTCAGAATGAGAAGCGCTTGGCTATATGCTCCACTACCCTAGTCAAGTGCGGATTGCAGAAGATTACAAAGAACTCTTGGGCATGCAAGGTTCTTCACGATGGTGCCCTTCACTGCAATATTTTAATTGCTTTAAATGAAATGCATACATAGCTAACTCAGAAAAGTTAGAATCGTGCAAATAAAGAACTCCCAACCATGTGAACAGGAGGATGACCTAAACCACTAGGATAGTCCATCACTGCTCAACTTGAGTTGTATGGAATCATCGGTAGGGCTTCAGCGCCCTCTTATAATATTTAGTGTGGTAATTTGCCGTCCACGTCGTCAAAACATTGTCGTAAAAATATTTCAAGTCGGACGATGTGAATTTTCATTTTCACTCTAGATGGCGTTAACATTCAACGAAAACTGTTTCACTATTAAAAAATTCGATATTATAGAAACGAAAATTGTTCAGAATTGAAATAGCCAACGTACGAGTAGCTAACAACTTGAATAGCATCAGTTTTCCTTTTGGCGAATGATAGCACGATACCTTTAAGCCCAGATGATGACCTACGTCAATAGTGGAGAGGCATGAGAGTTAGAAGCAAAGGATTACCACTTTAAAAATATTATTGCAAGTGGCTGAAGATATTTGATGAACATATACTATTGTAATAGTTAAATTTTTGAAAAAAAAAAAAAAATATTGTTGAGCTTCTTGCCGGTTCTTCTCAATATAGAGTCTGCCTTACATCCATCGTAGAGTCCAGACGCAGCTGGCTCAAGTTGACAAGTATTTTAAAACAGATTTTTCACTTCAATTCACTCAGCCGCATGAAGCTTTATTGAGCTTTAATTTACTTACCTATCACTCTTACTATCAGTCATCTTCTGTATCATGAAGCTGGTAATCTTAGGCGGTGTGCACCAAAAGCAGGCAAGGGGACGATGCACCCATTCAAGGTGTATATTACAATCAATAGGCAGTACAAGAGGCGGCGGTGTCGTTCGGAACACGAGGAAAGTATGTTGCGTGTTTGTCCGAAGAGCTGAAACTATACTGCAACAAAAGTATATATATTATGAAATATACTAAACTAGCTCCTCCTCTCATAAAAGTTTAAGTTTTTAAAGGATGGTTTGTGTATACTTATAAAAAACTACTTATCTTGAAAAATAAATTAAAAAAAAGCTAATGCCCGCAACTTCGTCCGCGTGGATTGAGGTTCTTGGGTTCCAGCGGAAGCTTTTTAATTTTCCGGGATAAAAAGTAGCCTATGTGTTATTTATCTCCGTACTTACCAAATTTCATCCAGATCCGTTCAGCCGTTCTGGCGTGATTGAGTAACAAACATTCATCCATCCATCCATGCATCCATCCATCCATGCATCCATCCATCCATCCATCCGTCCATCCATCCGTCCATCCATCCATTCATCCATACAAATACAAATACAATACAAATATAATATTAGTATAGAAGAAGGTATAGATAAGATGAAGCCCGCGATTTTAGTCTACATGAATTAGCTTTTTAAAAACCTGAGGACTTTCCAGGAGATATTCCAGGGAAAAAATGTCCGCCCATGGAATGCAACCCATCTCTGTACCATTATGTATCAGATTGACCGTGAAAAGGTAATACACAGACATACTAACGGACGGATGGTTGGAACAAACGGACACAGACAGATTGGAGGGGTCTCAAAAAAGCGAGCAAAGAAAATAATGCAGGCGGTAGGTATGTAAGCTGATTGCTAGGATTAGAATAGACTCAATAAAATCGCGGAATCAGAATTGAATCTTTATGGCCCTGGATCGTTACAACAAATTTGCATCGTACCTATTCCTCATTTCTGAGGGCCGTTTCCTTCCCCTTTCCATTAATCAAATAATGGTAGGACTTTTCTTGGAATAATAATGCTGTGGGTTCCCACTTCCTTCCGCATACGACTCGTCTAAGAGTTTAAACTCTTAGGTTTTTGTAACTATTATTATCAGATGTTAGTGATAATAGCCGGGACCGACGGCTTAACGTGCTCTCCGAGACGGAGGAAATAAAAAGGCCAAATTTGAACCTCCGAATTCGGTCATCCATCCAACCGACTTGGGTCAACGTTGCTTATCATTTGCAATCGATTGATATGCGTTGTCAACTACTAGGCCACTCGTCCCACAAGCCATAATAACACAATTTTGATATTATGTACCGTATATATTTTGTACCGTATAGCAAATTAGACAAAGATTATAAATAAACCTCACCTGTTCTCATTAATTAGAAAATTAACATCACCAATCGACTGAGGGATAGTGATGTTGAAATATCCATTAACATACAATTCCTCCGACGCACCGCTTTGAATACTTAATACTACTTTCAACATTTCACCTGCAAATTAATGGACCGTTCAATTTGTCATGTTATTAATAGAATAATTATAGTAAAACTAGCTGATGCCCGCGACTTCGTACGCGTGGATTGAGGTTTTTGGTTCCCACGGGAACTCTTTAATTTTCCGGGATAAAAAGTAACCTGTGCTATTCCAGTCTATAATCTATATCTGTGCCAAATTCCATCCAGATCCGTTCAGCCGTTCTAGCGTGATTGAGTAACAAACATCCATCCAGACATCCATACATCCATCCATCCATCCAACCATCCATCCAAACTTTCGCATTATAATTGGTTGTTGCAAATTAATGCTTATTTATGATAATAATTTATGACACTATTTTGAATAGCATCTCGTCGTTGAATAATAACAATTTTCAACAAATAACATTTTCAATTGAATAAACAAGTCCAATAACAGCGCGGCAGCCGATGCTCGATTGCCTGTTTTGTTTTCCTCTCTAGCTGACAGAAATATTAAGCTTTTTGACGACCTCCGTGGCGCAGTGTTGAGCGCTGTTGTCTTATCGTGCGGAGGTCCCGGGTTCGATCCCCGGCAGGGTCAATTTGGGAATTCACAATTTCTGAATGTTCCCTGGTCTGGCCTGGTGGGCGGCTTCGGCCGTGGCTAGTTACCACCCTACCGGCAAAGACGTGCCGCCAAGCGATTTAGCGTTCCGGTACGATGCCGGGTAGAAACCGAAGGGTTTAATATAACTGCCATGCCCCTGACAGGTTAGCCCGCTACCATCTCAGACTGCATCATCACTTACCACCAGGTGAGATCGCAGTCAAGGGCTAACTTGTAGAGGATAAAAAAAAGCTTTAAAGTGCTATTCTTTGTTATTAGTGTTGATTAACCCCTATCTTCCCTTTAAACTAAACGGTTGTTTTTCTAAAATTTCCTACAACAACTACGAACTCTACACTGCGCGTGATGCGACACGCATTTGGCTGTTATGTACTTACCAAAAGCCGTGTTTAAGACACAAGTTACTGTTTCATATATTATAAGCTAAACATCAAGCAAGTTACGTGTTTTGTCGCATATTATGTTAGGACCAATACTAATTATAATTTTAGCCCACCATTTCAAGTTCTAAAGTTCACGATTACACTCTGACTCACAGATGACTCTGGTTCACGATGACTTACAGAGTTAGATGACTTTTTGTACTTACTTATTACTGAAATTTTGTTAAGTTATTTTCAACAGGGAGTTAATTTCACAGTATAATATTTGTAAAAGTTTCCACTGAATTACGGGTTTCCAAAGAAAATTATTTCTTGCGTATAAGAATCGTTTCACTATCAGCATGTGAGACTTACTCAGAAATAAATCAAATTTCTGAATAATTCCTGTCAAAAACAGCTGCGGCATTATTTACTTGGCTTTATTACGAGAAAATGTGACTCATAAAGTACTAAATTTGTGAGCAATTACCTAATAACTTTGTAAGGCCTCGTCCACACGGACAGATCACAGCTTGCAGCTACAAAGCGTGGAGACTGCAATAAACGTGACAAGAATTTAAGCTCTGTTCGTCCATTAATCTAAACGCGGTCTACTCAGAAGGAAACGAATTTACGATCCAGCTTTAATTAAAGTAGGTTAATAAAGTAAAAACTTACGTTAACTTTTTAAAACATTAACCCATTGTTTTTAGTTTATTTTCTTCTATGGTTGAAAAACCGGTGGACTATCTTAGCAGAGTAGAACTAACCTTATCTAATCTAACCTCATCATTGCTTTGCACTAAGCATGATTGTCGTCAAGCGCAAGCCTATCACGCAATAAAAAAAAGAGTCTAGCAGCAGCGCTTTCTGCATCTTGGCCACGAGCAAACTGCCACGGAATCCAAGTCACCTCAGATGGTGGTCTCCCACCATCCGCAGCCTCTCGGCTGACTGGGATTAGTGACCCATTCGCAGATATATGACAATTGTGGTCCATAGTATCGTTCATGCTATGTCTTGAAGTATCGTTATGTACAGTAACTGAAGGTACTGTTAAGTATCGTTATGTCCAGTACCTAACGATGGGGTTTCAGTGGACTCCAAGTGCCACGTGGCGGTTATTATTATTATTATAATGTTACATGTTCCGAAAACTAAGACTCTTAATATAACTAAAAAGCTCGAGGGCTACAGAGCTATTTAGTCTTTTAGCCTTTTAGGCTTTAAGAAACGACGCGAGCTCTTTAGGTTAAAAGTTCCTAGAACTAAGGCTCTTGAATAGAACTAGGCTCGAAGCTACAGAGCTTTTTAGTAGTTTGACCTTCAAACGTCAAAAAACTAAGCGAGTCTTAAAATAAGGGCTAAAAGGCTTGATTCTTTTGGAACACGCAGTATTATGTTGCAACAACTAAAATGCCTAAAATCTCGCCTACTCAATATGATAATTGTGTTGTTAAAAAAAGGAGTTTCGTTTACTTTGAGTTATATCCCTTACCTTATATCCCGTGATCCCGTCGTTAATGTAAGCAAAATAAAATATGAACCAATGTACGATGTGCGGGGAAAGAAAAACCTTGTTAGGTACATTATATCATTCAAAGTGTCACGTGCTCGTTTAAGTGCGCCGCAAGGTATTTAATATCATTTGAACACATTAGCCTGCGCACTCGGCGAATGCTCAATATAAATAAATAAATCTCTTTATTTGCAAAATTAGGCGAACAGATGACGTATTTTTGGTTGAGCTTCAAGCATTGAAGCAATGAGTAGCGCACAACTTAATAACTTTACTGATAATAACTGTTGTCAGATGGATAAATGGAGAAAGAGAGCTGATTAGTGCTACCACTTAAAAAAAGAAGGTATTTGAAAAATAATGCAGACACGTCATTCTTTAATAAAACGATTGTTTTTGTCTTTAAATTATTTAAAGTTTTAAAAGCCTTAATTGCCATGCCCAGTGGGTTGCTTAAATCAAAGCATGGACAACATACGGTATAGATGAGGAAGGTCACAGAAAGACCTATTTGGATTATGGCCATCCTATACGCAAATAAGGTGGCAGCGTATCGTTATTAGTGATTTTCATTTTTGGTGCTATTTATACAAAGACCGTTTACAATCGCCGAATGCATTTGGCCAACGTGAATTGCGTGCTTTAGGTGCTTTGTTTGAATTTACCATCTCAGTTGGTTGCGGCACTACGTTTGATAAATATTCATGATCGTCCGAATAGACTTGGTAGTCTTGGCGTAATGTATTTTGAGTCTCTGTTCTCACCAGAAAGGAGTATATTTTGCTAAACCACATTTAATTATCGAAAGTTAAGTTTTATGGTCTGTGGCAGGCAGAAAGAGGAAAAATTGGATCTTATAGTGCTTGATTTGGAAAAAGGTGAAAGCACAGGCGTATAACAGCCGTGGCAACGACACTTATTGTGACATGTCACATTCAAGTCCATATTTACATAATCATACAGTACTCACTTACTTATTTATATACCTACACTACATGGACACTATTATTATTATTTATTAGCTGATGCCCGCGACTTCATCCACGTGGTTTAAGTTTTTTTAATTCCCGCGGCAACTCCTTAATTTTCCGGGATAAAAAGTAGCCCATGTCACTCGCCAGGTCCTCAACAACAACATACCCATGTCAAAAAACACGTCGATCCATTGCTCCGTTGCGGCGTGATTGAAGGACAAACCAAACAAACAAACACACTTTCGCATTTATAATATTGATATGATGATGTAAAAAAAATCAACCTATGGGTTGGCCTAAATTATGAATGTTGGGTAGAAAGTCAATTAGTCTGACAGTGTGAAATCACCTACGAGGTGTGATACCTAACATGAGATTATTAAATTTTAATTAATATAGCTATTTTATTCTTCACGCAGACAAAGTCGTGAAAACAGTCAGGAGGCGAAATAAAATATATTAACATTAAGTACAGATACCTACCGAAATTGATGGAAGTTAGTGGCCTTTCAGAATTACATTCTTGGCACCGCAGCCAGCACCGCTTAGTGACAGGTAAAGTGCTCACGTTGTTGGCAAATGAGCGCTTAAATGCAATCTCACCCAGTGGTAAATGAGGACAATAATCTAAGATGGAAGTCTACTAACCTCGAAGGGCTGCTCAATATGTTTCTATCTATCGATTTCAGTGGAATATCTTACTGAAACAAAACTGGCTAAACTGGTTGACGGCATATATTTTCCGGTAGAGAGTAACAAGTCACAATTGAAGCCTCCCACTAGACCAATTAAGGTACTATAAACACCTTAATGGATTTTGCCGGGACTAAAACGGATGCTTACCACTTTTGGACGACACTGTGAAGGTCTAGCCCCACTAGAGTGTCGCGGCACGTAGCAGCAAGTATATTTTGTACATTATTATGCCGCAGTGTCCGTAATGCGCGCAGTGGGCCCAGCTCCATACAAACTCAAACTCATATTATTGCCTCTCATATTATCTGCAGTTGGCCTAGACCTTGAAAGGAAGCTCACCCCTCCTTTCAAAGCTCTATTATAAATATTATATTGTGTAAAATGAAAATCATACCACAAAATGGATGTGAGCTAGAAGTGACGAAATAATACCCGTACGCCATGTTGTTTAGTGAACGAGGGGGTCCCAACGAGTTCAAACGCCAACAGTTCTCCGTATTAACTCCACACGTACATTTACCCTTTAAACAATACATTATTAATACTATCTTGCTCACGTTGTGGCTGATTTACATTACACAAGTAGGCTCGACAGCTTCATAATCACTGTCATCCTGCGCAGTTTAGCTACCGGCTTTAAGTGAAGAACAGCGTTAAGTATTTCTTTATAGTGTACCTACCTATGCCAAATCCAAGAAACTATTTGGATTTTACATTTCAATATAGCAGCTTAATAATTCTATTGTTGTATTAACTGATTGAAACTCTATAAAATTTCATTATAAGAGTAGTCTAAAGGACTGAAATAATAAGTCAATTTTATCTATTCCAATCCAGTGCTTGAATTCAATTACCGTATCCAGCGACTGAAGTAATTTAAACCAGCCGTTATAATAAAATTTATAAGGAACTTAATCAAATTTAACTTAACATTTCGGATATAAGCTAGCTAGTTGTAACAATAAACTACATCTACAATTAATACGTTAAGGTAATTTTTTTTTTAAACGAATATTGGCTATAATTTTAAAAGTCTTTTATAGCCAAAATCCGTTCATTATCTGTTATTCATTTTTGAGCTCGAAAATCTTAGTTATTCCAACAGTCAATAAAGAGTGAGCAGCTATTTTGATTGAATGATTGATCTTTCAGATTTAATTTCGCCACTTAGCTTTTGATCTATTAGGTACTAAAAAAATTCTACATCAATGATCAAGACAGATTGATATTTGGTACAATAATAGAAGTATACCTCCAAAAACTCGTTATAACTTTTGCAGGCGACACCGAGGAACATACAAGATTGATTGATTATTGTTTCTAAGTAGTACTTCAGACTCCGCTTGTGTGAGCATCCTGGCAAAGTCTCACCCAACTGCAAAATGAAACCATTCTCTTGCTTTGATGATACATAAAAAAGGTATATATATTCGTATAAGTACATCAGAGACTGCAAATGTGTGTGGTGTTATAATTACTGATTGAAAAAAGAAGAATACGGCTCCGTCAGTCTTAAATGACGGTATAACCATATTAAAAACGTAATCGATCACATGCCTATTAATTTATAAAGTCTAAAGGAGACAAGGCCATTTAAGGACATATTAGAATATAGCTAGTTTACGAGGGTAAAGAGATATCTGTATACATATAATAAAACTAACTGGACGATTTCTGCACAATTAATAAATTTGTTTTTATTGATAGAACCTCGACTTTGCTATGTGACGGAGAACGGGACTCCTCAACGGGTAATAATATTAATTCAGTTGCAATTTATTCAATACAGAAAACATACCAAACTTATATCCAACTAATGTAGTCAACTATCCATACTATAATATTTGACCGAGCGAAGTGAAGGTCTCTGAGTCTACTTGAGTGAATTTGCACTTGTCCGTCCGTCCGTCTGTCAGAGCCTTATAACTTCTGGATTATTGAACGTAATTACTTCAAATTTAAATATGTAAACCAACGGCCTCCAGCCGAATATGGCTTAAAAAGTTATACTAATCTTTATTTCAGGGGGGCTCTCATAGAAGCGAATGCGAAGTAAAATATTTTTTATAGCGTTATATAGGGTTGCAGTATATCTTTCTTATCGAATCAAAAATCTTTAATCCACGCGGATGAAGTAGCGGGCATCATCTACTATTAAATAAATACGTGCCGCTTCGAGAACATCTTCTTTTTTGGAAGTCGTTTAAAACTAAATACTACAGAACCTTAATGAAAAGAAACTGAAGAATTGTGAAACAATTTGAAAGTTTGTTTAATAAAAAAATATGAAAGAGCATAAGGCGCAATATTTTTACCAGAGGGATATTTTTACCAGAGGGTAAAGCGGTAAAAGTTTGCCATGGCCTTCCATCTCAGAGATATTTTATGCCGCGAAAGGATTTCCAAAATGTTTACCAGGACAACAGACGGGGTGAGATTTTGTTAACCGTTTATATTATAAGGGTGAGAATATCATATTTTTCACAAAATGTTATTTATATAATACGGCTGTATATACTATATATATACATATCAATATATTGTTTGGTTGATTTTAACTAAATGAACTGATTGGAATAATCATTTAAAATGGTTAACCCACCTTCAAATCTCCACGTTTAATTGAGTTAAGAGAAAACAATGTGTCTTTACAGCCAGGCTGTTTTATTCCACCATTAGCAAAGAAGTCCACATGACCCAATAATTGCTTATTTCCTTGCCCCCCTAAAATTAAATAAGTAAGTAAGAAAAGCTTCAAGGGTGGGATCGAAAAGGGCTAGCGGATCGTATTTTTGATTGAACTAGGTGTAGTAGTTTCTGGTGATAAACAGGGAAATATAATTAAATCCATACTATAATATTATAAATGCGTCTGCGTCTGCGTCTGTCTGTCTGTCTGCTTTCCCGGCCCATCTTTTCAACCGATTTTGCTGAAATTTGGTATAGAAGGAGGTTGTATCCCTGGGAAGGACATAGGCCATTTCAAGAAAAAATTTCAAGAAAATTCATAGAAAAATTCAAGAATTCCCGCGGGAACAAAAAAAAACTATCTCTTCAACCGATTTTGATGAAATTTGGCAAAGGGATAGTTTGTATCCAGGGGAAGGACATAGTCTACTTTTAATTCCGGAAAATTAAAGAGTTCCCACGGGAATCAAAAAACCTTAATCCACGCGGACGAAGTCGCGGGCATCATCTAGTAGGTACTATTTATTATTATAATACCCTAGCTAATCTTATGGATTCTTATCTAAAATAGTTACATTTTAAACAAAAGTATTTTCGACATTATGCTTACAAAATTTTACAAAGCATATATCAATTATCTAATAACAAGTTACAGCGTAACTCACACACATTATAAAACTTGCACTATCTGTACTTCTTTATTTAAACTAATATTATAAATGCGAAAGTTTGGATGGATGAATGGGTGTTTGTTACTCAATCACTCCAGGACGGCTGAACGGATCTAGATGAAATTTGGCACAACGATAGATTATAGCCTGGAATAACACATAGGCTACTTCTTATCACGGAAAACTAAAGAGATCCCGCGGGAACAAAACACAAAACAGTTTGTTTGTAGGTACGCGTCTTGAATCATTATAATTCATTTTTTGAGTGGCGACAAAAGCTCTTTACTCTTTAATTAGTTTCACTTTCATTCAGTGATTTTTAAGATCATTGAATTAGATATTCATAAATAATTCATGTCGTATAGGACCATTTAAAAAATATATCAAGCAGACCATTATAGATATTATTAAAATTTTCATGTGTCTCTTTCGAGAGATGATACTTTGGTAGTAATGCGAATCTAACATTATACCAGCTCATGACCTCTTCCCGCGGAACAGACTTCTCAAGGTAAAAGTAAACCAAGATAGGCACTAATAATTACTTCTCAAGATTACAGGTTACAATTGTACAAACTTTCATTAAAATATATAGAGGTTGAACCTGCATCTTTCTGGGAATCGCGCCCTGAGGCTTATATAATAAGTCCATCTCTGCAAAATGTAACTCTAATGATACGAGTAACTACTCTACTGTAATATAGTACGTAGTATATAAGAAGTATTTATCATTAATACAAAACTCTCCATTTGTACCACACAAGAAAATAACAAAACATGGAAAAACTAAGGATGAATAAGAATACAAAAGGCGGAATTAACGTTCAGTTTTTACCTAGGTATATTTTAAATACAATACTAACTTGGAAACGCGTTAGTATGAAGAACTTCAATAAAAATAGCGTCCATTTTATAAAGCCGGACAATTGCTGGCATGTTCTCGAAATACAGTCCCGCAGGGTCTAACGCCGTAATACGTTTGAGACGATTCATCTTCCCGACGTAGCCCGCGATATGGGCACCCACACCGTGTCCAATTATGTGCACATCCCTTGGCTTCACATTTGATGTAATCTGTGTTTAAGATGGATGTTTATTCGACTTATATTTAAGAACGTAACTCTTTAACGTACTTACGTTTAAGTAAACATGCGGACTTTTTTTTTTTTTTTTATTTACTACAAGCTAGCCCTTGACTGCGACCTCACCTGATGGTAAGTGATGATGCAGTCTAAGATGGTAGCGGGCTAACCTGTTAGGGGCATGGCAGTTATATTAAACCCATACCCCTTCGGTTTCTACACGGCATCGTACCGGAACGCTAAATCGCTTAGCGGCACGTCTTTGCCGGTAGGGTGGTAACTAGCCACGGCCGAAGCCTCCCACCAGGCCAGACCAGGGAAAATTCAGAAATTATAAATTCCCAAATTGACCCTGCCGGGGATCGAACCCAGGACCTCCGCACGTTAAGGCGACAGCGCTACACACTGCGCCACGGAGGTCGTCAAACTTAAGTGTGAGTGACAAGAAAGCATGGTGCTGTCTTTCCACCAGAGACGTAAGGAGCGCTTACTTGTAACATTTAAATCTAAGGTATGAATTGCGCTCCTGTGAAGGTTAAAGTTCAGTTTTCCTGACGCCAACTGTTATTTTAGAGTTAAATAAGAAGCTTTGACATCAACTATATACTGTCTCACATTTTATATTTAACACGTATAAGTATAATGTTCAATCGTTTATGCAAAACGAAAGAGAGACTTAACTGAAAGAAAAAATATTAATCCCAATTTGTTAACTTGTGCCAGTTTACGCTCCAGGGTAATTCTTCTTAATCAAAGTTCATTATAATATCATAATATTAGATTATAAATGCGAAAGTGTGTTTGTTTGTTTGTCGGTTTGTCCTTAAATAAAACCTTAATAAAATAATAAAAACCGAAAAACTGTTAAGAATTCCAAAATAAGTATAATATTGTGCCTTTAATATACTACTGTACACACACACACACACACACACACACACACAATACGCTCACGCACCTATGAATCATTCTAATTTGCATTTAAACAAATTTTAAATCTAATTAAGTACGATTTGTAATTAATTTAAAACTTTCTTTAGAATACAATGCTGTAAACTTCAATCTGGAAGAGAGCCAGCAGCTAAACACAGAGTTGTAGGATTCTAGTTAGCTGCTGGTTGAACCCAATTAATTTTACTGCATTTATTTATTATATTTATTTATTTAAATCACGCCGCAACGAAGCAACGGATGGACATGATTTTTGGCATAAGTATAGTTGAGGACCTGGAGAGTGACTTAAGCTACTTTTTATCCCGGAAAATTAAGGAGTTCCCAAGAGATTTAAAAAAAACTTAAAACACGAGGACGAAGTCGCAGGCATCAGCTAGTAAAAAATATTTTTGAAATCAAAATATGCTTAGCTTTTATTGACAAAAAATAGGAAAAATATTTATCAAAGGTTATTTAACAAGGAGACCCCGAGTAAAGGACATTTATTTGAGGACGAGTGTCATCATAAATTACTATATAAAGTCGTTTGTAAAGAAAAATATGGATATTTTTTTTTGGATCTAAATAAAGAACAAGTTCAACCGACCTTTGATTGTATGTAAATTAGATGTTAACGAGTAATAAATTAGATTATTAAGTAGCTCAGCTAAAACATTTCGGGCTCACAAGCATAATTATCAACAGGTATTTCTACACTAATATTATTATTAAGAGGAAAGATTTGTATTTTTGTATGTAACCAATAAACTCAAAAAGTACTGAACCGATTTCAATAATTCTTTTTTCATTGGAAAGCTACATTATCACTGAGTAACATAGGCTATATTTTATTTTCAAAAAAATTAGAGATCCTTACGAAAATTGCAATAATGTGAACTAAGTCGGAAAAAATCGTTTCTTCTGAGAGCTTACGCGGTGTGCGCTGCGTAAATAGTTATAGTTACGCGAAAACAATGTATGGTGGAATTGTTCCTCTTAAAAAGTTCTAAAAAAAAGTCCGCGATAGCATATATCTATCTTTTAAGGTTGACTCACAATAACCATTTTTATGATTTTCAAATTTGGTCTAAACCAATGCTTTACTTGCGAAGGTGTTTTTACCGACATAGTATTAATCCTTATAAAAATAAATATATTAATCATCTCAAGTATTTAACTATGTCCTTTACAGCATTTAATTTAGATGAATAGCTTATGAGATATCATAGAAATAATGATCTTACAATGTAATATTAAAATGTAAGCTGCCCACTGCCCACTGGCTATATTGGGTAGGTATATATTAGGATTATTAGTGCTACCCGTGCGAAGCCGGGTCGGATCGCTAGTAATAAATAATGAAAAAAAACGTCAAGGCGGCGAGGATTTGCTTCACCGATAATATGAATACCAAACCACTCCAAATTCCAAAGGTATAGTGATAATTAAAGAAACAGGATACGTACAATGTATTGATCACCAGCTAATGCCCGCGACTTCGTCCGCGTGGATTGAGTTTTTCGGTTCCCGCGGGAACTCTTTAATTTCTGGTATAAAAAGTAGCCTATGTGTTAATCCACACTATAATCTATCTCTGTGTCAAATTTCATCCGTTCAGCCGTTGGGGCGTGATTGAGTAACAAACATCGATCCAAACTTTCGCATTTATAATATTAGTAAGAAGATATATTATAGAAGTATAGATACCTACTGGAAGACTCTACCTACCTAACCAAGGTCAGCTTACACTGAACTCTTCTCAGGCTGAGAAGGTACGCCACAGTTAGGCACGGACTATGCCTACACACCTTTCCTAAAGGTGCGTTAGATCTCCCTAAACACATTTGACGGATTGGTTCAAGTGGACCCAATCTGAGAACGTAATTACCTAACAGTTGAGTAACTACCTGGACATTTTCGAGGAAGTGTGTAATCTCCAAGGCAACAAGTCTAGCATTCGCAATTGCCTGAACGTAGGGCGGCTCCGCTCCCGCAGCCCAATCCACGGAGACTACACTTAAGCCCGAATGCGGATTTAAAAGCAGCAATCTTGATAAATGCTTTAGAAAAAGAATGATTTAAAAATTGAAGGGATTATTTCTTTTCAGATATCATTAAAGATGCCTCAGGATAAAACGTCGGTATCTTTTTAAAATTTCAGATCAAATTTATTTTTAATTTATAGTGCTTGGCTGCATTAAGACCTGCTTGTAAGTAGTGATGCAGCTAAGGTGGAGCGCTCTTGCGTATAGAAGATATTGAAAGAGGAGGTGTAAACTGAAGCTGGAAGGGCATTATATATACTAGCGTTATTCCATTCCAGTTTGACTGGTTCAAAATACCCGAATAAGAAAGCCATAATATTATCTCCTTCCACACGCCACGATCTTCCATGTAATTGGAATAAGCATGTTGCTTTCTTTATATTTATCCCTTCAACCGTCCCGTCTCCAATAAAAGTATCCATACTTATAGGTATACCTATTATTATATACGTGAAAGTGTGTCTGTCTGTCTGCTACACTTTCACGGCTCTTCTGTTTAACCGATTTTGATGAAATTTGGTATAGGGATAGTTTGTATCCCGGGAAAGGACATAGGCATACATACTTTTACAAAAAACCGTAATCCACGCGGACGAAGTCGCGGGCATTATCGAGTAATATCATAAGTCTTTAAAAGAAGTAGGTACTTAGTTAGTAATATTAAATCTGAATTAACCTGTATCCATCCAGAATATCCGTTGCTCGTAAAATCGTGTACAAGAAGTTTTATGGTAGAATTAGTTAAGTTAATACCGTGTGTTCCGATAATTTCTGGCGTGACATTCTGAAAATACCCATTAGCTGATACTGAAAACATCATTAACTAATAGACGGATAGTATATAATATTAATAACTAGATGATGCCCGCGACTTCGTCCGCGTGGATTAAGGTTTTGATTCCCGCGCGAACTCCGAGATAAAAAGTAGCTTATCCCCGGGACACAGCCTCTTCCTGAACCAAATTTCAAATCTGTTGAACAGATTATTTTTTTGATTCCCGCGGGAACCCTTGAATTTTCCAGAATAAAAAGTAGCTTATATCCTACCCCGAGATACATCCTATCCCTGTATCAAATTTCATCAAAATCGGTTGAACAGATGGGCCTTGAAAGAATAGCAGACAGACAGACAGACTTACTTTCGCATTATAATATTAGTATGGATATGATGACATTACAGCACATTACAGTTTTACTAAAATAGTGAAATCAGCCGTAGTAGACTAAGAGATAGCTGCACTTTGTGTAACCATCCCCAGAAAAGCTGATTCAGTAATCGCTGGGTGCTACACTCTGCACTGATGATGGTAGTGAAAGTCTCACCGCATGTTGATGGACCTTTCACTTGACGTGGCCGGTTAAAGACGTGTTATCGTTAAATGAACTATAATTAGAAAAGCTGATTCTTGTGCAGTATTAAAGTATACGCAATACCTATGTAAACAGTATAAGAACTGGCGCTATACATCGGGCCTTTCATTAAATATCACCTCTGAAAGACGTTATGAACATACATACTGTAAAAAAATATTAGCAATTATTATGTCGTCACGTTGATTGCTGTTAAATAAATTCTTACACCTTCATAATTTTTAATAGCAATCAACGTGACGTGAATAGTTGCTAATATTTTTTCACAGTATGTATGTTCATAACGTCTTTGAGAGGTGATATCTAATGAAAGGCCCGATGTATAGCGCCAGTTCTTATACTGTTTACATAGGTAATGCGTATACTGTAATAGTGTACAAGAATCAGCTTTTCTAATTATGGTTCATTTTTGGTAACGATAACCGGCCATATCTAGTGAAAGACCCATCAGCATACGGTCAGACTTTCACTACCATCATCAGTGGAGAGTGTAGCACCCAGCTATTACTGAATCAGCTTTTCTGGGGATGGTTACAAAAAGTGCAGCTATCTCTTATAATATAGGTAAATCTTTTTTGTATGGCAGACGCGACGTCACTGTCGTCTTTTTTACTAGGAATTGTAAAAACTTACAGATTCTCGTCTAACCCACTGCACAAATATAGTGTTCACCGCATGCCTATCAGCTGGTAGTATGTTCACAGGTCGGTACTTTGGATGTTTCCACTCTGGTGTAACACTAATACAACCAAGTCTTTCGTAGCATTTTTTACAATCTAAAAGAAAAAGTTCAATAATAAATTATTTTCTAAGTTGCAACCTTTGTAGACTCCGCTGGCTGTTAATTAGGCCAAAAGTTGGCTATCTGCATCCAGCCGTAGAGCATTACCTATGCTTTATATTATATGTATCTGGCAGTATTTTATGCTGTATTACATTTTGCCTAAAATTTTATCCCAACGTTACCATATATCAAAACATTCTTATCTGCGTTACGAAGCTCATTCAACCGGAACTTGATTAACTATTACATAGTTGCGTAAGTTTAAATTTTTATATGTACCGTGTAATTTTGTGATGGTTCTACTTAGGTATATAATAGTTTACAATTTCTCTAGTTAGATTACAATCTAACGGTTTTTGCAATCTTACGGTGACATATATATAACTAGCTCCATTTGTAACGTAGATTATATTAAAATCCAAATTAATATTACACTATATGTGGAAAATGTGTCTGTCTTTCTGTCTATCTGCCTACCTTTGCACTACTCATCCGTTCTAATAATCTATCGATTTTACTATTATCTTTACAAAAACAGATCTTGCATCCCAGGGATTACTTAATGCAGGCTACTTTTGATATAGGAATACCAAAGAGTTTCCCTAAGATTTTATTTGATGGGAGCTAAACCAGGCGTTCCCCCAAGTACTCGTAGTATTAAAATAAAACCATACGAAATGCTACACCCTTATCAGATAATGTTATGTTTGAAGTGCAATTTGCAAGCATTGCAGATTTGGTGCACGTCGTAATAACAAAAAGAAAAAGGAGCGAATGCGCTGGTTTCCTAGTCCAAGTTAACAACGCACAGTACAAGTTAACACTAAACTAACAAGCACCTTATTTACTTGCTTTGTGGGCTATGTATTTGAAGTTAAAGTATTGTAGACGTAGACTGAACCGAACCGAACCAAACACCCAAACGCGTCAACTTTTTTTGTCCGTGGTGTGTTTTTGCCCTAAATGGTAAAAAATAATAATTTTAATTTCTACACACTATGTTGAAGTCGGGCGAGCCTGACGCGTCAACTTTGCCTATCTTTGTTATAATCGCCCGATTTCAACAATTGCTTTCGTTGCTTTGCACCTACAATATGAATTCACCATTTAAAAAATCCTAAATCGCTATTTTTTAGGAGTTCTGTACTCTGCAGCATCAAGGATATATGAATTCACCATCAAATTTTCCTAACTCTTTAGTTTTGAGGATTTCATATAGTAGGTAGGTACAGCTACAGCATCAGGATTGAGGATTTGGAGTCATAAATTTTTATGAACGCCTTATGAGCTTCCTCTAACCGCTGCAAAAAAATTATTCAAATCGGTTTAGAAACCAGGGAGATATGCAGTAACATACATTTTAAAAAATACGCGCGGAATTGAGAACTTACTCCTTTTTTGGTAGTCGGTTAAAATTAAGGGTTCTTACACATACCTACATACTTAACCTAAAATTAAAATTACGCTAGCACTGTTGGCGTTGCTTCATTGACACGTATTTTGGTGTAATTATCATGTTTCATTTCGTGATTATTACTAATTATTAATCCAAACAGTTACTAACTACACTGGTCGGCATCAAAATAAGAGCATAACAATGTATATAATATGTGGATGTAATACAATGGATACGTTAAATCCAAATATGTAGTTAGAATTCACCTAGCACGTCTAATTTCAACGCAATAGCATTTTTTGTTTGCACTAATTATATTATGGATTAATAATTACTAATCCATAAATAATGAATAATATCCAATTACCAATTATTAATCTAAACAGTGGTCACTTACTAATGAGCCTGTGAGTAAAATACTGTCAAAAGGTGCTCTTTTGAATAAATGCTACTAGTCTAGATTCAATAATTACCTATTGTTGAACAGTCAGGTAGTTATATTTTGTTAAACCTCCTATACACGAATCACTATGCTCACTAATAAAAAAAATTAAGGTCATGTTATCTAGCTACAAGATGGTAAGACAATAAATATATAATATAGGAACCATCTAGAGACTCAGGCGTTGGCGACTTCGTTTGACATACCTACCTTAGAAGTGGATTATGGCAACTGAAAATTCTCTTGTCTTATCATAAACTTATTATGATTGAAATTAAAAAAATGATACCTAAGATGAGACTATAAGGAAATGCTAATGCATTCATTGAAAGCACCACTCGGTGATGCTGTGATCTCCGAGAGCACAATGATCAATGTGTTACCTCAGCTCCACTCTACTCTGCAGATATTATACAGTGGCGTGCAGTTCATAGAGGCATAAAAGCACAGTTTACCCAAATGGAAATATGTCAATGTTCATTTTCAGTCAGTAGTTACTTAAGTATTCTGACTAACTAATGTCTGGTGCCTACCCTAGCTTCAAGCCCTGTGCGCCCCACTGCAGGAACGCTATACGCTAAAAGATAAAAGCATAATTATAATAAAATAGCGAAAGTAAATGATAAAAAATCTTTATTTTTACCTAAATCCGCAGCAGTACAGCGTATATTATTATAATGTTTGAAATACATTATTAAATAAACAGCGATAATTTCAACACTACTTATTTTAATATATAAATACATTTTGCTTAAACCAATTATGTAATCTACCTTTTTTATTGTTTTCGTATCCTACAAGCGTATCGGTGACTGTCACGATACTGACATTACATTTCACTGTTGGTTCATGGTTGCTTCGATACTCGAAGCAATGAAGTTCGATATGACTTCGATCTTATTTTTATTTATGGTCATTTTAGATAATTTGCGAAGAGTGAAAGATGTGACAATGCTTCCCGTTCCCACGGTTCAAACTTTGGTCTGTTGATGAAGATGCTGTCGCATTCCTGCGAAAGGAATGCGTTTTTGTAAAATTTGATAATTGTAATAGATATAGGTAAATATTTGATTCGATTTGATAGAGCTCGAGCTAGTTAGCTAGTTTAATGATAATAATATTGCAGAGTCCTCTAAAAAAGGTTTCGACCTGAAACTTTCCCTTCTTATTTCTTCAGAATTTATAAAATATTATGCCTTACTATATTATACTTACATCTTAATAATTGGTAAAATAATCAACTATTCGCTAACTTGGTTTGATTTTAGGTAAACCCTTTAAAAAGTCAATAGTAGCGTTCTTAAATGGTCTTAATTTCTTGTCGAAGTCCTCCCAGGAGCAAACACCTTCATCACATATCGATTTCAATGGTTTCTCATTCAAGTAAAATACCACATTATACTGTTCCGAGTCATTTTTGATGCATCTAAAAGCAAAAATAGCAAAAAAGGTAATTATTATAATCAGTAAGCCCCACACGTGCACATCTGTTTATTTGCCAACGATTATATTTAAAAAAAAGTATACACTTGCCTGAAAAAGAGATGTTGACTCAAGCCGATAAATTTAGAAACTAAGAATTTACTAACATGCAATTTATTTATACAACGTAAACTCAAACTAAGGATTTTCTTAAAGTTTAGTGAAGTGAACGTGACCGATGTAGAAGACCATAGCTAGCATTTCTATTAAATTGAATGTTTTGGAAAAGTTTTAGTTGGTATCAATCTTGAATGAGGGTAAGGAAGGTAAGGCGTTCACTGTAACCGTGTGGCTAATTGTTCAACAACAATCACTGAACTGTAAATCCATGTAGAAATTGGACTTCACTAGATTTAGTCCAATAAAAGTTAAGTTTAGAGACGGAGTACAACATAATAATAATAAGCCACATTGAATGTCTATTAAATAAATTATCTCCAATTTACAAAAGTACTCTTTTTAGTGCTATAATATAATCAGTGTGCACGTTAATCTAGTGAATTTTCCAAACCTAGATGAGCTTTCGCTGACATTTTCTTTACAGTTGCTTGCCATACAAATAATGCACTTATTTAATTTCAAATTTTAGGGAATCACTACTCAAATCACTTTTTATATAGGTACATTTTTGGAATACAAACCTATTAAGAACTGCAACCAAATTGGCAGAAAACACAAATAATTTGCTGGTTCTGTATATCCTTTCCCGATCCCGATGTGCACCAGTTAATGGTTTGCTATCTTTAAAAAGCCCCAATGTCGTGTACATGTGATCCAACATCGTAGCATGAGCTAAATAAACAATAATTTTCTTCCCACCGCCTTTCGTAAAATTTTCAAAGCTCATGAACAGGTCTCCCAATGGAACTCTTCCAAAAACCTCATTCCCGGCTGTGCCGTAACTGTTTCTATAATAATGCCTTAAATCTTGTGCATACTCAAGAATTTCTAAATCTTCCCTGGTAAAAAGTGCGCACCAGGGACTTATCTTAGAGTCATATCCGGACGAGGTGTAACGACACAAGTCATATATTGCTGTGATGTTTACATCAGTGAGAATATTGTACTCCACACCGCTTTTCCGCTGCATCCTGTCCTTGGTCTGTGAAACATAGTAAACAAAAAGTAGATACCTACTCTTTTTAGTGCTACAATAATTTAATATAATCGGTGTGTTTATTTTGTGTTTGGATGTGTATATATATATATAATATACTGATTATAAAACTTTGATAACATTCTCTTTTCAGTTGCTTGCCGTACAGATAATGCACTTATTTAATTACTTTAAGATTTCAATTTACTATATCTATAAGAATTGCATAGTAATAAGATAATTTGCCACTCCCAATTCGCATGCGGTGCTCATGATGGTAAGGAAGTCATCTCATCATCAGAAATAATATTTGTGGTAAATATGTTAAACTTGTAGGAATTAAAAGATAGAGTCTAGAAAATAGACGATATTGAACTTACCATCAGAAACTCTGATGTGTTTAAATATCTGTCATATTCTGCGTAAACGTTTGGATTACGATTAACTTTTACATCCTGTAGATATTCATTGCTGGATGTATACGGCTAAAAAATACAATGATTTGCAATTATTTGGAGGTTGAAAATTCAATTCTAGACACTTTATTTATTAGTTTCCTTCGCATCGCGTTAGTTTTTGTCAAAAAAATAATATTAAAAAGATAACATTATTAATTTTAACGTACACTCATCACATCTACGGGCTTTGCATCATCGATATTTAAATTGGGATTTCCTAGGCCTGAAACAAAGTAATCCATACTGTTCTCTACCCAAACATCCTTAGCTGGTCTAAACGTATAGCTGCCTTTCGGAAGGTCTTTCAATAGCTCAGGAAATGCTTCCTTAAAACGTTTGCTCAGGTCCATCATTTCCTTTCTTCCTTCTTCTGTAGTATCCCGTTTTCCGTCGAAAAACTTGCTGTTGTATTCCCAGTTTTGCAGATTTTCAATGTCTTGGGCACAAAGTGAACTACGTCCCATTTTATAGTTGTCTATGATCAAATCTCTTATAGGTATAGCTGCTATTATATTATCGCTGAACATAATGCCCGGTTTTCGCTTCCCGTGACGAATCATGCCCCATACACTGACTGGTTCACATCCTGTTATAAAATTGTAAAATATTGTACTATTTGATATTGTCGCTCGAATTTGTCGCACGTAGGATAATGGGTTAGGTTTTTTTTTTATCCACTTCAAGCTAGCCCTTGATTGCGATCTCACCTGATGGTAAGTGATGATGCAGTGTAAGATGGTAGCGGGCTAACCTGTTAGGGGCATGGCAGTTATATTAAACCCATACCCCTTCGGTTTCCACACGGCATCGTACCGGAACGCTAAATCGCTTGGCGGCACGTCTTTGCCGGTAGGGTGGTAACTAGCCACGGCCGAAGCCTCCCACCAGGCCAGACCAGGGAAAATGCAGAAATTATAAATTCCCAAATTGATCCTGCCGGGGATCGAACCCGGGACCTCCGCACGTTAAGGCAACATCGCTACACACTGCCCCACGGAGGTCGTCGCAATGGGTTAGGTACGCCATCCATCCATAACCCCATACTTCCATACTGATATTATAAATGTGAAAGTCTGTCTGTCTGCTACGCTTTCACGGTCCATCTGTTCAACCAATTTAGATAAAACTAGCAGCCCACGACTTCGTCCGCGTGGTTTAAGTTTTTTGATTTCCGAGGAAACTCCTTAATTTTCCGGGATAAAAAGTAGCCTATGTCACTCTCCAGGTTTTCAACTATACCCATACCTAAAATAACGTCGATCAGTTGCTCCGTTGCGGCGTGATTGAAGGACAAACCAACAAACCAATATACCAACAAACAAACACACTTTCGTATAATATTAGAATGATTTAAGCTTTTTTACCTTCTTTTTCTTGGTTTTTTTAGCGACTTGAGCAATAAAACTATTGTGTAGCCAAGTTTAACAAATAAATCCTACGGTACAGGCAATAATACTTTATATGTACAGGTGAACACCGCATTGCAGCGAGTGGCCGTGGGGGAATAACGCGGCATTAAATCAAAGGACTTACGGCCACCAGTTGCCTCGATGACCCTTTATGTTTGCATTATCTGCTATCTAATAACATTTAGTGGCGATGAAGCCACAGTCATATTATGCGGTCGTATAAACTACCTCAAGCTCTTGGTTACGGCATTTGTTTTCGAGCTTCTTTACTGAGGATTCCGTTCCAGAAGATACTGCTGCAGATAACACTTCGGTAGCAAAGTTCGTACACTGCCCTTTCAAGCTACTTAAACTTTGGTTCAGACTTTTACGACAGTCACGACATTTTAAATACATGAAATTAAGTCCACATATCACAGACAAACATATGGCATCGAAATATTATGGTTTTATAATTAATTTTGTTTCCTTCAAACGCCACCAAAAAGATATTATTAAGTTCTAATCAAGTGAATTGCTGTTAACTGTTGAAGAGTTTTGTCCTTTATAATATTTATCAAATCTTTACCGAAATTGCGCAAAACTTACCAGATGATCATACCTTTTAATAAAGAAAAATTTATTCAAATCAGTTCAGATTTGACTGAGTTATGGAGTAAAATCCAGGAGGAACCTTATTTTCTATCGGAATAAAAACTATCCTATATCCTACCCGGAGTATCAACTACTGCTATACCAAATTTCATTTAAATCCGTTCATTAGTTTTCGCGTGATGCGCGGCCATACAGATAGACAGACAGACAGACAGACAAAAATTAAATAAAAATCTGTTTTGGGCTCAGTATCGATAGTAAAGCATACCCCGACATTTTCAGAGTATATTTAATGTACAGAAATTTTCCAGTTACAGTTTTATTCTCTCTGCGTCGTATTCCTCATTACTGGGGGTCGTGACCCCTTTCCATTAACCACATAATGGTAGGAGTTTTCTTGGGATAATAATGCGGTGGGTCCTTCCGCATACGACTCAACTAAGAGTATTATAAACTCTTAGGTGTGTTACGATTATTATCACATATTAGTGATAATAACCGGGACCGACGGCTTAAAGCGCTCTCCGAGGCACGGAGGAAACTAAAAGGCCAAATTTGAACCTAAAAATTCGGTCACCCGTCCAGTTACCGACTTGGGTCAACGTTGCTTAACAATAGAAATCGACTGATATGCGATGTCCCAGCTAGGCCATTCGTCCCTCAGTTTTATTATAAGTATATATAGATTGGGATTGGTGGTAGATTTCCCGGGGAAGGACATAGGCTACTTTATATCCAGGAAAATTAAAGAGTTCCCGCGTGAATCAAAAAACTCAATCTGCGCGGACGAAGTCGCGGGCATCATCTAGTTTATTATATATTTAATAATGTTCACAGACATGACATCCATTATCTATACTACTTAATCTATTACACGTTACCTAATGTTAGTTATGTTAGTAACAGAAAAAACTTAGAACTATGTTAGTGGTTTTAATTAATATAATATCTACCATTTGTGAAACACTGGGAATTAGAATTAATTCTGTTCAGTCATGTAATTCGGCATATACAATAACGGAAAGGAATGTCCTCAACAAATATTTGAACCACCTTACCTTTTAGTTTCACTTTCGAATCTCTTATATCGCCTCTCACAAAGTTGTAAGGAGTTTTACTCGAAAAATATTTGTAAAAACACTCAGAGTTCCAATAACAATCCCTCGATGTTCCAATCGTAAAAAAATGTAGCAAAATTAAAAATATAAACTTCATGTTTAAAAACATTACGTATAGTTTAATGTGTGACAAGGATGTGACTTATGTCACAACTGCCTTAAATATCCGCGTTGAATGGGAAGTTATCATCCGCGAAATGATAACTTCCCACTCATTTTGGCTGTTGGAGGTTTTTAATATTGCACATTTTTTGAGTTTATAGTCTTGTCAATTTAATTAATTACCATAATTGTGTGTATAAATTAATAAAAATAAATGTAAAAATGATATCATCTCTGTTTATGCATAATTTATTTCAAACCAGAAATACTTGTAATACCTGTTTGTTCGTAGAGATCAAGAAGCACTTCCGTCTCTTAAATATTATATTATATTTAAGGTTCCATTACAAAATTAAATAGCTATACCTAATTTTAATTATTCCGGGTCAATATGTAGGATAGTTTTTATCGCGATAGAAAATAAGGTTCCTCCAGGATAGGGGATTTTGTTGATTTTACTCCATAACTCAGTGAAATCTGAACTGATTTGAATAAATATTTCTTTATTAGAAGGTATGTATCATTAGGTAAGTTTTATCCAATTTTGGTGAAGATTTGATAAATATTATCAGAGATAGAGGACAAAACTCCTTAATCTTTTTGGTAGCGTTTGAAGGAAACAAAATTAATTTTAAAAATTTGCTACTATTAAAAATCTGTCAACAGGCGTCATTTACTGTTTATATCAGTATTTCCATAATATTTCGATGCCATATATTTGCCTGTGATATTATGTGGACTTAAAAGTGTACTTATTAAAAATGTCGGGACTCAATCTGAAGTCTGAACCAGAGTTTAAATAGCTTGAAAGTGTTATCAACAGCAGTATCTTTATTCCTCGAATACCTCTAATCCCCAACAACTTTCCATTACGCTTTAAACGCGTACAGTTTCCTGTCAGCGTCTGCTATGCCATGACAATAAATAAAGCAAAGGACAGATACTGCGCACTGTGGGTGTAGACTTCACCACCAGCTGCTTTAGTCACGGGTAGTTGTACGTGGCTTTATCGAGAGTGAGCGACGCTAATAGCACGGTAATATTATACATAATATTACCGTGCTAATAGCATGTTTGTGTATGCTCCCGGCAATACCACGGAAAACAATGTTTACAAGGAAGCTCTATAAATGAGCGATAAAAGTAGGTACAAACGCCTGCCCGCGGTTCGATTCGACTCCTGTTTTAGTGTTATAGTGGGGAGCAAGGCCTATTTTAGTTAACATTTTCGTAGTTAATTATTTTAGTAACGCCAGTGCATGCGCAAGAATAACGATCCCGGACGAAGTCGCAGGTACAGCTTGACTTGATCTTTTAATATTATAAATGCGAAAGTGTGTCTGTATTTCTGTTATCTTTTCATGCCTCCAAACAATATATATTTTGGCTCTATTTTTTAACGTTCGGCACAGATTTAGCTTTCGTCGTTCGTTGAGACAGGCATAGGTAACTTGGATATAGGTTATGATTTCCGGAATAACAATTGAAATGGTAAAATTTAAAATACACAGTCTTGCCTAAAAAATCCGAGCAATTGCCAGCTCATTTCACCGATGTTGAAGCAATAAATGCGCACTTTCTTGATGTTCCAGGTTCCAATAAAATTTCTTTATCACAACTTACCACTTACGAGTTTAATAAGCTATATGAAGGTGTTTTTTCTCTCAGTACAACAAATGATACTGAAATATTAAAAATTATTAAGCAACTGCTTAATAATTTTATCTGTTCCCTCAGATACAATAACAGATAAAATAACACTAGATATGCTGCTTATGACGCTTCCCCAAAGTTTAGGGACTATTAAGGCTGTAATTAACACTTTAATATTAACATCTACTTTTCCCAGCGACTGGAAGGTTGCCTTAGTTCGTCCACTTCCTAACATTTCAGACCCTCTCACACCTAAAGATCTTCGGCCAATTAGCATACTGCCATGTTTGTCAAAAATATTAGAAAAGATTGTTTACGCGCAAGTAATGGTGTATGTTGAGAAGTACCTAATTTTACCGGAGTATCAGTCAGGTTTCAGGGCAGATCGTAGCACCGTAACTGCACTTTTGGATGTTACTGATAATATTCTTGCAGCACAAGATTCAGGGATGTGCACTCTCCTAGTGCTTCTGGATTTTTCTCGGGCATTTGATAGTATCAACATTCCACTTTTATTATCAAAGTTATGGTTTTAATGTTGATGCTGTGAAATGGTTCGAAAGCTATCTCACAAATCGCACTCAATTTGTAGGAATTGTGCATGAGGACGGAAAGAAGTACAGGTCTGCGACTGCTCCAGTTCCCAGGGGGGTTCCCCAGGGTTCGGTTTTGGGACCGTTACTTTTTATTATATATTCCGCTGATATCATCCACCAAATTAAGAACTGTAAATACCATTTATATGCTGACGACCTACAGTTGTACTACGCTTTTAAGCCTGAGGAATATCAGCGTGCCGTAAATTTAGTGAATGCTGATCTTAGCCGCATTGCGGATTGGTCAGAGCGTAACTCACTTGTGCTCAACTCGGTTAAGTCTAAGTTTATTTTGTTCGGTACTCCTAAAAGTTTGAACAAAGTAAAAGCAGATCAGCAAGGCGGTGTTAGGGTAAATATTAGGGATAATGACCTAACCAGAGTATTTCAGGCGCGTAATTTGGGTTTGTGTTACTTATGGACTCAGACCTGAGATTTGAGGCCCATGTAGCTGAAAATGTTCGTAATAGCTTCTACCGACTGAAGATACTCTATAAAGTGAGGAAATATCTCTCCCAAGAATTACGCATTCAGTTGGTGGAAGCTTTAGTACTGTCAAAGTTGAATTACGCCGATGTCGTATTTGGGCCTCGTCTCTTGTGCAGAACAAAGCGCATTATTCAACGCGTGCAAAATGCCTGTGCGCGTTTTTGTTTTGACATACCTCCGAGAAACCATGTTACTCCTTTTCTAAACAGCCATCAGTTATTAAAAATGAGGTCTAGGAGAAAACTACATCTTTCTGGTCTGCTTTTCGGAATGTTTAAAATGGAAAAACCTTTATACCTCATTAATAAACTTAACTGGGTTGGCGACGGCGAAATGGATCGTCTTAGAAGTGTGCGCAGGAATCGTCTTTGTGTGCCATTTCATCGTACAGCTGCATTTCGAGGATCTTTTACATACTCCGCCACTAAATGTTGGAACAATATACCACCACCGATAAAAGATCTTAAAAGTAAGTACTCGTTTAAACTACATCTTAAAAAATTTCTTCTTAGCAAACAATTAGAATTCCAGGATCATGTGGCGGAGTTTTCTTTTCTTTAGAGTTTAAAATATTATGATGTTTCTTATTTATTTATTTTTAAAATATCTGGTTATTAATATAATGGGTTAAATTTGCATGTACAGTTTATTTATTATAGTATAGTATATTTTAGTACAGTTTATTTATTTATATTTGATTGGTTTTTATTTTTTATTATTTTTTAATTTTTAACCAGCAATATTATTTTATTAGAATTTTAATTCACCTGTACACACAGCCCTTTAGTATAAGTAGAATAATTGAATAGGTACCTAGTAATAATAAGTAGATAGTCGTGGCGCCACCTGGAGTAGGGCTCCAGCTGAAAATCAGCGCAGAATCTCTTGTGATTTATTGCAAGGCATTATTCTGCATTATGCTGAGCTGATGCCTTCTTTCAGGTTGTGCTACACATGACAAGTGTTGTCATGGTGCCTCTAGGCATGAGTTTAATGCTCAAGTACTGGAGGCACCATGGTAACATTTACCTATAGGTATTGTAATGTGTGGCACAATGTGAGAATAAATAGTTTTTCTTTCTTCCTTTCTTTAAATGAAATTTATTTATTTTCTGTAAACTGTAACAAAATTTGTACTTATTTCTAAGAACGATGACGGCTAAAAAAGTATAAAGTGCGTTTCACCCGTCAACGCCCACCTCCGAAACAGCTAGGTTACAGATATCCATAACTGTTATTAAAATTTATATAGGTAGTTACAAGAACAATTTACTTACATTAAAATTAAAATAAAACTTAATAAGGAACATATAATAATAACTATGCAGGTCTGCATAGAAAGTTTTTATTATATCAAATATCAAATATTTTTTTATTCAAATAAACTTTTACAAGTACTTTTGAATCGTCAAGTGAATCTACCACTGGTTCGGAATGCCATTCCTACCGAGAAGAACCAGCAAGAAACTCGGTGGTTGCTCTTTTTAAATAATTCATTTACAATTACTATATCAATGTGTACATAAGTAACCGCTGTCCCCAGCATTGTTGGAGCGATCAAATCCATGCTCCTCTATCATTTACATAATCTTCAACAGTATAATAAGCTTTTTTCAGGAGCATACTTTTAATGGATTTCTTAAATTTGTTTATTCAATTCATGTCAAAGACGGGCAGACAGAAAGTAGCCCCATTCCCGCCGGTGGCACCCGTTCACGAGCATGACGCATGATCCAGCCATTGCTTCGCTCGACCATATTTGAGGGAACGTAACAACGTATTATATGTGTGATGTGTGTGTGTGTGTGTATGAGTGTGTGTGAGTGTGTGTGTGTGTGTGTGTGTGTGTGTGTGTGTGTGTGTGTGTGAGGTGTCACTTAGATTTACAGGAATATGTTGTGAGGGGTACGATATTTAATAATTTATTGACTCTGTTGTACAGTAAGCTACTTAAGAAAAGGTAATGGCGTCTCGAGATTGCTGTCCGAGTCGAGACCATTGTACATACCGAGTGAGCTCTACGTTTCATATAAATTTTTGGATCGTAATGAAGTTGTAGGTGTTTACGCTGAATGGTACATAAAATAAACAATTGTCTCATAGTTAGGACTTTCGTTTTTGCATAAAGCTCAACCGTGGGATAATAAATGGGTTTATTACACATAAACTTTAGCACTATTCTCTGTGCCCTTTCAAGTCTCAACTCCTGAGCCTACGCCTGAGCCACCCCAACAGGTAATGCAGTATGACAAAATCGATTGAGCCAGAGAAAATTAAACGGTTTTCAAGCAACCCAAGTCCACCACAATTGAAGAATTGAATTAAATTAAATGAAATTAAACAATAATTAAAATCAATTTAAGTTCATTAAATAAGAAATTGTGGATGTATAGTTAAGTAAACATGAGCATCTGGTTTGTATCATAAATTTTGTTATTGTGTTCATAATGTGCATATCGGTTAGCAGTTATCTTTAGCATCAATAAACTTAAAGTATACATAAATCTTAACTTATTTCTTAATTTCTTGGGGTAAATTATGTTAATAATGTTAATTTGGTTATGCACAATCCTAATAATCTTACTTCTTACTAATATTATAAATGCAAAAGTGTGTTTGTTTGTTGTTTTGATGGTTTGTCACTTAATCACGTCGTAACAGAGTAACGGATTGAGTTGATTTTTTGCATGGGCATAGTTGAGAACCTGGAGAGTGACATAGGCTACTTTTTATGACGGAAAATCAAAGAGTTCCCGAGTAATTTTAAAAACTAAATCCATGCGGATGAAGTCACGGGCATCAACTAGTCGATAAATAAACTTATATTACAATATAATTATTTCTTCGGTAATCATTAGCTACGTACAATTTTAAATTTGTGTTACTATTATACGTTAATAATGTTCAGATGTAAACCCGCAAAAGTCTATGGTGGCGTTAACAAATGGTCGTAATTTCGTATCGAAGGCCTCCCAGGAGCAAACACCCTCCTCACATATTGATCTGAGTGGCTCTTCGTTTAAGTAGAACGCCACATTATACTTATTTGCGCCCTCATTAACGCATCTGTAAAGAAATACATAGTAAAGTTAGCAGCTTCAGTCTCTTTGTTAACGTTGCTCTCAATGTATCTATTCAATTATTATGGAACATCATTTTTATTTATGCAATGATCATAAAAATTAAATAAAGGGATATATGACCCTTTTGAAGGTGTTTGTTAATATGGTTTTTTGTGGCTTTTTTAACTGCCTCTTTCAACAACCTCTATTTGGCCTCGTTTTTGTAACTACGAGTACTTATGCAAAAAACATTCCAATATAGTTGTACACTTCAAATAAAACATAAGATGAGCGTTCATCAGCTGTTTTTTAATATTTTTCACTAGCTGGCTTGAAATCTAATAAAATTGCCTTGTGCCTTCTATTTCAATAGGCTCCTACAACTAATCCGTAATCAGACAGGTACAAAAGTACCTCGAAATGAATTTCTCGAAAATTTCCAATTTTTTTTATTTTTTTATATGGTTCGCTAGCAATTTTTACAATCCTTAATCATAAGTTACATAAATTCATAGATACATGCCAATGTATGTAAAATCATATGAAAGCAAACACTACATGCATATAAGTATCTCATAAATTACATGCTTAGATATAAATAAATTTATATAAAAAGTGATACAAAAGAAAGAGCCAAAAACAAGTTATCGAAAAAAGAAAACTCAAAAAATATATTTAATTAAAAGTACAATAGATTAATTCTACATCTACAATAATTATTTAAACTTAGGCAAATTTGTTTCAATTTCAATTTCACAATTTTAAGTACCAATTTAGTAGATTAACCAAAATAATAGATGAACGATGAGAAAAAATAAAGTTATTTTTTTATACAATTAATAAGTAGGTACACAGAAGAATGTTTCCTTACACAATCAGCGTGATTGGTTGATTAAGTTGCTAGTGACTAGTTTGCGAAACATGCCAGGTGGATTTATGTTGATATCGAGTGACTGACTGAATTTGTTACATAATTTACATAACCGACGGATGATGGAGTTGGCGCCAAAGACTGTTCGGGTGTATGGAGGTACAAAAGTAGTAATAGCATGATGGGGATATCTGTTTGATGCTCTGAAATTTATTTTATTGAGTAAGCTGGGGCAGTCTAATTTATTTCTCAGTAATTTATTTTAAAATATTAAATCTAGTAAATCTCTTCTTTGATCTAGCGTCATTATGTTAAAATAATTTAGTCTTTTTTTATAGGAGACTATTGTTTTATGGCTCTTCACTGTGTATGATAGGTGCCACATAGATCTTTTCTAGATACGCTCCAGCCTTAAATAGTGGGCTGCATAATATGGACGCCAAACAACACTACAATATTCTAAATGACTGCGGACAAGGCTATCGTAAAGTATGATTTTAGTCTTCGGCTCTTTAAAAGTTCGACCTTGTCGCATAATAAATCCCAACAATTTTGAAGCTTTTTTTATTACATTTTCTATGTGGTCAAGATAAGTTAGTTTTTTATCTAGTGTAACACCCAAGTCCCGTATAAGCTCAACTTCCCTGAGAGTATTACTACTCAAACTATATTGTGTTTGTATGATATTAATTTTTCGAGTAAATTTAATGCAGACATTTATTAACGTTAAGTTGCATGCCATTAAATTCACACCAGGTTATTAATCTGTTAAGGTCGCTCTGTAGTAGAGTTGAATCATCCGGGGAACAAATTATTCTCATTAATTTTAGAACATCTGCATACAAGCAAGGTAGGTAGGGGGATGCCCCGTCGCTTGGGGGATGCCCCGTCGCTCACGTCCGCAGGAGCTACCTTCTACACGTGTCCCCAAGGTGGTGCTAAACGGGCGACGAACTTGCAGGCGAAATAAGCGTTATTTTTATAAAAACGCTTATTATGTACCAAACGCCATACGATTAAATAAAAAACAAGTAAGGTGTGGGGTTTTCAAAGCAAAATATAATGTCGTTAATATATTATATATTGAATAAAATTGGACCAAGATGCGAATCCTGAGGGATACTTGACGTAATCATATTTATTGAAGAGCTAAAACCATTTACTACTACATAAAAATAACGTTCATGCAAGTACGATGTAAGCCACTGCAACACTGGACCTGAGAAACGATGAAAGGATAATTTTTCGACTAGAATACCGTGAGGCCCTTTATCGAAAGCCTTCTTGAAATCAGTATAAATGGTATCCACCTGCTTTTGTGAGTCAATAGCATTGGATAACGAAGAAGTGAAACTAACCTAGTTAGTGGTAGTGGACCTACCTGGAAGAAATCCATGTTGATGTTCAGTGACGAACTTCTTGAACTGAAGTTGTATTATGAAACTTGTTCTATTTTTAACTTAAATGCCAACAATTATAACAACAGCCAAAAATGTTAAAAAACAAACCTATTCAGAACGGCTACCAAATTGGCGGAAAACACAGATATCTTGCTCGTTCTAAATTTTCGATCCGGATCCCGATATGCGCCAGTTAATGGTTTGCTGTCTTTGAAAAGTCCCAATGTCGTATACATTTGATCCAACATCGTAGCATGAGTGACATATACGACAATTTTCTTCCCTTCGCCATTGATAATATTTTCGAAGCTTGAGAACAGGTCTCCTAAAGGAATTTTTCCAAAAACTTCATTTACGTCTGTGCCGTAACTGTTTCTGTAATAGTGTCTTAAATCTTGTGCATACTCGAGAACTTCTAAATCTTCCTTAGTGAAGAGAGCACACCAGGGACTTATTTTAGAGTCAGCCGCGGACCAAGTGAAACGACACAAGTCATATATCGCTGTGATGTTTTCAACTGTGAGGCCGTATTCTATACCGCTTCTCCGCTGTATTCTGTGTTGCGTCTGTGAAATAAAAAGTAACAAGCTCATGTAACATATTTAATATCCATACTAATATTATGAATTCCATACTAAAAAGGATAAAATATATACTATACTATATACTTTTCGCATTTATAAAATAAGTATGGATGATATAACTTACCGTCAAAAACTCAGAGGAGCTTAAGTATTTCTCACTTTCCCTATAAATGTTTGGATGGTTCTTAACATTATGTTGGTAATAGCCACAGGTTGCATAAGGCTGGAACATTAAAATGATTAAATATGGAAAGATAAAATAATATGTTGCACAAGGACTTTCAATAATAATGCTCTTGCCAAAAAGTGACAGCATTACAAAATTTAACTAAATCAGTTTAACTACATCAATGCTAATATATGAGTATCAAACTAGCTTACGCTCATCACATCTCTACCGATTTTTGCTTCCTCGATGAATAATTTTTGATTACTTAAGCTCGAAACAAAGTAATCAATGCTTTTCTCTATCCAAATACCCTTAGACGGTCTAAATAAATAGCTGCCTGGTGGAAGTTCTTTCAATAACTCGGGAAATGCTTCCGTTAATCGTTTGCCAAGAGCTATCATTTCCTTTCTTCCCTCCTCAGTAAGATCGCTTGTACCATTGAAAAAGTTGCTGTCGTATTCCCAGTTCTGGAGATTTTCAACGTCCTGAGCACAAAGTTTACTACGATCCTGTTTGTATAGTTCTGCGATTAAATTTCTAATGGGAATCGCTGCTTTCATTTTATCACTGTAAAAAGTGCTCGGTTTTCGCTTTCCATGACGGTAGATTCCCCATATACTGACAGCATCACATCCTGTGATAAAATAGAAAATAAAATAATGTAGGTAATATCAATGGATGCTTATTATAAAGGTCGATTGGTTGAACAGTTATTATAGTTGATCAATATAACTCATCATCTCCATATTAGGTATAATTTGAGGACACTGGGTATCTATGCATTTTTTAGAATTTGTGAAAAATATTAGTATCCCAAAAAAATTAAGTTCAACATACCTTTTTGTTTGACTTTTGAATCTCTTATATCACCTCTTATAGCATTGTAAGGAGTTTTACTTGAAAAATACTTGTAATAGCACTTAGAATTCCAATAACAACTGTACGATTTTCCAATAAAAATTATAGACAGTAATATGAAAAATAGTAATTTCATAATGTTGTAAACAATAAACACAGAAGTAAAGTTGATCGGTTTCAACATACTACATGAGACTAACGAAATCTGTGGGCCAATCAGCACACGAGTATATATCCGAACAGAGGGGAAGCTTCCTAAGAGGGTCGAAAATGTATACCTAGGGTTGTCACCTGATGCATGTCAATAATTTAAGGAAAAAATAAAAATATTATATAGTTATATCCTGAAATTGAACAACAAATACTTAAATTAGACAGAGATAACAGTTTCCTGTTTTGTAACACCAGGGAGTCCTAAATATCGATTTTGAACGAAATCGGTTAATATTAACAAAGAATTTCAAAATGGCGCTGATTTTTTACAACTTTGGTACCAGTTTCCTGTTTTATAATACCAGGGATTCTCAGATATCGATTTTGAACAAAATCGGTTAATTAACAAATAATTTCAAAATGGCGCTGATTTTTTAAAACTTTGGTACCAGTTTCCTCTTTTATAATACCAGGGATTCTCAGATATCGATTTTGAACGAAATCGGTCAATTAACAAATAATTTCAAATTGGCGCTGATTTTTTTAAATTTTACCAATTCTTATAAATTTCCCGCATTTTCCGGGTTCGGCAAGGCCCACACGCGAGCAATTGCGCGCGCGCCCCGGTGCGCCCCGGTGTGGGTGGCTGGGCTAGACACTGTGCTTCGGCCAAGATAGGATAAGTACGTGACAATGAGGATGTAGCGGATTGCTGGATGAGCGAAGGTTGCGTGTCCATCACGTCGGGGTCACCACTGTGGGACGAGTGAGTGATAGGTACTCGTCCGCACCAATAGGAAGATCTTCCTCCGGGCTGGTGTTGTGCCCGGTGACCTTTCTGGTCCGACCGTTGTAAGTTGGAACAGTCTATATATAGCGCTATTAGCAGAAAACTACGATAGCGTGATTCAGGCTTACAGGCAGGATGTAACTTATAAGTTTTCAGTCGATTATCTATCCTGCGATGTAGATACAATTAGCGCCATCTAGTTTGCACTGTGGTAACCGCTACAATCAATACTTGAAAATATTTTTTTAGACTCGCTAACCACACTAACTTGCGCCATCTAGTATGGGAAAGCAGTTATTTGGTGAAACTTTTTTTATTTGTTTTGCGAGTGCTAGCATCCTTTCTCCAAGATAGGAGCTTCTATGTCTCAGTTGAAGGCGTGGACTCCCAACCACGTTCCATCACAGCCGGAGTTTCCCAAGGTAGTTGTTTGTCCCCGCGTCTATACGCGGCTTATACGGACGACTTTCCCACCCTCCGCGACCATCTGCGTGAGGGTGAAGAGGACGTACTGTTGAACCTATACGCGGACGACAGTGCGTACTTTACGTCATACTACCACCAGATCGTTCCCACCAACAGAATGCAACGCCTGCTGGACCTGCTCTCAGAGTGGCTGGATAAGTGAAGGATGGTTGTCAACGTTGGGAAGACAGTCGCTATACTAAGTCGGTATTGGGGTGTCACATAGATCGAAAGCTGCGTATGGCTCCCACAGTAGATCATGTAGTTTGCCAGGCAGCAGCGGCCCGTTCAATGCTTCATTAATTATTCTTATTCATCTCCCACCTATCGATAAGAACCAAACTATCTAGAGTCTATGGAGCCTACGTTCACTCTCGCTTAACGTACGCGATCTCGGCTTGGTACGCCCTATGCCCAGCGTACCAGAAGAAGCGACTCCAGGTCCAGCAGAACAGATGCCGGTGCCATATCGTAGGAGCTCAGAGATACGTTCGCAACGACGTCATCCACAGGGACACCCGGACACCAACCGTGGAGGTATTTGTCCGCCAACTCGCACGCGCTATGTTCGCTCACGCGGACTCAAGCGCATGCATGCACCTTCACGGAATTGCCCCGCTAAAATCAAGCTAACGGGCGTCCCCTACTCCGCGAGCTCTTACGTCCCGCATCAACGGTGCCTCCCAATTCAGGCATCAGTGGTGACGAAGAGGACGACGCAATGGTCATGACACCCCAACAACTGGATAGGACAGAATCACTGGACGATACACCCATAGAACTGGCACACGAAATAAATACAACCCCAAGGCTGGCCTTAAACAGGTGTGGCCCCAGTCTCGTGTAACGGGGCTGAAACATCTGTCCAGGTAGCTCAAGCTGCCTGTGAGAATACGCCCGTACAAGGAGGCTCGGCCTTGAGGCCCGTACCCCTACAGGTTTTTGCCTGTAGAGAAGACACTAAAACAAAAACTATTTGTTTTCTCAGTTTTCAGAGCCTTCTGTCTTCTGAAACTTTTTTATCTGAAATCTATAAAATATAAAGGACTTGTAAAAGTTTATTTGCAATAAAAACATTTGAATTTGAATTCAACCATTGTATCAAAATTTAACTGGTTAATTTATCATTTTCCCTCCGCATGATAATAATTCTTAGAATTAAGTTTTATACCATCGGATTATTTACTACAAGCTGATGCCCGCGACTTTGTCAGCGTGGATTGAAGTATTTGGTTTCCGCGGAAACTCTAAAATTTCCCGGGATAAAAAGTGGCATATGTATATGTGGCATATATTCCTTACTATAATCTATCTCTGTGCCAAATTTCATCCATATCCGTTCAGCAATTCTGGCGTGATTGAGAAACAAACATCCATACATCTATTCACCCAAACTTTCGCATTTATAATACTAGCTGACTAGCTGACTAGCTGATGCCCGCGACTTCACCCGCTTTTTTTTGGTCCGTGCGGGAAATCTTTAATTATCCGGGATACATTTTTGCACCACCTCGCTTTATCTTCTTTTTCATTTTCTCCTTAACGTTAAAGTTGTCTGGAAGAGATCGCTGCTTAGCGATAAGACCGCCTTATTGTACCTACTTATTGTTGTTTTCTTATTTCTAACATGTTGTTTTTGTATATTCGTGGTGTACAATAAAATTATGTACATACATTCGTTCAGACATTCTGGCGTGATCAATCAACAGCCATCCATCCATCCAAACTTTCGCATTTATAATATTAAGCATAGAATAGTATTAAATAGGTAATAATTCACACTATATATATTTATGTATACTGTATATTATAATATCCATACCATCCTTACTTAATCACCACCGCCGGATAAATTACTTCCCACTCAATTTGTTGTATTAGCTTGTCAATTTAATTAGTTAACTTATTTGTTTGTATAAATTAATAAAAATAAATGTTAAAATGATAATTTGTTTGTTATTGCATAATTTATTTCAAACTAGACTATGAAATATGTACTTGAAATACCTGTTCGTTCATAGAGATCAAGAAGCGCTTCCCTCTCTTAAATATTTAAGGTTCCATTAGAATATTGTATATACCTAATTTTAATTATTCATATCATTAACTATAAATAAACCTATAATATTATTAATTCTTCAGTAAGCATTAGCTATGTATAATACGTGTTACTATTATACGTTAATGATTTTCAGATGTAAACCCGCAAAAGTCTATGGTGGCCTTAACAAATGGTCGTAATTTCGTATCGAAGGCCTCCCAGGAGCAAACACCCTCCTCACATATTGATCTGAGTGGCTCTTCGTTTAAGTAGAACGCCACATTATACTTATTTGCGCCCTCATTAACGCATCTGTAAACAAATACATAGTAAAGTTAGCAGCTTCAGTCTCCTTGCTAACGTTACTCTCAAGGCTTAGGTAGTATCCAATCAATGATATTATTATGGAATATCATTTTTGATTATGCAATGACCGTTTATAAGGTGTTTGTTAATATAGTTTTTTGTAGCTCTAATTGGCCTCGTTTCTATAACTAGTTATGCAAAAAACATTCCAAAATAGTTGTAAACTTGAAATAAAATATAAGATGAGGGTTCATCAACTGCTTGTTAATATTTTTCATTGATGTCTAATGCCTTGTGACTTCTATTTCAATAGGCTCCTAAAACTATTCAGTAACCAGACAGGTATAAAAGTACCTCGAAATGAATTTCTCGAACAATTTCCAAATTTATGAAACTTGTTCCATTTATGACTTTAATACCAACAATTTTAACGACAAAAATGTAAAAAAAAACAAACCTATTAAAAACGGCTCCCAAATTGGCGGAAAACACAGATATCTATCTGGCTCGTTCAAAATTTTCTATCCGGATTCCGATATGCACCAGTTAATGGTTTGATATCTTTGAAAAGTCCCAATGTCATGTATATTTGATCCAACATTGTACCATGAGTGTCATAAGAGACAATTTTCTTCCCTTCGCCATTGATAATATTTTCGAAGCTTGAGAACAGGTCTCCTAATGGAACTTTTCCAAAAACTCCATTTACCTCTGTGCCGGAACTGTTTATGTGATAGTGTCTCAAATCTTGTGCATACTCGAGAACTTCTAAATCTTCCTTGGTGAAGACACCAGGGACTTATTTTAGAGTCAGCCGCGGACCAAGTGAAACGACACAAGTCATATTATATCGCTGTGATGTTTTCAACTGTGCGGCTGTATTCTATACCGCTTCTCCGCTGTATTCTGTCTTGTGTCTGTGAAACAAAAAATAACATACTCATGTAACATGTTTAATATCCATACATATATTATGAATGCGAAAGTGTTTCTGTCTGTCTGTCTGTCTGTCTGTTATGGTTTAACCCATCTTTTCAATCAATGTTGATGAAATTTGGTACAGACATGGGATGCATGTTGTGATGTTGAAGGACATATAGACAATCCCGGAAAATTAAGGAATTCCCGCAGGCATAACAAAAAGAAAAAATCCTTTTCGAATCCTTTTCGCATTTATAAAATAAGTACGGATTTTATAACTTACCGTTAAAAACTCAGATGAGCTTAAGTATTTCTATTTTCTCACTTACGCTAAAAATGTTTGAATGGTTCTTAACATTATATAGGCAAAGGTAATATGGCTGAAACATTAAAATGGTAAAATTTTAAAAAATATAATAAATTGTTGCGCAAGGACTGATTTAGTAAAATTTTTTAATGCTGTCACTTTTTGGCAACCGCATTATGCTCTTGCCAAAATTTAACTTTTATAACAGTTTAACTACATCAAGGCTAATAGATGATTTGAAATAGCTTACGCTCATCACATCTCTACCGAGTTTTGCTTCCTCGGTGAATAATTTTTGATTACTTAAGCTCGAAGCAAAGTAATCAATGCTTTTCTCTATCAAAATACCCTTAGACGGTCTAAATAAATAGCTGCCTGGTGGAAGGTCTTCCAATAACTCGGGAAATGCTTCCTTTAATCGTCTGCCGAGACCTATCATTTCCTTTCTTCCCTCCTCAGAAAGATCGCTTGTAGGTACCATTGAAAAAGTTGCTGTCGTATTCCCAGTTCTGGAGATTTTCAATGTCCTGAGCACACAGTTTACTACGATCCTGTTTGTATAGTTCTGCAATTAAATTTCTAATGGGAATCGCTGCTTTCATTTTATCACTCTCAAAAGTTTTCGATTTTCGCTTTCGATGAAATGAAATGAAATGAAATGAAAAATGTTTATTTATTTCACATAGGAATAGACAACTTGTGTCACTTATGATACGTCAATACTCTACCACCGGTTCGGAAAGCTGTACTGAGAAGAGTCGGCAAGAAACTCAGCAGTTGCTCTTTTCTCAAAAAAGAAAGAGGTTACAATATTTTAAGCAATACAATACATACGTAACATTACAAGTATTACACTGAATTGTGGGTCACTGGATGCGAGGCCGGTTGCTTCCATGCAACTTTGTCGTTAATAAAATCGTCGATAGTATAATAACCTCGACTTAACAAATGCTGTTTGACACAGTCTTTAAATTTATGTAATGACAAATCTAGAAACTCTTTTGGAACCATGTTATAAAAACGTACACTCGACCCCACGAAGGATTTTTGCACCTTGCGCACACGATATGACGCTGTTACTAGCTTATGGCGGTTTCTAGTACATAGATTGTGAGTATTACCTGTTTGCTTATAATGATGAATAGAATAAAAAATTTGTAAATGAATGTTCGACGACCTCCGTGGCGCAGTGTGTAGCGCTGTTGCCTTAATGCGGAAGTCCCGGGTGCGATCCCCGCCAGGGTCAATTTAGGAATTTATAATTTCTGAATTTTCCCTTGTCTGGCCTGGTAGGAGGCTTCGGCCGTGGCTAGTTACCACCCTACCGGCAAAGACGTGCCGCCAAGCGATTTAGCGTTCCGGTACGATGCCGTGTAGAAACCGAAGGGGTGTGGGTTTAATATAACTGTCATGCCCCTAGCAGGTTAGCCCGCTACCATCTTAGACTGCATCATCACTTACCATCTGGTGTGATCGCAGTCAAGGGCTAACTTGTAGTTGATTAAATAAAATAAATAAATAAAATGTTTTGCATAACAAAGATTATATTATTGTATATGTATTGTGACGGTACATACCCCATATACTGACAGGTTCACACCCTGTGATAAAATTGAAAATAAAATAATGTAGGTAATATCAATGGATGCTTATTATAAAGGTCGATTGGTTGAATAGTTATTATAGTTGATCAATATAACTCATCATGTCCAGATTAGGTATAATTTGAGGACACTGAGTATCTACGCATTTTTAGATGTGAAAAATATTAGTATACTAAAAAAAATTAAGTTCAACATACCTTTTTGTTTGACTTTTGAATCTCTTATATCACCTCTATACAGCATTGTACGGAGTTTTACTTGAAAAATACTTGTAATAGCACTCAGAATTCTAATTACAACTGTTTGATTTTCCAATAAAAATCACAAAGTAATATGAAAAATAGTAATTTCTTATTGTTGTAACAATAAAAACAGAAGTAATATTGATCGGTTTCAACATACCACATGAGACTAACGAAATCTATGGGCCAATCAGTCTGTTAGTCAGAAATAGGTATTTTTATGTATAAGGTTACTTAATTAATAACCGGTAGGAGTAAGTTATAACTGCTACATTTGGTAATTAATTGTATACAGCAAGCGTTATAGTTAATTACCGGTAATGTTAAGTATTTCTATGTATAATAACTACATCATTTCCTAAGTTCTATAATTATGTAACACAAGACCTTTTTAATTTTAAAAAGTAACATTTTTAGGTGCATCTTTAAAGGACATGACCAGTGTCTGCCCTCCGATTCGCGACAATGTGCAAGATTTCCGTGTCTACAATAAGGTTTAAAAATTAAAACCGAAATTATTATGGATTTATTATTCCGAATAAGGTCAAGGTTAAAATGTCTAAAAAAACAATACGTTGATTGTTTAAATCTTGAGCATCCGCTTTCCTCTTTATGCACACTCCATTTTGACGTTCCGGTAATGGTAATATTTATTTATATAAAATATTTATATAACTACAGCATATTTATTTGCATGATTGTAAGTAGGTACATAGTACGTTGTTATTATGTAATAAAGTGAGCATGTTACAATCAGCCATGCAAAATTGGCGTGCAAAAATACTTAAAACTATAAGTTTCATAAAACTAGCTACTGAACTAAACAAGTTGGAAACTTTGTACTTACACTTAAATTTTTTGTAAAATAAAATAAAATAATAAGTTATGAACTTAAAACGGTTCATTAGTTTAAAAATTCAAGTCTTTTAAAGAATAGAAGTTACGGGTGACAAGCCATTCATACAATTTATTTTTAAATGTAGTAGTAGATGTAGAGATTTAGTACCTATTGGTAATGCCTTCATATCTTTTGGTACCTTATTGTATATTTTTACGCTTAAGCAAATAATGTTCATTTTACGCATGTTCTATAATTTTGTAACAGAAGACCTTTTTAATTTTAATATTTGTACTCTTGTCAACTTTATACTCGGTTTCACGTTAAATTTTTAAAAATGAGCAACCGTTGAATTTCTTATCCTTCGCGGTAGTAATGACATTCCGTAGTGGAAGTAGTGGAAGATTCATTTGACGATTCAAAAGCACTTGTAAAAGTTTATTTGAAATAAAAACATTTGAATTTGAATTTATATATGGTAATAATCACCAATGATTATTATCAATACAAACCATTTTATCATAATTTGACTGGTTAATTTATCATTTTCCGTCCGCACGATAATAATTCTTAGATTGAAGTTTTAAACCATCGGATTATTTCCTACAAGCTGATGTCCGCGACTTCGTCAGCGTGGATTCAGTTCCAGCGGGAACTCTATCATTTTCCGGGATATATAGTTGCCTATGTGTTATTACTGACTATAATCTATATCTGTGCCAAATTTCATCCAGATCCGTCCAGCCGTTCTGGCGTGATCAATCAACAACCATCCATCCATACATCCATCCAAACTTTCGCATTATAATATTAAGTATAGAATAATATTAAATAGGTAATAATCCATTCTATACCCATACTATATAATATACTTTATATTATAATATCCATACTAATATTATAAATGCGAAAATGTGTGTGTCTGTCTGTATGCTACGCTTTCACGGCTCGCCTGTTCATCCGATTTTAATGAAATTTGAACAAAATGCTAATTTATCCTCAAATCTATAAGGTAGCAGCAATTAATTATTTTCATAAAATAGGAGTCCACACACTTAAAATGAAACAACAAAGTTTAATTACACTTTACTATTTATAATTTTTAATCACAGAACTATTTCAAAGTTCACAATCAGGCGAATTTTATGTTTTTTGTCATCATCATTACAAAACAGCTTTCTTCTTTTAATAATTCATAATTATAAGCCACAGTTAACTTACAGAGTTTTCTCAATTGGCTGAAGTAAATCATAAACAATAATATTTTATACAATAACAAATTAAAATGACAAATTGATAAAGTACTCGTATATCATCTCAGTATATTACAAATTTATTTATTTTTTAACCAAATATTATTAACCACAGCAGGTTACGAAATATTTCAAGTCCTACCTCTTTAGAGATCAAAAAGCACTCCCATATCATAAATTAAATATCAATACAATATCAGTAGGTATCATGAGTGACTGACTGGGAGAAAACATATATTTTAAGTGGTGGACCTAAAGATTTGATAAAGGAGAAAATATTATTGGAGAATCCATAAGAAATCCTTTTTTTTTTGGATTACTCTGGAAGGAAGGAAGGAAGGAAGGAAGGAAGGAAGGAAGGAAGGAATCATCAAAACTATAAATCTATATGAATAAAATCTTGAAAATAAGCTTGTCTACATGTTTAAAAATAGGTATTTAAAAGAATTATAACTGGAAAACTGAAGCCGGATCCTTAATGTAGACTCTTTATATTTATGCACCCATAGGCTATTTATTCTTTAATGGCTTTAGTAAGCAAAACATGATTGGTACAGTCGTTCACCCACAAAAGTCAATAGTGGCGTTGACAAATGTTTGTAATTTAGTCTCGAAGTCCTCCCAGGAGCAAACACCCTCCGCACATAATGATCTTATTGGCTCTTCGTTTAAGTAAATCACCACATTATACTCCTCTGAGCCCTCTTTAACGCATCTGTAAACGAAAAACACCGGCTTACAGTAATTATAATTTTGTGTAAAGTATCTAAAGCTTATTAAGCTGTCTTTGTCAGTTGTACCTAAGTAGTATCTTTGAACATAGTACCAGTTTCAAAAATATCCAAGGTCGTTTCTCAATTTCTTGCGGATAAATTGTGTCTTTGGGAAGGTTTAAGGTCTCATATTTTTTTCATAACTTAAAATCTTAATATAATTAACTGAATGTTATGAAGTGAATGATTGCGACACATCCAGGTTGGATCCAAATTACACATACATCCAAATTTAAGAAATAGATGCATGCAGCAGTATATAAGTCCCACAAATTTTATCTGGCCGTAGCCGAAATCGGAACTAATTTTAGCTTTTTGTTTTTATTATGTAGGGACCCGTAGCCGTCTAGGCAGGCCCTAGTCGACACAAGGCTATAAGACAAGTACCGGGGTATAATACCCCGCGTCCCACCCGGGTAAAGAGCTTGGGGCCTCCGCTTGGCCCTCACGCGCCAAACGGAGAAGACCCTCGCCGCCGTGATTTTTATTGAATTTTTAATATTTACTACTTTAGCCATAAAAATGCGAAAGTATCTGTCTGCCTGTCTGTCTGCTACGCTTTCACGGCCCAACTGATCAACCGATTTTGATGAAATTTTGTACAGAGGTAGGTTGTATCCCGGGGAAGGGCATAGGCTATTTTTATCCCATAAAATTCAAGAGTTCCAATTCAAAATATTTATCCACGCTGTCAAAGTTGCGGGCATCATCTAGTATTATATAAAGTTTGTGGGGAGATGTATTAAAACAATTTGAAAGAAAAAGGCAAACCTATTTAGAACAGCAACCAAATTGGCGGAAAACACAGACATCTTGCTCGTTCTAAATTTCCTATCCCGATCCCGATGTGCACCAGTTAATGGTTTGTTGTCTTTGAAAAGCCCCAATGTGGTGTACATTTGATCCAACATCGTAGCATGAGTTACATAAGCAACAATCTTCTTCCCTCCGCCTTTGGTAACATTTTCGAAGCTTGTAAACAGGTCTCCTAATGGGACTTTTCCAAAAAGTTCATTTACGTCTGTGCCGTAACTGCTTCTGTAATAATGACTCAAATCTTGTGCATACTCGAGCACTTCTAAATCATCTTTGGTAAAAAGTGCGCACCAGGGACTTATGTTAAAGTCAAACGTGGACCAAGTGAAACGACACAAGTCATATAACGCTGTGACGTTTTCAGCAGTTAGGCTGTATTCTATACCGCTCCTCCGCTGTATTCTGTCTCTTGTCTATGAAACAAAAAGATAGATAACATAACAATCCCGTCTCTATAACAGTTAATATATTATAATGAATCTATGGTTAAATAAGTAGTTTTTGCATAGTGCTGCGGGCTAGACAGCTTAATTTCTAACGGAATCAGAATGAAGTCCAACTTTGAGACATTTTAAGATTTTTCCCTTCATTTTAATTAACACTGAAACTCTTTCATCCTGCGAAATTTCAACTTTCTACTTACACAGGAAGTGCTTGATAATTTTAACGAGTGAGTGAATAGGTCTCGTTTAATATAATTTTTGAAACTAAGTATCTCAAGTACCATGTTACTTAGATAATTGAAACTATCTAAGTCTATTAGTAAATTAAGTATTTTAAGTAAAGTAAATCTATTAGATAGTAGATTGTTATCATATTCATGAGCACGATTATTCAAATTTCGTTATACGATGACGCGGAACAAAGTTATGAAGTTGTAAAAACAGCGCGAAATGTTTCGTGTACTTAAAGAAACATACACACTGCGTGCGATAGATCGGAACTTGGCCTGGCGCACTGCCGTGCGTCTGGATTATTTTGTTACATGATTAATTAATTTTATTTGATTTCTTTTGATAAAGTTTTGGAAAATATTAATAATTAATTATAATTTATAACTTACCGCCAGAAACTCTGATGAGCCTAAGTATTTTTCAGACTCAGCATAAACCGTTGGATTGTTTTGTACTTTATTCTGGTAATAGCCACAGGTTGCGTAAGGCTGTAACATTATATTAGTTTCATACTATATTAATTTTTCAAATATGATTTCAAAAATTTTTTCAAAACGAATTCGTTTTCAGTCTATAATTTATTTATTACTAGATGATGCCTGCGACTTCGTCCGCGTAGATTTTTTGATTCCCAAAGAAACTCCTTAATTTTGCGGGATAAAAAGTAGCCTGCGTTACTGTGCGTGTCCTACTATGTACCAAATTTCATTAAAATCGGTTGAAAAGATGGGCTGTTAAAGCATAGTAGTCAGACAAACAGACGTACTTTCGCATTAATTATATTAGTATGCATATGTATTTAGTTGTGGATAAATATTATGGTCGTTTCTATAAAATTTCATTCAGCGGGAGTTTAGTTTTTACTACGATTAAATAATCATACAAACTTACACTCATCACATCCATACCGGTTTTTGCAGCCTCAATGGCTAATTTTTGTTTACCAAAGCTTGAAACAAATGAATCAATGCTTTTTTCTAACCAAATACCTTTGGCTGATCTAAACTTATAACTTCCTGTAGAAAGATCCTTCAAAAGATCGGGAAAAGCTTCCTTCAAACGTTTACCGAGACCTAACATTTCCTTTCGTCCTTCTTCTGTTATATCTTGTTTTCCGTCGAAAAACTTGCTATTGTATTCCCAATTTTGCAGATTTTCAACGTCTTGAGCACAAAGTGAACTGCGACCCTTTTTGTAGCTTTCTACGATCAGATTTCTAATGGGGACCGCTGCTTTCATTTTATCACTGAAAAAAGTGTTCGGCTTTTGCTGTCCGTGACGGTACATGCCCCAAATACTGACTGGCTCACATCCTGTAATAGAATTATGAAAATCTTTAATTGTTCAAGATTTACAAAATACTAATGAAAATTCAGTAATCGTAACGTTCAGACGTTCACGCTTTTCAGTTTAGTTTAAGTACCAGGATGATTACAGTAAAGTTTTTTTTTGGTAAATAACCTTGTAGATGGCGAAATTTACTTTCGTATTCTAATGATATTTGTAGCAGTTTTTCATTGCATGAACACACGAATAAAACGACATTTTCTAAAAATGAATCCTAGCTAGATTGATTTATCGCCCCCGAAACCTCCCGCATACTTCATTTCATGAAAATCGTTGGAGCCGTGTCCAAGATACAGATTATATTATATATACAAGAATATTCGTTTAAAGGTTAGAAAATTAAGCTCTTAGCCTCAGAGCAAACACGTCGAATAACTTGAGCATAAGTTATTAATCAATTAACACATAAAACTGATAATTTGAACTAACCTGTAAGTTTGATTACGGAATCTCTGATATCTCCTCTCACAGAATTATATGCGGTTTCAGTAGAAAAGTATTTGTAAGGACATCCTGTATTCCAATAGCAATAGTTTGACGATGCGTGATTTATGTAGAGCAAGATGATTACAAGAAACTTTTTCATTTTGAATTAAATGACATGAAATTATGTTTCATTTATTTAAGAATGCTCTCTGTTTAGAAGTTAAACATGGACTAAGATAGAATTCAAGATGACATTGCATTGCTTAAAACATCGCGACTGGTTTGCAACAAAAAAGAAGTAATCAAGTGGGCGCATCTCCATTAAAATCTTGATTGAATGTAAAATAAAAAGGCTCTATCCTTTTAAACACTTATTATCATATTTTAATAACACTAGCGTTCGTCCTATGATTCTGCCTGTTTATTCTCAAAGAATTTTAAGGTGCAATATAAGCAGACGAGCATTGAAACGCATACGCATAGTTTAGATTGATAGAGCAAAAAACATTCCTATAAATAGTAAAATACGGGTAACTATGGAAGAAGTAGTGAGATATGGAAGGAGTAGAATGGAGTTGTATGGAAAACCCAAGTTTTAAGTTTCATTAGTACCTAACGAGACATTAGAGAAATTCGTTAAGGATCCTGAAAGTCGGAATATTATTATTACCTTGATATAAGTAAACCCGTGCAAACAACACAAAGACAGATGAAAATCATACCCGAATACTTTAACTTGCATTAATTCTAAAGATGCTATCTTCAATACAAACTTTTTGCGGCAACGTTTTTTATCGTTCAAAACAAAAACAAAAAAATATTCGGTAAATGTCAATGTACTTTAATCGAGAGGGAAATAAAAAGAAGCACAGATGAAGCACAGCGTGCAAACATGACTGAATGGCAAACAAATATTATACTATTAAATCGCTAGTAATATAATAAGTTGCATGATGCATGAAACATGATTACTTTAGTAAACTCATTTTCATACACAATTTTAAAGCAATGGATAGATTTAACTAATACCATAGGCGTTACTTTGCTGCAGAATCTATACTCTACGAGTTTATACTACTATTATAAATGCAAATGTTTGGATGGATGCAAGGACGGATGGATGTTTGTTACTCAATCACGCCTGAACGGCTGAATAGATCTGGATGAAATTTGGCACAGAGATATACTATAGTCTGGAATAAAACATAGGCTATACTTTATCCCGGAAAATTAAAAGTTCCCGCGGGAACCAAAAAACCTCAATCCACGTGGATGAAGTCGCGGGCATAAGCTAGTATATGAATATATGCATCGATTTAATTTTCGTAAGACTTTGACACAACTGAGGTATATTGCAGATTCTATTTTAAAGCTTATATTTGTTTTTATTGAATTTTCAAGAGTTCACTAAAAATATGAAATAGTAACGTTTTGTTCGCCCCATCCTCATTTACTTCAAATATATTTGACCCAACTCACTATTTTCGAACCTCAACTGCACAATTAGTAGGATTCTTTTAAATAACGTTTTAATCTAAGACAAAATTCCATGTTCTCTTCATAATAATGCAATTAATATTATCTTCCATAATGAAAAAGTTTAATGTATTGTAGATTGCTGACTAGGAAATAGTTCAGATAATTTTACTGCCATTTAGCAGTCAAATATTAAAATCAGTAAAGGAATAAATATTTTATTAAAAAAAACTATTTCAATTTTTTATTCTAATAATAACATTATTTTACATAACTTATAATAACAGTAATTCATTTCAATGAATAATTGACGCAACTGCGAACACCTTCGAGCATTAATTATGAAAGGCTCTAAAAGTTGGAACATTTTTAATGGTTTGTTTTTGAGGCAAACTAGAAACTCTTATGGGCCAGTCGCTGCACAAGCGGTTATCGTTAACTTTAAAGCCCACCTAAACCTTTTTTTGGTAGCAAATCAGTACTCTATCTTTTCCTTTAAAGACAATTTTTCTTGAAACCTTAGTAATGGAGGTAAGAATGACTGCTACTAACTTTGATAGTTTCTGATGCGCAAATTTAACTTAGACAACTATCTATAACTTCACGTGCAGACCTGTCTCTGTGGTTGCAAGATGTCTATATCCATACTAATATTATAAATGCGAAAGTGTGTCTGTCTGTCTGTCTGTCTGCTTCGCTTTCACTGCACATCTGTCCATCATTTTGATGAAATTTGGTATGGAGAAAGTGTGTATCCAGGGGAAGGACATAGCCTACTTTTTATCCCGGAAAATTAAAGAGTTCCCGCGGGAATCAAAAACTCTTAATCCACACGGACGAAGTCGCGGGCATCATAGTATGAATAAACTTATAGTAGTTTCAGCTATACCACAGGCTATACGCACTACGTAGGCATTTCTAAGAATTTATGTCAACTAAAATGTCAATGTATCCCATTTAATATTGTATATAAGTTGTCTTCTTTTTTGTGCCAGTAAAATAAACATCATACTTTATACTAATATTATAAATGCGAAAGTGTGTTTGTTTGTTGGTTTATTGGTTTGTTGGTTTGTCCTTCAATCACGCCGCAACGGAGTAACGGATTGACATGATTTTGCATTTGGCATGAGTATAGTTGAGGACCTGGAGAATGAGACATAGGCTCCTTTTTATCCCGGAAAATTAAGGAGTTCCCGCGGGAATAACAAAAAACTTAAACCACACGGACGAAGTCGCGGGCATCAGCTAGTATTTTATAAAAATGTTTTGAATAAAAAAGTCTTTATAACATGAGGTCACGAGGTAAATTAATCCGTTTGCAACGTGGATCGTTTAGACTCATGTAAAGCAAAAATCTATTGTCGTATTTAAGTACGCTCTGAATTTATTTTCAAACTTCTGCCACGAACAGACTCCATTCTCGCACATCGTGGTAAGTGGTTCTTCATTTGAATAAAAAATGATCTTGTAATCTTCTTTGTTGTTTATTGAACATCTGAAACCATATTAAAAGAAAGAGTGGTAGATTATTAACGTATCATAAGTGACACAAGTTGTCCTACGTGAAATAAATAAATCATTTGTCATTTTATTATTGAAACTTTATAGAATTACTCGGGACGGAGACAAATACAACAAATCAAAAACCATGAAAGTCGGTCCAGCCGTTCCAGAGTTATAAGTGTTCGAACACACCCGACTTTGTTTTATATATTAAGAAGATGATAAAATTTTATAAATTGTGAATTTAAACTTAATGTCGGTAATACACCTGTAACTTCGGACTCTGAAGTTGCTTCTGTTTTTGAAGGCTTCTTTACGGATATTCCTGTTTCTACCACAGAACCGTTGAACTCCTCACCAAATGCCGCTCTTACTTTACTGGAGGATAACGTGCCTGAATGTAATAGCGTTTTTGAATTCCGTCACGTTAGCTGCTCTGACGTTATTAAAGCTTTCAAATTAATTAACAATAATAAGACAAATGATTTGTGGGGCATTTCCGTTAACGTTGTAAAATCATTGATTGATATCGTTGCACCCGAGTTAACATTAATATTTAATAATTGTATTGATTGTGGGGAGTTTCCTGACTTAATGAAGCATAGTAAAATAATTCCTCTATTCAAATCTGGTAGTACCAATGACCCCACTAACTTTAGACCTATATCTGTACTACCAACTTTCAGTAAAATATTTGAAAAATTAATATTAATTCAATTGCTTAATCATTTTTGTAATAATGACTTATTACATAGTAAACAGTTTGGATTTACACGGGGTCGCTCAACAATCGATGCTGGTGTTGAGCTGGTTCAGAATATATTCGAAGCCTGGGAGGAGTCACGTGATGCTCTTGGTGTTTTCTGTGATTTATCCAAGGCTTTTGATTGTGTTGATCACGAAACATTAGTCAGAAAACTGCACCATTATGGAATTAGAGGTGTAGCAATTGATATGATGAATTCCTACTTAAAAAATAGGATACAAAAGGTAGACGTTAATGGAAAGCGGTCTTCCGGATCGATTGTAAAAATGGGGGTTCCACAAGGTTCAATTCTAGGGCCTTTTCTATTCCTCATTTACATTAACGATCTTCCTTATCTTGCCAAGAATAATCATGGGATAGTATTGTTTGCTGATGATACATCACTTTTGTTTAAAATAAATCGTTATGAACCAACTCTTGACGAAGTAAACAATTCTCTCAATAAAGTGGTAGAGTGGTTTGAAGCTAATAACCTACTCCTCAATGGGAAAAAGACAAAGTGTATCAAATTTACATTACCTAATGTCAAACAGGTAAAAACCACTATACAACTTGATCATGAGGAATTAGATTTAGTGGATACCGCTGTTTTTCTCGGAATAACGTTAGATGCTAAACTCCAATGGGGCCATCACATTAATGACTTATCGAACAGGCTTAGTTCTGCTGCATACGCGGTTAAAAAGATTCGCCAGTTAACAGATATAGAAACGGCGAGATTAGTTTATTTTAGTTACTTTCACAGCATTATGTCATATGGTATATTATTATGGGGTAATGCTGCTGATATTAATTCTGTTTTTGTGTTGCAGAAGAGGGCTGTTCGAGCCATATATAATATGGGACCAAGGCAGTCACTAAGAGATAAATTTAAAGAAATCAATATTATGACAGTGCACAACCAATATATATATTTGAAAATTTAGTACACGTGCATAAGCACATTGATAAATTCAAGAAGAAAAGTGATTGTCATAATGTCAATACTAGACATAAAAATAAACTTGTAATGCCTGTTTCTAGGCTTAGTAAAACTAGCAATTCATTTGTTGGAAACAGTGTCCGCTTCTATAATAAGCTCCCAGAAGACATGTTGAAGATGTCTCTGAATAAGTTCAAAGTTAATGTAAAACGTAAACTCATTGAAAAATCTTATTATCATGTTAAGGACTACTTAAACGACAAGGAAGCCTGGCAATAATTTGCTCTAATGTCTCTGATAGTTCCTTGGTAAGAATATTTGTGAGATGGTGATAATAAAAATAAAAATAAAAACCCGGCTGAGTTTGTTGTGGGCTCTTCTCAGACCAGGGCGCGTTTGGAACCCTCGTAGCTTTAGTTTTAAGATACCGTTACCCATTATCACCATCATGCTTTTTAAGTACCTACTTATGTAATTTTTAGACGAAAATAAGTGTACCTACAGTGTACCTATATTTAATAAATAAATGACTATGACTATGACTATGACTATGACTATGACTAACACATTTAAACTCATACATAATATATTTTATCAAAGCTTAATGAAAGTGTTCCATGCTGACCAGGAATTAGATCTGTTAACTTGGCCAAGTTGACATGAAGGATTTCCCCTAAGTAAATCAGAATGATCCAAATTTAAAAAAACATCTCAAGGGACCTTAAAAATATAACTACTAATATATAAGCTTAGCAGAACCGTTCTTACAAGCTTTTATTTAACTTGCAATGTCCGTCTGTTTGTTTAGGTGAAATCTTGCAATTGAATTTTAAAACAGTAGTTAATCCTTAACATTTTGCTTGCACGTTTACCAATTTCAACTGTAGGTTACGAATAGGTAATATGTCAAAAAAGATACGCGCCGAATTGAGAACGTCCTCCTTTTTTGGACGTCGGTTAAAATCGTGGAATTTACGTACAAAGTCAGTATGATTATTTTAGTTCCATGGTCAAAGTACCAATGTACAGCTATATTACAGCAGATAGATGACAAAAAACGCGGCTCCACTACACTCCATGGATCGGCTCTAATAAAAACGCAGATTCTCTGCTGTTTAGGAAATTCTTATACAATAAACTAACCTATTCAACTCTGCGATGATATTTGAGGCGAATGGCGCCATCAAGGTCGACCTCCATTTCCTGTTAGGATCTCTGTGCGCACTCGTCAAAGGTACTTTGTCTCTAAACAATCCCAAAGCACTGTAAATCATGTCCATCATAGTAGCGTGTGAGAAATAAGAAGTTAATTTCCTGTTGTTATTGGCTTTAGCATTAACAAATGTCCTATACAAATCTGCCATAGCGATTTGTCCAAATTTCTCATTTATCGACGTACCGTAGCCGTTTCTATAGTAATGTCTGAGATCGTTATGGTACTCTATATGGATAAGATCTTCTTTCGTGAACAAAGCACACCACGGACTCCCCTTGTTGTCAGTCGCAGACCACGTATAACGGCATAAGTCATACAAGGCGGTTATATTTTCATCTGTCAGGACGTATTGTATGCCCAAACGTTTTTGAATTCTTTGTTTTGTCTGAAAGTGGAAGAAGGATGTTTAATGCACATATATTTAAATATGCAGAATACCTCCACTCTTTTCAGATGTTCTCAAGACCTTTAAGCAGCCCTTGACGCATCTCAAAACAGAATTTAAAAAAAATCTCTGCATTGAAATTTATTTTAAACATACCTCTTAATTTACCATTTAAAGCCATTTTTCTCCTTATTGCAACTAATAATTTGCACTAGAAATATAAGATAAAATTTACATTTCTAAATCAAACACATTGTCGGATTAATTTGTATTGAACAGTAAATATTTTTTTTTAGAAATGATTTCTTGCATTGCTCGATTTCACCCCCGCGCGCCTGTATTTTGATCTCATGAGCTCACAGCGCGTTTGTCCGTAGTTTTTGTGTAGCGTTTTTGTGTAGCGATATTTCCTATCTCTGAACAAACCGACATCATCATTTAGCAGGCAATGAGGATTTACTATCCACCTTTCGATGCCGCGGATCTGCTTGGCCGGATCGATGGACCGGAATGATCCGCCGTTATCTCTTTCATGCCTAGGTAGAATCACACGACACACAAAAGTAACTAGGCAGCTGCCAGTAGAAGAATGTTTGTCCAAATAAACTTGTGCGCGACGTTATTTAAGACGTATGAGAAATTACACACTTCGGCGGACACGTTGGTCTTTATGATTCGAAAATATAGTACCGCTCACATCTTTACTCGAGGTAGGCACGGAACTCGACTCCGCGTCGAGCGACGAAAATGTAAGTCGAAAAAGTGGGTAGTTTGAAAACTCACCACCTACGAATTGATGATATCTGATGATTGCCCAGACTAAACTAAGGAATGTCGAACACAGATCAAATATATATTGTTTGTTAGTCCAATATTTATGAACAGTAGTTCTATTTCACGAAGGCAGTTTGCCTATGTATGTGGTAGTGCATGGACACAACAAAATGGTTCTAGTGTGCGTAAGCTCAGAAATGGAACCGCGTACAGTAACACAATGTATGCACCATCACAAACAAGGCAAACCGCCTTCGTGAGATAGAACATTTATACTTATTGTATGGTATAACTACCTAGTGATGATAACTATAATTTCTCTTTAGGTACCTGAAATCTACATAAGCTGTTAAAAGTAAGTCAGCAAGTAAATTCAATGTAAGCATAAAAACATGTCTTACTGCATTATATTCCGGAGATCGTAAATATTTTTCAGCTTCATTATAGGTTTTTGGATTATGTTTCACACCTAAAACATACTTAGGACAGGCTTCATAAGGCTGAAATAAAATAATGGGTATATTAGGATTATTCAGTGCATTTAAACATAAATAGTAAGCTTGTTTTTTCAAACAACAATCCAGACCTTTCTCCATTCTTAGGTACCAGATAAGAACGACCTTCACCCATCTGATAACCAGACAAAAGGAGTTTTTTATGAATGAGTACACCAAACAACATACCTCTACATAGCTTGCCTAATGAAATCAGAAGGTAAGTACCTTAAATTTAAATTAGAATAACCTTTTTTTCGATGTCTACACTTAGCTGATAACCAATCGAAATCAGAGATCTCAATGATGAAGAAAATATAGGGTTGTCTTAACGATCAAAGGATTTTCAAAGGACGGGCCCTGTCAAAGAATGTCGAACTTAATTAAATAACGCTATCTAGTCTGTAAAGCGGGACAGCGCTATGGCGGAAACAAGGACAGGACTTATACAGATGAGGGGCACGCACTACAAGTCGGACGCCCAGCTTTTTTCTATGAAAGGGCCCATCTAGTAAGTACCTACATATATATTGATGTTAGGCTTGCCGAGCTGAGTTTGCAAATTCAAACAAATTATATCGCCTACTTGTGTTTGGCTTTCATGCAGTTCGGAAGAACGGCAGAATTAAAAAGAAAATCTACTCTAGGGATCTTTTACCTACAGCACCTATTAACTACAAATCCGTTTGAAATAATAAATATGTTTACATCTTACCGCCATTATATCATACTGAGGATTTGGTTTATCTACTAGCAAAGATTTATTCGTAACGCCTTTGACAAATCCATCAACACCATCTTCGACCCAATGGGCATAAGCCGATCGTATAGTATAGCTCCCGTCTTCGAGATTTGACAGTAATTCACTGTATGCCGCCTTTAGTCTTCTCCCTATGCCCAATATTTCTTGATATCCCTCATCAGTCAGACCATATGCGTTTTTAAATAAATCTGTGTCAATTTCCCAATTGCGTAAATTTTCAACATCTTGAGCACATAGAGAACTATTCCCTCTCATGTAACTAGCTACCACATTATCTCTTATCACCAATGCATCTAACATATTTCTTGAATAGTAAGTTCCAGGACTTCGTTTTCCATGCCTTATTAAAGTCCAAATACTGATCGGTTCACATCCTACATTAACAGAAAATGGTCGTAAGGAAATAGTTTTTCATTCCTAAACAAGTGCATAATTCATTATCATCTATGTGTATATTCATATCAACAGATTTCCGGCTTACTACTGAACACGAGTATCCTCTTAAAACATTGTTTTTGCCACACGAACTTTGTGATAATATTCGTTTGTAGGTACTATCATTTAAAAAAATATTTGTTCCAGTTACATCCAGCTTTTTCGTGACAGCTTTATATTCATTTTTGACCTCTTGCGTGTTTTTGTTGGAATAACTTAATTCAGACTGTACGTATTCAACTTTTATATCTCAGCGTCGAAAATTTCCACCATTTAATAGAAAAGTTTTATTTAGACTATTTTGGTTTTCTTGTGCGCGATTAAGATAAATAGTTCTAGGCTCCACAGATATGTTATTAAACATGTGTTAGACTCTTATTAGGTTGGTCTAAAGAAGAATCAAGACATTAGCCAATTGCCATAGAATAAATGGTAGTAGATTTTCACACCTGAATGAGAAATTGCCTGGGCTCAGTGAGACGAAAATTAAACAGGGAATATTTGTTGGTTCACAAATACGGGGCCTAAAGAAGAATAAGAACTTTTAATAAAAACTGAATGATCAGGAAAAATTCGCCTTGAAAAGTTTTGTGAATGTCGTCCACAATGTTCGAGGAAACCATAAAGACGAAAATTACTATATTATTTTTTAATCCACTACAAGCTAGCCCTTGACTACGATCTCACCTGATGGTAAGTGATGATGCAGTCTAAGATGGTAGCGGGCTAACCCGTTAGGGACATGGCAGTTATATTAAACCCATGCCCACGGTTCATGTTTCTACACGGCATCGTACCGGAACGCTAAATCGCTTGGCGGCACGTCTTTGCCGGTAGGGTGGTAATTAGCCACGGCTGAAGCCTCCCACCAGGTGAGACCAGGGAAAATTCAGAAATTATAAATTCCCACATTGACCCTGCCGGGGATCGAACCCAGGACCTCCGCACGTTAAGGCAACAGCGCTAGACACTGCGCCATGGAGGTCGTCAAATTTAATTAAATCTTATATATACGAGTAGCTTTGAGTGCGAGGAGTGGAGTGTAAAACGTCCTTGAAAATACATATATACTGGACCCTCATCTGGACTACTTTCCCGAAAAGTTGGTTGCTGTTAGTGACGAGCAAGGCGAGAGACTTCATCAGGCCAATTCCTTAATAGAGAAGCTTTATCAAGGGACACGAATGTTATCCGATTAATTTTGGAGATATTAGTAGATATGGTGATATTTGTGTAATATAATTTGTGTAAGAGTAGGTGATTTTTGTAATTTTCATGAAAATATAATAATATGTTATGTTGTCACAATGAAACTGGATGTCTAATTTTTTTCATTGATATACCTACTATTGATTGATGGCCATAGACATTCCAAATATGGTATCAGTATTCGTGTGACAAAAAAACGTTTAAATTTTGAACCCAACTCACCTTTTAGTTTAACTCTTGAATCTCGTATATCACCCCTTACAGAATTGTAAGGAGTTTTACTTGAAAAATACTTGTAAATACACTCAGAATTCCAATAACAACTCATCGATGTCCCAATTGTAAAAATATGAAGTAAAATGACAGATATGCATTTAACATTATGAATATACATAACTTGGTTTTACTACGTTCAATGACACGAATGGTTTATCCACTGACTCAAAACTGACTCGTACTATCAACGACTTCTAAACGGTTCCCCCCACACAATACTTTTTTTTTTAGATGCGACTTTTTTCAATTTTAATTTTTTCAATATAATCTTTGAATAAGTTTTTTTTTTTATCGTCCGTGATTATATTATAGTCCGTGATTTACAAAACCACATCGAAGAAAATGGATCCCATTACAATGAATCCGATATATAAAAACGAGGTACATACCTCATGCTCTACTTTAATTACCATTGTTGAGTTAATTAGTTAGGCAATTAACGTACAATTTCGATAAAAATACGTACTATATTTGACCTATTTGCGTAATTAAGCCAACTTATTGTTCTTGATTCATGGACCATCATTGCACCATGCTGAATACCTACTGAATACCTACACGTGTAAGAAATTCAAGTATGTCATCAGATATATGCGAAAACTATATTGGTATCCTCTATAGAAATGCCTCTAAATCCCAAAGTGGGCAACATTTAAAATTTTATGCCATCACTTTTACCTTCCAAATATTTTTTATTACATTTACTAAAATTTGTAAAAACAATAATTAATTAGGTATTGAATTTTTCTAGTACGTATTTTTTGTAATTACTTTACGTAATATTTATTTATAATTAGATAATAATTATTATTACAAATAACCCAACAAATTACAAAAATTCAGTGAATAATTAAATATTATGTAATAATTCTTCTTCCAACTAAGGCAGTAGAATAAAACACAAAGTCCCACAAATAGTTTATTTTCCACTATTCATAAAGTTTCACAATAGAGCAGTAGGTAGGTACGGTTCGTTGCAAAATCATTTTCAATCTCTATCAGACTTCTCTATCTTTTATGTTTTATATAAAAAGACAAAATAACTGAATAACAATATAGTTACAACTTAAAAACCGCAGGCACTAAAACTTTTTATTTTCCATTCTAACTGAAATTAAGAACTAGGCCAAAGTCACTACTACCCACGCCTTTTTTATGAACTGGGCGTAACTTTGAAAATGATAACATAAAAAAATTAAATGATAACAAATTAAACTATGCTTTAATAAATTTATAATTTATATCTACTCGAAGTATGATAATTTCTGTTCACATGTACCAAACATAGACTATAATGTTTTTTTTTATTAATATCATTCCTGCCTGTGCTCTAAACACAATCTCTTTCGGATAATAGGTTTCGAGTATCAAAACACTTGGAAGTTGGACTTCAGACCTGCAGCATGTTTTTGGTCAAAGTAGTATGAACATTCAGCCTTACATTTTTAATTATTTAAATATTCCATTTTCACTAAGGTTTTAAAATTGGGGCGTTTGTTTTAGATTTTTACTGTAACGAGATACGAAAAACTATAAAGCAATATTATCGATACTATACATTGGTTGTATTATTCGTACTTAGTCTCATGTTACGTGCCGTAATTATTATCACTGCTCTATTGTAAATTTTACACGATACCACTCGTTAAGTAATTTCGTTATTGATTATAATATATTTACAGTCATTTACAGACAAATAATTACTGTCGATTGCTAGATAATACATTAAATATTACTATTACTTCTAAAAAAATTGGCGTTTCATTTACAACATTATATCCTATTCTAATAAAATCACAAACGTTTAATATAATAATTACAATATTATATTTGATTGAAATATCCATGGGTATTGTTTTATTATATTAATACATATTTAATAATATAACGTTTTGTGATAAGTTAAACACGAACGATATATATTATAACGGTAATTAAAATCATACACCTTGTAATGCCCTGGATATTTTATAAAATAAAATTAATTTAATATAAAATAAAATACAAATAATATAAAATAAATAATATAAATATAAATAATATATTTTACATTAGTCTATAACGCAGTCTTCTAAATGCGCTTATTTTTTTCTTTTATTTCTGCATTTCATAGATATCATACTAACCTATCCACAAAACTACCAAGGCAACGCTTCATAGAAATGAATTCGTTAAGTGCGTTCTTACACACCACTACAAAGTATAAGTTTTGCCACAGGTCAATTATTGCATCAAAATAAAACTAGATATACACGAAAAATTAACTAACAATAAATGAAACGCAATGTTAGAATTTTCGTATTATGCTCTATCTAAACAGTTTAAAAAATACATTTGTGTAACTTTCATGATACATGCCTTTTTAAAGGATCCCGTCATCCTAAACCTGCACTTCAAAATTCACTGTTACCTACACGACATTCTATGTACATAATATTTAATAATCATGTACTCAAAATCGAATCACCATAATATAGCTTATATTATATATTTATCCTTAGCGGTAAATATAGAAAAAGAAGCATGTCTATTTTTATTATTTCAAGTAAGTATTTATTCTTTGGAAATTTTAGTGAAGGCATATAAATATGAAAAGTAAACAAGAAACTGTAAATATAACAAAAACGCGACAGAAAGATTTTGTTAGTATACTCACTATATTACTATACTTTTTTCATCAAAAATAATAATCGAAAATATGTCACAAAGTATTTCATTTTTACTATTAGGTCTTGCAAATATACTTTTTTGTTAAAATCCATCTAAGTTTTTTATCTACTTAGTTAATAGTACCTACTCTATTTAATATTATTATTTAAATATAGAGTGAAATGCATAAGACTTTATATATCACTAGATGAATCACATCCAATAGAACTACGTAAATTATAATATTTAAACAATAATCTTATTTTGGTCCAAATTGAGGAAAATTTCTTGCAAAGTAACGAAATTGTCATGTTAACGCAATGCACACAAACTTAAATATTAAATAAATGACGGAGAAATAGGACAATAATAGGTATGATGACTGATTTCGAAAAAATATCTTAGGTATTTCAGCAGAAAAATAAGGTTTAGTGGCATTAGAAATTTAAATTTTAAAATTCACGCCAAAATGCTCGCTGGTGTCATGGCATCTTTTGCGACGTCACTATTGTTTTTATACTACACCCGCTCGGAAAGTACCTTCATTCTTTTTTAAAAACGAGGTAGAAAGTACGTCATTGCTACAAACCAAATATGCGGTAGGGAAAGATGTATGAAATTTCATTTCTAACGTGCTAAGCGGGGAGAAAAACTATATGAAAATCCATTTCTAACGCACTGTTTTTTTTTTAATTTTAAGTAAATTAGGTATATGGACGTTGAGAATTTGGGTATGTCCTTATGGATATAATATTAGAAGCAGCTTCACCATATTTGACATACAAAAGTCAAATATGGTGGATGTCGATTGTCGATATCAATGTCGATTTTGATGGTCGATTGTCGATATCGATGTTGATTGTCGAAATCGATTTCGTGGTCGGTTGTCAATATCGATGTCGATTGTCGCTATCGATGTATCGATGTCGATTGTCGATGTCGATTGTCAATGTCGATTGTCGATGTCGATTGTCGATATCGATGTCGTTTGTTGATATCGATGTCGTTATCGATGTAGATTGTCAACATCGATGTCGATATCTTTGTTGATTGTCGCTATCGATGTCGATGTCGATATCGATAGTCGATATCAGTGTTGATGTCGATTGTCGATATGGTAGTCGATTGTCGGTATCGATGTAGAATGTCGATATCGATTGTCGTTATCGATGTCGATTGTCGATATCGAAATCTATATTGAAATAATCCTCAAAATGTACCTAGTCTAGTTTTGATAGTGAAGCTTCGAATTAGAGATGGGCCGAGTACTCGGTTTATACTCGGTACTCGGCGTACTCGGCGGGTTTTTTGATACTCGTACTCGGCCGAATAACTCGGTGTCTAGGCCGAATAACTCGGTTTAAATCCCGAGTATACTGTTTATGTTTTTATTCAGTCTTTTTAGATACTTTATGAAAAAGTTGTTGGTTTGCTGTATTTTCATTGCATTCGATTGCGACGACGAAGTTGATGCTACTGACTCACGATCTTGAGATTTTTCCCGCAAAGTTTCATTTTGAAAATCTTTATTAAACTCTTCTGTGTGTTTTATTTTCACATGATTTAACATTGCCGTCGTAGAACCCTTTCGTCCAACACCACTACGTGAAATTACAATCTCGTCGTAAAACGCCCAAATTCGGGATCTTTTACGTGAAGTCATTATGTCAAGATGCTACACACAGTCAATCGTTAATTACCAACTATTCAATTATTTATTTACTATGACGCGCAACGTGACGTTTTTATTTGCAAACTAATAACTATCAAGCGACTGGTAGTTGACAGACGCGGGCGGGGTGAGGGGTGTAGGAAACAACGCGAGTTCGCCGCTCGACCGGCGCAAACCGGTTTGTACTTGTTTACGCGCTCGAAATGGAAGTTTGATTGAACCGAGTTACTCGGCCGAGTACTCGGTTGGGAAAAAATTGGACCGAGTAAAACTCGGTACTCGTTACTCGGCAAAAGTGTTACTCGGCCCATCTCTACTTCGAATGAAGCGACTCATATAATTATGATAGAACTTCACTTTGTAAGTTCGTTTAATCACTAATTATTATCGCTTATTTTCCTCGCAGGTGTAGTATAAAGCACTATGTATCACTCGGTAGAAAGTACGATGCCTACCTCGCGTGTATTGCGGCCCTCCGGCTACGCCTCGGGCCTCAAACTACACCCTCGATAGTAATCGGTCACTTTCTCCCCTCGGTGAACAATGTACTATTACCAATGTACTCTATGCAGTGTGCAGTAAACAATAGTGTGATTCTCAAAGCTCGAAAAAAAAAAAATTGTGACGTCATTCGCTTCTTGGTGTTTAATCCATTATGGCGGATTGCTGAATTTTATAGATTTATTTTATCAAAATAAATAGCAATCTCACTGGAAATAGAAAAATAAATACATTTTTTATAATCCATGAATCCTATTTCATTAGATAAATTCATAATTTCATTGATTCTTGGTTACTGTCACCATGCCTATTAACGATCTGTATTGTACTACGAAGAGGACCATCTATAAAAGTAGTTGTTATCGTAGTAAATTAGATTGCATAAAAATATAATTTTAAAAATACTTGTTATAAAAATGAGAATCAATAATATTATAACTCTGACCATCAATACTTATTATAAAACTGTAACAGGTCCAATTCTTTACATTGAAGATATTTTAAAAATATTTTTTGGCGGGAAATCGATACTGAAGCCAAAACTGTAAGTTTTTTTTCATTTTTGTATATCTGACTGTCTGTATGGCCAAGACTTGAGTTCATACTACGAGGTAGGACATGGGGTACTTTTTATCCCGAAATTCAGCACGGTTACCTTGGGAGAGGGGATGAAAGTCAAAATGTGTACATACTTAGTTGTAATTCATTACCGCGTTGACCGATTTCATTCATTCTTTTTTGTTGAAAGGAAAAAAATTGCTTTAAAAACTGTCCGGTAAATATTTTAAGGCTTGTCAGTCAAGGCTTCATTGGTTTGTCCTTCAATAACGCCGCAAAAAAGCAACGGATTGACGTAATTTATGGTATGGGTATTTTTAACGAAAGGTGTTGTGAGAATTTATGTGTAAACCTTTTTCAAGCGTACTCAACGTTTTCACCCATGAATTTATATTTATTCTCTTGCAGTACAAAAATAATGCTTTTGTTAAAAAATATTCGCTTGAAAATAGTCAAGACCATATTCATAGTTACAGTAAAAACTTTAATTAACTAGGTAACAGTTTTATAGACAAGCAAAAGTGCTACGAGTCATTAAAGCCTATTATGTGAAGATTTTATTTAAAAACCTTGACTAAAAAAATCTTATTTTAAATTTTTTTTAACTCACGATTTATAATATTTTCTGAATAACACGCATAAAGTGCATATTAGGGTGATATAATATAATTAATTATATTATGTATATAGCAAGATATAGGAAAATTCTAAACTAAAATCTAGGGTGCAACTCTAGGGTTAATCGTGAATTACTTATCCATCTACTGACTCTAAGGCAGTATCGTTTGCTATTTTTATTTTAAACGATGAATAATATTTTCAAGTCTCAATCGTGTAATTTAAACATCGACCCAAACAAAATATTATATTCAAATAAAGCAAAAATCTTCAACTTAATAATTTTAAATCCCTTAAATTAATGTGGTTTTACCGAAGGTAAAATCGATTCTTATTTATTTAGTTGAATATGGCACTCCTTTAATCCATACTAATATTATAAATGCGAAAGTGTTTCTGTCTGTCTGTCTGTCTGTCTGTCTGTCTGTCTGCTACGCTTTCCCGGCCCATCTTTTCAACCGATTTTGCTGAAATTTGGTACAGGGGTAGATGGTATCCCGGGGAAGGACATAGGCTACTTTATATCCCGGAAATTTAAAGAGTTCCCGCGGGAATCAAAAAAAACTGTCTCTTCATCCGATTTTGATAAAATTTGGTAGAAGGGTAGGTGGTATCCCGGGGAAGGATATAGGCTACTTTATATCCCGGAAATTTAAAGAGTTCCCGCGGGAATCAAAAATCTTAATCCACGCGGACGAAGTCGCGGGAATCATCTAGTTTATGATAAGGACGAAAATCGAATAAAACACAAAATCTTAGCAAAGTTATGTTATCATACAATAAAAAAAAACTGATCAATGCATTTTTACATTCAAAGATTGTATCCTAGATTTTATGTTTTTCGTTCACATTGACGAAATTAAATTTTAAAAAATTAAGTCACATCTACAAAATTTAAAATTGGAATACCTTAAAGTAGTATATTTTATGATTTATCTTGTAAGGTAAATCGAAAGTATTTGATATATCAAGTACTAGCAGATAGTCCCAATAATATTGCTTTTGTTCAAATTATATTTCAATTTAACACCATGCTGTTCAGGTAATTAAGTAAAAAAAGTATTTTATTATCATTACGTGAAGTTTATTGAGTAGCTATCTAGCATTGTTTACAATAATAATTATATTTATTTATTTAATTTTAGTATAAGTTTCTTCAATGAACTACCATACCTACTATAGAAACTACTACATGAAAACAAATGTTCTATCGCCGCGCCGTCTATACTAGTAATAGAATAAAGCACTTTGAATCTGGTCATAACTATAATTATAATTAATAACGCTTACAAATAAACAAATTGATTTCATACCACTTATTACTAACAATTTATGGACGTAAAAATCTCAAATTTCAGTATCATTTCATACCTCTTAATATTTTGTTCGATGCGAACTTAATGTATAAGAAACGATGATACTAAGCCTCTAATATACAATAATAACAAGACACTCAAATGAACACTGGATTTTAGTAACGTCTGCTAGGTCCGCATCGAACAATGTTTGAAGGTACCATTTTCAATCTTTACAAACAGTTTCTTGAAAAAACTCCTATGCATCCTACCCGCACGCCCAACAGCTATGAGGATTATGAAGTGATTTTTCTACTAAAGATTTCCTTTCCAGATATAAATTTCGCGAATCCGTTCACCCAGGATCTCGTTTTGGATCTAAACATGCTCTTTTCTCTTGTAATGCTGCCAATAGAGCTTCTCTAACTTCTCGTTCTGAACTACGCCATAACCTAATAAGTTCCTCTTCTGATAATTGTGATAATTCTGATCTTGTTCCTGGCTGAGACACTCTTGGGTACGGTGGAACTGGTGGAACATCAGCTTCTTGAGAAACCATTATTTCTATACTGGCTCGATGACTAGGTAGATCTACAGATAAATAGTTTTGTGACGATTCTGAAACATCTTGATAAGATCTAGTCGATGATCCTTCTGGTCTTCTTACCATTGGTGACGGTGTTCTAAGTCTAGTGTTAATATCTGGAGGAGAGTTTGTCAAGAAACTGACATCCCGACTTAATCGTCTACCAATATTTAAACTGGTCTTCTCGTATATAGATGCAGAATCTGATCCTAAGACGGAATCGGTGCTGAATCGACGAACATTGAGACCAGCAAGGCTACATCTTTTTCTTCGACCTCTGGGGGAACGAAGTTGGCGCGGTGATCTGCTTTGTCGTGGAGACCGGCTAGAAACTTCAGGTGATGGTGATAGGAATTTTGACTCTGTGATTTCTTCGGTCACCTCAGAGGTTTCTACCGCGACGTTTTCCTTTATCGAATCCAATGAGTGGTCACGAAAACCTTGTTGAACTCTGTAAAACATGATTGATATATTAACATCCCACTTCCTACTAATATTATCAAATGTGAAAGTTTGGATGTTTGTAAGTTTGTAAATTGCCTCGCAACGACGAAACCGATTTAACTGAAATTTTGAATGTAAATAACATATACCTACTCATAATTAATACATACTTTTTGTCCCAAAAATTAAAAAGATCAAAGCTTTAATCCTCGCTTGCGAAGTCAGGGGCATCATCTAGTTATTAATCTGGAAATCTACAAATAAATAATCCTTCAAATGATGTTTGTAAATTTGAATGTTTTTTTACTCCTTCACGACGCAACGACTGAACCCATTTAGCTGAAATTTGGAATATAATAATGTCTTCCCAACCGAATCGGCCACGGCGGATAATCTTCAGAGAGACATCTGCGCGGCAGATATTATATTAAAGTGCACAAGCGTGCACAAGTGCACACACACACGTGCACTCTCTATTTCTTTACTCTTACTGCCCGATGGGACGGAAAATCCGGCACGAACGGACAGAGATGAGGCACCTGGGTGAAACACCGCCAATTTCCTAACTCCGGGCTGATACTAAGAATTTCTGGTCAGAAAAACTCAATACTAAATTATGGCCCGACTCGGGACTCAAACCCGGGATTCGTCAGCTTCCGTTGAACATGCTAACTACTAGACCAACAAGGCAGGCTACACGAATCTTACACAATATGAAAAATAATGAAATAAAATATTTTACCTCCTGATTTCTTGAATCATTTCAAAAAATTGTGCTTTACTCTTTCTTCTTCTACGCTGTTCGTGTTCCTTCTGAAACAAATGCATTTCCTATCGTAATCTGATAAGAGTAAGATTAATAACAATATTCAATTTCTTTTATGAATCTTACCCTTTTTACACTCTTCTGAAACAACGACGTAAAATGACCTTGGCGAATTGTATTGACTAATTCTCTTGCAGCGTGGTGCGGCGATACCAGTTCAACACAATTGATAAATCTATACAGTTTCTGAAATAAATGAAGCAAATCATACAATTCCAGTATGAAGAAAAATTCAATCAGAACCTACACTGCGTCTGAAAATTGAAATCAAAATAAGGGGATCGTTATTGTAAAAAGCCGCATTTTTCTTGGCATTATGACTCTAATTAATAAAATTAGCATGAATAGGAGAGACTGGACAGAAAAACATTTATAATTTTAAAAAACCATTTAATAATACCATTTAACCATTTTGATAATACAGTATATCATAATTACCGTAAAAAATATTCAGATTTATTTCAATAATTATATTGTAAATAGCTTCTAATTAATCTTACCTGACTAAAGAACATAATATTTCTGCTTCTCCAGATCGTTCCTTTCGGCTGGTGACGCAAAACCGGAAGAGTGTATTTGTAAAATAGGTGTTCCAAAATTAATATTAGACATCCGACAATCATCCCCACTCCTAGAAGAATGAAAACTCCAGCTACTGCGGCTACGCCTAAAAAAGATAATTAATCGTAATTAATCATAAAGCGTAATAACTAACGTTTTATTGTTATGCTCCTATGCTTCTTAACCAATATGGACAACAATGGATCGAGGCAAGGCTAGAATTTTTATTTTTTATTTTTTTATTCCACTACAAGTTAGCCCTTGACTGCGATCTCACCTGGTGGTAAGTGATGATGCAGTCTATGATGGTAGCGGGCTAACCTGTTAGGGGTATGGCAGTTATATTAAACCCGTACCCCTAGTCGGTTTCTACGCGGCACTGTACCGGAACGCTAAATCACTTGGCGGTTAGTCTTTGCCGGTAGGGTGATAACTGGCCACGGGCGAAGCCTCCCACCAGACCAGACCACAGAAAATTCAGAAATTATAACTTTCTAAATTGACCCTGCCGGGAATCGAACCCGGGACCTTAAGGCAACAGAGCTCAACACTGCGCCAGGGAGGTCATCAAAATAAAGAAGTTTCTTTAAAAATATGAAATACCTGAATTATCTCAACTTTTAGGCTTCAGTACTTACTGTACAGGAATTTAATTAATCAAATTATTAGTGAAAATTATGATTAAAAATATAATCAATCCCAGAATATTCATTAAAACATGAATGAAAATATTCAATGCAAACGTAATATCGAAGAATTAGACCCATTGCATAATAAGACTTTTCATTGTATCAGTTTACGTTGCGTTAAAATATTCAAGCGATCTAATCAGAGTGCACTGATGTAGCATCGCAACGTAAACTGATATAATGGAAAGTCTTATTATGCAATGGGTGTAATTCTTCGATAATACGATTAACGGCATTGAAACAACTCGCGTTTGTTAACTAATGAAGTGTAGCAACCATTATGCGACCCATTGCTGATTTATACTACCTACTTCCAATTCAGCGGTCGAATTAACTGTACTTGATAAAGTTTAATAGTACTGTGATCGATTTGGCACATAACAGTTACATTATTTACCTACGCAATTTTTTTTGATGATGCCGACGTTATAACGTTATACCGAAAATATTTATGTATCGAAAGTCTCACAAATATATTAATTTTAAAGACATTCGTGACTGTATTACGTGCTGCAAGATTTACAAATACAAATATAATATTCAAATGTTACAATCAGGTGGCCTCCCTGCTTGCTTGCTAACTTTTTATATAAAAAAAACAAGTACTATTAAGTACGATATTAAAATTTTATTAATAACCTTTTTCTAATTGATGCAATATTTTTTTTAATTTATCATACACATTTAATACATATATAATCAACATTTTTATTCTGTTAACCCATTATTAACTAGCTGATATTAATTGTAGCTACATTTTAATACTTAAAAATGCGATAAAGTCAATGCAACACGATGTGCAGATGCTAATTTACTCTGACCTACTTCACGTAACACTTTTCTAATATTAATATGATGAATATGAACGGTACACTATTGAATCGTTTAGCATTACACTTACACTAGACACTTTGAACAATCTTCCCGTAACTTTTTTTAAACTTATTTTTAAATTCTTTGAATAATATCTTGACATGACTTGAAAAACTAAAGTTTATATGGATAATAATATTGCTATTCCATTCTTAAAAATAATAATGAAAAGGATTTTTCATGGAACGTTCAGTCACGCAGTTAAGTAACAATAGCCGACGGCCTTTTCACTTTAAATTATTTTCTTGTCCTGATTATTAAGTTCATCCTAAATAAGAGGTGAACACGGTCACTGTTAGATCACACTTGAGACATGATGCGCGACAATTTACTGTAACTGATTTGACCTGGAAATAAGGTGCGTCTCTAAAAAAGTCAGCCAAGTGAAAGTCACGAAGTGTTCCGTACAATACAAAATTTAACACTATGTACCTACTCTACTACTTATCTCTGAACACTTAATAATGAAAGGCACTCAGAACACAGGTGCCTTGTATGGGGCCCCCCTTTTTTAATATTTGTTGTTATAGCGGCAATAGAAATACACACTGTGAACATTTTAACTAATTACGGTTCCTGAGATCTCTCAGCTCGCAGATCTATCTGCGGGCTGTATCTCAGACGGATGGACGGACGGAAGGGCGGACGGAGGATTAGTAATAAGATCCCCTTTGGGTATGGAACACAGACGCTAACTATAGGTCATAGAAGAAAACTTAGAGAAGATGACGAAGGGGGCTAATAATTAGGTACAAATACTACAGCACTGTTTTACGGACGACCCCACAAAAACGCTTGCCATCCCACACTCCGAAATTAGTTGTGGCAAGTATACCATACAACTGAATCGTACAAACGTTTTTTTGCGATTTCGCACATGAACGGCTGTATAGGAAGACGACAAAACAATTTTGTAACAATAAGTCCCTAGTGTGTTTTACACTTTGATACCTCTGTGGCGTTTCTCATTTTTTTCAACGATAAATTCCATGTTTAATCTTTTATGTCGGCTGCTAGTAATACTGCCTTCCCTTCATCCCAGTGGGGTTGGATTAACACGAGGGTGGCGATAAATTCTAATGAAATTTCCGCCTGAAACGTAGCATCTGACTATGTTGATATAAATAACATGTACAAAAATAGTGTGCAATAATTCAGTCTAGTTACCTTAGGAAATGAAACATATCAATACCAATTAAGATTCTTCTTGTGTTAAAATATTATTTAAATTACACAAGCTATGGAATTAATTGTGAGAGTTTGCCAGAATATAGAATTAAAGTGGGGGGAAAGTCGTTGTTTATTACTAAGTCAAACAATTAACAAACAAACATAATAGAAACCTCGGTCTTTGAAGTGAATATTTCCAGTTTTTCATGAAAGCTTTGCCCATTTATTTTTAAGAATAATTACAAAATGTACGAATTACCTATGCTCAAATAGTAAACATGTATTATGATGACTTAAGAGATATAAGAATATATTCTTACCGAGAGGTTTCGGTTGGATTCCATAATCCGGGCTTAGCTTGAAGCACGGCAGAGCTCCATACCACTTTTCCGTGAGAATATCCATGTACCCGTTTGAGGAATACTTTGCTATCACAGCTGATATGCTATCCTGGAATTTTGGAACTATTTACATACATTGTAGACTGAATTATGTCAGATACTTATCATCTTTTAAAAGACGAATTCTCGTCATTTCATGGGAATAATTATGTTTGTAAATTATAAAATAAAAAATAATAATAGTTTTTTCTACTTAGAGATCATTTATAAATGGTATTTTCCACCGATTAGATTGATAATTAATTTATTCATTTAAAAAATGCCGATCAATAACTATTATTAATGTTTTACTAATTTAATTATAAACCATTTGAATTCACATCACGCCCCCGCTATTTCTCACTGTTAACAAAACTTCGTACAAGCGGTATTTCATAGCAAGTTATATCATCGAGGACGAAATAAAAGTACTCCCCGTTGATTTATGTCACTTGCACTAGCGAGGGAGCCGGCGGCGGTTAAATATGATTTAGCCGTCGTCGTGATTAAAAAAATAATATTTATTTTACATAATCGAGATGAGCTCAAAATATAGGTATCTTTATTAAAGTACAACCATAACATTTTCTAAAAATTAAATTTCAAATATATATCGCTAAAATGAATCGCCTTGTTGATCAAATAGAAGCAAGAAGTACACCATAGATATATTGACGTTGAAGTTACGCGTAAACCGAGATAACTCGGCGTGTGTATTTAATTCCACGTCGAGATAAAATGACGTCGAAAGAAGCGATATAATCGAGTTTTATATACAGGCTACACGACACTTGGCTATCGATCACACCATTAGGAGGTTTCTGCGTCATCCATCAATCTTTACGCGCTAAGATCCGCAGTCATTCCGCTGTCACTGAGGCCTATCTACGACCTCCTTCATGTTAATGTAGGTAGGCTTCACTAATATAAGCCGTTACTCAGTGCGGCGATTAGTACGTACCAACAAGATATACGTACACGAAAATAAAGCCATGAAGGATGAATTAAATTAAATATCATGTGAGGTGTGATTTATTTGAGAGCTTTTTTATTACGTACCTTTAAAGGGAATCCTTTTGACATGCCGATAGCGTAAGTGTCCTTTGTAAGGGCGTGGTCTCCTACTCGCTGGAGTTTGCAACCATGATCAGTGGCGCGGTAGTAGTCTAAAACAGTTGTGTCGGCAATCAATAGGTCCAAAGTTCCATTCCTATAATAGAAGATATGATTAAATCTGTAATAACTGATTTAACTATCATTGGCCAAAATATTACTAGTACTAGTGCAGGTATACAATTAAACTAGCGACATTGTGATATTTTAAGAAGATTAATGACCAAATTTTAACATTTTGTCATCGTCGTCGTCTCAACCTATAGACGTCAGCTGCTGGACGAAGGTCTCCTGCATGGATTGCTACAGGGCAAGGTCTTGTCCCGCTTGTGTCCAGCGGCTCCCAGCTACACGCTTGTGATCGTCCGTCCACCTAGTGGGGGTCGTCCAATGTTTTAGGGTTAAATCATTTTTGCTAGTCAATAAACATTGAATTTATATATAAGTATCTTTTAAATATTAACATGCAACATGGTATTTAAATTGATAAATAAGCATCCTCACCTTAATCGTTGAATTCCCTCTTCAATGTCTTGAAGGGCATAACGACGCATTTGTTGCGCCAGCTGTGGATTATTTCGTCGAACGTAATATTCCGCTACCGAAGATCGTGCTGTCCCTACTCGTAACGACAACCACTGAAATTTATGAAACTTTGTTACTAATTACAATACTATATTTATTGAACCGTATTAAACTTTTGGCACATACATTGCTTCTTCCTTGGTAGTCGTCAACAGCGTTGTGAAAAAACAATCCAGCTATGAGGGCAGCTATGTTGGCAGTGTAACTGGCGACGAATATCACAGAAAATCCACCCCATACATTTATGAGGAACTTATTAGGCCAACTCTTAGGTGCTTTGAATGCCACTAAATGTCCACACAGTAAACCCCACATTACCCATAGAGCACTAGAAATGCTAAAATTTTTTGATCTTTGGCGTCCCCATGGATTCAGGCCAAATGGTGATAGCCATTCGTATATTGCTACAGCAATAGCTGTTACATTGAGGGAGGTGAATATTGCAATCCACAATTCAGGAGAAAAGGGTAACAAAAACGCCAATAAGGGTATATCCGGTCTCTGATTTGGGGCTGCCAATATCGATATTCCGCTAAAAAAATAAGGTTGACTGAAATCAATAACTTCTGCTCGTGCGGCTGATACGCTAAGTGCCGCAAATGACATATGAGCAGCCCCAGAAACTAAATCTCCAATAATACCATCCCATTTCTCGAGATTTTCTTGTGGGTCCTCATCAAATGTATTTGGTCTTTTATCTTTATCTTCCCATATTCCTCCATAACTGTTTTGATATCGTGCAAAATAACTTTCCTGATTAGTCCAAAAATCTTTATTAATATTTTCATCTTCGTCATATCTTCTATACGGTTTCATTAATTTTCTGGCCCCATATAGGCCGTCTTCTACGACATACAAATGAAAATCAAATTCCAGTTCTTGTGCAATATTTTCCAATAAGTCCATAGCTAGCCCGTAACAACAATGAGTAGCCATTTTCCAAAAAGTATTTGGTTTAGGCGTTGGGAAAAAATAATCATCTACATCTGGACCGTTATCTCTTTCTAAGTCATTAAAAGCAAGAGTTAGATTATCTTTATCAGATGTTTGTGGTCGATGGCAAGGTAATCCTCTTAAGCATTGACCATCTTCATCAAGTTCACCTTCCATCACAAAAGGTGGAGCTAAGGCTGTAACTATGCGAAAAATTGTGCGAGCACCAGATGACTGACCGTGAGCAACAAGGCGCCCTCCTGGCCATACAATCGTATGCAAACTGACACTACGGCCTAAAACATGGCCCACTTCTCTCCATATATTTCTGCCTTCTGGGTCTGACACTAAATTCAAAAACGAAAATTTCGCTGTTAATGAAGGCTCAGATCGTCCTCCAGCTAATGCTACTGCTGATCCTATTCGCATCTCTCTGAAAAGAAAAATCTATTTTACATATTTAAACAAACATAGCTCCGAAACATCAACGTGGAATCTCTCTTCAATTCTTTACTCCAAGTCATTCTACGTACTTTATTTTAAATGAACTACTTTTAATACAAAAGTCAGAGTTGGCGTACAGTAGAGTCATTAGGGGTAAAAGCACGCACTTTTCTCTTTAAGGCTTTATTTAGCCGAAACTATTAAGATGGCAGACACAAATTTATAGTACATTTGTAACACGTTTATCAGGCTTCTAATTGATATAAAGTTCATTAAGATAACTATCAAGATTCTTTGATTATAAAGCAAACAGATGAAATGATCAGACTGCGTAATTTTACCCCGGCATAGGGGTAAAAGTACGCAATCGTAAGGGTAATAGTTCGCGTGTAGGATAAAAGTACAATATTCAGGATTCGTACCTTTAGTTAGGTAATAATAAAAATATAGTATTAAAAAAAAGATTTATGTAGAAAAATCAGTACACAATTAAAATAATTCAGATATAATCAACGAAATAAACTTATAATACTTCTAAAAGAACATAAACTAAGATATCTAGCACTTTGCCATTGGTAAAGTCAAAAGTCATAATTATAGATATTGCAATTCACTTAAGTTTTAAGGAGATCAAAGGCATGTTATTTATGTTTAGGCTTCGGCCGTGGCTAGTTACCACCCTACTGGCAGAGACGTGCCGCCAAGCGATTTAGCGTTCCGGTACGATGCCGTGTAGAAACCAAAGGGGTACCTAAGGGTTTAATATAACCGCCATGCCCTTAACAGGTTAGCCCGCTACCATCTTAGACTGCATCATCACTTACCATCAGGTGAGATTGCAGTCAAGGGCTAGCTTGTAGTGGATAAAAAATAAAAATAAAACTTTTTTTTCTTCCGAAACTAGAGATATTCCTGGTGTCTTTATTACATAATTTCGAGGCATTATTTCGCAATCTGAAACAAAAAATATATAAGTACTTACATTTATATCATACAGTATAAGTGGGTATACATTATTAATAATTGTAGAACTACCTATTTGGTTAAAGTTTTGTAGATGGGGTAAAAGTACGGGGGTAATAGTACGCGTACTATTACCCCCGTACTTTTACCCCATTTGGCTGGTAACGAAAACAAAGAGCAATAGTAAAAATTTCAATAATGCTAGGTTAGTATGTAAGTTTGAAATAAATTGTTTAATAATTATACAAAAACAAGAAAAAAAGCTCAGCTTGATAACCACATAAGATTGAGTGTCACCAACTTTTCCGTAGAACACAAAAATACGAATTTTTACCTTAATTTAACTTATTGAGTCATAATTCGCGGCATACCGCACGCACTGCTCTCCAAGTGGTGACACATAATGGTGGCCCAAGCGCGCGTTCTCCCGTCGACCAAGCTCCCCCGCCCGCATACCCTTCACTGAAAAATCGGCATTGCGAACTTTTGCCCACTGCGGACTTTTACCCCGAATAACTCTACTAGACAGTTAACGTTGTAATTTAGCTCTATTTCCGCGGAAAGAAGTGGAAAGTGGCTAGAGTTTTTGAAGTCTTATCTTTCTTATTTTGTAGGTAAGTTATTTGTAATAATGTAAAAAATCACATACAGTACAGTTATATACAGTGGATATATTACTTAAGTATCTGCATATACAAAGTTATTATTAATAATAACAATGACAGTTATGATGTTAGTTAGTTAAGGTTATAACCAACTAATATCATAACAATTGATACGTTCATAGTCTATTAGTCAAGCGTACATAAATGATCTATGTACATGCAATGATTGTGCTTGCATACTCATTTGATCTGCACTCCATTAATACTGGTTAGTGATTGAACCTTTGTCAGTAACAAAGGTTACTTTGGAATGCTTTCGAAGTTCGAACATTATGCACTTTTTTGCCACACTGTAGGCATCTATAAATGAGACTTTAGAGCACATAAAAACGGCTTTACTATTGACCTGACCTATATAGGCCGTCCTTATTTTGAGATGAACAAACAGGAAAGTATCCGCTTCAAGTCATGTCAATGAAAGGGCATCATTCTGTTGAATCAGCATGCTCAGTCTGGCTGTCGGCCAAAATTTGCTTCCGTAGATCCATCGAATTTATGATAACATGATCGAATTGGATGTTACCCAAAAATAGCACATTTTTAATACATTTCCATGTATAGTAGAAACTAGGTGACCTGCCCCGGCTTCACACGTATGGATAAACATCAATTTTTAATATCCTTTTTAAATTTAGCCGTTATACTGATCACAAGTAATTTGCTGTTACCCGTGGAGGAGCTCCGTCCTCAATTTCCGAAACCTGTCCTTCACGAAATTTGCATGGGGCAAACCTGGCATGCAATTTTTATAGAAAAAAGAAGTTTCAAAACCGGTTCTAATCGGAATTATTAAATAAAGTCAACCAACAATTTCATCTCCTATCCCAAAAGAGCCCTACAATTTTCGGGCTAAACACATATTATAATTGTTAACCTAGAGAGATAGCTTTTAAAGCTTAAGTTGAATGAAATCCCTCCAGTAGTTTTAGGCAAATATTATAATAAAGTTTCATACAATTAAATTTTCAAAAAATACTTAATGTGCAAGGTTAATCGCCCAGTTACAGTTTAATTATTAGTAGTTAGAGAAACTAACTTTTAAAAATATAATATGTTTATTAATTAAAGAAGAAGAGAAATTTAAATAAACGCTTAAAAGTGACCAAGAAGTAGATAATATGGGTAACTTTTATTTGGAAACAATCATAAGGTAACTATCTAAAACTTATAATATTCAGATTCTTACAACCGAAACCAAAATGGCGACGAGTGTAAAACAAATGCGAGAAAACTTCCGCGAAAAGTAATTGAACTGTCAGTTTAGACGAATGACGTAATTAGTTTCATGTCGCCAAGACGTCTTTGAACTGAATAAAAATGTTTCAATGTCGGCAAAACCTTTTACCCGCGAACCCTAACGCGTTTAGTGCAAATAGTGAGAGTATTCACCATCGGAGTTCAGTAACACTATAGAATTAACTATAGTATGTCCTGCAATGTTGATAATAAATTTTTAAATAACTTCAAAAAAAAATTAAATTATAAAATCCGGTGTTTATTTTTATATCAAAAGTCTAAGCTCTATTATAATTAGCCAAAAGTCCTCGATCTTACAGCCCGTAAATCCTGTTAAGAAAGTAGGTATAAAATTAGATCATTGATCTTCATAGGTTTTATTGTTTTCTCATCTGTTTATTGTTTTTTTTTTGTATAAAGGCAGAAAAGCAGGAAAGCAGGTAATAACTATTACATTTGTAATTCATATAAGATTAAAGGTGAGATTACACAAACGTCGCCTTAAGTAAAGCTTTTAATGTTACCTAACTCTAAACCATTTTATACCAGAAGCCCCAAAATTCCATCATTCTATTTGCTTTTAGTTCCCTAAGACACGGAGCGCTAAAGTGTTACACCCTACTACTACTAAATGTTTTACTACTTTCACACACCATTATCAACCACTTGGCCAAAGTTAAGAAAATTCAAGACACGTATTTTATTAAATAACGCCCCAATAACTGCGGGTCCGAAGTGCCCGATTTGATAAGAGAAGCAAAAAATCCATGATTTCTTACAACAAAACTTAAAGAGCAATTTAGATAACCCGACTAATTCCGTTAAATACGTTTGAAACATTAGTTAATATTCATACTTCGACTTCCATATCCAACAATTACGTTTCACTTTCAAGCAGCCGCATAGTTACTATTGTATAGCGCTTTGCTCCGTAAATATGTAACTGAGTTAAAGTTCTCTCCGAGAAAAGCAACCCTTTTGCATATTTTATTTTATTTGGGACGGAGAAACAAGCACCACTGTACGTTCTGTGGTTGGACAAAACATGATATCTACAAGTTATAATTGTTTTGAAACTAGTTTATTTCACAATTAATTTTTTTGTATCACAGTGATTGAACGGTTTGATTGATTTATGTTTTAACGTTTTCGAAATAATTATTATTAGGGTTGGTTTTTTTATAAAAAGTAACCTGCTAATCTTAAAAGCAATATTAATTGAAATAAGAGTACCCATTATATTATTATAATGTTTACAGCACCTACATTTAGCATATAAACATAAATAATACGTAAGTATTCATAAAATGTCACACGTGAACATTTTATGACAGCTTCCAGGGAACTTCCTCCATTCTATTCAAAAAGGTGAAAATGCGATGTCCACAAAAGACAATTTTATAGCATAAAACCCAGCTTAAACGCCTTGTGGTATTACAGTAAATTCTATAGAATACCAACACACAAAGTACAAGCAGAATTCTAGGTAGAACTTTGATTATAGCAACAACAACATAATACTTGTTGGGGTTAGGTACATACAATCAGGGTTTCTAAATGCCAACATGCATTTTTATTTTTACCATGCCTTTCGAATTATAGGTATTATTAGGTATTATGTAGGTATCTTAATTCAAGTTATTATTTCGTCCCTCAGAGGCAATTAACAGATATTGTAGAAAAAAATGTTATGTTCACGAAAATGTGAGTATAAAATATCATGTGAACTTTAAAATAAGTTAGATTGACATAACATTGAAGTAACTACCTAAGTTGTAACTCAGAGACGAATGAATCAAATAACACAGCATTCAAGTTGCATTGAATCGCAAGCCATTTGAAACCAGCTTAATACTGTCTCTGATATAAACCGACCAACCTTCGCCTTTTAGATAGAGGGACGTAAAAGTAATCTAGAGCCGTTGTCGGACTCGCTAGTCAATTTGCTTTTATGATGATGCTCCACGCTTGTTACCATTCTATTCCGTAGCGTATATCGCCTTTGTTTTAAATGCGAAGGAACTTGGGTAGATACGTTTCAACTGCGTGGTTTGTGGGCAATTTAAAGCTTTAGTTATATAAAAATTCGAAATACTTAAACGCCACTATATTATCAATTATTAGAAGACATTTTACAATTTAAAATAAAACGAATAGAGGTATAAAATATTTGAAATAGAATAAATATTTCGAAATTAGTTCTATTTGAAAGTAATGTATGGTCGCGTTTTTGTACTTAACATAAAAAACGCGAATTAAAAGACTTCCTTTTCATTGAAAAATTAGAGTATCAATTAATATGCAAAATATCTTCATCATCGCAAAAAAATATTGTTTGTTTTTGAACCGCAGCAAAAAACTAAGTTCATCGTAAAAGATGCCGTCAGCAAATGCTAGTCAATAAATTAAAATGAAAACATTTATTTTTAACCGACTTCCAAAAAAGGAGGAGGTTCTCGGGGACTATCGTTTCTTTGCTCACCAGTTGGCGCCACTGTTGACTAAGGTCCAGAGGTATAGTTGTCAAAGGCGACTTTATAAGATCGGCGCCGAAACAAAGTTTTAAATCTTGAATCTCATTAAGTTTATTAATTACTAACGATCCGCCCCGGCTTCGCACGGGTTGCACTAATAATACTAATATATACCTACCCAATATAGCCAGTGGGCAGTGGGCAGGTTACATTTTAATATTACTCTTACTTACCTCTTTATAATAGGTATTAATTTAGATAAATAACTATTATCATATTATCGAGTAGCTATGCCGCAATGTTGTGCAGTTCCGTTTTGTTCGGAAAAAAGAGGAGGACACATGTTTCCAAAAGATAAAACTGTTCTAAAACAGTGGCTAGTGGCGATTCGCAGGAATAACTATACCCCGACAAAAAATTCTCGTGTTTGTAAAAAACATTTTAACCCCGAGGATTATGTGTTACCCAAAGAATCAAATAAGTACAGAAAATCGTAAGTAATTATCTTTCTTATTCATCTCCTAAATTAAAGCCAAAAGTTGTACCTACCTAGTCAATTTTCTTGGAACCAAGAAAGTGAAGAGAGAAAGGAAATTAAAAGAAAACGTGCAGAAAGAGCTCAAAAACGTCAATAAAAAAGAAATTTTTGCGCTTATTTTTCTTAATTCCGCCTTCAAAACGTTCACATGAATCGCTAATTAATCACTTTTCAACAGGTAAATTAAAGAAATTATAATTTATGTCACGAAGCCCGCCAAAACCAGTGAAATTGAATATTATTGGACCTCACGCGACACAAGCGCCTCTAGTGGAAAATTCACACGCGATAGCGTGATGATAGATTCGGCGCGTAAGTGATTTTTTTTTTGTAATGTACTCGTATGTCGGTGCATATCTCGTGGTGGTGGCATAACTACGTGGCTTCTAAACCGATTTTTAAACCACGGAGATATGCACCGACATACATTACAAAAAAAAACGTTACGTAACGTAAACGTAAACGTTTTTTTCACTGGTTAGAGGAAGCTCGCGAGGTGGTCCCATAAAAAATTCTGACTATAAATCCTCAAAACAGGTGCTGCAGGTGTACCGTACTACATGAAATCCTCAAAACTAGGAAGTTAGCAAATTTTGATGGTGAATATAGCAGGTATCAAGTTACGTCGTGTATACAATACAACTCTGAGTCCCAACTCCCTCAACCCTGATGCTGTAGGGTACAGAACTCCTTAAAAATAACGATTTGGGACTTTTTTATGATGAATTCATACTGTAGGTGTCAAGCAACGACTTCATACTTAAACCCAAGTCCCAACTCTTCAACTCTGATGTTGCAGGGTACTGCATTCCTAAGCCGTGGGTATTTAGAGTACACTAAAAAGTTAAAAATAAAAATTATTTCTAGAAAATCGACTTCCAAAGCCACTGTAAAGTAAAAAATAATTTTGATTTCTACACACTATGTTGAAGTCGGGCGAGTATAACAAAGATAGGCATAGTTGACGCAGCAGGCTCGCCCGACTTCAACATAGTGTGTAGAAATCAAAATTATTTTTTACTTTACAGTGGCAGTTTTTATATCAATAATGTTAACACAAAATATCTGAAGCCAACAGCAATATATTTTATCCAAAATTAATCACACGCAATTTGTTTGATCCCTATTTAGCCACCCCTTCCAACAAACATTCAGAGCGCGCCAATATATTTACTCGAACATTTAATATTCCTGTACATCGGTATACAGGTGGTGGCTTATTTTCCATAGAATGATTGCATCAGTCTAGGATAGGCTCTAGCTCTCCAACTATACAGTTTATAATAAATCTATAAAGATTTTATCTTGATTTTTTTTATTTAATTTTATTAATATGCTCTACTAGCGGTCGCCCGCGACTTCGTCTGCGTACAATTTCTGATTTCCTATGAGATTATGAAATTTTCCCGCTGCAAAAAGTCTATCTAAGAAGGCTTTATATAGCATAGCTTATGCAGGTTTTTATTATTTAAAACTTATAACCTAAATCCCGATTTTCAAGTATCTAACTTCAAAAACATAGAACTTTCATACAAACTTCCAACCCCCATTTCACCCTCTTTGGAGTAGATTTTCGAAAAAGTACTTATACAGGTTATTATAATTTAAAACTGATAACCTAAATCCCGATTTTCTAGTCTGTAACTTCAAAAACTCAGAACCATCATGCAAACTTCCAACCCCCATTTAACCCTCTTTGGGGTAGATTTTTGAAAAAAAAAATTATACAGATTTTTATTATTTTAAACTTATAACTTAAATACTAATTTTAATGTGTCTAACTTCAAAACCAAAGGACTTTCATACAAACTTCCAACCCCCATTTCAACCCCTTAGGGGTGAATTTTCCCAAAACCGTTTCTTAGCTGACGTTTACACCACAGAAGGAACCTACCTTCCAAATTTCAAGTCTGTATGTTTTATAGTTCCTGAGATATCGTGATGATCAGTCAGTGACCTTTCGCTTTTATATATATAGATTAATACAACTTTTTTTTAACAAAGCAGAGTTATTTTTAGCATTTTCAAACAGGGTTTTCCAACGACACGAACTGTTTTTCAAATAATTTGAATCGTCGTATTACATAAAAAAGTAATCATTATAATAAAAAGCGTTGACACAAAACTATCCATCACTCCGAACGTAATCAGCCATGGCAGTATCCGACATCACATTTTCTCGAAAACACCATAAATTATTAGCGTAAGGTCATTCCAGTTTTGCAGTCATCCTGTTTTATTTTCGTGTGAAAAAGTTTCAAAGATTGGCAAACTTTATTGTAAGAAATTCATAAGTAATTATGTTCATTATAGCATTTACACATAAGATTACAGTAAAATAAATATTTAGTGACAAGTTTTCAAAATGCGTACGGTTTTCTTGCCGTATTTTGTATAAATTCGCTACATGCAGTGCGGTTTATGCCTGTTGCACCTCTCCACTGCAAAACGATCTCGACATAATCGAAACATAGATTTAAAATATGTAGCTGCGTATTTTAGAAGAAATGGCAGAGATGGCTGTTCTACTTTATTTCACAAAAAGAGAAACGTGATTTTGTGCAAAAGAGAAGGATAATCATAATAATAAATTTTTATATCGTTTCAAAATTTGCACAACACTGTTCTTGACGGAACTGTAGCAGACTGATGTGCAATGATTTCGCGTGACGGTGCTACAGGACATTTGCGGTAATTTACAATCCCGGATCCACTATATTTATAACTATATTATAACTACATAAATACTATTTAGTTTCTTACCTTACAAATTCCATAGAAAAATCAGAAGCAGCATCACTAGGCTCATCCCAACATGATGCTGCCGCGTCGCTAAAAAATTGTGCCTGCGCCGACCATGCATCACACGCTCTTAACACTCGACGTAGAGCACCCACCATCATTCGAACTGCGGCGCGGGCAAACGTATCATCTGATGATATTTACATGGACGCAGGTATGGTCAAACCAACACAATATGAAGTTTTTAAAATTTCAATTGCAATATATATGTCACCGTAAAATTGTAAAAACCGTTAGATTGTAATCTAACGTTTTTTATCTCTGATTGTGAACCGTTCAATGTTCTGGGTGTCAATTTTTGAAATATTCATTGTATTTACGTTTTCTTTTCTTGTAGGTTAGGTTAGGGTTCGACATAAATAATCAGGTAGTGGCTTAGGTTCTATCGGGTTAATATACCTAACAGATTAAAATCTACCGAAAAATAATGCATTAAATTATAATCTTTCGACATTTTACAATCTCGCGAGATAGATTATAATCTAACGGATTTTACAATTTTACGGTGTCATAATATATACCATATAGTTAAAAAAATCTGAATATTAAATAGCAACACACTTACCAATTTTCATAGGTTGAGGGTATATTGCCAGTAACCCAATAGGAAGAGAATCAAATATTGCAGATACGTTGCTTTTTGTGTGACTTATCGGTTCTTCATCTTGACTTATCATAAGCCGATCTAATCGATCCTCAATTTTATCTCTAACTTTATTTATCGTAGAAGTATGCACCGTGGGATTCATCATGAAATCGCTAATATCACTTGAAAATAATAAATTATCTCTAAGATCTTCATTATCCATACTACTTACAATTCTTTCTTCCATTAACATATCTTTGCTTTCATACATTTCATTTGCACTTATGCTATTTACATATTTATTAAATGATTCATGTTTAAGTTTTCTAGAGCTAGTACGCCTACTATTATTTCTATCAAGAGAAGATTTACTTTCCTTCTCAATTGAATTGTTTTCGATTTTAGAAGTTTCAACGCCTTTGTTATTTACATTATAATTCCTTACGTTTTCTTCACTAATATTTTGACTACTATTAAACGAACGACTAAAATTTACATATAATAATTTATTTATGTGCGTTTCAAATTTATTTATATCACTATTATTATTACGAAATATCGAATTTCTTGAAATATTTTTTACAGAAGTGCTATCCACACCACTTTCTTTACTAAAATTTTTAATGGGAAACTGATTAAACTTTCTTGTCATGTCAACAATTTTTCCCCTCTTTATCGAATTATTGTCTGCATCATCTCGTTTCTTGCGCTCAAAGTCATCAATATCATGTTTTATTGCATTATTCTTATTCCTAAAACTATTAAGTTCCTCATTATTCACTTCTGCAAATTGTGTTCGGTTGCCAATATTATGGAAGACATCAAACTCGCTAGAAGCATCAATCCATAGCCAGAAAAAATGTCCTTCGAGCATGTTAAGACGTTTAGCTTCATCCATTACATGTTTAGCGTAATGTATGTCACATATCAAAACAATAACACCTCGAGTTAGCCTTGATACTTCTGCAAGGCGTCTGTAAAAGAAAATTGTATATCAAAACTTCTTATTGTAAATCCCATTTGATGTTGACAAGTCGTACTTTAGAATTGTCTGAACAATGATGTAGGACTACAAAGTATTTTTAAATGAATTCGCTGTGAAACCTAGCTGCTAAAAATCAATTTTGCTAGCCAAGCAGCGTTGATTCAAGCAGGTTTGCCTGCCTGGATCCGTTTAAGAAGTACAAGTTTTGTTTTAAACCCTCTCAATGCCTTGGAGCCACGCCAGAGCTTGTTAGGGCAGCCCTTTCGTTTTGGTGACTGTGCATCTGATTATAATATACCTACACTATACCTTAAAGTTGCCATATGTGGAAAGATCTAATACGAGTCCACCGCATGGTAAGACTTCAAACGATTCGAACGAAAAAAGATTCATCGATCAAGTACTCCTATTTTTTCAGTCACAATAAAAGTCAAATAATTTTCAAGACGTGACTAAAGGTTGCGAGATTTAGTGGCTTACCTGAAAAGAGCACGGCGAGAGTATTTTGTTGGAAGCGAAAGCCATTTAGGATTAAGCGGTTGAGTGGTGAGAATTGAAGATAGATCCTTCCTTAGAGATAGCGTTGTATATATATCTTCCTCGGCAAGCAAAGTAAAAGTATGCCAGTGAGTGTGCAGGAGAGTTGCTCTGCTGAATGAAATGTTCGCATATAGGGTTGGTTTTATTGTACCATTATTTCCTTTCTACATAAATATTAATTATAATACTCATTTAAGAGAACCTAATTATTCTAATCAATAAATTTTGTAATTTAATTCAAAATAAAATAAATTCTCAAGGCCGTTGCTTCAGTATAGTAACATTATTTTAGTCTTTACAAATAGCAGTCTGCAAATAGTAAACATTAGTATTTATTTTCATAAGGTACGATTGTCATTAATAAATAAGAAAGCCTTCTTATATGTATAACCTTCTAAAAGAGTTGAACGTAGGAGAAGAAACCTTTCGAAAGCAGGGACCGGGATATTAAAAAAATTGAGGAATAGAATGGACAAAAAAGGCTCTACACAGGAACCCATATTGCATAAAAATCCCATCATGTTAGGATTTTGATAAATTTCAGGTTTGTTTATAATTACAAGTTACTAAGGTATCAATTTTTAAAAACACATTGTTAATTACATTTACTTGTTATTTAACAGCAAAGACTGTAACAAACCTGAGTGCATGTAACGTTTCTCTAGCTGTTATCTCCAATCGTATCTCCAGAGGCAGCAATTCCTGAGGAAATATGAAAAGTTTTTATTGCAGGGACGCCATTAATAGTTCACGTCGCGTTGTAATCGTCGTTAAAGTGGATTATAAATGACCATCATTTCGCTACGATGTGGTTGGGACTTTTGGTTTCTTGGATAGAAATATGAACGTGGAATTTAGACAATACTTTTCACAGAAATGACGTAAAATAATCGGTGAATTCCGCCCATGTTTCCGGTGCACCCAGATAGTAAGTTTAGGGTTTATAAGAGATAATGGTCGTTAATCTGTGTTGTATTATTTTCCTATTTTTAAAGTAAATATTGAGGTTTTATTCAGATAGATTTAGTTGGGTTGGATACAAAGAGAACTAATCATATTAAACTACAATAAATAAAATTTCTGTTAATCTGACTGGTTGTACAAGGTTAAGTAATCCACTTTAATTATTAAACATATTATTTCAATCCTTTGTAGTCGATTCACTTTAAATTTGTGCTCGGAGCATGGTAGAAATAATTAATTATACACACATACTAATAATAGTATTGTATGAAGTACCTATCTTATTTAAACCTTAAATAAGAAGCCACTGAAAAACTAATGAAAAGTTTAGATTGTATGTTCGTTCAAAAATACCACATACTCTCACACACACACACACACACACACACACACACACACACACACACACACACACACACACACACACACACACACACAAACATTCACCTAGGATTAGTTGTTTGCTATTTTGTATATTCATATTATAATTAATATTAGTTACCATTCTTCAGTGCCTGTAATTATATTATTATTTAATGAACAATTACTGGGAAGAGACAGACCCCCAAGATACGGGCCATCCTAGTTTGGGGGTCTAGGGTAATTTAAGAAACTTTATACGTTGATTTTGGAACAAATAAAGATTTATTTAATTTATTATTTACTTATATATTTATGCTAAACCGTGCCACTGCCCGACCGGTGCAAATGTAATTGGGTACAATTGCACTGCCGCAGTTCGCTTTGACTTCGACCGTGCAAGGGGCTAACTTATTCGTTATTTATTCTCTTTATAATATTAACCACTACTTAGCTGATGCCCGCTTCTTCGTCCGCTTGGAATAAGTTGTTTTAATTCCCATGGCAACTTATGAGGTTGCCTGTAATAGATTGCTTTAGCAATAAGACCGCCTTTACACATTTCTATGTAGTCTTACTACTGCTTTTTAACTGTATAGTGTATCAAATATAAATGCGAAAGTTTGGATGGATATATGAATGGATGTTAAAGATATCTAAATAAAAATAAATAATTTTCCGGTACAAAAATTAGCCTATGTCACTCTCCATAGGTACCCAACTATGACCATGCAAATAATGACGTCGACCCGTTGCTGTTTTGCAGCGTGATTGACGAACAAACAAACACACTTTCGCATTTTTATTACAAGTATGATACGACCATCGTTGTATACGACTGAACTTTTTATGAATGCAATACTTTTACCAAAAAAATAAACCTTTTCTTTTAACAAAGCATTTTTATGGCAAAATAATAGTTTCCTTAACTAAATCATTATTTGCAATGGTTTTTTTTTTTCAATTTGATGGTGTAGGTATTATAATATAATTTTATTATGGCTTAAATAAAGTAACTGTCAAAATAAAGTACAATCGTTATTTATTACACGGCGAACTTGTATACATGTATGAAATCAGAAGCAATTGTGATGTCAGAACGTAGAAAGGAGTAATAGAGTCATTAGGGGTAAAAGCACGCACTTTTCTCTTTAAGGCTTTATTTAGCCGAAACTATTAAGATGGCTGACACAAATTTATAGTACATTTGTAGCACGTTTATCAGGCTTCTAATTGATATAAAGTTCATTAAGATAACTATCAAGATTCTTTGATTATAAAGCAAACAGATGAAATGATCAGACTGCGTAATTTTACCCCGGCATAGGGGTAAAAGTACGCAATCGTAAGGGTAATAGTTCGCGTGTAGGATAAAAGTACAATATTCAGGATTCGTACCTTTAGTTAGGTAATAATAAAAATATAGTAATATAAAAAAGATTTATGTAGAAAAATCAGTACACCATTAAAATAATTCAGATATAATCAACGAAATAAACTTAAAATACTTCTAAAAGAACATAAACTAAGATATCTAGCACTTTGCCATTGGTAATGTCAAAAGTCATAATTATAGATATTGCAATTCACTTAAGTTTTAAGGAGATCAAACACACGCTATTTATGTTTAGGCTTCGGCCGTGGCTACTTACCACCCTACCGGCAAAGACATGCCGCCAAGCGATTTAGCATTCCGGTACGATGCCGTGTAGAAACCAAAGGGGTAAGGGTTTAATATAACCGCCATGCCCCTAACAGGTTAGCCCGCTACCATCTTAGACTGCATCATCAGTTAGCATCAGGTGAGATTGCAGTCAAGGGCTAGCTTGTAGTGGATAAAAAATAAAAATAAAACTTTTTTTCTTCCGAAACTAGAGCTCTTCCTGGTGTCTTTTTTACATAATATCGAGGCATTATTTCACAATCTGAAACAAATAATATATAAGTACTTACATTTATATCATACAGTATAAGTGGGTATACATTATTAATTGTAGAACTACCTATTTGGTTAAAGTTTTGTAGATGGGGTAAAAGTACGGGGGTAATAGTACGCGTACTATTACCCCCGTACTTTTACCCCATTTGGCTGGTAACGAAAACAAAGAGCAATAGTAAAAATTTCAATAATGCTAGGTTAGTATGTCAGTTTGAAATAAATTGTTTAATAATTATACAAAAACAAGAAAAAAAGCTTAGCTTGATAACCACATAAGATTGAGTGTCACCAACTTTTCCGTAGAACACAAAAATACGAATTTTTACCTTAATTTAACTTATTGAGTCATAATTCGCGGCATACCGCACGCACCGCTCTCCAAGTGGTGACCCATAATGGTGGCCCAAGCGCGCGTTCTCCCGTCGACCAAGCTCCCTCGCCCGCATACCCTTCACTGAAAAATCGGCATCGCGAACTTTTGCCCACTGCGGACTTTTACCCCGAATAACCCTAAATTATCACCACACGTAAGCAATGTTGTATTAACCAAAAAATAATAAAAGAAAACAACTGAAACGGAAAGCTTGATCAAAACTTTTTCAAAATATCTGTTAGTAAAACTTTGTTGAATGAATGAAAATTCGAATATTTCGAAATGGAAACATTTCCGGTATTGAAAAAGGATCAAAAAGACTATGCATGCAAAGCTTTCAAATTTTATTGCTAGTATGCTAGTTTTTGAGATTAAATATTGAAATCAAAACAGTTACGAGGTTTATTGGGTAGAAAATGTTTTCGCATAGGTAAAGTTTATTGTTAAAAGGAAAAACATAACTTTAAAAACATTTTTGGAGTTTACTCCTTAAGAATTCATTTTCATGAGCCAGGGGTATGAAAATTTATGTGGAGTAAAATCAAACTTTCTCCGTTACATTACAATACGTTATGTTTATGTTTCTATGACTATGTAATGTATTTGATGAATATAAATTCTATATACCTAATTAATATAAATAAATGTATCAAGCATGCTTTCAGTAATATAAAAAATGCATTAATGTATATAATATATAGATTAGAAAATGAGGGTTCATTTTCTAATCTATATATTTTATAATCGTTCGTAAAGAAACGCCAGTCGTACGTCGGAGCTGACACACACATATTTTTTTATTGAATCTAGTATTTTTTTTTTTCAAAATGAGACTGTTATTATGTAAATAATTTATATAAATAAATTTAAAGTTTGAAAGTGACAGGATTCATTTAGTTATAATGCTTTCATTATGCACTATAGTGGTATTGCCGTGGTAGGTTTTTAATATTATGATTCCCTGACATAGCACTTCTTTTCTTAGACTTAATAAGATCATCTAGATGACTGAAGGGTCTTCGACCTCGTCTCGATGGCCTACGTTAGCAATTTTCAACGAGATACTCTTCTAAGCTCTTATAGACATGTATGTTTTTTTATAAAAAAACTAACTTTGTGTTACCCAATTGAAATTATGTTTAGTTACGGAATTTTACTATGATGTCATAGATTACCGCTCATTTTATTACGATTAGGAGTTTAAGTCATTTTATCTTTACCAGGTGAATCGAAATGGGGTCATCACTAAAAAATTTAACCAGTGGCCGCGCTTCACTAATTTACTATCCCTATAATTACTAACTTTCTCGAATATGAAATATAAATCAATACTTATATACACACCATCAATCGACTATGTGTATGGAACAGCTGGTTATTTAACATGATTTAAGAATTTATGATGGTCTCAACAGTGATTCCCTTTTAGGTAAGGATCCCTTTTGTTCATAGCTGAATTTATGAAATTTACTTTCACATTAAACTTGTGAACTAAAGAGGTTAAGACACTCACGTTGGCAATGGTATAAGACAGATGCAGATGGGAGGGCGATGCGCGCAGCACGGGGACACCAGCTCGGGAGGCAGTCGAGACCATGGCGGCTGCGGCAGACCCGCCGCCGCAGACCAGCAGCACTGCCACACGTCGATTGTCCAACGCCGCGCACGTCCGCTCCAGCACCCGCACACTAAACCTAAAGAGTAAATATTTTAAGGTCAGCAATTTGATTCTACGAGTCTAGTAGGTACAGGAAAGTGGTCAAAATTCAGCGTTGTTAGTGTCATCTGGGCGCCATCTTGTCCGAACAAATATGGCGCAAGCCTACAGTCATTGGATTCGTCCCTGACTAGTCCCTGATATTAAAATTTCTAAACTAAAGGCGTATAGACGAGCCAAATGTTGCAAAGTAATGAAATTTTCAACACAGATATAGCGGATACCTAAGCCGAAAATGCCGAATAAATGCAATTGTTGCTAATGACGTCATTAGGATACATTTCACTACTGAATTTTTTGACTCTTGCAGCACGTGTAAGTAGTACCATGTTATTACTGTTGTGTGTTATATAAAATTGTAAGACACGTGTAACCTTCTACCAAAGTAAAGCAACCCTCGGCTCTCTTAATGAGAAAATCTTAGTCAACTAATTTTTTTCGTAATAAAAATATTACAAATGTAAACAAAGGTAGGCGCCGCCGGTACGTGTTTGAATCTGTAACACAATAGTACTGTTCTCCGATATAACCACAATACTATCCGAGGATTAAGTATTAACAAGGATAACAATAATATACTTCATGTTCTCGACAATATACAGGGTGTTCGAATGCTATTAGAAACAAACATACCCATTGCGAAATACTAATATATTATAGTTGTACAAACCAAATTTTCGGCAAATTTCTTGGTTTCCACGGGATCTCTTTAATTTTCCGGTATAAAAGTAGCCTGTGTGTTATACCAGACTATAATATAATATATCTCCGTGGCAAATTTTATCTAGATCCGTTTAGCCGTTATGGCGTGATTGAGTAACAAACATCCATTCATCCATCTATCCATCCATCCAAACTTTCGCATTTATGTATAGTTGTAAAGAATGAGCAAGGAAATATTCTAAAATCTACTATTTGATCTATTTAAGGAAACTTCTAACACTATAATGAACAAACAGCAAGGACTACACGGCATCGTACTGGAACGTTAAATCGCTTAGCGGCGCGTCTATGCCTGTAGGGTGGTAACTAGCCACGGCCGAAGCCTCCCACCAGACCAGACCAGGAAAAATTCAGAAATTATTTTGACCAAATTAATTATTTTGACCCAAATTGACCTTCACACTGATGGATCTTTTTTAAAATCAAACAAATAAAATCGGATTAATCTGCAATAAATACCTATGGCTTCATATCTATGAATCACCCGCTACATCAAGAAATAGGATCTCTTCGGAACTATAATATTATAATGGTAGATCCATACAAACAATCATACTCAGATTCCTACAAAGCCACATTATAAAGACACTTCAGTTTCAATTTATTCTTTCACTACAGCGCAAGTGCTTTTCAAGTTTTAAGGTTTAATAGCTTCGTGCGGGTTCGCAGTCTAAAAGAATGACTTCGCGGGAATATCCCAAGATTTGGGGCAGTTTCGAGAGAATCGCTGAAGATGGGAGGAAATTGGCATTCGTAATAGAAGATATTCCAGAGGCCCTGTGGAGTGACGCCGTGGAATTTATGCTGGGGAATTATATACGGGAGGATGTTTGGTGGGTCACAGCTGGTAAGCTTTTATTGAAAGAATATATTTTAGGCTGAGATTGTTATTGAACTTTTTGATATATTTTCTATATTCTGTTTCTAGGTAGTTGATATTTTCAACTTAATTTGAAAGGATTTAAGTTAAAAAACCCGGCTGAGTTTGTTGTGGGCTCTACTCAGACTTGCGCGTTTGGAACCCTCGTAGCTTTAGTTTTAAGATACCGTAGTTAATTATCACCATCAAGTCTTATTCCTTGTAAAAATGACGCTCAGAAAGTGTACTTTGTAGGTCCCTTTTTTTAATAAAGATGCTTTGACTTTGACTTTGTTCACCTAAATTTGGCTATCTAAAAATTTAGCCCTAAAATTTTTACAATGAAATTTATATTTTCCGAACTACATTAACTTTTCTAAATATAATATATTCGATAGTAAGTAGTTAGTTCCGTTTGCCATGTCCGAAGATATTCATCAGATCTTCACCAAATTTATATGGGACTACCATTCGACCATACCATACGACATCATAATTGGTGGAGTAATCGCGTAACAAACATACAAAAACATAAAGCCGAATTGATAACCTTCTTCTTTTTTTTGAAGTCGGTTAAAAAGTGTGGCCATTGTGACGCTCGGAGGTCTAGCTGCTGATTTTTTAGCTCCTTTAAGTAAACTCCTTTAAGTAAAAATAAATTTTTCACTGCGACAAAGTAGGTAAAAATCCAGATAGGTATATCCAGGTACTTTAAGTAATATAGCACTTTAAAAATAGGGCGCATTTTTTCTTGACTGACAAAAATATCAGCAAATATGCCGCCATGTACCTAGGACATAATATACGTCAGATGTAAAACATTAATCAAACCAGCGACCCTCTTCGGGACGTGAAGATTTTTTGCAATTAACTAAATCCCATCTTACGATGCCGGAGTTTCACGCAAGAAAATACCAAGTCGTTAAGAAAATTCGCTAAGAACTCCCTCCAACCAATTATGTTGGCGCAAATAACCTGCCTTGTTTTATCATACTTGCTCTACACACGAACGCGAAAAATTGTGGGAATAAGAGGACATAAAATGTTCACAGTTAAGCGACTATTTCGTTATACTGCTGGAGTTTATAAAGAAGGTTTCTAAACTGTTGTGGTTTATTTGGAAAAAAACTCGGATTATATTATTTCACAGAAGTAAGTATTTACGTTACTTGCCGTTCTAATAGGTTTCCGTCTGTTTATTTAGTGTAGGTTTAACATTCTACAGCAATGTAAACTTATGTTTTTAATATCAATAGCGTTTTAAATTAAACGTAGACCAAGATTTGAAAAAAATTAGGAAAATGTTGCGTTCATCCTCGCATTCCATTGGGATTGAGATTTATCATAATCATAATCAAGCATTTTTATTCAAAATAGTTACCTACAAAGTACACCTTCTGAACGTCATATTTATATAATACTAGCTGACGCCCGCGACTTCGTACGCGTGGATCGAGGTTTTGTGGTTCCCGCGGGAACTCTTTAATTTTCCGGGATAAAAAGTAGCCTATGTGTTATTCCAGACTATAATCTATCTCTGTGCCAAATTTCATCAAGATCCGTTCAGCCGTTGGGGCGTGATTGAGTAACAAACATCCATCCATACATCCATACATCCATACCGACATCCATACATCCAAACTTTCGCATTTATAATATTAGTAAGAAGACTTGCAGATGGTGATAATGGCTAACGGTATCTTAGAACTAAAGCTACGAGGGTTCCAAACGCGCCCTGGTTTGAGAAGAGCCCACAACAAACTCAGCCGGGTTTTTTTTTAGTATTTTTTAGTATAATTTTGTGTAATTTTGTAAAAAATTTAAGTAAGTGTATTTACGCCGCAACTGATCGACGTGTTTTTTTGCGTTATCTAAAGGTACTTAAAGTGAGGATATATTCTTATTTCTTATGTTAAAGCGGAGTTATGTGCTTTTTACCTACCTATATATATATATACCTACCTATTGAAATATCTTGCTTTTTAAAAAAAGCAACTGCTGAGTTTCTTGCCGGCTCTTCTCAGTAGAAGTTGAAGGCTTCTTTCCTTACCGGCGGTAGAGCCAAAACATGACGTAACATAAGAGACACGATTAATGTTGAAATTTAATGGAAACAAAGCACATACTATTTATTACGAATGTTTGCGTAGTTCAATAATTTAATGACTTGGTTTTTTTTTTTTTTTTTTTTATTGCGTGATAGGCTTGCGCTTGACGACAATCATGCTTAGTGCAAAGCAATGATGAGGTCTAGGTTGGAACGCGCTTGCCTAGAAGATGCCTATTCACTCTTGCCTTGAAGGTACTTAAGTTATAAGTGTCAGGAAACACGTGCGCTGGGAGGGTGTTCCACACCCTAGCGATTCCGCACCCTAGCGGTTGGTTCAATTATAAGTGAGTTTCACTATAAATAGGTAGTGAAAAATCCGTTGGAAATTTCGGATTATATTATTACGAAATTAAAACTCAATAAAAGCTTTTAATCCAAGCCTTTTCTGGTAATTATATAATCCTCTCTTATTTTGCTTTACACATACTACAATCGCTGCGGCGGTAATAAACATGTATTGTATCATCGCTGATCCGGGGTCACTGGCAGTAAGCCCGAACAACCTCATCTGAGCTAATAGTTACCCAGCGGGCTTTAAGGATTAAAGAGAATTTAGTGTCTGCTTAACGCAAACAACCCGCGTTGAATATCAAAAAGTTACATTCTTGTTTTATGGACACAATCGCGTGTAAGTAGCATGGCTTCAGAGGCTAAAAAGGGTTACTAATACAATCCGAATACATATTATTCTTTCTTGTTTATACTAGCTGAACCATTCGGCAATGCTCAGATAGCATAGGTACCTGAAATTAAAAGTTTCGGACAATGGTTCGTTTTTTATAAATTATGAAAGTGAATAGTACATTTTAACTATAACATACACTACAGCCTACGGCCCATTAACTTCCCACTGCTGGACACAGGCCTCCACTCTTATAGGAGAGAGAGAATCAGAGCTTAGATCCACCACGCTGCTCCAATGCGGGTTGGCAGGTGTTAACGACTATTACTCGTATCATGTTAGTGATAATAACCGGGCTTAAGGCGAGGGCTTAACGTAGTTTCCGAGGCACGGGGGGGAAACGCCGCCAACTTCCTGACTCCGGGTTAGTACTGAGGATTTATAGTCCGAAGAACCCAATACTTAATTATGGCCCGACCCGGGACTCGACCTCGCCGGCTGCAGTCGAACACGCTTACCACTAGACTTACGAGGCAATTTGAGTTAGTTCATTAATTATAGTTAACATAATAAGTAGCTGTCATTATCCTTAAGCAAATCGTTGAATATTCATGAAACAGGCACCGTAATTCGAAACTCCGAGGGCTTACTCTTTGGGGATCAATCTATTAATACTCACTGGCAAAACAAGCCTTTAAGAATCTGATGTCTTATCGATGAGATAACCGCAGTTTAGTTACCGTCTTTATGAACTAACTAGCTAGTGCCCGCGACTTCATCCGCGTGGATTGAGGTTTTTCGGTTCTCTGGAACTCTTTAATTTTCCGGGATAAAAAGTAGCCTATGTGTTATTCCAGACTACCTCAGACGCAGACGACTTCTGCTGTTCTGGCGTTATTGAGTAACAAACATCCATTCGTCCATCGATCCATACATCCATCCATCCAAACTTTCGCATTTATAATATTAAGTATAAATAAAAAAGCAATAAAACATTATTTAGCTAATTACTCACTCTTTTTTCAAGTTGTTAGAATTTAGTAGTAGGTAGTAACTTTTAACTAAATAATGAACATCTAATGATATAAGTTTTATTTAATCTGTGACTGTAAAGACAATGGGCGGGGCACATAGCTCAAAGAAACAATCGGTAGACGCTGGTGTACCAACGGTAGTAAATTTAGATTAAGATTTTTTGATTCCCACGGGAACTCTTTAATTTTCAGGCATAAAAAGTAATTGGCCTACGTCCTTCCCCGCGATACAATGTACCCCTGTACCAAATTTCATCAAAATCGGTTGTGCAGATGGGCCGTGAAAGCGTAGCGACAGACAAACTACCATGGTGTAAGTCTGTTGGTTGATAACGACCAATTAGGTACGATAACAATATTATTGACAAAGATACTTTCTGTTGCTCACTCAAAGTATTATTTGAATAAAATTGCAAAAGCACGTATCCTGTTACCTGAGGTATATAAAAATTAAAGCGTTAGAGGAAAAATAAATTGAATAACTTGCTTACACCAAAAATATGTCATTGTGCTTACAGATGTTTTGGTCAATAGGCTCCTAGAGAGTCTTGACCAAGATCTCAAGAGGCTCTCGCTAGTACGTTGGATTGAGGGTTAAATGCAGCATACACAGGATAGCTTGAGTGTAGTGAGAAAATGTATTTTCTATATCCATCCTTATATTACAAATGCGAACGTATGTCTGCTACGCTCAATGGCCCATTTTTGCAACCGATTTTGATGAAATTTGGTTTAGAGGTAGTTTATATCCCGTAGAAGGACATAATATGCTACTTTATGTCCTAGAAAATTAGGGAATTCCCCTGGGAATCAAAAAAACTTAATCCACGCTGACGAAGTCGCGGGCATCATCTAATTCTAGTACTTATTATGTTGCCGTTTAAAACATAGAAATATATAATATAACAAAGAAAATGAAAAAGAAACAACGAATTTGAAAACAGATTTTTAAAAATCCAACCATATTACTAAGTTGTTATAGATAAATTATTACTGAATTTGATTATGTTGAATCAACATCTTTAATAAGTAGATAACCTTGAAATTTTTTACTCGTCCTTAACCTCGCAAGGTTCAATGTACACAGACAAACGGTTGACTGACGGGAAAAAATACTTTGGCGAACTAGACGCTGGAATATTATCACGAATATGTACAATATAAAGGCTCCCATAAGCAAGATAACAATGAAGATTGATTAGTTCACATTGAAGAAATGTTGCTTATGTTAGGAGAGATAAGCGCTGCACACATAAATTTTATACGAGCACAAGACGTCTTAATAATGACGTCTCCCGTTAGGTGGATTCAGGCGGAGTCAGAGTACGGCATGAGTCCCTATAAGAGACCTATGTCCAGCAGTGGACATCTATCAGTTTACGACGACGACAAAGATAACAACTCGACTGACTCGACTCGTCTGACACATAAAATAAGTTCATACTTTCTGTACGTTGTTAGTTATTGTTATATGCAGCTAAAAAATACTAACTGGTTTCCGGTCGCAATACTGGGATAGGTACTACATCTGACATTCCAGCGCAAATACCTCCCTTGCAGAGCATTTAATTGGATTAATTTTAATCTCTTTAATACGTAATTCAATACGGCAAATTAATTCCCTTAGAGTGCTCAGTCATGGAATATTAATACATATTCAGTGATAATAAATTAATTGATCTTTGAAATTCCAGGTACTGCAGAGGATCCACAGGCAATCGAAGAATATCGAGTGCTATTGAATTCGATTATTAAATGGAAAATGAGTTTGGCATGCTTCCTGTCCGATGGTGATGGAAACGATCGCACCCTGGTAGGTGTCAATATGTGCATGCCGCAGGAGAGGAATCAATTTGTTGATCATAACCCGGTAAGGAAAAGCCTATTAGATTTTTTATGGATTACTCTGCAATCAAATATTTTAGTCCTTCACTTGTTTTCGCATCTCAGCTTTAAGTTTTTATATTTATTTTCTGTCAAGAAATGTTACCTATTAGTGTTATAAATGCGAAAGTGTGGCTGTCTGTCTGCTACGCTTTCACGGCCCATCTATTCAACCGATTTTGATGAAATCTGGTAAAGGGATAGTTTGTATCCCGGGGAAGGACATATGATACTTTTTATCCCGGAAAAGTAAAGAGTTCCCACGGGAATCAAAAAACCTTAATCCACGCGTACGAAGTCACGGGCATCATCTAGTTCTCAGGTACTAAATAGAGATTTTTGATTAAAATGATTCCTGTAGTACACCTAAACAATGGCAACTTTAACGTAACATGCCCCATTTCTGTTACAATAGCCTAAAACAAAAGCGGGCATGTTGTCCCTCCGCATGTTTAGCGAGGCTGTGAGAGTGACTGCGATATACGACAAGTACGACGTGAGTAAATATCTCATGGGAGCCGGCCTGTCTGTTACTCCAGAATACAGGGGACTTGGAATAGCTGTTGAGCTGCTTAAGTGTAGGTAAGGATATCCAAAACGTTTTTTTTAAATATATAGGCTTAGCTGCAAATAGACTTGCATGCAAGTGGTGATGCACCTTAAGATGGAGCGCGCTTGCCTAGAAGATACCTATTCACTCTTGATTTGAAGGTATATATTAAAACAGGAGGGGAAAACGGAAGCCGGAAGCCGGAAGAAGGTTTTAAAAAAATGGGCCAGCAAAATCAAAGAAGATCGCAGGCGTGGCTAACTTATCATCTGGTTTCTGGTTTAAGATATTTATTGTTTCAAAAAGAATTTTACAATTCACTTAGGTGAAACTTACAGTCTAACATAAAATACTTAATGTGAAAAATGTTTGGAACGTACAAATTTTTTATTTTTTTATCATCGAAACATAAATGCCTAATTGTCTATTAACAAACATTTTATTATGCAAACGTTTTAGTACTTCGACAGTTGTCTTATATAACAACAGCTCAAGCCGTTTATTACGCTAGAGCTTCATATAGACTACATACATACGCTCCAGTTCCAAATAAAAATTCACAGCTATACTCCCTGATCAGTCCGTTTTGTATGAAACTAGCACAACAATAGATTACTTACTCTGTTTATTACAAGGCTAAGAAGGAACACTCAAAATACTACTGAGATCTGGAGATGCCTAGTTATATATTTTTGAAATATTATTTGCTGCTGAGACTCCAATGATTATTATTAGGGATAGCTTTTCAATCAGTTTTGTTCTATATTTTTTTACACTTTCCAGAATGCTCCTTGCAAAAGAAGAAGGTATGAGTGTCACCGGTGGTATATTTACAAGCGAGCCCTCACAGCGATCCGCAGATAAAACAGGGTGGGAATGCTTATACCAGGTTCCATACAAACAGTTTGGGGAACAATGCGAAATCGACTTTAACACCAGCACTGAAAATTTAAAAATATTTGCTACGAAAGTTGAATGAAATGAAAATCGCAAGAGGTGCACACACCGCAAAGTATACTTACGTCTCTTAAAATATTAGGAATTCCACTTACAGAAGATATGTTAAAGATAGTATATTTTACGACTTCACTTATACAGCAGCTTTGCAAGCACATTTTACTATTTAATATTTTTATTCTAACGTAGAAGCTATGCATACTAATGGATGTTTACACGTTATGAAAATGATTTAATTGAAACTTTTTCACCATAATAAACTTATAACATAATAAACATATGAATGATTTTATTTCAAATTTATTTAAATTGATTCCCGTAAGGATTGCGTTCCAGCATAAATTAAATAAAAATATTTTTCAGAAGCAAGTGAATATGTTATTTAAATTTGGCTCGCAAAATATCCTTATAAAATTATGTATCTCCCAGAACCAGATTAAATATAAAATAACTATTTAGTATTTTTCAAGTATGAAACCCAATAATACATAAACTACTGAATAATACGCTGGGCATAGCTAAGATTTCTATATAATATTTTCACTATATTCATCTTTTGCACTTAGATTTTATTTTTACATATCCATATAGCTTTTAATCCCCAAATAACTTTATTTTAATAATTCTATTATTAAAATCACTATTACACTGCCTCGTTGGCCTATAGTGGTTAGCGTGGTCGACTGCGGCCGACGAGGTCCCGGGTTCAAGTCCCGGGTCGGGTCCTAATTAAATATTGGGTTTTTCTGGCTAGAAATTCTTAGTACTAGCCCAGAGTTAGGAAGTTGGCGGTGTTTCACCCCCGTAAGGCTACTATATCCCAGCACTTTAGGCATTTGTCGCTCACTCAGACCCGCGCTACGATACCTACCGATCATTGCCGTGAGTCGCGCAGTTCAAATGAACTCCGTGACCCTATCATAAATATTTGCGTCACAGTATGAACTGTTACAGTTGGACTATTTACATTATAACATGTAATTCGCTTCACGAAATACATGTTGGAAGTTGCGTTTTTACCTATATTTTGATTTAGACTATATAAAATTAAATTCAGGGTATAATCTACTCGTATCTATATTGCAAATTTCAGCCAACTTACATTCCAAATTTCAAAATAAGAGTAAAAATATTAAAACTTTCCCATTTTAATTGTCATCCCCAATTTTATTAAATAAATATTAAAAGGGAATAAAAATAAATAATTACTAAAAGGGGATTTTCCAACACAATTTCTATAGATCTTTATAATCTCTTTATAATTTAAAGCCGATAGACCTACTGACAGTTTTTTTTGCATCAAGCATTTTTAAATTTATTAGCTGTCAATATCGTGTATACAGTGGTCAGGGACGGACTAAGTCCATTGGGAGCCCGGGGCGGCAATCTCAGTGGGGGTTGCTGTATTGTAAATACATTGGTGAAAATCTCTTTTGTTACTGATTCACTAATTTACTTTTACCCGACACTTTTTTGGTATGCAACAATACTATAACTAAACTAACTAACTATACTAATATAGACTTCGTTTTTTTAATTTGTGCTAAGAAAATTTTAATTAAGTTTATTAAAATAAAATACACACATTTTTATTTACAATTACTTAAACCACTGAAAAGCGCCTACATACTTATAAAATTATTATTACAAAAACAATTAAAATTCATCGTAAAAAATCACGCGTGAGCTTGGACCTGGTTGCTGCAAATCTGGTTGCAAATCAGAGGGTGTACTAGATGAATGTTTTTTAGGCTGCACGTTTTCTATATCTTCCTGGTCTCGTATAGGCATGCCACGTTCATATCAACTATCTATAATTTCAGGCAGTAGGTATTTTAAATAAAATTGTAATATCTTTGGCTCCATGTTCTTAAACCAGAAAGTATCATCTTTATCGATGTACTCTGTATATAAAGGCTCATTTTCGCCTGCCCAGATTCCAAGCAGACACACTTTTCCTGTAACAACAAAAATATTTTTAGGTACGTTTCTAGGTTTGATAAAATTCACAGAGTAGGTATTTGTTACCGAATGAAAAAAAATATTGACAAAAGCTCTTAAACCACCTTAAACTCTAACTGCATCTACAGATTCACTGTTTGAAATTATATAGAGGTGAAATAATATTACGGTGAGGTGGTGAACTTGAATATAATTTGATTATAGGGTGAGTTACTGGAGGCCGCACTTTAAAAAAAATTAAGCAAATTGAATTTAGTATTTCAAAGAAATGCGAGTGAAGCTAGCACAAATATTTTATTTTTTAGTGAATAATTAAATTACGAGCACAATATAATGTAAATTTTATAAGCCTTGAAAATATAATTATTATAGGTTCGATATATTAGGTATAGATTAGGTATATTATAAGGTTCTTGGGGAACTCTACACCAAGGGTCCGGCCACCGGTGTGCCCTATCGCCCTTAGTCCGCTACTGTCTCACTTTCTCACGTATCAAACAAAATATAATCTGTATGGAAACTACTCACATGTCATCTTTTTCAAGCGGTGTGTCGTCTCTCTTTTTTGATGCAAAACGATTTCCTTTACGAGGGATATTTGAACTGAAATAAAAATTTAAAGAATTATTATTTTGATAGTACAAAATCGCTAACAGAGTCTCGTTGGTTTTATGGTAACTACTATCTTCGACTGCAGGTCTCGGGTTTATCCCCGGGTTTGGGCTCCTTAATATTATTTGTATTTTTCTAAAAACTAATTAGTAGGTAGGTGAGGTATTTCTATTTAGTATGAACCAAACTAGGGGTTGGAAGTTCAGAAATATCTCCCGCGCAGTTGGTAAATTTCTATTGACCGCCATGGCCAAAATAAAGTCGAGATTTAGGATAGGATATTATTATATCATGTATTCATGAGAAACTCAGTATAGCCAAACAAAAAAAACCTCGTCTCCCTTACTGACTGTATATAGGTATAAACTGTGGCTACGCGTGATGGTATTTGCACGTGGCGGAATTTACTCTACCTATCATAATTTTCTTAGTTCGTATCAGATTTTCTTCGGAGCTTTTGAGGACTAGGTATTTTGATAAACTCAAGAAACACTTACCATATATTTTTTTTATTTCTCCTTCGCTTCCTGTCAGATAGTTTTTTTTTCCGGCACTTTTATTTCCCATTTTAAATAAAAATCACAAGCAAAGAAACACTATATTTACAGGCTAACTAAAACTATTTTAATTTTATCACTAAATGTAGCAAAAGAATTTATTTACAAATAATTAAAAAATAAATAATTTTAGCGCGAAAGGAGCGTGATTCGTGAAAACTTGCGCAGGTCCTTCTCGTATAGAGGCTCGTGAGCCACTGAGTACATCGCCTATTCGATGCGTTAGATCATTTTATGACTTCTGTTAGGCGAAATTTTGCAGCAATTTTTTTATTTAAAATCTGTCTGTACAGTGAATAGGTAATACAATGAGCTTAATTTACGTATAATTTTTATGAAATTTAGTCTAAAGCTTTGGAAATGCCATTAGAAAAATGAACAAAAACAACCTGTTTTCAAAAATTTTTATGATCGAGGCAAGTTTAACTTATCGTGTTTTCATGAGTACATTAAAGAGATAAGGCATGTATCTTTAATATGTATTTTTAACAGTGAAAAAAAACTATTTTTTCATGACTTTGAATTGGTTTGAAAAGTGGCGTAGTCGCTAAAAACCGGGATAATGGGCCGTTAAACCGTCGCCCGCCACCCGCATTGGAGCAGCGTGCGGTGGGTCTACGCTCCAATTCCCTCTCTCCTATGAGAGTAGAGGCCTGTGCCCAGCAGTGGGAGTTAATGGGCTGTAGTGGTATTATTATAATCCAAACAAAATCATTTAGAAATTGTAATTAAAGCCAATGCTAATAAGAGAAAAGTTATTTCATCATAGAAGTCATCATCATAACCGAAGGGGTGTGGGTTTAATATAACTGCCATGCCCCTAACAGGTTAGCCCGCTACCATCTTAGACTGCATCATCACTTACCATCAGGTGTGATCGCAGTCAAGGGCTAGCTTGTAGTGGATAAAAAAAAAAAAAGAAAAACAAAGAAAGTCATAAACAGAATCAATTTTCTCGGTAAACTAGCTGCTCTTTGATGTGAAGTAAAACGGAAATATCTATCCGTTGGTCGAGTTTGTGCAATTTCTGTTAGCTTTTATTGCAATCTTGCAAAACGTCTTCACTCGCAATATAAATACTGTGCGATGGTCAAAAGAAACCATTATTTGTTAAACCAAATCTTTAATCAATCTGTGTAACTTCTTTCACTATTCTTAATTGGTATGTATGTATGTACTTTATTGTACACCATAAAAACACAAAAGAAACAAGATACAAACAAGGAAACATAAAATATAGGTACAATAAGGCGGTCTTACAGATCTCTTCCAATCAACCTTAGCGTTAGGGAGGAAATGATGAAGAGGACAACCGCGGGAGGTAGTGCAGAAATAATAACAAACTTAAATAGCTAAATAAATTAACCAATACCATATATTTATAACATATTATTATGATACACCCGCAAAATAGCATAATCTCATCATAATTATGCTACAATATTATTAAAACATATTTTTCAATACACTTGCTCGAAAAACGCTCTTTCAGAGGCAGTAAACAGGGCTTGTAAGTTAAATTTACTGCCCTCGTGCTTTTGGATTGCAGAATTTACTGCCCTCGTGCAGTAAATTTGCAGTTTTTTTATTTTTGTAAGTCCACTTTACTTCTAAATAAAAAGGTTTCTTGCAAGAAGATTCATAATGATATTGACTTTGTAGGTACGCAGAAAACCTAAAAAGTAATGACATTTAGATGTGAATTGATGAAATTAATTCATGAAATAAAAAATTGTATTTAATATAATTAATTAAAAATATTTTAAGTTTTATAACTCAAAAACTAAAGGCTGAATAGTCCAGGCTGGAAGCTAAGAGCTAGAACCTAGAGCCATGAAGCCAATTTAAAAGAACGCAATTGAAACAACGCGCCGTAGATACTAGATCTTTATTCTGTACGCGCTATTTCTAAAATGTTTCATTGAGCTTTTCTTATAATTAATATGAGTGATGTGGAATAATAAAATTAATTCAACAATTAGGAATTTAAGATGTGAGAAAAAAATCGCGCTAATAATAGACACCAAAAGACTCGACATAAGTATTTCCGTGCAGGGAAACCATTTTCTAGTGAGTACCTAGTACCTACCTACACGACTTTTATTACAAGTTTTCTCACAAATTTATTAAAAAATATTGTGTGATACACGGGCGTTAAGGTTTTAACAAACTCGTGACGATGGTCAGCCCTCACCTGGCGGTATCGGACTGACATGAGTCAACTCCTATTACTACTTACCGCTCTTAGAAACTACTATATTTGTACAGTTACATTATAAACGATATTACCTAACATTCAAATAAATTATGTTTTTCGTTCTCTCGTGTAAAATAACTGTTTAGTGAAATTTTGTTGAATCTAGTATTTAACGCACTTAATGCGATTGAGTAAAGAGTTCCCACGGGAATCAAAAAACCTTAATCCACGCGTACGAAGTCACGGGCATCATCTAGTTCTCAGGTACTAAATAGAGATTTTTGATTAAAATGATTCCTGTAGTACACCTAAACAATGGCAACTTTAACGTAACATGCCCCATTTCTGTTACAATAGCCTAAAACAAAAGCGGGCATGTTGTCCCTCCGCATGTTTAGCGAGGCTGTGAGAGTGACTGCGATATACGACAAGTACGACGTGAGTAAATATCTCATGGGAGCCGGCCTGTCTGTTACTCCAGAATACAGGGGACTTGGAATAGCTGTTGAGCTGCTTAAGTGTAGGTAAGGATATCCAAAACGTTTTTTTTAAATATATAGGCTTAGCTGCAAATAGACTTGCATGCAAGTGGTGATGCACCTTAAGATGGAGCGCGCTTGCCTAGAAGATACCTATTCACTCTTGATTTGAAGGTATATATTAAAACAGGAGGGGAAAACGGAAGCCGGAAGCCGGAAGAAGGTTTTAAAAAAATGGGCCAGCAAAATCAAAGAAGATCGCAGGCGTGGCTAACTTATCATCTGGTTTCTGGTTTAAGATATTTATTGTTTCAAAAAGAATTTTACAATTCACTTAGGTGAAACTTACAGTCTAACATAAAATACTTAATGTGAAAAATGTTTGGAACGTACAAATTTTTTATTTTTTTATCATCGAAACATAAATGCCTAATTGTCTATTAACAAACATTTTATTATGCAAACGTTTTAGTACTTCGACAGTTGTCTTATATAACAACAGCTCAAGCCGTTTATTACGCTAGAGCTTCATATAGACTACATACATACGCTCCAGTTCCAAATAAAAATTCACAGCTATACTCCCTGATCAGTCCGTTTTGTATGAAACTAGCACAACAATAGATTACTTACTCTGTTTATTACAAGGCTAAGAAGGAACACTCAAAATACTACTGAGATCTGGAGATGCCTAGTTATATATTTTTGAAATATTATTTGCTGCTGAGACTCCAATGATTATTATTAGGGATAGCTTTTCAATCAGTTTTGTTCTATATTTTTTTACACTTTCCAGAATGCTCCTTGCAAAAGAAGAAGGTATGAGTGTCACCGGTGGTATATTTACAAGCGAGCCCTCACAGCGATCCGCAGATAAAACAGGGTGGGAATGCTTATACCAGGTTCCATACAAACAGTTTGGGGAACAATGCGAAATCGACTTTAACACCAGCACTGAAAATTTAAAAATATTTGCTACGAAAGTTGAATGAAATGAAAATCGCAAGAGGTGCACACACCGCAAAGTATACTTACGTCTCTTAAAATATTAGGAATTCCACTTACAGAAGATATGTTAAAGATAGTATATTTTACGACTTCACTTATACAGCAGCTTTGCAAGCACATTTTACTATTTAATATTTTTATTCTAACGTAGAAGCTATGCATACTAATGGATGTTTACACGTTATGAAAATGATTTAATTGAAACTTTTTCACCATAATAAACTTATAACATAATAAACATATGAATGATTTTATTTCAAATTTATTTAAATTGATTCCCGTAAGGATTGCGTTCCAGCATAAATTAAATAAAAATATTTTTCAGAAGCAAGTGAATATGTTATTTAAATTTGGCTCGCAAAATATCCTTATAAAATTATGTATCTCCCAGAACCAGATTAAATATAAAATAACTATTTAGTATTTTTCAAGTATGAAACCCAATAATACATAAACTACTGAATAATACGCTGGGCATAGCTAAGATTTCTATATAATATTTTCACTATATTCATCTTTTGCACTTAGATTTTATTTTTACATATCCATATAGCTTTTAATCCCCAAATAACTTTATTTTAATAATTCTATTATTAAAATCACTATTACACTGCCTCGTTGGCCTATAGTGGTTAGCGTGGTCGACTGCGGCCGACGAGGTCCCGGGTTCAAGTCCCGGGTCGGGTCCTAATTAAATATTGGGTTTTTCTGGCTAGAAATTCTTAGTACTAGCCCAGAGTTAGGAAGTTGGCGGTGTTTCACCCCCGTAAGGCTACTATATCCCAGCACTTTAGGCATTTGTCGCTCACTCAGACCCGCGCTACGATACCTACCGATCATTGCCGTGAGTCGCGCAGTTCAAATGAACTCCGTGACCCTATCATAAATATTTGCGTCACAGTATGAACTGTTACAGTTGGACTATTTACATTATAACATGTAATTCGCTTCACGAAATACATGTTGGAAGTTGCGTTTTTACCTATATTTTGATTTAGACTATATAAAATTAAATTCAGGGTATAATCTACTCGTATCTATATTGCAAATTTCAGCCAACTTACATTCCAAATTTCAAAATAAGAGTAAAAATATTAAAACTTTCCCATTTTAATTGTCATCCCCAATTTTATTAAATAAATATTAAAAGGGAATAAAAATAAATAATTACTAAAAGGGGATTTTCCAACACAATTTCTATAGATCTTTATAATCTCTTTATAATTTAAAGCCGATAGACCTACTGACAGTTTTTTTTGCATCAAGCATTTTTAAATTTATTAGCTGTCAATATCGTGTATACAGTGGTCAGGGACGGACTAAGTCCATTGGGAGCCCGGGGCGGCAATCTCAGTGGGGGTTGCTGTATTGTAAATACATTGGTGAAAATCTCTTTTGTTACTGATTCACTAATTTACTTTTACCCGACACTTTTTTGGTATGCAACAATACTATAACTAAACTAACTAACTATACTAATATAGACTTCGTTTTTTTAATTTGTGCTAAGAAAATTTTAATTAAGTTTATTAAAATAAAATACACACATTTTTATTTACAATTACTTAAACCACTGAAAAGCGCCTACATACTTATAAAATTATTATTACAAAAACAATTAAAATTCATCGTAAAAAATCACGCGTGAGCTTGGACCTGGTTGCTGCAAATCTGGTTGCAAATCAGAGGGTGTACTAGATGAATGTTTTTTAGGCTGCACGTTTTCTATATCTTCCTGGTCTCGTATAGGCATGCCACGTTCATATCAACTATCTATAATTTCAGGCAGTAGGTATTTTAAATAAAATTGTAATATCTTTGGCTCCATGTTCTTAAACCAGAAAGTATCATCTTTATCGATGTACTCTGTATATAAAGGCTCATTTTCGCCTGCCCAGATTCCAAGCAGACACACTTTTCCTGTAACAACAAAAATATTTTTAGGTACGTTTCTAGGTTTGATAAAATTCACAGAGTAGGTATTTGTTACCGAATGAAAAAAAATATTGACAAAAGCTCTTAAACCACCTTAAACTCTAACTGCATCTACAGATTCACTGTTTGAAATTATATAGAGGTGAAATAATATTACGGTGAGGTGGTGAACTTGAATATAATTTGATTATAGGGTGAGTTACTGGAGGCCGCACTTTAAAAAAAATTAAGCAAATTGAATTTAGTATTTCAAAGAAATGCGAGTGAAGCTAGCACAAATATTTTATTTTTTAGTGAATAATTAAATTACGAGCACAATATAATGTAAATTTTATAAGCCTTGAAAATATAATTATTATAGGTTCGATATATTAGGTATAGATTAGGTATATTATAAGGTTCTTGGGGAACTCTACACCAAGGGTCCGGCCACCGGTGTGCCCTATCGCCCTTAGTCCGCTACTGTCTCACTTTCTCACGTATCAAACAAAATATAATCTGTATGGAAACTACTCACATGTCATCTTTTTCAAGCGGTGTGTCGTCTCTCTTTTTTGATGCAAAACGATTTCCTTTACGAGGGATATTTGAACTGAAATAAAAATTTAAAGAATTATTATTTTGATAGTACAAAATCGCTAACAGAGTCTCGTTGGTTTTATGGTAACTACTATCTTCGACTGCAGGTCTCGGGTTTATCCCCGGGTTTGGGCTCCTTAATATTATTTGTATTTTTCTAAAAACTAATTAGTAGGTAGGTGAGGTATTTCTATTTAGTATGAACCAAACTAGGGGTTGGAAGTTCAGAAATATCTCCCGCGCAGTTGGTAAATTTCTATTGACCGCCATGGCCAAAATAAAGTCGAGATTTAGGATAGGATATTATTATATCATGTATTCATGAGAAACTCAGTATAGCCAAACAAAAAAAACCTCGTCTCCCTTACTGACTGTATATAGGTATAAACTGTGGCTACGCGTGATGGTATTTGCACGTGGCGGAATTTACTCTACCTATCATAATTTTCTTAGTTCGTATCAGATTTTCTTCGGAGCTTTTGAGGACTAGGTATTTTGATAAACTCAAGAAACACTTACCATATATTTTTTTTATTTCTCCTTCGCTTCCTGTCAGATAGTTTTTTTTTCCGGCACTTTTATTTCCCATTTTAAATAAAAATCACAAGCAAAGAAACACTATATTTACAGGCTAACTAAAACTATTTTAATTTTATCACTAAATGTAGCAAAAGAATTTATTTACAAATAATTAAAAAATAAATAATTTTAGCGCGAAAGGAGCGTGATTCGTGAAAACTTGCGCAGGTCCTTCTCGTATAGAGGCTCGTGAGCCACTGAGTACATCGCCTATTCGATGCGTTAGATCATTTTATGACTTCTGTTAGGCGAAATTTTGCAGCAATTTTTTTATTTAAAATCTGTCTGTACAGTGAATAGGTAATACAATGAGCTTAATTTACGTATAATTTTTATGAAATTTAGTCTAAAGCTTTGGAAATGCCATTAGAAAAATGAACAAAAACAACCTGTTTTCAAAAATTTTTATGATCGAGGCAAGTTTAACTTATCGTGTTTTCATGAGTACATTAAAGAGATAAGGCATGTATCTTTAATATGTATTTTTAACAGTGAAAAAAAACTATTTTTTCATGACTTTGAATTGGTTTGAAAAGTGGCGTAGTCGCTAAAAACCGGGATAATGGGCCGTTAAACCGTCGCCCGCCACCCGCATTGGAGCAGCGTGCGGTGGGTCTACGCTCCAATTCCCTCTCTCCTATGAGAGTAGAGGCCTGTGCCCAGCAGTGGGAGTTAATGGGCTGTAGTGGTATTATTATAATCCAAACAAAATCATTTAGAAATTGTAATTAAAGCCAATGCTAATAAGAGAAAAGTTATTTCATCATAGAAGTCATCATCATAACCGAAGGGGTGTGGGTTTAATATAACTGCCATGCCCCTAACAGGTTAGCCCGCTACCATCTTAGACTGCATCATCACTTACCATCAGGTGTGATCGCAGTCAAGGGCTAGCTTGTAGTGGATAAAAAAAAAAAAAGAAAAACAAAGAAAGTCATAAACAGAATCAATTTTCTCGGTAAACTAGCTGCTCTTTGATGTGAAGTAAAACGGAAATATCTATCCGTTGGTCGAGTTTGTGCAATTTCTGTTAGCTTTTATTGCAATCTTGCAAAACGTCTTCACTCGCAATATAAATACTGTGCGATGGTCAAAAGAAACCATTATTTGTTAAACCAAATCTTTAATCAATCTGTGTAACTTCTTTCACTATTCTTAATTGGTATGTATGTATGTACTTTATTGTACACCATAAAAACACAAAAGAAACAAGATACAAACAAGGAAACATAAAATATAGGTACAATAAGGCGGTCTTACAGATCTCTTCCAATCAACCTTAGCGTTAGGGAGGAAATGATGAAGAGGACAACCGCGGGAGGTAGTGCAGAAATAATAACAAACTTAAATAGCTAAATAAACTAACCAATACCATATATTTATAACATATTATTATGATACACCCGCAAAATAGCATAATCTCATCATAATTATGCTACAATATTATTAAAACATATTTTTCAATACACTTGCTCGAAAAACGCTCTTTCAGAGGCAGTAAACAGGGCTTGTAAGTTAAATTTACTGCCCTCGTGCTTTTGGATTGCAGAATTTACTGCCCTCGTGCAGTAAATTTGCAGTTTTTTTATTTTTGTAAGTCCACTTTACTTCTAAATAAAAAGGTTTCTTGCAAGAAGATTCATAATGATATTGACTTTGTAGGTACGCAGAAAACCTAAAAAGTAATGACATTTAGATGTGAATTGATGAAATTAATTCATGAAATAAAAAATTGTATTTAATATAATTAATTAAAAATATTTTAAGTTTTATAACTCAAAAACTAAAGGCTGAATAGTCCAGGCTGGAAGCTAAGAGCTAGAACCTAGAGCCATGAAGCCAATTTAAAAGAACGCAATTGAAACAACGCGCCGTAGATACTAGATCTTTATTCTGTACGCGCTATTTCTAAAATGTTTCATTGAGCTTTTCTTATAATTAATATGAGTGATGTGGAATAATAAAATTAATTCAACAATTAGGAATTTAAGATGTGAGAAAAAAATCGCGCTAATAATAGACACCAAAAGACTCGACATAAGTATTTCCGTGCAGGGAAACCATTTTCTAGTGAGTACCTAGTACCTACCTACACGACTTTTATTACAAGTTTTCTCACAAATTTATTAAAAAATATTGTGTGATACACGGGCGTTAAGGTTTTAACAAACTCGTGACGATGGTCAGCCCTCACCTGGCGGTATCGGACTGACATGAGTCAACTCCTATTACTACTTACCGCTCTTAGAAACTACTATATTTGTACAGTTACATTATAAACGATATTACCTAACATTCAAATAAATTATGTTTTTCGTTCTCTCGTGTAAAATAACTGTTTAGTGAAATTTTGTTGAATCTAGTATTTAACGCACTTAATGCGATTGAGTGTGTAGATGAAATGTTTTTGAAATTGAAAAGGAAATACAGTATAACAACAGATAACTGTTGTAAAACGACCACCACACGTGATCGCTAATTAATATTATTAATCAAAAGTCCCGATAAAAAGGCTTTAAAATCATCCAGCTGGCCAAGCGGTTCATTTGTGATCAAATTAGAAACTAGAATCAAATAAGAAACGGAGTAACCGATCGATATAGCTCAACGAGTCGCGAAGCTGAAGTCGCAAACATAATAAATAAACATAAAAGATAGATTGACTGAAAATATCTAATAATCTCATCTGTTTACATCTAAGCGATGATGTAAGATGATACAGCTAGTTTTTATGAACGTGAAAGTCAATTAAGGAAGAACACATCACAGCTGATGTCCATGACTAGCGAAAATAGCGACTCGTTTTCTTAACACTGAATACACGTTACTCGAAAAATAATCTACTCACTGATGACGTGCAACTTTCGGAGGGTTTTCAAAGCATTTGTGGAGTCTTTACACTTTACGAGGAAATGCAATAAAATTTAAATGCGAAATAATTAAGAAAATATTTTTTTGGGACAATACAAAATTACCACAAGATATATTACAGAATGTATCTTAATATTGTGAAAATAAGGCCCTTTCATAAAATATTCCACATGATCTAATACCCCACTTTTAAGTTTTTATTCATCCTTTTCGACCCGTTTTGCAGTTGTAATTATAAAAAAAACTTTATATAGACGGATGGAAGGAATCAATAGAGCTTTTACTATTTTGGTGAGAAACCGTAAAAATATTTTAACTTTTTGATTGGGAGTGATTGTTGATTATGTGAACTCTAGATGATTCCCGCGATTTCGTCCCCGTGGACCAAGTTTTTTCGATTCCAGCGGTAACTCCTTAATTTTCAGGGATAAAAAAAGTAGCCTATGTCCTTCGACGGGATATAACCTATCCCTGTACCGAATTTCATCAAAATCGGTTGATTAGGTGGCCCGTGAAAGCGTAGCAGACAGACACACTTTCGCCAAGTATAATATTAGTATGGATATGGGAGTATGGATTATTATTGTCAGCAATCACTTTACTAAAATCTATATAAATAAAAATGAATATCATAACTTTCGAACGACTGCACCAAATTGGATAATTCTTTTTTTTTGTTTGTAATAGCCAAATTTTTTGTATACCTCAAAATATGGATAAATCACGCAGATAGATTCCGGAACAACACATAGGTTACTTTTTATCACGGAAAATTAAACAGTTCACGCGGGGGCCAAAAAACCTCAATCCACGCAGACGTAGACGCAGGCATCATCTAGTATAGGATAAAATTAAATTACACTTTAAATCATTCTTAACTTTTATTGATGATAGAGCATGACACAGCTAGTATTTTTAAACGTGGCAGTAATTTATTGAAAAAGGCATTACGCTGGTTTCATGACATGCAAAAATAAAATGGAACTTACTTAGTAATAAAATGAGATCGTCGTAGAAAAACTTAGGACGGGTGTCCTCAGAGCCCTAGAATAAGTACCTATTCCGATCCTAACACTACCAATTCCAATGCCATCAGTCTAAAATACTGATTTCTCCATTCTATATGTGTCTGTCTGTTTGCTACGGTTTCCCGGCCCATCTTTTTAACTGCTTTTGACGAAACAGAGGTAAATTGCATCCCGGGGGAGGACATAAGCTAAAGAGTTCCCGAGGGAATCAAAAAATTTAAATCCAGGCAGATGAAACATACTTCTTATTTTTCTTTAATAATAGTATTAAATACAAATAAAAAGTATGTTTCATCTGGTTGCCAGATCGGTGAAGGTCGTAGTGTATCCGGCTCTAAGCCAATATAAGAATTATATGAGTTCAAGATATTGCATCCCAATTAGCATCTTGAAGTCGGCTCTATTGTTAAAATCTTGTATTGTAAGGTTGCGAACATTCTATAAAGATTTTTAAGCTATAGATATGTCATAAATTAATTCTCAAAGAGAGGTATATCAAGATGAAATTAATACAGACGCAAAGATAATTAATTTACGTCTTTGAAATTGACAAGTAGTACGGTACGGCAGAGGGAGTAGGCAATGCAAAAATATAAATAATTATTTTTGGTGAAATTTATGAGCTCCTAAAAATATAATCAAGTTAATCTTCGAGATAAGATATGTAATACATTATTGAATAATGACTGACTGTCTTATAGACACACAGCTTAAAAATATTAAACGAGCGATGTAGGAAACTTTTGAGGGCGTGTAGGCTATTTAGTTACTTTTTATCTCACCTACAGACCCGCGAAGAAAGGATTTTGAGTAATATCACCCAAGCCAAGCTTTTTTTTGCTAATCTCATACCACCACTGAAATAATATATTTAATACTTAGAAATCGGAACCTATTCAGGTGCATTGTAATTTGGAGCCAGTGGCGGCCTTGCAGGTGTACTACTACGCTACAGCCCAAGTAGAAAAAGTCATTGGGTATTGATCCTTAGATAACGACGAGACGAGACGAGAAGATAGATCCTTTTTAAGGATCTATCTTCTCGTCTCACAGAGTCCACAGGTGACCGGAGGGCTGGCAGTTACCTCGGTCAACATATAAGTTTGGCTACTCAGCGGGGTAACGCAGCCAGCGTTCTTGGCACATTGCCTGCAAAAATCATCTTATTGTTTAGTTTTTAATTTAGATTTTTATTTGACAAATAAAATAAAATAGAGGCTTTATATAGTTTATGCAGGTTTTTATTATTTATATAATACTAGATGATTCCCGCGACTTCGTCCGCGCGGATTAAGATTTATGATTCCCGCGGGAACTCTTTAATTTTCCGGGATAAAAAGTAGCCTATGTCCTTCCCCGGGATACCATCTACCCTTGTACCAAATTTCATCAAAATCGGGTATAAAGACAGTTTTTTTTATACCCACGGGAACTCTTTAATTTTCCGGGATAAAAAGTAGCCTATGTCCTTCCCCGGGATACCATCTACCCCTGTACCAAATTTCAGCAAAATCGGTTGAAAAGATGGGCCGGGAAAGCGTAGCAGACAGACAGACAGACAGACAGACAGACAGACAGAAACACTTTCGCATTTATAATATTAGTATGGATTAAATGAGCATGAACTAAAACAACAGCGAGTGAAGCTCGGCCGCCGCTAAATGCTCTATAGGTTTGGATGAAACGACTTTTTATAAGATTTAGTATGTTATATTATGTATGTTAAAAAGCTGTAACATTTTATAAAGATTACCTAACTAGAAACTTGAAATTAGAGACCACTTATAACCTTAGTAGGTATTCTGTATCAATTTCACCTTGATACCTCAGGCAGTTCCTGCGAAAAGTGCTTTGACGATTAGTATGACCGGCTGATATTGTAAGCTACATAACAGGAAAGTAAAAAATATTCCCTAGCTTGAGACGCCAGGGAATTCTCCTATGAATCCATTTCAAAAATAACAAATTCCTAAGGATACTATCTCAGCCCGACCGGGAATTTTATTCCTTCCACGAAAATGACATAAATTCAAGCCGTATTTCCGGATAACACTTGTATGTAGGTACCTACCTCCCTAATTTAAATAAGGAAATCATTTGTTTTCATAATGGCGATATATTTTCCTTGTTGCCTACTTTATTATATTTTCTGTTACGTTAATGGTTGGTTTTGAGAAACTTAAGCGCCGTTAACTACTTTGAATAAAGTTGTTAAGAAATTTTATGCAGCGGAATCACTATCAGTGTTAAATTTATAGCCAATTATCAAGAAACGTGAAGTGTAACATAAAAACTAAGTTCTTTCAACTGCCATATAAATTAAAATTACTAGCTGATGTCCGCAACTTCGTCCGCGTGGTTTAAGTTTTTTTGATTCCCATGAGAACTCCTTCTGCCGGGATAAAAAGTAGTCTATGTCACCCTCCAGGTCCTCAACTATACCCATGCCAAAAATCTCGTTGCCGTTGCTCAGTTGCGGCGTGATTGAAAGGCAAACCAACAAACAAACACACTTTCGCATTTATAAAATTAGTATGATTATTACTATCCATACCGATGAGCTACCTTGTAAAATTCAAGACATACTGCCATATTAGATTCAAGCAACATATTATCAGATAATTATCTCATTTTCAGTCTGTCTTAATAATGCTTATAAGCACAACAAAAGCATTGATATAATGCAGGTTGGTTCAAATTCAAATTCAAATTCAAATTCATTTATTTGTGAATACAGTAAGTAGGTAAGATGTTAGTTTTACAGAAGGTATCATGTATTCTACCACAGTGTGGTGTACAAATATTTTTGCTTAAAATTACAAATTACAATCGAGCACACACACATATTATTAGAAAGCGTATATCGGAGAGTGCTAGTCTAGGTACTTACTTACTATTATATTATTATCTTATATTATTATTAAACACCATGCAGTGACCCATGACACATCCTTAATGGCGCCTTTACGTCCAAGATTAAAATACATAATATCACATAAAATATTAAAACTAAACAATAAAACAAGTATTATCAGAAAATTCTGTCAAACCAATTTAAAATGCCATTCATTTCAATTGTCAAATTATTAAAAACGTAACTGCGAGTAGCAAGTAAAATCATGTCAAAAATAGAAATAAAATGCTGATTTGTTGTTTAGTTGTCATAGTCAAAATTTTATTAAATGCATGCAAATGTAAAAAGAAGTTAACTGTCATTAACTGTAACTGTAACTGTAACTGTCATTGGTGAGAAGTTTGCAATGCAACTTCATCCGTTAATAATCTTATAACGTTGTTGTCTGGTAATACCTACTTAGCATAGCCAGTATGATGGATTATAGATAATATTCTCAAAATGGAATTCTCATTTTATTTTCAACAATCAAGCAATGACCTTGCATGGTTATATTAGAAGGGTTTAGAGATGGCTGTGTTTAATTGTCCGCAGCGGGTTTTGGGTTTATGACTTCATTGAGGCTGCCACGGAGAAATGATAAAGTGCTCGTTTTAAATGTAAACGACTCCTAGTTTACATGAGGGAGTAGGTAAGTAGCATGAATTTCGGGTATTTCAAAATTAGTCGAAAACATGGACCGGGAAAGCGAAGCAGACGGACAAACAGACACACTTTCGCATTTATAATATTAGTATGGCTAGGGATGAGTGCCCGGAAATATTTTAAAATAACGAATATATAGTGAAATAAATAAAATAAGCTCTTTGTAAACCAATCACCTACCTAAAAACTTAAAATAAGTACGTCTTAATTGAATTGGTTGAATAGGGCGCCACCTCATTTTGGAGATTGAGGCTACTGTCAATAATATGCTGAATGAAAACAAGCGCTGATTTTCAGACATGACCATGATGAGTTGACGTTACAGACGAAGCCCCAGGCTTCCCACCTATAATGCCATTTACTCTATTTATATATTACTAGATGATGCCCGCGACTTCCTTCCTTTAGGATATAGGATTATGAGAAATCCCGTGGAAGCTCTTCGATTTTCCAGGATAAAATATAACAGGGACTCTTTCGCGTTTATAATATTAGTAAGTATGTACACTGTTATTATCTACCCCAGCTGCTAATAATTTAAATACTACAATTAATGTCTACTTATAATGTTCGATATGAACCACGAGAAAGGTGAGCTCTCTTTTAAAACCTCTTCTATTAATTTATTTTTGGGGTTTAAAGTTGTACATCTAGCAGAAGCCTCCTACAGCTACAGACCGCTCTATCTATTAGTGTTTTGTGACTTTTAATACTAAAAAATATCTTTATATTTTTAAAATGATTGAGACCGACGACAAAACTAGAGCAAAAATTTAAGTAATCCTAGCGTATCTGCGCCGGCGAGAATTTTAGCAACTTTAATTTACTTAATGCAATCGTCACTCAATCTATCAAATGTTTGTAACATTTAGCGTTTCAGCTGAATTTGTCCTTAATATTTTTTGTTGTGTATGTATTATTAGAATGTATAGTTTATGTAGTAGGTATATATATGTCTTAATGTTGTTACACTATCCCGCTTCGTTGCATTTGTTTCTTTATGTAAAGGTTGTCTGGAGGAGATCACTTTTAGTGAAAATACCCCCTTTGAGCACTTGTTATTTCTTTTTAATGTTTTGTGTGGCAATAAAGTATTTATCTATCTATCTAATAATTAAGTGCAATAGAAACAATTCTGTATAGGTATTATGCCACATCTAAATGAGCCATGCATAAATCAAACTGTTTTATTATTCAGAAATGTTAGTGCCGTCGCCTACGTTTGATAGCTTTCAACCATTGATGTAGAATTTTAGATGCTTTCAACGCCTGAATACAAAGCACGATAATGTATGCTGATGAAAAGATATTTGTTTAGCATTTTAATCAAAATGTGAAATACTGATAATGTATTAAGAGAAAATCAGTAAACTGTCCTATCGAATCCCGTATTACAAAAAGGGGCTCCGGTACACACATAAATAAGATAGATTATTTCTTTACTCATGTATTACAGATAAGAATTTTTTATAAAGGCCCTTGATGGACTTCAAAGACAAACATTTTCGGAAAACAAAATATATTAAGAAAGCGAATGAAACCTTAAATTAAGTTTGCCTGAATGCCCTTGGGAAATTTTATGATATTATTATTTACTCCTCAATTTAATCACACTGATATTATAAAGACGAACGTTTGTATGTCTATATGTTTTTTACTCTTTCATGCAAAAACTACTATAAGGATTTCGCTGAAATTTTGAATACATTTTGATAAATTATACCCTGGATTAACATGATGCCATTTTTTATCCTATGAAATTAAAGAGTTCCCGCTTATATCCTACCCCAGGATACAACCTATCCTATAAATTTCATCGAAATCGATTGAACAGATGGGCCGTGAAAGCGTAGCAGACAGACGGACAGACAGACATACATTCGCATTTATAGTATGGATTACTCGCGTTTAGATATTAGAAACTACACATACATACATGAGGCACGTATATCGACGAGACAAATTTCAGAAATACCTATGGTTTAATTGGCACAGCATTAATAGGCGATAGCCAAACTCTATAGTTTTGGCAAGCGCTTGTAAGCAGTTAACAGTAATCATTATTAGTAAGCTCCTGACCGTTAAACTGAGCTATTAATTGCATTGATTTATCGGTAACTAGCTGATGTCCGCGACTTCGTCCGTGTGGTTTAATTTTTTTTTTTGGTTTGTCCTTCAATCACGTCGCAACGGAGCAACGGATCGACGTGATTTTTGGCATGGGTATAGTTGAGAACCTGGAGAGTGACATAGGCTATTTTTTGTCCCGGAAATTTAAGCAGTTCCCGCGGGAATCACAAAAAATTCAAACCACGCGGACGAAGTCGCGGGCATCAGCTAGTATATGATAAATTGGGTAGGTAAATTGAACAGTGAGTGTTAAAAAATAATTATTATTTATGGGCTATAAAAAGAACTCATCCATGCTTATTGGTATATGCGAAAGTGTGTTCGCAACTTTGGGCAGTAGACAATTAATATATCTATTAGAGAATTATTTAAACACAATAGTCGTAATGACTTTGGCAATAGTAGTTTGTGATATAAGAGCGCTAAGTAGGTTTTTACATACAAATTGACTCATGTCAGCCTGATGCCGCCAGGCTAGGGTTGACCAACGTCACGAGTTCTCGTAATTAAAACCTTAACGCCCGTGTATCACACAATATTTTTCAATACATTTGTGAAAAAACATGAAATAAAACTCGAGTACTAGGTACTCAGTACTCACTAGAAAATGGTTTCTCACGCCTATACTTATTTCGAGATTTTTGCCGATTTTTTCTCACATCTGAAATACCTAAATTTTGATTTAATTTAATTATTTCGCATCACATAAACCCCTCATAATAATTAATAATTTTTGAAAAAAAGTCAATGAAATTAAAAAAAATTGCGCGCACTGATTAAAGATACGGCGCGTTGTTGTAATTGCGTTTTATTTAATTGGCTTCATGGCTCTAGGTTCCAGCTCCTAGCTCCCAGTCTAGACTATTCAGCCTTTACTTCTTTGATTTATAAAACGTAAAACAATTTGAATTAGTTATATTAAATACAATTTTGAATTTCATGAATTAATTTATTCGATCCATGATATTATTTTTTAGGTTTTTATTATTGGTATTTCGAAAAACAAGCGGATGGCGGCCTGCGCGCCGCGCCATTAGTGAGAATACAGCTTGTAAAGTGTACACTGCGTTTCCTTTTAAAACCTCTCCGAAAGACGAAATAACAGTTTTCTACACACAAAGTCAATATCATTATGAAACTTCTTGCAAGGAATCTTTTTATTTAGAAGTAAAGTGGAATGAACAAATATCACGAGGGCAGTAAATTTAACTTACAAGCCCTGTTTACTGCCTGTGTAAGTGCATTTTTCGAGCAAGTGTATTGAAAAAGATAAAAAGACTAATGAATATTAATGTAGTAAGAAATAAGAACAGAAGACAAAAGTTCGATAAGAGTCTGCTCAAAACCTTTACCGTACCGTAGAAACTTTCAGTAATTTACAGGCCCAGCCAATTAACGTTACTTCTCAGGACAAAGGCATTCTCAATTAGTGAGAGAATTTAATGCTTTCGCTCGCTCTGTTTTTCGATAAAGGTGAGCGGGTAGCAACCGAAAATTTGTCGAGATATTTTAGATCACTTTGAACGGTTGAGAAAAGATTATTGATATTTACACTGTCTTTGGTATCAGTAAGCCTTATTCAATATCCATACTAATATTATAAATGCGAAAGTCAGTTTGTTTGTTGGTTTGTTGGTTTGTTGGTTTGTTGGTTTGTTGGTTTGTTGGTTTGTCCTTCAATCACGCTTCAACGGCGCAACGGATCGACGTGATTTTTTGCATGGGTATATTTGAGGACCTGGAGAGTGACATAGGCTACTTTTTATCCCGGAAAAACAAACAGTTCCTGTGGAATAGGATGCTCTTTTTCTCGCATTTTTCTTCAATTAGGCGGCAACGGCACACCGGATAGAAGTGATTTTTTACATGGGTATAATTGAAGAACTGTAGAGTGACATAGGCTACTTTTTATCTCGGAAAAACAAACAGTTCCTGTGGAATAGGATGCTCTTTTTCTCGCATTTTTCTTCAATTAGGCGGCAACGGCACACCGGATAGAAGTGATTTTTTACATGGGTATAATTGAGGAACTGGAGTGACATAGGCTACTTTTTATCCCGGAAAAACTAACAGCTCCTGTGGGATAGTATGCTCTTATTCTCGCATTTGTTCATCAATTAGGCGGCAACGGCACACCGGATCGACGTGATTTTTTACATGGGTATAATTGAGGAACTGGAGACTGACATCCATACTTATATTATAAATGCGAAAGTCAGTTTGTTTGTTGGTTTGTTGGTTTGTTGGTTTGTCCTTCAATCACGCTTCAAGGGCGCAACGGATCGACGTGATTTTTTGCATGGGTATATTTGAGGACTTGGAGAGTGACATAGGCTACTTTTTATCCCGGAAAAACAAATAGTTCCTGTGGGATAGGATGCTCTTTTTCTCACATTTTTCTTCAATTAGGCGGCAACGGCACACCGGATCGACGTGATGTTTTGCATGGGTATAATTGAGGAAGTGGAGAGTGACATAGGCTACTTTTTATCCCGGAAAAATAAATAGTTCCTGTGGGATAGGATGCTCTTTTTCTCACATTTTTCTTCAATTAGGCGGCAACGGCACACCGGATCGACGTGATGTTTTGCATGGGTATAATTGAGAAACTGGAGAGTGACATAGGCCACTTTTTATCCTGGAAAAACTTACAGCTCCTGTGGGATAGCACGCTCTTTTTCTCTCATTTTTCTTCAATTAGGCGGCAACGGCACACCGGATCGACGTGATTATTTACATGGGTATGATTGAGGAACTGTAGAGTGACATCGGCTACTTTTTATCCCGGAAAAACTAACAGCTCCTGTGGGATAGTATGCTCTCTTTCTCGCATTTGTTCTTCAATTAGGCGGCGCCGCACACCGGATCGACGTGATTTTTTACATCCATATCCATACTAATATTATAAATGCGAAAGTCAGTTTGTTTGTTGGTTTGTTGGTTTGTTGGTTTATTGGTTTGTTGGTTTGTTGGTTTGTTGGTTTGTCCTTCAATCAAGATTCAACGGCGCAACGGATCGACGTGATTTTTTGCATGGGTATATTTGAGGACTTGGAGAGTGACATAGGCTACTTTTTATCCCGGAAAAACAAATAGTTCCTGTGGGATAGGATGCTCTTTTTCTCACATTTTTCTTCAATTAGGCGGCAACGGCACACCGGATCGACGTGATGTTTTGCATGGGTATAATTGAGGAAGTGGAGAGTGACATAGGCTACTTTTTATCCCGGAAAAACAAATAGTTCCTGTGGGATAGGATGCTCTTTTTCTCACATTTCTCTTCAATTAGGCGGCAACGGCACACCGGATCGACGTGATGTTTTGCATGGGTATAATTGAGAAACTGGAGAGTGACATAGGCCACTTTTTATCCTGGAAAAACTAACAGCTCCTGTGGGATAGCACGCTCTTTTTCTCGCATTTTTCTTCAATTAGGCGGCAACGGCACACCGGATCGACCTGATTATTTACATGGGTATGATTGAGGAACTGTAGAGTGACATCGGCTACTTTTTATCCCGGAAAAACTAACAGCTCCTGTGGGATAGTATGCTCTTTTTCTCGCATTTTTCTTCAATTGGGCGGCAACGGCACACCGGATCGACCTGATTATTTACATGGGTATGATTGAGGAACTGTAGAGTGACATCGGCTACTTTTTATCCCGGAAAAACTAACAGCTCCTGTGGGATAGTATGCTCTTTTTCTCGCATTTGTTCTTCAATAAGGCGGCAACGGCACACCGGATCGATATGATTTTTTACATGGGTATAATTGAGGAACTGGAGAGAGACATAGGCTACTTTTTATCCCGGAAAAATAACAGCTCCTGTGGGATAGTATGCTCTATTTCTCGCATTTCTTCTTCAATTAGGCGGCAACGGCGCAACGGATCGACGTCATTTTTTGCATGGGTATATTTGAAGACCTGGAAAGTGACATAGGCCACTTTTTATCCCAGAAAAACAAACAGTTATACACGTATATCTTAGGTACCTTCAAGGCAAGAGTGAATAGGCATCTTCTAGGCAAGCGCGTTCCAACCTAGACCTCATCATTGCTTTGCACTAAGCATGATTGTCGTCAAGCGCAAGCCTATCTCACAATAAAAAAATAAAAAAAAAGTTCCTGTGGGATATTATGCTATTTTTCTCACGTTTGTTCTTCAATAAGGCGGCAATAGCGCAACGGATCGACGTGATTTTCGCATGGGTATATTTGAGGACCTGGAGAGTGACATAGGCTACTATTTACTTCGGGAAAACAAACAGTTTCCCGGAGACTTTCACACAGTCTGATAGTAGGTATAGTCTAGATCTTGGAAAGTAACATAGGCTACTTTATGTCCCGGAAAATCTAATAGATCCCACAGGATAGCATGTTGTTTACAGTAGCGTGTTAAAATAATGCTCTGCCCTGTGTCCATAACTGTCCACTGACTAAATATACTCCTCCCTTCTCCTTTGCGGCGTAATGTAATTGTTCCAGTAGTGTCCGATAGACTAATCGGTTACATGCTGCTGCAACTATGCGACATCGTTTGTATAATCAGGAATCTTTATAACGGGTAACCTATAGCATTGTGTTTTCTTTCGTAGATATCGTGAATATTTTTTCGAATATTTTTCATTTTTCGTTCATGAAAAACCTAGCTCTTGCCTTTCGATGAAATACGTCGATACTGAACGTCTCAGTATTCTTCTCCATGGCATCCTCTTGCATACTTAATTTAAATACAGTTTTCTAACAAAAACTCATTTATTGGACCCTTGAGCCACGCGAGCGATGCCGCGGGTAATAGCTATCGTGAATATTTTTTCGAATATTTTTCATTTTTCGTGCATGAAAAACCTAGCAAGACGTATTTCATCGAAACTGAACGTCTCAGTATTCTTCTCCGTGGCATCCTCTTGCATTCTTAATTTAAATACAGTTTTCTAACAAAAACTCATTTATTGTTCCCTTGAGCCACGCGAGCGAAGCCGCGGGTAATAGCTAGTAATTAATACTAGCTAATGCCCGCGACTTCGTACGCGTGGATCGAGGTTTTGTGGTTCCCGCGGGAACTCTTTAATTTTCCGGGATAAAAAGTATGTGTTATTCCAGACTATAATCTATCTCTGTGCCAAATTTCATCCAGATCTGTTCAGCCGTTGGGGCGTGATTGAGTAACAAACATCCATCCATACATCCATAACCATACCGACATCCATACATCCAAACTTTCGCATTTATAATATTAGTAAGATAAGATTATAACAAAATAATGTTTGCATTCTTGCCACCATTCCACGCGGTTGCAAGTTCTATTGCATTGTATTCAAAAAAATAATGACCACGACTTCTTCCTAGTTTTTAAAAGTAAAACGCAGGTTTTTTCCTTATCACGGAACTGATTCACAATGATTTAGTGGGATTAAAATATGTACCCTGTCTGGTCTGTCCTGTATATTATTTATATTTTTAACCGACTTCCAAAAAAGAGGTTCTCAATCTCCGGGGTTTTTGAACCGATATGAATTGTTTTTTAAATCAGTCGTTAGAGGAAGCTCTCGAGGTGGTCCCATAAAAAAATCTTACTTCAAATCCTCAACCCTGATACTAAAAAGTTAAAAATAAAAACTCTTTCCAAAAAACCGACTTCTAAAGCCACTGTAAAGTAAAAAAATATTTTGATTTCTACACACTGTTGAAATCGGACGGACATAACAAGGATAAGCAAAGTTGACGCATCAAGCTCCCCCGACTTCAACATAGTGTGTAGAAATTAAAATTATTTTTTACTTTACAGTGGCTTTGGAAGTTGGTTTTTGGAAAGAATTTTTATTAGGATGTCAGTAATTAACCTCGATTATAGTTTAGCGCTTGAGCCGTGAAACTGTTACAGACAGGCAGATAGGTACGAATATTCTACACTGTGCAATTTGCATAGTAGGTATATACTTTTACAAATAAGTGTTTCAAAAAACTTAAAAACACGCGTCGTCAGTTGCACATATAATGTGAATTAGACTCGTGAAAACAACAAGGTTTACTAGAAGCCATTGAAAAATTCAAATATCCACCTCCTGCTTCCGTTATCAGATAAGCTCGATGGTATCAAGTTATTGTATTTTGCAACGGGATTACCTAATTATATATTTGCAGATTCAAATCGCTAATTCAAACTTATAAAAGCAAATTCGACTTCCAAGATGTGTTTACACACAATCGGTTTCCAGCCGCAATAGTACCGGAACGCTAAATTGCTTGGCGGCACGTCTTAACCAGACCAGAGAAAATTCAGAAATTCCTGATTGATACTGCCGGGGATCGAAAGCAGGACCTCCCAGTAATAAGACAGTACTCGCCACTGAGCCGGGGAGGTCATCTAAAAAGTGAGTAAAATAAATTATTACCTTTCATCTTCTGGTAGCTCGATGTACAGCGGCAGCAGCGTGATGTTGCGTAGGTGAAGCGGATAGTCGCCGGCGAGGTAGGTCTTGGATATGTCGCTCAGGGTGCGGTTGAAGGCGCGCACGACGTCCGTGGCAGAAGGCGGTGCGGCGATCGCTATATAGAACGCGGTCCGCGCGTCCGGTTGAAGCACGCGCAACTCCCGCGCCGTCGTCGCCGCGCACAAGACCGCCAGCGCCAGCAGCAGGCGCGCGCGCATCGCCCCCGCCGCCCTCACCGCGGCGCCGCCCGCCCCCCGCACCGCGCCATGCCCACCGCCACACTAACACCATCCACCTCGCACCCCCTTCACCCGCCTGCACGACCTATCACATACATTTGCTCACACTACCCTCAATTTGTAAATACAAACACGATTGGAAAGCTTACACTTTAGTTATTGGTATCATACACTTCACTCCTCGATCACACGGTTGTTATTTTACAAATTCTACTTTAATTATCGAACACTAACACGATTTGGAAACGCTGTCATATTATATTAATTGGTGGTGCAAGCACATTTTGGTTGGTGGACGGCAAAAAGCGGATCTGCTGAACTTTGTGCTTATCTGTAACAAAGGATTAGAAAAAAATATACTTATCATCTCTCAAACACTTAAAATTTGTGGTACCAGTTAGCGAATAAATGCAAAAAAGTGACTTTGGTATTCCATTAACATTAATTCATTTAAGCAATTTCAGTATCAATTACTCCATTAATTTTCCATGAAAGAGCGCTTTCCACCATCATCTCATTAATTATTTTCGGCTGTACTACTTAAGGGTGAAGAAAAGCAGTAAGGCCCTTGCCACTGAAATTTATTGTATATGCTTGATATGTTTCTAAAATAAACACAAGTAACGGTTTCGTAAATTTATTTTTGTACCTAATTATAAGCTAATTATATACAAGTAGAGTATTTTATGTGAAAATACTCTACTTGTTCCTTGTGTATCATGGTCTTCCCTAAACTTAGTAGCATCAGCCTCTTTGTTTCCAGCAGTTAACTCGTTTTAGTTTTATTTATTTTCGGATTGAGTATGCTGCATAGGCCCTAGGGCGAGCGCTAGGCGTCGCCGAGAAAAGAGCCCTAGGGCAACGTCTTCCGAAGGGCGCCTCCTGTGAGGCTCGGACCTCAGCTTAGGATGAAGTTGCGACGAATGGGAGGTTGGTGGACTAGATTAGTCCATACCCGAAGCCGTGGGTTAAGACCACGTCCGGGTGACGTAAAATTTTATACTTAATGTTTTATTCCCATTGCACAAACTAACGTAAATCTGCTGAACTATAGAACAAATTTCAACTAAGCCAAACCACTTAAGCCCAGTGACCAATTTAAGTCTGTTAGTACACCGTACGAACTTGTGCCGCAAAGTTTTGGCTTCGCTTATTTAAGCCAACTATAGTTTATTGGATGGACTATATCTGCATCCCCCCACCACCACAACAGCCCATTAACGTCCCACTGCTGGGCACAGGCCTCCACTCTCATAGGAGAGAAGGAATTAGAGCTTAGACCCACCACGCTGCTCCAATGCGGGTTGGCGGGCTTTAACGACTATTATCATGTATCATAACCGGGACCGACGGCTTAACGTGCTCTCCGAGGCACGGGGGTGAAACCTGCTAGTACTGGGAATTTCTAATCAGAAAAACCCAACACTAAAGTATGGCCCGACCCGGGACTCGAACCCAGGACCTCGTCAGCCGCAGTCGAACATGATAACCACTAGACCAACGAGGCAGTTCTCAGGCATATCTGCATACTTTAATTTAATAATAGAATCATATTTTTCTAAGTACACATCTATTTAAAAAAAAAAAAAGGTTGCTGCGGATACTAAAAGGTAAACCAGTAGAGATTTAAACTGCATTAAAATGCAGAAAGTAAATAGCTTCCAAAATTCAATAACGCCATAGAATCAGAGCGCTATGAAAGCTTGACCGCAAATTTGTGATGCCAACTTTACGGCTAAAGTGGCTTTCAGCTGTCACTTAATTACTATGGATTTCGCGGCCACAATTCACCCATTTTCCTATAGTGACTATTGGCCTTATTTACTTTGGAAATATTGAAATATTTTGCATTTCAGAGAAAGGAGAGGAAATGTATATGATAATCCCCAGTTACAACCTAGGTATCCACAGAACCGGTTCTAACCCGATGTGTGTAAAAATTTACAACAAAATCCCAGACCACATCAAATTTTTAGAGAGTAATCTAAAAATTAATATTATAAATAACAGCGTTTGTCAATTCTCTAAAAAAATTCTAATGGATAAAGCCTATTACAAATTAAATGAATTTTTTTAAGACAAATAAAGCAACCGTCTCTCTACTACCACTGATTTGTTGTGCCAACCCGAGGTTCCAATATTGTAATAAGAAATATAAAATTCTACTAACATTATGTTAATTACTTAAAAGAATAATTTTTTTTTTCATCATCATCATCATCATTAATCATCATTAGAATTAATTGCGCCAAAGGGCATATAGACCCGACCCGAGAACGGCTTGTGATCTGAATAAAATTTACTGACGCTTAGAGCAAAAGCTCCGCTAAGCAAAGTTGTCATTATTCGGGAATGCACATACATTTTTAAAACCGCAGCACTTTAACATGCTCTTGCAAAACTAGGAACTTGAGCGTGCCTCTAGAACTTTCTAAGCCTAGGTCACATAATAAAATTTTCACAGACGTCTTTAGGTATTTCAAGCGTATTTTTTACTTTATAACTCTTTTTCATAAAGTTATGTTCAAGCGAAGAAAAAGTTTCAGTTCACAACGAAATTTCTGAATTCTCTACAAGTTTAAATAGTATTTTAAAAATGCTTTTATTTTTTTCGAGTTCAAGAAGACTGTTATGTTTTGAACTAAGTATAGAACCAAATTGTTGACTTCTGTACGTGGACTTAATAACTACTGATGTACCTACGTAGTACGTCTCAACTTTTACCACTGCTTTCGAATAGTCAGTTCGATTTACCAATGGTGCGTGTAGCGGTCTTCGCAGTTCGCACATAATCCAATAGATGGCATTACTAGTAGCGCACGATGAACACGAAGAGCCTAACTCACGCTAACGAAGCGTTCTCTGAATTACGCCTATATACGACCTCCAACGATGAACGGTCGGACCAGTGGTCCCCGAGCACAACACCCGCTCGGTGGATGATATCATCCTTTGTTACGGTCGAGCCATATCACCTGCTCCCGTACAGTGGTGACCCCGACGTGATGTCCGATTCGCCGCCGACCAATCACAACAACCCGTCGTGATGTCACAGCCGCCGTAGACGATCACAACGTGCCGACGTGATCTCAGAGCCGCCACCGACGCACCTCAAGCCGACGAGTCACGCCCTCACTCGTCAGACATCAGCAACATCGCACATCACAACAAACCCCTACAGTCATCGTGACGAGAGCAGCATCATCAGAAGGCACAGCCCGGCACAACAGCAACTCAACGCAACAAGCAATACAACGCAGCATAGCAACAAACAAGCAGCAAAGCAACAAGCAACGCAACGCAGCATAGCAGCACAACGCAGCACAGCAACAAGCAACACGCAGCAACAGCAACACAACACAACACAGCACAGCCGACCGATGTTCCGGCACAACAGCAACATCACGCAACGCAGCACAGCCGACCGATGTTCCGGCACAACAGCAACATCACGCAACACAGCACAGCCGACCGATGTTCCGGCCCAACAGCAACATCACGCAAAGCAGCACATCCGTTCACAGAGCCACACGCTCGGCGGCCAGCACAGTCGATACTCACAGCATATCAGTATACTTCCCGTCGACGCCAGTACCAGCCGCACAAGTGGGTCACGCAGCCTCAGGGTAGAATGAGCCTACAACGCAACTATACTCTGGTTGTTACACGACGCCACTTCTCCGGATGCTTGCAACGTCATCTGAATGCTGACGACCTCCAGACTCGAAGGGGAGTGATGTAGCGGTCTTCGCAGTCCGCACATAATCCAATAGATGGCATTACTAGTAGCGCACGATGAACACGAAGAGCCTAACTCACGCTAACGAAGCGTTCTCTGAATCACGCCTATATACGACCTCTAACGATGAACGGTCGGACCAGTGGTCCCCGAGCACAACACCCGCTCGGTGGATGATATCATCCTTTGTTACGGTCGAGCCATATCACCTGCTCCCGTACAGTGCGGAATGCCTTCCTGCGGTGAACAACAAGAAATACACGGCGGTTGCTCTTAGTAAGTAATTCAATTAAAAAATCTCGGGGATTGTGGTAAGGTTAAAATTTCGTGGATACCGGAAATTCCTCTTTACTAATAAAAACACATGCATGTGTCAGGTACGCGTGAAATGTGATAATTTGAGAGGCAAGGGTCGGCATTGCTTAAATTACGCTGTTCACCTGTACCCGTCGACCACTGCGATTTTAGCCTGTACCTGACCCGAAATGTAAGTGATTTTTCCGTTTTTTTTTTCAAATTCATTTATAACTTGATGATGCCCGCTATTTCGTCCGCGTGGATTAATAATTTTTGATTCATACAGGAACTCTTTAATTTTCCGGGATAAAAAGTAGCCTATGTCATTCCCCGGGATGCATGTATATGTATAGTCATAATACAGTTTATTTCAAGTAAAAGGTGTTTCCGCGGTCACAAAAATAGATGAAAATAAAAAATTCAGTACAGCCTGGGTAGTTATTACATAAAGCGCTCAATATTTCAACCCTTACTTTGCAGCCGATTAATAAATTGAGCATTTAGCATAACTTCTTGACCCGAAAGTAAGGGTAGAAAGTCAATAGTGCTCGACCTACAAAGTTTGAGCGTAACAAATTAATATCATTAGGATCAAACGGGCACTAAGCCGGTTGAATACGCCGTAAGCATGAACAAACAGACCCAGATATTGTAACGATAGTTTTAGGGTTGCGTATAGTAAAACAAGGGACCTATATAATTTTACTAGCTGATTTTCGCGACTTGATCATCGATGTATTCTTGGTGTATTTAGATTTCTAAAGTTCCGTTGGAACTACAGTTTACAGGGTAACTTTTTACAGGTACTACATAAGCAGTCGTGGACATGAAGTCTACTGCTAGACCTAGACCTTTTGGAGAGAGCACCACTCCACATGGGAATCCACCTTGCCACCTTTTTAAGGTCGTCGATCTAGCGGGCTGGAGGTGGTCCCATACTGCGTTTACTCGGTCTCCACTCCAGAATGCGCCTGAGTCAACGGCTATTGGATCTATGATAGACATGGTCTGCTCACTGCCAATAGGTACAGCTTCTCTACTAACTTCAGCTACTAATTCTCAGGGCTGTTTTGGTTTTCCGACGAATTTCCTCGTTACAGATTTTAACTCCTCAGACAAACCCGCTGAGTGATTTTAAATTTGTCAGCTATCAGTGACCATGTCATGTGGGAAAAATACCCTCGGTGTCTTTTGTCTTTAATTATGGGATATCAACGAGTCGGAGACCTGATGAAGTTTTGCAATTGCTGCCCAACCCAGCTGGATTTTTCTGTCAGCTTCCTTGCCAAATTTGTTCCTACTTCTGTAACTTGATTAAGGTAGCTGTATTCTTGAAAATTCTGGAAAACCCTAAAACGTCTGGAAAGGTCGCTAATATGTAGGAATTTATATTTATGTTTATGAAAATTCAAGGTAGAAGAGCTGTAGTTTCAATCGGTGATATAAATCATACCTACTTTACTTTAAAAGAAAACCATATTTCTTACTAACTTCTCCCCTGATTTATGGGGTAAAATCCTTTTATACCATTCATATTCCTTATTACAGAAAGGTACGTATCTTCAAGACAAAACCCCTCTTTTGTACAAAGTCAACAACAAAGAAGAGCCTTAGAGCAAATGTTTACATTGATGGTAGCACCCGGACGCGGTATAATAGCAGTTTGTATGACAGCTCTGAATGAATGCGCTATGAAAACTTTATATGCTGCCACTGGTTACTGTATTTTTGTTCGACCAAGACTATAATGACCATCATTCTGTTGCATAAATGAAATAGGTATAATAGTATTTTATTTTGACCGCCTTGTTGGTCTAGTGGTTAGCATGTTCGACTGCAGCCGGGGTCGGACCATAACAAGTATTGGGTTTTTCTGACAAGAAATTCTCAGTACTAGCCCGGAGTTAGGAAGTTGGCGGTGTTTCACCCCCGTCCTCATGAGCACGTTAAGCCGTCGTTCCTGCGAATGATCTCTCTCCGGTGATGTCGAATTTTCTGTCCCACCGGGCTATGAGAGTAAAGGAACAGAGAGTGCCCCTGTGTATGCATATGCACACACTTGTGCACTATAATATCTCCCGCCCAGAGGGCTAAAAGGTGTTATCCTAGGATTTTTAAAAAATTTAGTCCACGTGGACGTGGTCGCAGTTACCATCTAGTATATAATGCTCTTTTATTTTACTAATAAGAGTAAATACGATTACAAAGTACAAGATACACTCTACAAAATTTCTATAGGAACCCGATGTTCGTTCCCGTGCCCTCGGGGACGTAGACTGACGACCCAACTTCGAATGGAGTTTCCTTTCTATAACAAATAAGTATTACGAATTGAATTTAACTTTATACGTTTTCATAATGTATTGTGAACAACCTGAAAGAATTTCCGGATGTCGTAAAAAGTTTTAAGGGCTTTAATAGTTTCAGTGTGCCTATTTCACGAATATATCTTACCTGCTATTGATTGACAACTCAGTCTCAAATGAAAGTTGGTTAATCTAAAGCTTTATCGGGGTTTTAATTAAATTATTAAATGCTTATGAGTAATCGGATCAAACATTGCATCAAAGCGACGCGTACATTTGGTGGCAAGGATTTATTTAGTTTACAAAGTTTTTAGTCGGTAAATTAGGAAAAATACTCTTCAAGAACAACGAATTGTAACTTCGATTTTATTATTATTAAGTATCTCCTTTTTGCCACGGAATCTATACTAATATTATAAACGCGAAAGTTAAGATGGATGGATGGATTGGATGGATAGATGGATGGATTGATGGATGAATGGATGAATGTTTAATATACTCAATCACGCCAGAACGGCTAAACGGATCTGGCATTCACGTGACACAGAGATAGATTGTAGACTGAAATAACACACTATACTAACTTAACTAACAGCTACTTTTTATCCCGGAAAATTAAAGGATTCCAGGGGGAACCAAAAAAACTTCACGCAAACGAAGTCACGGGCATTATTAGTAATATTAGTAAAATATAATAGTTCGCTGTAAAAGTTGTACTCGTAACAATCGTCTGCAAAAGTCAGCTCACTGACCACCACATTTCACATCCCTTTGCGGTCGGCGATTGCGTGTTCACTGTGATGAGTATTGATAATAATATTATGTACTAAGCCACGATCATGCCACCTTTTGTAACCTACTTCTGTTTCATTTTTTGGTTCCCGCGTTACTCTTTATATTCTCTTTCCAGACTATAATCTACCTCTGTGCCAAATTTCATCCAGATCAGTTCACTTCAGACGTTCTGGCGTGATTGAGTAACAAACATTCATTTGAGGTTTTTTGGTTCCCGCGGGAACTCTTTAATTTTTCGGGATAAACAGTCGCCTATGTTTTATTCCTGACTATAGTCTATCCCTGTGCCAAATTTCATCCAGATCCGTTCAGCCGTTCTGGCGTGAAAGTGTAACAAACATCCATGCATCCATACATGCATACTTACAAACTTTCGCGTTTATAACATTAGTAAGGAAGTAAGGTTAAGGACATCCGCCTTTTTTTTTTTTGAAATAACAATGCATTTTTTTAAATGGTTATAATATCGTTTTAGATGAAAATGAAGACTTAAAACTGCTTATTATTTTACTAAAACCTTGCTATATATTTTTTGCTCGCTTAAAACTAATTGCATAAAAAGCAGGACAGCTACTACTCATACAAGAGCTTATTTTAATTATAACAGTTTGTTTTTCTCCAAGTAAAAGCCGGGACGGTCTCCTCACTGCCGTGCTTAAAACTTAGGTACTTTGAATTATTAAATAAAATTAAAACAACTTTTTTTTTTTATCCACCACAAGCTAGCCCTTGACTGCGATCTCACCTGATGGTAAGTGATGATGCAGTCTAAGAAGGTAGCGGGCTAACCTATTAGGGGTATGGCAGTTATATTAAACCCATACCCCTTCGGTTTCTACACGGCATCGTACCGGAATGCTAAATCGATTGGCGGCACGTCTTTGCCGGTAGGGTGGTAACTAGCCACGGCCGAAGCCTCCCACCAGACCAGACCAAGGAAAATTCAGAAGTTATAAATTCCCAAATTGACCCTGCCGGGGATCGAACCCAGGACCTCCGCACGTTAAGGCAACAGCGCTATACACTGCGCCACGGAGGTCGTCAACTTATATAAACCAACGTTGAAGCTAATATTAAATTTATGAATTAAGTAGCTAACATGCAAAGCTACTAGATTTTCAGTAAAATAATTTCAACCAATCAAAAACCAACATTCAACACGTAGGTAAGTACCTATTTCTAGAGTGTAAAAATAGTATGCACTACCAATGCACTAAAACTAATAACTTTTCCTTCTATAAAAAACGAGAAATCCAATAGTTTTTCGAGTGTAAATAGAATTTATTTTCGCCCTGTATTTTTGAGCATAAAAGAGTCGAAATAAACGTTTATAACTCGCTCCCGTAAACCAAATAGCGAGCGTATTTTATTTCAGAAATTCCAACCAGTGAGAGAACGTAGTCGTTCATCCTGGATCCGGTTAAAACTGGGCTTGTATATTTTAAAATAGGTCCCATTGGTTTTTATCGAACTTTAGTAGGTCGTACAAAACTAAGTGAAAATATTGTTAACTTTCACCTATTAGGTCAGTTGACAACTAAGGTTTAGGTCATTAGGCAAGTCCACATAAGAAAAAAGCTAAGTGGCTAAGTAAAAGATTTTCTGAAAGTCATAGAATTGTTAACAATATTTCCTCCGTGCAATTTAATTAAGCTAAGCACGGAAACCTGCTGCGTGATATTGTAGTAGAGTCTGACCGCAGGATCATTTCGTACATCCAAGCCAGTCCAAAGCATAGTCTATAACTGTCCGAAACATGTGCTTCAAGCAAATTCAAATACCAAACTAACTTCAAAGTCTCAAAAAGTCATAGAATTGCTAACAATATTTCCTCCGTGCAATTTAATTAAGCTAAGCACGGAAACCTGCTGCGTGATATTGTAGTAGAGTCTGACCGCAGGATCATTTCGTACATCCAAGCCAGTCCAAAGCATAGTCTATAACTGTCCGAAACATGTGCTTCAAGCAAATTCAAATACCAAACTAACTTCAAAGTCTAAAAACGACAAAACTCGGCTCTTGTTTACTCTCTAGATTTCAATACAAATCCACGCAATATCCATACAAAATTACTAAAGACATTCACGCTAGTAAAATTACATGCACGTTGGCATAATATTATTAACGACTTATTTGTCATTCGTTATAATTTAATAATATCAAAGGACGAATAATCAATATGTAAAATATACAAAACTACCCTGCAAATTATACTTTATACATAAATTAAGTATTTTTGTTTCTTTTTATTATAATAGCGAGCAAACGAGCAGGCGACCTGATGTTCAGTGATTATAAACATGAACATTTGCAGCACCAGAGGAACCGCTAATGCCTGGCCGGCTTTTGAGAATTTGTTTATCCGCCCATTGGAGAGTCCCATATTGTAATCATGAGTGAATATAGAAGATGCTGCTTCCATAATTTGCATGCACGTGGCAAAAATTACCTGGAATAACGGGAGGTGGAAGAAGATTATAGGCATCCAGATGGTGAGGATGAAATTTGTTGCAGCGACTAGAGAACACATACGATGGTATTAGATAAAATAACTCTTCAAAGCACTCCCCATTGTAAAGTTGATAGAATACACGAAGAGAATTTACATATTATTTTCGTTTTCGGAGTATCTACAAGTCGAACAACCCGCTTTTGTCATTGAAAATAAACTAACTGAGCATGTATGTTAATAATATTTGTTACTTTATTATTCGCTACAAGTAATCAGTAAAGAATTAGGAAGAGGTACGTAAACCTGCAGATCGATGCCAGAAGGTCGCACAAGTTGCGCTGCAATAACATAACTAAGTGCCTATGTTGAATCTCTGCATATTATATTCCGTCACTCTTTCAAAAGAGTAACCACCGAGTTTCTTGCTGGTTTTTCTCGGTAGGAATCGTATTCCGAACCAGTGGTAGATTCACTCGACTATTCAAAATCACTTGTCAAAGTCAACTTGAATAATAAAGATTTTGAATTTTGAATTTCTATATCTTTCCGTACTGTAATTGCATGATCTGCGCAAATAAAGTGCTCTCATTTCACGCCGCTAAAATGATTAAATCTATAATAATCCATAATTCCATAACATAATATTCATCTAGTTTAACTATAAAAAAACAAAAATCGAATAATATATTATAGCATATTAAAGTTAGAAAAAGCTTCTTTTATAAATCTGAAGTTCATCACAAAAAAAACAGCGCAAAATAAAATAAGTAGAAAAAGGGTTAATTGGAAGCGTCATAGCCTATCTGAACCACCTGCGGCTACGTGGTTCGTTAATTTAACGCTTGTGAGCGGATCTTTATAAACCTTTGTCCATAACCCGTACTTCAATTAATGTGAAAATGTGTTAGTTTGTTGGTTGGTTTTTTCTTCAATTAAAGCGAAAACAGTAACGTATCGACATGCGTTTTTGTATGAATATAAATAACGACTTGGCGAGTGAAATATACATTTTTACCCCGGTAAATCACAAAACTAAAACCACGCAGACGAAGTTGTGGGTATTCCTTCATCATAATTACTTTACTAAGAGCCTGCTATCTACAAAATCACAATCTTACCTAATATACTAATTATCTCCTACATATAAAAGGGAGTAAATAAAGTGATTTGCGATTAATCTATTTGGTTAAAGACATGAAATATACTCAGGATTATATACTGTTAAGACCCAACATAAGCCTGATTTCGGCATTCTCATTTTCTGCTTACCTAAATTTAATTTAATTCTAGCTTCCATATAGTGCAGCTCATATATTTAATTTGCTTTACAAATAATTTTAGAGCAAACCACTATGACATTCAATGCCAACCAATTTTGATATTTTTGCAAACCATAAACAGCAAATATATTTCAAATATTATCTGACAAAACAAATTTTATTGCAAACCAAAACATTAATATTTTGCCAACCAGTTAAATGATAGCCCTTATAAAAACACTTCAAGTATTGACTGTCAATAACAAAAACTTTAATTTACGTATACAACAACAGTAACAATACTTACTCACTAAGAGAGTATTTTTGTTTTTTTGAAGTGAAAACTTCTTGAGAACTTTTTGGTAGGGGGTAAAATTGTGGATTACGCGCGATCGACGCCGTTCTTCTTATGAGAAAAGGTCTTAAGTATAATAATATAGCACCTACGTAATTAAACTTTAATGCCTTAGTTTTAAGGTTTATATTAATAAATGCTGTGTAACCGTCGGCGACACCTAGCATTGTTCAGTTTAAAGTACATTCGTAACTAAACTTTCATGCCTTATTTATTATTATTATAGTATTTAAATTTATTTATATTTTAATTACAAAACAAATTAAGTATTCGTTTTCACTTCTATCGGCAGTCCATGACTGCCAATTTTTTTAAATAGAAAGCACTTGTGCGAATGTTAATTTGAATGAAATATCCTTTGACTTTTTTATTATTTTATTTATTCACTTGCTTAAAATGGAATGACTTGAGAATTTTCTATTGTTAAAATGGAATTTTTACCACCTGTTAAGCAGCTGGGCTTTTCCGCAAGCAAGGAAGTTTCACTACCGGCATGATACAATTTGTCGGAAATATCTTAATCAACACGCCTGTGCAAGAAAACTTTGTCGTGAACTGTCTATTTATAATAAACTAGATGATTCCCGCGACTTCGTCCGCGTGGAATGATGTTTTTGATTCCCGCGGGTACTCTTCAATTTTCCGGGATAAAAAGTAGCCTATATCCTTCCCCGGGATGTAATCTATCATCCATCCATCAGCCTGTATGCATCCACTGCTGGACATAGGCCTTTTCGAGAGCGCGCCACCAAACACGGTCCTCCGCCTTCCTCATCCACCCGCTTCCCGCAACCTTCTTTAGGTTATCGGACCAGCGAGCTGGAGGACGTCCTACACTGCGCTTACCGGTACGCGGTCTCCACTCCAGAACACGTCTGCCCCAGCGGCCATCGGTTCTGCGACAGATATGACCTGCCCACTGCCACTTCAGCTTGCTAATCCGCAGAGCTATGTCGGTCACTTTAGTTCTTCTACGAATTTCCTCGTTCCGGATTTTATCCCTGAGAGAGATTCCCAACATAGCCCGCTCCATAGTACGCTGAGCGACTTTTAATTTGTGGACGAGACCTACCGTCAGTGTCCACGTTTCCGCTCCATACGTCATTACCGGCAGGACGCACTCGTTGAAGACTTTAGTCTTCAGGCTTTGCGGTATCGACGAATCGAAGACTTGACGAAGCTTAGAAAATGCTGCCCAGCCCAACTGAATTCTTCTGTCAGCCTCTTTGTCGAAGTTGTTCCTACCGAGTTGTATAATCTGGCCAAGGTAGTTGTATTCCTGAACAACTTCGATGCTGACATTGCCGACGTTGATAGGTCTTGAGATAACGTGCTCGTTAAATATGACTTTTGTTTTGTCTATGTTCATCTGAAGACCTACTCGTCTGGAAGAACAGTTAAGCCCGGCCAGCATCTGTACCAAATTTAATCAAAATCGATTGAGTAGTTGGGCCGTGAAAGCGTAGCAGACAGACAGACACTTTCACAGAATATTAGTATGGATGTATGGATTTAGATGCCAAAGTGTAACTATCACTTGAGTTATGAAATAGTTTTTATCTACTCCAGCATCGAAAAGTTCCAATTTCGAATTTGACAACTATATCGAATTGAACCCTCTTTCGTGTTTGCTTCTCATAACGATACAGTTCGTTGTATGGGAGCTGTATCGTTATGAGTCGTAGCTGTATCGATATGGTTATCTTCATAAATAGGATACCTATAGCTTAGCGGCTCTGGGTTTTGGCACTTTCCCAACCACAGAGTTCTTAGTATGTAGAGGAGCCATACCTACATCATGGCGGATGGTGGCACCCGTCATTGAATATGTACATGTCACCGTAAGATTGTAAAAACCGTTAGATTATAATATAACGTTTTTTATCTCGATAGATTATAAACTGTCGACAGATTGTGAACCGTAACATACTGCTTACAATTTAACGCGTTATTTTTCGGTAAATTGTAATATATTAGGTATATTAACCCGATAAAACATAAGTGCCCGGCCTGCGGCCGGGCACTACCTGAATATTCATGTCAAACCCTAACCTAACCTATAGTTCGCGCGCGAGTTGAATGCAGAGTAAATGTATGGTGACACTTACATTTATTCTGCATTCAACTCGCGCGCGAACTGTACAAGAAAGAGACAAGAAAACGTAAAAACAACAAATATTTCATAAATTAATACTCAGAACATTGAACGGTTCACAATCTTACGACAGTTTATAATCTCGCGGGATAGAAACCGTTAGATTATAATCTAACGGATTTTACAATCTTACGGTGACATACATATTATATATTTCATCTCCACCTACTCTATACTCTATGTACCTAACCCACTCTATGGTTGGTACTGCCACTCTTACTGCCAATATTTAAAAAAAAAATTAGAAAAATTACGCGGTAAACGGATTACTTTTGCAACTTGTGAAAAATTTGATTGATTTGACTTTTTTATTAATTTACAAAGTAAAAAATTATAAAGACGTCCTTGTCGTAGATAAAATCTTGTATGCAACTGTACGTAATTAGTCATTTTAATTCTCGTACTATCCTATTTTGATACTCGGCAAGCCTCGTATCAAAAAACAGCACTCGAATTAAAATGACCCTCATTACGAAACAGTTGCATAAATAGCTATTATTGTATGACTATATTTAATGATATTACTTTACTTTGTAATTTAGATATTTGATAAAATTTTGAGATTTTTTTGTGAGAGATGAATTCCAACTGTTCTGTTTTCAATAAATAATGATTATTTTAATAATATGCTTACACTGAGTCGATATCTTTACAATAGAATACATATTGCAAAAAATATGAAAAAGAAACATTCAAAGTATGTACGTAAGTAAGAGTTACATACTTCGTAAGTATTTTGTCAACATACCTAACTAGATTTTGGGGAAATATAGTAAGCTGTGGAGAACGCAGGGATTGAAGTTTCACAGCGTGATAGGAACTTAAAATAGGATATCCGAAGACTAACCAAAGCTACCAACATTGTTTACAGAATCAGCAGCTTACATTGAGTACAGCCATAAAACCGACAACTGCGCAAATAAAACTAGTTCATGCTACGTCAAACTATTTTCTATCCTAATTATAAAGCTGTTATTTATTTGAATTTTAAAAAAGAAGAACAGTGTTGATTATTCGGTGTTTATTATACACTAGCAGATACCCGCGACTTGGTCCGCGTGAAAATTGATTATTGATTGACACTCACAAATAATGCGGCTTTCTATTGGTACCAGAATTTTCAAAAATGGTTCAGTAGATCTAGAGATTACCCCCTAAAACGTCACAAACTCACAAACGTTACCTCTTTATAATATTCAAATTCAAATTCAAAATGATTTTTATTCAAATAAACTTTTACAAGTACTTTTGAATCGTCAAGTGAATCTACCACTATTAGTATAGATACATAATTTTTGATATATTATTTTCAAGAATCACCAACAGAATCATATTCTGCATTCAGTATAATAGGTATCCATTTGATAGAAAAGATTTTGCAGGCACCGTAATAGACTTTATACTTTTTGCAATTTATAGCGAAGTATTTCTATTGTACAGCAGCGAGTCAGCCACACTAAGGAGATTCCTAAGAATTTACCATAAAATATAGACTACTTCTCATCTCATTTTAACTTCACAGCTGCAATTTACAGTAAATTCAAACGTTAACTCAAACAACGCTCTGGTGGGTGTCGCAATTCAGTGCAAGAGTTCCTTACGAGTATATATGCACCATATACATTTTAACTCGTTTGGTGGAACTAGAGTCGTGAAATACTGGCGACAACGTTCATTGTTATCTTGCCCTTTTTATCCCCTCCAAAATGCACAATAAAAAACAGAATAACAAATAAATAAAATTATTGGATAGAAGCAGTTACTTTGCGGAAGCAGATGATAATGAAAAATCTAGAAGTTTAATTCGCTATAATCCGCCACAATAGGTAAATCAATGTATGTGCATATATACATGTACATATATTTAGTATGGGCAGTGTGTATCCTGCACTTGTAGCTTACGATATTCACCACACCACATAAATCTACCAAATTATTCTCAACGTACGTTTCACTCGGACACTTTCAGATGTTGACTCGACAATGGACGATTGTAAAAGTACAATTATTAAACTTCTAGTTTTTTCATATAAATAATTTTTGATTTTAAATACCGGACTGTATAAAGTTTAATTTAAACGTTTTCGATAGGGCCTAACGTTTACTATCGTCGTATATCAAACAGCCTTGCGTCACATGGAGCCAAATTGAAGAGCGCCAAATCGGGTCTCATTGAGTTATGTTGGTAATAAGAATAGATTAGATTCTGTTCTGGACCACGGCTTTTTGGTAATGAGCGTAATCTGTTTGTATAAATAATATTAAGAAATAGCGAAGCAGTGGCTTCCTAAGTATTTATTGCATCCTTAGTTGCTCCCGGCTCTGGGCGTCGTTAATGTTGTTTCATAACATTAAAAAACTCGTGAAGAAAGGATTTCAGTGGACAGTCCTGGACAGAACACCTAAAATACAGAATACTATGAAACACAAAAAAAACACTATTGCAAATTTACTAGGTATAGCCATGCCGTCTGTTGATACAGATAAATAGCGAACTTTTTATAACATTGTAGATTCACTAAATTTATCTCTATTCAAAAAGATCTAACACTAATATTCAATATTTATTTTTTTCAAATATTGAGCGTTAGCTGTGCCGTTTAACCGTTTAGCGATATATTAACACCTCTAGTTTATACATGACGTACCAACGTGCTATCAACTACCTTTGTTCATAAATGCATACCTAGCTTTCACAGGTCCCTTTTTATTTATGACCGATGCAGTTTTTTATAATTTTTTTTCAATGTTCTCTTAAATCCATACTAATATTATAAATACGCAAGTGTGTCTGTATGTCTACACATTACAGTACAGGTTAGCCCGCTACCATTTTAGACTGCATCGCAGTCAAAGACTAACTTGAAGTGTAAAAAAAGTTTGTTTGCTACGCTTTCACAGCCCATCTTATGAAACGATTTTGAAGAAATTTGGTATTAAGATAGATTGCTACATAAGATTTTTTTTTTTATCCACTACAAGCTAGCCCTTGACTACGATCTCACCTGATGGTAAGTGATGATGCAGTCTAAGATGGTAGCGGGCTAACCTGTAAGGGGCATGGCAGTTATATAAAACCCATAACCCCTTCGGTTTCATATCATGGGCCATAATCATGCTTACCGCACGGTTAAAATGTTTTTTTTTGATCAGACTCCATCATCCCCCATATGAATACCATGATGAAAAATAGTTTCAACCCTAAAAGACTTGCAGCGTACCCGATATTTCACAATATTTTCACAACGGATAGCGATCAAATTCAATTTAAGATTATTTACCGTAGAGAGACGAGATGGAGAGTTAGTTAGATCGCAACACCCTTGAGATATTTTGGAACTAGGTATCAACTGATGCATGTATCGTAGCAAAGTGGATTCAATCACACTATACCGCAGTTTGTACCGAATGGACGGAATAAAATATTAAATGCTTATATATTTCGGTTAAATCTATTCATTCAGCGGCTCTAGTATTTATAGTTAGTTTCCAGGAAATTTTTGGTCCAGGTAATTCGCATAATGCACGTATTCATTACTTTATGGCAAATATCTCACACAGATTCTCTACGTGGCGTATTATACTTCATACTTATATCTAACTAGCTGATGCCCGCAACTTTGTCGGCATAGAATAAGTTTTCTTTCAAGGCATTCCATTATGCCAGTATTATTCAAAGTAGCCCATTATCCCAGAAAATTAAGGAATTATTATCGGTATTTAAGAAACTTACTTTATGCGGACAAAGTCGCGGGCATCAGCTAGTAATGATTATTGATTGTATGCCTACAACAATACTCGTATATTATAAATTTTTTAATGTTTCTACCATGAAAGAATGATAGCTGGATAAAGTAACTTTATAATTATTTTTCTCAACCGTGTAAAACGTAATTGTGCCTAATCTCTGACATTTTAATGTTCGCAAAAACAAAAAAATAATTTTTGCCTTTCTTATTTATACTTTTGGTAATCCTCAAGTTTTGACAAAATTTTCCCAGTATTAAATACTTCGAGTTCACTTTACGTTGCTGTTTGGCTACCTTATTATTAGATTCTGATTATTATTTTAATTAAAACGTTTATCTTTAAAGAAGCTAAATTTTTTGATAGCATATTCAGGGTGTGGCAAATACTTATTCAATTTTCTAACAAATAATTCGCACCAAACCACGGAGTTTTAATGACTGGAATATTATTAGGTAAGTTAGTGAAACGTGGTAAACCGAGAATCATGCAAATCAGTCCCGAGCTCTAGTTGTGAATACGTTACACGTGTAACATGTCATACAATACTACTTCGATGACCCAACCCCTATACTATGTAGTTTCACTTTGTCTATTGTTTCACGCAAACGCTTCAAAGCTAAAGAAGGCTTGGATTTCTCTAATATTAGTATAATTTTCCTAGATGACGTCTCACGGCTTGGTTTGGTAGAATTTCTGCATATTAGTTCTTTAGTAGGTAGTGAGTTCTAAGTGGGGGTTTAACCTATTATGAATATATATGAGTCTGAATAGATAAATCTTTTCAACTGCCCAAACATAATCAGAACGAACGACGACGACGACGAAACATAAAATCATTTAAAAATACACGAACTGCACCTTTGATGAAATCACAGTTTAAAGAAGACTCTATATTTGATTAAAATATCAGTGGAAGGCGTGCGCTAGGTATTTATATCTTTTGTGTTTTTAAAGGGAGGAAGGACGGTGAAATTCCATTTATGATGTAAAAAGAAAAGTTTAGTGAGATTGCTTTTCGAGCCAAGTGTCTGTCTCCTTGACAATATGAGAATAGAAGCTCCAATTGATGATATTTCAGTACTTTACACTCCAGTTCTGTATAGTAAGTTAAATTCTGCTTACCTATAGATTAGAATAAATTACTATGAGTGTACATAAACCCGTTTTGAGAGAAGTCCAACCTGTCGAACGCTTTGGGCTAGCTTAATATTAATATTATTAAATTAATTAATTTTGTTAAATAATAAACTTCAGATAAACTTCAGTAGGTATCACGCACACATTTTTGGAAACCCAGTAAAACAATGAACTCAATTCATTGTTTTACTGCAGTAAATGCGCTCCTGTAAGAATACATTACTTACTGTCTATATTATAAAGGGTACCTTTGTGTAAAATTTCAGCTTTCTAGGTCCAAGGGCTTAGATTCGGCTTTGATGAGCCAGACCAACTTTGATGAATCAGGAGTTATATAAGTGGCGAAGTTCAACTCTATAAATCTTAGTCTACGAGAACAAGGTATAAGCACAGTTTGGTTTAAATAATTTATTACTTCGAAGAAGTTAGAAGTGTTTGAATTCAAAGTGGGTAAATTTCGTTTAACGTTTAAATTAGCTCACAAAAGGAATACAGCAGTGTTTGTCTTTTTATACTCCCACTAACTGAGGAACGACGGTAAAACTGGCGTAAAACGTGACAAAACCGTTCCACTTAAATTAGAATTAAGCAGGCATCGCACACTGTTCAACAAAACGTATTCACGAAATAAATAACTCAATCCTGGTTTGCTTAACTTCTTCAAGCTTTTGTTGGGGGTTGTTAACTCTTTAGGAAAACAAAAGAAAACTGCCTGTTTATACAAACAACAAAATGTGATACAGCAAAATAATGTGTAGAGACATGGCGACAGAAGGATTACAGATTAATAAGAAATAATGAACCATAATTGGTGTAGTTTCCGACATATACGTACAAGTATAATCATATTATGTAACTCATGCTTCATATAATCTACTAACTTCACTTTTTTAATATATTGTCTGGCTCTACAAAATTAACAAGTAAATATATTATGCTATCGTGCACTTCGGTATACATTTCATGTTGAAACCGATCTGATAGAGCATAATTATATGTCCGTGCACAAGCATAAGGGCCAGGCTTTGTTCCGTGAGAGTACAGATTAAAATAAGTAGGTATAACATAAACAATATATAAAAACAATAAAAGGGTAAATAAGAGATCATTAGGAAAGATTAAAAAGGCACTCACTGTTAATCTCAACGAAAACAAAAGATTGCTTTTGAATCTCAAAATGCTTTGTTGAAATACGCCTAATTCAGAACGTCGCGTCGGGAAAGGTAATAATGACTGAATGTTTATTTTAAATAGGTATATTACGGAAAATCTGGAATAAATCGTCGGAAAACGGAGAATTATGAAAATTTGATTTAAATGGGCCTTGGCAAAACAGTCAACAAGTTTTTTTCCTGGGAAGTATAACTTCAATTTTGGTCCATTCCTTTGAGCTTTTGTTTGAAGAACGTATAATTTACTCGAACGAATTGGCTGTATTGTATAATTAAATTAACAAGTATAATGACATAATTCTAGAGTGAATCGGGTGGCTGAGGGATTACGTAAATTGGAATTACTCATGAAGGGGCACTGGCGCAGCTGTCGACCGAAATAAAAAAATAAAAGTATCTCTGATATTTTTCACACAAAGAAGTGGTCTTTAAACATTCCATTTAACTCGTTAAACTGTTGGAAAATAATTATCTCAAAATACAATAACTAAATTACTTAAAAACATTATCAATAGCAATTATACTTTTGTACAACGTTACCTTTTGTTAGTGGGAAACCAGTTCAGAATCTTGAATAGAAGCAGGCGTTACTTTGCGGAAGTCCATGACAATGAAAAATCTAGAAGTTTAATTCGCTATAATCCGCCACAGAAGGCAAATCTATGTGGTACAGTGCGTGTCTTGAACTTGGTGCCCGCGAGATTCACCACACCACATAAACCCTCCAAAATACCCTCAACGTACGTTTCACTCCGATACCGGAGCATTTTCAGGAGATGGTGACTCTACAATGCACGATTGTAAAGTTGTCAATCGTACGTTGAGGGTATTTTCGCGGGTTTATGTGGGGTGGTGAATGTCGCGGGCAGCAGCACTCTACCACATATATTTGCCTTCTGTGGCGGATTATAGCGAATTAAACTTCTAGTTTTTTCAGTTCAGAATCATACACTCGATTGCAATCATTTTATTTAATTCGTAATAATTTCATCGAAAACTGCAATTCTTTAGGTATGCGTTTTTTTTAAGCAGTATAGAGCCGCTTGCAACAAGGACATTTAAACTGATTTGTAGTTAAATTTTGTAATGCTTTTTGGCGTAATAGGTAAATGTGTAGCGATGTCAATATTTTACCGTAGCAGAGAATTCGCGACAAACGTGTCGATAATAGAAAATTCTGTCTGGACTGCAAGATTCTCGTAGGTACTTGATAGCGAACAACGATCCTCTTTGAATTTCAAATCAACTTGATCACTCCTTAGGAAGGACACTAAGCTGATTTTCACGTCACCGACACGGAAACAAGAGACCAAATACACACTGATACTGTGTCATATTAGTTGATTGTACCTACTAGTCATATACCGGTGAACTAAGTCGACGACTTACTACTATTTCTACGCCACAATTAAACCACTAAACGAAAACGTACTTTGCTTATTACTGTCACGGGCCACTGCATTATTTTCCTACGAAAATCCCTAAGTATTAGTGTTCACAATCCTCAGCAATAAAGATAAGAACGGACAGAAATAATCTCTTAAAGAAAAGTATCTTTGTGATGCCTTAATCGAAAGAGAAGGAAGTTTATAAAATATTTTCAGTTCAGTCCTAACTCAATAGGCAAAATACTTTAAGTAAATGTTCCACGAATGATATTTATAGTTTAAGTTAAAATCTTAAATCAATAGTTTTATGGTTATGTAAGCTATTGAATCTCCTCACAAATAAAACTAAGTTCAGAAGTTATCGAAGTCTGATGTCACTGTGCTTAATTTCGTATTCCATTCTACTTCCGTCTCGTGCTTTCTTGTTTGTAAAAATAATAATCTTATTCGAACAAACTGACTGACTGACATACGGAATGGTCTAAAAACTTGATATTTTGCATATGAGAGGATCTCTGTGTTCGATGATTTTGAGAAATTCTATCGGGTGCCACCAAAAACTGAAAGTTAGTTTTATTTAAAGACGTGCACGCTCTTCAGTTATAAGTCACAAGTCTGATTGCAGCCAAGCGCTAGCCTATATATTTAAAAAAAAAATGTAGCTACTCGCATTTAAATGCGTGTACGATACGCTTTGCACGGTGGTAAGGACGTTGTTATTGCGAACTAACGATGAAACGGATCTGTCTTTTACAATATGTCCTTCCATTAGTACCGTCTAATGGACTGTGTAATTCGACGACCAGCAAACAATACACCTACGCATTGACTAAATTACCTACTTCTTTGTTTCAATGAGCCGAAGGGACTGAAAGATAATACTTAACCATTATAATTTACCTATAGATATTAATGCAAATGTTTTGTTTCACTTATCTTACTTTTTATATTATTTGTTATAAATGTGAAAGTTTCGATGTTTGCTAGTTTGTATTTTTGAATGTTCCTTACTCCTTCACTTCACAATAACTGAACAGATTTATAGAATTTGGATAGTTTATAACTTGAATCTATCAGCAATGGAGTTTTGACTTTATTATGTTATAGTCCAATACCGATGTGCGAGTGATTGGCCTAGGCAATCCTCAGAAATAGCCAAAGCGCTTGGTCCAAAGTTAAAACTGCGGCTTTTCGCTAGCGAGTTTTCAGGCAAATCTCGACTTGGCTAATTTTTTTGTCAAAAGCCGAATTAATGAAATGGAGTTTTACTCCCCTCCCATTGTAGCTCCGTCTTAAAAAAAAAAAGTTAAGAAGGGAATAGAAAATAATAAAGAATATACCTTCCCACTAACAACATTTTATATAAATTATAATAAATAATAAAGATAATAAAATCCACAATTTCTTAAATTAAAAAAAGGACTTCATGTTCTTTATCACTCTGAGATTTATATCACAAGTATCTGATATTCTAAAAGAGTGAGGATTTCACTCTTTCATTAATTCACTTAGAGCTTAGACCCACCTCGCTGCTCGAATGCGGGTTGGCGGTAAAAACGACTATTATCAATTATCATGTTAATAATAACCGGGACCGACGGCTTAACGTGCTCTCCGAGGCACGGGGGTGTAACACCGCCAACTTTCAACTCCGGGCTGGCACTGAGAATTTCTTAATTGAAAAAAAAAACAATTGAAAGAAAACAATGAAAATCAACAAACAAACTCTAATTCTCGAGGCCCGTGCCCAGCAGTGGGACGTTAATAGGCTGTAGTGGTGGTGGTGGTGGATTAATTCACTGCCTGGACCTACCGTTTGCTAAAGGGCCAAACATATTGTGGGCATGCTGGTTGTTCTCGGAAGGGAGGGAATTCCGAACCAGAGTGGTAAATTCACTGGATGTTTTAAAAGTTTATTTGAATAAGAATATTTTGTATAAATAAAAGAATTACCTCTAAATAATCATCTTGTATTGCGAATTTAAAAACAAATAAATGAATATACACGAATGTGTACAATCCAATTCTGAATGCAGCGTTTCATATTCGGCAGATTTCTTTGTTTTATTACGTTGTGTATCCTGTAAATAGTAGGTGCTGGCGGAGCGGGCGAGATAAAGTTTTTTAATATGGAATCACTACCAGCTTGAATTTTGCCAGTTTCATATAAAATGGTTTGTATTTGAACTACAAGAGTTTGCGTGATATAGGTACTATACTATTGATAACATGCTTCGTACATTAAAGGTTCCTTATATTTTATGAATCTGGTCTTAAATACATTTTTTTATAAAAACACTTGATTTAACAGACTTGATTTAACATCAAAATTTTCGTATCTCAACGGAGAACCGAGTTATTGAGTTGAACCCCGAAAAACTGAATTTAACCCTTTTTTCAAGATGGCGGCAAATGCACATAGGAAATCTTGGTCGACAATTTGAAGTTAAGCTTTTCTAGGCCTCCCCCGCGTTATATCCAAAATTTAGCCTTCTCAGTTTACATGCATTTCCAAATGTATATAATGACTGGCCACAGCCGAAGCCTCCCACAAGGACAGACCAGGGAAAACTCAGAAATTATAAATTCCCAAAAAGAAGTATTATTTTAATATTAGAAAAGAAGATTAAACTCGTCACTTCACTGAACATTAAGTAAATTGCAGGTACTTAAGTAAAACTAGAAAATAATGGAATGCTTTTACGCTGAGAGCTTGCGCTTGATCTAAGTGCGCTATCATGGTGACAATGAAGCCGCTTGAAGCCAAGCGCATTATACAATCTTAAACAGTATCTCTCTTGGACTATTAAGCTTGAAAAACACATCACGCGCGACCAGAGTGCAGTATTTCAGTAATAATAATTAAAAATGTCATTCCGACTGAATTTTGGCCATGGCAGCAAATTTCACAGAGGTAACGATTATAATATAAATTAAGGATTTTAATGTATTATAGAATTTTATAATTTTAATAAAATATATTATTTTTGTACCTATACCACTTCACAATTTCACCTTACTGACTTTCTTTCTCTTTTTAGAGATAAGCTTTACCTTTGTTCACTTTTTGGAACGAAGTTCCTTATGGGACGATGCGGTACCTATACTAGGGTACCTATACCCTAGCCGGCAAAAAAAGTCCGTAACGAAAATGAGTAAGATTTTTTTTACCAAATATAAATATACTACATTCGTGTTAAGATTTATATTATAAGATTTTTATTTAAAAAATAATTCGCAAAAATAAAACTTGAAATTAATATTTAAGTACAAGGAACTTCGTTCCTATCTGGTGTCCCAGGACACCACACGTTTTTTCTATTAGTTTTAAGACAATATTTTGTGCAAAAATAAATAAATATTAATATATAGTGCAACAAAGAAACCAAACCAATAAATTATTGCATTAAAACGTTAATAGTACAGTTATTGTATGTTATGACCCTGATGTTGCGTGACTTTAAAGGCAGGCTTGATCAGAAAAGTCAATTTATAGGATAACCACGCACTGTGTGGTTCAGACCTAAGATGTTGATCTTAATTCTTAACGTATAATAAATTGCTAGATTAAGCTAAAATATAACATCTTTTATGCCTTTCGTTCCAGTCCGCCTTTAGAACTAAGCCTGGGATTGAAGTTGAACTGTCGATATTAGGTTAGTTCACTTTCTCTTTTCAACTGAAAGTTTTTAATAAAATTAATCCATGCCAGGAACCAGTAATGAAAACGAAGTTTACCTGAGGTTGGGTTTTATTAACGGTGGCTTCGTGCCGATACGCTAAAGCACTAGGCGGTACGATAATATTAGTAGAGTTGCTAAAACTAATAAGCCACAACAGCCCTATTCCGAAACAGCATTATTACAACCTCAATGGTTGTTATTGGCGGAATGAATAGTACCTATCCTTGTTATGAAATTGGGTTTCGCCACATAGCGAACGAGTATTAACCAATTAAAGGTGATTGTTATCGATACATTGTTGCCATCATTTTACGGTAACAGGACTCCAAAAAATGTACTTATATTATTTTCTCGCGAAAAAGCCGTGGGAAATATCTTGTAGGTTTGATGAGGTAATTTATACATTCGTTTCTACATGATGCCCGCTACTTCATCTGCGTGGATAATCTTATTATTTTTGTCTGCACTCTTCAATTTTCCGAGTTAATATAAACAGCGTATGTGTTAATAATTCAGGTTGCTATCTCCACCCTAAATTTAAGGCAATGCGTGAATGACAAACATCCAAACATACAAACTTTCACATTTGTATTAATAATAAGATATTTTTTTAAATCAGCAAAGTACGTTAAATTATGCTAGATTATTCTACATTGAATATTTAAAGCGACGAGCTTTAAATATTCAATGAAATACGATAATGCGTGGAACTAGGACCGAGTGATTGCTCAAAGAAAGCTTTAAAGCGATTAGACTCCTTTTTCAATTGATAAAATATGTAAATAGTTCTGTTAGTGATTACAAATTGAGCATCTGTGATTGAATTAGCCTATATATTAACTTGAGATGAGGTAAATAATTGTAATTTGCAGAGATTTGGAGAAATGTCCACAAGTCATCTACAACTAACGTCATGCATTTACATTACATCATTTTAAGCTATTGAAACGTTTAATTAACTTTTACATTGCTTTTCTAAATTTACCTATTGAAAGAAGAGGGTAAACAATAATTACCTGAATTGTTTGAATCAATTTGTTCGAACTTTAATGTCTCGTCTCAATCGGTCCCGTGGCAAATTGCCTGATGCACTGAACAAAATAATTTTTCAACGTACCTATAGATTTCAGTTTAGTCTGAATTTCTAAAAATATTCATTCCCTGTAAAAACAAATGTCTAATAAAGAAAAACTACTAGGTACTTAAAATTAACAGATTAACATTAGATTTTACATATTTTTATTCGGGGAAAAGTTCTTTTTTCAAATTCTGATGGGTTATGTTATTCTGATCAATAAAATATTATAATGAATCTCTTGCGCGACTTACATTTGGCTGTGTCGTTTTATGAATTTCAGAAAGCACGTAATTGTGATAGCGCTTCGGCTTAGCGTTGCGGTAGTACTGTTTGCATTGTCACACTAATTGATGTAAATTTACGACATCTGTAACAAAATGTTCTCTATTTACGGAGACGTGGTACCTATTGTACTCTTTATAACTCATGAAAGCTAAGCCAAAGTAGATTTGGGATTCGTATCCCTGGGTTTTTACTGTTTCGTAAAGGAAATTCATGCATTAATTATTATCCAAGTGCGATAATAGCCTCTACACAAAACAAACGTTTTCGAGATGTGAAAGCTCTTGCTAGAACATGATACAGTTTACCTAAAAACTCTCAATAAGGTTTTTAAAGTTCAACAAAGTATAATAATATTATAGAACTAGTAAGTTATCAAAAATTGGCTATACTTGAATTTATTTCATTATTTCAACCATTAAAAAATAGGTAAACCGAATCTTTTTCGATCCCAATACTGTGTATTTGTATGTATCAATTTTTCTATGCAACATTACTACATACATACACATACTACAATAATATATTCATACCTAGTTGATGAAATTACTGATTAATAAGCCAATTTTTCTATCAGTATCGATTAAATTTTTTTACAATTAGGATCACAATAAATAATATTACAATATGAGTGTATCTCTAGTGGCACATAAAAATAGCTCAAAACTCTCTCGCAAGAAAGAGGTACTCATTAGACGCTTAGCGATAGCTCCAAAGCGTAAATGCTTTGGGAATGCAAATGAAGGGCGTGCCTCAGAAACCTATCCTGGAAACCTAAAAAATCAGACAATCAGCGATTGTTCGGGTTATAGTAACCATTGGGCAACCAGGTAATAGGTGTGGGTGTGTATTAATAAGTGAAAATTCTTTAATCTAGAGACAGCAGCTGGTGCACAGCCAGAGTCATGAAGGTGCGTCGCTTTGTAAATTAATAAAAATTCATGTCGCGCTGTCGTGCTGCATTTGTCAAATAACGTATAATTTACTAGCTGATGCCCGCGACTTTGTCCACGTGGATTGTTTTCCGCGGGAATTCTTAGATTTTCCGGGATAAAAAGTAGCCTTTGTGTTATTCAAGACTGTAATCTATCTCTGTGCCGAATTTCATCCAGATCCATTCAACCGTCCTGGTGTTATTGAGTAACAAACATCCGTGCATCCAAACTTCGCATTTATGATATTAGTATAGAAGTAAAAGTAAAGTAAAATATACTTTATTGTATACCATAAAAAGGAATAAAATGACAAAAACAATAATATGAATGGATATTGCACAACAAGTGGCCTTATCTGGTCCAGGCAACCCTTAGGACACAGGAAACTCCTATAAGAAAGCCGGAGGGGTGTACTGAGGCAAATGAATAAATAAATATTATATACATAAAAACACGGAAATGTATAATGTAAAAATAAATAGTAGTGTATAGTGTAAAATAATAGGATAAATACACAGAATAAAAAGTAATAGCAATAGGTAATAGATGACAGAAATAGATAGTTAGTAAAGAGAAATGTAACTACATATTTCAGATAAATAGTTACATTTCTCTTATCGTACCATGTACCTATACCATGTGCCGTACTGCTTTATTTAAAACGCATCCTACAAGAGTAGGATACGTTTTAAATAAAGCAGTACGGTACATCGCTGCAGTTGCGATACATAAATAATTATGTAAACAATCTCATCACAATTTTTTTTAAAATTGAAAATAATACAATAGAACTTAATGCTAGCTAGCCTAACCTAATTACTATAAAAATCATGCCCGCGTGGAATGGTGGCAAGAATGCTGGCTGCATTTCCGAGCTGGACAGCCAGGCTGATTCTTTGCGCAAAAAATAAGCCAGCCCTTCTGTCATCAGATGAGGCAATTCACCGCGGTGAAATATAGCGTAAAAAATTTTTGGCACTAAGACTCCATGGCCCCAGGGTCTCCACGGCAAACGGAACAAATATGTAACTCTCTATGAGAGAGGCATACTTCCGCCGCTTGCCGGTTTCAGCCTTTTCTGCTGCGGCTCCCGGCCTTGATGCTGTCTCCCTGATATGTCACGGGGCCAATGGGTCTACGCATGTTGCGTCCCACATTAGCGCCCGTCACAAATTATGTAAACATCCATCACGGCCTACTACTGAACATGGGTATCATCTCAGAACGAGAAGAATAGAGTAGATAGAGAAGGATAGTCCAGGCTAGCCAAGTGCCGTCATTTTCTCACGATGTTTTCCTTCGCCGCTACAGCAAGTGAAATTAACAATCTATCGTAACCATTCAAAAGGCAGAAACTAATAAAAATGTCATATATATTATAAGTAATCAAGTCTGAGCCCATTCTTTTAATCTAACACACGTACACGTACTTCACTACGGCTGTACGTACGAAATTTTCATTAACTGAAATATTCGTGAATTCAGGATGTTTCCGCATTTCATATTTGGCTCATTTCTTTGTTTGACACTTTTCTGGGTACCGTGTTGCCAGCTAAAATAAAACTTTTTTCAATGTAATTTAAAAAAACCGTTTTTGTTGCAAAAAGCTTACCTAACTCAATCTTCATAAGAGATCAGACTTATTTTTACACCTTTTATCTATTCTATTTAAGCTTTATTGCTTTACCCGAACTCAAAGCCGAGTTGGATGTCTTACTAAATTCTCTTTGTTTTTCTTGTATGCTTTGGCCACGCCTTAGCCATTAAATATCATTGAGTTTTGATTAACCTCATTTAAGCTAGCCGTAAGCAATGATCTTTTATAAAATAAACTAGAACTATAGGGCCGTAAGGTAGTTTTTCGAAGTACCGCCACAGAATAAGTAATGGTACCACGCAAACAAAACGAAGTGAAAGACCCATACTAATAAAAAACAGCCTGTTACCAAAAAATCTGCAGCTAGATATTGCCAAGCTATTAATATGATGCATGCGCTATCGCAATTACGGGCATGAGCCCCTGGTATTCATAAAGCGAACACTATTGCTGCCTCACACCAAACCTCATTAAGATATTAAGTTACGAGTGGCTTTGAAAGAGCTCGCTTAGAATCACGACAGTTCAGTGTAGTTAGCAGACTGAATACTAAATGAAAAGCCGAGTGTGAGCCTAACGAGGCCAGTTACAAAAGAAGTAAGGTAATTATGAGCACTGCTTAGTTTGTCATCACACAGAATTGCCGAGTAAGTGTGAAGTGAAACTGTTTCTTTTTACGCGGTGATAAGCTTTATCGAAGCGGATCTATATCGCAGTGGTTTTATATACTTGCGATTGATAAATTAACAAATAAATTAGAGTTGGCTGTGATATAACCGTTTTGATTTAATTATGAACTAGATGATGCCTAAGCTGCAACTTCTTCCGCGTCAATTAAGTTTTTTCATTCACGCGGGAACTCTTTAATTTTCCGAGATAAAAAGTATCCTATGTCCTTCCCCTGGATACAACCTATCCCTGTTTTTCATTAAAATCGGTTAAACAGATGAGCCGTAAAAGCGTAGCAGACAAACAGACAGACGGACCGCTAGACAGACATACTTTCGCATTTATAATATTAGTATGGATATTGTCATGGAAGAAGATACAAAACTGAATAGAATTTACTCTTGCCGGAAAAATCAAGTAACCGTATAATTACATACTTACACCCTCATGTTGACCACCCTTAGTAAGCATCAGGGGGTTAAAAGGCATTTCGAAGGAATAAACCGTTATCTCCCTTGTGATTCCCTCTGGACTGAGTATTATTCATCCTAAGAAAGCAGTCTAATTCATACAAATATTCTAAGTCTAAGTCTAATAGTTGGTAGAACTGATCTTATAATATATTTAGCAAGCTATCATCCTGGAGATACCACAGAATATTTAAGAAAAATCCACTTGGATGAGGTAGTCGCATTTCTTTAATATTCTTTAAAAGAAACATCATATTTTCGAGAGATTAAAAAAGAGAGATTATGATTTTATATAAATACTTCATGTATTTTTTGTACTTATTGGGTTCTAATTTTTTCAATTGGAAAAGTTTCAGTGCACTAATTGAGGCTTAAAGTAAGTAGTTGAGTGGCGCGCGATCGACCTTAATTATGGAGGTTCTCTCGTGAATATTTAATGTATGCTCTAATAATTTGTGTAGCCTTTTTGAGGTCCATGTACCAGGATGATAGATTTTTATATGGAACGATTAGTGCTGAAAATTAGTAAATAAGTAGCGATATCCATTAAATAACATGAAATTGTAACCCGACTAGATACTCGACATAAAAATTTAAAAAAAAATCATAAGAAATAACTAGGATAGTGTTAAGAATAAAATTAACAGGACCATAGTTAAACGAATATAGGTTGAACTCTTATATGAATAAGATTTAAACTCGAGATTATGTAAATAAGCGAAACAGTCATAAGGATCAGTAGAAATTTCCGGAGATTATTTTACCCGCTAAACTCCTTACGTTGATAAGAACCATTTGCGGTCTATTTTACAAACATTAATTATTAGTGTAATTGATGAATTAATTAGCAGAATAAAACTGCGAGTACTTATAATAGAAGCACTGGTGTACCACAAAAAATACGAAAAATGCTTTAGCACCATTATACTTTTCACTAGTACAAATACTAATTCCCACTGCAAGGATAATTTAATTTAACTTCGCCCTCATCTTACTAATATTATAAATGTGAAAGTTTGGATGGATGTATAGATGTATGGATGGATGTATGGATGTTTGTTACTCAATCACGCGCCAACGGCTGAACGGATCTGGCTGAAATTTGGCACAGAGATAGATTATAGTCTGGAATAGCACATAGGCTACTTTTTATCCCGTAAAATTTAAGAGTTCCCGCGGGAACCAAAAAACCTCAAACCACGCAGACACGCAGAGAGTATTTAAAGGTAAAATGAAATCTATATAAAATCCGTGCTCTAAATTATTATCTTCAACACAACAACAGTAAGGTAAAAGTCCGATGCCAATTTTATCGAAATTGAAAGGTATTAGCGAACCATTAGTTAGCGACTAATACCGAAAACCAATATTTCGTAGCTGACGAATACGTCGATTAATTAGACTAAGGGCCTGTCCAGATGTCGAATTCAACACGCAAACTTTTGCATTTTCCTAAATGATTCACTCTGAAGATTGGTATACAATTCAGGAAAGATTTAATTTCAGTAATACAGCACTCAAATCATTTTTAAATGAGGAGAGACATAAAATTCTAAGAAATGTAATTAAACTATATCGGGCTGTCCCGTTTTACCTGTTGTAATATTTAAAAAGCAGACTTGTTGATGACAGAATGATGTTGGTACGTGGGATCCACGTGCTGAAATTTCTACATACTACACCGACCACTGTAGTTTATACGGTAGACGAATAAACAATGAACATAACACGTTAGTGATCATAACCTCCACTCATTGGGCACTGAAAGTTGAAATGAAATAATATAATATTGAAATGCCGTAAATCAGACAAACGACGACGAATATAATGTCATATTGTTCTAACCGGAGGACCTCTAAAGCGCTCTAGACTTGAACTCTAGGCTCTAAAGTATAGACTTCAAAAGCTCAGTTGAAGATGCATCCGGTTCATGTTACGTGTTACATGACGCAATTTACCGGCTTGTGCGCACAACCCGATAGTCGATAACTTTGGAAGAGATGTTATTATATTTATATGCCATTACTGTAAAACAGCATTTTTAAGTAGAGGCTATTGTACTATTCCACTACAGCTCATTAACGTCCCACTGCTGGGCGCAGGCCTCCACTCTCATAGGAGAGAGGGAATTAGAGCATAGACCCACCGCGCTGCTCCAATTTGGGTTGGCGGGCTTTAACGATTATTATCATGTTAGTGATAATAACCGGGACCGACGGCTTAACGTGTTTTCCAAGGCACGGGGGTGAAACACCGCTAACTTCCTAACTCCGGGCTAGTACTGAGAATAACTGGTCCGAAAAACTCAACATTTATTATGGCTTGACCCGGGAATCAAACCCGGGACCTCGTCAGCCGCAGTCAAACATGCTAACCACTAAACCAACGAGGCAATTACACTATTCATTAATTAATTCATGATAAAGTTGCATGGAAGCAATCGGCATCACTTTCAAATAGCTCACAAGTCAACGTATGTACAATTGTTACATTGTTGCATTGAAAACTGCAACTGCTGAATTTCTTGCCCTTGTCTTTGTCTTGGTAGAGTCCCGATTTATCGTAAATGACACAAAATGTTGTCCTGCATGAAAAATATATTTTATTTCAATTAATTTAAAGTACTTTCTTCTCGTTCACCATGCTTTGCAACGACGTGAAGCCACCGACAATGTCCACCGAGTCAACGCGATTTCTATAGTGTGTAGAACGCTTAACGAACCTCGCTATCGGCTTATCAATAAATTTATTTTGATATTGGCTTTTTGTCCGCACGGCACGTATTGCCAAAATTCCTTTTATTGCGGAGGGAGTGAGTTATGGAGCCATCCGTTCATTCACTTGTTATTTGCAACCATAGCTGTGTCCTTGTCGCAAATTGGTTGCAACGTAGCCGTAAATAGGATTACGGTTCAATCGCTTTCGAACGTTTCGTATATGTGTCAAGTGGTAAGATTGAAATGATTTGATCAACGACGTCACTGTGGTGAGTTATGTGACACAGGCTTTGGTTTTATAAGTCTTGAATTCGACTGGTGGCAGATAAAATTAGAGTTTTAAAATGTTTCTGTTTTCTTTTCAATCTTATCTGGTAGGGAGCTTAAGCGATGGCTAGTTTGATACCTAACCACCAATAAATTCAGCAATCAAGCAGTAAAAACTAATAATATTACCTCTAAGATACCTCTTCTAGGTTAACCTGCTTCTATCTTAGATAGCATCATTACCAGGTTTATACTAACTTATATGTAAAAAAAAATTGTATGTTGCTGAGTTGAACGTACGTCGTAAATATTGCGTATGCTTTCTTATCGGAAGTAACAGGCCAACATGCAACTACAATAACAGCCTTTTACAAAAGGTGTAAAAGAAACCGTGCTCTCGTTACTAAGCTAGCTAGTCTGGCTCATGCCTCTAAACTTTAAGTAAACCTGGGACGCTTTTCCAACCTAACTAACATCTATTAAAATTCTGCAGACACTTGTAGACATCATTAACATTATTTCTATTTTTACGTCGGCTTAATTAAGTAAATCTTCACCTGAATTGACAGTTCTTATAATAAATAGAGGTAAACTAAAAGCTCTAATTAGTGCGATACGCTGTAGCAAATTAATGAAACAAGACTATTTCCCTTTAGCCCAGCCAGGTTAACCACTCGACTAGGCTAGTAGGCTTTGAATATGCATGCCGAGCAGTGTAGGAGAGACCTACTTGAAATGCATGACCTAAGCTGAAAATGTGTATAGGAAAAATTAAGCGATTTACACATTTGAGTAGTGCTAAACCTAACACCTACATACGTTGTTGACATCTTTTCATAAAGATGTAGATCCCCAAAGTTATTGCTGTTTTGGGTATCTCACGTGGCACAAAGGAGCTATATTCCTTGCAATATATAGTTCACTCGCAACAACACAGGTTTCAAGATAATGCGGCATAAAAATGCCATACAAATTTTACAACCCTCTTTAGCCCCGTGTACCTACTAGCAATATTGCTGTTGAAAAGTGTATATTATTGACTTTATCTCGATTGAATATTCTGTACAAGCGATGGACTGATTGAGACCTATGTAGACTTTTTGACAGACAGTCCTCCGCAAGGCGTAAGCTGAGCTTTGCATTTGTGTGAGTGATCACTAAAAGTAGAGTCAGACAAAAAACTTTTAAAAATAAATTTTATTCGTAAAAGATAAATACAATTCAAATATGAAAAAATATTAAAATTCTTCTACATCGGACATTGCATCTTCATCATTTTCCTTATCATCATTTTCACTCTCGTCTGATGTGTCGTCTGTGTTAATAATGAATCGTTCCGATAAATCATCAAGAACAGCGTCGTGGCCTTTAAACTTATTTTCTTCTTTTACTGCGTGATCGCATACATTTTTCCATTCTTGTGCAGTGATACTGCCAACTTTTTCTGTCACTAACCTCATTATTACATCCATATTCATTGACACGTTTTTTTTCGCAACGTAGCCTTTTATCATAGCCCAAATGTTTTCGATTGGGTTGAAATCCGGGTGATAGGGTGGCAGACGAAGAACGCTGTGTCCATGTTCTCTGAGTAATGCATCAATTTTATATTCAATAAATCTTTGTTTGTTTTGCAGTATCAATTGATACAGTTGTGGTTTAAGCATCGATGCAGAATGATCAATATTGTGATTCTTGAGCCAGTCAATCATGTCTTGTTTACGACTATTTGAGTTGGGAGCGGGATTTTCTAATGAATTATGATAATATGCATTGTCTACCACCAAAATACTATTGGGCTTTAGATTTGGAATTAGTTGCATTCTTAACCATCTCGCGTAGTTCTCTGCGTTCATATTATTATGGTAATCACCACTTTTTTGGTTTGCTTTGAACATGAGAAGGGCATTTGGTATGAAACCGTCCTCTCCGCCGGCATGGACTATAATTAAACGATTTCCTTTGGAAATTGGTTTCTTCAAACCAGCAGTGCTACCATCTGAATAAGATTTCGAAGAAGTGTGAGTCGTATCTATATATGTTTCGTCGGTGTAAACGATTGGCCGTCCTTGAGTGCGATATTCGGCTATTTTAATCAAAATATTTATACGAAGATAACGAATCTCATGTTTTTCCATTAGAATTTGCCTATTATCCTCTGTCCTTTTCCACTTAAACCCTAAAAGAGACACTTCTTTACGTAATGACCAAATTGAACCGGGATAATTTATATCCGCCTTCAATTTTTCATGTATTCGCTTCATAGTTGGTACTTCTTTATTGGTAATGTGAAAATCGTGAATAGTTCTTCGGATTACCACTTTATCAAAATCGACAATATTGATAATATTTTTTCTACATCTGGTCTTCTTCGGAGATGTAAATTTGCTCCCATCTTCCAAAACACGTTTACCTTCCACTAAAACGCGTTTGACAGTAGACAGAGGAATCCCGGTCGATGTCGCTACCAATTGGGCAGATGTAGTGACACTTGACATGTCTTTATCGTTCACGTCTTTAAAATACTTATTTAGATTGCACAAAATTTCTTTCACTTGGCTATTTAAAGGTTTTCTTATTCTTTGTTTACTTGTGTTAGCCGCCATTTTTCACTAACGAATCTAGTCTAGCACAAAATAAAATATTAAGAAACACGTCACGCTGCTACCAGTACAAGAGGTGAAGCGCGGAAGGTGCGCGGAGAAGTTGCGTCAAGCGATGGACGCACTGCGCCTCAGGCCGATTGTCAAAAAGCAGTAAAAACCGGTTTATACCAAGCAAGGGACGCGCCGCGCTTTAGGCCAATGTTACACCTACACTATCTATGTACACTCACACAAATGCATAGCTCAGCTTACGCCTCGCGGACTTGTACTAGCTTAACACGAATATAGTTTTTTTAATGCCAGGTAACACATTGCATAAAATAAATCCATTGTTATATAAAACCACCGCCGGTACACTCGGATATAACAAGGTTTCGTAACCTTCAGCGACAAAGCTCTTACAACCGGCCTCCAGGCGTTCTAGGAATTCCGGGCGCAACTCAAGCGTGCTACCAGCTTAACCGTCTTCCCGCGCCATTATACTGAAATGGATTTTTAATTTATTCCGCTGAAGATTTGGTGCACAGTTTTAATCTATTTATTTATTTTAAAGAAAATGAATATTGGAATTCTTAAAGTCATGAAAAATATTATTTTTGACGCTAATAAATATAATCGCTTTAAAAGACCGCTAGGTTACATACAGTACAGGGCAGGATGTCCCTACGCATGGGCATGTGTTGGGGTTCTACTACTTTTACCCAAGAGTACATCCCGTCACCCGTGTTACGAAAGGATGACGAATAGACCAATGCCATCAAATATATACCCCTGGCATATACTTGGAGGACAAAACTTCTAGTCTACTGAACCCTTGAAGACCTCAAAATTTTGATTTATAAATTTTATTTATTTATTTATAACAAAGATAACAAGAAGCCCACGAAACAATAATATGGACAGTAAAGATGAATGAATGAATGAATGAATAAGGTTTTGTTTAATTCCATACAAAGTTAAGTATTAATTAATTATACACACATCATTAATAATAAAATTATATTAGATATGATAAGTTATAAAAGACAGAATAAAAATTAATAAATAAAAATTAAAATAAATTATTATTACATGACTTATAATGTTAGTTAAAATTAGTGTTTGTATTTTGCATGGACCCCCTTCGGGTAAAAGCCTCCTCCAAGGATTTCCACTTAGCTCTGTCCCTAGCTGAATCTAGCTATCTTCGACCCGCTAACGCCATTATTTCATCTGACCATCTGGCATATGGCCTGCCTCTTGGTCCTGGCCATTTAGCTGTCCTTATGGTCCATCTATCGTCGACATATCTAGCCACTTAACCCGACCATTTCCATTTACTTTGTAATGCGTCGGTGACTTTTGTTTTCTTGTGGATGTCCACATTTTTCACCCTGTCTTTTAATTTTATGCCCAGGTATCTTCTTTCCATTCTTCTCCGGGTAGTCTGGATTTTGTTTCTTAGTTTGAGATCGAGTGTCCAAGTTGGGCAACCGTATGTAAGGCATGGTAGTATTTCTGAATCCATAACTATTTTCTTAGCCGGCAGCGGGGGCTGCGATTTGAATATTTCTTTATGGGCCCAGTACTTATTCCAGGTAATTGCTATTCTGCGGTGTACTTCTTCAATATTTCTTTCAAAATTAAAATTCTGTTAAAAGAGATCTGTTTGCCCAGGTAGATGTACTTTTCTACAAACTCGAGAGGGATGTTATTTGTACCTAAAGATAATGATAATAAAATAATATAATAACATAAAAATTTGACTCTTAATCAGATACCGGGATGAAAAGTAGTGTATGTATGTGTTATTCCAGACTATAATCTATCTCTGTGTCAAATTTCATCCAGATCCGCTCACCGTTCTGGCATGATTGAGTTACAAACATCCAGCCATCCATCCATCCATCCAAACTTTCGCATTTATAAATTATTAAGTATAGAAGTATAAGTTTGGCTATTCAGCGGGGTAACGCAGCCAGCGTTCTGGGCACATTGCCTCATTGCAGCGGCATAGATTATATTTTTAATGTTTAGTTTTTAGTTTTTAATTTAGATTTAATTTAGATTTTAAAGATTTTTTAAGAAATTGTATATGTTATTATATGTTTTATTATTATAAATATATAAATATTAAAGTATAGAAGTATAAGTAAAATTTTCCTTGGCCTAGTATTCTTCCGGTATGTCTGCTTGTTATTCTGATCCAGTTCTTATGTAAAGGAATAGCACACTTATCTCCGCAAGGCGTCAAGGATGAATTATATATTATGCAAATACGTGGGTTAAATGCCAGTATCCTACACGCATGGAAATGAAGATTCATATTTTCTTATATATGTTACCGTAAGATTGCAAAAACGGTTAGATTGTAATCTAACTTGCGATATTGTAAACTGTCGACAGATTACAATTTAACGCATTATTTTTTGGTAGATTGTAATCTGTTAGGTATATTGACCTGATAAAACCTAGTGCCCTACTACCTGATTAATTATGTCGAACCTTATTATATTATAGATTAATTATATCACCTAACCTACAAGAAAGAGACAAGAAAACGTAAATACAATGAATATTTCAAAAATTGACACTCAGAATATTGAACGGTTCACAATCTGTCGACAGTTTACAATTTCGCTAGTTAGATTACAATCTAACGGTTTTGGCAATCTTACGGTGACATACACAATTGCAACTTTATATATTAACTACGAATAAGTAATTGCTATTATCATTACTAGGTTAATAGTACCTAAATGACAACGACTGACGACCTCCCTGGCGCAGTGTGTAGCGCTGCCTTAACGTGCGGAGGTCCTGGGTTCAATCCCCGGCAGGGTCAGTTTGGGAATTTATAATTTCTGAATTTTCCCTGGTCTGGTCTGGTGGGAGGCTTCGGCCGTGGCTAGTTACCACCCTACCGGCAAAGACGTGCCGCCAAGCGATTTAGCGTTCCGGAACGATGCCGTGTAGAAACCGAAGGGGTATGGGTTTAATATAACTGCCATGCCCCTAACAGGTTAGCCCGCTATCATCTTAGACTGCATCATCACTTACCATCAGGCATCAGGTGAGATCGCAGTCAAGGGCTAGCTTGTAGTGGACAAAAAAAAAACTTCCAAAATGTATAGTTCGCACGCGAGTTGAATGCAGAGTAAATGTATGTATCAACATACATTTACTCTGCATTCAACTCGTGCGCGAACAATAACTGTGTCAAGTACCTATTTTTCTATACTAATAATATTATAAATGCGAAAGTTTGGACGGATGTATGGATGAATGTTTGTTACTCAATCACGCCAGAACGGTTAAACGGATCTGCATAAAATTTGGCACATAGATAGATTATAGTCTGAAATAACATGTAGGCTACTTTTTTTATCGGAAAATTTAATATTTCCCGCGGGAACTAAAAATCGTCAATCCACGCGGACGAAGTCGCGGGCATCAGCTAGTGTAGTAGGTACCTACTACAGTTACTGAATCGTCATTGATTTATTATACCAATAGATTAGTGTGTATAATGCATCACATGGTTTTCTTCACTGTTAAATAAGAAGAATGGGTTCAAACTATTTTACGTAGAATAATTTCATAGGTAACAAATCAAAAGGCAACAAAATTTTAAATTTATTACAAAGCAAATCGTGCAAAGCAATTTGTTAAATGCAGCATATAAATTCGCTTATCTAAATTGGATGGTATTTTGTTACAATGGCTCGCATAATTTTCACCACTTACTGAAATAACCGGACTATTACGTTTTTTAAAATCATATATTTTACACCAGTTTCATAATGAAAAGACTTTTTGTGTTCAGGTTATTTTTTCACTTACTCTTTATGCACGTGTAATGGCTTGAGTCGGAATCATTGATTTAAAAAAAAATGAAAATATTAAGTTTATCATACTAATATTATAAATCTGAAAATGTTTATTTTTGTTGTTTGTTGGTTTATTGAAGTGAAACTTTTTTAGAATCGTTGAGAATTGAAAGTTCAACGAAACGATAAAATAAAACGAAAATGCCACACCATACAGAGACAAACACATATTATGTTCACCCTGCAGTAAGATATCGATGAGGAGCTTGGTAAAATGATGCCAGCATGTACTGCATTAATACCACTTTAATTAATGTCTTAATCACTTATTTTAAATACAATTATTATTGTTACACACACAATTCACAACTTGCACTTCACTTCGCATCTCTCTCGAGAGTATCCTAAAACCCTCCAAAAACCTCTGGCCAAGTTTCCAACCGTCGAGGTAGGGGAAAACCAATCTGATTGGTCTCACCGTTCCGCGCCAACCGGCGTTAACCAATCACAGGGTGGCATCAGATAGTGTATTTGAAAATTAAGTTGCCAACGTGACAATAACAATTTGATTGGTCCCCACCGTTTCGCGCCAACTAGCGTCAACCAATAACAGAATGCCATTTAAAAACAGAGTTGCCAACGTGACAGTCAACAATCTGACTGGTTTCCGCTATTTTACACCAACCAGCGTCAACAAACACAGAATGATAACTGATAATCTATTTAAAAATAAAGTTGCCATTGTGAAAAATCAAAACATAATAAAATTTTGAAGCTAATTAACATGAGATCCTAACAATCGACCGTCCTGACAACGTGTGCGCCCCGCACATGTCGCCAGGAGGCATCCTAACAATCGGAACTTAGCCAGTTGTTAATTTTTTTTTTTACATCATACTAACCTTCTTACATTCTTATTATACTATTATGATGATACACAAATAATAATGGTGACGTTCAATAATTAATATACATATTTTAACAACTGAATTCTATCATATCAAAATATAAACTATATTCTCAACATGTATTTATTTTTGTACATTGCAATCAACATGATTAACGCAACAATCACAAACATCAATATATTAGTTATACAAGTAGGTAAACTATGTAGGTACTGATTATTACACTCTCATTTCATATCAAAATATTAATATATAATATATTCCATTGGTTCCATTATTCATCGTATAAGTATTACTTCGTTGTTAATTATATGTATCAATCTGCTTTATAAGAAGAACTACGATCAATTAATGCTTTCTATCTATCACTTATATGACTTATCTATTAGTTGGGATTCGAACGATCAATTAATCGAATAACCCATTACCAGCTTATTCCTTGAATGATAGATTTATCGAGGAAAACCCCGTCGGATATGCCTACAAGACGATCGATTTACTTGTGGCAGTTAGTGGGGCAACATACTCTAATATTCTCGTACCAGGACACGATCCGATCGATTCTCGTGCCTAGTTCTAGTATTTCTGCTGTATCAGGACACGATCCGATCGATTCTCGTGCCTGATTCTAATATTCTCGTACCAGGACACGATCCGATCGATTCTCGTGCCTAGTTCTAGTATTTCTGCTGTATCAGGACACGATCCGATCGATTCTCGTACCTGATCTGTAACAGTGAAAAATAATTGTCTGTAGTTTCAATGCATCAAGGGCTAAATAAATAGAAAAAGAAAAAAAAAAAAAAAAAAACCACACACAAAGACCTGAACATATAACATTGTAAACTAAATTCATGTGAACTGTAGTTAACTTCTTTTAGCTATGGTTTTATCAAGCCTCACTATCAGAGTTACTACTGGTATCCGAACCGTGCACCTCCAAAGCGGCAGTATGTATCCATGGCATCATACGGTCGGCGGCAACCGTTGTGGGTCGTTTGCTTTGCATGCCGATCAAACCTGGCACCGGCGCTACTTGATATCTATCATTGCCTAAGACCTTAGTGACGCGATAGGGCCCTATATACGAGGGCATGAGCTTTTTGCTCTGTCCATCATTGTTAAAACATGTTTTAGTTATCTTAACAAGTTCACCTACAGTATAAACTCGGGCTGGTCTTCTGCCCTTGTCGAAGGTCTGTTTCTGCTTCACCTGTTCGCTGTCAATCCTATCTTTAACCCCTTGACGCAAGACACTGACGTCACAGTTTCCATCAGAGCCTTTGGATACAGCATTAAGAATAGGATTCATTTCGCTGTTCATGGGAGTTCCGAACAGTACCTCTGACGGCGTTCTACCGGTTGTTTTTTGGATAGTGTTGTTCAGTCCCCACTGAATTTTCCCCAAATGACTATCCCAATCTTTCTCACCGTATTTCACCGTCATTGCCTTTAAGGAGTCAAGAATGGTACGATTGTACCTTTCTACTTGGCCATTCGACCTAGGGCTTGCTACTGCGTTAAGAATGTGCTTAGTGCCCTTATCCAAGCAAAATCGAGTGAATGTGTGAGAAGTGAAACAGCTACCGCGGTCACTTATAATACGGTCAGGAACTCTAAATGTGAAGAATATGTCATCTAGAGCTCTTATTGCGTTTAAGCTGTTGGTATTTCTAACGGGCTTAATAAAACAAAATTTGGTGAAACCATCTACAATCACGAGCAAATGTGTATAGCCTCGCTTTGATTTGACGAAAGGTCCGAGGTGGTCAACATGTATGGTATGAAACGGCACATCTACTTTAGCGATAGGGTGGAGCAGACCTTCACTTGACTTTGAACGGGTTTTGGCATACGCACATTCAATGCATGAATTTACATATTTCTTAATAAACTTTGACATTTTCCTAAACCAATATTTTTTCTTTATCCTTTCGAGTGTCTTCTCTACCCCGAAATGACCAATATCGTCATGGTTCATGCGACATATCTGCCACCTCGCACCCTTCGGCACTACCCAACGGACGTTATCTTTATCTGACCCTAAATAACGAAACAACTTATTATCTTTTATTAAAAAGTTATCTTTTATGTATCTGAGCCCTTTCTCATCATGGTTACTACTTAAGATACTTTTTATCCTACAAAGCTCTGTATCTCCCAGCTGAAGTGTATGCAGCCAATCCTCATTGCTAATTGACCTAACGGCGGGAACGTTTTCGACGAGAGATTCTTCTGGGTTCACAACAGGATTACGAGACAGGGCGTCTACGTGACCCATCTTCACACCTGGCCTATATTCAACTGAACATTGAAATTCCTGCAGCAAAAGCCACCAGCGTGCTATTCTCGGGATCAAATCTCGTTTTGAAAACGTCGAGCGGAGAGCACTGCAATCTGTGATAATTTTAAATGACTTCCCTAACAAATAGACCCTGAACTTCCGCAGAGAACATACGACTGCTAAAGTTTCCAGTTCATAAGAGTGGAAATTTTTTTCTTCAGGGGACGTTTGCCTGCTATAATATGCCACTGGGCGAAAAGTATCACTTTCGCTGGAGCGCTGCAACAATATACCTCCAATACCTAATCTGCTTGCGTCCGTGTGAAGCTCTGTTTCTGCCGCTGGATCATATATTGCAAGAATGGGCCTATCCACTAACTTAGCCTTTAAGTTTACAAAGGCCTCCTCCTGATCATTGGTCCAGGTCCACACGGCATCCTTTTTGAGTAATTTGCTGAGTGGAAATGCAATACGGGCAAAGTCCTTAATAAATTTGCGAAAGTAACTCGCCAAACCAAGGAATTGACGGACATTATGCACATTCTCAGGTCGAGGGAAGTTGGTGACGCTGTGGATCTTTTTCTCGCCAGGCCTGACTCCAGCCGCACTGATCTCATAGCCCAGATAATCGATTGTATCCCGTAAGAAATCGCACTTAGACAAATTTAAAGTGAGGTTGGCCTTTTCTATCAACTGTAATACTTCTTCGAGACGATCTAAACATTCGATGGGGTCCCGCCCGTATATAAGAACATCATCAAGATACGCGGTTGCCTTACTGAAACGAGCAGACCCTAAGATTGAGTTCATCATGCGCTGAAAAACAGCCGGGGCATTTGCCAAGCCAAATGGCATACGATTAAACTCGTACTGACCATCCGGCGTGACAAACGACGTGAGATGCTTACTATGCTCCGAAATTGGGACCTGATAGTACCCGGACGTTAGATCGAGTGAAATGAAACAAGCTTGACCTGTGAGTCGAGCTATCTCATCCTCCATAATGGGTATGGGATAGCGTTCCTTAATCGTAATTGAATTTAGCATCCGATAATCAACGCACATTCTGAGAGAGCCGTCTTTTTTACGCACTAGTATAATCGGACTAGCGTACTCTGATGAAGACTCCCTAACTATCCCCGCATCCAGCATCTCCTTTACCATCACACGTACTTTTTCTCGCTCATGGTGTGACAACCTGTAAGGTCGATAGACGACGGGGCGTTGGCTGTTCAATTCTATATTCATTGTGGTCGCGTTCGTACAGCCTAGATCTTTAAGTGAAGACGCAAAACAATGTTTGTAACGTTTGAGCAATTCTAACAACCTCTGCTTCACGCCTTCTGGTACTTTATCACCTACCCGAACCTCCTTTTCGTCGAAATTATCCTCAATCACCACAGGTATCTCAGGTGGTTCGAAAATGACCCTACTTACAACGTCTACTCGTTTTGCCCTGCACAAGAGTGAACTATCTGATATCCGGCAAGAACTCGAACAAGGAATTACCGTTATATAGACATGGCCCCTTTCAGAGTGATAGAGTCCTCCACAAATAAAATATTGTCTGGTTGGCTTGCCCGCAACACTATTCCTTACAAGAACGCTGCCCCTAAAAGAAGGTTCAACTCTTGCCCTTACCGATGCTGCACCATGGAGCTCTACTGCACCTGCAGTTCGAATCCTAGCCAAAGACTCTTGTATACCCGGATCAGGAAGTGGCATTTCCTTGCCGATGTCCATGAACTGGAGTTTAGTTGCATCCTTATAAACTATGATATGAGGCTGTTCCGTGTATGACTGGCCTATTAGGACAGACCTTTCTAGCAAATTATCACATACAACCTTACATAGAACACGAGCGTTTACTCCATCAACACTAATACTAAGCAACAATCCTCCTAGTGATTTAACTAAACCATTGCCGAATCCCCTTAATAACGATGGTATATTGTCATGAGTCACACCTAACTCCCTAACTAAGGATTCCTTTACCAATGTAACCTCACTCCCGAAATCTACAAATGCTTGTCTTATCGTGTCGTTTATTTGCACATCCTTCATAAATTTTGAACTTGAAAGAGAAAGAGAATTAGTATGTTCCTGACTATTTGTGTCAATGCACATGGTTTTTGGTACATTGTCATTTTTCGCAACCCCATTATCTTTTTTAGAGAAACACTTATCTGCTGTATGGCCTACTTTATTACATTTTATGCATTTAATTAGCGGCTTAGGACAAAACAAGAAACTATGTCCTTTCTCTTTACAGTTGTAACAGCCTGAAATAGAGCCGGATCTGCTACTCGACTTTTGATTGGAATGGGCATGTGTACTAGAGTGGTCCGTTTTATTTCTAGCCTGATTTCGTTCGAAACATTGGTACGAGTCCTTGCTGCTTATCAAGAATTGCAATAACTGATCGGGGTTAGAAGAGCGTAATGCCAGAGCACTGGATTTTAAGGTCCTGTCACTGATCCCATGAATAATACAATCTACTGCACGCTTGTCAGCTATATCGCATTGATTAAGTAACGCTAATTTTTCATAAAAATAAACTTCTATAGGTTCATTATACCTGCTCTTCCTTTTAAGCATCTCCTCCAAGGCCTGCCCGTAATTTTGTTCGCAAGGAAAAGCATTTATTAATTTCTCCTGCCATTCCGGCCAGGTAAACAAAACTGAATTTAGACCTTCGTACCATGTTTTGGCAAGACCTTGAAGTTTCTGCATGGCAAAGTGAGTGACAGTCTTATCATCCCAACCGTATACACTAGCACATTCATTGACTTTTTTAAGCCAAACATCAATCCTTTGGTTTTTTTTTGAGGGGTCGAAATTGGGAAGTATGTTCATGTGATCAACCTTTTGAAAAGATCTTGTGTCCTGGGTAGACGGTTGAGATGTCAAACTATCCTTAAAACATTTCAAAATATCAACAATATTTTGCTTGGAAATGGAAGGACTACGTGACCTTTTAGCATATCCCGCGACGCCACGACGCTCAGCAGAATGCACTGCACTGGCCCCAGTCTCTGCCCGTCGGTGGTCTGGGGACGCGTTGCCGCTGCGATGACTACGACTCTTATGTCGCCGCGGAGTAGCCTGATGCGAAGGCGTACGTGTCGCGTTATAGCAGCTACGACTCCGATTGTTGCCCTCGGCATGTAGAAGTCGCTCCCGCTCTTGCAGTAACTGCCTCTCCAGAGTCCTCACCCGCTCACGGCTCGGTTGCAGGATCGGAGAAGGGGTGCGGATACGTAGCCGGCTACGGCTGCGTTCCCTCCTCCGGCTCCGGCTTCGATGTTCCATGGGATCGGGCGTCTCGAGTCGCCGATCCATGTTTTGTCGCCTCGAAAATAAAATAATGAAAAATTAAGTTTCATTAAAGAAACACTGTACGGGTGCTGAAACGTAGACAGCTATAATATAAATCCAAAGAAGGGACTCTATTTGTTTATGATTTACAAGGTATCATAAATTCTTAGATCTCCCGTATGCTCATGGAAATATTTTAATATATTTACATTTATTTATTCAATTTTATTATGCTTGCCATGGCCTGGTTGCCTCAGGCCTACTTCTGGTATATTCTAATGTGATATCTGACGGTAAATTTTTCAGGAGCTATCGAAAAATAATAACTACCTATTTAATATTTTTCTAATAAGCTAGCTTGCGCCAGGTACCTACAATTTTATAGGTAATTATTTTACGCAAGAAGGTGGGTATTCATAAAAAATCTGCTGTGGGTCCAGCCACGTTTCATTACATCCACTAACTTTTAACAAAAAGTATTTACACAAATGTCATTTAAACTCACTTACTGAGAAAAATATATAGCTATGTATATTTAGTGGATTATTGTCATTTTTATTATTTTAAACAAAAACGTTAATTACAAAAATAAAGAATTCCTTCAAAATGATTAAATAATTTCAACAAATATCCAGAATCTACTCAATAATTTAATGATCAAACGTATATCTAAAAGTTAGACATTAATTAAATGATTAATATGCATTCAACGTTATTTTGTTGCATTTACGTTTATTAGATGCGCACAGACCATCGGACGGGGTGCTTATTCATTATGTCAATACAAGAGCGGCCATTTTAGTCACGTGTGATAATGATCACTTGAGTTGGTGGGTAGACTAACATGCTTTGTCCGCAAAATCTCACACAGCTAATTATTAGTGAAAACATAAGGTAAAACGATTGCTAACAGCTAATAAATTTGTATAATGGGCGTGTACTTACGCGTTGATAACGCTGTCCTGTCACTTCTGAATTATTATGTTCACCCTGCAGTAAGATATCGATGAGGAGCTTGGTAAAATGATGCCAGCATGTACTGCATTAATACCACTTTAATTAATGTCTTAATCACTTATTTTAAATACAATTATTATTGTTACACACACAATTCACAACTTGCACTTCACTTCGCATCTCTCTCGAGAGTATCCTAAAACCCTCCAAAAACCTCTGGCCAAGTTTCCAACCGTCGAGGTAGGGGAAAACCAATCTGATTGGTCTCACCGTTCCGCGCCAACCGGCGTTAACCAATCACAGGGTGGCATCAGATAGTGTATTTGAAAATTAAGTTGCCAACGTGACAATAACAATTTGATTGGTCCCCACCGTTTCGCGCCAACTAGCGTCAACCAATAACAGAATGCCATTTAAAAACAGAGTTGCCAACGTGACAGTCAACAATCTGACTGGTTTCCGCTATTTTACACCAACCAGCGTCAACAAACACAGAATGATAACTGATAATCTATTTAAAAATAAAGTTGCCATTGTGAAAAATCAAAACATAATAAAATTTTGAAGCTAATTAACATGAGATCCTAACACACATATAAATTCTGATATAGGATTTAGCCTGTGAGAGAATGAGATAGAATACAAGTTATATTTATCTCATTAGCTCTTAGGCTACTTTTCTGAAGTTTCGATTCTGCCGTGTGTGTATTGCACACACACATTTTTTTTTTAATTCTAAATTTGATTGGCTGCATTTATGGCATACTAGCTGCGTCAATGGATTTTGACCAATAGCAGAAGAGTGTTAATTAATCAGAGGTGAGCCGATCACCCCCTGATTATTTAAATTTTGCCTTAAAAAAATTGAGATTCCATGCGCAAGTGCAGGGCCTATAAGGCCGGCTATACATGAACAGCTTGAAGCAGTCACGATGAACTGCTTCAAGCTGCGACTGCATAGTGAACTACAGTCATCTACGTACACACATACATGGAACCGCTCGAGCAATTTCGACTGCTTCGGGCGATTGGTAGCAGTTATCAATGGTAGTTCAAGCTGTCGACTATGACTGCAAGAGCGGTCCGTATATTATGTTGATCACTGGCTAACTGCTCGAGCAGTCCGTGTATGACCGGCCTAAGTCATCGAAATGTCAAAATCCAGGGCAAATCTGCTTGAGCTGCTTAAATAAATCTAACGACCCAAATATAAGGTTTATATGAAGGGAGACTTTCAATCGAATGAAACGATCGGCGTATTTACAACGCCATAAAATTACATTGCCGAATCGTTTTGATTTGGTTGGTAAAAAATTTACTGCGAATACATTGCGATAACTTGAAACGCTCGCACTGCTCCCAGAGTTTCATTCAGGCACGTATCTGCCGATTTATGAATTTCGCAGAACAGGTAATGTAGTTACTGTAGGCACTATATTTCACTGGCTTCGGGTCGGATATTATTACCGCAGTGGTAAACCTACAAGTATATACTTTACGTATAAAATTGGATAGCATCCATGCTAATATTATAAATGCGAAAGTGTGTCTTTCTGTCTGATAAGCTGTCATGGCTCATCCGTTCAACCGATTTTGATGAAATTTGCCACAGGGGTAGGTTGGTCACGTGGAAGGACATTTTATATTGTATGTAGGCTATTTTTATCCCGGAAAATTAAAGGGTTCCTGTGGGAATCAAAAAATCCTAATCAAGGCAGACAAAGTCGCGGAGATCATCGAGTACTTATATAAATTGTGTTGGTCAAAACGTGATACTTTTCGCTTTCGAGTGAATATCGCAATGAATATGATAATGTATCTTTATGCGAAAATTCGTTTTCCATTCTTTGTATTATATCCATAATTATACATAATATATATCTATCTATAATCTAGAAAGATTATTTACTCGTTAATTATTAAAAAAAGGTTCACATAATTAGGTACTGTTAACAAGAATCACTAAGTATAACTAGTCACGAACTTCACAAAGATTTATCCGTAGACGTTCTCAGTCTACGACGTGAGTGGTTTTAATACGAACTAACGTTCCCTCGACCTTAGCTTGTCTTGAAGATATTATGTTCACGACCTAAAATGTATAAAAGTTATTTCGTAATCGATAAGGTTTGATAAGGTTTGGTTTTTTATAGTTTTTCCTTACGAGAGCTTTCACCGCGGGCCTCATCTGGTGACAGAAGTGCTGGATATTTTTTAAACATTCCGGCCACCATTACTGGCGGGCATAATTTTTACAGATTTTTTTTGAAGATAAGGCGCGCTATTCCTAAGCTTTATTGTAACATTTTCAATTAAAATAAAACCGGCCAAGTGAGAGTCGGACTCGCGCACCAAGGGTTCCGTACAAACCTGTAGGTATATAAGTAAAAGTTATGGTATCTTTATTGCTAAATGAAATCCATAACCTTAAAAAGTTTAAACTTTTTAAAAATATTTTTATGATATGATGTAACTAAGAATGTATGCTTTTCGCAATTTTTCCTTTATCTGTTCTATAAGACGTTGCTTCGTACCTAATATCAAGATTCTGAGTTCACGGGAAGTACCCTGTAGGTTTTGATTCCCTTGCGAGTGTTGAAAATTTGCAGCATCTTCTGATTGGGTTGGCTTAGAAGTTTGATTTTCTCACGGCCCAAAGGGACAGTAAACCTGAGTATTTGATATGAATTTCAGCTTGATACCTCCATGCGTTCCTGAGAAGAAGGGTTTTGACAGACTGACAGAAGGACAACAAAGTGATCCTATAAGGGTTTCGTTTTTCCCTTTTGAGGTACGGAACCCTAAAAACGTTATATTACATTATTCAAGCTATCAAATCTTGTATTGCCATATTTGTGCACAAAGTTCGAATCAACTCTTATCTGCAGATAAAGCCGTTCCAATTCCAAAAACGTAATCAAAGTCTAGTGCCCCTGTTGAGTAATCAAAGATCTGTCTCAAAAAATTCAAGATAAGGCTTATTATAAAAGCCGCCCTTAGCATGGATAACAAGTTCTTTCCATCGCATCCACTCGGTTTGGCTATTGATTTTATCCCTTGAAACCCGATTCTGATTTATATCGCTCTTACTTTTCATGTTGAATGTCACAAAGTGACGATAAACTGGATAATAGGAATGAAAAGGCTCTTAAACTTATGCTGAAGACCGTGAACACAAAACATATATTTTTATATTCGTAGCTATAAATGTAATACAAAATATAAGTTTTGTATGACATTGTTATACCAGATAATATTGTGATTAAAATCTACTAGTATCGCTGGCACAGCATTAAAACAAACGAACTAGGGATTGTATTATATCAATGAAAACCGTCCGACGTTATCAAACACCTTTGTAAAAACAAATAGGTTCCACTCAGCATTGTCGCTGCACGTTTTCAAACATCAATTGAACGCTTGTATTGCTCAGCGTAAGTTAGCCACATTAACCAACGTTTAGTACTAATTAACTTTACTTATCTTTATACTAATATTATAAATGCGAAAGTTTGGATAGACATCCATCTATCCAAACTTTCGATGTATGAATGAATGGATGGACGTTTGTTACACAATCATGCCAGAAAAACTAAAAAAATCTAAATGAAATTTCATATAGAGATCGATTATAGTCTGGAATAACACATAGGCTACTTTAAAAAGATTTAAAATTTCCCACGGGATCCAAAAAAACTCGTTCCACGCTGGCATCAGCTACTATATCTATATAATAACCATTTGTTGCAGGTATTTTTTCCGAAGCTTCAATAAATAAGACCTAGGTACTTATTATTACTTAACAATTAATGTCCCTAGGAGAGAGATTTCTCCGTCCCCAACCGCTGAAATGGAAAATCAATGCGATAGAAAAACGACAGCCACTGCGAAAATTAGGGCAGAGATGTAAAAACAGATTACAATATCAATATCACGCACTGAAATAAGGTCAGACAGATTTATCATCCGGGAAGCCCTTTTTGTTTTGTGGAGTTTTGTGTGTATTGTGGACTACTTACTGAATTTTAGATTATCATAAATAGGTTGTACCTATATTTTTTCTAGCAATAGGTAAATCTTCTTTTTTTAGTTTTTGAGTGTATTTTTTTGTCTGTTTTTGTTTGTTTTTTGTATGTATTTTTCTGTCTGTTACCTTTTCCTTAGCTCTACCGTACCGATCTTGGTGATATTTAACCGTTACATCAAAATATGCTTTACAAACATGCAAGCCATTGGGCTTGGCTTGGGATTGTGCAAGATATTTCCGGGCTATACTGCCAACGCTTAAAGCCGTATTGTTTCTTTTTGTTGATATTCATGTTTTAGAATTATAATCCTTATTTTAGGAACGTCAAAGCACGTGTCGTCACGGGTAATATTGCATGAGTATTTAAGCGTTGGCAGCATGGCCGATCCATGAATTCGAAAATAGAGGTTAAATCATGGCAATATTATTATAACGCTAGATTTAGAAGTCATCATAATATTGTTAAAAAGGTTCTACCTCAGAGTAAGGACAGTAGGTAGGTTCTACAGATCTACAGATTCAAATAGGTTAGTATTATGGACCGCTTTTGTGACATGCTAAATATTGCCTTTCGCACACATACCTACTTATTTTTCTATTCAGAAAACGGAATTTGAATAAAAGAAACACCCACCCCGAAAATGATTTATTTTGGCGGAACCAATATGTTATTAAATTATACAGGCGCTGTGCTGCATTACCCTTGACAAATGTTTCTATATTAAACACAGTGCCTTCTAAAGGGCGTATCGTGAATATGTAAATATCATACAAATTGTTCTGCTGAACGTTGGTTAACAGATTCGCTGGAAGCAATGTCGTAGTTAACTGTATACCTCCCAATAATATTGTTAAACATTTTCCTCATGGGAAAATTACGATGTAGGAAAAATGTTAAAATAATACATTTTTTAGTATGTACACTTTGTATGAGTGGATTTGTACAGGCGTTTCAAGGTTGACCCAAAAAGGCAATACCGATATTAGGAAAGGAATACGTAGAAAGACAGTGAAATATATCGTTTGAAGGTAAAATAAAATAGTTTCAACGTAGATATTTGAAAATCAGGATGATTCATGACTAAAAGGTTTCCCTATTTTTGAGTGATGATTGCAAAAATTTCCTCAAGCTGCCCCAGTTTAAGAAGTCACCAGAAGTTTATATGAACGAAAATTACTAAGAAGCTTGAGTTATATTAGGTAGATGTTATGACGCGAAAGGAAACTTGCACATTCCAAAGGCTTAGGTTAACTATATCTCTCGGCAATCATTAGGGTAGAGAGCTCGGGGCTCTTAATCCTACGCTTATGTAAGATAGAGCTAAGCCCAGCAATAAGACACTAATAGACTCTTGTTTTTAGGTAAATCTTTCAAACGCGAGGCGAAAGTGGAATTACCGCAAATACCAAGTCGTCGTTGGTTGGGGACACATTCGTTTTGCTAGGAGCCTACGCTAACGAGAGAAGGATTTATGTCGCCACAGAGTCCTTTGTTCACTCGGGGGAGGGGACCGAACTCACGACCTTGACAAGCCGGCGCCAACCATACACGTTTGCTACGCGATAGGTATCTGGACAATGAGATAAAGTAGGCTTTATTTTGAAAGGTATTTTGCGTAGGCCGTAGGAGATTTTTCAGTCCACACGTATTCGTTTTTTATCGAAAGGCTATCAACTTTAGTGGCAATATTTCAACTATACTAGTGAGACAAATAAGTGCTTAAATGCTACCTTATACGATATCTAGATGGTTGTGCAAACTAAGATGAAACGTGCAAATCTGGAAAGGGGATTTTAGTTAACTGAACCCATTGGTTCCCGTGGTTGGTTTTTTTACGTGGTGGCATCAATTCAATTCAATTCAATGTTTATTTATTTAGATTAGGTACACTGTACACTAATAAGTATAAAACAATAAGTATAAAACATGATGGTGATAATCAATAATGCGGTATCTTAAAACTAAAGCTACCATCATCGTACCGTGAATCGTGCAACCGATTTCAAAAATGGAGGTGTTGCTCCATTCGGTTCTTATTATTATTACCAGTATGGAAAGAAACAAACACGAAGAAGTATCTTAAAGAAAAAACGTTTTCTGTATATTGAAATTGAAATTCATAGTAAAACTTAGAATAATTAAATTTTAACATGACAAAGATTTTACGTAACATTCTACATTCCCATTTCCCATCATAAAATGTAAGAAATCTTTCATATATTTTAGGTTCTTTACTAAGAAGCTGTGTCAAAAAGCATAAATGTACAAAGGGCCGTGTACTAAGAATATAATATTATACAGGCCTCAATGATAACTGGCCACCTTATCTAGAGCAGTTTCTCCTCATTTAACGTTAACTGTAACAAAAGGGGCTACGGGACACCGGTAATGGGAGCATTATCCATTATCTTACACCAGTTTTGATTATAATAATATTAAAAATCATATTTTTACTACTCATTACTTATGTTGCCATATTATTTATGCTGCCTTACGAATAACAGTTCTTTTTATAAAGCATACTCTAGATTGCAGTATCCAAATTATCCACGGAAATTGAATTATCCAAACAGCAGTCATCCATTCTGTACCGATTTTATATCGAAAGTAACAAACTATATTGCAATATATTTGAGGTAATTAAATGATGCATTGGACGCCCTTGATATAGCAGCAGCTTATGATGTAGCAAACCGAAATAATGGGTTGCTAGGCAAGCAAAGTAAGTCATCATTAAGATATATACTTATACTTATTATGTATAATATAAGCAATTAAGCAAGTATGATATAAGCAATTTTCAAATTTATTAAAAAATTATCCTGCTTATAATATAAATGTGAAAGTGTGTTTGTTAATGGTTTGCACAAATCACGCACATAGTAACGGATCGGACGGAAGTGATTTTCCGAATGGAATTATAGTAGACGAGTTGAGTGACATATTCTATGCTGCTTTTCATCCCGGAAAATCAAAGACTTGCCTAGGTTATTTTAAAAGCTAAATTCAGCTTATAATATAAATTTGAAATTGTGTTTGTTGGTATTTCAATCACGCTCAGAGTAACGGATCCAAGTGATTTTCTGAATGGAAATTATGGTAGACGAGTTGAGCGACATAAGCTGCTTTTTATCCCGGAAAATCAAAGACTCGCCCAGGTTATTTTAAAAGCCAAATTCACGCAAACTTAGTCGCGGACATTAACTATCGCGTGCATCATCTTGTTACAAAATAAATTAATTCCTTACGTATAAGATTTTTTTAGACTATTTCATTCGAAAATAGAATCTCATTCACATTTCTTATTTACATGCCATTTTTGTTCCGAAAAGCTATTAATGAAGTTTTTATATCTTCGAAAACGCTCCAAGAAAAGACGTTCGAGGACTAAACCAAACGAACCTAATCCATCTGGGTGACCCAGATTCGAAAATGCTAAGTAGACTACATTTATGCAGGCTCAGGTCAGTAGATTGCAAACCGCATCAGGAACACGCCAAACATCTAATGCTTCTAAATGTTCTAATATTATTAAAAGCTAATGCAACGCTGTGCTGTGATCCTCTACCCTTCGAGAGATCAATCATACTCAGACATGCTATTAACTACGGGTATGTGGGAATAGCAAGCGAGCTAGATATAATTTTCAATGAACACAGTGAAAGCTTTGAAGCTCAAATCTGCGAACCGTAACACGACACCAAGCCTAACAGTAAATTAATTTCAAATAACTTGTGACTAGGCTTATCAAGTAAGTTAATAGTTACCTATTTGTGAACACATTTATTTATGACTTTACGCCATAATTTCAAATATACGAAAGTAAAGCTAAATGAAACTGCAAGACTAATTAAAATAATCTAGCTCGGCAAGCTGAAGTCATCCAGTGGGAAGTTGCACCAGCGTTCTCACGTACCTATGGTCCAAGATCCCAGAGCCGCCGCCAGAGAGTCCAGTTATTACATACATTTGGAAATGCAAGTGAATCGAGAAAGCTAAATTTTGGATATGGGGGATATATATACGTGGGGGAGGCCTAGAAAAGCTTAACTTCAAATTGTCGACCAAGATTTCCTATGTACATTTTCCGCCATCTTGAATAAAGGGGTAAATTCAGTTTTTTCACAATAACTCGGTTCTCCGTTAAGATACGAAAATTTTGATACAAAACTTTTTGTTGATTTTATTACGATCTACAATTAAGGTCCTTTACATTTTTCACTTATCGTTCATCGGTATTGAGATAATCGAAAAAACCATAAATTTAGGTAGTGAAAGTTGTTTTTTGCTATTTTTCTTTTATCTCGTGAAAGATATCGAAAAAATCTCTAGTATCAAACTTGTAGAGCGTATTTAGACCTACAATTTAGTTTTTTTATTTTTTTTTTTGACAAAAATTACGACCTCTAGCGCGCCGCAAAGTTTGTAAGTCTGTGTCCAGTTTCGGTTTATTACTTATTTTCTGAGTGTGTGTAATATAGTTGCTTTGGTACATATATTTAACGTACACATACTCGCTTATTTGGGCCGACGGCCAATTTATAGTTGTAAGGTGCTAAAAGTACGTAAAAACATTGCTAACTTTTCTTAAATTTTGTTTGCTGATTCTACGTACAGTAGACGTCTACGTCTAAGACCAATATTAATAAACAAACATGAACTAAGAACAAGTCCTCCAGTACCGTTATATACAATTTAGACCGATCTTGAGCAAAGATTGACCGTTACTTGAGAACGTATTCTTAGCTTAGACCCGTATTAATAAACGTCGGTTTATTAATACGGGCCTATACGGGAAAAAGGGAAGAAACAGAAAATCACATTGTAATTGGTTACGCATTTCTGTTATTTGGCCGATAAAGCTGCTTGAGCTCGAAAAATCGGATTATTATTCAAACATCAGCTTTAGTTTATAAAATATTGAAAAGTTATACGTATCATGAAGCTTCTAATGTTTATCTTGACTAAATTACTTTTCTTCCTTTCGCGTAGGTCGGCTGTATAGTGGTCGCGTGTCGTTGGCCTTAAAAAAGCTGTCAGCTACGCGGAAAAATTTGCTCACGCAACTAACATCAGCATTGAAGACATTCAGACCTTATTCTGCTGCGGAGATCATCCACTATACTCGGCGAAAATATAGGTATCTAGTTCATTAAAGTTAAACACAGTAGGTACAAGAAAACACAGTAGGTAGGAGTAAAGCGTTTAATTTGAGATAAAATTATTCGCTTTCATCTACAACAAAAACCGACTTTAAAACTATACCTATAAGTACCAACTTAAACTTAAAAGTAAATAACATTATATGGGTATATAATATTTTGTTTTTTGTTGATCTTGATCAAAAAGCTTGATGTCTCTCTTTGATCAATTTCGATAAAATTTATAAGGGACCACCTCTAAAGTATGATCTACCAAACAAAAAAGGAATCATCTAAATGTATTTATATATACTTGGCGGAATGATCCCGTAACATACATACAAAAAAAATCATACAGTGGAATTGAGAACCTCCTTTTTTTTGAAGTCGGTTAAAAAGGACTCTACCTTTGTGTGACAGAAAAGCAGTAGGCACATTTAGACCGGCACGGATTCGGTAGGTAGTCATTGATCGTAGTTGTCGTGCTGTCAATCAATCCTTGTTAACCTTCACCATTCACAGTGAAAGTGATGAATTAGCCAATTTTGATGGATAAGTAATTGATTGCTGGTTGACCCTTGCCATTTATTATCTTCTATTTAGTCAGTTTCACAAAATCATGTCTGACAACATGATAATGTATTTTGTGTTGGGGATATCTAAAATGAAAAGAACAATGATACTTAGCGTGATAATAAATTATTTTAGAAGGAAATCCTTCTATGGTGTAAACATCAGCTAAGAAACGGTTTTGAGAAAATTCACCAAGGGTTGAAATTTGTATGAAATGAGGGGGTTGGAAGTTTGTATGAATATACAATAATATAATAATATATCCTTTGTTTTTGAAGTTAAGAAACATGAAAATCCACCCCACAAAGGGTCACATAAGTTATATAAAGGCTCAATAGATAGGCTTTTTGAAGCGGGAAAATTTCATAATCTCATAAGAAATCAGCAGTTGTAAGCGGACGAAGTCGCGGGCGACCGCTGGTAGGTACTGTAATAAGCGCAGATGCAACTAAGAATACCTCTCATAACAACAACGTCAGTATGAACATTCAAAACTGAAAGCAATCATACTCGGGACTACTCGGAATTTGGAAATAAAGAACAATACATCTCAAAACAACGACACATACTTCTCGCTTTGTTTACTGAATAATAACGGAAGACCAAGCCTGGGCCGCGAATCCGTGTTCGTTCCGAAATTCATCGAAAACATCGCCCGGATGTAGTAAGTACTTCTACATGTATCTTGGGGCTTTGTTCTTGGTAAAATATTTCAATATTTTTCATAAAAAGCTGTTGTTGTTGTTGTTGGTGGTTATATTCAGGTAATGCCAGTCGCAAGGAACAAGAATTTTCAAATATACTTATACTATGACTAGACGATGCCCGCGACTTCGTCTGCGTGGGTTAAGGTTTATTGATTGATTTTTATTGATTTAATATGTTATAAATAACCAGACGTCAATAAGTGTAGTGTACCCACCTAAATTGAATAAACGTTCTTTGAATATTTATTTATCTCAGGGACAAAATCCGTGTCGGCGCGCTCGCGACAAGACCAGTGTCCAGCTGTGGACGCATATTGGCTGATGGATTGGATTGGATCATTTTGTTAGTTTACAAATATCTTTTAATACGTTTTACAGCGCAGTGCTGACCCTTTTCCATTTACTTGATAGTGTAAGAATTTCATAAGAAGTTAAAATATATAAACACTATATATATTAACCCGAAAAATCAGGGAGTTCCCGTGGGAATTTAAAAAAAATATTTCACGCGGACGAAGTCGCGGGCATCTGTTAGTCAAGTATAATAGTTAAATAAACTTTCGGAATCAATGGTAGTTTATAATATTAGTAATGGAGTTGCGAGGTGTTGATTGAGGGTAGATTCTCGCTTAGCTCGCTCGCAAGCTGTAGAGATCTTGTTCTATGAAATTAAGTCCATTATATTATTCCGTGTGTATCATCGAGCTCCGCAAAGTAAAGCCTGCCTCTATCCAACTCAAGTTTTTCTTTAAATCGTATAATATGGTATGTATCTACGATCATGTACAAGAACTTGGTAAAGAGAAAAACTCCAAACTCTTAACATCCCGTTTCATTCTCGCAGGGGTTGAATTTGTAAGAAAACCTTTAGTGAAACAAATACGTGATTTACAAGTTACTTTGTAGCAATTTATGGATGGATGGATGTTTGTTACTCAATCACGCCCCAACGGCTGAACGGATCTGGATAAAATTTGGTACAGGGATAGATTGTAGTCTGGAGTAACTACTTTAGGCTACTTTTTATCTCGGAAAATTAAAGAGTTCCCGCGGGATCCGAAAAACCTCAATCCACGCGCACGAAGTCGCGGGCATTAGCTAGTAAATTTATATGCGTAAGTCATTAAAGCGACCCTTGACTCACTGCCAAAGGTCTTCTTGAGACTCGACAGATCCACGTTTATTTCTATACTAATAGTTTTAGACTATTAATTAAGTTAGATAGTTACTTATTCTTCAGGAGAACTGAGCCATCTTATAAAACATACAGCGCAGAGCTCCAGACAGTTGGCTGCGTGATCGAGTCCTAATATCGAGACCTAATTTAACTGATCAGGAGTTTACTTTAGACAAATATTTATCAACTAATATTTTAAATTGGTCAAGGGGTTAGAAGTGACGTTATAAGAGCGGATAAATAAATAAATAAATAAATAAATAAATAAGCCTTTATTTACTGAACTAAGTATACAACAAATGAGTGTTACAAATATAACAAGTATAGGTACAATACAATTTAGATACTATTACAATAACAAATACATAGGTTTCTAATACGACAATATATTGCTTAGTACTAAGTTCTTACAGTAGGTATGTTTGTTTTAAGACATTTTCTTAGCAAAGTTGATTATGATATTTTTAGTATATCTAAGTGTTGTAGATATGTAATAAAATAAATTCCATCTTATTTATATTTCTACTATAGTTCTTTCTTTCTATTTCTTTTTTTTTTTCTAAATATTATTTTCTTTTCTATAATATAGGTAATGCCTGAGAAATTTATACTTTATGTTTACGAATTATTGAATAACTATGCAGGTATTTGTAGTTTTTTATGTTTACTAGACATAGAAAATTATTTTAAATATTTATTTATTTTAAACTTAGGTCTTGCAGGTCTTGATTAAGTATGGGTTGTAATAAGCCGTTGTTATTTACCATTATACATTATAATAAAATTCAATATTGCATACCTAAGGTGTAATATTACAATTTGACTTGGTAAGTACTTTGAGAAAAGGAAAGCAAACAGTTTGTTTCCATTTTAACTACTTCATTTTTTCATTGCAGAATATATCTAACTCTTACAAATAGCAAACTATTCGAAAAAAAACTGTTTAGATTATTATGCATAATATCTATCTACATTATTTAATGTTTAAACTTGTTTTGTTTTTTAACTTGTTTAAACTGTTCATATATATTTAGTATGAACACTGTTAATGTTATAATTACTATTATACATTGTTAGATAATATTTACTGAGTAGGTATATTATAGATTACCATATCACTCTGGTTAATTATTGATACACATGTAATTTATGGTTTACTCTGAATAGAATTATACAAAAATAATGATTATTAGTTGAGATTTAAGTATTTTACGAGTACAGAATTTAACCTTCGAAACAACAGCTAAACATAAAAAAAAACAGAGATAATTTAATACAAATTTCTTACTGCTAGATACCTGTAAAGTATGTTTAATAGTTCAGTACATCCTGAAGATGTAAGGCCTCCTCCAGTTGCTTCTTGTGCATAAATAGCTTGCAATTTTGTCTATTAATAATTTATAGATGAGTTATATTTTACACTGAAGGGTTTTGGTCTGACCTCTCACGGGGACCAACCGGATTGAGAGGTGAAGAGGGTAATATTTTACATTTTTTATTTCTGACCTTTGTTACTAAGTGCACCTGTAGATGAATATCATTGTATTAAAGATTTCTTATTTATTAGTCTTTTTATATTTTTTGTTAGATTTACTAAAGTTTTTGAAGATATGCTGGTTGCTTGCTGTTTCTTGGGAAGAGGATGGTAGAATAGTTTTGTTGTTTGTAGTTTTCCGCCTTAATTCAGTTTTGTTTTGGTCTAGTATTTTAATTTTATCATATATTAATATTGCATATTTCCCATTTTTTCGTTCTTCATTTAATTTCTCTCTTAGTTGTTTTCTCTTATTAAGAATTTCTTTAGGAAAATCTTCTTTAATGTAGTAGCTTGAACTATCTAACATTTTTCTATTCTTTAACAAATTAATTTTCATTCCTACCGTTTTTACAGTAACAACTACAGGTCTTATAGTGCCTGTCTTTCTGCCAATTCTTCCCACATATTCTAGACTGTCGCTGCTGTAGTTTACCTTCATATTATTATTTATTATGCTCAGTATATTTTTTTCTAAATCGTAATAACTTTTTTCTGTTTCTTCTATTCCAAAGAAAACTAGATTTTTCCTCCTTATATATTTCTCTAAATAATTAATAGACCTTTGCTGTGTTTCTAATCTTTCTTCTAGAAACTTAGTTTTTAGATCTATATTCAAAAATTTTTCATTGATATTGTCATTTATGCTTTGTTGTAGATTATGCAAGTCTTGTTTCTGCATATCCATTTGAACTTGAATTTGACGTAAAATATCTGTTATTTCTTCCATTTTTAAGTAGAACGGTAGGTAGATAAAAACAGTATAGAAGACGAATTTCGAATGTAAACAACAATCTAGGAGCTCGCGTCAAATGTAAAGTGAGTGTTCCAATTTTTCGATCGATAAAAACATAGGCTTTGGATAGATGGCGTTAGAGGTAATCTTGAAGACAAATAACTGGATGTCTATGTATATTTTTAGGTTATAAATTTATTTATATTAGTTTTTCTTCCTTTATTTTTCTAAATATACACAAACACAAAGTTCTTTTATTGTTTATTTAATTAAACAAGGCAATTTTACCTAAATTTTTGAACTAAACGTGTTTCTTGCGTATTTAAAAAACTGTATCGTTCGTTACACATTCTGGTTACACATTTTTGATTTATTATCACAGCACTGCTGATAGGTTGCAAAATTTTTAGCACTGGTTGTAGTATATCCACAAATGTAATGATTTTTTACTTTTTATTGAACTTTTAACAATTATTTGTATTTAAATAACAGTTTTAACAAGGAGCTGATGTACGTCGGTGCACTGTTGCGCCCTCTCCCTATATAAAGATATAAGAGCGGATACAAAAAGTTAATCTCACAAATTAAAACGGATTTCGCGAAACCAATTTTCCAACATACCAGTTTCCATCTTCAGAGCAAACAGAAAAGAAAAATAAACTGTTCGGAAATATTTTACGTAGGTTATAATTACGGTGAATAGTCACGAAATAAATATTCAAAAATTTTAAAAAATTTATGTAACTGTAATGAAATCTAATTATTAGACAATATGACTTGCAAAGTATTCTTTTAAACAGCTTTTATCCAGCTTAACCTTCACTTATAGGTAACAAACTATGCACTATCTTAGGAGTCTACCTAGAGCACAAAATAGTCAAAACTTTTATATTTTTACACTTCGATGGCAAATATTATGTTTGGAGACTTCATGCCGTCTAGAAACAAGTAATCAACAATTTCAAATCCCATGACGGTGAACCGTACGACTATCCAACCTCATTTTACCGGTATCCAGGGCAATACGTGAAACAACTTTCGAACTGCATCAATAATAATAATATTATGTTGCTTCAGCAACATGATGTCTTATTTTAAAGGTATTGCTTAGAAGGTATATTTCTTTTTTATAATTATTATCAGCTGTCCCATTAAACTATATCTTGATATTTTTGAAGTGAAAACTTCTGCAGGCGCGTTAAGCAATTTTTGGTAGGGGGTAAAAACGTGGATTACGCGTGATCGACACCGGTCTAACCTTTTGTCTTCATAAGACAAAAGGTTTTAAGTATAATAATATAGTACATTCGTAATTAAACTTTAATACCTTAGTTTTAGTGGGCGACAACTCGCGAACACTTATAGTACATTCGTAATTAAACTGTAATGCCTTTGTTTTAAGGTTTATATTTTAGTATTTTTAAAGTGCTGTGTTCTTATGTTAAATTACCAATTTTAAATATTGGTTTTCACTTCTTTCGGCACCCCCTATGACTGGCAATTTTTTAATGAATAGTATAGTAATTATTAGTCTTGCATGCCATATTCTTGGGGAGTGTTGGCGACTAGCTTATAGCGTTGCCTGAATTCAGTGAATAAATAGAAACAAAGACCCATAGTGTAGTTTACTAGCTAGTAAAAAGTAGTTATTTCCGCTAAGATTCGAGTGGCGGGCGTCGCGCCGGGTTGGAATTTTACAAGTGGCCATAGGCACCCGGCGACGGTAACTATTAGAATTAGGTAAAAAAAGGTCTTTTTTCAATATCTTTAAGAATACTTGAGTAAGGTAAAATTTATGTGTTTGTAGCAACTTTTGTGTTAGAGATTAATTATGTGCTAGAAATAAGAGCAATAAAGAGTTACACAAAGGTTGCATTCACTGGCGGTCGGGAATATTTGGAGCACTTTAGGAATTGATTGGTATATTTATTCCCAATAGACCGAACGCCAGTCAGTCGATCCAGAATAGTCAACCCTCAGCACTAGTGCGGAAAATAACTCTTTTATTTCCTAGTACCTAGTAACCTTAAGTCTTCACACTACAACTACTCTACTGTCACGGTAGAGGTGCACGACCGGGGTGCACAGGACGGAACGCCTACCAGTGCAACATCGACGAGTACCAGCGGACGGGTCCCGATTTTTGCCCGCCCGCTCACTCCGTGGCCCGCGCGTTTCCGTCAACTCTTTGCGGGACAAGTTCCCTGGCGTCGTCGAGGGTCTACGCAACCGACGCCCCGCAACAGGGAGGTTCTCACGCATATTGTATTCGGTTGTTCATATCTTGTTAGATCAGTATTGACATAATCAAATTGCCAGGTATGAACTTGCTCTTCAGTAATGCCTTGTAGATTCTGAGGTGTTATAATATTAAAAGTCAGTTGTAGGGCCTGGGCCTGTACTGGGAACAAAGTGCAAGATGACCATTCGCATCCAGCATTAAATACCTATTATTGTGAAAGTTAACCATTTCACATGTTGACAACTATGCCATCATAGTGCAACAAGAATTATTATTTTACTCATTCATGTAGAATTTTAGTACCTATTTTACTGGTGGTCTTATCAGTCAACGCAAAAGTTTTAACTGTCCCTGTGAGATAATTTCGCTTGACTGTTACATCAAGTGTCAAGTAGTGTTTTGACGACTTCCCTGGCGCAGTGTTGAGCGCTGTTGCCTTAACGTACGGAGGTCCCGGGTTCGATTCCCGGTAGGGTCAATTTGGGAATTTATAATTTCTGAATTTTCTCTGGTCTGGTCTGGTGGGAGGCTTTGGCCGTGGCTAGTTACCACCCTACCGGTAAAGACGTACAGCCAAGCAACTTAGCGTTCCGATACGATGCCGTGTAGAAACCAACTAGGGGTATGGGTTTAATAATATAACTCCCATGCCCCTAACAGGTTAGCCCGCTACAGTCTTAGACTGCACCATCACATACCATCAGGTGAGATCGCAGTCAAGAGCTAACCTGTAGTGGAATAAAAAAAAATTAAAAAAAACTAAAGACGATTCAATGTATATAATATTTAAAAATGAGAATGTGATTTGAATAAAAATTAATGATATCATCTCAAATACTAAAATCATTTAATAATTCGTATGGGTATGACATAAATCATGGGTCATAAATCATAATAATTCGCGAGATTATAATGCGTTTCAATCACGGAATAGATAAAGGGAGTTTCAACATTCATTTCATGCTACGAGATAGCTCGGCAGCTTGTTACACAATATAAAATCACATTATAATGCAAAAGTAATGCAATACAACTTTAAGCCGCGCTGTGATAATTCAAAGTCATGAAGTAATTTATTAAAAATCGAAATCGAAATCGACATATAAATCAAAACTTGCCGTAACTCAACACAGAATAAAACTTTTCTCTAATAGCCCACATTCAATAACAAAAGTCCCGATAGGATCAAAAATATTGAATCTTATTTTAAGAAAGAACTTTAATTTAGGAAAGAACTCCAGACCCTGTTAACCCAGAAGGGATTCTATAAGGTTGATGAATTTTTAGTCAATTATACAATCTGCGCGAAAAACCTGGTTTGACATCCATACTAATATTATAAATGCGAAAGTGTGTCTGTCTGTCTGTCTGTCTGTCTGCTACGCTTTCACGGCCCATCTGTTGAACCAATTTTGATGAAATTTGGTACAGGGATAGGATGTATCCAGGGAAAGGACAAAGGCTACTTTTTATCCCGAAAAATTAAAGAGTTCCATCGGGAATCAAAAACATTAATCCACGCGGACGAAGTCGCGGGCATCATCTAGTAATGTAATAATTTATTGTATTTAACATAATTTTATTTAATAATTTAATCTATTTAATATTTTATAATTAATTTTGATTTTGACATAATATAATAGTTCTTGTAGGTAGGTACTTGACATAATTTTATATTTTAATTAAATCTGATGTTTATGTTTTAATTTTAATTTCAATATAATGTAACAATTATGATAAGGTAACTTAATGGAACGTAATTTTAATTATTGTAATTTTATTAATGTATGTACTTGCTCGATCCCTAACAGGGCTAAAAATGCAAAATAAATGAATATGAATAAAAATAACGTCATCGTCATCGGGAATATCACGTGGTAGACGTGATCATCTCAGCTGTATATCCATGGTTAATCAGCAAGAAGAAGAAGGTATACCGAATTTGAAATAGCGTTATTTTTATCTTTCTCCTAACGCATTGAACCTAACGCCCTCGCATCAGTCACGCAACGCGTACCAATATCTTTTATATTATGATGCGCACTCAATTTTTGGTCAGCACTATTAATCAATTTGACCAACACTCTCTTACAACTACGCAACTTCTACGCGAAGCAACGAAATCTTTGAGTTGGAACAAAATGACGACCTCCGTGGCGCCGTGTTGAGCGCTGTTGTCGTCAATTTGTGAATTTATAATTTCTGAATTTTCCTTGTTCTGGCCTGGTGGGAGGCTTCGGCCGTGGCCACCACCTTACCGGCAAGAACGTACCAAGCGATTTAGCGTTCCGGTAAAATGCCGTGTAGAAACCGAATGGGTTCTTATATAACTGCCATGCCCCTAACTGGTTAGCCCGCTACTAAGACGTGATGTTGCATCACTTACCATATTATATATTATATTATATTATACGCTTTATTTTGTACCACTACAACAAGTAAAAGTAACAAAAACAAATATTGGAAATAAAATTAACACAGACAGAAGTAGGATACAAAACGCGGCCTTATCGCTTAGGTAGCGATCTCTACCAGGCATATATGATAGGTTATAGGTATAATTCTTATCATACTCTACACAATATCTACCGTAACGAATCAGGACATTATTTTGGAAAGTCATCAGTCCAGATGCAAATTTCACAATTCGCTTAGCCGTCATTTTACGGGATATAACCCCTGTCCAATTATTTTTGTGAAAAACCCGAAAAGTGGATCAAACACCGCTACAAATAAAAGTCGAACACAAAAAGCGAGTATTATTATGCTGAGTTCACATACTTTTTTTAGCGCGTACAGAGCGCTTCCGGTGCTCCCATAAAGAAACGGATACAAAAACTAAATCTGCCGGTAAACGGAGGGAAAGTATCCGGCCAATTTCGGGATATGCCTCTTATATAAGGGAATATATCACATTTTTTTTGTCATCACAACAAAGTTTTTGCTTGTCCATTTATTGTGCAGACCGGAACGTTGGAAATTGTGTTTTCCTGGTATATAATAGTCGTTATTATCAATGAAGAAGATTCTTTTGACCGCCTACAATGGACATACCAAGCCCTTCAAATATAATTTAGACGCTATTCTTTTATGAACTGTTTTTACCATAGATGATGTTGGTATAGAAGGTAATGTTGGTACCACATCACGTTGAACCAAAAGCAATCTACCATACTGCCTTAATATTCCTACAATTTATAGCTATTTATATAAACTGAGTTTAATTTGATTCCCTTAGGAATTGAATTCATAGGAATAGAATTTATAGATTTTTTTATATTTAATTTAAGTAGCTAAGGCTAAACAAGCAGTAAACATTAAAAAAACTGTAAACTCGAATATGAAAAATTTTCAGAGACCCCTACTTTTTATGATGTCACATCCGTCATATACATTTTGTTCGTGTACAATATATCGTATGTTACCCGAAACATTATCATACTTGTACACTAATATTATAAATGCGAATGTGTGTATGTTTGTTGGTTTTTGTTGGTTTATTGGTTTGTTGGTTTGTCCTTCAATCACGCCGCAACGGAGTAACGGATCGACGTAATTTTTGTCATGGGTATAGTTGAGGACCTGGGGAGTGACATAGGCTACTTTTTATCTCGAAAAATTAAAGAGTTCCCGTGGGAATTAATAAAAACTTATTACACGCGGATGAAGTCACGGGCATCAGCTAGTAACAAATATATTGACACCTCGCTCTCGCGTAGGTGCTATGGTCGAACATACATACATGCATAGCTACATAAATATTACATATATAAACACAGACTGCTAAAATCATTACCCGACCTTTTAGATTTACCAGAGTCGGGTAAAAAGCAACAATAAAAACAATTTTCCAATTTCCCAAAAAATACCCTTTGATCCTACGCGTACACATTCAAATAAATTTTAATAAAATGATGAATAAATCATCATATTATTTTAAGCCCGGGAATTTATCTTTCTCAGAATTTATGTTAAAATCATCTGCATCGCTGGCGAATCGTACTTTCTAGTGGATTAATAATATATTTCATTCAAATAGAACTTCAATTAAAATAAATCACCGTGCAGTCGGATCGTCTCTTCCATTTCTCTTTGGGTCCGATTTTGTGGGTCAACCCCTGGGATTCAAAATAAATATATACCCCTTTCCAGCAACACACAAAGCGTTACCCTCATTTCACATTAATATCTCCAAACGGTTATTCATACGTGCAAGCTCCCTTAGATGGTTTTTACGTCGTAATACCACGTAATACTTAGTTTGTTAACTACATAGGTAGAAATTCAAGCAAGTATGGATAACAATAAGAATAATATTTATTTTCTTAAAAGAGTGTGACAAAATTATATCGCGGTCCCTATCCTCTACGCTTGGATAGCCTGTATTGCAGAGGGTGATTTTATGCGAAGCAGAAACACGTATGAATAAAAAAAAATCTTGGTATTCACAGCACTGTTGTTTAAATTGATAGGGCTAGGAGATAAGTACATTAAATCAATCTAGAGACTTAGATAATATCTGTCTTTGAATATGATCTGATCAGATCTTGTCGATTAAATAGTTCACTGTACCGTATGGTATGACACACGCTTACAGTTTATAATCGATTAGCACTGTACAATATACCTACATACCTACTATTTGCATTAGAGGACTAGTGGCTCGGTCGGAGATTACACTCGCACGAATATTACCTGTTTAGGTGAATTCACATAAATTACTTGGGTAATGTACGATTATAAAACATTATTTAAGAAGAAAACGTACGTGATTAACTACGAATAGATAAAATATTCCTTTGTAGCAGCTTCGCTAACTCCAAGAAAATTAGATAAAGGAACAAGTTGACATAATAAATACAGTTCGAAAACGCACGAGACTAACATCTTCTTTCCTAATTTCTAGCATTATTTGAAACATTCTACATACGATCTTCTAAATACGATCCCAATGAGCGTGCTACGTTTGACTTTACTTCATATCACTGTAAATATTTTGTCAAATAATAATTCCTGTGGGTTGCTCTCCACAGTTTATCTATCCCCTTTCAAGCGGTTTGGCATACATCTGAAGAATAACACGCTTATTATAGAGCACAATTTTTCGTATCCTGAAAGCTATTCGTATTTATCCGAAGGCAATAGACGTAAAAGTTTGCAATTAAATCGATTCCCGTGGTAACTGCCTGATATGCATTTATACTAGTTCGATTGTTATTTACATTTTTCTCAGTCATTTAGCTGTCGCAGTCATAGTTTTTTCAATCATTTTGCTTATAGGCTACATTTAAAAGGCACTATAGAAAATTTTCTTTAATTACTTAAATTTTAATCCAATCTTGCGACGCAATTATAAAAAGAAAACAAGATTCTAAAACGAGTTTCACAAAGTAATTATGATAAGTCAATGAAACATGAATTTTCACAATAAGTTAAACAAAGTTATGTGAAATCTGGCTTCAAATGCCTCAACCCTGATGAAATTTATATAAGTTGTACTGCTCATATTATAAAGCGTATTAATAATGAAGGATTTTTCTATTTTAACTTAGAAATATGATTACTAATATTTCTAGTCTTAAATTTACCTTTTTTAAGTCTTAATTGTGGCCTATAATGGCCCGGCTGATACGCACGTTTATCTTATTCCCTGCAGACTTTTATCATGATGACGATTATAATATATGTATGTTATTACATTTGTGATGATAAAAAAATAATAAAATTTGTTAATATTTGCACCATAACTCTAAATAATAAGCAAACACAACCAATAAAATAGTTCGCGCACTATGGGTACATTTTACCATTACCTATATTCTGTGCTATTGGAGAGGTTTGTTTTTCTATCCGCCATCAATAAATACACGTTTATTTTATCTAGGGGGATGCTCATTTGTACGTGAACAATTTACAAAGCCGGATTAAATGTGAATAAGCTTCTGTAAATTGTGCTTTGTTGTTTCAGCGTTGCATAATTGAATAGTGGCCTCACTTCACGAGCTTTTAAAAAATACGAATACGAGTGTCTAAGTTGGTATCTTTAATTTCCCTTTGGTATAGACGTACAAACTTCTAAGAATATAAGGTTGCACGTTTCCGGTATCACGTGTTAGGTAAAAGACTTAGGCCCAGAATATATCAACACTTTTTAATTATCTATATTAATACTAATACTAATATTATAAGTTCAGAAGGATGGATGTATGGATGGATGGATGGCAGAACGGATCTCGATGAAATTGAAATTGATTGAAATTGCACATGGAGATAGATTATAGTCTGGAATACCACATGCTTCTTTTTATCCAGGAAAATTAAAGGTTTCCCGCGGGAACCAAAAAATCTCAATCCACGCGTACGAAGTTGCGGGCATTAGCTAGTTAATTAGTTAATAATTATAAAAGGCGCCCCAAGATTATTATGACAGTTCGGAGTTCGCTCTCAATTTCAACTGGACCGATTTGGAAATCGATTGAGTTTGCCCAGGCTTCGCGGAAAGTACAAAATATGAAATTTTAGACGATCACTGTAGGAATCTTGAATTAGTTTATTATTATAGACTACAATAACATTTACAAATTATCTAAATATACCTACGAGTACTATATGAGTTCCATCAAGGTTCCACATAATGTGTTATCGAAATTTGATTTTTATCAGTGTGATTCAATGTGTGTTTGTTATTTCTGTTTAACATAAAGTCACCTAAGTTCACAAAGTTATCTAAATATTGACTAGACTATTGAATACATGCTATAATTATAAGGGGTCGCGAAGAATCGTTGTGATAATTTGTGTTTTGTCGTAGATATATTTGCCCATTTAGATAGGAGAGCATGTTCTCTTATACTTTATTTTTGGGAGTATTTTCACGGGGTGACTATCGTCTTATCAGGTAAAGCGGACTGCTAACTTGTTTTCTAAGTCACGAAGTGTATACGTTTTAAAAGGTAGGTTCTTCTGAATGGAAGTCACTTAATCATATAATGTCAAAGACCATCATTATATTATAAACAGTCAACTTACCCCCTTAACTCAGTATGGGTGCCCTTTCTAGTTTATCCTTTCCTTTTCTGTACGTCGTTCATTGGTTCGCCTTCAATCGAACTAAAGGCGACTCAATAATATCCAAACGGTGGTATTTGTACCGTTCATAGCCACTGTAGAGCTACGCTTACAGATTTTTCTTTAGATGGAATTACTAGTACTACAAGTAACAGACTGACAGATATGCTTCAGCATTTATAATCTAAATATATATAAATCACGTGTCACGTTGTTTGTCCGCGATGGACTCCTAAACTACTTAACCGATTTTTAATTAAATTTGCACACCGTGTGCAGTTTCATCCAACTTGAAAGATAGGATAGCTTACATCCTAATTTATAGCCGCAATATTATTTTATGTCGGATTTGCAACGTAAGACGGAGAAAAAACGGTCGAATGAAAACGTTTCTTACTAAAAGCTCATTCCACGCGGACGAAGTCGCGGGAATCAGCTAGTTATTTATATGGATATATTATTATAGTAGTAGATATTACGGGCTCACGCTAAGTAATTTCCAATATATTTCCGAGTAAACCGGCTGATAGACATCCGAACCGCAATTGGAACATCGGTATCCGGTAGTTCCAAATCTCATAACAACTCGTTGGGCAGTTTAAGAGATTCGTGATTTGATTTAATGCCAAAATATACCTACGGAGTCTTTTTTTTATCCACTACAAGCTAGCCCTTGACTATGATCTCACCTGATGGTAAGTGATGATGCAGTCTAAGATGGTAGCGGGCTAACCTGTTAGGGGCATGGCAGCTATATCAAACCCATAGCCCTTCGGTTTCTACACGGCATCGTACCGGAACGCTAAATCGCTTGGCGGCACGTTATAACTGCCATGCCCCTAACAGGTTAGCCCGCTACCATCTTAGACTGCATCTTCACTTACCATCAGGTGAGATCGCAGTCAAGGGCTAACTTGTAGTGGATAAAAAAACACTCATCCCTGCAATCTTTTATCAAATAAAGGAAATTTCACACCAACATTTCGTGGTAATTTGGCTTAGATATATTATCAGAACTCTAATACAAGCACCAAAACTAGTAAGCAATTCTTGAGATTTGATTAATGATTGAACTTTCTGCCCTCGCCATTTCGTTCTTATATCAGATCAATTTTCGGTTACTACACACACATTGAAGCTCTTGGCTTGGTTTTCGTATATATTAGCAATTAATTACGGGGGAAACTCGATACGATGTCATATTTTTTATAGCTTTTGATTGATCGTGAGTTTTAATCATCGGCCATGATGCGGTTAACGAAGTAGGTAATACAAGTTTTAACTTGTAAAGGGAAAAATCCAAATTTTCTATTTAATTTTCAAGACGATTTCATTAAGATAATTATAATCTGCTGATATTTGAATCCTGATCCAAATATATTATGTGGTATTAAAAACTCAAACACACTTGATATCTGGATTAAACGTATATTTGAGTTTGTAAAGTTGCAAAACTTTATTTTGCAATTTACAAAAACAAAAAATGGTTTTGTAAAGTCCATTTATATCATTTCCAACAAACAACAATACACTCAGTCTCTTGTAAGCTGATTTAAAATTCAGTACGCCAAAATGCAAAGTTTGCTGAGAAACTTTATACCTACGGGAAATTTGAAATTTACGAGTACAAGTTTAGAATTGGCGACTCTGTGTATTAATGTTATGTTTAAACTTAAGTGTAGCAAGAACAGTTATACTCAAAGCAGATTGCGAAGTTTACAAATATTATTTTAATACCACTGAATAACTACAAAATTTACATGTTAACTAGATGATGCTCGCGACTTCTTCCGCGTCGATTGAGGTTTTTATTCCCACAGGGACACTTTAATTTTTCGGAATAAAAGATAGCCTGTGCTATGTCAAACTATAATCTATCTCTATGCCAAACATCCAGATCCTTTCAACCGTTCTAGCGTGATTGAGTAACCAACATTCATCCATACTTTCGCATATAAAATATTAGTTTAGATTTTGAAATAGGTCAACTGAATAATGTTCCCCTTTCTGAAGCCCTTTTCTCAAATGGACTACAAAAACATAACCGTCCATAGTTCCGCACCGTTTATTCTTCATCGGGTCATAAAGCAGTCAGCTAATAATGAAAAATAGTACCTATTTTACATCAAATTTATTTCGAATAAAGTACCTAGGAATAGGAATAAACTATCTATTTGTTTAACGTCTCCTTCTGTTCGTAAGGACAAAACGAGATGTATATACTTAAATAAATCCCTGTCCTCGATAGATTTGTTTTAGAAGTCACAGACACTTCGAATTTATCACTGACTTCACAAGACCTAAGTTGAGAAATGGACCTCAATGGACTTAGGTACCTACCTAACTATTAATTATAACTATTTAACAGGTAAAGTCTAACCTTAGACTTTACGTGTTAAATAATTACAATTAAATCAATAAGTACCTTTTTAGGTAATGCGTGTTTATCCATTTTGTAGTAAATTACCAACCTAAACAAGTAAAAAAAAATATTTTAAATAAACTAGCGTTATAGCATAGTGTGTTACTTACCAGTTCATTTTCTGTAATTTGCAGTTTCTTATTTCTGTCTATAAAACATTAAAATGTTGGCCAACTTTCTGTAATTTGCAGTTTCTTATTTCTGTCTATAAAACATTAAAATGTTGGCCAACTTGTAATTCTAAAATATAGAAAAGTTGAAAGAAATAAAGTGGCAACACTTTTTTGCAAAATGGCCGTTTAAAGCTTTTGAATTAATAAGTAACTTCCAGAGGCTTGCCACAATTTTGTTGAGGTAATTTCAAGACATGACGGAATTTCTTGTTTTTGAACTGTTCAATACAATCCAGATAGAATCCAATTTTATGTACACATAATTCAAAGAGTTGACATATTACTAGAGTAGCAAAGATCCCCGAGGCGCAAAATTGACTCTATGTATAAGCCGTGAACACTAGTCGTGTTCTAGAAAATAACCGATGAACTACTACGACCAGGTAATTTTGACGCCTAAGATAAAACTTCCTCCAAAATGCAACTTATATCGAACTAATAAATGAAGATTACATTACAATCGACTATAAAATAACTCCCGTGACCACGTGTACAAGTTTATTATAAATCCTGCTACAATTATTCATTTTTACAAGCGTCAACATGACGTCAACATACCAGTATGACTGAAGAAACCAACGATATTATTAAGTTACTACCGTAAAGTTAAAACTAGAAAGACTGGAAGACAGAGAGCTAAACTTTCGCATTCATAATATTCAGTTCAGATACCTAAAGGATCCAGATTATGGCAGACAAAACCGTGGTAACCTTTTTACATAGTGGTAAATATTAGAAGATTGCTCTCACAAAAGAATGTTGGATCAAGTTAAAAGTAAACTCGGCGATATAAGATATCAAATGACGTCCATTATCGCTTGTCTTTGAGAAGGGTCTAGACAAGGCCGACACAGCACATATGAAGGCACATATTCATATCACACATGTGTCTGTCTCTGTTTGCCCATCGCTTTTACTTAAACGTTTTCATACAATTTGATTAAGCTTCATTCAACGTCAAGAAGTACGTATATGAACCTGTCATATATAATTAGGAGTAAGTACTACCCCAGAATAGATAATAATATGGTATTACCACTTTCATAAGTCGCATCGGCAAAATTCGTTTGTGCAAAAATTCAACCTAACGCCGACTAAAACCGAATTTGAACACTAATGAAATACAGATCTTATTGCTTGACGTTAAGATTTTAATCACAAGAACAACAGAGACTCGTGCTATCTATCTGTCGTACTCGGACTCCGAACATGGCGCGTAGGAACCAACCAATAGCGGACGGACGCGCGCTATGTTTGACTGAGATATTTTCGAGCCATTAAAATTTATCATCCAATTACATAGGCGTAACTTATAAAAGTGGTAGTGCTGCAGTCCTCCTCTCTGCGTCGTATTCCTCATTTCTGATGGTCGTAACCCCTTTCCATTCATCACATAATGGTAGGAGTTTTGGGATAATAATGCGGTGGGTTCCCACGTCCTTCCGCATACGTATCGCAGTAGCGTTCTGTATTTTACATCGGATAACACAATTTGACAGTAATAATTTGAATAGGATGCCCATGACTTCGTCCTTGTAAGTATAAACTTTTTAATCCCGTGGGAATTCTTGATTTTCCGGAATGGATGAAAAAAATCCAATTAAAAACCGATGTGTGAAGTAATTTTCCCCTTTACTGAACAATGATGAGATGCGTACATTTGAGTGTAGCTGATGTGCAACCGCTATTGATTGAACTGCTAACTAGGTCTACCAATAGGCAATAAACATTGGTTGACATCAAACGCGTGGCAAAAATACCTATACCTGTAAAAAAATATTATCTGTTTTTATTAACTGTACTCATTTTTATTGGACATATTTTTAAATAACACAATAACTGTTATTACAGACGCCAATTTCGATACAAAATTGGTACTAAGTTTAACCTAATCCTATTAACTTTTGCGCCAATAACCTAAATATTTCCTCAAATTTAGATTCAAATTATTCCCCTAATCATTTGTCTTTGAATTATTACAAATTTTCCAGCAAATTACTTGCCTGAGGTTAGTGTACCTAATGATTTGAAAATTTCCTACCTACCTAACTTAGTACATGTTAATAAATAATCATTCAATTTTATCAATTCAATACAATTCAATTAAAAAACAGCGTCGAGACTGGCTGATATCTTAGTTATCCTGTAAAATATTTGATCATTATAAATATTAAAAAAAGATACGCGCGGAATTGAGAACCTCCTCCTCCTCCTGAATGGAAGTCAAAAAGTTAAAAACTGCTGAAACTGCACGAGTTGAAGAATTTCTGACTATGTAAATTAAAATAAATACGTAAAGGGTCAATTTTTGTTTGTTTGTTTTAATTTCTTTATTGCACATATAATATAGATTACAATGCACAAAGGCGAACTTAATACCTAGAGGTATTCTCTTCCAGTTAACCTTTGGTAGTGACAATTCGTGATAAACAAACTTTTCTTTTCCAATTTCTCCGGTTAATCGGTTTTCAGCCTTTGTGAAAGCGTGAAACACGTAAAATTGACAACCTCAACAATTTTGAAGTAGTTTATAACGTATTTTATTCTTCAGGTAACATAACATACGTAACTTTAAGAGCAGTAAAGTTACGTATAGTGTTACCTGCAGAGTCAAAGTTCTTTACCTACTCTATATTGTTTCTATAGAATTAGGTATTTATTATAAATATATGTATCCTTTCCGACTATGAAGACTTATCCTAGCAGAAAATAATCTTAAAAACCAATTGAAAAACATAATACAGAGTAAAAAAAAGCAGACGAAAGAAAATGACGGTTCACTGGCTTATTAGGTCCGAAACGCCTCGAATGTCTGGACTTGGAGTTGTCTCTACAGAAAATTTTATGAAATCCCATGAATTTGTTATACAATTGAACAATTTTTTAATATGTATTTGAAAAATTAAATTTTTATTACCATCATATAGGACCTATGTAGGTATATTATGGTAAATACAGCTTTGTGTTCAAGGACATAAAAAACAGTATTTTTTGCATTGATATTTGATAATGATTTTTGCTCATCGCGTTTAGAACATTATTGTTTGCTTTATTGATTCTTGTTTAGAAAGATAAAAAGAGTTTTATTTAAATTTTATCATTACGTTCACTGGAGATACAAAGTTATATGAGAAACAAATGATACTAAGATTGGTATCTAAAATTTTTGCTAGAAATCTTCCTTTTTAAAAATATCCGTTTGTAAAATTTGAAGTATAAGAATAACCTTCGAATAATAGCTTTATTTATTTACGATGCGCAAGAGAAAAATTCGTTTAGGCATAATATAATTTATAACAAACTTATCGGGTGATAAAAAAAGACAGCGTAGTCCCTAGACGGATTTCGAAGCGGAAAAATTACGTTTGGGCTTCTATCTACTTGTCTTTGTAAGTCGAGCCGCTTGAACCCTCACTTGACCTGATTCTGAATAATGTAACTGGATGTCTATATTTAATAGCTGTTTTATTTTTCCAAGTGCCCTATTTAAGCCGGTATAGAGTCTCAAAGATGATATTATTGGGGCTGATTCTGTAGTGCACAATTTCTAAACTAAACTAAAATGACAGCATTAAAAATATTGCTAACCCTTTCATAACACTAGATTTAAGCTGTCATTTTTGTTCAATTTAAAGATTGTGTTATACAGAAATGGCCACATTATCAATTTAGAAGTGAACTTTAGTGCACTCCTACAACTGTAGCTTTAGGTACTATTACCTATTCTGTGGCACTGCATAGAAAAGGTTTTGTTCAAAAATGTATCGGTCTTGGTGCTAATATCTTTAGGAAAATCTCAGTCTTGAATGAATGAAGCCTTATTAACGATATTATATTTATAAGTGGGTAGCTATGACCTTTTGGATATCACTTTCTTTTACCGTTGAGCTTTAGCTGCCTAATTAATTGACTCAGCAAATTTCCATTTTCTTAGCAGAAAAAAGCAGATACGCCATTAAGCAGCCATTTATAACCAAGTTGTCGGCTGGTTTTTGGTAAAGAAATGTAACTGCAAAGTAAAATTCATACTAATATTATAAATGCGAAAGTGTGTCTGTCTGTCTGTCTTTTTGTCTGCTACGCTTTCACGGCCCATGTTTTCAACCAATTTTGATGAAATTTGGTATAGAGGAAGGTTGCATCCCGGGGAAGGACATAGGCTTTTTATCCCTGAAAATTAAACAGTTCCCGCGGGGATACAAAAATTTTAATCCGCGCGGACGCGGACAAAGTCGCGGGCATCATCTAGCTTAAAATAAAATAAGATGGGGATCAACGCGAACTTAGATTTCAGTATTTACTGTTGGTATCTTCAAAAATGGAGTTGTCTGAAGCTGTCTTGACTCTATTGTGAGTCACTATTCGTATAACTATAATGATTTGCTCATATCATTTTTGTTATGTGCAAAAATATAGGTAGTGTTATTTTTTAACAGCTCCGAGTATTTTATTTTTCTAATTCACCCCATGGAAGCAGTATGGAAACTATCGACTTCGCGTCCAGCGTCCCACAGGGTGGTTTAATAAATAACAAAATTACTGTACTAATGTAGGTCTATACCTACTTAACTAATGATTTAATATTTTTTAAAAGAGCAACTGCTGAGTTTCTTGCTTTTCTGTAGAGTCTGCTTTCCGAACCGGCGGCCCTCGGTAGAGTCAAAACATGTCGTAGCATAAGAGACACAATCAAATGTCCTATATGAAATAAACAAATTAATTATCGAGTATTGAGCATGTCCTAACTTTATTGTACGCTATAAAACGTACACCATTTCATCAATCCCTGAAATTCATTCCCAAATTGTCTTCGCAATCAATTGTTATAGGTGTTTTAAAGGCTTAGCCGAAATCGATTTTGTGTCCCTATTTCAGTTTCAATCAGGTAAATTACTGCAAAGTTTGAAACTATTTCAATATGAAGCAGAACTAGAAATTATCTTCTAGGTATTTTTAAGATGAAAACTTAAATTATTTATTATTATAATATATCAAAATATTGACTTTGAGACCAAAGGAAGGTATAAGTCTTTGGGACAAGAGTAGGTATGACTTCTATATTTATGGATGTTGATTGGGCAATGCAGTATGCACAAGTAACACTAATCTCACTACCGAAAATGTAAATTACGTCATCAAATACCACCCGCTCCAAACAAACTTTTCAAATACAATTTTATTTGTATTTTTTATTAATCTTACATATTCAGTCTATTGCAGGTAAAGCTTCTAAATTCTATCATATACCATATCATCATCAGAGATAGAAAAGATCATTATTGCACGAAATTAATGCAACAATTCATTAATATTAGACCACACTATCGCAGCATAATAACTATTGATATTAATAATTATTATGCAAAGCTGCAAAGTTGTTATTTGGCGCGAGTGTGTTGTATTGAATACTGAGCTGAGGATACCTAGATACAGAGGATTTTAGGATTTATATCTAATGAAATAAACACTAAGTTTACCTATCACTACTTCAATAAATAACGGAATGATCTTTGGAAGTCATACCTACTTACGCTAGTTTTTCGCAATAATTAATAAAAATCTACTTCTGTCAAAGTTTTTTATGTTGACGAACAGCGTTGGCCGAAGATTACTTGAATTGTAATAAAAATGACACTAACATAAACTCGATAACGTAACAGCAATTATATTATATAATAACTAGATGATTCCCGCGACTTCGTCCGCATGGGTTAATGTTTTTTGATTCTCGCGGGAACTTTTTAATTTTCCGGGATAAAAAGTAGCCTATGTCCTTCCCCGGGATACAACCTATCCCTGTACCTACCAAATTTCAACAAACTCGGTTAAAAAGATGGGCCCGGAAACCGTAGCAGACAGACAGACAGACAGACAGACAGGCAGACAGACAGACACACTTTCGCATTCATAATATTAGTAAGGATTAGTACCTAACTACCTAAATAAAAGCCTGTCTCTTCAATGCATGCCTTCATAAGCTTCACAAATTGCCGGTTGCCGGCAAAATAAATCAGAAATGGTATTTAATTTGTCAGTCATTTTAATCCTCTTTGATAGCTACTTGGGATAAATGCTTAAATGAGTTTTACCACTGAAAATTAGGTAAGCTTTCATCAGATTAATTACTAATTCATCTTCATATAACGATTACCACTTATTATTCAAATATTGTAAAGTGATGCCCATAGATGTCAAAATCAAATATTTAATACTAGTCGAAAATGATCTAAACTCAACTTTACAAGTAAAGATTCAATATTATAATAAAAAATTAAGAAGTCCTTAAAACCCAAGACAAGCATATACCTAAATTTGTGAATAATTAGGGCAAGAGACTCAAAGTCATCGTTCCAACCTTAATGAACAACCTTACTAAATTTTTTAAAGAAAACATGAACGAAAAAATTTCAAACACAAACTTAAAAATCATTCTGTATAGCTAATAGTTGTCACTTACAAACTGCAACCTAAAACCGGTCTCGCTGGCAGAAACGCCATGAGCTAAGCGCCGAGTTAAAATTTTTGTAGCCTACCCACTAGTTTGTATGTTATTATGCTTATTTCCTTAGATATAATTAATTATTGTTTTATGTCTTACCTATTATGTATGTAAGTACATCATACCTAGTTACCTCCTTCTGGGTGGCCTGTTGTTTTAGGTAATTGATGATTGAAACCAATCAGTACTAGTAGTATTGATTTCTTATAAATAAATGCAAAATTCTTACTTCAACTTTTATATTCGCTTCACTTCACCTGATATCAACCAACAAAGATTGGCTTTAAAGCTGAAAACTTCACAAATTATTGAAGCTACACTTTCTTCACCCAGTGACTGCTAAGAATTTCATTATAATAGCCAAGCCGTTTGTTCGTCTTGTGGCGAAGCAAGTAAGTTAGAAAGTGTCTACAGGAATAGGTACGATAGAAATGTTTCTTTGCATGATTAGGTTTTTCAATTAATGTGAATCTTCCTTATAGACATAACATTTTACATCCAGCGGTTTGAATAATACCAAAGATGAAATAATACGAGTACTGGAACTCTCAGATTAAGCTCAGCTTTTAAACATATCAAAACATACTTAATATGAATTAAATTATCTTACGAAAAATTACAACATAATATTATTTACAAAAAAAATTACATAATATGCCCGACCAAAAACATTTGAATATAGCAATGTTTTACTGGGGCGAGAAACGGACAACAAAGCGTCCATAAAAGGTCCCGGGTATCCAAGCCGAGAAATTGAACTGTATAATGTCTTTTTCTTTCGATTGCGTATGTACCTACTTATATTTACAACTTGAGCCGACGCGACGGATCGCTGTTTGACCCCAATGAAAATCAGTTTATCTATTACTTGAATAGCTGTTTTAAATGAACATTTTGCAGAAATAGATATTAAATAGCCTCCATAGTGCCAACGCTAATTTAATTTTAGTGGATTCTAAAAAAACGCGAAAATGAAAAGGTCTCGTGGGTTGTGCTTTAATTTCTAGTTTTGCTATTGTTTCCCATTGTATGACTAAGTAAGGTTTTAAATACTAGATAAATAGTCCCTATGCTTGCTTGCTTAGTCATTTTTATTTCTAATTAAAGTTCTAGAAATAATTGTTAAGACTATTGGTAAACTTGATAAAATAGTTATTAAAATAATAAGGATTAGTGCTTAATATTTATTATTTTCTTTTGCTTGGAAAATTGTTCTTTGGCTCCGGAAGAGCCAAAGAACAATTTTCTCACAGATTACTTTACCTTGTCTTATTTTCTCTACAGTGTAAAAGTTTTATTTCATTTTTATAATTTTAAATTTGTTTCTGTTTCCTGGGAAAGGCCGTTGATAATAAATATTTTCTGAAGACTGAGCTCATTGTTATGAACTCGACAGCTTTTTTTATTTCTTGCCTTATTAAAATTTCGTACCTCAATTTTACCCTTCTCTAATCTTTTAAGTTGTTCCTTATTTATGGATAAAATTAAAGAACAGGTTCACGATTTCACTGCAATTTTTCCTAATATTAATTAACTATTACCGTTTATTAACCATCAATTTGATTAGCCTCTATGTAGAAGTAAGAATCATTTCAAACTTCAATTAAATGTAAGTAGTACATACAAAGTCAATTAATAAAATAGTGGTAGTAAGGACAGTTATCTAATTCTACAACTTAACATTAAAATTGTCGCAAAAATTCTGCAATTGGAGTTTTAAAGTCAACCTTAATTTGTGGTTTAACGTCTGCCATTCAGTTTCGTGGGAATTAGGGTCAACTGTAGTCGCGCTGAAATTAGCTTTTGTAGATGGACGTAACATGAGGGCATTTAACGATTTGACACCGGATGCAAGGGCCCCAAACTTATTTGGTGGTGACGTCGTGTTTCGAATTTAAATTACGAAGTAGGTATATCGTACAGATTTAATAAATTAAGACACAACTTCTGGATGATATTCACGTCGCTTGGAACGCGAAATACCTACCATAGCCTTGCGCCAAACTTTGCAAGCAACTTTGGTTTAGTAATTAGCTGTCCGACACGACATTATGTGAGTCCATGACGTGTAGTCAACCAAGGCTTCACGTTCATGTTGAAAGGGAACGACATTTTTCCGCTTGGATAGTGTGCTTTACGAGTACATAAAATCGATTTTTTTTTGTCTTTGCCAGTCCGTATTGTGTTCAACCTTCATTCATGCCCGGGATCTAAACAGTTTACCAGTTTTTACACGGAACAATAGCTGTCTGACCTTATTAAGATCACCTATTCTTAAAGGTAAACAATTTAATATAAAAGGTAAAAACAAGAGAACCCTGCACACCCCAACCTTCTAAGTATCACATTTCTTATAATGAGATCGAGAGGGTTTTCATGTTAGAATCAAGGAGTGGGTGTGGGTAAAGGAGGGTATTTTGTAGTTTCTTGCTTCTAAGTAAACATCTTTTTTCACAAAAAACCCTTTACAAGAAACCCATATCTATGACAATATATACATAAAGGTCGTCGCCCACACGTTACTAGATAGATATCTTTGAAATAATAAGCAAACACGTTTTTATTATTTCGAATTTCCAATTCATCATTTCATCCTATGTTGGACGGTAATGGATGGCAGACTACTCTTCTCCAAGTCGGTCTATCGGAACGCCTTATGCTTCATTCAGCTCGGCCCACATAAGGCCGATCTTTAGCTCCAATTTCTTATTAATTCATACCAAATAATGGCTCGCATTCCCTTATGTAACTTGCAAGAGCCCCAAGAAGCGAGCGCAACGCTTTCTCATTTCTAAAAACCGGCCAAGTGCGAGTCGGACTCGCGCACCGAGGATTCCGTACAAACCTGTAGTAAGTTTAAAATTATTAAAAATATTTTTATTATATGATGTAACAAAAATTTATGCTTTTCGCAATTTTGCTATATAAGACGTTGCTTCGTAACAAATTTCAAGATTCTGAGTTCACGGGAAGTACCCTGTAGGTTTTGATTCCCTTGCGAGTGTCGAAAATTTGCAGCATAAACGGCTATATCTTTTGATTATGTTGGCTTAGAAGTTTGATTTTTTCACAGCTCCAAGGGACTTGAGTATTTGATATGAATTTCAGCTTGATACCTCCATGCGTTCTTGAGAAGAAGGATCTTGAAATCATATAATACTTGAACACTTATACTTATCTTTATTGCATATTTCCTTAATTAATACCATAACTCACCGCTTCTGCTAATTATTATTGTATTTTGCATAATTTATACTGCTCCGATCCTAACATCATGGCATTAGAGAGCATGAAAATGGGCTTAAAAGATAATGACCCATAGCGGAGCTTAGGAGGTCCCTTTAATTCTCTGTTGGATGCCAAACACTGACTTAGTTAATGTCCAGGGAGCAATTTCAAACATTAATTAATTAGTAATTATTAATGAATATTTCGTTAAATCCAAATAAATCGTTTGATGAAAGGTTTTGGTAGGTATATTATAGCGACAGGGATATTTTTCTAAGTCCATGGCGATAGGTTGAATCCTGGAGGCTACTTTATTCCGGAAAATAGAATAGATAGTTCCTACAGGATTAACTTAAATCCTTAATCCACGCGGATGTAGTCGCGGCCCTAGCAATCATTCATATAAAGTCCCACAAACTTGTCTAACCCGGTGGCCAAAATTGGAACTAATTTTTATGCATGTTTAGTTTTTGTTTGATAAGTGTATCGGGCAAGTCATTTTGAAAGTAGGTAATTGCTATACATACGAAGCGGAATAGTATAAGGGCCTGTTTTACAATCGCCTGGTAAACCTTATGTGACAAATTAAGATTGATGTTTTAACAGCTGATACAAAACAGGAATCAAAATTGGCGATTGAAATAGGCCCTTAATATGACGTAAAAATTATAATTGTAATTGATTTTATAACTTCTAATAATAAAAGCCATCTTCAAACAAGTTTTGTGACAGTTCAGGTTTCTCAGACCCCTAAACAACTGAAGGCGTTGTGACGTCACTGTCAGCTTAATTCTCTGAAGAGTGGACCATGAGATTAAAGCAATTTCTGGCTAGACCTGACCGGCCAAGAACAAAGATCGCATCAAAGTGCACGATATTAAACTTTATTAGAGATCCAATAAATAAAAATTGTAACTACTTGTACTTCGTCGTCGTCATCTCAACATATAGATGTTCACTGCTGGATGAAGGTCTTGTGCATGGATCGCCACAGAGCACGGTCTTGTGCCGCTTGTTTCCAGCGGCTCCCAGCTGCACACTTGAGATCGTCCACTGCCGGCCGCGGCCCCGCTATTTTCTGTTCCACATTAATTTATTTCTATGATAATATATTCATCTAAATTAAATTGTGTCGAGGGCAATTTTTATCTTAATTAAATACTTGAGCTGACTAACATATTAATTTGGATAAGGATTTACTATGTCGGTGGAAACACCTTCGCAAGTAAAGCATACTTTTAGACCAAATTTGAAAATCATAAAAATGGTTATTGTGAGTCTGCCTTAAAAGATAGATATAGGTATATGCTACCGCGGACGTTTTTTTTTAGAACTTTTGGAAAGTAACTAATACCACCTTCTGTGTTCTCCAGTCACACCCTACGTCGCAGAAACAAATTTCATCCTCACCACCTGGACGCCTGGTCCTCTTCCGCCACCCGTTATTCCAGGTCATTTCTGCCACTTACCTGCAAATTGTGGAACCAGCTTCCATCTACTGTGTTTCCTCATGATTATAATATGGGGCTCTTCAAAGGGCGGATAAACAAATATCTCAAAAGTCAGCAACGCATTGGCGGTTCCTCTGGTGCTGCAAATGTTCATGGGCGGCGGTAATCACTTACCATCAGGTGACCCGCCTTCTCGATTGCTCGATAATGTAGCTTTCTATAGGTGAAAGAATTTTTAAAATCAGTTGAGTAGTTTTTGAGTATATATATCCATTACAAACAAACAATCAAATCTTTCCTCTTTATATTAGTTTAGATAACAAGAGCTAAAACCCAAGTTATTAGTATGTCACATTTACATTTAGATACATGTTACTTTATTGATTCTGTGTATGTGCTACAGAAACTATCTTCCAACACAAAATTCCCGACCGCGAATTCGCTCTCACACCAGTTGTTGTGTACCCAATGCTTCAATTATCTTCGAAGCCATAGCTCTTCGGCAAAACGGGGGGAACTAGAACCGTGAAACCGCCTATAGATACCTCACTTAGAATTACAAATATTATCAGTTCGTGTTATTCTACCCACTCAACAGTCATATTATATTTATATATATATATTTATATCAAGAAATATTATCAATTTAAATCATGAAATAGCTCATATTTCTTGCTCCGTTCTAAATACTCTTAAAATCAAAAACAAAAACAAAAAGCCTTTCCTTTCTCTACTTATTTCAGTTTTGTAGATAGATTTCAGGAAAATGTCCGTCGTTGAGATTTTTGGTACCGTTAAATTTACGCTACCATTTAAAAAAACATTTCTGTTGACCCCATTTAAGCGAAATAGGTCAGTCTTTCGATTTAAATATGTGGTTTATATAAAACATTAAAAATAAGTTCGGAGGGCCGTTTCAAGTCATCGACTACCCTTTTCTATGCTAAATTTGGCTATTCACGGATTTAGAAGCCCATTGTAAGTGGCGCCTGATGTTTCGCAGGCAGAATTTCAAAGACGGACGGGTCTCCGCAGGCAATCTTGTTGGCTTTGTGCCCTCCTTGACATCTGCCTATATTGTAAAACGGCTGTCCTTTTCACTTCTGACTAATGTGTTAATGTGGCTCGCAATTCTGGCACGGTCTATAGAATTCTAACTCTGGCTTTATAATAACGAAGAAAGACGGTCAAAGAAGTTTTTTTCATTATTGTCTCGAAACGAAAACTTCATTAAAAGGACAACGAAAATTGTAGTCGATAAGCGAAAAGATTTTTGGTTCGTAACCATCTATCAACCGTCTGTTTTAATTTGGGTAGATTGTATAGGCCCTGTCCGTAACGAGCCCCCATTTATCGTCCAGCTATTCGTCTTTCGTGACGTGTAGGTGACAATTATATTCCTACATCCATGATAATAATATTAGAGTACACAAGGGAGCTGTCAGCGATGAGTGCAGTACCATAACATGCCATAACCACGATCGCTCTACTAAACTACTTTATGAATTCATATACCTAGTCGTATTGAAGAAATTTGTGTAGTAATAAAACATGATGGAAAGTACTGACATGTCACCTACGTTCTGCAGCCATGAGAGCCTAGGTTGTATCAAATTATAAAATCAGCAATTTATGACTTGCACATAATTTTCACGTGAAACACCGTTTCCTTATGAAATAAAATATCGATGACAGCCCTAACGATACTTTAATGTCATCATATGAGGGACCGCTTATAGTAATAATAGTCGTAAAAGCAACTTATAGCTCAATAAAATGTAAGATAAAAAGTTACATGGAAATCAAACAATACTCATGAAAAATCTATGAAATAATAATTATTGTGAGTCGAATACCGAACAATTCAATCATGGAAGCAGAAAATGGGTGTTCGTGCGACGAAAACCAAGTATCTCATTAAATCCAACATGATCGGTACTATATCCGTCTCCTAGATGGCGCTTTTCAAGGCGGCCATTTGACGGCTTGACTTACCAGTCTATCTCCTTTTATACACTGTAGTCTTTGGTATCGGTCTCATATTGCTCTGATGAATTGCTGACAAATTCTCTGAAAGGTCTTATTCCGACCTACAAACATTTTTTTTGATTCAATATTATCTATGCATTTGAAAAATCCGTCTCAAATGTTGCAACTTCTCTAAATTTTATGTATTTATTAATCTATGATTGTTTTTAAGAATTTAAAAGACATAATTTCTTAGGTATTTTATTTAATAGCATAACTATTTACTCGTATTATCACGCATAATTTTGCAACTGAGCGATACTGAGTCGAGAGCGGAGACAATTATACAGATGAATGAAACACGTATTTGTAGCTCGCGACCCGGTTGGCTACATCACGCCCTTTTTGGCGAATAAGTAAATGCACCTTAAACTTACGCAGATTACTCTTGCTTTCCTTTGCTACGCCTTGCTATAGTCGAGTAGCAATAATTCGATATGAATGCCTTAGTTAAATGCTTTTGTTTGCAAAGACTCACAACCAGTTGTGAATTTTCTTTATTATTAAAAGCTTTAACGTCAGCACTAATTATTTATTTAGCCAAAGACGAAATACTTTTTCAATAAACGAACATTCTGCGTAGGAAACTGATTTTCGCAATCAAAAAATCCTTATGGACGAGAGTGACATTGGCAATATAAGCATTTATTTTATTGTCTTTAGTAACACGAGGCATGTCAATAACTTTGGCCAAAAAATAAATGCTATGCCCAGTCAGAAAAACTAACTATCTTAGCATCTTGTAATTTTGTCGCAGGTCGCAGCACATAATATACTAGATAATGCCTGCACCTTCGTCTACGTGGATTGCACATTTTAATCTCCGTGAGAAACATTTAATTTTCCGGGGTAAAATATAGCCTATATATCCTTCCCGGGATGAAATCTATCTCTGTACCGGATTTCATCAAAATCGATTGAACAGATGGACTATGGAAGTGAGGAAGACAGACAAATAGACAGACACACTTTCGCATTTATAATTTTAGTATGGATTATAGCATTAATAAGATATCTTATGTTCGTTCAATGATCGATCTAGAGTTTTATTTAATTTGAGGTCTGTTATACACCGATGCTAAATCAAAGCGAGTTCTCGATGCCGCTATGCTACGAGCCAATCACAGATGAGTTTGAAACTGATCAGATATCAAGATAGTTTTAAAACATGTTCGTTCTATCAGCTGGTGTTTAACGAGGCTAAACTCTTATTGGTGTTCATTTTTGTGGGACCTCGTAGGACCTACTGACTCCAGTTGGCGTTAAAAGTACCTACAATATTTTGTTTGTAAATCATACCAGTTGATGCCCGCGACTTCGTCCGCGTGGAATAAGTTTTTAATTTCCCAGAGGAACTCCTTAATTTTCCGGGATAAAAAGCCTATGTCACTCTCCAGGTCCTCAACTATATCCATGCCAAAAATCACATCGATCCATTGCCTTGTTGCGGCGTGATTTAAGGACAAACCAATAAACTAACAAACAAACACACTTTCGCATTTCTTTTTATCCACTACAAGTTAGCCCTTGACTGCGATCTCACTTGATGGTAAGTGATGATGCAGTCTAAGATGGTAGCGGGCTAACCTGTTAGGGGCATGGCAGTTATATTAAACCCATACCCCTATTTGGTTTCTACACGGCATCGTACCGGAACGCTAAATCGCTTAGCGGCACGTCTTTGCCAGTAGGGTAGTAACTAGCCACGGCCGAAGCCTCCCACCAGGTCAGACCAGGGAAAATTATAATATTAGTATGATAAGTATGATGGTTAGTGCCCAGTTTTGATAGTGTTTGTTCAACTCTGAACTAAATTGGTTCGTTTATGTTGTTACATAATAGTAGCTATTTCACATGGATCTGTCACCGTAAGATTGCAATTTCGCTAGTTAGATTACAATCTAACGGTGATTGTAATCTAACTAGCGAAATTGTAAACTGTCGACAGATTGTGACCCGTTCAATGTTCTGAGTGTCAATTTCTGAAATATTCATTGTCTTTACGTTTTCTTGTCTATTTCTTGTAGGTTAGGTTAGGGTTCGATATAAATAATCAGGTAGTGCCCGGCACTTAAGTTTTATCGGGTTGATATAATTACCTAACAGATTACAATCTACCGAAAAATAATGCGTTAAATTGTAATCTGTCGACAGTTTACGATTTCGCTAGTAAGATTATAATCTAACGGTTTTTGCAATCTTACGGTGACAGATCCACACAATGGAAAAAACCTAAGAAAAAACTCATGCCTATAATATGTTTAGTAAAACGATGTGGCAGTTACAATTGGGTCAAAATTTGGGCCACTAATTTGACCATAACACATTACAGGAAAATTACTGCCCCATACTAAGTAAGTAAATTACACCATGCAATAAACACTTTGGTTATTAATACAGCAATTAGCGGCATTGCAAAATATAGCTCCATACAAATGCTAATGATGACAGTCTGCGGTAGCAATTCGGGTTCCCATTAACGGCTAAATTAGTGCCACTTTAATAGAATTAGGTGCCTACTTTCCTTTAACATAAAACACTGTTTTTCTTAATTTAACTAGGTACTTCTTTTTATACTATAAGGAACACAAATGGTAAGAGTGTGCCTGTCCGTGTTTCAACCCCTTTGTAGCTATTACTGATGGACGGATTTTGATTGTTTTAAGACCGGACGGAGATCCTTATATATAGATAGATAGAAAAATAACCTACTAAAAGTAGGTACACACTATTTCCTGCGGAAAACCAGACGGCTACAGTCGAAACGATGGACATAATGCTCTACTATCCTCTGTACGGATTAGGTACGGAACTGTACAAAAATCATTTGTAGAAATATTTAAATGAGTTTAACATTTAAGAGTAAAACTCACTCTTTCATGAATTTCTACAAGCGTTGAAAAGACTTCTTAAATACTTTAGCACTTAAGCTGAAGAAAAATAATAATTCCGTTCGGCAAAAACACCTCGCTTTGTCATAAGCTTAAATAAATTTAAGGCGCTTTGTTTTTTTTTCTACCACATCATTGCGATCCTGCCTGCCGCTGCCGTTAAAAAGCAGGCTAACCTGCAAGTGACATACTTAGCAGATTTTTACAACCCTTATCGGTTTCTTATTGGAATCGTACTCGAACGCGCACTGGAAACTTTGCAAACAGGGATGTAGTCATGTAGTCATGGCCGAATATTTCGGCTAGCCTGTAACCTTAGCCAATTGAAAAATTATAAATTATCCCTATCCAGCTGGGAATCCCATTTACTTGACCACGAGTTGATGCACAAGACTTCGTCTGCCTGGACTTATGTTTTAAAATCTGGACTTATGATCTCTTTGATTGCCTAGGATAAAAAGTAGCCTATGTCCTTCCCCGATGCAATCTATCTCCGTACCTAATTCATCAAAATCAGTTTTTTTTTTTTTTTTTTATCCACTACAAGCTAGTCCTTGACTGCGATCTCACCTGATGGTAAGTGATGATCACGGGTGATGATGCAGTCTAAGATGGTAGCGGGCTAACCTGTTAGGGGCATGGCAGTTATATTAAACCCAACCCCTTCGGTTTCTACACGGCATCGTACCGGAACGCTAAATCGCTTGGCGGCACGTCTTTGCCGGTAGGGTGGTAACTAGCCACGGCCGAAACCTCCCACCAGGCCAGACCAGGGAAAATTCAGAAATTATAAATTCCCAAATTGACCCTGCCGGGGATCGAACCCGGGACCTCCGCACGTTAAGGCAACAGCGCTACACACTGCGCCACGGAGGTCGTCAAACAAATGTCAAATTACAAACAAATCCAGTTAAACAAATGGTCCGTGAAAAGGTAACAAACAAACAGATACAGAAAGACAGACAGACAATTAGACACACTTTCGCATTTATATAATATTGGTATGGATAATCCCTAAAGGTTTTATAATAGAAAATCAACAAACCTCCTTGTAGGTATAACTGAAAACACGTTTTATCTTGTGTTTAATGGAAAGAATTGTACGCTACACTTAGAACAAGCAGTCGAGTGACATAAATAAATTGGGGAAATAAACCCAAAAGAAAATGTATGGGAAGTGAAACAACGCAAATAGCGCACGTTTTTTTGTTCACGTTCACGTTATCAAGTTATACACAGAAATGTTAATGTTAGTTAAAACTAAAGGTTTAAATTATATTTCATAACTAGAAGATGCCCGCGACCCGTGGATAAAGGTTTTTTATTCTCGCGGGAACTCTTTAATTTTCTGGGATAAAAAGTAGCCTAGGTCCTTCCCCGGGATGTAACCTACCTCTATACCCAACTTCATCAAAATCAGTTGAACAGATAGGTCTTTTTTTTATACTACGTCCTCCAACGTGATCGACAGTACACTTGTTTAATATACAGTTAAATCTTAGTCGACATTTTTTTTTTACTACTTACATTATATTCGTCTGATTACAACACAACAACATATACAACACTAAATGTTGCTATCATACTTTTCTTACTCTGCCTTATTTCTATTTTTTACTCTTGTAACAATTTTCTTACAAAATTCTAAAAATCTATCACGGTCTCGACTTTTGATTATCTCTGGTAAATTTTGTAATGTTAAATTAGTTTCTAGTGTCTGTTCCAGATCAAATCTATCCCTAGCGAAGACGGGACAATCCAGGATCAGGTGCTCAACTGTTTCGTTTGCCTCCGGATCACAGAGGCAAGATGGGCTCCCCTTGCACCTGAAACGATACAGATACGAGGAGAACCCTCCATGCCCCGTGAGTATTTGCGATAGGTGGCCATCGATTTTTATTTTCCTGACCGTGGAGTGCGCGGTCACCGCATCGGGAAAGAACATTTTTGTCACGGAAGCAGAGTCCTCCGACCGGTACCTTTTGTCCCATTCATCATTCGTATCTTTACGAATACTACGCTTGATGAATGAGACAGGGCACCGATCGTAGTCCGGCCTCTTCTTTAGCTTGAGGGCCGCTTCCTTCGCAAGTTTATCAGCTCTCTCATTCCCTGCCAATCCTATATGTGCCTTTATCCAGAACAGGGAAATAATCCTGTTCTGGAGAAAGCAACATTTCAAGTTGGCTCTGGCTTTAATTGACAGGGGATGAGAAGAACCAGAGTTAGTCACTGTTTCAAGCGCCGCTCTGGAGTCACTGTAAATGCCAACGGTGGCCTCGCTACGGGATAGTGCAACCTCCGTTGCCCTACATAGAGCTAGTGGTTACGCCTGGTAGACGGTACAGTATGATGATAATGCAAGTTTGAGGGTCTTGGTCTCCACGGCACCCTTCCAAACGGATAGTGCCGCCCCGACCTTGCCCTCAATCTTGCTCCCGTCTGTGAAAATGCACAAGTCAAAGTTACTGTGTCGGGAGTATTGGTCCTCATCCACCAGGTTTTGGAACTCCAGCCCCATGTGTTCCGCTGGGTGTGGAGCCTGCAACTTAGGTGTCCTCTTCTCGATCTCTCTATCGGCCAACTCATGTCTCGGTACTCCCTTCTTAGCCTCGTATAACGAGGCTGCCTCACGGACTCGGAGGTCTAGAGGGAGCGTCCCCGTGAGCAAGAGTGCCGAGTTGAGTGACACCGTCCGATACGCCTTACACATTTTTAGTACGAAACCTCTTTGGACAGTACCAAGCTGCTTTCGGACTCCCAGTTTTTTCGCCGCCGGAGCCCATGCAGCCGCGGGGTACAGTATTACCGGCTCCACCGCTGCAGTTGTTTATAGATTTAGCTTTTTTGCAAACGCTAGAAACATGGGCGTTAAAGGTTAACTTGTCGTCGATGGTGAGTCCGAGGATCTCGATCTCCAAAAAATTCCAACGCTGACCCCTCCCATGCTCAGACACGGGGTGTCAAATTTAAGTTTTCTGGTTATAACCATACCACAAGTTTTGTGTGGTGCAAACTTTAACTTATTTTTGACACCCCACGCCCGAACATGTTCGAGGGCAGCATTAACCCGGCCCTCAATCTCCCGGGCCTCCCCACCGTCGAAAAGAAGCACCACGTCGTCTGCGAATGCCTGGCAGTAGACACCCTTTTCCTCCATCAGCTTAAGGAGTGGGTCCAGCAACAAGTTCCAAAGGATTGGTCCTCCTATGGAACCCTGGACGCATCCCTTCTCCGTGCTCCTTTTGTGTGCTGCTCCCGCATCTCTTACTTCCACTACTCTATCGCTGAGGTAGCTGTCGGTGACCCGCCTCAGGTTCACGGGACATCTTTCCTCAGCCAGCCTGGTATTTATTGCCGGCCACCAAGCACTATCAAAGGCGCCCTCGATATCTAACGAAACCAGCGTTATGAGTTTCTTTTTATCCAGCTTTTTACGGATGCGAGTTATGAGCGTAACGAGGGCGTCTTCCGTGCTCTTTTGTGGCATAAATCCATATTGGTGAGTACTAATCCGAGGCAGTACGTGAACAGATAGGTCGTAAAAGCGTAGCAGGCAGACGCACTTACACACTTTCGCATTTATAAAATTAGTAAGTATGGATTTTAAAAGTATTTATGTGCTAATTAAAAAGAAATCACTTGCAGAAAAAGTTTGACACAAGTCCTATTACAACAACGTGTGTACAGAATGGAGAGATTAGAATCCACAGGCGATTCTTTTCTCATGGTTTCTCTCTACAATCATTATTTAGGTATAGTCTGGACTCTTCACATTAATCGGGAGGGATTTACTCGGGATAACACCTATGACCTAATATTGCTCACGTCAATTCTACTCCATCACTACCCACATTATACCCGTCATGCGATAGTGTATTGGTTTGTCCTTCAAACAGAACGGAGCAACGGATTTGGTTTTTGCTATGATGATTTGTTTTTGTTGAAGACCTGGAGTGTGGCTTCTACTTTTTATCCCGGAAAATCATAAAAGTTCTCGCATTACAAAAAACACTTACTCCATACAGGCGAGGTCACGGCATCACCTAGTAGTAAACAAATAAAAATCTATTAAAGAATGAGTTGTACAATATTATCTACTAGGTTATGCCCGTGACTTCGTCCGAGTGGATTAAGGTTTTTTGGTTCCCGCAGGAACTCTTTAATTTTTCGGGATAAAAAGTAGCCCTATACCAAATTTCATCAAAATCGGTTGAACACATGGGCCGTGAAAGCGGACAGACAGACAGAAACACTTTCGCATTTATAATATTAAGTATGGATTACAGGCAACCGTATCGCTAGAAAACCAATGTATCGTGTAACCACAAGTAGATAATACATTGTATAAAGGAAGAAGACGGGATGTACTAAATAAATATATTGAAAGATCTTTACACACAAAATATAATTATACTCGTAGATCGATATTAGGTTATTTATCCGGTGGGCTTCCAGATTCTTCCTCCTAGTTATATACTTACGAGGCCCTTCCTAATTCATAAGATATCAAGAGATTGGTATACCTTCACGAGACTCTTATCCTAAGTCAACTGATAGTTTTATGGCTTTTCATGTGTCAATTTGGTATAATGTACGAACTTACCGCATGAATCTACTCATGTGACCCCACATCATGAAAGGACCTACCTACCTTTATGCACAATACAAATGTCTGTAAACCCATTAGGACGACTATAGCAACTTTTGAAATTAATAACAAGTCTAAGTACCATTTTCCCACATAAATATTTGTTAAAAATTCAGAAAAATGAAGCGAAGTATTTTAAGAAGGAAAAGCACTCACGCTATAAAGCGCACGAGCGAGCAAATAGGTCACGTGATTGTAAGTGATAACTTTTATCCACGGACCATCAAAGTCCTAAAGGAACACATTTGGGTTTTCAGTAAGTTGGTCCATTTTGGTGACCTATTTGACGCTTCGATGCAACGATATTTTTTGTTACCTTATCCATGTGTCTACGTAGGATTTACCAAGTGTTTCTGTCTGCCTGTAAGCTTTGAAATGGTCCATCGTTTGACTGATATTGACGAAAGTTGTACAGTGTTAGCTTGCATCCCGAAGTCGGCCCGGCAGGGTCAATTTGGGAATTTATGATTTCAGAATTTTCACTGGTCGGGCCTGGTGGGAGGCTTCAGCCGTGGCTAGTTACCACCCTACTGGCAAAGAAGTCCTGCCAAGCGATTTAGCGTTCCGGTACGATGCCGTGTAGAAACTGATTAGGGGTATGGGTTTTATTATAACTTCCATGCCCCTAACAGGTTAGCCCGCTACCATCTTAGACTGCATCATCACTTACCATCAGGTGAGACCGCAATCAAGGGCTAACTTGTAGTTAGAACCTAGGTACTGAATCTACTATATCTTTATGTAACATTGCGTGAGCAATATTGAAATGTATAACAGATAGTTATTTTTAAATGATGAATTCACATAAATATTACCCATGCTTACCATAAAATACGTTATCGATTGATATCATTAAAATATTATTTATAAGGTGAGATCGCACTTGTAGTGCATAAAAAATGGATATAAAATTTTTATCCCGAAAAATTAGCTTACGTAGTTTTAGTGATTTATAAGTTCAAGTAAGGAACGAGGATCCATTTAAGTACTTAATAGTAATCACGCTAAGTAAAGGCAAGGATACCACCAAATGATTCAAACCTCCGTTCAGTACGTTACCGTATACGACACTACGATTAGTATAGGTTAATGGGTTTAATTAACTGCCAAACGACTGCCAGGTTAGCGCGCTAATCTAATGGTAATTTACCATCAGGAAGGATCATAATATCATTCGAATTGAAATAAAATCACTGTTAGTGCAAGATTTTGCAACTTACATACTTACGTAACACATGAAAAATAAGCGACTCTACCATTGTGGGCCTGGCGAATCTATTTTTTGAGATGAGAAGTTTTCGTTAGGAAAAACACGGTAAATAGGACCTGTATTACAGTGAGTGTAATTTGAACCTACAATGTTTTGGATTTTGGTTTGCAAGCTATTGATATTTTGTTACTAAAAAAAACTGATAGGCTATCAAATTAACAAAAAACAATCTTAAGAAGCATCCACAGCGCGAAAATACAGCCTCCATTCTACGTGGACATTATTATAGTGCAGCAATAACGCGAGAATCCACTACCACTACCACCACCACCACTACAGCCCAATAACGTCCCACTGCTAGGAACAGGTCTCAACTCTCATAGAAGTGAGGGAATTAGAGCTTAAACCCACCACGCTGCTCCAATACGGATTGGCGGGCTTTAACGACTATTCTCATGTTAGTAATAAGGCACGGGGGTGAAACACTGCCAACTTCCTAATTCCGGGCTAGTACTGAGAATTTCTAGTCAGAAAAACCCAATTATTTTATTTAATTAATATAAATTAATTAATAATTATTAATTAATTATTAATTAGAGCCCAACCCGGGACTCAAACCCGGTATCCGTCGGCCGCAGTCGAACATGCTAACCACTAGACCAACGAGGCAGTTTATCGCGAGAATATGAAGGAGAAAAAATATATAGATAGCTTATCACATCGATGTTTTAGATCTCCACACAAACGTACCATTTCTATAGACAATAGTCGATCTATAGGAACATGCATGAATATTCAAGCTTTGTTAAAGCCTTGGATCTCTACAAAGCGCTACAGCAGTAACGCGCGATCGAAAAATGCATTCAATCGACACTGAACGCGCGAACCTAACCAATACAAGGAACTGTATAAAGCACGCCACACTGTAGAATGCGACTCCTACGCCCCCTTTATAATGTGAACAGTGGTGCCATCTTAGATTGTGTCCCTCTTTTTGGGGCATAGGTTATGCACTACACTCTGCCCCAAGTGAGGCAGATCTCGGTCGTCTTGTGTAAATTTCATTTCAGTCGCCAAGTTTCATTCTATTATCCTTATCCTTAGTCCTCACACTACAAAACGAAAACGGAGGCATTATACAATATTATAATGGTTTTACGAAAATGAGAGATCCCAAATATTCCATTATTTACTTATCAAAGAGTTTTCTCCATTTCCTCTTATAATGACTTTCAATTATTTGCATAAGTACTTAATTCAATAACCCAATGAATGCCTTATTCAAACTCGAGACCATTTGAGATTAAATTCGTAGACTTGATCAACATCAAAGCTTAAGTTGGCTTCGCAACGATTAACTACTAGGCACTAATTGGATCATGTCAAACTAACTTATAAGTTCCATGTATGTCGTAGCTCGGGAAAATTATCTTATAGACATAAAATCCATACCTACTGTACATAGAAGTGGTAAAGGGACGTGAGCTCTTGCTCAGCAGTTCGAGTGGGAGTTTTTTTACGTATTCGATCGCGACAACGTTAACTAGATACATGGAATTGATCGGGCCCCAGTTGTCAAGCGCTTGACCATTCCATACAAATCGTAGTTAACGTTGAAAGTCCCTATCGAATGTAAAGAAAATCTCCCACTCGGCCTGCGGATGTCTAACAAAACATCAGTGCGCGTTAAAACACTATATTATTTTTACATGAATTCCTAAAAATCGGTGACACACTGTCCCGGTATAAAAGAGAGCAGCTACCATTTCTTTATTATTCACATACATTTAGAATTCTGTGCAATGTACAAATTACTTAAGCACTTGTGTGGAAGATCGCAGGGACGCAAATTTGATATCAGCGCTGAAGATTACGCAACCAGCGTACGAGGTATTTTATAGCGCGTTATTTAAAAAATAAATTTGAGTTTCCAAGAAACGCAATCTTATAAATCCAGTGATACAAGACTAATACCAATATTACAATCGGTGTTGTACGCTAAATTGTACGCATTTCGGCATTTTTTTACTCATTGAAAATCTGCTTATTGTAATTTGGTTTTAATGATAACAAAACACATTTCTGTATTCAGATTACTTGCGTTTTGTAGTTTTATTGGTATGATAATGTACCGGACTAAATTCAACGCATTTATCTTATAAATACATCATAATATCACGTTTTAACTATTCCTATAACCTCAGTTTTTCCTTTTAAAAATTCTTAATTTCTTACCTGAGTGTAATGCATCCAAAGAATCCGACACGGACAAAATCGTATGTAACATAAGTCACAGAAACTACATTTTATACGGGTCCAAGTCCATTCAAACGGCACGCACTGTTAGTCAAAGTTTATATTGAGTTGGCGCGGGAGAAAAGTTGGGGCGGGCGAGCGAGTGTGGTAGCCGCAAGTCACCCGAGAAGTGGCGGGCCGGCGGGCTGGCGGGTACGGCCACGGTAGGCGGGGGATGTATCGAACGCATGCGTTTTTCATCCAAGCCCGGTCTGGCTGACGTCACTTGTGATCCGACGGGGGCAAGTCAGACCTCGGCCTGGATACCCTCATACCGCACGTTCCATCCTCAAAAGAGCCGGGAGCGTCTATTTTATTTAAATGAGTACATATATTTCTCTGCACGAGTATATAACTAAAATAATTTATTTTTAATTCTCTGGATTTTTTCATAGCTGGTACAGTTTTCCTGTAAAATCCCTTAGCCTAGATATTTACTATCTACTCTTTGTTTTCCCACGATAAAGAACAACCTTGAGCCTAAATTGTCTATTAGTCCTACATTCATCATTGATAGCTTAGGTTAAGTTAATCTAACGTTTCAAAAATATTTCTCTTTTATTTTGGACCACGCAGCTAAGTTTTTTTTGAAACATTTATTGCTGATTTTTGAAAATCGGTGCTAGTTCGTTATTCTGTTTTATTTTTCCTAAGTTTACATAATCAGATATCACGTACTAAAATTGTACATCTAATGTTTATCATTTATAAACCTCTACAGGTACTAATTAAGTACCATAACAGTCGACAGGATGATCCCTGTACATTAAATATTGTGTAGCAGACTATTCTCAACGAAATAATGTGCTTTCAAAGTGTCTCGTCGACGACAGAATAATAGTTCTGGCTACTCACTTAAATCTGTAGTCGTTTAGATGGTTGGCACTTTTGTATTGTCTCCCATCACGGAAACTCAAAATACCCCGTCGTAGCTCAGGCGCTGGTGACAATTCTGGTAAACGTTTAACAAAAATTTGGAATGTAGTGGAGTCAGAGGGAAAGGGAAACAATTTTTATACCAATTCGCAATTCAAGATTTCGCAAAATCATCGGCTAAAAAATTTAAAAAAGCCTTATCTATTTGATATTTTGATAGTTAGTTAATAGTAAATTAAGATACCTAGGCAATAATATTATCTAGGAATGAAAATGTTGGAAATCATTTTCATGATTTTTATGACTTTCAAGCTCCTTTATGTGGATTAAAGTTTTTGATGATTTCATGAAAAAACATCTCTCAGTGCACGTAAAGAAACAACCTGTATACAAAATCAAATTACTAGACCCAGGCGTTTGAGCTGAATGTTGCTAGCCAGTTTCACTATTATAAACTAACGCCACCCATCTGACATTTAAAAAATTAAAAACTAACATAATACATATTAACTTCGATCGCCGAATCTTAAGAAAACCCTTTGTGCAAATTATCAGCTTTCTAGATTTGGATGATAGGCTGTGCGTTGCCAGTCAGTAAGAGAGTGAGTGAGTCAGACCTTTTTTTATGTATTAGTCTGACCATGTCGGTGGCGGTAACTTTGCAGAACAACGCATAACTTGCTCGCTGAGCACATTGGAACCCTCGCTGCCGGCCGCTACAAATCATGGTCACGTTGACTATTCAGAAACAAAGGTTTTATCTCGAAACTTCTCCACCTCTATTATGTTCGGTGTATTGATTGCTACCACCAGCTCGCGGAATATGTCGGTGTCGGTAACTTTGCGGAATAACGCGGAACTTGCTCACTGGGCTCATTTGAACCCTCGCTGCTGGTTTTTGCGGAACATAGTCACATTGACTATTCAGGAACAAAGACTTTATCTCGAAACTCCTCTACCACAATTATTTTAGCTGTATTGATTGCTACCACCAGCTCGCGGACTATGTCAGTGTCGGTAACTTTGCGGAACAACGCGGAACTTGCTCTCTGGGCTCATTTGAACCCTCGCTGCCGGTCTCTGCGGAACATGGTCACATTAACTATTCAGAAACATAGGTTTTATCTCGAAACTCTTCCATCACATTATTATGTTAGCTTTCGCTTTAAAACTGTGCTTAAGCCTTTGTGATGGCAAGAGATCTATTAAGTTTTCATCTTCTTCAAAAAACGTTATGTAACTCGTTTCACATTAAATGTGTTAAATAGCAACGACGTTGACCTAGATAGTTAGTAATGCTAAAGTAAACCATAAGAATACAATAATTATAACTAGAGAGAAAAAATTTAATGTTAGTCACACTAAAATAAGGAGTCTAAAGCGTAGCAATATAATACTATAACAGATTACAGAATAGGTAATAGAATGATATTATTATGGTTATTTCGCTAAACAGTAGAGTTGGCCCTTATATTTTCCTACTCGGTTACTTAATTAAATCTACCAAAGTATACTAGATCATTTATTTTTTAACTGTTATAGATTTCGTTCCTCTATCACCGGCGATTTTCGTCATATTAATATCATCATGCTCGTACTTAGGTACTACTAAAAATATTTTTCACAATCAGAGTATCTTCTAAAAACTTTTAAGGATAGCTGATGCGTCATTGCATTGATGTAGAATTTTTTTAGTACTCATTCTATTTCAATGCGTCATTGTCATACAATCTCAAGAAATAAAAGAAATTCTCCTCATTATTCCACAATTTAAAACCTGACTTGTTCTTGTAGTATGAAGCCATTTACAGCCCGTCACTTTTAAATGAACTTCCATCTCACAAGCGACAGAGTGAACGCAAGCGCCTTATCAAAGTGACAGCAACTGTGAAACAATGTGAAACTTGTGCATTCAGCTTATTTGAGCCTTCCCCCTGTCTCAGGTACTACCTACATGCACGATAAGTATTTAGTAACATACCTAGGATAGCTTTTTCACGCAACTTCGTCCGCATTTTTAAGATTTTATTATTTAAAATGGTACCGCTGGTATTTGCTAAATCCTTTCTCAGCTACGAGAATCTCGTTTCCGGAGGAAAATCACCTACGAGTACATGCAAAAACCGGCTGAATGGGTGACGGGCCACATGATGAGATGAAGTTGATGAGAAATTATAATTATTACCGGACAAATTATCCATCATCGCAAGCAAGCATCGCAGCTCTAGACAGCTTTTGGTATGAGGGCAAACACTACGGACAGGACAGGACAAAACGTCCGTCCAAAGCGGTGTCTGGGATCTATGTTTCATCTTGTTGCCCTTGTCTGTGCATTCAGACATTTTTCTTGTCCGTAGTGTATATTACACACCCTAAAAGAATAAATAATCCATACTAATATTATAAATGAGAAAGTGTGTCTGTCTGTCTGGCCGCTCTAACTCTAACTTAAAATTGGTTGAAAATATGGGCTATATTTTGAACCAATTTTGATGAAATTTGGTACAGAGATACGTTATTATACGGGGAAGGATATAGCAGTTCTTGAATATTAAGGAGTTTCCGCGGGATTACAAAAACTCAAACCACGCGGACGAAGTCGCGGGCATCATCTAGTTCAATATAGTTTGATCAATAAAAGTATTTATTGATGATGAGTCGTTGCCAGCCAGTGAACTTACAATAAATATAAGTTTTCATATACCGGTTACGACTACAATAATAGTCGTTTTATTGTATTAAAACATAGTAAAAACCCCGACACTGAACTGTATGGATACAATGCTTCTACTTTATGGTTATAGTCCAGTGGTTATTATCTACTACTCTGTTAAAATTCCAAACTGCTCTCATTAACATTCGAAATTGCTCTGTTTGGCATAATATCATACTAATAAATGCGTTTTTGTTTGTTGGTTTATTGGTTTCTTAGTCCTTCAATCGCGCCGCAAAGAGCAACGGATCGACGTGATTTTTGGCATGGGTATGGTTGTGGACCTGGATAGTGACATAGGCTACATTTCATCCCGGAAAATTAAGAAGTTTCCACGGCAATAACAACAACTTAAACAACGCGGACGAAGTCGCGGGCATCAGTTTACTACAAAAATGATGGCCGCGATTAATATAGCTGTATAAATAAAACTGTACAAATCAGATATTATAATTTGGATTTTTCACAAGTATTTTTACGAGTTCAGAAAGGTTAAATGAGTTGTAAGAAAAAGTAATTTTTTCTGAAAAGCAATTGAATTTTAAGATATTATACCCATCATCAACGTTTCAACTGTGTGCTGTTAAAACTCTTGAAAATGATATGAATAGAGATTTTATGAATTGGAAGAAATTGGTGATCTGTGTATAGTATGTACCTATTAATAACAACGACCTCAATTTACGTAGACGGGCCCTGTCAAACAAAGAATGTGGATCTATTTTACTAATGCCATCTAGTCTGAAAAGCTTTGATATGACATGATAGACAGGGCTATGGAGGTGACAAGGACAGGCTTATACAGGTGAGGGGCACGCACCACAAGTCGGACACCCAATTTTTTTCTATGAAAGTGCCCATCTATTACCTACATATATATATATCGATGATTAATAATGCGTGATAAACCTACGAACCATATAATCATACTCAATCTAGGTATACTAATATTATAGAGGTAAAGTTTGTGAGGTTGTAGAGGGTAATCTCTGGATCTACTGAACCGATTTTGAAAATTCTGGTACCAATAGAAAGCCAAATTATTTGTGAGTGTTATAGGCTAAATATTAACCCGAAAAATTAGGGAGTTCCCGTGGGAATGTAAAAAAAATATTTCATGCGCACGAAGTCTCAGGGATCTGCTAGTACTTAATATTTTTATAATATTATAAATGCGAAAGTGTGTTTGTTTGTCCTTAAATCATACTGCAACGGAGCTACGGATCGACATCATTTTTGGCATGGGTATAAGCAGCTGAAAGTGACATGAGCTACATAATTTATCCTGGAAAATTAAGGAGTGCCCGCGGAAATCAAAAAAACATATTCCACGTGGATGAACTCGCGGGCATAAGCTAGTTCGTTATAATTCTATGCCACCAGCTATACAAGTTTTTTGGTAGAAAAATCTTTTTGCATCTTCCTTTTGTACCCAACTTCCAAAATGCAGGAGTTTGTAAATTCAGCGCGTATGATTTTAGATACTTAAAAGCTTTTCCTATCAAGTAGGTATGTATCAAGTTGATAAAACGTAGCAGGTACCTTACTACCTACTCGTAACTTTGTCTACGTTATATCGTAGCAGACATTTACGGGTTATGAAATACTAGATGATGCTACCTGGTTAGTTTCTCGTAAAATCTCGTAATCAATGAGCGCATTAATTCTGTTTTGATTTGATAAAGTAAGCACCCGAATTCACCTGAAGACTTGGTTAATTTTTGAATCACATGTAGGTAAAATTCAGTTACGTTTATTTCGAGAAAGGAAAATGTTGTAACGAATTTTCTCAAGCAACATGCGGTGGTCCTTACCCTCAGAAGATTTGGTTATAAGATTTTGTATTACCACGGGAACTCCTTAATTTTCTGAAATAAAAAGCTTATGTCTTTCCCCAGGATGAAATCTATCTCAATACCAAATTTCATCAAAATCTTTTGAAAAGATGGGTCGTGAAAGCGTAGCATACAGACACGCTTTCGCATTTATAATATTTGTATGGATATCGTCGCCTCACGCCTGTTAAAGTGTAAAGAATTATCTTTACACTAGAACAGGAGATTTCAGTTTTTAATACATTACTGAGTCTTCAAGGAACCGAAAACTGAGTCGTTCACTCTGACCGAATCGAACAAAATAGAAAAAGCTTTTGCCCGCAGCTTTGCTCACTTAGTTAGATTAGTTAGGTTAGTTAGATTTTCATATAAATTACAAACTCCCATTTTCCCATCTAAGGAGTAAGGCAGTCCTACGTCATAATAGTATGCCAAATTTTTGTCCTGTCCGTCCAGTAATTTGAGCTGTGCTTTGATAGCTCAGTCAGTCAGTCAATCAGTTAGTCACCTTTTCCTTTTATATATTATTGAGATTTGGGCATAACTCTATTGATACTTATATACATATATTATATCACTGCCCTGTAACGACTAATTGCAGAGTGGTATGTACTCATAAAAAATCATTTTGAAAGAATTTCATATCAAATTCTTTTATCAAACTTGGCCGGACGATCGATTACTCATACTCGCTTCACTGAATTTCTACTTTCTAACATGTATTAAAAATGGTATATCGTAAATTGAAACGTAATTTTTGGCTTTATTTCTTATTTTTAGTGTTGATTAAGGTCGATGACAAGGGTCTGCCCGCGAAATTCAGTGTCCAGTTTAAGAAATTAGTCAAGTCAAATTTCTTAAACTGGGCACTTTCAAGTAAAGATTTTTATATAAACCTGTGAAGATGATATTCCTACGCTCGCAATTTGAATGCCATAAGCCTACTTTGTCGTATTAGTTTACAAATTGTGAAAAACCAAATTAAATTTGAATTTCGCGGGCAGACCCTTGTCATGCACCTTAAGGTGATTCTGTGCTCCTTAATACTACCTCATGTGATCCTTACTAATTAAATAAAACATAAGTCCAAATGATTATTGAAGTACATAATACTGACTTATACCTAATCCCAAGACCAGACCTATCTTGTTTACATACCAGCGCTTTCACATTAAGTATACGATTAATTATAAAAGAACAAAAAACGGGCACAGACCTTGAAACTATTAATTGAACGTCCCTTTTTAACTCGGAAAAGCTCATTTAAATGAAAAACGCAAATTAATGTAATAAATCATGTCTTTATCAGATGAAAGGATAAACTAAATTTCCTCCGTCGGCAGTTAAGTAATGTTATAACTTTTAACAATCTAGTTTGTCCCTCACTCGCCGCTTGCCACAACATTTATTCGTACATGAAAAGAGAATTAACGATTCAGTCGAACATCGCTAGAAAATTGATAGAAACGTATTAAAACTTAGAAAATCCAACGTACATGAAATCGAATCTACTTAATTAAAATCTACAACAAACACGAAAACATCAGAATAGTTATTTTAACCTCTCATCATTCTAATATTATAAATGCGAAAGTGTGTTTGTTTGTTGGTTTGTTGGTTTATTGGTTTGTCGGTTTGTTTGTTTGTCCTTCAATCACGCCGCAGCGGAGCAACGGATCGACGTGATTTTTGGTATGAGTATAGTTGAGGACCTGGAGAGTGATATAGGCTACTTTTTATCCCGGAAAATTAAGGAGATCCCGCGGGAATCAAAAAAACTTAAACCACGCGGACGAAGTCGCGGGCATCAGCTAGTACTCTAATAAGATAGCGGACTAATGTTAGCAAAGCCTCTAGTGATTAAAGTTTTTTTTTTATTGTTCGTTATTATGTCATCGGTAATGATAAGGAAGTAAAAATTTATAGTCTATGGTTACTATCAACAGTCTTGTTTCTATATAGGTCATTGCAAAAGCCTTAAAAACTAATTTCACAGACACAGTCTATAAGGAGATGTGTTCTTTCCTAACAGTCGTAAACGGAGGCGTCTAGATAAAGCAACGCTGCGGACGTGACGAAAGAAACATAAAGCAGATTTTTATATTACAAAATTCTGTCACTCTAATGTATTTTATGCAGTAATGTACATCTATTAAAGGACTGCTAAAACTGTCATGGTACCCAGGTTTGTCATTTCAATGAGCGTCAACCCACTATGAATTAAAATATAAATAATTACGCTACTTTAATACGATCCACATCATACTAATATTTTAAATACGAAAGTGTGTTTGTTTGTTGGTTTATTGGTTTGTTGGTTGGTCCTTCAATCACGCTGCAACGGAGCAACGGATCAACATGACTTATTGCATGGGTATAGTTGAAGACTGGAGAGTGACATAGGCTACTTTTCATCCCGGAAAATTGAGGAGTTCCCGCGGGAATCCAAAAAAACTTATTCCACGCGGTCGAAGTCGCGGGCATCAGCTAGTATACTATATTTATGCTTATCTAATAGAACCATGAGCGTAGCGAGTTTTAAGTATTTTAATTTAGAATTCTGAGTGGAGTGAAGGATTTAAAGGCACGAGTAACAAAAACGAAGTTTGCTCATCTCACAGAGTGAGCAAAAACTACTTTTGCTCACTGAATATGCTTAAAATATGCAAAGACGCTTTTTTTAAGCTAGTGATAGTGTGAAAACAAAATTTTAATTTTTAACCCCTCTTTCAGAGCCAAGTTAGATATGGACAAAACTTGCCAAAACATAGCAAATTAAAATCTCTCATTATTATAATTACCTATTATGAGATAGAAATGGAACGCGTGGAATATTTTTTAATTCCCACAGAACTCCTTTCTTTTCCGAGATAAAAAGTAGCTTATGTCACTCTCATCTATGGGTATAGGTGATTGAAGGATAAACCAATAAACTAACAAACAAACACACTTTCACAATTATAATATATTTTGTAGATATGACAGTATGACTAGGCAGTGACACCTCTTGAATATTAGAAAAACAAACTCTTCACTTGGTTGTTCGCGCAGGAAAACGTAGGCATGTAGCTGATAAAACGGTGAAGTGAAAGCTTTGCACCTAACAGTTTCGTGGTAACTTTGTAGATGGCGTTAGTAGGACAACATTTAATACATAATTCACATGGTAGGTACATTATAATATAGTTAAATATTACAGATGTTAAATTAAAAACATAGTAAGTTCTGCATGTTCTATCGTAGCCAATGTACAATTTTCAAGTTAACTATTTCATTATAATAAATTAATTATTATTTACAAGTAATTTAGATAGCCTGAAGAGTACGGTGCCGCAACGCCTAACGGCCTAACCGCCTGACGTCTTTATCGTTTAAGTGGTACGTTTTCTTCATACTGTGTGATTTTCGGTATCATCATCATCAGAAAGGAACCATCGCCAGCCCACTACTAAGCACGGGTCTCCTCTCAGTATGACAAAGATAAGGCCATTGCGGATTGGCAGACTTACATTTTGAAAATTATGGAGAACTTTCAGGCATGGATGTTTCCTCAAGATGTTTCCTTCACCGTTACAGCAAGTGATAATTCATTGAAAACGCACATAACACTAATTTTGTAACCGAGGATCGAACGCCCGTCCACCTGAACAGGAGACAGAACGTCTTATCTACCGAGGATTTATTATACCAATACTCTAACGATATTATTATCATGAAACAAATCCGTGTATATACGTACAACTCTACATTTTTAAGTATCGGTCAGGAATCTATGCTATGCGGCCATTCTCAAGCCATTAAAAAGGTGTATTTGCAGAAAATACATTACGTAAATAAATTTCACCAATCATAATAATTAAACCAGTAACCTAAAATGTAACTCGTTTACCATTAATGGTTAAGGAGGTGAGATAGCGAACAGATCGTGAGAAAAAATTGTGATATGAGGGTAAAATATGTTTAAAACGGTAAGACGTTTAAACAGAGTATAATATTTCAAGTTAATTTGTTTAGTATTTTTTTCATTCCACTACAGGTTTACCTTTGACAGCGATCTCAAGTGGTATCTTGGGTGGTAAGCGATGATGCAGTAATAAGATGGACTGATGGACAAAACTCGCCTCTACTTTAGAACCTAGATTCGTATAAGCTTAGAGGCTTAGAGCTTACGGTCAACCACTCGTTTAAAGTCATATGTCTACCTATTATAGGGGAGAACACCTTGCTCTCCGGTACAAGGAGGTCACCGTTCCAGTCTATTTTGAATTCAACTGAGTTAACTTTTTATCTACGCCATTTTCATATGGACTATATGCCATAATATGTAACAGGTAAATTTTTGAGGAGGATAAGTTTTGTCTGAGGAAGCATAGGTTCAGAAGTTTTACTAAACTAAGTTTAATTCACGGTGTCGGTTTTTAGATCGAATCACCGTGACTCCATCTCACTTTTAGATTTCTGAGCGAGCAAGCAGTGCTAATAATTAATTAGGTTTTTAGCCAGATAAAACTGGCAAAATTAATAAAGTTTAATATTACTCGCTTGTTTAATGCTAAGCTATCTTCAGAGTAGAGCAGTGACTTTAATAATAAACCTGATAAGACAATTTGACTTGTTACCGGAGAATGGATAACTTGAGAGCCGACAAAATATTATGTATCAAGGTCGCGAGTCTTAAGTTTCATAAATTTTTTATGACGTTGACACTAATTATTTTTTGTTTAAGACTAATAATTTCCAATGACTTTACAATATTAATTATAACTTTTACCTACTTGGTTGTTTCGGTATGCTTAAGCTTTTCATACGACGTGTTTTCGGTTTATTTATTACAAGCCTTTTAAATGCCCATCGTTTTCGAATTAAGTATATCCCTCAAAATTATATTCACAATGTCAATTTTAAATAAAGATATAGTACCTACTTGTTTTAAAATTTTTGGAGACTACATCTAAGAGGCTTAAATATGACGTTGAAATTAGTGTGACAGTTCGTAATTTTTTGTGTTATATCCGTGTAAATTAGTTTATTGGGCTTTCGTTTAAAAACAATGATAATTAAGTGTTTCAGGGTTTTTGGAAACACACCACGCAAATGTCACGCGGCGGGAATCAGCTAGCTAGTACATTAAAATATACCGTAAGTTTTTATAGTGGCATTTACAGATTTCGCAACTAAGAAAAATAGCCATTGAAGCGAAAACTGAGTAAAAGCTATGTAACCCGAAGGCTTTCCCTAGTTATTAGGTAGCTAGCGATGACCTTGTTTTAATTGTTTTATTATGATTATGTCGCAAGCTGGGTAAAGAAATATTTAAACGTTATTATTGTTCAGAAACATTGAAACTGGGTTTATGAACCAGTTTCTGAGGTAATTTGAACAACATCTATTATTAGGTAATTTAAGAAAATCTTTTCAAATAATTCAAATTATTGGTAGCAAAAGTAGAGTAGAGCGGTGATAGCCGTGGTTTCGTTGGTGGTGGTCGTGGTGACGGACTTTCGGCCTTCTGTTTAGGTGGTAGGGGTTTTGATCTTCGGGCACGCACATGTACGTTTAAGGCAATAATTAAATATCATTTGCGAAAGGGGTGAAATCTATCTATACTAATATTATAAATGCGAAAGTTTGGATCGATGTATGGACGGATGTTTGTTACTTAATCACGCCAGAACGGCTAAACTGTTTGGATGAAATTTTGCACAGAGCTTGATTATAGTCTGAAATAACACGTAGGTTAATTAAAGAGTTCCCGCGGGAACCAAAACACCTCAATCCACGCGGACGAAGTCGCGGGCATCAGCTAGTAGGTACTTAATATTATAAATGTGAAAGTTTGGATGGATGTATGGATGGATGTTTGTTACTCAATCACGCCACAACGGCTGAACGGATCTGTATGAAATTTGGCACAGAGATAGATTATAGTCTGAAATACCAAATAGGTGAAGCAGAAATCCTCAATACACGCTGACGAAGTCTCGGGCATCAGCTTATAAAACATATAATAGAGCCTGCCTGAGGAGTGCGAAGTCTGCCATCCTGTGCTTGGCTAGCGTGGTACACTTTGGTTAAGCCCTTCTCATTCTGAGATGAGGCTCGTATTTGCCCAATTGTGGACCAGTGGTTCTGAAGGAACTAGAAGTTAAATTTGCTATAATCCGCCACAGTATAGACAAATCTTTGTGGTACAGTATGTATCTTGCAGCTTGCTATATTCACCGCCCAGTAAGCCAGCTGTCTAAACTTCTAGTTTCTTCATTATCATGGACTTCCGCAAAGTAACGCCTGCTTCTATCCTAGACCCAGTGGTTCAACTGATGATGTAAAGTAGAGCTTGATAATTTTAGTTCTCTGCAGATTTAATATTGTATATCTGTTTACTCTGTCATAAAAATAATAATTAAGTCTCACTATCGATACAAAAAATTACTGTTATTTGATGTCGCAATTTTGTGACTTTACAATGTAGGCACATAAATTATGTATGATTCCTTGCAAGGAAGCATTCCAACAATCGCCTTCAATGAACCGAGACTATACCAGATAGTTTCCTATCCACGCAACAATAATAATATGATTTTTATCATGTATTCCTGGTTTTACCGAGTTACCGAGTTTCTTGCTGATTCTTCTCGGTAGGAATGGATTCCGAACCAGTGGTAGATTCACTCGACAATTCCCTTGTAAACGTTTATTTGAGTATAAAACAATTGAATTTTTATTTGAATTTAATATTACACAAGTAGCATTATGTTTGTTTCATTGCAGCTTCATACAAAAATTCACTAAAAAAACGATAGGCCCTTTTTTTCCTCAAATATTGCACAATTATATTATTAGAACAAAGTTCCTTATGGGACGATGCGGAGGGGTACCAAAAAACAAAAACAAATCGTAAAAATAGAACTTGAAATTAATATTTATGTAAAAGGAACTTCGTTCTTATCTGGTGTCCCACGACACCACACGTTTTTTTTTGCAATATTTTTACTGTATGTAAAATATAGGCATATTATTGTGTACGTAATGCATATGTTGGTCGAATAATCGGTTCCCATAATTACCAAACAAGGTATACACTAGATTTAGATGAATGAGATGTGGTTGACATCTACTCAGTTTTCGTAACAAGTACAATAGGTAGGTATGCATTTCCCAGTCGTTGACAATATGACGTCATGATAAATCCATGTAGCAGATATTATGATAATTAACTAAAACATGTACTAAGTCCCTGTAAGAAGACCCGTGCTTGGGAGTATAGGCTGCCGATGAGTTGGTGATGAATGCAGATGATGATGGAAACGTACAGCTAAGTAGAGACGCGTGCGCCGCGTCGATCCAACTTCCAAGAACGAGGTCTCAAGCAAGCCGCCTAGAGCAACGAGTATCGTAAGTAAAAGTAACTTACAATACCTTGGCCGGCGCCTGCGCAAGGCATACGTTAGTTTCGCCAACTCCCACCGCGCGGCAGAACGTATCTCTCGGACGTTTTCTTTACGGACGACGAAAACGTCGCCAGTGGTGTTTTCTTATTTTGTTTTCAAACCGTGACCTTCATACACTTACTCTATGGATTGGATCAAACTTATCTGTGAATAAATTTTGATTGGGTGATTTTTTTTCTTAACCGATTTATAACATTAATGAAATATATTGAATAAAGTACGTACCAACAGTTCAAACACCGGATAGTTTTGGATGTTACGCTTCCTTGGACGTAAGTTATTTGAAAAATATTTTTCTATTTCCTAATGATACTTAAGTTGCCTTGACTAATAATGTCTATTATACCTATATACATATGGAAATTTATTTTTATGAGTTTTCGCCTCTTGGACGCAATAGTTTATAGAGGGGCTGGGTTCAATGCAATATTTATTATTCGCTTCTGTTTGTGCTAAGCGGATTACGAATGAGATGTCGAAAGTTAGTAATTTCCCGTCAGTAAGTGGTCAGCGGGCTAGTCGGTAAGCGAGTTATTATAAAGTGACTCGCAATCGGATCATTAAAACAGGTTCCATTTATTGTAGACACGTGTCGCCTTGTCTTGGACAGAAACCCGTATATCACAGAATTACAGCGCCTAAACCTGATTTATACCTACTTTAAGTACACCCGCGACCTGAAACTACACGTTACGGAATGTACTTAACTACCTAATTATTTCTTTAATATCATGTAACATTTTAACTCACATTTTTCATGCAACGCAACGTATCAAAACGGAAAAAAATCCTAGTTTACTATGGTTATAGACTAAATCCTTACAACAATAAGAGACAAAATAAAAATCTACGTCAATCAATAATGTACCGTATTGTAAGCGTGGACAATATTGAAAGTAATGCCTTATTAAACGCCTGGCTTTAATTTTGCTCACGATTTACTATACGTGACAATTTGCTTTCCCCTATTTGGTTTGCAATGCAGAGAACGGTTGACCAGTATATTGCTGATACTACGGCGGAATAAACAAACCCACATTTATTTTATTCCAACATCCACCACCACCACTACAGGAAAGAAGGAATTAGAACTTAAAGCCTTAGACCCACCACGCAGCTCCAATGCGGGTTGGCGGGCTTAAACGACTATTATCATATTATTTTAGTGATAATAACGTGCTATCGAGGCACGGGAGTGAAACACCACCAACTTCCAACTCCCGGCTGGAACTGAGAATTTTTAGTCACAAAAACCCAATACTTAATTATGGCCCGACCCGGGACTCGAACCCTGGACCTCGGCAGCCACAGTCGAAAATGCTAACCACTAGACCAACGAGGTATTAAGTTGCATTCCAAAGAATAGAAAACTGTCTGTTATAAACATATGCAGTCAATTCTTTACCCAAAAAATCGTATGAACATAATTACGTAATCACAACCTTCCCGCTATTAATGCGATATCACGACAATGAGGAAATTAATTTTACACTTTTTCTTCTTTGTTTGCTTGGCAATTATACGCTACGTATTATAGTTCTCATTCTTCGAGTTATTGATTGGGCAAGATAGTTAATGTTATTAAGAGCGTTTCCTTTCAATCAATAATTGAGACACTTTAGTGTGTAGGTAAAGCTCAGAATAATTATTTTGAATAATATGTAACTATTTCTCTATTCATATCCATATTCATTCAAAAGCGAGTTCCTTGATTATTATCTAATTAATATATCAGTCTCGCCCACCAGGTTTTCTAATCGGACTACTTTTCGATTTTATTGTACAAGCCTTTTAAAAATAAAATAAAAACTCGTTCCCCTTAGCAAATCTTACTTTCAATGTGATATTCTTATTACTTACCTATTTAAGATAAATATTTTATTTAAATCCTACCATCCCGCAGGTAGCAACTCTATCTCGCATATAGAATCTACACTAATTTTATGAATTACTTATGACCAACTTGTATTGCTTATTAAGATAATTATGCATAAAAAATGATGAAGGATTATAATAATATCATGGTAATGCAGTTTTGTATTATATACTAGATGATGCCCGCGACTTCGTCCGCGTGGATTAAGTTTTTTTTAATTCCGGCGGGAACTCCTTAATTTTCCGGGATATAAACTATCCCTGTATTAAATTTCATCAAAATCGGTTGAACGGACGGGCCGTGAAAACGTAGCAGAGACACAGATAGACAGAAACCTTTCGCATTTATATAGTATATGGATGGATGTACCAAGCCTTCAGTATTAGATTAGATATTGTATACGATTCCGTTATGCCCATAGACCAAAAAATATTACGTTCCTACTTTAACTATGTAGGTATTCTTAAATTTAATCAATCAATCGTAGTTATGAGGCATTGAAATAGAAATACTAAAATTCTACATCAATGTTATGAGGACTCAAATGTTGAATTTCACATGTCTATGTATTTCTACTCATATACCTATCTCTGGTCACTACTTGATTGACGCCATATTTCTAATTATTTTACATCAGGTAGGTACTAAATCGAATTTTATGAGTTTTGGAATTTTATCAAATTCAATTTTAAATCGTCTTTTTAGCTGTTATACCTAGTAATAAGAATACAATACCTTCTTAATTTATATAAAAATCATCAAATTGCTGCTACACACATTATATTGGTATGTAAATTGCTTTAAATACGTAGTTAGCAATTTATATCTAAGGTCTGAGTAATAGTTATTATCATTTAGCAGTCTAGCCACGTCTGGCCGTTTATTTGATTTTACAGTACAGTCCTGCGGCTTATATTGAGAAGCGCTTTGCATTGTTAGTGCTAAGTTTGTTCGTACATTGCTCTTTATATTGCCAGATATATTTAATTATCTCTCGTTGGTTGTGACCAGTTCCATTTATCATATTATAGTGATCAAACTATCTACTCGGCTAAAGGCAATTATTACCTATGTAACAGTACGATTACGACTCATGTATGACGATTATTAATCATACATCAGAGTACAACGTGCTCTCCGAGGCACGAAGGAAGCATGAAAGACTAATTAGACCAAAAAAATATCAACTAGTAAAGAAAATAAAAAAATGGATGATCACGCAGATAGTGTTTGTTTGTTGGTTTGTCCTTCAGTCACGCCGCGAGATACACAGATAGTGTTTTTTGGCATGGGTATAGTTGAGCACCTGGAAAACGACATAGGCCTCTTTTTAACCCGAAAAATTATTTACGGGGGAACCAAAAAACTTAAACCACGCGGACCAAGTCGGTGGCATCAGCTTGTAATACTACTAATGAGACGTTGCCTATGACTTCGTCCAAGTGGATTTTTGAGTGGAGTCCGAAGAATACGGTAGGAACTCGTTGATTTTATACTTATAGTATAAGCAGACCTATGTCCTTCCATGAGAGTTTATTACCCGTCAAATTGGTTGAACATTTATTATTATAATGGACCCTGACAGACTCACTTTTCATTCATAAATTTGGTATCCAATTTATAATTTCCAATTTATTTATTAACAAAGAAATTTTTTAAATTACATTGTTTCTTAGCACCCCTTAAGCCTTGTCGACTTGTCTGGGGGCTGCACATTCCTCTTAAATCTATTACATAAATACAGGTATAATGCGGATAAATAAAATAACATTAACAAAACAAATAGGTAAAAGTACACCAAACAAGTACTCCATACTTCCATATCTATACTAATATTATAAATGCGGATGTGTTTCTGTCTGTCTGTCTGCTACGCTTTCCCGGCCCATCTTTTCAACCGATTTTGCTGAAATTTGGTACAGGGGTAGATGGTATCTCGGGGAAGGACATAGGCTACTTTTATCCCGGAAAATTAAAGAGTTCCAGCGGTATAATCCAAAATCTTATAACCAAATCTTCTGAGGGTAAGGACCACCGCATGTTGCTTGAGAAAATTCGTTACAACATTTTCCTTTCTCGAAATAAACGTAACTGAATTTTACCTACATGTGATTCAAAAATTAACCAAGTCTTCAGGTGAATTCGGGTGCTTACTTTATCAAATCAAAACAGAATTAATGCGCTCATTGATTACGAGTTTTTACGAGAAACTAACCAGCTAGATTTGGGACCAATTATGTTTGATAGAAGCCGACTTGAATTGCGTAAAAGGTGGATATATTATGGTGATTATCATACTGATAGGTACATTTTTATGACATGGTAAATAAATCTTTAGCCTTGTAACCTTTGCTTGTGACATAATTATAATGGCAACACTGATATTTTATACGAAAATATATCGTAACCGTTTAAGGCCACGAAAATAAGATGACACGATCAATCAAATGAATGATTAATAAAACTACGACACCTTTAATATTGATACATAAATATATTTAATTCATAGATTACTTACCTTCATTATACACTTGTAACAATAATAACTAAATTTAAATTCTAAATCCATTTCAGGAAGGCTAATTAAATGAAAAATTACACATAAAAAATGAAAAAAAATCCCCATATTTACTTACTAGCTGATGCCCGCGACTTCGTCCGCGTGGATTAAGTGTTTTTGATTCCCGCGGAAACTCCTTAATTTTTCGGGATAAAAGTAGCCTATGCCACTCTCCAGGTCCTCAACTATACCCAAGCCAAAAATCATGTCGATCCCTTGCTCCGTTGAGGCGTGATTGAAAGACAAACCAACAAACAAACTCACTTTCGCATTTATAATATTAAGTATGAAAGTATGATTCGTACCGAAATAATTGACATTTGGATTGATCTTTTGGGGCATTAAGATAAAGTAATACGAGTAGTATCCAAATTATTTTTTAAGTGTGGATAAGTTTGCATCCTACTTATATAAAAGGACCAGAAAAACTGCAGTACCGCAACATGCTCCAATTCAGCGCATGACTTTTTTCAACTCTGAAAGTGTATTTAGCATCAATAGCACGATTCAGTTATGTGTCGGGCACACTGAAGTCATGCGCATGCGCGATTTAAAAATTTAGCTAGATATATTTGTTTTTCATCTTATCTAGAAAGAAAACTGATCTGTTGGCAGATGATTTTATGTTACTGGTAGCAAGTATTATTAGCATTTTGGCAACGGCATCTAAAACAGATAAACAAACAAGCTATTCTTAGAAACTTTTATAGCAGCCAACTACCAAATCGTTTAAATAATTACCTAAAATTAGCGAAATTGCTCGGCATTCTTTGAATAAATTATCTAGTACAATTTTTGAGATTATCCATATTATTAGTACCCATATTCTATTAATTGTTTATGAATCGATACTAATAATATAAATGCGAAAGTATGTCTCCTGTCTGCCACGCTTTTACAGCCCATTTGTTCACATAATTTGTACGAAATTTAGTTCAGAGATAGGTTGCAAACAGGGAAAGAAAAAGAGCAATATTCCCGGGGAAAATAAAAAAGTTTCCCGGAAACAAAAAAAACCTCAATCCAAGCGTACCTTCTAAGTCGCATACATCATCTAGAAAATCAGCTTTATCTATTATTTCCCAGCTTCCAAATTAAGTACGTATTCCGGTTTCCGATATAATGTTCCGATGTGTACATTTCTATCAATCTAGATTTCGAGGAAGATTGCACTGTTCGAGCAGTGTTAGCATAACAGTTACACGTTTTTCCCAGCCAATTGGATAATGAGACGTTTCGACAGGTGTTTAACATTCGACCGGCCTCTGGCAGACGGTACTCGACAGGTTTGACACATTCCGACCTTCACATTTGTAATCACCCATATCAAACGCATTTGTGAGTATGGTGTGGCCCACAGAGACGCAACGAAATTATTATAAGCATTGAAATACAATTACATCACTGCAAGAATCTATACTATAATTTTGTAAAAGCAAAAGTGTCTTTGTTTAACTGCTTGTCTTTCTAGGTGTCTTTTCACGGCCTATCTCAACCGATTTTGAAGAAACTTGGTAATGAAATAGGATGAACGGACATTATGCAATGAGCTTTAGGACGGAAGACTTTATATTTTTGAAAATCAAAGTTTCACGGGACATTAAAGGGCATAAATCTATGCCAACGAAATCGTGGGTGTCGTCTGGTTCAATGAAATTTTTCTCTACACGACAAAGCACGAAATGCCGGCATTAAATTTAAGCAGTAAGCAATCTCAGATTCAATACTCATAATTTTAATGAAAGTGACGAGAATACCGTTCTGAATGATGCCCTTATATGGAAGTTCAGGGTATTTTAAATATTGGTATCCCTTATTAAGAATACTGTTATAGCATTTAGGTCACTTTCCTGAAGCGGTGCAACATCGATTGCAATAAAACCATACCTATTTACATCACCTATTTAATTTACTTAATACTTACTAAAGATGAGATCGCGGTCAACCACATTCCTAATCGATAAAAAACTATTGTAATTAGCTATTTTAAACTATATATTATTTGAATGCTAAAGCTTCTTATTGTAACAAACAGTACAATCTACCTAATCGTAGTAAGGTTCGAGGTGAATATAATGAGATTCCGAACAAAGAATTTGCACTTTTATTTCAAAACTATGTGTATCGATTCCTAGACAATGCATTGTGCAACAATAATTTCCCGGAACGGTATGTCTATTATCGTAGTGTTACATCTGAAAGTTTCTATTTGTTCTAAACAACAGAGCACTTCGCTACAACCCGCCAAAATTGTAACCAAAGGCATGTTTTATGTAATCCGAATTCGTCTTGGTGATGCGTACCGTACTGTATCTATTACATATTAGGTAAAGTATCTAATACCGTTCAAGACTAGTTCAAAACGTACCTATTGAGTTTGGCTAATTATAAAAAAATACGCAAGAAACTATAAATAGGTGCATACCTATTATTTATGCACAATGCGACAGATTGTATTTCGAGCTAAATCTGCGGCTATGCAAATGCTATGACATAAAAATACATATATTGGGCTTGTAGCAATAATTATAGTGTAGGTTTATAAATAACCTCATTATAATTACTTATTGTAACTTATTGTAAGCATATAAAAGAATAAGTACCTATTTATCCCTATATGTAAGCTCTAAAGACTCTACATTCAAGCTTTTCTGTTTGACTACTTTTTAACTGACTTCCAAAAAAGGAGGAGGTTCTCAATTCAGCGCGTATTTTTATTTTAATGTATGTCGGTGCATATCTCCGTGGTTTCTGAACCGATTTGAAATTTCTTTCTATCAGTCTTTAGAGGAAGCTCTCGAGGTGGTCCCATAAAAAATTCTGACTCCAAATCCTCAACCCTGGCACTAAAAAGCTAAAAATAAAAATTCTTTCCAAAAAACCGACTTCCAATGCCACTGTAAAGTAATAAAGTAATAAATATTTTTTATTTCTACCCACTATGTTGAAGTCGGGCGGGTATAACAAGGATAAGCAAAGTTGACGCATCAGGCTTGCCCGACTTCAACATAGTGGGTAGAAATAAAAACTATTTATTACTTTACAATGGCGTTGGAAGCCGGTTTTTTGGAAAGAATTTTTTATTCTAAGTATATCTATTTATAAATCTTATTCTATTTGCAATCTATTTATAAATGGCAGACAGGAAAAAGGTAGGTATAAGCGGGAAAAAGTTAATGAAAAAAACTAGCTTGGGTCACCTTGTGATTTACACCGATGAAGAATGATTGATACACCTTACAGAAACATCGATGTACTGATATGAATTTATGAAACACGCAACTTTATGCCTGGATTTCTGGTTCTATCTTTCTTCGATTGAAGTTTTTTTTATTCCACTACAAGTTAGCTCTTGACTGCGATCTCACCTGATGGTGAGTGACGATGCAGTCGATGGTAGCAGGCTAACCTGTTAGGGGTACAGTTATATTAAACCCATACCCCTAGTCGGTTTTTACACGGCATCGTACTGGAACGCTTAATCGCTTGGCGGTACGTCTTTGACGGTAGGGTGGTAACTAGCCACGGCCGAAGCCTCCCACCAGACTAGACCAGAGAAAATTCAGAAATTATTAATTCACAAATTGACCCTGCCGGGAATCGAACCCGGGACCTCCCACGTTAAGACAACAGCGCTCATCAATGCGCCAGGGAGGTCCTCAAATCATCATCATCACTATTGCTGGGACTGCTAACGGAAGTTTAGGCAAAAGTCCTATAGATACCCACTACGGTTGAATACAACAGGTAGATAAACAAACCAAAAACCAGCAAACGGCAGTTGCTTTGGTGCTGCAAATGCAAGTTTAATTTATATTGGCGCGGCGGTGTTTTACCACATCCGGTGACTGGTTTGTTTGTAAGCTTCCTATTAATGTATTCCAATTCAAACGATTGATAATCTCTTTGAACTAGACACACTGCCTGCATTTGTGATATGCAGTCACTCAAGTACTACCTATTATAACTTTGATATTGGATAATGTGAAATGAACTTTGTTTTAAATGAACAACGAAAGTGATTTTTGCTGGTTATTCTCAGTAGTTTACTTGGATAACAAATCTTTTTACTCAGACATTGATAACCGTAAGAGGCCCGTAACCGTAAGAGGTTGAAACCGTGACTGCATGAGGCACACAGGTCTCAAAACTTAAAAAAAGTTTGATGGCAGAGTTGACCTTTGCTCATATATATCCTTAAGGTACTGCTGGTGTCACTTGAATTTAAAAGATGCGATTCTTGCAGCCATATAAGATTGAACCTGACGTTAACCGATGGCATTCGCGATGCGCTTCTCGCGTGGTTGACGCAAGCCGTGGTAGTGAGGCAACATCGCATGTTACGTGACCACAGATCACTGCTTCGTGGTGTGGTCTATATTAATTTATGTTTACTTTATGATAGGTGTTCGTGGTTTAATATGACCAAGATCGTGTTTATATGCTAATTATGATTAGTAAAATAATTCATTTTCATGGGTTCAAAGGTAAGGTTTCTGATCATTTTCACGTAATTTTTTTTATATTATGTTTATTTCAATTTCAAAGTTGTTATGGGCGCGATACTTTTATCACGGAATCTGTCCACTTAAAGAACCTTATATAAACAGCTTTGGGCGCATAGAGACCTTATACCTACTGGATGAACTATTATCGTACGAGCTTAGAAGAGAAAACAAGATTTATTTGTAAAAAAGTAAATATAATATTATGTTTCGTGTAGCTTATTGTATATCAGTTGCCCATTATTTACTCATTGAAACCAAAACCGTAGTAATATATTACTGGCAAAACAGTCACGATGTATTTCAATAAGCTTTTAATCCATAAGCGCATTACCAATGATATCGTGATCGGGATACGTGGAATGGAGAGCTGATGGACCAGTTTAAAGAGGTGCTTGACAAAAGCAGAAAGTTGAGGCAATAAAGACCCCCTATCGTTATTGAGTTAGCAACTTGACCTGCCAGCTAGACGGCGCGGCGGTGGTTTTGCAATCAGTTATATGAATTTAAAAAATTTGCTCTATTAAAAAAGTTAGCGTTAGTAACCTGTGAACTTATAGTAGGTGTACCAGCTGGTTAATCAATTTTATCATACTCAAGTATTTAACACAAAAGACCACCCTACAAACTATAATTTTCAAGCACCTGATCAATTTTTCCAGCAGATCGTAAAGTACATTAAAAGTACTTACCTGCACCGTATAGTATGGTTCGCGTATTGTGCGCTATTAATAACTTACGATAAATTATCGCAGCGTCTCTCACGCGACACCAGATGCATGGATCGTCGACCCCAACTCTGTAGGTTTATTCCAGTTAGAACCGGAGATTTTTTTTAACGCTTACTCAAAGAGTATTGTGAAATAAGTTTTCCTTGCCAAGGGAACGCTTGCTCGATATACCTAATACATAATTCAGTTATTGAATTTTCATAGTAATGGAAGAATTCGGTGTAAATAAATAAAGCCTCTATTTCCATTTACTTAAATTAACACAAATTACAGTTTTTTTTGAATCAAAAATAATTACTTTACAATAACATAAATTTTAATGAATTAGGTATAGGTTAGGTAGGTATTTTTGTCGTGTCGTACCTCCATGGCGCAGTGTGTAGCGCTGTTGCCTTAACGTGCGGAGGTCCAGGGTTCGATCCCCGGCAGGGGAATTTTCAATTTGGGAATTTACAATTTCTGAATTTTCCCTGGTCTGGCCTGGTGGCTTCGGCCGTGGCTAGTTACCACCCTACCGGCAAAGGCGTGCCGCCAAGCGATTTAGCGTTCCGGTACGATGCCGTGTAGAAACCGAAGGGGTATGGGTTTAATAATATAACAGCCATGCCCCTAACAGGTTAGCCCGCTACCATCTTAGACTGCATCATCACTTACTATCAGGTGAGATCGCAGTCAAGGGCTAGCTTGTAGTGGATAAAAAAAAAAAAGGTAGACTATAGTAATATTATTTATAGAGGTATCGTCGGATGGTTTTTCGAATTTTTTTCGAAACATGAACTATAAAATAATAGGTAGAAGTCGCGACAACACCCAACGTAGGAACCACTGAATAGATAAAAAGTACCCAGGTTTCGAGAATAATATTGCTAATAACCTAAAACCGTTAAAAAATAATAAAAACCTAAAACCGTTTTAAGAAGGTTCTTTTTACACAAAACGATACACTAAGGTTCTGCTTATTTGCAAATTCATACTGGCGCTAACATAGGTCTTTATTTTATTTGTATTTATTCCACAGGTCTCTGTGTTGTAACAAAGAACCGGTGTTGCATTTTGCTAGTAATGCATAAAATATACCCGTTTCAAGTTATGCAGTGCAAGTTTTTTCCTCCAACATTTTTTATTGTGTTAGCAGTGTTAGCCAACAAATCAACCCACGCACAATGTAACTTCAATGAAAATGGTAAAATGCAAATATTGGGTAATATACCTACATATGCAACTTATCTTCGAGTTAGACAATCGATCCATAGGTTGGCCTATTGGCTGATGACAAGGCCGATGCCCAGCCAAACTGCCTCGTTAGTCTAGTGGTTAGCATGCTCGACTGCGGCCGACGGGGTCCCGGGTTGGGCTCCCGGGTTCGAGTCCCGGGTCGGGCCATGATAAAGTATTGGGTTTTTCTGACTCTAAATTCCCAGTACTAGCCCGGAGTTGGCGGTGTTTCACCCCCGTGTCTTGGAGAGCACGTTAAATACTCGGTCCTGGTTATTATCACGAACATGATAATGGTCGTTAAAGCCCGCCAACCCGCATTGGAGCAGCGTGGTGGGTCTAAGCTCTAATTCCCTCTCTCCTATGAGAGTGGAGGCCTGTGCCCAGCAGTGGGACGTTAATGGGCTGTAGTGGTAAGGCCGATGCTCATGGGATGGGGAGAGCTGTTAAATAAGAGCACCAATGGCATCAAGCGAGTCGCAGTGAGAAGGATGGTTTTATTAGGCTGGACCGAATAGACTCATGTTCAGCTGGATGTCTGGATGATGACAACAACGAGGAGTTGAAGCTCAAGGTTATTCAGGACAGCTATCAGATGTTTCTGATCAAGTGCCAGGCTCCCATTACAATTGAAGCCAATGCTTTTTTTTCCACTACAAGTTAGCCCTTGACTGCGAGCTCACCTGTTGGTAAGTGATGAGGCAGTCTGAGATGGTTGCGGGCTAACTTGTTAGGGGTATGGCAGTTATTTAAACCCATAACCCTAATCGGTTTCTACACGGCATCGTACCGGAACAATTAATCGTTTGGCGGCACGTCTTTGCCGGTAGGGTGGTAACTAGACACGGCCAAAGCCTCCCACCAGGGAAAAAATGGTACTGAAAACCAGCTGCTACGGCTAATGAAAAAAAATATATAAACTCGGCAATAGTAATAATGAGCGTTTATAGAACTAGCATGATTTGATTCTATAGTCACTTGTTTTTCATACCTTCCTCAAACATTTCAGACCGTAAAATAGTTAATGAAAAAACTAGAATAAAGTGATAGATATTTAAACTTTAATACAATATATCCAGATAGACTGCTGATACCTTCACGCAGAACTGCGCTTTTTAGCAGAAACTGTTATAGTATGTCTGTTCAAATATTTAATCGATTGCCTGAAAACTTAAAGAAATTACCATTTAGTGTATTTAAAAGAAAGCTGCATGAATGGCTCATTGAGAAGTGTTTTTACTCGCTGAAGGAATTTTTAGAATGAATTTATTTAGTCCTGTCATTTAATTTCTGAGAATTATAAAATATATTTGGTTTCTTTAGACTATGTTTTTAAATTTGCATGACAGTAATGGCGAAACATGTATGGTCAAATTTAGTCTGTGTCACCTTATTGTATAATGTTTCTAGCAAATAAACTATTTATTATTTATTATTTATAGAAGTTTAATTCGCTATAATCCGCCACTTCTAGTATTTTCATTGTCATGGACTTCCGCAAAGTAACGCCTGCTTCTATCCAATAAGTAAAATAATTAATTGATTCATTGAAGTCATCCCTTGTAAGTAGTAATGTATCTACATACCTCACAGCAACATACAACATTACATAACCACATTCCATAAGTTTTGAGTAAACAGCATTCATCTGCGATTACGGAATAAACACTTTTTTGGGAGTCAAGCAATCCTATTATATCATTGAAGGCAATCCCTTAAAATTGAAAACATTTGTTTCCAATGCATCATACCGGCTCGAATCACGTAACGAGTAACGAATAAATTGTTTATGATGAAAACTGTTCCACGCCGTCGCATGCAATGCCGTGGTTCTATTTTAAACGAATTTACGTTACAAAACTGTGGACTATTACCAAAACCGCGTTTGAAATGGACAGGAAAAACATTTTCAACGTGGGCTTTGTACAGTTTTTTTGTGTTTCCGGCCTTAAACATTCTTAGGATGGGATTGCTATTGATTTATACGTGTAGGGAAAATTAGATAAAGTGAAACTAGATAACAATGGGATACTGTTCGAATACTAACTAAAGGTCGGAAAGAAGATTTATGTTTGAAAAGTGTCATCTTAGTCTTAGGTGTTCCCTAAAATTAAAGCATTGTTGGTGAAATCGAGCAATAGCCGCGCTTAGGTCGTAAGCTTTACAGACGTAATCTAAGTTAATCCATAAAAGTCTGTCGATGAACTTTTGTTGTAAACAATTCATAATTTAAGCCTGCTCTTAACAGCAATAGTGTAGAAGCCAGCGATACACAATCGCACTAGTGACTCGCGAAGATCGCGGGAATGGCGTGCGCGGCGAGATCATTTAGCTGCTATTTACGAATACCTAAATAATACCTATGTTTTATGACGATGACGCATATCGTTTTAATCAATATTATGTACGAAAAAAAAATCGTAAATCTAACATTTGAAGACATCAATAATCTAACAAAGACTCACGAAAAAATACCGCCATAAATTGAATACGACTACTCAGCGTCTGAAGCCGGTCGTTGTCGGATAAAAATCGAATTCAGACAAAATTCGGTCGTCTGTGTTACACGAAGTAACATGAACGAAATCCACACCTTTTTGATTGTAACGTTTGATTAAGGCTGATATAGAAAGTTCAATCAAACATGTCGAAGTCCGAATGCAGATCGTGACCAGCAAGATGTCGATAACTTATCACCTGGACACATGTACAATCGTCCGCCATCGCAATACCCAAGCCACATGCGCCAATCAACTTATTGTAATATTGAAAGCCATTGTGAAGTGAGTTTAAACGGACTGTAATATTTACAATTTATAGTCTAGTGGTTAAGATGCCCGGCTTCTTTTTCGTACTGTTGGGGGTTCGCTCCCCGGGCACACACTTGCAACATTTCAGAATATCACTTGTTTTAATGATGAAGGAAAACATCGAGAAAAAAACTTGCACGTCCAGAAGTTTTTCATAATATTCTCAAAGATGTGTGAAGTTTGCCCATCCACACTTGGCCAGCGTAGTGGAGTATGCACACTTCTCATTCTAAGAGGAGACTTGTGCTCAGTAGTGAGCCTGCAATGGTATGAAGTGATGATGATGAAAATGAAGTTGGCGTACAATTATTACAGTATTCTGTATCATAAAACTGTTTATTAAATCAGGAAAATATAAAGATTATATCAATTTTCGTGTGATAAAAGAACTTTAATGAAATCATAAAATTCGTCAAAAAATTCGATCTTTTGAATAGAACCCGAGTTACAGCATGACCATGATAATTATCGGCTATACAATTGCAGCTTAAAGTGGCTGAAACCAGCAAGTTCGTTTATAAATGCCATTGTAAGAAGTTGTGCATGTCTCGTAGTTTGAATTCCGTAACACGATGATATAGACAACAAAAGAGTTAGAATTTAAAGATCTTTCTCTACAATAACAACTCAAGTGCCTACAGCAAAGTAGATTTGCGCTCTTATTTCATACGTCATGTCATGACATTATAGGAACAAGTTTGCAACATGCAACTTGGTACTAAAACTCGATAAGCTCATATTAGTTATAATTATTATAGTTTTAATTAGATAAACACATTGTTGATCATTAAACGAAGTCAATGATTTATCTAGGTAATCATAATAATCATAATCAAACATCTTTATTCAAAATAGGTACCTACAAAGTACACCTTCTGAGCGTCATATTTATAATAATAATAAGGAATAAGACATGATGGTGATAATGGGTAACGGTATCTTAAAACTAAAGCTACGAGGGTTCCAAACGCGCCCTGGTCTGAAAAGAGCCCACAACAAACTCAGCCGGGTAATTTTTCATATACCTACCATTGAGAAACTACAAATACGAGAGAGCTTTTCCCATGACTACACCGATGTGACAACATTGAGATTTGTTATTTATAGTGTAACCATCCCCAAATCCTCATACTAAGTAGATATTAACCACATATTGACATAACATACAGTGCTGGAACCAACCTATACAGAACATTGCAATAAATAAATAAACAGTATTATAGTACACATAACAGTTGCTATGCGCATTATGGAGTAATTTGTGGATGCAATAAAGCGGATATCATGTCATAGCTGCCAGCCTGCTTGTTGCACCTTTGACCTTGCACGTACCACTTTCAAAATCCAGCATTCCGAATAACGCGGCAAATTCACGATCTACCACAACGCTATTGTTTCTCTATACAACCTACAAAAACTTACACGTTGGTATTAAGGAATATCTTACTCAAAGAGTAACTCACGCTGAAGACATACTGTGTCCATCTATCGGGTCTATGCTCTAATTCCCTCTCACTTATGAGAGTGGAGGCCTGTGCCCAGCAGTGGGACGTTAATGGGCTGTAGTGGTAGTGGTGGTGGTGGATTGTTATTTTAATTTCAAGATCTATCATAATTTATTTATTCATTCATTGGCATTTTTAATTATTGAAAATAGTTATGATAAGATAATAATATTATCTTATTTAGTAGGTTTAGGGGCACCCAAGGCAAAGACCCCTGCGTTGAATACTCTAATTTTCATACCTCGCGAGACAATAAAATCAAGGCTAATAAAAAGATTATTCATTATAATATAATGAATAATCTTTTTATTAGCCTTGATTTTATTGTAATAAATATTGATTTTATTGTATTTTATTGTCTCGCGAGGTATGAAAATTAGAGTATTCAACGCAGGGGTCTTTGCCTTGGGTGCCCCTAAACCCCACGCTTCTCTCAGGATTCTAGATGCAACACCCTCACTACGCTCGGGAGTTACTCTAAAATCCCTCGTTGGGCTTGGGGTTTATCCCGGCGCCCGTGACGTAACACTTTGCATTACCCCCATGTTGAATACTATTGCCCAGCTTCCTTAGGACTAATAACTAGATGCAGCAGAGCTAAGGAACGTTATTTTTGTTAGGTCCATTATAGATTTTCGGAGTAATGACCGAATAAATGATACGATGCTTCTATAATGTTTTTATACGCGAATGCATTTAAATGTCGACTCACTAAGCTACTATCTTCATATCACTGTATAGACACGCAACCTAATAATAATATACACGTCACGGTAACAATTGTTACTTACACAAAAAGTGATATCGCGTGGCTGAATGAGTGTCTCTATAACGCTTTGCCAAAACGTACCTAGTAAGTACCTACTCAATAATACCTACTAATCACATCGAATGGCCGTATGAGATATGAAGTACTAAGTTCTGTTAGTCGGCGATCCGGATATACCACGACCTTCACCGATCTGTTTAATAGATGAAATCTACTTTTTATTTTTATTTAATAATAGATAAATACGCCTTAAATAGGTTGCCTATCAAAATCCGGTCCAGGCTACTTTTAAATTATTATTTTTTTGACAAGTTTATTATAGCCAATTGCTATACCATCGCGTCTGTTATAAAATTACCTATATTTTTGAAATATAACTCAAGCGGTTAACGTGAAGTTACTTGTGGACAATGGTAACTTACCAACTTACCATAGTCTCGGAAAAAAAAATGGTACCTATAGGAGCCAATTGCTTCATTATTAAAACATAATCGCATATAATTCAAGGTATTTGACCTACGAGTACCTCGGGCCATTGTATTCAAAATCGATTTATCGCGGTGACCGTGAAATAAATATAAGTTCATTTATGATAACACTGTCTATTATTGTACGCGTATGGATTTTAATCATATATGAGAGAAAAAGATTTGTTCCTATACGCTAATCACGTAAGTTTTAATAATTATTCATTGTAAATTATCAATGCAAGAACAATTTGACCTTCCCGATATCCATACCTACTAATATCATATTATTATGGATGCGAAAGTATCTGTCTGTCAGCTACGCTTTTACGGCCCAACTATTCAACCAATTTTGATAAAATTTGAATGAAACAGGTGGAATATTAGATGGTATTTGTTGGATGGTATTTGGATGGAATAAAGGCTACTTTTTATCCCGGAAAATTGATTAGTACCCACGGGATATTTAAAATCCCGGATGAAGTCGTAAACAACATCTATGTGTGACACCAATTACGTGTGGCAGCCCTACGAAGATCGCCGACGTTGCAACCCCTACCAACGCGTAATCTTGTTTATTAGGGTCAAGCCGACGCATCATTATTAATTAAGATCTAGATTAAATTATTCTATTCCTAACATCGGTTAGAGTCACCATTTTCAAATATTCCTAGTAATAATTATTTTTTTGGTAACTAATTAAATAAGTTATAAAGTAAATCCTTTTTTTTAAATCCTCCAAGTGCCACTAACGTATTTGGCGCAGTTTTGAGGATCTTCGCGGGAAGACTTGTGTTCCCGGGGGCTATCAAGTCCCGAAGTCGAAGAGAACCTACGGACCTGTGGCACATCAGGAGGAGAATCAAGAAATCGATTCCGAAGAAAAGGAGCCATGCGGTATATGTGAGTACACTAGAATATTTCTCGTGTTGCTCTCCTTATCCTTAAGTACCTTTAAATTCCTCAAGATTTACCACCCAAGAGCCTCTAGTTCTCGCGAGCCTGGATTCAGACAGGCCCGACGACAAATAGCAGATAATAATAGATATTTAGACTTAGGAAGTAATTTAGGTTTAGACCAGTTGTTTGAGATGGCCCAAGCCCAGCCAGACACAATTTTTAAGGCACTTCGCCTTGTCCCAGATTTTGATGGTAACCCTAACATATTGACGCGTTTTATAAAAATATGCGATCAGCTTGTTGCGCAATACGTAAGCACTGCACCGGGCAATGAGTTCGCTAACTCGTGCGTAATTAATGGTATTTTAAATAAAATCACAGGCACCGCGGCCTGTACCATCAACTCAAATGGAATACCAGATAGCTGGTTAGGAATCCGTACAGCCCTTATAAATAATTTCTCAGACCAAAGGGATGAAACAGCCCTCTACAACGACCTCTCCTTAGCCACTCAGGGGAATAAAACACCCCAGGAGTTTTATGAACACTGTCAAACTTTGTTTAGTACGATCATGACATTTGTGACATTACACGACGTTATCCCGACAACTATTGAGGCGAAACGCGAACTTTACAGGAAAGTCACTGTGCAAGCATATGTACGCGGGTTAAAGGAACCCTTGGGATCGCGCATACGTTGCATGCGGCCTAGCACTATGGAAAAAGCTCTCGAGTACGTTCAGGAAGAACTTAACGTAATCTATCTGCAACAACGAAACGAACCCTCCAGAAATCAATTAATACCTAAGGTTCCTATACCCCATAACATACCGCCAGCCACACTACAGTTTATACCACCACGACCGCCAACCTTCCAGACACCTACACCGAACTGGCCTGCACCTTACGGACAGCGCCCGATGAGACCTCCAACCCAGCCATTTAATCAAAATCAACCCCGTATGCTAACCAACACCCAAAAAATGTTCGCTGCTCCACCGCCTAACTACAACCTCCGTAGCAACGTATTTAGACTACCACCCCGAAACAACCAGACTAACGGACAAACACTGCAGCCTATGAGTGGAGTCCAAAGATTCAATACCCGACCATTACCTCCTACTAATGCCCCAACAGGTTATAATTGGAATAGGTCCGGGAACCCTCCAGCTGGTAATAATTTCAGACCGCGCGAAATGCACGTAAATGAATGTATGCCATATTATGACGGATCATATTACGATGACTACAATACCTACTACGAGCCCGAGTACGATTACACTTACAATAATGACTATAGTAATGCTTATGACCTGGGTTTGCCTTGTGACTTTAACAATTCTTACTACTATAATACGACCGTTGACGATCAATCTCACGACGAATCCCTACCACAGGCAGTGTCTGACCAATCAGAACAGGATTTTCAGAAGGCTTCGAAATCATCAAAGCCAAAATAGAAGTAAATCTTCAAACGCAGAGGCAATTACCCTACATTCAGATCGCGAACCCCCCATTAAAATTGTTGGTCGATACAGGTGCAAACCAGAGCTTCATAAACCCTGAAGCTGTCGAAAGATACTATACCGATTTTCCCCTAAACTTTGACCCGTTCGAAGTAACAAACATACACGCGACCAGTAGGAGTAATTATTCTATTACAATACCTTGTTTCAAAGAGTTCAACGACACAAACTATATCAAGTTGTTTGTGTATCAATTTCACAACTACTTTGATGGTCTTATAGGTCTAGATTTATTAAATGAATGGGAAGCCCGCATAGATTTAAAGGAAGGTCGTCTAATAACGCGCTCTGCCGCCAACCCGATCAGGATGTATAACTCATGTAATGTAAATCTTTATGAGGATGTCATTCCAGCGGGTTCCTCGAAAATTATACGTATTCCAGTCGACGTATCGGACGGCGATGCCTTTATTAACGAACAGGTGATATGTAATTGTATAGTACACGAGTGCATCACCACAGTAAAAAATAATCGCGGTTACCTAGAAGTCGAGAACCCTTCGCGAAACGATGTCATTTTCTCACTCGATCGTCCCGCGCACGCGAAGTTATTTAATATTGAATGCACGCGTACACAGCAGTTATCACCACGCGCACGGGAAGTAGTCTCCCGCTTACGAACCGACCACTTGAACGAGGAGGAAAAAGCTAACCTTATTACGCTTTGCTCGCGCTACTCCGACGTATTTTATATAGAAGGGGAAAATTTGACTTTCACGAACCAAATTAAACATCGAATCAGAACAATCGATGAGGTGCCAATTCACTCCAAAAGTTATCGCTATCCATTCATACACCGACAAGAGGTTAGGGATCAGATACAGAAGATGCTGCAACAAGGCATAATACGACCCTCTGACTCTGCCTGGAGTTCACCGATCTGGGTAGTACCCAAGAAGGTAGACGCTTCCGGAAAAAAGAAATGGCGTATCGTAGTTGACTTTCGGAAACTTAATGAAAAGACCATCGACGACAAATACCCAATACCGAACATTAACGACGTACTTGACAAACTAGGAAAATGTCAATACTTTACGACCCTAGACTTAGCCAGCGGGTTCTACCAGGTAGAAATGGACCCCCAAGATATTTCTAAAACAGCTTTTAACGTAGAAAATGGGCATTTTGAGTTCCTTAGGATGCCCATGGGCCTCAAAAATTCACCGTCTACATTTCAACGCGTGATGGACAACGTCTTAAGAGGATTGCAGAACGAAATATGCTTGGTTTATTTAGACGATATCATAGTATTTAGCACCTCCCTACAAGAACACCTAGTAAATCTAGAAAAGGTTTTTCAGAGACTTCGAGAGTCTAACTTTAAGATACAAATGGACAAATCGGAGTTCCTAAAGTTAGAGACCGCCTATCTGGGTCATATTATTAGCAAAGACGGCATTAAACCTAACCCTGATAAGATTGCTGCTATCGAAAAATATCCGATTCCAAAGACTCAAAAGGAAATTAAACAATTCTTAGGCCTTCTCGGTTATTACCGAAAATTTATCCCAGACTTTTCCCGCATAACCAAACCCCTCACCCAATGCCTCAAAAAGGGCAGGAAGGTTATCCCTGACAGAGAATACATTAATTGCTTCGAGAAATGTAAATCTCTATTGACTAATGATCCCATACTACAATATCCCGATTTCACCAAGGAATTCGTCTTAACAACCGATGCCTCCAACGTAGCCATCGCAGGTGTACTATCCCAGGGACCCATAGGTTCCGATAAACCCATCTGTTATGCATCCAGGACCCTAAATGATAGCGAAGTTAACTATAGCGTCATCGAGAAAGAGCTGCTTAGCATCGTTTGGGCCACAAAGTATTTCAGGCCATACCTTTTCGGACGCAAATTCAAAATTGTGACAGACCACAAACCATTACAGTGGATGATGAATTTGAAGGAGCCGAATTCACGACTAACTAGGTGGAGACTCAGACTCAGTGAATATGACTTTACGGTCGTCTACAAAAAAGGGAAAGCGAATACAAACGCTGACGCCCTGTCCCGAATAGAAATTCATAACAACGACATCGACACTGCGTCTCTATTTCAGGAAATAGAAGACTACGCTAGTTCCTTAGCTGGAAACCCATCCACATCAATAGCTCCTCAAGCAAACTCTTCCACCGAAACAGCTCATACGAGTGCCGAAAATCCCATACTAGAAATCCCCATCACTGACGAACCCCTGAACAAATTTCACCGACAGTTACACCTCACTCTCGTAAACGACATCAAACGGAAGCCGATCATGACTAAGCCATTTGACACCCATACACGAGTCAGCCTGCAACTATCGGAATCCAACCTAGAGACTGACGTCATTAACGCCATAAAGGACTATGTTACTCCAAAGGTTAAAACAGCAATTCTAATTAACCCACCTCTAGCCATGTATTCCATTATACCGATCCTACAGGAAAAATTCAAAAGTTCATCAATGAATCTTGTATTAGCGAAAAGGGAGCTAGAAAACGTAAAAGAATACCTCAGACAACAGGAGATTATACGCCATCACCATGACGGAAAAACGAACCACCGCGGCATCAACGAATGTTATTTAGCCTTATCCCAGAAATATTACTGGCCTAAGATGCGGGAACATATTACTAAATTTATAAACGAATGTACCATCTGTGGGCAAGCTAAATATGACAGAAACCCTATAAGACCCCAATTTAACATTGTACCGCCAGCAACAAGGCCTTTCGAAATAGTTCACATAGACTTATTCACCGCACAAAATGAAAAATATTTGACCTTCATTGACGTCTTTACTAAGTACGGTCAGGCATATCACCTGCAAGATGGTACAGCTATAAGTATACTACAAGCACTTTTAAGGTACTGCACCCATCATAACGTGCCCTTGACCATCGTCACAGACAACGGCACCGAATTTGCCAACCAGTTGTTCATGGAGTTCACAAGACTCCATAAAATTAATCATCATAGAATCCTAGCTCATTCCCCTAACGCTAACGGAAACATAGAACGATTCCATTCCACAATACTGGAACATCTTAGGATCCTGAAATTACAACATAAAGACGAACCCATCATAAACCTCATGCCTTACGCTATCATAGCTTACAACAATACCATTCATAGTTTCACAAGATGTAGACCGTTCGACTTACTAACCGGGCATTTCGACTCTAGAGACTGTCTTGACCTTGACATTACCCAACAACTATTACAACAATATGTCCAAACCCACAGAGATCAAATGCAAAAAGTGTATGAGATCATAAATTCCACTTCTCTCGACAATCGTAAAGCCTTAACAGAAACTAGGAACGAAACTCGCGAACCAGAGGTACAATACGCTCCGGACCAACAAATTTTCATAAAAAACCCCCTAGCCAGCCGGCAAAAAACAGCCCCACGCTACACTCAGGACACGGTATTAGCTAATCTACCCATTCACATTTACACCTCCAAAAAACGAGGACCAGTGGCAAAATCTAGATTAAAACGAGTCCCTAAGACAGCTAATTTGTTTCAGGATGCTGCTATTATTGACGTTCCGAATAACTCGACCCGAAGAGATAAGACTTGAAAGCCTGGATGACGGACCGGGACTGTTACCTTACAAACTTGGACCAATGAGATTAACTACTCAGCACCATACGTTCCTACAATACGTACAGTTAGACCAGATTGAGATCCGAATAAACTCATTAAAATCCCATTTACTGACCTACCAGGACCTGATGACCAATAATACATACTCACTCTACGAAATTCAGACAAGCCATCTGCTTAACAAGCTTGACAGTGTATTGCATCAATTAAAGTCATTAGAACCAAATCGTACCAAAAGAGGTCTAGTTAACGGTCTAGGTTCAATCATAAAAAGCATAAGTGGCAACTTAGACTACACTGATGCCCTGGAGTACAATGAGGCAATCAAAATGTTGCAAACAAACCAGGACAAAATTGTGACAGAATTCAACAACCATATTAGCCTGGGAAAGGACTGGATGTCTAAACATAACCATATATTAGAACAAATAGTAAAAAATCAGGCCACAATCAACTCCACATTACAAGACATAGTCAAAAAGGAATCATATAAAGATTTAAGTTTGGTAAAATTCACGAAACTTTCCCAACTTTTAGTTATTATTAGCTATAACGTAGAGGATTTAATGCAAGAATTAATTAGAATAGAAAATAGTTTAGCATTCGTACGCGCATCGAGCACGCACCACTCTATGATAGATATAGATGTATTAAGTTCGATGATTAGTAAGCTTCAAAGTATTTACGGGGTAGATCAAATATTAAAATTAGAACTAAGGGATTATTACGATATCATAAAACCAGCGTCGTATTACGTAGAAAAACAAATAGTTTTCGTATTTAATTTCCCAATCTTGTCTAAGGATATATTTAACTTATATAGGCTATCGATAGTTCCTAACAAAAATGCTCAGGCTCTCATCCCGTCCTATCCCTTCATAGCAACTAACGGGGAATCATTCGTGTACATAGAGACAGAATGTCCGAAGTTTAACAACTGGTTCCTATGCGAAAAAGGGATCGACCATCAAATCCGCACTAAATCAGACTGCATCCACGAACTGATCGTCAAGCAAACTCTACGGGAATCCTGTCAACTTGCAACCATCAATCTAGCGGATGAAGCAATGGAGAAGCTAGACGATAGACACTACATTCTGTCATTTCCCAAGACCACAAGAGTACAGCTTTCCTGCGACCAGCAAGACCACACTTCACTCCAGGGAAGCTACTTCGCTACAATCCCGGTCGGATGTCGCCTGAAGTCCGAGGACCTTACCATAGTCAACGACTACGACGAAATCAAGGGCCAGGCTTTAAAACTATCTAAGATACCCTACGACGTCGGAAAACAGGCTATCACATCACCACGCTTCAATTTAAGCTCCATCAACCTTCAAGATCTTCATAATATTCAAGAGAAAATCATGGTTCAAGCCCCTCTCAGAATCGAACAAGTACAGTCAAGCACCCTTTATCACACTACCATACCCTTCTACATAATACTATCGGGTATATGCATTCTTCTCATCCTCCGGTTACTTCAAAGGTTCCTGAAGAAGCCTGGCAGGGAGACGAGAAAACCAACTACAGACAACGCCGAGAAAACCGCCGAGTTGGAAGACGTCCCGGCATCATTCTCGCTGAAAGTGCTCAAATAGTTGCCGTTCTGAGGGTGGAGGAATTACGTGTGGCAGCCCTACGAAGATCGCCGACGTTGCAACCCCTACCAACGCGTAATCTTGTTTATTAGGGTCAAGCCGACGCATCATTATTAATTAAGATCTAGATTAAATTATTCTATTCCTAACATCGGTTAGAGTCACCATTTTCAAATATTCCTAGTAATAATTATTTTTTTGGTAACTAATTAAATAAGTTATAAAGTAAATCCTTTTTTTTAAATCCTCCAAGTGCCACTAACGTATTTCACCTCACTTTTGCAGAAAGGAACTAATACACGATATATACCACCTTTTTAGACCTTTAGCTTAATCACCAATCAAAGCTATAGCTGGTACTTTCTAATAAATTTTTCGGACTCTCTACTGATTTTATACATTTAGATAAGACAAACTGCTTCGTGAAAAGTTAAAAGGAAAGCCGCGTAAAGCTTCGTTAAATGTGAAGCTTTGATTCTCTGAGCCATTTCTTTTTGGATGCTGTCTCCTTCCTTCATCTACATCTTCATCTCTTTAAAAAATAAAAGCCCGATTTATATTTTTGTAGTATTCTTTAGTTTACTAAAAATTAAAATTCAATCGTCTTCGTAAACGGTAAAAATTTAAGTTTGTTTACACAATTAGTTCATAAATCAATAATAATAATAATAGTTAATAAATCATATTCGCGGTGAAAAGAAACTAAATTTAATCGGGTAATTGTTGTAAAAACAGCAATGCCATTTGCAATTACTGAATTGAGTTTACAACTATTTTAACAGATAACTGTATAAAATTATAATGAACCATAAATAGAAATAGATCACAAAACAAAACCGCATTAAGAAGCACTGAATTACGTAGTAGGTATCTATAATTATTTGAGAAATAAGACTGCCATATAGATCTTTTAAGGACAAAATTAGAAGGTACGAGTAGGTGCCGTACAATTGATCGATATAATGGGGCCAAAGATTTTGAATGAGATATATTATAGATCCTTTTCTGTATGATAAGGAGGTATTGGGTGGATAAAAGTTGGCGAGGGTCGCTGTGAGGGAGAAATATTATATTCCTACTATTACTATTACTGGATAACCTGACCCAGTCATTCACTTTAATAACCATGTACCAGAAATCTAGAACCACAAAATAGGTCACTAGAACGTTGAAAATGTCTTTTTTAACCGACTTTAAAAAAAGGAGGAGGTTCTCAATTCGTCGGAATCTTTTTTTTTTATTAGACTGATCATGATTGTTTTGTGTTACCCGAGTTCTGCTATCGATATACAAATATACATCAGATCTTTTTGTTCACGAAAGGCCAACCTGACAGTATATACTTTATAATGATTAGAAAGAAAGTAGCAAAATAAAAAACTTCCTCATTAGTCGGCTTACAGAAAACAGTTTTGTGTTATTAGGCGCTGCGTTGTCCAAGTTGATGATAAGCTCAATTTATAGATTGACGTCATCAACATAAAGAGATAAACTGACTGACAGTTTATCTCAATAAAACATATTACTTAGTAGGAGAGCCCAAGAGGGGATTTTTGGATTTACTCCAGCGCGGCAGATTAATATAAAGGGGGATTCTTTGGACCCTAAAGGAATTGGAGTTTTTTAAGTTTGTAACTCTCCAACTCCTTAGGTCTCGCTCAAATCGTCATATTATTTGAATGTACAATTTTCAGCATGTACCTAATTAACTCACTCTACCTTAATCTGACGCGCTCGAGTATTTTTGATGATCAATTTTATTTATTTACTATTCTGATCTACTGTCCTAGACAGACCCACCAATATACAGGGCTCATATTGTATGGTACCCTACAAGGTCCAAATAATCCTACTTTATATTAATCTGCCGCGCTGGAGTAAATCCAAAAATCTCCTCTAGGGCTCCCCCACTATATGTTACTATCGGTTTATTTATTTATTAACTTTTTTTTTATATCGCTGGAAAAATGCTTTTACTTACGCATTCCGCACTAAGCGGTTATGTGGGACTAAGTCCAAAATATACGCACAAGAAAACCAGCGGCACAGTCCGCGTCGAGAATGAACCGTCTCAGGGTCCCAAATCTTGGATACGACTGAGACGATTAACTATTATGAGTTACTAGCTGATGCCCGCGACTCCGTCCGCGTGGATTAAGGTTTTTGGGTTCCCGCGGGAACTCCTTAATTTTCCGGGATAAAAAGTAGCCTATGTGCTATTCCAGGCTATAATCTATCTCTGTGCCAAATTTCATCCAGATCCGTGCAGCCGTTGGGGCGTGATTGAGTAACAAACATCCATGCATACATCCATACATCCAAACTTTCGCATTTATAATATAAAATAAAAAATAATAAAAATAATAATATATAAAATATAAATATATTAATTAAAATATTAATATTACTAGCTAATGCCCGCGAATTCGTGCGCGTGGATTGAGGTTTTTCGGATCACGCGGGAACTCTTTAATTTTCCGGAATAAAAGGTAGCCTATGTGTTATTCCAGACTATAATCTATCCCTGTGCCAAGTTTCATCCAGATCCGTTCAGCCCTTGGAGCGTGATTGAGTAACAAACATCCATCCATACATCCAAACTTTCGCATTTATAATATTATATATATATTAAAATTATTATTATGAGATATACCAAGAGCGATGCATGTCAGCATTGATGTAGAATTTTTTTAGTACCTCATTCTATTTCAATGCATGTCAGTGTAATAAATTATCGCAAAGCATATTAAATATTAGCCAATCGTTCACTCTGCTGTCGTTATAGTTTTCGTAAGCTTTCCTAATATCATGGCTATTGGCTGCCATTATGGTTTTGAATATGTCAAATGCCACACGTGTCCTACATTAAATGGTGCATATATATTTTTTTTTTAATTTATTTATTTCATATTGCACAAAAAAATACAAAAATTATGTATCTCGCCAAACTACACACGCAGTTTGTTGGCGAGTTCGCGCTCAACTTATATTATGCATATGATAATATGGATACCCATTACTTTATTAGTTGATAATATTTATAAAATAATATATATTTTATAATAACTCTGTCATATGATATTAAGCAGTTAATTTTGATACTAGATCATGCACGAGATTTCGTCCGCGTGGATTAAGTTTTTAATTCGCGGAGGAAACTCCTTAATTGTATACAACCTTCGGGATACAATAATACAACCTTACACAACCTTCATACATCAAATTCGGTTGAAAAGATGGGCCGTTATTAAGCGTAGCAGACAGACAGACACACTTTCGCATTTATAATATTATCTTATGGAATAGATATATTATATTTGGATTATTTTAACGGAATACTTTAGTCCCATCCCCCATCATGGGGGCCCCATGTAACTTGTAAGTAGGTAACAAGAATTAAGTAGGTAAGTTATGACAACAACAGTTATTTGTTAGTGTTACAAGTAAACTAAACAAGTAATTTCAAAACTAAAACAAACTGAGACAATCACTAAAAAACATCGGAGCACTTCCATATCTGAAACATTATATGATTTTGCAAATCTTCAGTTAATTAAATATGAAAAAAAGGTTACACCTACAAGTTTCCACCTAAATAATAAAAGTTGAATCAAATCCACTCGTGGTGAAAAAGATATTTTTTTTTTATATTACTTAAACAGGTCTTTACGTAAAAAACGTAGCTAATAATATTAAAATATAAACGAAATAGCATAGCATTCTTTAAAATAACTTCAAATTAATGAAACCATTTCAATAAAAGTAACATTTTTTATTCGGCACATTAATAACAGCAGCGATATTTTATTTTCAAAATTAAACTCTATCACTATGATATAAGAACTTTCTTGGATATTTTTACGATCATTATAATGGCTATTAACTTAAATTTTATAGTTTGTTATACATAATGACAGCCATATTTTGTAATTATATGTATAATATTATTATATAACGATTGTGATGCTTTGGCTGTAGCGTTACGTGACATAATAATATGAATTACTTTTAATAATTAAATTAAATACCTAATAATGAACTGTACTTTGAAATAAAACAATTCCGCCTTCCGCTTGAAATTTTTTTCATTTCGCTAAAAAGATCTCCTCGTCCTGATCATCTCTTGCCAAGAGATGATCTTAATCCTACCTACCCACATTTGTAGGAAACCTCAAAAAGGAATTTAATTTAATTTTCCATTCATATTTAACATGCTTCCGAATAAGTTTTTTAAATCCCACGGGAACTCCTTAATTTTCTGGGATAAAAAGCCTTTTTCACTCTCCAGCAGGCTTAGCATGCGCACAATGAGATATCTCGCGACGAGAGTAATAGATGTTGTCGATGCCGGCTAATTTCTGGTTTACCCTAAGATGCACAAAATCCGGTAGGTATATTACAAGAAAAAATGTCGGCATGTAAGGGTTCGTAGAGAAAAATACCACAGATAAGAAATATTACTTTTAACTCTACTTTTGAAGTTACGAGACAAGTAACCATGTTAGCTTCGGTAGGCAAATAGAGATAACGGGTAGACATAATTTTACTCGTGCGCATGTCAGCCCTAAAGGTCTTCAACTATACCTATGCAAAAAATTACGTCGATCCGTTGCTCTATTGCGGCATGATTGGTAAACCAACAAATATCACCAATTTCGCATTAATAATATTGTAGTATAATTTCTAAAAAAAATGGAGAGTTCAGCCGTTGCTAAGTAAACTTCAAGTGGCAATTTTTCTTACGTTCAAAGCACGAAAGAATATATTTATTTCACTTTTGATAATATAATGTGTCATTCTGTGTTTTTTTTCCTATAGTCTGTTTGAGTAAATACATATCACATAACATCATGTCTGATAATTCTGGGCCACGATATCCACCAATCCAATTCACTGATATTTCGCATTCCAAAAAACTTTATTTATAAGGCCATATAACATTTAACGGAATCCGGTGCTACTGGTCGTGTTTTCGCAAGTTTATTCCCGCCTTGATAAAGTTTATAGAGCTATGAAACTTTACAGAATTCCTACTTTACTGTATTATAAATGCGAAATTGTGTTTGTTAGTTGGTAGCTGAAGCGATGGCAAGGATTGATGTGATTTTGGCCTTAATATACTTATAGACCTGGATAGTGACATAGGCTGCATTTTACACCGGAATTGTTCTTTAATTTTGTAAAAATCTAAATCCACACGGATAAATCTTCAGCCATCAGCTAGCTTACAAATAATTCAGCCACAGTTTATTTAAAAAATCAAATAAAGAAGTTTAAATACCTACATTCGTTTCAAAATAATTGAAAGTGAAAAAAAATGCTACAAAAACTGTTAAAAACATTTGAGTGTTTCCGTGTTAGAACTACGGGAGCAGTCCCAAAATGATGCGGATTTTATCGAAGTCAATTTGAAAACCTCTACTATCTTCTAAAGTCTTTGGTTTCGCCAGGTCACACCGCGTCTCGCTTACGTATGGTCGTTAGGTAACCGAAGATGCGACGCCGAAGCTCCGTTGGCCCAGCAAATGCCATCGCCTTTCCCACGGCAACCATTGTACGCGGAGTGTGTCTAGTTCAACCTGTGAGTTCAACTATTCACTTTACTATTTAGGAGTTTATTTGACGATTGAAGGAAATAGAAGTTTAATTCGCTATACGGACGGTAAGCGTCCAGATGGCTTGACTCTTGTCCCTTGGCAAAAAGGGAAATGCCTATTGTGGGATGCGACTTGTGTCTGTACTTTGGCACCAAGCCACCTTAGCCGTACGCCACGGATAGCTGGTGCCGCTGCAGAATCCGCTGCCGCGAGGAAGAGGGCCAAATATGCACATCTCTTGGGCCAATATTTATTTGTCCCACTGGCGGTGGAGACGATGGGATGCTGGGGTGAAGATGCAAAAAAAATTATAAAAGAGATCGGCTGTCGTTTGAGGGAAAGGGGCTGTGACCCACGTTCTGGTTCCTACGTGGTTCAAAGGTTATCCATCGCCATTCAGTGTGGCAATGATGTAAGTTTGATGGGTACCTTTGGCCCAGGGGCAAGAAATTGAAGCTAAGACCTATACTTAAAAATATTTATAACTACACTTTATGCCCTAACTACTATTTTTATGATTCTATTCTTTGGCCTGATTTGACATAAGGCCGCTTATAGAAGAGGTATATTATAATAATAGCTGATGCCCGCGTCTTCGTCCGCGTGGAATAAGATTTTTTAATTCCCACGGGAAATCCCTAATTTTCTGGGATAAAAAGTAGCCTATGCTCTCCAGGGCCTCAACTATACCCATGAATAAAATCACGTCGATCCGTTGATTTGTTGCAGCGTGATTGAAGGACAAACCAACAAACCAACCAAAAAAATATCACGTTCATTTTTAATTTTTTTTTTTTAAATAATACTAGTAAGAACTGCCGCTTTTGATGTGGCGGCACTCTTTTTACTGTTTTAAATTATTTTGAAATATTCTTGTATACTTGAATTCTTTGCGTGCAGTTCCGTGCCTTACAAACTACCTTATATAATAACTAACCTATGTCCACTTTTTTTGTAACTAAATAACTATAATGCTAAATTATACTAAAGGGCGATAGCACCATTTGCCTTAGCTGCTATTTTAGTGCTTTTTCAGCAAACGGATTTATAATATTAGTACGCTTAATCTTAATTTTTGTTAGTACGAGTAGTTATTATTTGTTTGATTATTTACCAATGCGTTCACATCGTTCACCAAATTCAGTGGAAGTTTGTAGAGACTTGTCCCCGTCACAAATCTCCACCACTGGCTACTGCTATAAAAAATCTGTACCTACCTTAATCTTAATCTCCGGATTGTTATTCCAAACTACAGCTAACATATATATAATAATATAATATATATACATATATTATATGTATATATATTTATATACGTATAATAGAACTTCGGTATGTCGCGTACGCGTGTCTTGCGATCATTTAAAATAGGTTTAAACGCGAGCAGAATGCAAGGCAGTTGAATAGAATGTCGCCTGTACGGATGTAGTTCTCAGTTTTTATAATATTATTAAAACAAAGTTTTTTTTAAATCCACTTTGGTACTCGACACGTTTATACGTTATAAATGCCGGACTTGGATGTGAGTGAACGTGTAGCAAAAACCAATCATTGACGTCGGTTTTTTAATTATATTTAACTAGCTGATGCCCGCGACTTCGTCCGCGTGGTTCAAGATTTTTTGATTCTCGCGGGAACTCCTTAATTTTCCGGGATGAAAAGTAGCCTATGTCACTCTCCAGGTCCTTAACTATACCCATGCCAAAAATCACGTCGATCCGTTGCTCCGTTGCGGCGTGATTGAAAGACAAACCAATAAACCAACAAACCAACAAAAAACACACTTTCGCATTTATAATATTTGTATGATGATGCCTAATTAAAGCTATTAGCTGCGCGAGAACCATAATATATATTCACTCATTTCGATCAAGATTGCCTAGTTAAAAGGACTTAGGACTTTCTTAGGATTATAGTTAGCAACAATACCACTGTCTCTTTCAGAATGGGCTTAACACTACCTAGTGATATTTGCGAGATTTATTTACACAATTCGGTGCTGGAAATAAAAAGAGAATAATTCTTGGTAGTATAATAACTTATAACGAGTATATAACACAATTATGAGATTTATAACGTATTGTTAGCTCGTTTCGTGTGACGCGGAACACAAAATAATTTTTGAACAAGCCGCGTAGAGCCTCAATAATTTTTCTCAAGGTTCGCCGTTCAATCATCATAGTTTTGAAATCACTACGATTCGCTCCCCTAATGGAGATAATTGATAATTGTATAAATAACTACATATATGCACTGAGCCGTAGGTTTCGATCATAACCGTGGTAATATGAAAACCTTGACATAACAAGGTACCTAATTGAAAAATTATTATCATAATAATAATACCATTTTAATAATCTTACGTGAGCTAATGCTGCATTCAATAGGGTGGCCATACAACAAAAACCTCTGTGCAAACCTATAAGCAGGTGACAAAAAAGCACCCACGCCTATTGATTACGAATGAGAGTACGTGCGGACAACCAGTGGGTGGGTCATAAGACTGGTCAGATTTGGTCCGTATTCTCTTATGTGTTGTATGTCTTGCCTAACAATAATTAAATAAGGCTTAGACACGCGAAACGTGTGGCTCAACTGCCACAGAACCCACGAGTATACCTACATGTACAAGTTTTAGTTCAAAGAACTGAAAAACAGCGCACACTGCAATGTAATTAGGTAATTGTATTACACAATCTGCAAACTATTCAAATGATGATATAGTATCTATTGTTGTCCTTTTCTAAATTTTTCCTGCACAAATGCACTATATTATGCAGAACTGCCAATCTAGTTTAGTTCAGCGGTAGATAAGCATACCTGTACAACAGAATGAGCCCCAATGGCTCACGTCAAGTGTCTAATGCTGAGATTTATAGAGTGTACTTTGACTTTGCTCAGGATTTACTTAGAATTAAAACGGGATGGACTTATGTGAGTGTCATAAATCTATCTCGTTTTAACACTGTCTAAGTCAAAGTACGCTGTATTAGATCACAGACTTAGGCACGGCATGTACACAGATAACGCTTTAAATACGTTGCCTTACATTACAAGATCAAAAATTCGATTAAAAGGTGCTGTTGCCGCGCAGCACTACAATTGTGTATTATGATTTCAGACTTTATTGTACGCCCTGCCTAATAACAACGAATTGAGGTTGCGGGCGTGCACTTCGCGACCCCGCAGGGCGCCTTGGGCCAAAGTTTTTGCGCGGACTACTTACTAAAAATTGAAACACGCTTTCGACTATCTGCACTCTTGATTTAATTACCCGAGTATCGTTTTTCATTTTAGTTCACTGTCAGGTACGGTAAAAAATAGCGGTAAGATCTATCTCAAACACAATTCAATTATTATTATTATACACGTTAGGTACTTGTAACGAAAAGTTTCAATGAGGATTTTAATAGAATTAGTGTACAGCAGAAACTGAAAACCTAACAAAGGTATTAAAGTAGGGTGAGAGGGAATAGCAAACCGGGTCTGTTAGCATTTGAATATTAGTACGTGTAAGGGACTTTCTTATTTTTATTTACTTGGTAGTTTTTATTAGCCAGGCAGCACAATTTACACTTGCTTTGATAATTAACTTGCTTGCATACTCTAGGCTTTAGGAATCACATCATTTTATATTTACATATCATTACTCAGCTTCGCTATCTCTACATATACTTAAAGAAAAGAGTCCTGTCTAACTCACTGATTGGACCTAGAGAACTGAAAATTTGCATACTTGTTTAAATTAGTACCTACGCATTGGTGCTGTTCCCCTGCTGCAAATGTTCATGGGCAGCGGTAATCACTTAACATCAGGTGACCCGCCTGCTCGTTTGCACGCTATATCTATTTATTTTTTAAATATGAAGAGATCGTCTCTTTATAACTTATACAAATAATCAGGGCGGAATTTTCGAAATGTCTACGGGAACAAAGTCGCGGGTTGTCGGTTGCCACTTGCCAGATAAAATATTTGTAAGTAAATGGATGTTGTGAAAGTAATTGAAAAATAGAATATCTACTTAGTACAATATATTGTATAAAACATAATCTACATTCGATCTTTAGCCATTTAAAAGGCATTCCAATTGAATGTTACGATCATATGACCTTGTGTACTATGTTACAACTTACAACTCGTTCGACATTTCGCATTGTCTCCGGGCACATAGTTTTGTCAATAAAACGAATATCTCACCAATTATATCATCTCGCATGCCTTCAAAGAGGCGCAGCCGATACCGGTTATTTGACATTTGACTTATCAACTCCAAACATTCACCAAATCGTTCATTAATTACCTAAGTTAAATGTTTTATAAATAAATTATTTGCCGTATTATATTAACGTATTATATCTTCTAACCAGTAGGCGTAGCCAGCTGGACACAGATGTAGGTGTTTCGCAAGGATTGGCACAGAATACTTACGGTAAGGTCTTGTGCTGCTTATTTCCAGTGAGCTCTGAGTGAGTGAGTTCATTCTTCCGTCTAACTTTATTATTATCAACATGTTAAAAATTAGGCAAATGCAACTATGAGTTTATTATAACTGACCTAAAAAATCTAGATTTATTTTTTATCGTATCTTTCAAGTCGGGTATTATTTTAATTAAGTACAATATTTATTTATCCAATATAATTATACAAAGCATCTCCATGGATTTCTAATGGTATAACATATATAACTAATAATCATTTACGCGACTTAGTACCTATGTGTGGATTGAGGTTTGATCTTTAATTTTCTTCTCTTTAATTTTTAAACTCTTTAGTTTTCTGGGATAAAAAGAAGCCTATGTGTTATTCCAGAATGTAATCTATGTCTGTGCCAAATTTCACCCAGATCCATTCAGCCTTCAGTAACGAACATCCATCCATCCATCCATCCAAACTTGTATATTTATAATATTACAGTACAGGTTAGTATTAGTATAGATATAATAACGTCAATAAAATCCGTTCAGCATTTCTTGAGATTAAATTTATAGCAATCAAAAGAGCCTTTTTCTGGTTCTATTTTATTTATATTTATTACGGCTTCCGTTATTAAGCGTTGTTATCAGTGGGTAAATCAGAAATAATTAATTGTACGGCCATTTGAACACATCCTTTACTAATGTCAAAAACATCATGGTGACCTATTACGTGATTCTTGACCTTTCGTAAAAGATTTTGTCGAAATAATACAAGGACGGTTCATAGAACACTATTATTCTTACAGAAGTTGTATCCGCCTGTAATCATATTGCAATTTTATTGCTTGCTATGCCAATTAGTAAATTCTCTTCATGCAAAGGTGGCAGTTATTATGATTGATGCAATTTATTGAATAGTTTTACCGTATATTGCTATACATATTATGTTACATAATTAAAAGGTCGCTTTGGGTACGTACGACTTTTGTAAAACAATTAATATTGTACTGATCTACTAATAAGTCGTTGGTGCTGATCACACATTACAACCGAGCTGATGTGTGCCCTGTCCTTTTCATGTCAATTTCGGAATAAACTTATCAAAAAGTAAAAGCACCAAAATATTTAACTGAATCAGTTTAGGCAGGTTTGTGTAAGTGGGCCTTATCTTTTAAAATATTAGTATGGCTATTAAATATACATTATGAAGGATTTATGTAAACATACGTATAAATTTATTTTGTATAAAAATAAGTTAAATGTTCAACTTTTTTTTTCAGATCATGAGATGGATGTGCCAGAGCTAGTGCATGAGTGATATGAGGTACAAAGCCGACAACACCATGCGGGGTTCATCACAAGCTACCGACTAGCTAACACTTGCGCTGCACGTTCTCTACTTTGAGGTGAGCAATCCCCATGTAGATCACACATTCCATCTTGCAGTAGCTGAAAGCACTGAACTTAATGCAAACATCATCGTAAGCAGCATAAGTTAAGAAAATGTGCAGTCAATATTTTTATTTGATGCGTGTGATGCTTTCGGCTATTGCGGACCTTGTAGAACGTGCGGCTCATCTCAAATGTACGATTATCATAAAATTTCGTTATACGTTTACCTACATCATATTATTAGCTTTATTTTGTACGAAAATATTTATTTTTCTCCATTTCTAATTTAATTTTCCTCAAAGTGTAACCTAAAAATAGATTGACTGATGAATTTTAATGATATTTATTTCATTATGTGGTGTGTTATTAGTTATAACAATGATATTTCTTTTTATAACATTAAATATTGTGATATTTTTAGCAAAATTTAGTCGAACAAGATTACACTTATTACTAAACATAGCATCATAATATTACTAACCTTCATTGTCTCTGTTAGTTTCGATAACCCACTTGCTTTCTTGACAATCCAAAATCTTTTGTTTTAAGTTAACCATATTTTTAACCGACTCCGTGGTTTCTGAACCGATTTGAATTTTTTTTTCTATCAGTCTTTAGAGGAAGCTCTCGAGGTGGTCCCATAAAAAACTTCTGACTCCAAATCCTCAACCCTGGCACTAAAAAGTTAAAAATAAAAATTATTTCCAAAAAACCGACTTCCAAAGCCACTGTAAAGTAATAAATAATTTTTATTTCTACCCACTATGTTGAAGTCGGGCGGGTATAACAAGGATAAGCAAAGTTGACGCATCAGGCTCGCCCGACTTCAACATAGTGGGTAGAAATAAAAATTATTTATTAGGTACTTTACAGTGGCGTTGGAAGTCGGTTTTTTGGAAAGAATTTTACTTTGAAGCATCTTTGCGTAATCATACAACAATAATACATCAATATAAGTAGTAGTGCTAACCCGATAATAATTTATTGTCTTTGCTGTAATGCCTCTCTCCATGGAAATAGAACAGTACATGTCACATATTCTACAGTTATGTATTGCAGTATCCGCGTCTGAGTTACCATACCAGCCTTTGCTCTAAAATGGAAAAGTTGTACTGGCAAGTAATTATTTTGAAGTGTGCAGGTGTTAAAAACAATCAATAGACTTTAAAGTACTTTATCACATCCCTAATAAACCTAGTACATTCCTATTGGAGGTCGTTGATATTGGTCGATGGTCGTCAAAAACATTGCAAAAATCTTATTCCTGTTTACAATAGATTACTTAATTAATAGAGCAGTGGGAATTTATAAGGGACGCGTTTCCAAAACTACAAAATCTACTTCAGAAATATATCGGTACATAGAGAAGAGAGCAATACAGTGCCTGTAAACGGCATTTTCATGAGGCAGCGTCACGTCCATTATTTTAGGATGTGATGTGTGTATTGTATTGTAACATGTCCATTAGTTGCTGAGATGCTAAGTGGACTGTTGCAAATACGCGTTTCCCTACAATCATAGTAATAACTGTGGCTAAGAACAAAAAGCAGCGCCCCATTCAGCAGAGAGAAACTAACACGCTTCTGTGCCAAGGCCGGAGCACAAATTGATATTACATCGGGCGAGAGTTCGCGGACCGACCTGCGCTTGCGAACTCACCGTTTGTCACGTTTTTAAGCGACTGCAACGCTCGCCAATTATAAACTCTTCTGTCACAAGACGACTCATTAAGCGTGGTGCAACAGGCATTGTGAAGAAGCTCCACTTTAGGAGAAGGTACTGCGTAGTACTTACTACTTAGGTAATAGGTACCCATTGTTTATCAGCAAAAACAGCAAATTTTCTACCCCAAGTTTGACGAACATTAAATACCTATTTGAAATAATTAAGGTACGTATGTTAAGTATATGCATTGAAACGATTACCTATAAACTGGCTGGATACACTATATACACAATTTTGGCGATTAGGATTCGTCAAAATACGCGATAGCATGAAATTATCCATCTTTTTTTTGTGGTGGGAATAGCCGTATTTTCTTAATTCATCTAGATTTAATCATAAATTATAAATTTGTTGGACCATTAATTATCGTTAAAAGATTAATTATAAATAATAAAAAATACATCATAATTAAATGGTCTGCCATATCCAGCATATAAGTCTAGTGTATTTTGCCAACGTGATTAGGTACAATCAGGAAACTATTGGGACAAACAAAAAACTTATCACTTCCTGGTCAACTATATCTTTATCTACTTAATAACGAAATTAGTATGAATTATCCATTTAAGAGATTATTGCAAACGCAGATAATTAGCACGATAGGTACCTATTGCAAATTGACAGGTCAACGAACCGGCGCAGTGCTAAAATTAGCTGAGGCCACTAATGCCTGTAGATAAGAGCGTAATCATCTGAAATATGACTGTACGCCATCCAGACTCAATTAGAATCAAGACATCCGTCCGATCGCAGTCTTTATCACAAAGGGCAAAACACACAGGGGTGGCCGCGGGTCGGGCGCGGATCGGGTCGGGTGCGCGGCGGGTTGAATTCCTTGTATTTATATGGACGACATCACACAGCGACACCCGCCACGCGCCCGACCCGCGCCCGCGTTCTGTGTATTTTGCCCTTTAGTGTGATAACATAAACATCGATTCAGTCGCTCATAGACAACAATTATAATATTACTAGATGATGCCCGCAACTTCGTCCGGATGGATTAAGATCTTTTGATTCCGTCGGGAACTTTTTAATTTTCCGGGTTAAAGAGTAGCCTATGTCCTTCCCCGGGATATAAACTATCCCAAATTTCATCAAAAATTGAACAGATGGGCCGTGAAAGCGTAGCAGACAGACAGACAGACACACTTTCGCATTTATAATATTTGTATGGATGAGATCGCGTGCTTGTTCTACTCTCCACCGATTCACTCCAACCATCCAAAATTTTACTTAAACTTAAATTAGACTTAAATTTGTTAAACTTGCAAGGAATACAAAGTGTTCACAATGTAAAACGCGCCGTACCGCGCTTATGACGTCATGCTTCATGGTTTGAAGTGATTCGTATACGTACAGCAACATTTTATGAACTAGGACCTGTTTTCTTGCGTCACACGCGGCGCTCCAGTGTGGTGATATTACTGCTACTGTCACTTACTTCATATCGTTCGTAATTCTAAATCAAATCTCTAGGAGTTAATTCCATGACCTGTCGCTGCAGTCCAGTGGTAAGAATCGAATTATAGGCGACAGCTTCTTCATCAGTCAATTCATCATCCGTTCATCATACGAGCAAAACGCGATGTGCTGTTGCTTTCGACGCTATTTACGCGCGTTTTGTCTGTTCAAGACGTTATAAAATCGAGCGACTGCGTGCATTGAATAATTTATTAACCTCAGACAGGGAAATCTGTTTTGGGGCCGTTTACCTTAACATTTACCTTCTTTTAGCGAAATATTTGTAACATTCTAAGAGGAAGCCAATTTAAATATGATTGTTTTTTTCTCTCATTTATTTGTAGAGTATAAATTTATTCCCATTTATGTTTTGCATAAATATATAAAAATATTATACAAAACATCTTTGAAAATAATTGTACTGAATTATACGGACAATAAATTAAGATGCAATTCATCATGCTCATATGAAACTGCTATAACTAACGCGAACGTTACTGATAAATTCAGAAACAACAACTCAATGAACAGACAGAGCCCATTCCTAAAACCACCAACATAGCTCTGTCGTATGTGGATAACCTTAACGGGTAAAAGGTTGCAGCCCTAAAAATGTAGTACAATCATGTACCTTTATCAAACTAATCCGGAAATCTTTAACATTATTTTCAGTTGACCTCGCACGTGTCAGTGTATTGTTGCAAGAACACTCACTCTGTGCGACTCTTTCATATCTCTCCTACTATCAAAACCCAAAACCTCGTTAGGAGTGCCTTTGTTGTTCTTATAAAGCATATTTATGCTTACATAATCGCAGTGTATAGAATCATTATTCCATAGAAATATTTTATTATGCCTAAAATCTAGTTGCAACGTTGATTTGGTTGCTAATCTATGATATATCTATAATAGGCATTTTACGCGTTCACTTACAGTATAGGTATATTATGACAACTCTTTAGAAGCTTAAGATCTTGAGAAGTTTGAGGTGAGATCACAATCAAGGGCTAACTTGTAGTGGAATTTTAAAAAAACTTTAATCTTAACGATTACAGTGTCTGCAATCTTTTTTACTTGATAAGTTGGTCTCCTAAGATAAGATAAGAAAATTGGATGTCACCACCAATCATAATTTTTTTAAATATACTATATTAGTTGCATTCAAACTTGCTGAAAAGTGGAGATACAGCTCTAAACTAGCAGATGGCTATTCACTCTTGATTTGAAGAATAAAAGCGGAGGGATTAGCACGTATCAATATCATATTGATTATTAAATTATTTTAGTTTGGCACCGTTGTAAACACCGACGCGTATGGTTGCAGCGAATTTCTACCCACACTCTTACAGACTGTACATATCATATTATTTACTCGTACGTGGTAGCCCATATTCGAATATACCAGTATATTTATATGACCATGCCAAATGCTAATTCGCTGCCTTATTGCAAGCGATTGCGATAAAAGCTATCCTCATCAATCACCGGTCAGTGTGACGCATGCCTACTAATGACGAGGTAATGATGATATTCAAATACATTCAAAATCATATTGCAGTTCGGCGCCTCTGTAGTCAGCTCACTCCATAGCACAAGATACCGTGGATTATACATATAAAAGGTGCTTGAGAAAAGCGGAATGTTTCTTATATGGTTCTTTTGTTTCCATAAGTTGCACAAAATAAATGCGTGACTTTTAAAAACTCTCTCGCACGCCAACTAATTGGGTATTTGACTACTAGTGAAATAAATTATTTTATAGTGATTATTAAATAAAGGATCTCCCAAAAGTCGTAATATCCACGGTCCCCTGATAGTTTTATGTTGAATAACCATTTTAAACTATCGATTAAAGTAAAAAAGTGCGTCGAACTTGGATGACGTCACAACTTAAAATTTCATACAAAATCCATACTAAGCACGCGTTTTGACGTTTGAAAAAAAGTTGCTGATTTGACTAGTTGTCAAATACCCAATTGCGGGCTGGCTTAGGCTTAATTTGATATTAGCATATTCAGGGGAGGTAAATGTGTTATCGAGCGGTTGTCATAATTTCCTATTAGCTCTTGGTTCATAAGGTTGAACTATAAAGTACTAGCATCTATGTATAACCTTTATACCTTATACATATTATATTATTGGATTCCATAATGCCGTCGATTTGCCTCACTCCATTGAAAACGTTGCAAATTGAGTTTTGAATTAGATAGAGTCAAATTGTGGCTACTGAAGTTTAGATGTCTCTTATATCTACTTAAACATCTTATTAAAGTTATAACATATTCGATTTAGTCAATAATAACTTTGTATTATATTGGGAGGATTATTTACTCAAATAACTCAATGATTTTGTTATACAATTGAATAGGTCCAACTATTTTATAATAAATAGTATTTAATAGTAAACCAACATAAAGTTGGTTTACTATTAAATATCACATTTTGGTGCCTACTGATCTAGAATCAGACCTACAAACCCAACGTACAAACTAGATAATTTGGGTTATCTAGGTAGATACTCAGAAGAAACAAGTTTCCTACATACATAAGCACACAAAAATATAATGTTATTTAGTTAGTTTTCCTTAATATTTTATATATTTTTATGTTTAAGGGATTTTTGCTGTGTTGCTCATAATACCTACGTGACCGAATGAATAACTTTTTTCCGATTTTCCGAAGGTCAGCTTTTAAGTATACCTAAGCTGCAATCTAAATTTTTTTTAAGAATCAATGTGTTTTTAAGAATCAATTAAATGCGAAATTTTGTGATTAATACAAGGATAGAGGAAAACATTCCAAACATAACTGTGTTTATAAAGCCGACACAAGAATTTCAGCGCGTGAAGATGTTTTACCTAATAAGCCTGTTTCATTAGCCTTGGATGCCATTCGGCTGCTGTTCCGGAAAGCAGTAGTTGGCCAATATCATAGATTTTGCAATTTTCATGGTCATAGTATGTGTACATTGGGCAGTAGGTAAATTAATGAAAATAGTGCAAAACAATTCGAACGTTTAACCACAGATTAGGTAATAGTACAACAGCTTACCTAACCTAACCCTCAAACAAATATCCTTAAGTCTACTCTTAATAATTTATAATATTTTTTGAAAAATATTTAAACAAAACCAATGTACCAATGTATTATATACATATTATATTAATGTAGTTGGACTTTTTATTATTATCAAGTTACATATTTATATACATTTCATGCTCTATTTGCAGAACTAAGTAAAAACTTAATAGAGGATCCATTATTAGTTACGAAATCCCAAACAAGTACTTAAGTAGGTACACGACGAGGATGAACACGGAACTACAAAAAATATCTGTAGCGTAAAATAATATAAGCGCAACATATCGTTTAATAAGGTCTTAGTTCGCTTCATTCTTAACTTGAAAACATTAGCTAAGGCACAGAATAGCTAAAGGTCTACACAGATGCGAGATACTGAAGACAGGAAATGTCAAGGGCGGAACGTCACGTCGCGTCGTCTAACAGCTCATATATATAAAGTGTTTCAAAGGTATACATTCTTAATATCACTTTCTTAACTGTTAATTCATTAAAGAAGTTATTTGTACAGTAAAAGATACTAATAATAAATAATTTTGACATAAAATTATGATAAAGCCAATAGGGCATATTAACGAAGTTATAATACCTACTTATACCACCTTATACTACTACAATATTTTGCTTTAGCTGAATTTTGCGACTTGCGAGCGTTTGGGAAACGCCATCGTCGTGACATCGCCTCGTCCAAAATCCCTGACTCCCTGAAGACAAAAGTTTTCGAACAGTGCGTGTTGCCAGTGATGACTTACGGCTCCTAAACATGGTCGCTAACTATGGGCCTGATAAGAAAGCTCAGGGTCACTCAGCGGGCGATGGAGAGAGCTATGCTCGGAGTATCCCTGCGTGATCAAATCAGAAATGAGGAGATCCGTAGGCGAACCAGAGTACCTCGACGAGTCGCCAAGCTTAAGTGGCAATGGGCGAGGCACATAGTTCGTACAACCGATAGGGGTTGGGGTCCCAAGGTGCTTGAATGGCGGCCTCGCACCGGAAAGCGCAGCGTTGGACGACCTCCCACTAGGTGGACGGACGATATCAAGCGTGCAGCTGGGAGCCGCTAGAAATACGCGGCACAAGACCGTACTCTGTGGCGATGCATGCAGGAGACCTTCGTCCAGCAATGGACGTCTATAGGTTGGGACGGCGACGACGACGAATTTTGCGAGTCACTTTCGCAGGAACACGTATGACGAAACAATTAAACCGTCATAATAATGCAACTAATAAAAATTATTATAATATTGATTCAGATAGCATACTAAGAATATATTTACACTAGATAATCATTAGATTTACTTTTTATAAAAAGTTAAACGAAATCCCTTGACCTAACCAGGACCATGCATTTAACATAATTATAATTCCAATTTTACAGTTTCAGTACCAACTAAAATGTACAAATTGCGAATAATAATAACATTAGCATAATTTTATTCATTAATATTATAAGGTCAATAGTAAATATTTAATAAATCTATAGTTAAACTAGACTGTTAGACGTCCTTCGTCCATCTAAACTAGTTCGTGATTCAACTGAATGTCGGTCCTAGTTAATTATGCACCGTAACAGGCCTACTGAACGTGATGCATGAGCCTTTGACATTCCTCCACACCACTTCACACAGTTCAGATATAATTTAGCATCAGTTTTCGTCAGATCGTATTGATATATCTGATCAACATTGAAACATCACCAGGCGTGGTTGAACCACACGGGTACGGATGGAGGCTCGAGTTTTACTTTTTTGAATAAAGCCTACTATCTGTAAAAACATGAATATCTCCATTTCATTTCCACTAAGTACGCATTTGTTTAGAGCTGAGCTATCTTAGTATTAGGATCATTGATCTAGAATTTTAGTATGATTAGGATAGTTATCGAGGCTCCTTTCAAATTGTGATTGTTTCAACTTTTAAACAAGTATCTATTAAATCCAAGCTACGAAACTCGTTTGAAATTTATTAGTATCCACATAGAGGTCGTTGCAGCGTATGAAATCGGTTGAAAACTCCCTAATAGAGAAACAATTGTACAGTAATAACGTAAAAAAAGTTTTTACATCCATTCTGGGCGTTACGTTGAAAGTAAAAGTTGCGTTACCTTGTTTAAATGTGCTCCGGTTGTCGGACTAAATGTAGATTTATTGCATCTACGGCTACCTAATCCACATATAACAATTTAAACGTAATCATGTTAAAAAATCTGTTTTTGAGTAAAACTTACACAGAAACTTTTTTTTTTTTTCAAAAACTGCGAATATTTGTATATTCGCAGTTTTTGAAATATTTGTATATTTCGAAGTCGTACGAAGCTCTGTGTAGAGCTTCGTACGACTTCGAATGCAAAGTTTCCATGTGATCTTCAATCAAATTAAGAAAAAAGTTATTTCCTGCATTATGTACGTAGGATAAAATGATTTCTGTCTGTATAGTAAAGTACAGCTGAACCTTTGAGTCTGCATGAAGTGGAACCCCCAAGAAAGGATTTTTAGAAATTCCACCCCAGCGAAGCCGAGCTTGCTTCTTTATTATAAACTGCAAAAATAAATAATGCTTTTGCCCAGCGACATATCCAGAAATGTGCGTACACTGTAATATTATTACGTTCCAAGTTCTGTATCTTTCCGAATTGCTCCATAAGTTAGTCATAAGTTTGCAGTGCAATGTAACAAAGAAGATGTACCACTTGAATATAAAGTTTGATATAGTTTTACATAATAAAACTGTCCCATGTAAACATATAGTGCGGTAAAAGTGGGTTGAGTGCGTTCAGACGTTGCGCAACATTGAGCAGAACTCCGTCACGCGTCAAGCGCAAATACCTTAAATGCAGACTACAGTAGAAATGTCAAAGATGTACAACTGCAGCAATCATAGAATCCATACTTCCATAAAAATTTTATAAATACGAAAGTGTGTATGTCTGTCCGCCTGTCTGCTACGCTTTCGCAGCCCATCTGTTCAACCGATTTTGATGAAATTTGGTATAAGGATAGAATGTATCTCGGGGAAGGCCTGTTTTTTTCCGGAAAATTGAGTTTCCGCGGGAATCAAAATAAACTTAATCCACGCGGACTAAGTCGCGGACATTATCTATAGTAATAGTACCGCAATATTCCGAAAACGTTGCATCAATCATTGTTAAAATCTCAATAACTGTTACGATCATTGAAATAGAATGAGTAGTTACTACTAAAATTCTACATCAATGGTTATGATTGACTGACTTCAATTCCGACATCAATTCAATTACATCACCCACAGAAACGTCCCTACGTTAGATGTCGTCAACAAAATGCATGAGTGTGGCGGCGCCAGTGGAATCAACATATTCTGAATTGCAGTCCAAGTAGGTCGCAACCTTTATAGTGTTGCCCTTGTTTAGCGGAATACACTCACCTGCATTGGATGCATTATTGACAAATTAATTAACTGCTCCAATAGTGGGTAGGCACACAAATTGTTTGGTATTTTTCTTTTGTTTTAAGTGTAGTTTTATGAGTTGTTGATTTGAAAGGAGTAAATTAATTGGGTTGTGCGTTTCTATGTATAAAACAAGTTGTATTTGCAAAGCCCTAAGCTCCGCGGTAATTGGGAATGATATCCTAAATACAGGTAACTATTTAGGAGTCAGACCCACAACCCACGCAAATGGCCAAATTATAACGTAAGTTCAACTTTTATGTTATTCTTATGTTATTATGTTACTTTATTATCATTATCAATTATGTTCATATTATTTGTGTGTCGTGGGTTTTGCTATTAGTGTTATTTATATTATGATTTTTTTAAAGTAAACAAGACAGAAATGAGGATATCTGTAAATTAACCAGGGTAAACGGCATAGCTCAATGAATTGCAAATATGAAACAGCAATAGGTGATGTACATATGTAATGGAACTGTTAAATTCAGTGCAAACTGAAAAAGCACTAATAGGAAACCTCGTAGGTGGATGAACTTGAATGAGTGAATCGCGTTCGTCGCTGGTCTGGAAAATACAAAGAGTATTTCTCTAACCACCGAGTAGTAAACCTGGTCTGTGTCTCTAACGAAGTTCTTGCAAGATACCTTTATATGTGCAGCAGAGGAAGATTATCCGTTTTTACATAATATTTGGTTGAAAATTCATATTTTAATATCTGTATCTACCTACGCATCTATGAATACAAAGCATGGACAAAATGACGTATAGTTAAATCTAACTCGCGTAACTCATCTTTAATTGTTTTTAAAGATGATGATTTTACGATGCTTGTTAATAATGAATTACGGCCTTGGTTAGAATAAGTCATAGAAACATTTCTGCCCTTGGCTTACAGTAACAACGATTTGCAGCGATACGTACACGCCTGTGCACACCACCCACTAAAATGTATATTTTATCATACGTCGGATGAATCACTAAATTTTCATTTAAATAATTAGACGTTGATGCGTCTAATAAGGCATTGTAAAATCATAATTCATCGTAACAGGTTGAAGTTTAAATTGGACTCAACCCACTCAACAGTAGGTACGTAGGTACCTATCACATGAGTTGCAGAGAGCCGTTGGACATAAGCGGCACAAGATCGTAGAGAATAGACCTACATGGGACCCATCATCCCAAATTCAGCTTTAATTAAACTTACTCATGAATTTAATCAAAACGATTTATAATAGAAAATTGAAAACTGTATCATCAGCTCACATCGCATAAAAACAACCTCTAACTCTTCAATATTCAGTGTACACTTAGGGTGCATTGACAATGATAGTGTTTCCTGTTCAATGACATAAAAATTGCCAGTCCATAATATTGCCAATACGTAATTCCTCAAAGATTGATTTAGAGAACTAATGACTTTTTGTTTTTATCGCCTCCTGAAGTAGATGTAACATAAAAATCTGAAATTTGTAATAATATGAAACATCCACCTTAAGCGCGATAGATTAGTATCTATAATAATTTATATGTAAGCATCATAGCTGGGCATTAACTCGTTAATCCGTTAATCGTTAATTAACGAAGTTAACATTTTGATTAACGGATTAACTTTTAAGTTAACTTTCAAAAATGTTAACGGACACGTTAACTTCCGTTAATATGCAGAAGTCCGTTAATCGTTAATCCAATGCCTAATAGTTAGTAGTTACCGCACGGCACCGACAACGTCTTGACAAGACAAGTGCCGGGCGGCGCGTGGCAGTGAGTGAAACAAAAACTAAACTAGATATATTTTCCGGCGCGTGCGAGTGAGAAAGAAAACTGTGAAGAGATTTGTTTCGTTTGATCATTTCATTACTTAGCGCCGGTGCGAGTGACGAGTGTTTACCTACTGTTTTGTTTGTTTGTTTGTTGTTATTATAAATTACTGTCAGTGATCATATTTTGCGTGTTGATAATTGATAAAGAAGAGTTTTATTTTAAGAGTAAAGCGCAAAGTCTCGTTAAAATGTGTCTGGACATGAAATCAAAAGACTCGTTCAACGATGCTGCATTCCTCGGGGAACAGATATTCATAAATCTATTCATTAAATACAATACTGCTATGCCCTAAGCGCTGCAGTTGAACACAATTTTGAAAAACACAACAGCAATTTTACACATATTAACGGATTAACGATTAACGTTAACTTGCGTTAATTCTTCCGAAATGTAACGCTTTAACGTTTAACGAAGCTAACTTTTTTTGTAGCGGATTAACGATTAACGAAGTTAACTATTTGATTAACGGTGCCCAGCTATGGTAAGCATTGTCACTTGTCACTAATCAAATTTATAACTATAATCGTTTTATACCTATTACGTAGTGGCATATTCGCAACTGCAAAATTACTAATATTTACTCTGAATTGCAAAATGTGACCGGAAAACCAACGCTTGGCCTAGTTAAGGAGACGTTTATATTCAAATTTAATTAAAATAACTTTGTGTTCTATCTCTAAATCTATAAATATACATCTAGAACACTAGACCAACTCGAGTAATCTCTAATGTACAGAATTCCTGGTTGGCCGTCTATTGTTCGAATTAAGTGACTTTCGCTAACTTGAAGAGCTGACTGTGATACTAGTACTACCGCTGGGAGAAAAAGTTCTAACCCCTTTACTGAGCCCGATCTGACGGGTTCGAATTCTACTTTATAAATTTTCCCGAAATGCTGGCTTTAGCTATTTGTTGATTAATTCACGCAATTGGTATTATAAACTCGCCAGAAAATTCGCCCACCAGTTAGGTGAGATTTAATTTATTGCATCTTTTTTGGTAAAACAAAATTTAAAAAAAAATATTATTTTGAGTTAAAATTTAGTTGTGCTAATAGAGACTAGACTTCTCTACTTGCGCAAATATCGTCTGAAAGGAAAATAGCATCTATATGACGCCTTACATTCTCGAATCATTCACTCTGCGTGCTACTCGCAATTAGTTCCTAACTTCCTGGGCCTCTTATTATGTCACAAAAGAGCTTCTGAGCGATCAGTAATTAATTTTATTTTTGAGTATCAAAATGATGCTCTTTTCAATGTGTTATGCAGTAAGTAATATCAGTAAGTTCTAACGAATTCAATATATATAAATTGATATGTGTGTCTGTGAATTAGTCAAATTTATTTATCGGAGTAAGCGGTTTCAAAGTATTTACACATTTTTTTTTTCATTTTAACTGACCCGAAACAGCCCGAATAGTTCACCTATTACTTTTTTAGGAATTGATACAAGTAGTATAACTTTCAATTAATACTTACTGAATGTAGAGACTATTCTTGGGAAATGTGTTACCAATTTTGCATACATGATATGTAGGTGTGTGTAGGTATACAAATATTACAAAAACACCAGTGTAATTGAAAATCTTTCTTTCTATACCTAAACACTTATGTATAACTAAAGCATAATTTTTTTTTTTTTATCCACTTCAAGCTAGCCCTAGACTGCGATCTCACCTGATGCGAAGTGATGAGGCAGATGGGAGCGGGCTAGCCTGTTAGGGGCATGGCAGTTATATTAAGCCCATACCTCTTCGGTATCTACACGGCATCGTACCGGAACGCTAAATCGCTTGGCGGCACGTGTTTGCCGGTAGGGTGGTAACTAGCCACGGCCAAAGCCTCCCACCAGGCAAAAAATGGTACTGAAAACCAGCTGCTGCGGCTAATGAAAAAAATATATAAACTCGGCAATAGTAATAATGAGCGTTTATAGAACTAGCATGAATTGATTCTCTAGTCTAGTAGAAAAAACTAGCCACGGACTAAAACTAGCTCACATAGATATTGTAGCATGTATTTTATTAAGAAGCGTGATACCATCTTAAGTACGTTCGATTGTTACACAAGGGACGTAAGTAAGCTGTTACAGAACAAGATCCAATTTGGCGCCAGTGCGAGCGCAGCTCGCATAGGGCGCTAATGGATCGCGTGCACCCGAGATATTTAGTCACACGAGCGAGCGCAGCGAGCGAGGCTGAATATAGTTCGAGGGTGTAATAGCTACTTGCAACCGAGGTAAGCATTCTACTTTATATCATTCTTGCGAGGTAAATAAAACATTGGTAATGCAAAATGAAATTTTAATTAGAATAATTAGCAAATTTAGAGAAAATGGACTTATCCGGCAAAAGGTTTTGCATCATTTGTTCTGCTTCAAGCAAACAAAAATCAGGCTCTCCTCCTTTTTCATCATCTGATGAAGTGCTTGACATTGTTGTAAATAACTTAAATCACTTTACGAACAAACTTTCAGATCAAATGAAATGCCGCCATTTCCATTTTTTTTTCGTAAATAGTTTTCCTTTTTTTTTTTACGGCTCTGAGTTCCAAGGAGTTTTGCATAGTTTGAAATGTATGGAAATTAAATGCCGCCATGTTCAGTGTTTTTTTTTCAGTAAAAAGTTTTCTTACCATTTTATAAGAAAAGAGATTGTTTACCAAGGAGTTTTGCATAGCTTGAACTGTAATGTGAACATTACAATTCAAGCATAGTGCGACGTAATGTTGCCTTGAATTGCAAACACCAACTTACAAGGAGACTTTCCACCACAGTAATCCCTAGTTACTGAGCAAGTATGATATAAAAAGATATAGTCATGTGGAGTATAATAGACTTGGTATGTAAACTGAATGAAAGTGAATGGAAAGGAAATCCGGGATTATATTCCAAGAATGCTAGCGTTGTAATGTGTAAGTAGTGTGTCTAATGTTTGAACCAATTACACATAACGGGCGTACTGAGTCTCATGGTTACTAGCTCTGGCGTATCCACTATATTTGTGCACCATCTGCATTCTGCGCATCTCCAACAGCTTGTATAAAAGGATACAAGTTCGCCATGAACCGCGAGTGGTGTATATAATAATACTATATATATAATACTCTATACGAATATCGTGAACGCGAAAGTGAGCCTTTACGTCTATATTCTACAAATTTCATGTGAAAGCATCAGTTTTCACCAAGTACTTACCTTTTTTTTTACAGACTAGGCGTGCGCTTGACGACAATCATGCATACAAAGCGATGATGAGGTCTAGGTTGGAGCGCGCTTGCCAAGAAGATGCCTATTACGCGGCACGGAATACATGCGCTGGAAGGGTATTCTGCATCCTGGTGGGTTGAATCAGAAACGTAGAGCAGAACCGTTTCGTTCGAGAAGACTGGACGTCAACCACATAAGGATGCCAATGCTGACGGTTTCTCGCTCGATTTTTTGAGGAGGTCACCGTTCTAAAACAGAAGTGGTAGAACGGTGACCTCCTCAAAAAATCCTACAGGCTTTCACGCTCCTTGTATTTATTAAAACAAAGCAGGGAAATAAGCTCCCTCCTTTAGTATGTCTCGCACACTTACACAAAATAAAAATGAATTAGGTATACTTAGAACAAAATTGTACAGTTATGAAAAAAAGCCATAGATCATGAAATAATTATTCGGAAGAACGACGATGTGTAAACACCCAAAGGTAAATGGAAACGATTAGTTTACAAGCGGCCACGAAACAAAAGGTCATGGGAATATTGATGCGGCGGCGTAACTGTGAATATCACTCCGAAGAATGACAATACAACTTTTAATTACTGCATAGAATTTATGGTGATAATTATAGGTATATTTTTAACTGGTTAGAGGTCAATTCGCATTTAATCGTGATGAGCAAATCACGAACGAGAACTAATGATTCGTACAGTGGAAATGATATTTTGTTTATTTGGTTTCTACTAATGACCCGAAACCAAACATCTTACTTCTTTCGATGGTCCTAAAAATATATAAACACAAACAGTTATTTCTAATCAAGAAGTTTTTACCCCAAAATCATGATATTCATACTAATATTATAAAATAATAAAAATTATGAAATTATGAATTATGAAATAGATGATACCCGCGACTACGTCCGTGTGGATGAAGACTTTGTATTCCCTTGGGAACTCCTTCATTTTCGGAGATAAAAAGTAGCATATATATCCTTCCCCGTGAGTTGCAACCTATTTCTGTACCAAATTAAAACGTAGCAGACAGGCACACTTTCGTATGTAAGTATATGTTTCGCAAATATTAAGTACAAGATGATGCCCGCGACTACGTCCGCGTGGATTAATGTTTTTTAATTCCCTCCGGAACTTCATTATTTTTTATTCTAAAATAAATAAATTCGACCATGGCAAAGTAGATAAAATAGCTAACGGTTAACTTAATTCATATTGCATTAATGCGTAATCTTTGAACAATCGTAGGTTACCATGAAATTGAGAACCACTCATAAACTTACTATTATTTCCATTCATAATTGCATAGCTTTGTCAGTGAATCTTATAAAATGTAGCCTAGAATTTTAAACGCATGTCAAAATTTAATAACCACCCGTCTACTTGTCTCGATTTTCCCTGGCAAGTTAAACTAAATTATAGCTCAGCTACCTAATACACGGTCATTATTCTTGCATAATATAATTTTAATCCTTGCAGCTGTTGTGAGACGGTTGAATAACTAAACGTTAGGGTTTACTTGAGTAAAGAGACTATGTTGCAACTGTACCTACAGTTTTAACGTTTGAATTGTTGCCGTGGGTACTGTGAGAGCGGTACTCTAAATTCAGTAGGTATACGGCAATAAAAAATTGCGAGGCTGAAATAAATTGAGAAAATGCATTGCAAGTTCGCTCAAAGTTTAGAATCGTCACTTTGACGTGGAATTTAAAAGCATGTAGTCGAACATTTTTCAGTGGAACTAGTAAATTTTTTAAATTTTTAAACGATACCAAATGTACCTAAGTGAAGATGCTAGAACCAGAATAGGACATTTCGATGCGTGTAAAAAAGCTCACCAGACGTACAAGTATTCTGACCGCATAACACGATGTAGCATGCCTATAATTCAATACATAGACAGTCAACCTACCTAATCACTTCTCAAGAAATAAAAATTCAGCAGAAACTATTTAATTATTTATTAGTAAGAATACAAACTAATCATGTTCCTATGTATGTATATACTTTATTGTACACCACAAATACAAAGAAGAAACCAGAATACAAAAGAAATAAATCATGTTTATATACAGGTAGCCTGATTTGAATATACTGGAGAATCGAGATAATGGGACCAATTCTGTTTAGCACAATCTCCAAACTAAACTAAAATGACAGTATTAAAAATTTAGACTTTATCCGTTACTCAGTTTAAACTTTAATCGTGACAGTAACAAATTACAATATTTGAATGTCGACTAGACACACCCAGGTCGAGACATCGCGCTACATTTCAAATAGATGATCTTCTGCTAATATACCTACCTGCGTTACATAACTAAAATACGCATGAGAACTTTTCTGACGAAATGACTAAATCTTAAATGCCAATGGGGCTGCTTCATTTAGGCTTGCAATATAGCAATAGCAAACGCGTATCAAGAAATAATAAATGCGGCAATATAAAACAACACGCTTAAAGTTAGCAATAGGTAGGTTTGAGTTATTAATTGTAAGTTGTTATTGATATTTTTATGAGTAAATATTAAATAAAAAGTCTCGGCCTCTCATTTGAGTGTTGAAGTCCCGGGAATTCCCGGGACTTTGATTGTAGGCAGTCTCGTGACCCGGGACTTTGGAATTCCCAAACCCTACTCCACAGCAATTACTGAATAATTTGAGAAAAGCTGAATACGAAGCACAAAAGAACTTTTCATTTAATTCTCGTTGCGAGTTGGCGTCTTTTGATTAGGTAACTACATGCTTATTTAAATACCAGCAATGTGACGGATACGGCAATCAAAGTAATTATTCCATTATAGTCTCATTCAAAGCTGTACGAGTAAACAATAAAAAATTCTAAGAATGACGCAGGAAACGTCGCGGAATTGAACGGAGGCGGCAAGCAGGCTCACTACTCAGACGTTTAAACACAAGTACTACACACGTGCGATATGTCGTTCGACAAAAAGTTCCTTTACCTTTACTCTTGTCGGAATAATAGATAACCGTATTGGTAAGTATCCTTATTTTCAAACCATTGATGTAGAATTTGAGTTTCTATTTCGATGTTTCAAACAAATTAATTTAAAATATCATGTAGATACTACCTGTGTTTCAAACAAACGTTACTATGCTCTTTTCGTGTCCTAGTGTGTGCAGGAAAACTATTTTTTTGGTATCAACTTTATAGGGAGATAACGATTTAATTTCAATGTGTCAGAGTAATTTGATGGTATCGTGCGTGTACGTGAATATGCCCACGTTATTGCTCTAGGTTATAAGCGTACACTTTGTACTTGATGATGACACAGATATACGAAATTTGGATATCGTACACATCTTTTAAATCTATAAGGCCACGTTCAAGATGGAGGCGTATCATGATTAGAAGCAAAAGTTAGATTTAATTATTTTCTTAAATAGGTACCTACATAATATACTAAAATCCTCGTTGATCTCATATGAGAAGAATGTGCATTTGAGCAGAAATGCCTAAAATGTTCTTTGCTTTTCCTCCATGTACTGTTGAGAGTGGGCAAAGAGCGGTACATAGCATGTGCTGAAACTGATAGATCTGGTACAATATCAACGCTGAAATGCGATCTCGTCGTATCTCAATAAATCGAACTTTACACCAGAGTCGAAAAAGTTTTCAAAAATTCACAACTTTACTTAAATTGAAACACGTCAGATGACGCTTATGACACACTTCTAAAGTTATTCTTACAGCTTTATCTTAATTGTTTTTTTTATCAACTACAAGTTAGCCCTTGACTGCGATCACCTGATGGTAAGTGATCATGTAGCCTAAGATGATAGCGGGCTAACCAACAGGTTAGCCCGAGGTTAGCGGTTAGCGGTTAGGGGCATGGCAGTTAATTAAACTCATACCACTATTCGGTTTCTACACGGCATCGTACCGGAACGCTAAATCGCTTGGCGGCACGTCTTTGCCGGTGGGGTGGCAACTAGCCACTTTTACGTTGATATCCCATCTAGAAGGATAGAGATTATTGCAGATTGCCTTTACAGTTTTGAAGATTTAAACACACGGTTTCTGAGGTTTTTGACAACAATTTGTGCACTCAGAAAAACGTAAAAACCACCAAACCAATCCAATACTTTCGTAAGCATAAATATTTTATCTAACATAACAATCATCAAAGAATTTCAGTAGATATCTTAGTAGATTTTTTATGTCATAAATACTTATTTCACTTTCATTTCGTAATGCAGCATGCTACTTGGGTCAATTTCGATCCAAATAGATTATAAGAAAAGAATTATATTTTACCTGACAGATTTTTTTGTAAAACATATTAAAGTTATGAACCTAAAAGCTTCGTGAGCTTCGTAATAAAGAATTTTGCAGCGGAGTTAAATGGAGAAGTCATTTCATGAATGAATGTCAAATCAAAGTCTTACGCCATCCGTGTTATTTGACCTTCTACCGCATTCCGCGCCGTGTCATCCAGGATGAAAACTATTTGGCCTGAGGGGCAACAACCTCGGTGACAAACTCGGCTAGACAGACAATCAACTCTAATTATTATAACTTGTCTTAATTTTTTTTACAGATAAGGCACAATTTTCCTTTTACTTTTTAACCGACTTCCAAAAAAGGAGGAGGTTCTCAATTCGGTGCGTATTTTTTTTTTTTTTTAATATATGTCGGTGCATATCTCCGTGGTTTCTGAACCGATTTGATTTTTTTTTCTATCAGTATTTAGAGGAAGCTATCAAGGTGGTCCCATAAAAAATTCTGACTCCAAATCCTCAACCCTGACACTAAAAATTTTAAATATTTTTTTTTATTTCTACCCACTATATTGTTATCCCCGCCCGACTTCAACATAGTGGGTAGAAATAAAAATTATTTATTACTTTACAGTGGCGAAAGAAGTCGGTTTTTTGGAAAGAATTCTGTATGCACCGTAAATATAGACCGATCGACTTCAAGAAAATATGGTTTTGCTGTAAATTAATAGTTATTATAAATATTCAAATGAAAACAAACATAGTATCTAAGCGTTCTGCTGAGTGAACTGTGGTTCTACTTTTGGGTGGAGATGTCAAATCACGCCGATCAATGCTACTAGGTGAACGATTTACGCCAACGTTCATTAAATCTCGAAAGTACTCCAATACTATCTTACTAGAGTAATTAAGACAATCGCGCTATATACAATTTAGGACAAAGCCTTTTAAATCAATAAAGTGTAGTTAAAAGTAAGAAAAGGATTATAATTACAGTTTGTGCAAGAGGAGAAATCTAGATTTCTACTTATAATATAAATTCGATCATTCGATCAATATAATTTTATCATATTTAATATTGTTCTGTAGTTTAAACGAATTGCGACAACATGTTTAAAACGATCGATTTCGTCAAACAACATTGACCCAAGTTCGTAGGACAAAAGCTAGATATTTATCATTGTTCAGTCAATATATTTAAGTAAGAAATCATAAAATAGAATAACTCGGGTCAGGCTTTATCTCCACTTCTAATGTTCCCATTTTTTTAAGTAACTGGAGCGATATTTATTACCAAATAATTTTTTTCTGTACGTCTTTTGCGATAAGGCTAATAGATTACTATTAGCGACTCTACGGAAAATTCACAACTGGATGATGCAAACGCATTAACACCTTGTGACTCTGCCTTGATTTTTTTTTTATCCACTACAAGTTAGCCATTAGCAGTCTAAGATGGTAGCGGGCTAACCTGTTAGGGGCATGGAAGTTAATTAAACCCATACCTACCCATTCGGTTTCTACACGGAATCGTATACCGGAACGCTAAATCGCTTGGAAGCACGTCTTTGCCGGTAGGGTGGTAACTAACTACGGCCGAAGCCTTCCACCAGGCAAATTTAAGAGATTTTATTTAAGAGATTTGCTAGAGATTTAATCGTCGAAATGTTTTTTTAAATAAGGTTCGAGGAAGATGGTCAGTAGGCCGTGGTCTCCTGTAATGACACACTTGTTTCGCTTCTAATTCCTTACTCCATAAAGGGCAACTTTTATCAATTTTGTCTTGACTCTACCACTAAAAGAGGCTTTACTTTTTGTAAGGTTTACGGGCAATAAATCAATTTTTCCAGTTAACACCTTCTTTCAACCACTAAACCGTAATCCATCAAAGGCATTTTGGCTTAATAAAAGACAAGAACTGTGTATCCTGTTTATTTACGCACCGATGATGAGTGGAAACATGTGAGTCACAGTCAATCACGATTCACGTCCACCCTAATGTACGTAGGTACATATTCACATTGTCATGACATTCTACTTGGTTTCTAGTCACTGCACCTTGAACAGTGAACGTTTCAACTTCTCCAAGGAAGTCTATCGAACTATGTAAGTTTTTATTTGCATTCCTTTCGTGTGTTTTTTTAAATTCGCCTTTAAAGGTTACTTACTTTGAATAACCTCAGTGCATTGATCACAAAAAAATAATCCAGAACAGGATATCGAGTATTACACAAACATTTAAGGATTTTTATTACAAAAATATACAAAGTTTACTGTGCTGCACGATTTTTTGATTCCCGCGGGAACACTTTAATTTTACGGGAGAAAAAGCCTTATGTGTCCTTCCTCGGGATACAAACTGTCCCTATACCGAATTTCATGAAAATCGGTTGAACAGATGGGCCATGAAAGCGTAGCAGACAGGCCGACAGACAGACACATTTTCGCATTTATAATATTATAAAGTTTGATACAATTTATTTTTATTCTAATAATTTAATGTAATTCTCCTGAAAATCAACGTTGCTTTACATTGAACTAGGCATATGTTATACATTCAGACATAAACACCATGTGGTTTCAGTTATACTGATTTCCTGTCTTTATCTCCACATATGTACTTTCATATCGATAAGTAACGATCTTCCAGTCATCAGATCAGCGCCCAGTGGTGAGTATTCTACAGTAATTTTAAATGCCGATTCTCGACAGGGGCATTATTTCCTGCTTCTAGCCTGGTCTGGCGGGAGGCTTCGGTCTTGACTACTAATTGTCCTACCGGCAATTCAATAACAGAAACTTTACAATAATAATATGAGTTATCAAATAAAAAGATAACTGAGTGAGCTATGCGTAGGCGGTTAGCTGTAAAAGATAAAAAAATTGACGCGTGAATCGAGCATGGAATAGTTCGCATATACGGTAGTTAGATGTTCTTTATATGGCTGCGATATCATTTGGCACGCGCACAGGTCAGCGTTATTAGCGTAATTGTCTTTCGCGTAGGCGATCCCCATTGTTCTACTCGTAGGTATTACGTAAATAAGCTTAAAGATCTGCCAAAATCGTTGTTTTGCCACACCTATCTATACCTAAGCAAATACTTAAATGGTTACTGTCTTATTTTACAATTAAGCCGTGTCATTCAGACATGCATATTTCCAGTAAAACTGTAATCTTAACTTCAATAAGTAAACATAATTAAAAAACACGTCTGCATTGGCATTATATTGGCGCCATACAGCCATATTTTTTTTTTTTTTTCAAATAAAGTTATATGGCCACTCCGGATGACGTAGGGATTCTAACGATACCCCATACATCCAAATCTGTTCAGGCTTTAGAAGTTACGATGGAATAAAGAAAGTCTCTAAATCATATTACACATTCTCACATACGTAGTACAAATAACAGTACAATAACGCCTAAGTTCCACATTGGTAATCCAATTTGATTTCCAGCAAATGTAAAAAAAGTAAAAAACAAGCCAGAAGCGAAAACCAATTCTATTTCCACTATCGATCCTACAGATATAACAGATTAAATTTAAAAGTCAAACAGGTCAATTTAAATTGTATCCGATAGGAACGTGTGATATGTCGATTAATTATATTTTATTGATATGACAAAATATATAAATTCGGTCACCTATTTAATTTGAATATGCCACTTATAGATCAAAATATCACTATCTGACTTAATTTTATCAGACGCAGCTGCTTCTAAATTTAATATAATCGATACAATATTTAAAAAATATGAATAATTTATAGCTGGAAACTGGATATGATCTAAATCTGCCACTGAGATGATTTTATTTAATAAATTCGATATTTGATAATTCGAATAAAACTGATTGCATAGGTACTACCTTCCTATCACGTGATCAGTTAAATGGCGTGTTAAACTCTTAGCTCATTATCAGAAGGAAAGTATCGCTGAGTCGAAATAAGATCAAATTCGTGACTGCCTTTCAACAATCGTGTAATCTGTAATCCTTCCGGTTTGACGCCTACAACTCAATTAGTGCCTCAATCGTAATTCGTATTGCGCTCTTTACAACTTTGACCAATACAAAAGAAAAAACTGAATTAAAATGGTTTCATTTCCCACTAGATGTTGCCCGCGACTTCGTCCGCGTGTTTTGATGTTTTTTTTCATTCCCGCGGGAACTCTTCAATTTTCCGGGATAAAAAGTAGCATTATATTAATATGTGCTCCCCCGGGATGTAAATTATGTCTGTACCAAATTTCATCAAAAGTAGTTGGGCCGTGAAAGCCAGACAGACACTTTCGCATTTATAATATTAGTATGATTTCGTATGCTATGCTATGTAGATATAGTTAGATATTTAATTTAGACATTAACCTGGCCATTTAATCTCCTGGTTATCTATCGTGTAGTTCAATATATCGCGATTTAAGACTTGTAGAGATGTTTTTAGCTCTGGCTTTAGAAGTCCAAACGTGGGCCCCCGGGAAATATATTCTATTATTATCCTACTAGACCAACTCTTCTAAGCATTTCCTGCAGTTAGATTTGAAACAAAGTGCAAAAACACGGGTATTTTTTTAAAGAAAAGAAAGAAGAAAAGACAAAACCTATTTGCCTGGTGGGAGGCTTCGGCCGTGGCTAGTTACCACCCTACCGGCAAAGACGTGCTGCCAAGCGATTTAGCGTTCCGGTACGATGCCGTGTAGAAACCGAAGGGGTATGGGTTTAATATAACTGCCATGCCCCTAACAGGTTAGCCCGTTACCATCTTAGACTGCATCATCACTTACCATCAGGTGAGATCGTAGTCAAGTGCTATCTTGTAGTGGATAAAAAAAAACCTACCCTAATGTACTAAGTTCTATAAGATTCAATACAAAATCTTCATACGCATAATGTAACATTGTGGTCCACCTAATCTTATTATAATTCGCTTATTATGTGAGTTACTCTTAATCATAATGTTATAGTTTTGTTATGTATTTACATTACATTTTATAGCGGAAGTTAAACTTTCTTTTCCTATCTCGTGGCTTGCTAATAGTAATTACATACAGGTTCAAATGTAACTTTTATAACCACAACTTTGTGCACGAGTGATTCCCCTCCTTATTGTTTCAATGCATGTTTATTTACAACTAGCAGATGCCCGCGACTTCGTCCGCGTGAATTGAGGTTTTTTGTTTCCCGCAGGAACTCTAAGTTTCCAGGACAAAAAGTAGCCTATGTGTTATTCCAGGCTGTAATAGATTACAGCCTGGATCTGGCATGGCAAATTTCATCCAGATCCATTCAGCTGTTCTGGCATGATTGAGTAGGTAACTAACTAACTAACATACATCCGTTCATCCATCCAAACTTTCGTATTTATAATATTAAAGATTTTATGTTGTTATTTACATTATTTATTTTTATTGCAAAAATAATAAAAGATATCTAAATAAAATTCAAAAAATAAAAGATTTTTCAAAACGAGCTTGAGAGAACTTTCAGCTGTATAAAATAGTATCAATAAATCAAAGTCGACCTACATCGATGGAAGATATGCAGGACTACAGAAGTAGGAATGTTGGGAAGTACTCAATGACACAGTTCCTCGGTCCATGGCTTGTATAATAATTTTTATATCTACTCAATCTCTAGAACTAGGCCTACACAAATAGAGGCTTTTCAGAAAATCTACCTGAGCGAAGCCGCGGTGGGTCAACTGTAAAGGTAAATAATAAGTAAATGAGTACTGTAAATATAATACTCAATCAGTCACGAAGCGTCAGTAACTGGTAACACACTGACCGCTATGCGCATTGAGTTGCTACTTGCTGACATAACGGACTCGTTCACTTGCCCCGTTACCTACTCGATACCTTATACCAACATGATACAAATGTACATAGCAGCCCTGGAGGCTACTCAGTGCAATTTTACCTTGCCTTGCCAGCCTACCTAACGAATATTATTCGATAGGTAGGAACATTGCACTGATTGTTGTAAATCTTTGAATTCACCCGCGTGGATTTGGATTTTTTTAAAAGTAGGATTTCTTTAATTTGCCGGAATCTAAAATAGCCTTTGACGCCTGAGATGAATACTTACGCATCTATAATATTCGTGCGGATGTTAGCCTACTTCAATTGAAACCAAGTTTAAAAACTGAATTTTCTAGTGAAAGTTACCTACTTATAAACCCACCAACATTTAACTTTCATGGTATCTATCGTACCATTTACCACCAGATCTAATAGGCAGCCTGAAATAATTTTTGAACGCTAATTTTATTTAAGTATCCTTTAAAATTCACTTACTAATCATGGATCACACTTTTTAAAGTGTCACAACTCACATTTAAAAATATTCTGTTTGTTATTTTAAAAGCCCACACCAAAATTTCAACGCAAATAAAACGAGCCCACATAACATATTATTTTGTTATAATTGGATAAGCCCTCTTCAAGGTCTAAAGTGAATCACGGTCCCCAAGATACTTTACCGGTCAAATACGGTGGTATCAGCCTGGAGTAAGAAATTTGAGTGTTGCACTCGCGTCGATGACCGCTGGGCGGCGATTTTTTATATACCTACCACTGGGTAAATAATATAATATATCTACCGAACGCATTATAGTACATAAGAAATTAGTTCCTAATTTAAATCTACTTTAAGATGAAACTACATTGTTGCACTCGCGTCGATGAGCACTGTGTAAATAATATAATATATCCACCTAACGCATTATTACATAATAGATTAGTTCCTAATTTAAATCTACTTTAAGACGAAACTACATTGATATTTTATATACCGCTGGGTAAATAATAATGTACCTACCTAACGCACTATAGTATTTAAAAGAATTAGTTCCTAATTTAAATTTACTTTAAGATGACACCTTATTAAAAAGAGGTTTTAATACCTAGTAGGAATTCTTAGCGCCGGTAAACGTGTTTATAAAAACAAATAAATATAGGTACATCTATATTGTATCATCTTTTTTTTTTATCCACTACAAGCTAGCCCTTGACTGCGATCTCACCTAAGTGTAAGTGATGATGCAGTCTAAGATGGTAGCGGGCTAACCTGTTAGGGGCATGGCAGTTATATTAAACCCATACCCCTTTGGTTTCTACACGGCATCGTACCGGAACGCTAAATCACTTAGCGGCACGTCTTTGCCGGTAGGGTGGTAAGTGGTAACTAGCCACGGCCGAAGCCTCCCACCAGACCAGATCAGGGAAAATTCAGAAATTATAAATTCCCAAATTGACCCTGCCGGGGATCGAACCCAGGACCTCCGCACGTTAAGGCAACAGCGCTACACACTGCGCCACGGAGGTCGTCAAAGGTATTAAAGGTAGGTCGGAGGTATTGTTTTTTTTACAATAATAACGTTTAACTCTCTTAGTACTTATCAAAGCTGTACAGTTTACCTAATAACTGCATCGGTTGAAAAAGTGAGTTGCTTCTATGAGGTCCCCGATATCTATGACGAAGATATAAAATTAATCAATGAATGAAAAAAAAATTGTAATAACTGAAGAGTACGATAGTTATTTATATGCTATACAAGCTTGGGAGTTTAAGTGCGGAAACCTGCCCAGTAGGAAGAAGAAGAAGAATGCTATAAAAGCAAAAAAGTTAAGCAAAATACATATACTCCCAGGCGCACCTTCACTATGTTAATACTTAGTACCTACCTAGTCCTACTTAGATATTACTCTTTGTTTAACATAAATATTACTTAATTTGGCCATCCATCGTGTCGCAGAAGCCATTAGGTACTCATTACGTTCGCGTTGTAAAAATAGAACCGCACGAGCTTATTCTAATATCAGTGGCGTGACCAATCCATAGATTAATTATCCTAAAAAATATATAAGTACCTACTTCAAATCTATTTTCGGTGCTTTTTGTGTTCATCTTTGAGTAAACTGCTTCAGGAACAGGAATTATATCTGATCTGAACTAATGAATCCACATCTAGACGTTGGTTTTCTAGGCAAGTTCTTACAATGTTATTGCCGGTAACATTCTCTCGTACCTAGCACTTATATTAAGCTTTTGTCGCTGCTCTAATTTCGCGCCGGTCCACTGGACTGCCTTATACGGAAACCACGCCTCAGGTAAAATATAGGTATATAAAGTGGCCTGTGGCGCAAATTCTACTGCAAAGCTTTCACAATATACCTATTTTATAATGTACGTCAATTTTATCACTTATCCTTCAATCATTGTTTCGTTTTCCATTTTATTCATATTTTTACCTACTTTATCTGAGCTACGTCTCATGTTTTCTTTTTACCCGACTGTACCGGAAGGAATGTTTTTCGAATGTATCTTAATTCTTATCATAACACTTTGAGTTCGATTCCTCTAGTGTAGATGATACCTATTTATAGGTGCTATTCCTTGATACAACAAAAATTTAACTATTATGTGCAATTAGTCGATCATTCTGTTCAGGTCATTGGCCACAAAGTCATAAGCGGATATGAGCACTTAATAAAATATTGCAATAAGTAATTAATTATCATTTACCTACCCATAGCAATACTTATAATTTCAATCAATTAAAATTACACAAATAAATTGGATTTACCTACTCATATCGTGATATTTCAATCTGATTTACATTAACCACTGCACTCGTAACCTGAGGCCAAACTTTTACTCGCCCCTATTCGCGTATCGATGTTGCGCATTTATAATTGCATAGAAATATCTATCGATAGGTTATTCTTCTTAGAAACCCCCTCATTGCCTGTATGTACCTACTCGTAATGTATAAAAGTACATTAAATGTTAAAAATATGTAACATTCAGGAAACATCGTTGTTCGGACATTTTAAGTATTTTTACGACACATGGAATACTTATGTATTCTGGCAAATATGCACAACCACTTCGAACAGTAATGTTATCAGATTTAAGTAGATTATTACGAAATCATAATTGCAATCTAATGAAAACAGTTGGGATCAAAAGTCAATTGTTTCGTCGTCGTCGTCGTCGTCCCAACCTATAGACGTCCACTGCTGGACGAAGGTCTCCTGCATGGATCGCCACAGAGCACGGTCTTGTGCCGCTTGTTTCCAGCAGCTCAAGACCGTGTTTATTAAAACGTTAATCAGTGTTATGTCAGCACACTCATGGACTTATTACCTACTCTAAGTACTATAAGTACATTCGAATGTATTAACGTCAAGAGACGCTAGTAGTGATAATAATATATTTATTTAAATAGTACAAGTAATTTTTTGTTAAAACTTTTAAAATTTCATTTTGTTCCATACCGTTTTTGTATACGACACAACCGCTTTCCTTGAATTATTTATTAAACCAAAAACCCATTATAATTTCGTCCAGTTCATCATTTGTTCGTCCGCCTGTATGTGGCATATTGAAAAGTTTTACTATTTCATGAAATTTATCTATTACTAACCTTTTCCAATAAGTATCTTCCTACTTATTAACGACCTCTATTTAGAATTTTCTTGGTAACAATTAGGTAGTGTTGATACAACTAGCAAAAAAGTATTAAGTCCACGGCCTACTTCCTTATTAAATATGTAAAAAAGTAGAGCGTTTTAACATCGAAATGTTTAATTGTTTAGTTATGCAATCTGGATGAGGCATATCGGAACAATTCATTGTAGATGGCTAATTGTAAAATGTCGAAACTCTATTGTTATTTTGTGATGCGCGTGCGAAAATTTCGAACAAGCTATTGTGAGATTGTTAATATCGCTACCATTATATCGAGCCCTGTTATTATTAGAATGCAATACGAGTAAATATTGATTACAAGTTGAATTCTATATAAAATTGTGTAAGGTCAATCATCTGTCCGTTTATTTTTAACCACATTATTTATTGATATTACCAATTATGAGCTAGAGGCTCCAAGAAAAAGGCGAATGCAATGTGTTGTATTTCTAAAATAGATAAAAGCGACTATGTAAAGAAGCTGATCATGGAAATACTCTGATGGAACGCGCGTTTGGAAAGTTTCTTGATCATAGTTTCTCAATTAGGATCAAAGAATACGAAAAATAACCTCACACTAAATAAAATATGGCGGACGATAAAAGCTTGTTTTTAAAAATGTTTTTTAATAATTTAAGACTTTGAACTTTAATTAACTGGCTTAAAAGTATATAAAGTTAAGCTTAAAATAGTTTGCTTCCGATCCTTGAAAAGGAGAAAAATATATCCTTGAATCATTCATGGCTGAGCTATGGTTTCAAGTAGGAACAAATATAATACAAATTGGTAATTATTCAATTTCAGATGCGGCGGCAGGCTCGGATTTCAGCCGGCGGCACGCTTGTAGCGCGTTCCGCCTCTGCTTTGCAAGGTTGTTCCCCTTTACCTACTAATAACTATCTAGTATAATATAATATTTATTTTCACACCACATGCTCGACAATGGCGAATTATATGTCATGTAACCCTTACCGAAAGCAAGACATTATATCTCTTGGCTTTAGCCGGGTTATAATGTTCTATTGAATTTCATTATAACCCGCTGGTCAATAATGTGATTTTCACTTTCATAATTCTTATTGATATGTCCATAAAGTCTAATTTCGCTAAACAGAATGTGTTCTCAGCGGGCGCGGCCAACTCGATTTTAGAAAACCGAAGCCGTGGCCCACTAGATTCGCACTGAAACGAACTTCATTTGTTTGTCAAATCGAGTAGGCCACGCCAGCTGAAAGAAGTGGCTATATAGGCCGTGGCCACTAGATTCGCACTGAGACGAACTTCGTTTATTTGTCAAATCGAGTAGGCCACGCCAGCTGAAAGAAGTTGCTATAGCCGTAGCTAGTAGTACCTTTAGAAGATTCTATAAATATTTCAAAAAAAATATCAAAAATGTCGAGTGATGAAAGTATTTTGACTCCAGAAACTATTAAATATAACGTTATCTTTCCATAATTGGACTAATGTCTCCAATATCAATTTGCACTTTTAATTTGCTGTAATAAACACTATCTACTACTATTGTCAAGAAAAGCGACATTCTTAATCAATGTATCGTAGAAACCTTTAAGAGTAGATTAGGGGTAGACTGACATGGGTTTATTGAAACTGCAATAGCCATCCACCTATATTATTATTTTCTCAAAGCCGTATAATAATTCATTCATAATTATTTTACGGTTCATTTATAATTATTTTACATAATAAGAAGTCTTTTTCTGATTTCAGTTTGGCTGTGGTTGCTGCTTTTTGTGTTCCAAAACGAATTCCGGATATCGAGGTCCATTCAACCTGGAGTAAGATTAATTTTATTTTTTCTATATCGATAGTTCTCCCATCGATTTCTCCAATTATTGGTTAATCAACTCAATCAGAATATGAATGATGTACAAAAGCATAGCTTATAAACAAATTAACGCAATTCAATAATCTATTTTTTTATCTATTTCTTTATTATTCTTCTCTTAGTTTAGTCTCTTTATTTAGTTTCTTTATTACTTGCAATTCCATAGTTACATTATTTCATAATTAACATATTATAGTCATTAGTAAATAAGGCATGCTATGGATACCCAGTTTGGGTGTGGCAGCAGAATAGTACATGGTGGTAGGGAGACCGATTTTATTATTATTTGTCAGTATCATTTAAGAGTTCATTAATACTGTAGTAACATTTTTCAATAACATTTTAAAATGTTATTAAACTCTTTTTCTTTTCCGATGTTCCTAATGTTCACTCTGATCATACTAACAAATGAATCGCATTTGAATATATTAAGTTCTCTTGTAGCAAGATCTCAGCTATGAAACTGTGTTTCAATTTCAGTACTTGGACTTCGATAATCTCCCTGAAACAAATTTCACTTGTGCTGGTAAGGTGATCGGTGGCTACTACGCGGATCTCGAGACTTCCTGTCAGATGTTCCACGTGTGCACGGTCGGCCAGCAGGAAGAACCAATGGATATAAAGTTCCTCTGCCTCAACGGCACTGTTTTTGATCAGGTCAGGATACCACAAGACTTATACAATATTCTCGACTAATATATTAGTCTCTAACGGTTATTAAAGATCACATTGCAAACATAAATAATATTTACCTATGCAGAAAAATATTTGTTATATTATTCTCGTAATAAGTAAAACATAATATTCGTTTCAGGAGACAAGAGTTTGCGAGAGAGTAGACGAAGTAGACTGTACAAAATCTGAAAAGTTCTATAGTTTAAATTTAGAATTGTATGGAAGCACTACGCCGCCCATCATACAAGCTGAACCAACTAAACCTCTAACAAAACCAACAGAGCCAACACATCTGCACAGTAAACCTAGTAGTACGACGGAAAATTCAGATCCGGTAATAAATGAATCGCCCACGACACCAGACAAAGCAATAAATCACCCAACAGACCCTACCGACTCAACTGAAGATCCAATACAAGAAAGCAAAAAAGATGAATACCAGAATACATCGACATACCCATCGTCTTCATTGCCATCAAAGCAACAGGAAATACAGCATGTAGAAGGTTTGTTTACGACTCTTTTTATTTTTTTGACTTTATAAATAAGACCACATTTTGTACTATTAAGCACTATTATTCCAGGGATAAATAACCTGGGACTGAGTAAGATTGACGAATACAATAATTACAAATAGGAATTTAATACCTTGAAAAGTTAATGCAATATATTCTATTCGTCTAATGCACTTTTTTTTAAATAATAGTATTTAAAGTATAACTTTGTGGTAGAACTTTCGAATGGAAGCTACCTAAGCAGCAATCTGTACTAATATTATAAATGCGAAAGTTTGGATAGATGTATGTATGGATAGACTAGCTGATACCCGCGACTTCGTCCGCGTGGATTGAGGTTTCTTGGATCCCGCGGGAAATTATTAATTTTCCGGGATAAAAAGTAGCCTATATTGTGTTATTCCAGACTATAATCTATCTCTGCCAAATTCATCCAGATCCGTTCAGCCGTTCTTACGCGATTGAGTAACAAACATCCACCCATCCATCCATCCATACTTTCACATTTATAATATTAGTATAGATGGATGGCTGGATGGATGGATGTTTGTTACGGATCTGGATGAAATTTGACACAGAGATAGATTATAGACTGCAATAACACATAGGCAACTTTTTATCCCGGAAAATTTAATAGTGGCCGCCGGAACCAAAAAACCTCACTCCACCCGGACTAAGTTGCAGACATCAGCTAGTCTTCTAAATATATATAAATCACGTGTCACGTTGTTTGTCCGCGACGGTCCTAAACTACTTAACCGATTTTAAATTAAATTTGCACACCGTGTGCGGTTTGATCCAACTTGAAAGATAGGATAGCTTACATCTTAATTTATAGCCGCAATATTATTTTATGTCAGAATTGCAATGTAAGACGGAGAAAAAACGGTCGAACGAAAACGTTTCTTACGAAAAGCTCATTCCACGCGGACGAAGTCGCGGGAATCAGCTAGTATATTATAACTTTGGCTATTCAGCGAAGTAACACAAACAGCGTTCTGGGCACATTGCCTCGTTGCAGAAGTTAGTCTTTCTTATAGTTCTTGTATTATTATTATTTTTATTGCACTACAAGTTAACCCTTGACTGCGATCTCACCTGATGGTAAGTGACGATGCAGTCTAAGATGGTAACGGGCTAACCTGTTAGGGGTATGGCAGTTATATTAAATTCATACCCCTAGTCGATTTCTACACGGCACCGTAACGGAACGTTAAATCGCTTGGCGGTACGTCTTTGCCGGTAGGGTGGTAACTGGCCACGGCCTAAGCCTCCCACCAGATCAGACCATAATTTACAGAAATTTCTGAAATTATGAATTACTATTATAAATTGACCGTGCCGGGAATCGAACTCAGGCACTCCCACGTTAAGACATCAGCGCTCAACACTGCGCTTGGGAGGTAGTCAAGACGTATAGACTAGTTATATATAGACTATAGTATGAGCAACAGTATTAAATTATACAGTTTTAACTATATTCACTAATAATTTAAATAGATAAGTTATTTTGCATCATAATCATAGTATCGTTAGTCTCGACATTTAAAATTTTGAAAAGAATAATTTTTTTTAATATAAATTTTAGTGTAAAATTATCTACAACATTTGAAAGAAATTAATCCTAATTTTCTGTTTACAGAATATGAAGAAGATGAGGAAGACCCAATAGATGAGGAAAATTCTGATTACGAAGAGGATTATTCACATCCACATACGACAACAACTCTTCAAACCATTACGACAACATCTGCAACGACAAAAAGACCTCCTTTAAGTACTACGTTGCCGGCTCCAACTAAGCGACCAATTCCAGCAAGACAATTGATTTCGTCACCTGCTCCGGTTATATCATCTCTGTCACCTCCAATTCACGCTTCAATAACTCCTTCCGCACCACCGTTGTCAACTATAGATCCGGCTCTTCTATCACCACAAGAATTTATTTACCGTCACCGAGGACCAGGATCGGAAGCAATTTCTTTTCAACGCCAGAGTTTTCGTCCAGCTGACGGTGTATACATTACCCATGCTCCACCTCACCAGTATGATCACTTTCAATACGAGTCTTCTAGAACTGCACCACGACCAGTTGCGAATCGTCCAGTACCTTTTGTTCAACGCCCTCAACCAACGCCATTCCGCCCAACTACAATTGATCCACGTGATCAAATTCTACGTCCAGGGCCAAACGCTCAGTCTTCTGAAAAACTTGAAACCTCACTAAAAAGTCGACCTCAGTCTCACCATTCGCACTTGCCTATACAAGAACCTCTGCCGTTCAATCCTTTCTATTATGATCGGAAAAGAAGTGATGATGTGATCCCAGAGAACGAGTCGTCATTATCTGCTAGATCAGTAGCACCACCAACTATAACAGCCAGGAAACGGTCTAAGCCTAAAAGTCCACCACGTGTTATAGTTACAGCTAGTGCTTCTGTGAGTGACAGCAATGGAAAAAAGTTAAATTACACTGTTGGAAATGTAGTCAGTGCTGTCAAGCCAATAGTAGCAATTAATTATGATGATTATAAAGAATCTGATCTTATCTTTGATCCATTTTTTCTCGATGTGCCAAAACTACAATCGCGACGTAAGACTAGATCTAGCAATTATAAGAAAGTTGTTGCTGTACCTGTACCTACACCAATGTCAGTTAACATATTAACAGAAAAATTTCCTCCCACTACATTTTCTCCAGTAACTTCACGAGCTACAACTACAACTACGAAATTATCATCAGCTACATCGAGGACTACAACCACTGTAGCTTGGAATCCACAGGATTATGTCGATGATAATTACGAGCCTCATGCCTATATACCACCCGTCCCCCCACTAGCAGTGTTAGTGACACAAGATCATATAAAATTTAAGAATCAAGAAAGATCTTCGAAAAACGATGTAGTATTGAAAAAATTAAACGAAGTTAAGTCGGAAAACTTCCCAAAGGGATCAACTAAACTGACGTCTTCTGTAGCGCATACAATCTCTAGTCAAAGTGTGGGTACTGAGGCTACGGTGGCGGTCACCTCACCGACTCCTATCGAGGCGCCCGCCTGCATCACTTCGCGCTCCACTGACTGTCGGATTCGTGCCTAATAATTAGCTCACTTAATACATAGATAAGTAGAAACATATTTAAATAGGTAGTTAAATTTAATAATTTTATGAAACCGTATACGTCTGAATCGTTACTTATATTTTTTGTATTAATGATAAAGCAGAGAAATGTAATTATTATTCCTCTTTCCAAATTTGTTGTCACCTCATCGTAGAGACGTAGGCGTGATCCACTCTTGATAACAGTGTTAAGATTAATGCACACAAAGAGACAAAAGCTTTGCTTAAAAAAGCATATTTATCGATGAGAAAATAAAACAATATTGTACATATATGTATTTTTAAATAAACTATAAGTTTTTAATATTAAATCTTTTTTGTACTTATATATTCCTATCAACATCAATAATCTATCTATACTTCTATACTAATATTATAAATGCAAAAGTTTGGATGGATGGATGTTTGTTACTCAATCATGCCAGAATGGCTGAACGAATTTGCATAAAATTTGACAATAGGATAAATTATAGTCTGGATTAGCACATAGGCTATTTTTTATCCCGGAAATTTGAGGAATTCTTGCGGGAACCAAAAACCTCAATCCACGCAGATAAAGTTGCGGTCATCAGCTAGTATTAATAATATGTGCTATGAAAAGTCACAGAATTCTAGAAAGATAATAAACTTAGTAAATCATGAATAACTTAAAATAGAATAAGAAAAATTATCTTTATTTAATCTGCTGCTATTTTTGATGAAATTTGTATCTATGATGCGATTGTTATTTTTTCTTTTGTTGATCACCATTCATTGTGTTACCATTGGTGATCCGTAATAGAGCACAGACATAAGAAAGAAATAATAATGTAATAAGAAGCCACAAGAAGCAGAGATAACATGTTTATAAAATTTAGTTTCAGTGTATTTAGCAGTAGTGTCTAGCCGGCTCCAAGCAGTCGTGTAATAAAACCCAATATGGTATTTTGCCACTAAGCTAGTAGGTTTAAAAATTTGTTCCATAATGCACACTGTTAAGGTTTTAATGGGATTATCTTGTCTGCCCTTCCTAGGGGCACTCCTGGTAAGAGTTTTGTAAAGCGCAAAGTTTACAAATTTCTAACTAATAATTGAACCCTGTAACCCCTAAGTAAGATAGAGAAGATGAAAGCATACTAAAAGACATGAACGTAACCTAACTACCATTCTTCATTCTTTCTTAAAATACAATTAATTAACTAAATCCAAGTAGGTATGCTTTATACTGCCGCTAGTGACAAATTGTTTTTTTACTAAACGACCACTTGTTGCCATCTAGTTTCTCCTTTTTATTTTATAAACAAAATAATACATCCATGATACGTCAAATTTAAAGGAAATGACATGACAATCTTTTAAAAGAATCAAAACACAATCAAACCCACATTAAAGCGAATGATCCTAAATTCAAGCCATCGAGATTATTTGATCCCATAAAAGTCGTTATATCATAATATATGAGAGCAAGAAATTAATGTAAAACTTCTTCTGCATTTACTTTATTTGTTTTCTTCGTGTTCAAATAAAGATCATGTCGGAGTCCAGTATAATGAGTGTAAGAGAAATGATAGACATATGCTTCGGAGAGCATGATGTAAGTTTATCTTTTTTTTAGATAAGATGTTATACTCGCGACCGCTTCCGGCTTCGCTCCTTCGGGAATTTAGAAAGATACCTTATGTAATATAATGGAATCCAGTTTGGGCTGGGCGCAGTGGTCACATGAATCTATTATAGGCCCATGGCTAGGCGTTGTTGATTCAGTGGATAGATGGATGGTAGTGGAGTTACCCTGTACCACGCTGATATAAAGTTATTTAAAAAACTTGTACATGAATTGTATTGCTCGTTTTTTTTTTGATCCGTATTCCGTACATGTACTAAAAATCAAACCGTATAATCATAATTATATTTCAGGTTAATATTGTTAATTTCAAGCTTATGCAAACTATACTGTACCTTCTCGCTAGGCAACAGCGACTATTAGAACGCCGAGTCGCAGTTGAATTTGGAAAAGCTTTTTTTCCTAGGACATCAAGCCTTTCAATTACAGAAGTGAAACTGAGAGCAAGTGTCGTTAAAAAAAAGAAAAAAACCACAAAATCTGGAGGGAGACCGACGACCGATGCTGAATCAGCAAAATCGAAAGCTGAAAAGTTTTCTAAATCAACTACAGATGAAACTACAACATATGAAAAATCCTCTAGAGCTGCTGCAGGTGGAATTACTAAATCTAAACTCGATAAATCTTTTGAATTATCCTCAGATGAATATACAAAATCAAAAGCTGAAAAATATTCTAAATCAATGAAAGATGAAGTTACAAAATCAAAATCTGAGAAATCTTCTAAAGCAGCCGCAGATGAAATTACAAAATCTAAAGTCGATAAATCTTTTGAATCATCCACAGATGAAACTACAAAATCGAAAGCTGAAAAATATTCTAAATCAACCAAACATGGAACTGCAATATCTACAGATAAGACTTTAAGACCCAAAGCAGACACAATCTCAGAAGATAAAACATCAACCTCGAAATCAACAACAGATAAAACAACGACTTCAGAATCAGCAACAGATAAATCTGCTGCAGATAAAACATCTGCAAAATCAACCCAAGATAAATCTAAAATTTCGAAATCTATAGCATCTAGGGATAAAACATCTATTGAAGCCACTAAGGATAAAACGGGAAATCTTAAAGATTTATACCAGACAGAAACATCTACATCAGATAAATCTACTTCTAAATCAACACGTGAAACAACCAAATCTTCCTCTGAAAAAACGAAATACTCATCAGATAAGACTAAAACTACGTCTGGAAAGCCTTTATCAAACCTACATAAAGATCATGAAGATCGAGATATAAGTGGAAAATCTACAAAGAGGGTAATAATTTATATTTATTATTTTATTTTATTTTGAAACGTAATGATATTTGTTACACTTTAATCACACTTTCATTTAGTTTTCCTCTCAGGACTATCATCATCTATTGGAACTTATTGAGCAGCAAAGAGAAGAAGAGTTAAGAGTCGTTAATCAGGTGCCAATAGTTATCAAGAGCTAATTTATTGTGCTTTTCTTTTTGTCTTTTTTTAGATTTTATCCAGTATCATATTGAAGTGTTCTGCAAATTTTGTTTTTTTTTTTTTGTTTCTAGTTTACCATAATCGGTAAGTGACATGATGATAATGACTATTTTATATTTAACTAGCTGCTGCAAATCTGGTTTGCTTGGATGAACAGTCTGAAAATCATCTCATCGTATTTCATGTGTTCTGTCCGATGGTATAATCAACATTCAAAATCTGAAATTTCTTTACCCAGCGAATCAAAATGTACATTGGTATCTTACTCCTCAACCAGTATTCTTTTTTCACGGATTATAAGAAATCACAACGAAATATACAAAGCAACTGTAATCCACGCGGACGAAATCACTGGCATTACCTTGTCATTCTTTATACCAACGCTGAAATTTTTGTGGTTGTTTTCACGCAGCCAAATGATTTTGTCTTAGTAGTAAGTACTATTCATTTTTTTTTTAAAACGGTACTTAATTATATAAAATCCAAAAGTGGCATATTTACAATCGAGAAAAACAAAACTCGAAAGCGACCTAGAGTAATACTATCTATTCTGTGATAATACCACAATCGTAATACCTCGCAAGCAGGTGGGGCGTGCAGGCTACTTTATGCGTACCGTATCACTACACCCGAGAGGTTATCGGTTAGAAAAGAGCACACATACGATAATTATTAATAGTATATTATTCAATATGAATATTCTTTTTCTATAGAGAGCTGATTCACGGGAAGTAGCGGATAAAACACCAACACCCATGGCTTCTTTAGATTCAATGGGTATCTATTATCATATTTTTTATTTTATCCAACAATATTAGGTACTTATTCTGGTATTCGAAATTAACCTTCGATTTATATTTGCAGAAGTGCAATATGAGAAGCTTCTCCTGGGTAGGTTATAATTGTATTTGTTTTTTTTTCTTTTTGAAGTAATTCAGTTCATTATATTATAATATAATTGTCATTATTTTAGTTGAAAGAGTACCCGTTGAAGAAGCTGAAAAAAAGATAGGTAAGTGGAAACACTCGTACCAAATCTCATACTATTTTTTATCGAATAATACTAAAAATAATTAATTATTTTAGGACGTTTGCAAGATGAGAAAGTCTCGAAGTTGGATATTGTGACACAAGACGAGTTTAATGAACTAGCACAGACCGTAAAAGAAATACAAACAAAATTCGGCTTAGGCGATGATGCTAAATTACCTGAAAATATGCAATTAATGGAAGATCTTTCACGTGATGCTTCTTTGACTGATGCTAGGGCCGCCTTACTACTAGCTGCTCGACTTGAATACGTCGAAAAAACTTTGAAAGTAATGGAAACTGTGCTTACTGATTTAGCTGTCAAGAAGGGCATAAAACTTAAACAACAACGAGATGGAAAAGAACGAACCTATGCAGTACAATACACACAGATAGGTGTTGATACTCCTGAAACGAAGGTAATTTATGATGCACCCAGCGGCCCGTCAAACACTTCAGGGAAATCTGGCGTAGAAGCTGAAGACGTTAAAATGCACCAACTTTCAGAGCCACCTTTAACTGAAACGGAAGATCCTGTTATGGAAATGTTGGGAACAATGCCAAAGTCAAATAATATTAACATTGATGACTTAGAGTAAGTATCAAATATACTACTTTATTGTATTTATGTATACCTACCACAAAATATGTTTGTTGCTAAAGTGTGTTTTTTTTTGTTGGTTTGTCCTCAATCACGCCGCAACGGAGCAACGAATCGACGTGATTTTTGGCATGGGTATAGTTGAGAACCTGAGTAATTTTATTAATAACTATTTTTTATTCCGGAAAAATAAGGAGTTCCCTTGTGAATTAAAAATCTTATTCCACGCGGGCGAAGTCGCGGACATCAGCTAGTATTTTATAATACATGAATATTTTATCTACTGAACCGAAATTCTATATCGATATTTTTGTTGTTTCTTTTTTATAATATTTATTTATTTATTACAAATGTTTTCATAAATATCTTAAATTCTACAAAACAAAGAGTATGGTGAAGAATTCATAACAATACTACTACAGACAGACTAAAACACTTAAAGCATTAAATATGAATATTAATTTAATAATGAATTCAATTCACAGCGATTCAATGCAAGAACTGTATGAAGAATTACTTAAGTCTGTGGGAATTCTTACAAATAAAGCTATTAGTAAGGCTGATGAGGCATTAAAAACGGCCTGTAGACTAGGTAAAGTAAAATGTCATAATATTAATTGCATGCTAGCACATTGAAATAGAATGAGTACTAAAATTCTACATCAATGTGCTAGCATGAATAAATAAGTTCTTCTTCTACCGGTCTAGGTATTAGAGTTTTATGGTTGCTTACTTTCTGCTGCTTTATTAATCAATTATTTAATATTATTTAATCCAAAAATTAAATTTTTATCTTTTATACGACAGAGACAAAATTGGACGCAACAATGGATGTAGACACTCGCATGGAGGGTTTAGAGACGCTAGTGTCTGAATATGCGGGAAAAATTAATGTACTAGATACGAACCTGTCGTCACAGGTAAGTGCGTTTCTTTGAGCACATCAATACATTAGTTTTATTGCTATATTAGTGTGGACGACTTCTGTGTTTAAAGTAGATTCACAATAGTAAAAGTCGTATAGTAATTGTCTTTATATTGGCCATTGGTTCTTCAGATGTCGAATTATCAAGAACTGTTAACTCAAATGCAACACGACTTAGAAGGTGGCTTAGAAACTATGGCTGAAGCTTTAGCCAACCCTCCAGGAGAAATCCCAGGTATGGCTACTGACAGTTATGATACAAGAACAACATACAATGAAGCTCAGTAGAAGTATAAATAATGCATATGAATCTTTCGTAATGAAGAATGCGAAGAAAACTACTTTGAGCTAACACATAATACCTACTCATCTATTACAGGAGCTGCAGAGCTTAACGCAAATTTTGCTAATCTACAAATTGAATTTGATACTACCACTATGAGACAAAAAGAACTAAAGGAAAACCAACTCGTGCTGTCTTTAGACGTTCAAGTAAAGGAATCGAATACATAAATACTAGCTGATGCTCGCGACTCCGTCCGCGTGGATTAATTTTTTTTTAGTTCCCGCGGGAACTCCTTAATTTTCCGGGATAAGAAGTAGCCTATGTGCTATTCCAGGCTATAATCTATCTCTGTGCCAAATTTCATCCAGATCCGTTCAGCCGTTGGGGCGTGATTGAGTAACAAGCATCCATCTATATACATCCATCCAAACTTTCGCATTTAAAATATTAGTATAGATTTAATTCGTCCTTCAAGTGTAATATTGATAATGTCCGTGATTTTGTGTGCTTGGATTTAGGTTTTTTGAAAATTCCTTAGACTTTCTCGGGTAAAAAACCGCGGATATCCGTCTTCGGAATACAAGGTAGTTCTGCAAAAAACTTTGTTAAATTCTGTTAAGCTTGGAAGTCGTGAAAAAGTAATAAAGTCTCAAAAATATGTGACGAAGGTAGTCAACATAAGAAACATGGATTTTTATCTATTTCTGTCGATTCTGTCATTTTTTTTCCGTTTATCACTTTTAAACAATATAATATTATACTGCATATCTCTTACACTAATTGTGCGTCTGTTTTCATCAATAAGTTCAGTTTACTTACTTCACTCGTAGGCCTTGTGGAAAGAGATTGAATTGCTTCGCGAAATCAAATCAGACCGCGACGAAGTAGCAGACGCATTACGAGACAAAGCTGGACTTGGTGCATTAAATGGTCTCGTTACCCAACAACAGTTCGATGCAGTGCGAGGTGATTTTGAACAGCGAATTGGAGCTTCATACGATAAATTCAATAACCAAGAAATTGTTTGGCAAGTAAGAACCTTATGTTACCAACTAGGGATTTATTTCTAGCTCAGTGACCCAAAAAGAAATCTAGCCGCTGACAAGTGACAAAAGATGCTGTCTCTATCATTGCTTGGAGGATTGCAGGTATGCTCAATCCAACGATAAAGCGTTTCAAATCAAGTCAAATCAAATATTTTTATTCAAGTAGACTTTTGAATAGTCGAATGAATCTACCACTGGTTCGGAATGCTGTCCCTACCGAGAAGAGAGTTTTTCTATTGAACACCTCAAACTTATGTTTGTCTCTCCCACATCTAATAATAAAGCTATCTAGTATAAAGTTATGCCGATTTGTTTCGGAAATCTGAAAAAACAAACTTCATCCAGAATGTTTTGATTCTTATCAAAACATTCTGGATGAAGTTCTACTTGTTACACTAAATCTTTCAGAAAATCATAGATGATCTTCTGAGAGAATTAAACGAGAAAGCTGATTGGGTGCAAGTATCTGCTCTACGTGATGATATAAATAATAATCTCGAAAGACTTCGAAAGAAAATACAAATGATGATGGAAATAATCGGGGAACCCCGTGCCGCTGCTATCTCTAGAAGACTACTACGCGATGCGGCATGTCTTTCTTGTTCAACTCCAGCACAGATAAATTTGGAAGAACCTAATCTACCAGCGTTACCTGCTTTCTCCATTGCATCGACTCGTCCACCAACAATAGGCGCAGAAGGTACAACAAAGCCGAAGGAAGATGGAGATCACGGATTATGTTATCCCGGGCAGCCTATACCACATCCGAGAGATCCAAGGTTTTGAATCCATGACTAATGACTATAATAATAATGTCGGCAATGAAAATTAATATATTCGTTTCAGATTTTTTTTTAATTTGAATCATTATTAAACTTGCCAGTTTATTATGGGTTCGGGTATTTGTAGTAATATGCGTAAACCTTTATTTTATTTAAAACTAGCCCGCGACTTCACCCCCATGGATTGAGGTTATTGAGTAGGTACTCTTTTATTTTCCTACTTGTTACAGATCCCACGTCTGCCGAAGATACTGCGGTGGATCACATACTGCAATGCGAGGAACAATAAGCCGTGCCCCAAAAGAATTGACTATAAGCAACTTGCAGCGTGAAGCAATTACTGGAGTTGGTTCTGATGGAAAAGTAAATTATTCCATACTTGCTAATATATGTACCTGTTATAAATACGAAACTGTGTCTGTCTGTCTGCTACGCTTTCACGGACCATCCGTTCATCAGATTTGAGAAAAAGTTTGTTTCGCAGTTAAAGATAGTGATATTTAATTGCTTAGTCGGATATTACTCCGAAAATTAGTGAAGTCGTAGAGGTGCGTGCCCTGGATCGAAAAGAGGCCGGCTAGTAGGTATTTTATTAAAACATAAGACAGATGTCGTACTTGTACATTGTGTGATTACAGGTTTATAAGATGGATGAGCAAGAAAATGAACAGAAACCATGTCTGCCTTGTAACATACCACCTCATGTGTCTGAAGAAAGGCAAGGTGTGTACCTAGTTTTAGTGAGTTTAGATGTACGGCAGTTATATTAAACCCATATCCCTTTCAGTTTCTTCTCAGTATCGTACCAGAACGCTAAATCGCTTAGGTATCTTTGTCTGTAGGGTGGTAACTAGCCACGGCCGAAGCCTCCCACCAGACCAGACCAGACCAGAGAAAAAACAAATTTATAAATTCCCAAATTGAGCCTGCTAGGAATCAAACCCGGGACCTCCCATACTAAGGCTGAGATCTATAGTGCGTACTTTCACTTGGCTCATACTTTACTTAGAGTTAAAACGAATTGGACGTATGAGTAACATAAATCTGTCTCGTTTTAACCATGTCTAATTATGTCTAAGCAAAGTCAAAGTTCGCTCTCTAGATCTCATCATAAGACCACAAAGCGCATCATTGCGCCAGGGATGTCGTCAAACCTAATTAATTACACATAAACTCTTTCTATCCTAGATTATCGATTTGAGGCAGATTCAGAAACGGCACGGTTTTTCGTGTTGCCGATTATGACATCAATGGGACAAGCTCCGACCAGCGCGAGTATCTCCGTGACCCCACCATTTCATTCTGATGATGACTAGGCTGTGAAATCAAAGAATAAACTTATTTTTAACCGACTTCAAAAAAAGGAGGAGGTTCTCAATTCGTCGGAATCTTTTTTTTATTTTTTATGTATGTTCCCCGATTACTCGAAGACGCCTGGACCGATTTTGAAAATTCTTTTTTTGTTTGAAAGGGTATACTTCAAAGGTGGTCCCATATAAATTTGGTGAAGATCTGATGAAGATCTTCGAAGACAGATGTTCCCCGATTACTCGAAGACGCCTGGACCGATTTGGAAAATTCTTTTTTTTTTAAAGGGTATACTTTCCAGGTCATTAGGTCTGATGATGGAATCCTGGGGAAATCAAAGGAACTTAAATTTTATAAGGACACGAACCCAGAAAAGGTATTAGGTACAGGTCTGTCTACTTTTCGAGAACCTATTTTTCTTTTCTTTTTTATATTTACAGCACTAAAAAGCAAACAATAAAATTATTTTTAAATAAAAAAAACCGCCTTCAAAAACTAAAAAGCAAAAAATAATTGGATATATTTACGAATTTTTCAGAATTCAAGTAGGTACTCGAACCAAATTACAACTTTGCAGCCTTGCATTACAATTATTATTCGTATACCTACTTCGTGTATTAGTAGGAAATTCTCATTATTAAACTTTTACTTTTATTAATTATTAATTATAGCGAATAATGTAGTTAATGTATGTAATGTTCTTTATTTTCTTAGATACATTAAATGCTTTTATATTTTTTTAGATAATTACTTATATTTTTTATTTCTTGTGTTGTACTTTTTTATCATACCTACTAATATTATAAATGCAACAGTGTGTTTGTTTGTTGGTTTTTTGGTTTGTCCTTCAATCACGCCTCAACAGATCAACGGATCGACGTGTTTTTTTTGCATAGGTATATTTGAGTTAGGTTTATAGGAGTATTTTTATCCCTGAAAATTCAGGAGTTCCCATGGGAATTAAAAATTTATTCCACGCGGACAACGTCGCAGGCATCAGCTAGTTTAAAATAAAATAAAAACATTACTTAACTCGGACCCTATTCAGAGGGGTTTTAATAGAGATAATTAGTTAAAGTTCATACACTTTTATTAAAATCAATAATTCAGTCACTTTGTAAAATAATATTGCCAACTATCTGACCCGGCGAACTTCGTACCGCCTTAGTATGCAAAATTAAATGTATATTTTTCAATATTTCTGAGAGATTTTCTTAATATTTTTTTCCGTAAGAACCTTCTCCTAATAATAACAAATACAATAAAAAAATAATTAGTGAAATCGGTCCAGCCATTCACGCGTGATGCCGTGACCAAGTTCATTTTTATATATATTGCCAATAATGTAATAGTCATGTTCTAGTTGGGTAGGTAGTGATACCAACAATCTTTGATTGGGCATGAGGTTGGGCAGTGGGCACATTTCTAAAGTTACCCATGGCCACTGTGCTTGTTCTTCGTTTCTTGTTTTGGGCAATAAAATAATACTATAGCGTCATAAACATCAGCAAGGAGACCGCGTAAGTCGTAACTTCTGCATAAATCATTGTTAAAGTATCGATTGTTGTGATTGGCTGAATTTATTGTATTCTTGCTACGTCAATGAATTTTGTCCAATAGTGGAAGAGTGTTAACTAATCAGAGGTGATTGTGATCGTTACACTGTAGCTGTCATTTTTAGCCGGTCGCCCTGCAAGTGCAGAGACCAAATAACCAGTAGGCCGATTGTGTAAAACCTGCATCAATCATTGTTACAGTATCAATTGTTGTGATGGGCTGATTTTATGGTATTCTTGCTGCGTCAATAGATTTTGTCCAATAGTGGAAGAATGCTAACCAATCAGAGGTGATAGCGATCGTTAGACTGTAGCTGTCATTTTTAGACAATCGCCTAATCTGTGCCCCTACCGCGTATCTTTTGCATCAATCATTAAAGGACTGCATCAATGCCAAAACATGGTTTTGGCTTCGCGTATCATTGAGACTCTCCGTAAAGGATCGTTGAGGACAAAAAAACGTTTTGACATTGATGCAATACCTAACTATCGATAAAAATAATTGCTGAAAATTGGTGTCACGTAAGGCTTTTGAAGTAAGATGTCGTTTATGGACCACGACAAACGTTACGTCAAACTAGGATTACATTGATACATGGCAAGAGGTATTTTTAGCGGTGACATAAGGTGTCCGTTAATCGTTTTACTACTCTTAATAACTAAAATAAATGTAATATAAGGATTTAAATAGCTCGAATACATAGTTAGTTAAGTTAAAATTGAAAATATTATTATTTCAAGCAAGTAGGTATGGTAGATTGGAATGCTTTCAAAGTATTATTTAATATAAGACATTCTATTGATAATTTAGCTATACCATGGCTTTATCTATGTATACCTATAAGTAATCTATAAAAAATATTCTCATCGGCAGTATTACCAACTCACGCTACTAAAAAATAAATTAATTGTACGACAAATACATATTATTGCTTTTCAATTAATAATAACTTTTAAAAAAATGTAGTTGCTCTATGTACTTTATTTACGGCGCACAAAGTACAAATGAAAATATCCATAGACAATTTCAGTATCTTGAGATATTTCTAGCTTATGGTACCTTTGATTGCATCGTAAGACTAACAACGCGCATGGGTTCTTATAGTATTTTTTTTATATTTATTAAAAAACAAAATCAATTAATAAACAGAAAATCACAAGATACCACAGACTCTAAAATATTACTTGGTTAGATAGGTAACGCAGTTAAAGGAAGACTGCGATGTCGATTTAAATTGCTAGGTTACCATAGATATTCAAATTGTCGAAATTCAGCGTTCGTGACTAGTAATCAGTGGTTTGCGACCCATTGCGACATTCCTGAAAAAGCTTACGCGAAGCCAGTTATAAGGACTGTAACAAATACAATCCATATTTTTTAATGTGATAGGGCGACAAAAGATACGCGGTCGGGGTGCAGTTGTGATTTCTGATTGCGATCGTTACATGGTAGCTGTCATTTTTAGCCGGTCGCCCTGCTGCCAACCCACCCTGCAGCGGAGATCCGAGATAGACATCTTGTCCACCGACCAGAAAAAGAAGATCTACTTGTCTCTGAATTCTGATAGACATCAGAGACAAGTAGAAGGATACTGGATAGGATGGTCGATGACAAGGGTCTGCCCGCGAAATTCAAATTTAATTTGGTTTTTCACAATTTGTAAACTAATACGACAAAGTAGGCTTATGGCATTCAAATTGCGAGCGTAGGAATATCATCTTCACAGGTTTATATAAAAATCTTTACTTGAAAGTGCCCAGTTTAAGAAATTAGTCAAATTAATGACTAATTTGTGAGTAACTCACGTCAAACTCATTATTTTGACTAATTTCTTAAACTGGACACTTTCAAGTAAAGATTTTTATATAAACCTGTGAAGATGATATTCCTACGCTCGCAATTTGAATGCCATAAGCCTACTTTGTCGTATTAGTTTACAAATTGTGAAAAACCAAATTAAATTTGAATTTCGCGGGCATACCCGTGTCATGCACCTTAACTTGTCTCTTGACATTATCACATTACCAGAGACAATCAGACAAGTAACAGGATATTATCATCTATCATAGAATAAATCTTTGTTAATAACCTGAAATAAATATGAATATATAATAATTACAATCTCTTTTTTAAAGCACTTTGAAAACTAATAGCTATTAGTATTTATCAAGTTTGTGCTGTCACAATTTCTGTGATATTATATTCACACGTCAATTTCATCATCCTAACCTATTTTTATATCAGAAGTAAATGTACTAAAATACAAATGCATAAAATATTGGAGTTTCAAGCGGTAGTATTGGCAGCGGGAAGAGGTTCGCGCTTGCCTGATGTTGGTGGAACAGTTTCAAAATGCTTACTACCAGTAGGACCCTATCCGGTCCTGTGGTACTCACTGAATATGCTTGAGAAATATGGTTTTCAAGGTAAGCTTTCATACTTTTGAGCATAGTAGTTTAACAGCAAAATTGTCGCATAATTTAACCTTACTACAAATATATATTATGTTGCACATACTCCTTATTTTGCTAGGGGGAGGCCTTTAGTAGTGACACAACTAGTCGTAGTACTATGTATTACATAGATTATAAGTATATATTATTTGCTGTAAAGTATAATTAATCATTACTTTAAGCGTTAAATAATTACTCATTTATATTTCTTTACAGAAACTATGGTAGTTGTGCTAGATGAAGATAAATCAAACATACTCAATGCATTAGAAAAATGTCCATTAAAAATTAAATATGAATTAATAGTTATTCCATCGGATGAAGATTGGGGCACAGCAAACTCCCTCAAACATATCAGCAGCCGAGTTACAACTGATCTTATTGTTGTATCAGGAGATCTTATCACTAATGTAAACCTAAATGAAGTTCTAAATCTCTACCGCAAACATGATGCAGCCCTCGCAACATTATTTTTTAACAACGGGCCAGAAGAATGGATCGAGCTACCTGGTCTCAAAACCAAGGCAAAACCGGACAGGGATCTCGTTTGTATAGATAAGGAAACTGAAAGACTGGTCTTTCTTGCCAGTGCTAGCGACTTTGAAGAGAATATAACAATACCCCGCATGCTTATGAAAAAATTTAGAACAATAAGTATGTACAGCAGGTTATTAGATGCCCATGTGTATGTAATGAAGCATTGGGTTATAAGTTACTTAGTAGAATCAGACAAGTTTACATCAATCAAAGGAGAACTAATTCCTCATATTGTTAAAAAGCAATTGTCTAAACCTAAAAACCCATTGGAGAAGAAAGGAACATCGGAGAAGAATGTTGATATTTCCAAAGATATCTTCGATTTTGCTGTTGATCAGGGATATGAGAGTAAAATAAGAGAGATGTCAAGTTATAACGATCACAAACTAGGCAGCAAAGGAGTATATTTCAATGATATCCTCAGATGTTACGCACATATACCAAGTAAAAATACATTTGGGATTAGAGTCAATACATTATCAACACTTTATTTATCGAATAATAAGGTAAAATTAATAATATAATCATTATTCACTCATTATTCAGGGATGAGTAGACTAGTTGTGACAACTAATATCAGTTGATTGTGATAGTTAAGCAACATTGACCCAAGTCAGTAACTGGATGGGTGACCAAAATTGAAACATCAAAGCTCAAATCGTCAGATTATTTGAATGTACACTTTTCAGCATGTAATTAACTCACTCTACCCTAATCTGACGCGCTCGAGTATTTCTGATGATCGATTTTATTTATTTACTATTCTGATCTGCTGTCCTAGACAGACCCACCAATATACATCGCTCATATATGGTGAAGGTACTCTACAGGGTCCAAAGAATCCCCCTTTATATTAATCTGCCACACTGGGATTAAATCCAAAAAATCCCTCTTGGGCTCCCCTACTATAATATTTTAATTGCTATAGCACATGATTCAATGTTATAAATAGGACGTATAAAACATGTTTATAAAAATGGTTTTGTTTTCTTTCAGATATTATCAAAGTGGGAGGAACTAACAGGTACAACTCTCACTGATAGGCTCCATCCAAACAGTGAAGTAAAGACGAAACAAATAGATGAAACGTGCACAGTTGGAGATAAAACTGTTATAAGTGAAAAAACCTCTATAAAGAGCTCATTCATTGGTGCCAACTGTACTGTTGAGAATAAAGTCAGATTGACCAACTGTATATTAATGAACAATGTTACTGTAAAAGAGGGGTAAGTACGAGCTCGCAGTGTTCCATATTTTAAAAACGTTTAAGCAATACAAGCAAAGATTTTTAATATTATGTCATTACTTGACTGATCTCACCTTATGGTAAATGTAAATACAGTCCAAAATAGAAGCAAATAACCTATAAAGCGTGTCTCCTCCATTCCACGCGTCATTGGCGAGGTATATTGTACCCACTTGGTACAAACGACAATGGTAAAAAAGCCATAAAACCAAGAATTGAATTGAATTGATCTAAAAATGTGGATAGAAACCAGCCACTGCCAATATCATCAGACCTAACCTGTGCCATTTTAGTTATTATAGTACAGGATATTATAGTATAGTATAGTATAGGATATGCAACATAGATTCAAGTCGGTAACTGGATGGGTGTCTAAATTTGGCCTTTACGTTTCCTCCGTGCGTCGGAGAGCACGTAAAGCCATAGGTCCTGGTTATTATCATCTACTACGACTGACATCTGGTTATATTTGTTAGAAACCTAAGAGTTAAAACAGTACTCTTAGTCGAGTCGTATGAACTGGGAACTCACCGGAATAGTATCCCAACAAAATCAATACCGTTATGTAATTAATGTTTCATTTTGATTGAAATCATTCCATCAATGTGACTTTTAAAATTAACTTTATAAAAGGCCAAAATTTATGGAGATGTTACAAGTTTTCCAATTGAAGCATTGTTAACATTTACTTAAGTAACCCCTGAAATTCAGAGAGAAAAAGTAAAATAAATGTTAGCTCGTCTAAATTGCATCAACTTTAATTTCAGATGTGTCCTACAAGACTGCATAATATTCACGGGTGCTACAGTGGACTCGGATTGCAATCTGCAGTACTGCCTTATTGGGCCGCACCATGTTGTGGCGGCGAATTCTAAAGGAAATCACCAATTATTTGCTGAAACCACAGACAGTATGATTACTCTTGGATGATACTAGTTATTGAGCTATTTATTAAAGAAGATTTTATTAAGCTTTATTTTAATGAACTTGCTAAAGATAATCTATATTATTGTATGACGACCTGCCTGGCGCAGTGTTTAGTGCTGTTGCCTTAAAGTGGGAGGTCCAGGGTTCGATTACCGGCAGGGTCAATTTGGGAATTTATAATTTCTGAAGTTTCTCTGGTCTGATCTGGAGGCTTCAGTCGTGGTTAGACCCTACTGGCAAAAGACGTAGAGCCAAGCGATTTAGCGTTTCGGGACGATGCCGTGTAGAAACCGACTAGGGGTATAGGTTTAATATAGCTGCCATACCCCTAACAGGTTAGCCCGCTACCATCTTAGGCTGCATCATCACTTAACGTCAGGTGAGATCGCAGGATCGCAGTCAAGGGCTAACTTGTAGTGGAATTAAAAAAATACAATATAAAAAGATAACAGGCTGCCTGCCTGTCATAATATGGCACAGCTCAATTGCTGTGACAAGAGCTTGAGATTTGGCAAAAATATAATATCCATACTAATAGTAGAAATGCAAGCCTATCTGCCTGTTACCTTTTCACAGCCCAGCAATTTGCCCGCTTCAGCAAAATTAAAATTTCTAGAAGATTTAAAAACCTAATCCACGTGGACGAAGTCGCGAATGTCAGCGAATAGATGTAGAATAATTTATTATTTAAGAACTAGATGATGCCTGCGACTTCGTCCGCGTGGTTTAAGTTTTTTTGATTCCCGGGGGAACTCCTTAATTTTCCGGGATAAAAGTCCTTCCCTTCCCCGGGATATGACCTATCCCTGGACCAATTTTAATAAAAATCGGTTGAACAGATGGGCCGTGAAAACGTAGCAGACAGAAACACTTTCGCATTTATAATATTAGTATGGATTTCTAGATATTCATTTTGAGTGTAACTGGGACGGTGGATCAGTCAGTAATTTTGTCAAATTATTCTACAGAAAAGGATCTATAGTCTAGATCTAGACATCAGATTTCCACCACCACCAAAATTTTGTTCACCACTAAGGTCTAGACTCTAGGAAATAAGAAACTTGCAATGAAATAATAAGATTATATCTTTTTCTTCCATAAATCCGACTTCTAATGCCACTGTAAAGTAAAAAATAATTTTGATTTCTACACACTATGTTAAATTCGGGCGAGCCTGACGCGAAAGAATTTTTATTTTTAACTTTTTAGTGTTAGTTCACCTTAGCCTACAATATCGATTCACCATCAAAAGTTTTAAAATCCCCACGGCTTCGGAGTGCAGTACCCTGCAGCATCAGAATTGAGGAGTTGGAGTCAAAAATTTATGGGACAACCAGCTTCCTCTAACCACTGAAAAAAAAATTCAGTCAATGAAATTGGTGTACCTACATACATTTAAAAAAAATCGTGTCGAATTGAGAACTTTCTACTTCTTTAGAAATGTTTAAAACTTACGAAAAAGGCTCAAAGCTTTTAATTACTTAGGTGCTGAACTGCTGACGTAAGTTCTAGGTACTTTGTGACATCATGTAAGAAACGAATACAAATCACAGCTCGTATTAATGAGACATTCTCGGCACAGTTTTGTTCAGGTACCTATGATTAATCAGTGATGAAACTGATACGTTCACTGCATAAAACTGATTGCGCATAGTAGGATGGGTCATGGGTATCTAAGTAGTACCTATCTATGGTACCTATAGTCCGCGCGTGAGCTCTGAGGAATCCTGTGAAATGTAAAAGTAATGAGCTAGAGTGGTTTAAAGTACAAAATAATACTGCTATCGCAAAATTACTCGCGTCAAGCTCGAAACTAGTGCTGAGAGCGAGCTGGATATGGTGGCGTACAGCCATCTTTTCTTCAGACCCCGATTCCTCGGAGCTCGTGCGCGGACTATGTAGGTAATTTACTATTCTGTTAGCAATTGGAATTTATTTTTCCGCTTTGGGACCTTTTGCTAGAGACACGGTTTACATGCCTGTTTGCTAACAAGTAATAGAAGAGCTTGAGTAGGTATCTTCTGGCTTGTTCGCTCCAACCTAGTGGCACCTAAGTGGGGAAGTGACGAGCTGGTAATCTGTAAGAGGAAACGCGCTAACTTGGCGCGTAGTTAATGCGCCCCTTTTAAAAGTATGGCATCATACTAACCTTACAGTGAAACGCTATTTAGGGACCAGACAGAACAATACCTACAAATGAACCAATCGTACAACTTTAGTTAAATGTCTTCATATTTAAGTATAAGTACCTACGTAGGCGTATCGTAAGTCGTACCTATATAGTAGTTACCTACATGTCTTCATATTTGATGACTTACCTACCTACATAATATTGAACCGATAAATTGCCAAAACCATCAACCATTTTCTTACGACATTTTCGTGGTAGGCATACTGCAAGTATTCTTCGTACCTACGCCTTGTGTGTAAATGAACATGTTGTGCATACTGCATATGAGTAAATTGCTACAACTGTAAATTACAGTTTCCATTCAAGAAGATTGAGAGACGTGGGAACCCACCGCATTATTATTCCAAGAAAACTCCTATCATTATATTGTGATTAATGGAAGTGGGGTCACGACCCTCAGTAATGAGGAATACGACGCAAAGAGAGTTTCAAGAAGATAAGGTAAAAAACGCATACGTACCTAAAACGCCTACGTGTACTTCTACAATGTTCTACCAATTCAATCCATCAGCCTGTATGCGTCTCCTGCTCTGCGGGACATGAGGGCCTTTTCGAGAGCGCTGCCAATACGGTCTTCAATTCCTCATTCACCTGCTTCCCGCCATCTTCTTCACTTCAGGGCATCGGTTCAGCAGGCTGTAGGTCGTCCTAACTCCTACGTACTACTCCAGAACCCGTTGGCTATCGCTGGGTTCTGCTTCAGTTAATATTATGATTTACAAGCTGATTCCCGCGACTTTGTCTGAGTTGATTGAGGTTTTTTGGTTTTTTGGATTAAAAAAACATATGTGTTATTCCAGACTAATCTATCTCTGTACCAAATTTCATCCAGATCCATTCAGCCGTTCTGGCGTGATTGAGTAACAAACATCCATCCATCCATCCAAACTTTCGCATTTTTTTACCTAACTGCCCACTTTATCTAACTACAGCTTGCTGATCCTTTGAGTTATGTCGGTCACTTTCACTTGTGCAAACCCTCTCAAACTAGAAGCATTTTTGCTTCTCTCTGACTCTCTCAACTGTACTTAGATGACAGATCGAATAGACTCTACAATACAGTATCTGTATTTCAGTATTCTGCGGCAAAGTATCAAACTTTATGTAATCGATATATTATTTTGTTAAGTGACTGTGTAACCACTTGCGTTGGTTAACCTTATTCTACGGTCTATCCCGACAATATTATACATCCATGTACTCATTGCTTTATTTCATTGCAGAATTTTGTTTTACAATCGAGATTTATCTAAAAATTACCAATCATGAAGCACTTATGTTGATTTAACGTGTCGTAAGTCCAACAGTTAACCGTGTTGCGGTTACGTAATTTGATGCATCTCATCTGATTGGGACACCGTTGTGCAGGTTTTAGCACAGTCTGTATACCTAGCTAGCTTCTATGGAATATAAAAAGACAAGTAGGTATATGTCATAAGAAAAACTTTTCGCTCATTTGTTGCATTAAGGCGCTGTGAGCTCACGAGATGAAAAACACAGGCGCGCGGGGGTGAAATCGAGCAAGCGCACGTCGCAAAAAATGCATGAAATAATTTGTAAAAAAAAATAATATTTACTTTACAATACAAAGTCTAAGTGGGTAGGTACTTGTAAAAGTTAGTAAGACGTAATCTTAACTCTATGATGTAGTCCGATTGAGCCGAATTTCGGCTTTTTTTTAGTTGCCGGAATAGGATCCGCTCGAGTACACACATTTTCATAAATAAAACATTGTCAAAGTAAATAAGTTGATTAAAATATCGTGCTTCATGACGCGTCGCCCACGTTTATCTCAAAGGCTCTCCATACATTTCAATACTAAATAGTGTGTAGATGAGTCCTTTAGTAGTTTGTAGTCTACCTTTATGATATAATAAACCGTACGATTATATTATATTTTGTGAAATACCTACTCGTGAAATATGACGTTTGGCAATACATGGTTTTGCAACCCCGCGGTTTTTATCGAAATTTGTAGAGCCCGCTCTTCGGTTTTCGCTTGTTCCGCTGTGCAGAAAATTCACCCAACAAATAAGAAAATCTAACTTAATGAACAGCTTTCTAAGTTTAATAAAAACTAAATCTTTTCATTCATTAAAACGTTTAATTAAAACGCCCGCGGCTTGGTCCGCGTATTCCCGCGCGATCTTCTTAATTTTCCGGGATAAAAAATAGTCTATATCATTCTTCACGTCCTCAACTATACCCATTCAAAAAATCACGTCGCTTCGTTTATCTGTTGCGGCGTGATTGAAGAAAAAATCAATAATCAAACATACATATTATTAGTATGATTAACTAAGTAAGTAACTTAAATGCATGAGATCTGTTGAGGAACACTCTTTTCACTTTAGACTTGCGTATATTTTATGCAAACATAGGCCTTGACTTGCCCACTTATGCTATGCGAAAAGGAGAGTGTTAATATGTCTTGAAAAACATGTTCCAATAGTTTCATCATAATATGTTTTGATCAAAAAAATATTAACCCATGTGAGAGTAGCATAATTTATTGGTAGTCCGACGAACTGGCCTTTAAGTAGAGTCAAGGTCGTAGTACGAACTCTATTGGCTTCAAACACTCTCTAATATTAATGTTTGTACGTAATATAGCACCAATATGCTATTTACATGCACTGTTTACAAGTCTACAATTTGATTTGACAAGTTTGCGTACTCTTGTTTTTCCAGCTATTTTAGAAATCTCAATCAAGGTTTCATACTTGAATCCCCAATAAAATTCGCTATCGATCTCTAGCTAATTAACTAATGACCTTCCATAAAACGTAAGATAACGCGTTAGTATTAAATTTTATCAATTTCTACTGTGTTTGATTGTTTACCATGCATAGCTGAACTTTTATGAGATATTTAATCATCATCATCATCTTCTTCATCATCATCATCATCATCATCATATATTATAAATGCGAAAGTTTGGATGTATGGATGGATGTTTGTTACTCAATCACGCCCCAACAGCTGAACGGATCTGGACGAAATTTGGCAAAGATAGATTATAGTCTGGAATAACACATAGGCTACTTTTTATCCCGGAAAATTAAAGAGTTCCCGCGGGAACCACAAAACCTCGATCCACGCGTACGATGTCGCGGGCATCAGCTAGTTTAATCATAAAAGCTCTCCATACATAACTAATATGTACATTTTGGCTCCTGAAATCTTCATCTGAGTCTCGTATTCTGATCGTTACATCTGGGCTGCAGACCTCTGCAGAGGTTCATCAAACACAGGAATTCTGTGTTGACGGCATTATTCTACCTACACCCTACACCACCCTAGTCGCTTTTAGTGATAAGACCTCCTTTGCGCACTTGTTATATATTTTTGCCTATTAACTTTATTATTTCTTTTAAATGTTTTGTGTGGCAACTTGCAACATACCTACAACTCACAATGAGGAAAAACTACGTAGGTGACTTCGTGCGTAAAAAATCCCCAGCACAATTTGATAACCTCATAGAATAACAAACAAACGATGATGATAACCGGGCGTTATAATGGTACTATGCATTAATACAGCCTGCATCGTATGGAGCCGGTAGATGCTGCGGCGACTTTTTAATTAACAGACCATTGGCAAACAAGATCAAGACAACCAACGAACCACAAGACCTAAGAAGCAGTAGAGGCATAACTTTCCCGCGCCGCGCACGCGTTCCTCGACCGCGCTTGCAACACTCGGAAACGTTCCAAAATTACATGATTACGTTTAAAGAACATTTCAATTCAGTGTAGATCACATCGCTCAGTTAAAAATTGAGGCATTATATCAGTTTCATAATACCTTAGCATCCCTCGTGTTTGTTTATGTGCAACATTAACATTCAGCAGAACCTGAAAAGTACCTATCCATATCATACTGTTAATTTTCAAAACATCTGATTCCATTATTAGGTAAGTTCACCTTTTCAGTTTCATTAATATGATGTATTTAGTCATGTATTCCAGTAAGTTTTGCCTTTAACAGGTAAGTATTAAATATACAGTATGTACAGTACACGTAACTCCTAAGTATATTGTATGCACTTGTATTCTAGAAGGACTTAAGGAAGGAATACTTACAACACGCATGGGATGTTTGTTATTACAATGTTATTAGTTCTAAGTAGGTACTTATGTATTTGGTGCTACCAATTATTCTTTTTTAATTTGGTGTTACGATATAAATCTGAATTTTGCAATTGGTTCTATCGTTTCATTGTTATTTTGTAAACAATACTTACTTTTATTTTTAACTTAATACACAATCATTCAGATTCAAAAGCTTGTGTAATTACTTAAGCAGGAATATTAATTAATGCAATGTATAATGAAATTTTGTAACTGATATAAAAATACTGTAGATAAAATATATGCCTTAGTAGTCTAACGTTCACCTAAACTCTATATTGGTGCAAAGTTTGCGTACAAAAGGCAGTATTGGCATAATTTGAGGAAACACTTCCGAGACAAATGAATAGCGTAGGTACGTGAACGTAACTACGTCTACGCCTCATTGCGGACTGCGACTGCGGACACGTAACTGCAAAAACAGAGCGTTACGTGGTCTACATTCATCAATATAATAAACGACGATTAAATTAATTATTTACAATAATTCTATATTTGGAATTACAGAAAGAGTTATATACTTCATAATAACTATTCAGTAATAGTATATTGGGTGCTTAGGGGTGAAACAAGACGATTTCAGACAGGGGTGAAGTTGCCTGCCTGAGCGAAGCGAGAGCTGGCATCACCCGAAATCTGAAATCGTGTTTCACCCCGTGGCGGCGCACACACTATTTTCCATAATCTGCATTAAAAGTGCGAGTTTTATTAAAATTGTATTCTTATTTATTTTAGTTGCTAGGTTGTTGTTTACACATATTATCATATCTGTCAGTTTAGTTGATGGGTAAAATGACAATCAAAAAGGTTTGAAATAAACAAAAGATACTCTGACAGGATTGAAAGGTGGGCTGCTACGTCATTCAGCGGGTAGAAAACCATCAATTTTTGCCCTAGGGCAGAAAGTGATGGTTTTCTGCCCGCTGCATGACGTATTCGTCTGAAATTGACTAGTTTCGTATACTTTCAATACAGGTTTCGTATACTTTCAAAACGAACAATTTTAAAAACAAAAGACTTCGGAAACAATTCTGAAGACCGGTGAAACTTTTAATGCTAACGAAAGCTGCGTTAGCGTTACATCTGCCATTTACATTTTACACGTAGTACACTAAGTATGCCGGAAATATTAGGGGAAGATGACGTCACGTTTCACATCGTTCTCATCTTCTTTTACATCTATCATAAAAGTAGATTTACGTAAATTTAATGTTGAATTGAAAAGTTTCACCGAGTAAGTAGTAGGGCTTTTGTTAAGTCAATTTGAGAAAAGCGAATTAGATACCAATAATAGCCCAGCGACCATAAAAAATATTTATTTCGATTACGATAGAACACAGTCTATGTACATATTGTGAATTTGTTTATTCCATCTGTTTCCTCCGAAAGGTTATATGCAATAATTTACCTGTAAAAGTATCCGGAAGCAAGATTATTATTATTACCGCTACGTCACTATGCAGTAGGTATCCGAGATTTTCTAGTAAATTTATAAATGAATATTTAATACTAGTAGGTGCTCCTTTAGCAATATGACCTTCACCTGATACCGTGATAGATGACCTGATAGATATATTGCTACATAAACTCATTTTTAAAACAATGAGTTTATGTAGCAATATATGTCTATGGCCTCACTTTCGAGGCTGTGTATAAAATTAATATGGTTTAACTTAAAACTGGTAGGTACCTACAAATCTACCATTGGGGGTTGTGGCAATAATGGCATAACTTTAAAGAGGGCTAATAACTTTACGTAAAGCAGGTTTTTTTTAAAATCCACTACTAGCTAGCCCTTGTCTGCGATCACACTTGATGGTAAGTGACGATGCAGTCTAAGATGGTAGCGGGCTAACTTGTTAGGGGCGTGGCAGTTATATTAAACCCACACCCCTTCGGTTTCTACACGGCATCATAACGGAACGCTAAATCGCTTGGCGGCACGTCTTTGCCGGTAGGGTGGTAACTAGCCACGGCCGAAGCCTCCCACCAGGCCAGACCAGGGAAAATTCACGTTAAACTTTACTCCGGCTAAGTCAATACCGGCAGGGCAGTGTCTGCGTCGAATCGTAGTAAAAACTAACTTATTCACGCTACAATCAGCATGGTAGTATCCTTAATCAGTGCATTTAGCCCTGTGTATACCTACACATGTACGTAAGGAAATGACGATGCCTTACTATGCATAATATACCTAATTATATATTGCGTAGCACAAATCGCCCCTACTCATAGGTATAGGTAAAAAAATTAGAGTAGGTACCTAGGTTGTTTCGGGCCACAGGTCAGGTCACGGTCGACATGTCATCTTGCGCAAGCAACTACGAGTTGACTGCCACTGTTCCCCTTTCGGCGACCACACTACCTGATATGACTACTACTTACTGCATAATTTTGACAATCATATGATCATATTTAGGCACCTGTTCTCTGGGGCTTGGATGGGCCTAGCTGTAGTAGCGCAGAGCAGTTTTTGTTCGTCGCCGATCCATAGACGTGTTTGCAATGGACGCTGCGTACAGACAAGCGCAGGGTGCTGCGCAAGCGCAAGCGCTGCGTACAGGCGCACACATCATGGGGCAGGACAAAACGTCCGCGCGCATACGTCTGCGTCAGTGGGGACGACGTTTTGCCCTGTCGCGAAGTGTGTGCGCTCCATATTATAAAAATGGCTAACGTAGACTTTTTGTCCGTATTGTGTTTTCGCTCTTACACTCTTATGTTAGTGGGTAAATAAGATAGTGCTAGTAAGAGGCCGTTTGAGATATCATGGAACGCTCTCAAAAAGACCAGCTGATGTGGAAGCAACAGACTAATGATGGCGACTTAGAGAAGAGCCGGTAGTAGAATGGGTTGTTTGTGTTCCCTACTTCACTAGCTATATTCCTATTTCCTATATTTTACAAAGCGTCTAATATGAAATAGTACATATCTAATTCATTTATTTTCTAATTAGTGTAGATAAAAAAAGTTAAGGTACTTAGATATACTTATGCACGATAACGGCTGAAAAACTGTGTTAATTTGAAATTGTGAAACCATACTATATTGATTTATTGATCCAGATTATATTTATACTTGATGTGGATAAAAAAATGTTATCACTACAGAATTCGGATACCGCTCAGCGTGATAAAATCTTCAGTAGAGTTATATGTGGGATGGATCTAGGAGTCCAATGAATTATTGTCTCAAGTAAACCCTACTACGATCGGAATGATTGGAATGGGTCACGAAATCACGACCCTCAGCAATTTCGGCGCAACAAGATAGAGCTATTTTTAGAAGCAAACTAAATGTCTTAGTAGCCTATAACACTGTACAAACGTGTAAAAATATTATGCTTGTATAATGCTACTAAGTGGAAAAACTTAAATACTAATTATAACATTGAGCATTCTGAGAATTAAACACCTACCAATTTTGTCTAGAGTCTAGACCAATCCAACCAGTTAACTATTAGAATTATCGGCTTCGATGTTATCTAATAATATTTACAACCTGCCATTTTTTTAACCACTAAGTAATTACTAATCAAGTTAAAGTATCGGTCCATTTGTTGAACAAAATAGACATTAATTTGAAGTCCCCTTGAGGAGCGCTTTCGAATACTATTATTCGAATATTCTAAAGAATGCCTAAGTTTGTGCCATTTTGTGTTTTAAATCAGAATACGGGAAAGCTCTAATGCGATACGTAGGTACTACTGGTACTACGATATAACCAACATACTAAGTGGTAGGTACTCATATTTTGTAACATTTTTTTACAAGAATCTGTTATAGGTACCTACTTATAGGATTATATATATACCTACATTGCATAGGCTACTTTTGATCTAGAGTTTCCAAGGGAAAACCTAAATCCAGGCGTACGAAGTCGCTTGCGTTCAAGATTGCGTTGACTAGTATTGACTACATGTACCAAAGTACCTAAAACAATAAGGTAAGAAAATTTATTTTACTTCATGTGATAACCATCTATGTATATTTTTCTAGTAATATTGATTAGATTACATAACATTGTATTGGAGCCTTGGGTGTCCACTACGAAAGCCGGGCACGTGCGTTGCATTAAGCAAGTCGCACACACGATGACCTGCCTTGCAACACGCATCGCTTTCTAATCACCAGAACCTTCGCAATGTGGTAAACTGCGGAGCTAGGCGAGACGCTGAGATGCATAGGTACGGCTTCTATCTACTAATCTAGTGAAACCGTGACTCCATTTTAACATAAGTAGGTAGAGTCATTTCTTTAGGGACAACTCGAATCTCGGGTTAACTGGTGGAGGGTTAACTTTTAAAAAATCTGTTCCTACTATATAAATCACTCTAAATATACGTCGTCGGTACAATTTTGTAGGTATGAATTAGTTTCATGACTTTTAACGAAACTAATCGGAAAATAGTAAAGGTACCTATACGTTTTTATTTTTGTAATGTTAATTTATACGATAAAGATCCCTAAGACCTAAGAGATAAAGACCTACCCTGTTTCATTTGTTTTTGTGGTGTACAATAAAGTACTGTGTGTACATACATACATACATACTTAATGTCAACGTTTACGCTCCTTTAATTCTTAAATCGGCCGTTAGATTTTCAGATACAAATAAAACAACTTAAATTATTTTTTCCCCTTTTATGTAACCGTCAACAATTACCGCTGCATTTATCTCGATTTCACACGCGTTGAGGTAATTTAACTATACGGAAAATAGTTCTGTTTATGTAATTTAACTATACGGAAAATAGTTCTGTATTTTTCTCCACGTTTGTATCCGACTTAACAGATGAAAACCAGTACTTATAAGCTCGAACTATTAATCACCCGAGAAAGCGCTGAGAAAATCTTTGCATTTATGCTAGGCTTAGATTATAGGAAAAGATAGGCGGAGCACATAAAAGCGCTCCCGTCTATCATTATTATTTATCGATTGTTGAAATTTATCTAAGTATAGTTAATCATATTAGTAACTTCGTTCACCTGGAGGCCTATCGCCATAGTTTAATTGCTAAAATGTAATGATCATTTAGGTGAGGTGGTTCTTTTACTCGATGTTTTTACTCACTATTGGCTGAAATGCAACAAGAATACTACAAATAGAAATTAAAATTTAAAATCCAATCACAACAAATGAAATTGTATAGCAATGATTGATGCAGCTGCATCAGTCATGAGGCACTTCCCGCCACAGGGCAATTTCCGCAGAGCCATTTATAATATTCTGAAGAGTCTCAGTGTGAGATCTATAGGGCGAACTTTGACTTTGCTTAGACTTTAGACATGGTTAAAACGAGACAGATTTATTTTAATCACATAAGTCCATCTCGTTTTAACTCTGGGTAAAGTCTGAGCCAAGTCAAAGTACGCTCTAAAGATCTCAGCATCATAGCATCAGTATTCAGTCCCAACCGTGCAATTTGTACAGTAAAGGCGGACGAGTATAGGTGTATCCCTTTGGACATACTCTTAATCAGTTTGCCTGAAGTTTCCTTTGTCTGAGACTGCCCAAATACATACATATTTATGCTTTTGAAAAACAAAACTTAAATAATGTAGAAAATTATTAATTATTGAAAAAATCATCAACATCTCTTAGCAATAATATAAAATGTGCTTGTTCATCCAATTTTCCTCCGGTAGACGACCTAAAGTTCTATACATAACTACAGGGTTTTACGCCTACATAACTGCTACGTACTTAAATGTAGGTATGTAAAATCATTATTTTATCTAGTGTAAGTGGCGCATAATTCGAACCACCACGTGCGAATAGTAATCTAGTGCTGTGGTTTTCCAAATACCGGCTGTCCAAAATAGCGGTGTTAGTCACATAATAAATCACGGTTCTCTAGATATAATTATTAATATGCGTTTCACGCTTGATCGTTGTCGACCGCATAAGTCAAGTGGCGACGTCCTTAGTTGAATCTAGATAGGCTCATGATTATGCAATATTTGCTAACTTTGCAAACTTTGAGATCCATCAATAGAAACGATGCATATCTTTCTTTTGCAATCTTAATTTTAATTTTATCTGCTCACGAATAATTTGAGTACATTTTTTTAAAGAACCTAAAAATTACACATTCTATCATTAAACTTCATAATATAGGTACACTTTCCTCGTGAAAATGATAAAACCTGATGGTGAATTTAAACCCAACTAGAAGTTTAGAAGTTATTTATGCGCAGTAAGAGACAAACTCGGATTGCTCTTTTTTAATCGACTAGACGATGCTCGCGACATCCTTTAGGATTTAGGATTTTAAAATACTGGACAGACTTTTTTCCGGATAAAAATGCCTATGAGATGCATGCAGCGTATCTCTTTATCAAACTTCGTCAACATCGGCTGATCAAATGCGCCTGGAAAGCGTAGCAGACAGACAGACAGACACACTATCACATTCATAAATAGTATACCTTAGTATATGTATTAAGTAAATTGATATATATCAGCTAGAGAAGACAGATAATTATCAGATTGCTCAACGTAAAAACGTACGATCTTGCTTGTTTCCAGCAGTCTTAAGATCCCGAGCGTACCTATCATAAAGATGTAGTCACGTACCACTTTTTACTCCAGAAATATCTAGCCGACAAGGTTGTGGCTACGTAACAAGCGGATGTCAAAAATGTAACACAAAATTCTTTAGACTTTTCTTACAAATTTTATTGTCAACATCTTGCTGGCGGTAATAAGAGATGTTATCCACGAAGAAATTGATTACGAAACCAAGTTTAGGAATACAATACCATTACGCCAAAATATTTTACTTTTATTGCCTATAACGATTAGATAACTGAAACTTAACTCACTGTAATAAAAAGATAAAGGGCTCCTGGGTAACTAAAGTTGTTATAAAAACACGAGGTGTCAATCGATTCGTTATTATTAAGTCATTGGTCCGGAATTCGGATGCTATGAGGCTACATTTTATTTTTATGTATCTGAACAAAATCGATAACACGGATGTTACATCCAAAAAAGTGGGGGGATCTCTAATTTTTTTTCCGTACTGGGGTTACTTATAGTTTTTTAATTAATATCTACTGTTTGTTAGTCTTTCTTATTATCTGCAAACACAAGTAGATCTCCAGGAAGAAAATTGTTGGAGCACAAAACGATTACACAAGAGTATCACATTTTATCATTTGACACGGTAGAGCTATGCAACTGTGTTGCAGTGGGCTAATATGTTACCGTTACACAAGCTTGCAGATTTAAATCTCTACGATTTATTATATTTCAGCACTTAACTATTAATTCGTAGAGTCGATATTTACGAGAAAACAAACACTGCACTCATAGCGTAATCAGTATTATATTTTATTGTGTTACACAAAGTCACGGAAGAACTTAGGAGTAGGTATATGTAGGTATAACTATAATATCTACTATTACCCGTATTAAAACAAAAAAAAAGTCTTACACATTGTGCTGTACCTGTAGGTATGGTGTGTTGCAGTTTTTTAAATGTCTAACTGTTAATCTGAGATGTGATGATCCCTCAATAGGGTCGCTTCAGCCTGCAAGTGAGAGTACCACAACTTAATACATGTAATAGGTATATAAACTATATTTTTAAAAAAAGCTATTTTATGTTCGTACGACTACAATCATCTTCTGTCGCATCCCGACTAACTACAGCACAGTTGTGTTTGCGCCCCAAGAGTGTTCAAATTAAAATGAATGCATACACACTGGACTAATGAATTAATTAATTGTAATGATATGGGCGTAAAATAGAAGGGAACGCGAACGGTAACATAGCCCTGTCAAGGTTTTTAGTAGTGTACTAAGTGTGTGTAAGGTGTACTCACGAAATAAAAATCCGTTTTTAAAGCTTTACGATGCTTTAAGTAAAATTAATTTGTATGACTGCAAAAACAACAAACTCGACCTAAAACCAATTCCCAAAAAATCTTTATATAATTATGATATTATAATATCTGAGGAGAGCCTCAGTATATAATTTTAATCAGGCTTTTTGACACAAGTACAGTTTCACAGCTTAACTATACCTATATACTGATAGACACTGCTACTAAATACGGAAGTGTGTCTGTCTGTCTGCTACGCTTTCACGACCCATCTGTTCTACCGATTTTGATGAAATTTGGTATAGGAATAGTTTGTATCCCGGGGAAGGACATAGGTTTTTTATCCCGGAAAATTAAAGAGAAAAAAACCTTAACACACGCATACGAATTCGGGGGCATCATATCTATGTAGACATAGATGAACTCCTTAAACAGTTCAAGTTAAAGGTTTTACAAACGTATCGGATTTCGATTTTCTTTCGCAATCGGGGTCTGTATTTCTAGGTTTATGTACCAATAGTTTTTCCTTACTTCCTGTTAAATCTTCAAGTGTAATATAATAATTACCCCCAATTCACGCTCTATATGATGTCTACTTATATGCTAAAAACAAAGTTATTTTCAAGAATTTCATTTCGGAAGAGTAAACCTGAGTGCAACATTTTAAGTGACTATGGTTACGTGCCTAAACTTTATATTATTACTGCATTTTATGGCTATTATATACTCGTTCTACTAAAAGATTGCGCATAGTTAAGCCTCCATTAACCTGAATGTGTGCCGTTTCTAGCCAACGACCTTGGCGTATTTACATACCTTAAAGGCTTGGGTACCTCCATCAAAATCGCAATAATTGCAAACGTATCGATGGGCGAACAATATCTCATTGTCTTCTACTACCGCTGTACTATTATTATAATACTTACTGTCGTTTGTTTACTAACGCTGATCGCATACTGCTGCATGAACTTTAAGAGCCCCTAGAGCAAGGGTAGTAATTAAAAAAAGTGTTGTACTACTATACCGTGCGGTAGAGTAGTAAACGAATTTTTAGTATTGAAAATGCGAATGAAACCAGCATCTGCTGGTTTACGCCTGTCATTTTCAGCTCGTGCGAAGCTTTCGATACTTGTCAACGTCATTTCACTTTCAAGAAGTACAAATATCCTATGTGCGCCTTGCAGGTCATCGGTCAAACCATGAGGGTTTGCGATCAGCGTTATATGATTACACTACGTGGCATGACACCCGTGAGAGATTACACATATCCATTGCATTAAACTATCAATTAACCAGTGAAAGCCGAAATTAATAATCAATCTATTCGTAATCTATACAGATCACTTGTTATTGCAACGTTGTCATTTGGAAAAGAGTGCAACTTTGAATAGTCTTACTTGTATTAGTCGAAGATTTTTCCTTAACAATGCTTAACGTTGCTAAGTATGTGTAACTTATCTTCTTATTAAAGTAGATTACAGACAGACTAAAGATATTAATTTCGGCCGTTAGGGTAAGGAGCACCTTTGGCAGCGGTTAAGTTAACCTGCTATCGGCAAAACCGTAACCACAACATATTTTTTACAATTTAACATACTATAAACAAGACCTCAAAACGTGGCCTCATGACCGGTATACTACAAACCGACCTCAATACTTACTCTGACATAACCGTTACGTTGTATGTGCTGTAGTGCAGATCAACGAACGTAAAGCATTGTGTATCAGTATCACAACACTACGACAAATTGCAGTCTGGGTTTCCGCGGTGTTGCAAAACCACATGTGGACCAGAGAATCCCTGTGATTAGTCTGTGCTGCTGACTTGATGATATATTACACAATTTCGATTGCATGATGACTTAGTAGACCGATTTACCACAAGATGCGCAAGAGCCGTAGGTAACAGATGCATTTCCCAGTTATTTTTTACCCCTGGCGCAAAATATACTGATGACTGTTGATGATGATGACTACTTAATGTAAAACGTAAACTTATTAAAAAATCTTATTACCATGTAAAGGATTACTTAAATGACAAGGAAGCTTGGCATTGATTTGATCTAAGTTTGGAACCCTCATAGCTTTAGTTTTAAGATACCGTTACTAATTATCACCATTATATTTTAAAAGTAACTTGACGTCAATAAGTGTAGTGTACCTACCTAAATTGAATAAACACTATTTGAGTTTGAGTTTACTTATATCTGTTGATGTCATAGCGGTATAAGGATTATTAGCGCCGTTTCATAAGTCGCGTTTTTTAAAATTATGAATGTTTTTTATTAAAGATCTACTTGTTACCCTTCACTTGGTAATAGCTTTTAGTGAAGATACAATGGAATAAGTAGGATTTTTCCCTACCTAAGTACTGGCGGTGCGACCGCCTTTGGAGCTAGAAAAGTATAGTAGCTTCCAGGCCAGATTGAAATATAAAAGCCATTTTTTAAAATACCCAACAGCCGTAGCTGGATATAAGTAAGTATATAATACTCGTACCGACCTGATATTCAATCTCGAACTAAGTAAACTCGATACGTATTGCGCAAAATTATACCCACTGTGTGTTGAACGTTGGTGCAAGACAAAAAGCGTCGAGTTGAAACTGTGATCAATGTTGCCGATGCCGATGCGCTCTACTTATCAGAAGGCAATCACCCTAAGGCCTAGAAAAGTCCTAGCATATCTTATAACTATGACATCGGTTGATGATTTCCCTCCATTTGCTTATAAGTACACTTCGTTCGCAAACGTAAAATCTACTGTATTTGAAATTTCATAACAGCACAAAATGACATTTGAAGTAATCAAATACTTTACTGCCTGTAGGGAACTAGAAGATGCCCGCGACTTCGTCTGCGTCGGGTTAGGTTATTTAAAAATTCCTAGACATTGTTGATCTTCCGGTCTCTCGGATGCAATGCAAGCCACTTCTGTTCCACCCACCACAAGCCACGAATTTTCATCGCAATCGGTAAAATGGATTCTATGAAAAGGCGACCGATAGCCAGGTGGAAAATCAGGAGACATAAACATAGCATCTTCTAGGCAAGCGCGCTCCACCTTAGGCTGCATCACCTCTTGCATGCAAATCTGATTGTAGCCAAGCGCTAGCCTGTATTTAAAATTAAAAAAAGACATTCGCATTAATTATAGTATGTTAAGTAAGGATTATATGAATTGATCTCAACAATAAAATAAGCATACTACATTATGGTATGGATTTCGTCCACGTGGATTTTTTTTTATTCCCGCGGTCACTCCTTAATTTTCCGGAATAAAAACAGCTATGTACTTTGTGGACTGTGAAAGCGCAGCTGACAGACAGACAGTTTCGAAATTAGAATATTAGCACAGTCTAAGGAGATGCATTCTTATCGCTGTGATATTATAAGGATACATCTCAATACATTTTAATAATTTATTATAATTTTTATAAGATATGCAATCGATTTTCTAATGACTGTCAGCTTGTTCGTAAGTAATTCAATACACTTTATAACGAGAAGTGAACCAAGTCGCCTCTCTAGAGAAAACAAACACTTTCGCTAAAAGCATTAAGTACTTAGGTACTTATATTGTGTATTATAAAGACTGCACTAAAATAAATATTAGTTTTAATATTTTTAATTAGTAGTATTAGTTTTAAAGCTATGCAAGTACATGTTGAGTAACTACCTACCTTTTTTGGAGTCAGACACACAAGCGCGAAAGGACAAGGCGTCCTTTTCTTCAGAAGCGTACGTTTCGTGCAGATATTTTGTCCTTTCTGATTCTAGTTACCACCATGCACTGGCTACCATTAGAGATCGTATCAAGAGACTTAATATAGAAGCATAAAAGACCTTTTTTTTTCTTTTGTCATTTACGGACACATTAATCCAGCCCTGGGTGTAAAACTTCGTTCTAACTAACAGAGCCTAAGTATTGATTAAAAAACTGTAAGCCCGACTGCGAAAAAATTCTGAAACTCACCGATGCACACCTCACACAAGTTTCAGGCATTATAGCGAAAATAACGAGACTCAATTTGGAAAGTTGACGAAACTGAATTTTAATTTATTACACTGGTTCATATTTTCTGACTCTACAACTTTCTTTCGTACCTCTTTCACTTAGCTTAGTTTTGCATCCTTTCAGTCAAATATTTGAAATACATCATTTACCTCCTTTTTTCTATATATACTATACCTATAACTAACCAAACAATATTTTTCCTATCTTTTGAAAACGGCTTAGTATGCTTTTTATCCCACAAAATGAAAGTTTCCCCGGGAATTAATAAAACTTAATCATCATCATCTAGTATTATTATAATGAGAACATAATAATTAGGAGTCTTTTTTGGAAAACTTATGATTGAGCATCTGTCTCGGTTCAAGATTATGTAACTGTGTCAGTGGGAGTCGAGGTCAATGCAATGTTTATATTTGACATATTGATAGGCTGACCAATATTCTTCTTTATGTATTTTATTTTAAGTAGCACGTAAAATTTTACTGTGCACTAAAGACAACAAAGTACATATCCTCGTATTATGTATTTTAACAGTTTTCGACACCAAAGTCCTTTCAATAATGTTTTCATGGTAACTTAAATTTCACTTTTGTTATTGAAATGACATCCTTTTCAAAATAGCCTTAAATTCAAATAATGAGAGTCGTTACAGATTATTATTTGCTGTGTATTTACATTTTTAAAAACACAGCTTTCTCCGAGTCATCGACCTCAATCTCAATATAGTATTTCTAGTGAATGGAATAAAAGCGGCAATTTTACCCTGAAGTCTAACATTTCACCTCTATGGTTAACGGATTGGTTAACGATCAACTTCACCTTTCTACCCGAACAATGCTTCCTCTCTGTCAGGTCATAGATCTCAAGAAAATACAATAAAGTAACACAGAGCCTATAGGTACGTATGTACATAAAGTTCGTTTTATTACACAAAAGTGCCGCTTTCTAACAAGTTACAATACTTCTAAGACCTAACATTTTATAGCGTTTTAGTATTCTAAGTAAGAAATCTTAGCAAGAATTCCACATCTATGTTCAACTATTTTCTCTGTTTTTATTCAACTTGGATTTTGACTTGGAAATAATAGTCAAAAATTTGAAAAAATTATTATTAAGCGTTAGCGTTAGTACTTATGAAGCATTTAATACCTAACACTGGTTTATACCAATTTAGTGGATGGTTAATATTTGACATAAACTGTAAAATTAACACTATAGATCTTTTCATAAAGTGTAAGTAGAGAAACTGCAGAAAAGCCCTGACATCGGACAGTTGAATGTGAATGCTGTTATTATATTCAGTATTATTGGCCAACATTCAAATATTTACACACTCAAACCACTTGGAACTCCAATGACATACAAACATAAAACACAACACAAATGCATATGAAGAATATTTTATTGAATAGGAATATAAAATCTTATAAAAATACAATTTTAACCAGTTTTAGATTGCATGCCTACCGGTTTAAGGGCTTTCAGTGTTGATTGTCGAGAAAAGTGATAGTGGAACTGCATAGAGAAAGCGACAAGTGCATTTACCCCAAACACAATAATACAGTATGTCTTTAGCAATTCCTAACTTGAGCAAATAATGCTAACTCTAACTTTTGCAAGTAAAACTACTTTTAAATGAGATAAATTCATCTTCAGGTATTAAAAATTTAAGACATAAGCATGTCCAAAATTTTATTTATTTCATCATCATCATCATCATCTCTGCCTGCGGACGTCCACTGGTGAATCCCAAAGAACGCCACCACACCCGGTCCTCAGCCTTCCTCATCCAGTCACTTCACGCCACCCTCTGCATCGTGCTGGAGGGCGCCCCACACTACATTTACTTGTATGCGGGCTCCATTCTAGAACTTTTCGGTTCCAGCGGCCATCGCTCATTCCTTTTTTTTATTTATAAAAAAAAGCAAGTTATTTTTTATACCTATTAGTTACGTTTGCATGTAGTATGATTTTGCATTTAGTTTTCCTCTATAACAAAGGAAAAATTTAGGGGTTCCATCCGACAGAAGCCAGAGTAGCCATAGAGTGGGTCAGCTTGTGTAAGTTATATATTTTTTGGACAATATTTTCATAAATTCCGCTTGGTCAAATCAACATTCTGAAGCGATTACAAATTGAATTTGATTTGCGTAAAAGGTAGGTACTTTTTATTTATAGTTTTCTTAGTCTTTTAAGAAAAGTTTTTAGTAGGTAATATTCATAGTTAAGGTAGCTGTCAATAACTGGCAAGGTTGTACGACGTTTTTATTCTATTTAACTATCGTTAGACGCGATATTCTAACTTCGATATATATTATGTAAGTGCTAGTTGGGCCCTTTCATAGAGAAAAGTCGGGCGTCCGACTTAGAGAGCACGTTGTCTTTGTCCCCGTCGTAGCGTCGTCACGGTCGCTCGTCGTGTAGATAATTTGTTATTATTAAGTTAACATCTAAAGTCTTATTAGTTTGGCACTGTATAATTTTTATTTTCAATTGTTTCAATTCACAATTATACATTTCCAAAAAAACATTATTTAACCTATTTCTATCCATTACGCAATCATTTAATTTCGCGGCAAACTGCATGATATTTTTTTACTAACAGGCCTTACGACTTTTATGCTACATTTTGGTAGATTTCTCAAAATACCTGGGCGTTGGAATTTTCATTAATTCTGAAACACGTTTCTCTTACTTTATAATGGAAAAAGTTTAAAGTTACACTTGTAACTTTAAACATTATCGCAGCGCACGCCACGTATGCTCTCAGAAGAGATGATTTTTTCCGACTTAGTTCACACTATTGCAATTTTCGTAAGGATTTCTAATTTTTTCGAAAATAAAATATAGCCTATGTTTCTTATATAGCTTTCTATAGGTGAAAGATTTTTTAAAACCGGTTTTGAGTTTATTCATTACAAACAAACAAACAAACGAACAAACGAACAAACGAACGAACGAACGAACAAACAAACAAACAAACAAATCTTTCCTCTTTATTATATATATTAGTTTAGATAATGTAGGTAGTAGATAAGTTAGTAAATGCAATTTAAACACTGCAGGGTGTTATATGGATACCTACTTAAAGGTTTTTCTGTTTTTTTTTTTATATCATAAAAGTAGGTACTACAATTCTACATCAATGCATAAAAGCATTATTAAAAGGTTTTCAATTACGGACTTGATATATACAGGATGCTTTTACAATGCTGTTGAAAGTTGTAAATTAAACACGGTCTCTATCAATTTTTTAAAATGTATAGGTAAGTTACATAAACCTTAATGAACAGTATCAATACATCATAATTTAAATGTAGATAGTTAACAACTTTAATTATTCACTAGATATCGCATCCATTTTTGCATAGTTACGTAACTAATAGATTTACTTGAGAACTTAAAAGAATTATTAAATTCATTCAAAACTTTTAATAAAACTGTAACTGAAAGATTTCTGGACGTTTAATATATTCTGAAAATTTTAATCGGGATAACTCAGCTTTACTATCGATACCGAGCCCAAAATAGATTTTAATTTAATTTTTGTCTGTCTGTTGCATAAAATTGTTAGGTACAAAATCATTTTGCGGAGACAGCAAAGGATCATTGCAGTGCGAACAATCCGAGGGTACCGTACGGTGTCCTGCAGCCCTATTCTCTAACTCAGTGGCTATCAAAAATGAAAATCACTGACATAAATTTTTTATCCATTGAAGGTTTGCTATGAAATAAAAATTAAGTTTTCATAGCAAACCTTCAATGGATAAAAAATATAAGTCAGTGGCTTTCACTCTTTGATAGCCACTGAGTTACAGAATAAGGGGGCTGGACTGCTGCAACACTCCCGGCGGGCGATCCCCCTTGGGAACTCCAGGCCGAGGTACTCACCGAAATGTACCGCTACCGAGCGGACGTGAGAACCCAAGGAGAGCGAGTGGGGGCTGAGGAGATCGACACAATGAGAGCCCTGGCCAACGCAGCACTAGTCCGTAGATGGAAGGCGGATCTGGAGTCCCCCGCCGCTGGTATCTGGACGGTGGAGGCAATTCGTCCTCATCTTGAGCAATGACTTGAAAGACGGCATGGAGCACTTACGTACAGGCTGGTGCAGGTGCTTACGGGACATGGCTGCTTTGGTAAGTACCTGCATCACATTGCGAGACGAGAGAAAACACCAGCCTGCCATGAGTGCGGTGCTCCTGAAGATACAGTACATCACAACTTGATGGAATGTGCGGCGTGGGGACCTCAACGACATATTCGGTCGTCTTGATGGGGTCGATGCGTGTTGACGGGGACTATGTGCAGTATAGCTCCATTAATCGGGTTGCAGATCAAGACGAGGCCACAAATTACCCCATAGAATTTTTGAATTCGTTATCTGCCCCTGGGCTTCCATCGCACACATTGAATTTAAAAGTTGGAGTGCCTATAATTCTGGTGAGAAACCTAAGCCCACTAAAATTATGCAATGGCACCCGACTAAAAGTGACGACTCTACAGCGCAACGTTATAGAAGCGGAGGTGTTGACAGGGTGTGGAGTCGTCGTCTCGATTCTTTATTCCTCGAATACCTCTAATCCCCAACAACTTTCCATTCCGTTTCAAACGCGTACAGTTTCCTGTCAGCGTCTGCTATGCCATGACAATAAATAAAGCGCAAGGACAGATGCTGCGCACTGCGGGCGCAGACCTCACAACCAGCTGCTTTAGTCACGGGCAGTAGTACGTGGCTTTATCGAGAGTGAGCGACGCTCATAGCATGTTTGTGTATGCTCCCGGCAATACCACAGAAAACATTGTTTACAAGGAAGCTCTATAAATGACCGATAAAAGTAGGTACAAATCCCTGCCCGCAGTTCGGCTCCTGTTTCAATGTTATAGTGGGGAGCAAGGCATATTTTAGTTAACATTTTCGTAGATAATTATTTTATTAACGCCACTGCATGCGCAAGAAAAACAATCGAGAATGAAGTCGCAGGTACAGCTTGACTGGGTCTTTTATTATTATAAATGCGAAAGTGTTTCTGTCTTTCTGTTATCTTTTCATGCCTGCAACCACTATATATTTTGGCTCTATTTTTTAACGTTCGGCACAGATTTAGCTTTCGTCGTTCGTTGAGACAGGCATAGGTAACGTATATATAGGTTATGAATTTCCGGATCAATTGAAGAATTGAATTGAATTAGATGAAATTAAATAATATATCTAATTAAAATGAATTTAACTTCATTGAATAAGAAATTGTGGATGGATAGTTAAGTAAACAAGAGCATCTTTGTATCAGGTTAGCCCACTACCATCTTAGACTGCATCATCACTTACCATCAGGTGAGATCGCAGTCAAGGGCTAGCTTATAGTGGATTTTTAAAAAAACATTGTTATTGTGTTTTAATTTCTTGGTGTAAAATATGTTAATGGTGTTAATTCGGTTATGCACAATCCTACTAATCTTACTTCTTACTAATATTATAAATGCGAAAGTGTGTTTGTTTGTTTGTTAGTTTGTCCCTTAATCACGTCGCAACAGATTGACTTGATTTTTTGCATGGGCATAGTTGAGGACCTGGAGAGTGACATAAGCTACTTTTTATCCCGGAAAATCAAAGAGTTCTCGAGGGATTTTAAAAACTAAACCCACGCGGATGAAGTCGCGGGCATCAGCTAGTTAATTTAATAAGATCATATCTTATTCAAAAAACTAGATCTATGCACACATTTATCATAAGTTGATAACTGAGTTTAAGCAGTCATTTTTTTACATTGGAACTTATAGTTCTTAGTTCCGAACTTAAAGTTCGGTATAACATAAACTCAATCAGTTTTAATACTTTTGGGGGGCTAATGTTTACACAAGTAGATTGCTTTATGAATTCCGCTATATATACCTATTTGGTTAACGATACCGAGATGCGGGTAATAATAACCCGAACTATGGCATAATGAAAAAAAATAAGGTACCTAAGTTTAATTTTTATCAGGAATGCAAATATTTTTTCAGGGCTTTTACGAAGGCTGTTTTGCGTTTAGTAATGGTTAAACATGGTACGTTAATCAAATTCACGTCCTATTTCAGTTCTTTTATAAGAAATACGTAAAAGTAATATAAAATAGTTATATCTGGCTAGGTTCCAAACGTTAAGATCGAACCAAGTGCCTTTCTCGGACTTGTTTTTCCACTTTCGCTTTATAAATTTTAAATGGGGTCATTCGTCTACACTTGTACGAGGACTCTACTGACATATATTATGTTTGTACGTATACAGCTATACAATCTACCTATGAAATCGTTATTCACCAATTTTCTTTCTTATTCACCAATAAGGCACCAGACACACTACAGTTGTTGCTTTACAACAGTTGTTTAAAATCAGTTAAAAATACATAAATTTTCATACAATATTTAATAATTAATAATATGAGTATTTCGTTAAACTCACATGCCAAGGTTTTTTAACTCTATGAATCTTTACAAATGCCAAAATCTTATGGTTTCATGATAAACCTCGCAATATATTTACAGTAATCTAATCTTCGTAAAACAGCACATTCAGAATTACAAAAGAATATGTGATCTGCACGATAGGCCAACTAGAAACCGCCATAGGCTCCTGACTCCATCGCTCCGCCTCAAGAAAGGTCGTTCGTGGGAATGAGCATTCTATTATTTAACAAAATTCCACTGCCTATTATAAACTTGCCTTTACACAAGTTTAAGAAAACCATTAAAACAATACTCCTGAAAAAAGCTTATTATACTGTTGAAGATTATATAAATGACAAAAGCGCATGAATTTGATTCGCTCCAGCAATGCTCAGGACTGCTGTTACTTATGTATCTTTAGACTAATGCAATAGTAAATATTTATATTTTATTTTTTTCAAAAGAGCAACCACCGAGTTTCTTGCTGGTTCTTCTCGGTAGGAACGGCATTCCGAACCAGTGGTAGATTCATTCGACTATTCATAAGCACTTGTAAAAAGTCTATTTGAATAAAAAACATTTGAATTTGAATTTGAAACAGACTTTGACCAACGATTTCACACAAAGGCCATAAACTTAATATAATGTATATATTATGTAACTGATGTAACTGTCGTATAGGTATACGTATTATATTTTTAATCTTGCGTCAAAAAGTGTTCCTGGTTCTACAAATATATCTATAATTTATTATTTCAAAGTTTCCAATAAGTGAGGAGGGTATTGTAGACAAGAACCCGTTGTTAATTGATTACTATAAGAAATATAAGGAACCCTACGCATTTCTAGAAGCAAAAATAATTATTACATAATGATCGGATTCTAATAAAAATTCTCAAATTAAATAAATGGAATGTCCTCCTATCATACTAAAAACCTTGTTCATAGCAGAGCGCGCGTTTATGTCTTTTACTAGCAATAATTCGCGACAGCCGATATTACGTCGTCGTAACGTTAGCAGAGAGAAGTCGAATTTTACGCCGCGACTTCGTTCACGATAGTAAAGTCGCGGTATTTGAGTCGCAGAATCATTCACATATTATTATACTAATGCTTGCTTAGTAGAAATAAACAGTCTTAGAAAACAGATACTGTTCCTGATCGACAGATCACACTTAACACGCCGTGAAACCAGCTATTAAATGTTTTCAATATACAATTCACTGCACGTCAGTTCCTCGATGCATTGACATCACGCAGCTTTGTAGTAAAGAAGCGTTTATAGCTACTTACTCATAGACGTAAACTATAAAGGTGCCTTTTCATCAGAGATGTGCTACGTTTCTATGTTACGAATGCCATTAAGACCATTATTAGGATCGCTTGAAGTTCATAGCTTATATCGCTTAGATGTAAGATCAAGTGCTCCTATTGGTGGGTTTGAAACACTTCCGTACCTTAGCAACGTTGCACATCTCTGATGGAAGGGCACCCTAATACTAGTACCTATTTTTACACTAAAACAAACCTCTGTCAGGCTAATTACCCTATGCTAACATGCATTCAACCAAGGTATGATGGACGAATCCAAATTAATTTTTAACTCGAACTTACTTAAATTACGAGTATAATAATAAATGTTTGTTCATAAGTACCTATCTGGATCTGGCTCACGAGGTTTCCGCCACGTGGCATTGAAAGTCCACTGAAACCGTCCCTGTCTTCATTATCTGCGAATGGTATGATCCTATTTAGCCTCACCTCCCCTACTGGGATGTAATCCTCCACCTGCTGTAACTATTTATTCATTTCTAAATATTTACGTAAGTTTACTATAGCTCTTTTCACCTCTTTGATCATGGGCGTGAGAGTTAAATTTATGCTGATTGTTTGTTTATTTGTCTGTCACTTTTTTAGCATATGTACCTTAACGATCGTGACCTACAAAGTGACATTTAAAAAATTCAAAAAACTTTGAAATCTTCAAATGAATGTTTGTCAACCACTTTTGGTTCAACATTTTGTGCAAGTCAAAAGTTGTTTTTCTTGAAACTATACTACGAGTGGATACAAAGTACATGAATACGATTACTTGTACCTGTTGCCATAAATTTAAATCATCATGGTCAAAATTATAATATACGAACTAAATTATGACCGTGGATGATTTAAGGAATAGAATCCGCTAAAAACAAAAATTCAAAAAGATAAACATTTGCATGAGAGGTCAAGATTAACTTTTATGTTTGCGTGATTTGACTACATGATATTGCCACAAAAGCATTACGACGTCAGTCAATTCAATTTTTATTAAACTAAGTAAAAATTAAACTTCCACAACAATTCATAAACTTTACCTTTACATTTTAAGTTGTGAAAAACATATCGTCATCACTTGTAACAATAATTAGTATGTAGTCTGTACTACCTAGGTGGTACGTACTTTATTTATTATATTTAGAACTGAGCCGGCAACCTCCCACTGCAATGTATAAAAAAATATTATTACGTACGCAATGTATAAAGTAATATTTTTATATAAATTTTATATAAATATATAAATATTGCAGTGGAAGGTTTTCACTGATGCAAAGGGGTATTCTTACATTTGTAGAACAAAAAAATTGTATTCGGACTAAAAACTGTTTTATACGGTCTAATTGACATTTAACATAAATTGTGCATACCTTACTTAAACGAGTTTCAATATTTTAAATCTTACTAGTTTCGACGTATACTTGTCTATTGCTATTATAGAGACATTTACAGAATTCAGCATTTAGTAGATAGATATTGCAAATATTTTTTTAAGTCCAAAAACTAAAAAAAGTAGTTCAAGAATATTTGCCAGTGCCCAACCGTGTAACTACATAATATGTAGGTACAATCATGAGGATCAATCCTTAATTTAGCAGTACCATGTATATTCTGCCTTAAGACCATTCATAATGAAAATCTGTAGGTATACACCGTTATCTACCTAATAGGAAGATATCGGTTGAAAGGGGTATAAATTATCTAAATAAAGTCCGAAAGCTTCAAATATTAGATATATCGACGTTATTATATCGAAATTGCACAAAGCTATCGTAAGTGACCTCGAGACATTGAGAGAAAAAATCTAAATAGGTTCCTTTTGCTATTGCAGAACCAGATTTAACATTTAAAGAATTGCCAAACTTTAAAGTGGCCAAGCTTCCCAAATCTCACGAGTTATTTTTAATACAAATTTCTCAAAAAAAAATTTTATCGTGCTCGGGTGGTATGTTGTAAATTAAATTTTAAAAAAGCCGCGCGAATCCACCTCTATAATAAGCTAACTATACCTACTCTTTATTTAACATATTTGGCGACACAATGCAAAAGTACCTACCAGTAAACCAAACTATACCAAGCTTTAAGCTTCTATTAAACACATCCCCAAAATTTTTATTTAAAAAAAATGTATACCTAGCTACAAAATTATCGAACTTTCTCTTTACATGACAAAGAAACATTTACTTATATTCTAAAACGAAAATAGGCATACATTTTCTCCTGTTTGTAAATTTTGATCTAAACCTAGATCAGGCAAATAATATCTATATCCTGCAATCATACCTTTCAATCCACAAAAATGCAATAATACCTTAGCCTGTTATATCACACTTTCAATTTCAAAGTAAGTAACTCGCAAAGCTATTTATGATTACGTAAAGGCCGTTCGAACAATTACTTGCAATACGCACAACACAATTAAGCTGGCTGCAACTTAAAAACTTGTACTGAATTATGCTAAACAGTAGCCAATAATAATATTATAATTAGCTTCCAGACACGGGTCGATAACAGTAATAATGAGTTTCATCTATGACATAAAGAATATATATGCATATTATACATTCATGAATAAATGCAAATATTATATTAATTATTTGCATGTACTTTCTCTTACATACCTATACTCTGTGTTATTTCATTTAACTCCCTCCTACCTCAAAGAGAAATTCAGTTCTCTTGGAGTGCAGTCCGATTTAAGACCATGTCTAACTTTAATGAAAACACCAACTCATAAAACAAAGTTCTCTAAGAATTTGTTAAGTGTACGAGCTATTCAGCTATGGAAAGCACTTCCGTTGACCACACGCCAAAAGTTACTGGACATATTCAAAAATGCTGTTAATAAGAATCATTATCCTGCAAAATTAAAGACGACAGCATTGATGTAGATTTTTTTTAGTATCATTCTATTTCAATGGACGACAGCAAAAAATATTCTGTAAACTGAGTTGAATTAAAGAGTGTAGAAACCGAAGGGGTTTAATATAACTGCCATGCCCCTAACAGGTTAGCCCGCTAACATCTTAGACTGCATCATCACTTACCATCAGGTGAGATCGCAGTCAAGGGCTAGCTTGTATTGGATAAAAAATAAGTAACCACATAGTTATACTTATAGCTTCCGCACTGTTTGATCACGCGATGTTGAGATACTTTTTATTCGTTTTAAAATTATTTATAGATTTAATAAATAAGATGGTTACAATCTCCTGGTCTCTTATCTTGACATAACTAGCTTGAATTTGATACCACAAGTGAAAGTTATGATCTCTGAAGCCATCACTTTATCATCGCTTTCGATATTGATTTAACTAAATCGGTACTTAATTTGATTTGCATTACCCATGAATTTATATTATGTTAACCTGAAAACTTAATGATTTTAAGTATCAAAAAGAATTAATACTTTTACTTGTCCTTACTTAATTGTGCTTGAAACCTCAATCTACAAATTTAGTGAACCTAAATAACATGATATCCATACCATCCATGAAGAATGGTATGGTATCGTAATTAGCTTTATTTTTATGTCTCACCGACTTCTTCCACAGATTTTTGTATTATAGTGAAAGTGACATAAATCATAGTGTTGCTAAATACTACAATGGCATATCATCTTCCGTGGGAATATTTTATTCTCCGGAGCAAATGCAGGAAAACGTAAGGAACAAAAATCATTATTAAACTGTTCCAAAAATAATAACTTATGTTTCTATAGATCGATAAAATTTGCCGTATTAATAATTAAAATATATGTTTCTACTTATTGCATCAACGTAAAATTGAATTGATTATATTTAAGCCGGTACTTATTATTATTCAGGATAGCTGCTAATTATACAGTAAATATCGAATATTTCCAAAATGTATATCGAATTTTAAGTGTTTTTTATGAAAAACGTTACGTTACGGAACGTTACTGTACGTTGGGTCTATATTTATGTAGTATTTATATTATATTATTAAATTGATTAAATCATACCAATATTATAAATGCGAAAGTGTGATTGTTTGTTGGTTTATTGGTTTGTCCTTCAATCACGCCGCAACGGAGCAACAGATCGACGTGATTTTTGGCATGGGTATAGTTGAGGTCCAGAAGAGTGACATAGGCTTTTATCCCGGAAGATTGAGGAGTTTCCGCGGGAATCAAAAATACTTAAACCACGCGGACCAGCTATTTATTAATACTTAAAATGCAAAAATATACAAGTTAAACGCCTAATATCGCACGTCATAACTGCAATGAGAGTCATAAGTGTTGCATAAGTAATATAACACGCAATATCTTCCGCGTGTGCTAGCTATTGCAATGCAATATCGCGAAAAATTGAGGAAATTAATTGCTATTCATTCGATGTAAACATAGCTGTTAGGATAAACGAGAAACTTCATTTAGTTTCTCATAAGAATAAATGTGTAATTAGTTATAAGATATAATATGAAGATGCGATTTGATAATTTTCTGCCCTTTTTCAAAAAAAAAAGATCGTGAATACCTTCTTATTAAATTACAAACAACAAAAAATATTTATCAAATTGTAGAATTCTAAAGTTGCTACAATTTGATTGTATAATTCATACATTTTAGATATATTAGGCACATTATATTTCATAAAGTTTGTAATTATGACTGCAGACTGACTCAATGTGGGTAGATATCGTGCATCAGACCGAGAGACTGAGAAATTGAAGACGAGGAAAGGAGAAATACCTACCATAGATGATGTTGTATGTTTACGATCTGCTTTTTTCAACAGTTCTCTTCCTTCTACACTACTCTCCGCTACTGGCGCAGCTGACGTTCAAACTACTCATGAGGGGAATTAGAACAAGCCATGGTTTAGTTAAAAATCGGTATGAAAATTTAATGTTGCAACTCTGCCTCCCGTTGTAATATACCTAATAAGAAAGTTTGCATAGGTAAGGTTTTGCTTTTGCACCTTTATAATGCTTAAATTTGGTGGAATAAGTACTGAATTTAGTGTAACAATAAGAAACTTTGTACAGGTAAATTTTTCCTTCTGCGCCGTAACATTGGCTTGCATGTTCGTATTTATTTTAATGTGTTGGAGTATTTTGAGTACAAGACCAACTACAAAAATCTATATAACACCCATTTAAATATATCCCACTGCAAGCTTTACATTTATCTCGCATATTAGGTGTTTTTTTTAAATGACGTTGACTTATATTAGCTTCTATATTACACAGGGACAGTGAAAATATTATGCTACGGCTTCACCTGACGAACAAGTATCTCCGGGTAATGCTCTGGTGCATCCTTCTGGGCCTGCAGCCAGCTTTTGCCGGAATCCTTGACCCCTTTAACTGGGCACGCTCTGACCGTATCGAGGTCAACATACCGTGGTTGCCATGTAAGTTCGCAATATTCTCTTACTTTTATAATATTACATAGATGACTATTCCAAAAGCGGAGGGATTTCGGAGTCAGACATTATTATTATGCCAGAAAAGCCCTTACGACTCTAAGCAATGAAAATCGAGAAAGTATTATTAATACTTGCCTATTCGTGATCGAACAAACACCGAACTGATTAAGGATCTCGCCACATCTATCGACGCGGAACCGGCTTGAGCCGTTCAGAAAAAGCTTCAAGTATGTACGTCTAGTTACGTGGTATATGAATGAAAAAGACGTCGCCCGCCCCAGCCGACGCGAGGCGACGGCTACCGACGCGGCAACAGCGTTTTGCCGCCTTTTCACTCATAATGCCGTAAACATAAAGCTCACAGAGCTTTTATAACCGCCTCAAGCCAGTTCCGCGTCTATAGGTTTGGTAAGACCCTTAGGACATATTTTGTTTAATTATGCAGCAAAGCCTAAACATATCTACGCTTACTTTGATTTAAATCGTTTCTTAAGAACCTTGCATGAAAATCATACCATTAAAACTTACCTGTGAATTAACTTATAATATCAAATTTAATTTTAGTTGAAAATGAAACAAGATGCTACGATGAATTGGGATGCCTAAATATTACGCGGAGTTGGTATCACCTCATACATAGGCCTTTTAACGTCTTCCCTCTACCTAGAGTCGTCATCAATACCAGGTATGATATTATCCCAATTTTTTATTAAAAACTATTTACGCATCGAAAAGTGATGATACCTAATCTAGTGTTAATACTGTAATGAATAACTAAAACTTTTGAGGGTAGATCAAAATATAGTGTCATTGATGATTGTTAATTGTCATTTCGGCCATATTTACATTATAATAGTTAAAGCTAACTAACTGTATTTCCTTTAGCCCGCCAGCTATATTGGAGCAGCGTGGTGGGTCTAAGCTCTAATTCCCTCTCTCATATGAGAGTAGAGGCCTGTGCCCAGCAGTGGGACGTTAATAGGCTATAGTGGTGGTGGTGGTGGTATTTCCTTTGTTTTCCCCTTTTAAGTATTAAATTCCCGTACGATCAGCTGTTTCAAATACTTTATTATAATCGTTACGTTCCATCAGCATTTCAACATGAAACATTTGAGCAATACTATCTACACACATTTTCTTGCTTTGTGTATTTTTCAAATTAATTTCAGCATGAATTATTACTGTCTGATCATATTCTTCCAGGCCTTATTGTGGCCACAGCAATAGCTTGCAATTTGCATATATGGGGAGGAAATTATTTATATTTTATTAACTGTGTAGGAAAACCTGTGGGAAAATCTACTCAAAGTAGATAGATAAAATAGATAGATAGATAAACTCTTTATTGCTACACAAGCATAGAAAACTTAGAATAGAAAACAAAACAAAGTGCGCAAGGGCTGTCTTATCACTAGAAGTGATCTCCTCCAGACAAGCCATACCATACATATAGTATACAAATACATATATAGTATAATAGACATAATCGGTTTAATAAAGCTGATTTTGGGTCATAACAATATAGTCTCCTCCATCCACAGTGTACCTTCACTTATTTTTGGATAAGAACGAACATATTTTTTTATTATTTTTTGCAGATTCATCCTTTACACAAAAAAGAATCCTACTGATGGTCAGATACTGAATGTGAACGTCAATAAAACAATAGTGAAATCCAACTTTAGTCCTACCAAACTGACCAAATTGATAATTCACGGATTCATTGACACTCCACTTTCTAATTGGGTAAGAAAATATTAAAAAGCATAATAATTTTCTCTAATCTCACGCTTTTTATGTTCTCTAAATAAAGAAGTTATCGCAAATTGTATAATACTGCGCTATAAAATATACATTTGCGTGTCACTAATTGAGCTGTTAGGTTAATTTTCGTGGCATTTACTTCATTTGTTTTTTTTTTCGTTGCCAACTTTATTCAACTTATTATGCGTTACATAAATTACTCGTGAACTGTGACCAAAATCAGATTACTAAATGCTGTTTCGCAATGTGTGAGTTCCAGCCGACTTCCGATTTTATGAACTTTGTATGAGGATATCACACAAAATTATTCTTTACCTATTGATTGTAAGAAATATGCCTATTCAAAAATTTGTATCATGATTAATTGGTTAGCGAGGATATTCTTTCGAGACTGATATAGCATGCAGCCTGCTATAGCTGAAGACCTGTATTTGGTCAGACAACTTTGTTTTGTTTTTGGTCTTTGTTATTTATTTGTTCTTTGTTTGGTCAGACAAATTTGATCGAAAAAAAACGTTTTCTTTCTTTCTTACCTGGCCGCGTGGTAAACTCGTTTTCCATTCTGAGACGATAATGATGATTATTTCATCATTTTAATAATAATGATGATTTTGATTGATGGTGATAATTTTTTATTTGATTACAGGTTAGCGAAATGAAAGATGAACTGGTGAAAGCTGGCGATTTTAATGTGATCGTAGTGGACTGGGCTGGCGGCAGTTTGCCTCTTTACACACAAGCCACCGCCAATACGAGGCTAGTAGGTCTAGAAGTCGCACATTTCATAAACACGCTACAGGTACCTTTCATACACGTTTACCTCTTTAAGGTTAGGGTAATGAAGCCTCTAAAGCTAACTACACAACGAGCACAACCTTGCAGAACCTACTGCCTGAAATTCAAGCTGATCCTGTTTTACAAAACTCAAATTCAGTATATATAAATCGTCACGAAGTTCGATCTACCATGGAAGGTAGATCCCATAATTAATTAATTACCCATAATTAATTCATTATGGAATTAATTATGGGTAATTCCTTACATTAATGGTGGCCATAATAAAGGATGACGGTATGAAATCCTTTTGTTTCGACAATTCGCTGACACCTCATACCGACTGTTATTTTTCAAGCTTACATTTTCGAATGTAGCGTTTCAACAGACTTTAACATTTGAATTGTGTAAACTGAAGCACCTTTTGCAATAAACGTTAATATGCAAAGATTTTTTATTGACTAGCATAATTTTATTAATGAACCACTCCGCGTAAAAAGAGCCATTTATAACATTTTATAGGTGTTGCGAAATTAAAAATAGGTAATCCTAGAGGTGATTTTGTGTGATTAGAAGGCGTAGGTACTAGTTATGTGTGTACCTATTATGTGAGTAGGTATTGATTAATAAGTAAAAAACAAAAAACAATAATTGATTTCAGAAAGATCATGGGTTGGACCCGCTCGATGTTCATATCATAGGTCATTCGCTAGGCGCCCACACAGCGGGTTACGCTGGAGAACGAATAAAGGTGAGTGCTAAGATAATTACTCAACCTTGATTCCATTTGATTGAATACTTTCATTTTTAACAACCAACCTTCATAATATCTTTGATTTAGCTTCTAATATTTTAGGACTTGGGAAGAATAACCGGGCTCGATCCCGCAGAACCGTATTTCCAAGGAATGCCGACGCATGTGAGATTGGATCCGTCGGATGCCCAACTTGTAGACGTGATACATACTGACGGAAAGAGCATATTCCTCTTAGGTAAATAACAGGACGTAATTAGAATCATGAACTCTTCAATAGGTATCCTATGCTTTTTAATCGACATTTTTATGTCCTCATTACATTAACAATAATATCAACTTATGTATTGAAGATTGTGAGCTTATTGCTACACTTTGAATAATATCCTACTAATATTTTCTATGTATGTAATTATTTAATGTAAATACACCCGCTTCTCGGCTGTTTCATTATTCATTACTGTATATATTTATTTTATCCATTGATTGCTGTTTACTAATTTCCCGACGTGTTTATTCCACGCGTGCGACAGATTTTGTATTTATGGCAGGATACGGGATGTCACAACCCGTGGGCCACTTGGACTTTTACCCGAACAATGGTAAAGAGCAACCAGGCTGTGACTTGACTGAAGGCCCATTAATACCTTTAACGTTGGTCAAACAAGGCTTAGAAGAAGCTTCCAGAGTTCTCGTCGCGTGCAATCACGTCAGAGCCATCAAACTGTTTACAGAGTCTATCAACGGAAAATGTCCCTATATAGGTAAGGATTAGCTCTTGAATTAATTAATCAGGTACGTAAAGTGTCAAAGTTATCTAAATAAGTTAATATCAATACAAAGTGGGCATAAATATGAAATTTCGCATACGGTAGTTATCTAACAAAAATCTTCTTGTTGTTTTCAGGTCACCAATGTCCGTCCTACCAACATTTCATATCTGGAAAATGTTTTCACTGCGGGCATGGCTGTGCAATCATGGGGTAAGTTAAGTTTTTAATAATTATATAAGTAATGATTATATTAACACTATGTAAGTATCCATACTTAATATTATAAGTAAATGCGAAAGGGTGTCTCTCTGTTTGTTTTTCAACCGATTTTGATGAAATTAACTATAGAGATAGGTTGCATCCCGGAGAAGGACAAAGGCTAAAACTAAAACTAATCCACGCGGACGAAGTCGCGGGCATCATCTAGTATTATATTAGTAGAGTAAAGTAAACATGAAATCTTTATTACCCACGACTTCACCAATGTGAGGTTTGATTTTATCTAGGTAAGAACGTGATCTATCTTTTGACAAATTTTGTTCAAGATGCCGTACTTAAAACGTAAAAACTTTTACTTGCAATCAGATAATATACATACATAAATAATATGTACTTATTTTGAATGTGAAAGTGTCTATCTGTTATCTTTTTAAACAGATGGGCATAACCATATTTGGCAGAAATTTTTAAGACGTTTCTAAACTTATTTTGACCCCGGAAAATAAAATAATTCCCACGGGACTCTTATTATGTTCTAATGTGATGTTCCCCCATGACGTTTAAAGTACAATATTCGTAATTTTCAGATTCCACGCAGATAGTTCACCTGGTTTGATAACAAACAAGAATAATCAGTCAGAAAACGAGGTTTACCCTTCAGAGGAACAAGACACTATTGGAGCTAAATACTACCTTAATACGGGCAAAGAATTACCTTTCTGCCGTAAGTGTAAATAATGAAAAACTCCATTCTAATATTCATAATATTCCAAATGAAATATTTAATAAAGAGCAATCGCCGAGTTTTTTGCTAGTTCTTCTCGGTAGGAATGGAATTACGAAATAGTGGTAGACGATTCAAAAGCACTCGTAAAAGTTTATTTGAATATAAAACTTTTTTGAAAAAAGGGAAGACTTCAAAAGCACTGAAAAGCATTGCCGTCGTCATTACCCTTTAATACCATTATATTAAGTACATTGTTGTTGTTGTTGTTGTTGTTGTTGTCAATGTTACCATTGACATATTCTTGACATTGATGTTCTTTATTGAATCTTATATTTTCAGAACGCCATTACAAAATAGTGGTACATTTGGCAAATCCTAAGGGTGCAGAGTCGTGGGTGCAGGTAAGAGAGAGAAAAGCCGATATCTGAGAGATTTTTTAATATAATTTTAGCCTGTTTTTTAATATAAAATTTTTGTGTTAACAGGGTTTCTTAAAAGTTACACTACAATCAGACCGAGGAGTTATCAAAGGAATGGATCTCACTCCCAACAATTATGTTAAGTATGCACCTTTCTAAATATCGTACGCCGTATATGGGAGTTTATTCACGGACTAATTAGGTACATGGCCCGACATGTCAACTCAGAGCCATTCCGGGAGATTTTATAATTCTCTAATCTAAATCATTTAGGTATCTGACTTACCGAACTGCTTGTGGAGTAACCTCACAAGTCCACACAAGTACGAAAATAAAGCACCAAATTATGAAAAATATTTGTATGCGCTATGTCGTGTATCCCCTATCGTGTCGTATGGTGGTCCGTGGAGAAACGAAAATCATATCTATATACCTATATCTACATAATATTATATTAAGACTTAAGTAATATGGTTTTGTTTTAGGTTAGAGCATGGAACTTCATACACAATCGTTGTGACACATCCTATGGATCTAGGCGGTAAAGTTAGAAAAGTAGGTAGCGACTAGCAATATTTTGATATTATAACACCTAATAAATTGAAGTAAATATGTAACATGATATATTTTTCAGGTGGAACTATCGTGGGAGTACGACATGAATGTACTGGAGCCGCGATCGCTCTGCATTTTGTGGTGTAACGACCGCCTCTACGTCAAGTCTGTGATCGTTGACCAAATGGAGCTGCCAAGTAGAGGGTAGGTACTTCTTTAATTATTTTTATACGTTAAAAAAATTGGCAGTCATAGGGACTGCCGATAGAAGTGAAACGAATATTTAAAAAAAAATTTAATTAAGTATTAAAAATTATATTTTTTTAAATTATAAAAAATAATTAAAAGATATACCTTAAAACTAAGGCATTAAAGTTTAATTACGAATGTAGTATATTTATATTTAAGACTTTTTGTCTTCGTAACAACGCGGTGACGGTGTACAATTTTACCCCCTACCTACCAAAAAGTGCTCAACTCGGCTAAAGAAGTTTTAACTTCAATAATTAATATTAATAGCATGCTCCAAATGCTTATTAACATAAGTAATTTAAATACTTAATTTTTCTTACACAGAAAGCGGAACGTTGATTTTACCAGCAAATTATGTACACCGAAACGAGAATATGCTGAGATTCCTAACCGAGGTTCAGCAAGTTTCTATGACAACTGCGGCAGGTAGCGACATACTTGTAGAAAATAATAGTTGAATACAACCGTCTGTCTGTCAAGACTTAGAGATTTGGAATGAACGCGGCTGAGATGATCAAGTACAAAACAAATATCACCCTACGAAGCAACATTGTACTACGGCCGCCTTTCATAATGTGAAACACTAAAAACCGTGTTGTGTTTTGTAACACACAAAACATAATAAATTATTTTCTGGAGAAAAAGAACTGACGCTGATTAAACCGGTGATTTTAAAGGGAATGTATCCGCTTTAAGCCAAAGACATTCCATGACCCTTGCAGCTTAAGTATCCTTGTACAACCAAGCGAAAAACGTTTTCCTTGAGAAATATACACCACATCAGATTGTATCCGTATTGTAGAGTGTAGGTACACTCTACAATCTACAAATCAAGCAAAGTCGTGGTCAAGAAAACTTGGTCAGATCGATAGTGTGTGAAGATGATGAACCGTAAGACAGTAAAGAAAAGTGATTGGTGAACGCTTTAGAATAAATTTTAAATTATATTAAAACCGTGTAAATATAGCTTAGCTTTATTGCGATTTTAATTAATTCTTGTATCTACTTATGTATATTAAAATTGTACTATAATGTAAATTATTACTAAGATACCTAGACTTTGATAACTAGATGAGGAGAATACAGGAGAATACAGAACAAAATATGAAACTCATAGATATAAAGTACATGAGGCTTACCACCCAATTGGGAACGCTTGCAATCGTCTTTAGCTTTAAAACTTTAGTTTAAAATTCCGTCGAGTTTAAATGAAGTCGCCAACGAAAATTTTATATTAATTAGTTCACATTTTGGATAATTATGTGGCTATACTACTGAAAAACACATTCAAATTATAATACATTCGAGAGTTATCATCAGTTAAAATAGTTTAGAGGTACCTATTTGGAATATATTGGAATCTATTATTAAAGTAGTACAGAATCATATACTTAAGTAGGTACTTATATTAATAAGTATATATAATAATAGTTCTATATATAAGAAATTATATACTTACTACAGAAATATAATTTTTTAAGTATTTTTACCTTTAAATTATTTTTGTATGTACCCACATGATTTATAAAATATAATTTAATTATTGTATCAGCGTATCGACAACTGTACCTACTTATACCTATATCTGTGTTTAATAAGACGTAAAAACACTAGTAATAAAATTGTTTTATCTCACGAAGGCGGTTCGGCTATGTTTGTGGTAGTGCATGTACGTCTAACAAAATTGTTCTAATGTGCGCACAGACCATACAAGCAAGGTTTACTACTCGGTGAATAGGTAAGCTTAGGAACGATTTCCCGACCGCGCACACACACAATGTGTATACACTACCACAAACAGGCAAACCACCTTCGAATAGAACAACTACTTTATACAAATTTTATACTTTCTGTAAATATACCTACCTATTTTTAAATACCTACTTGAAGTTTAGATAATATCCCAATTTAGATATATATATAAAGCGTGGAATGTGTATTCCACGCTTTATACTAAACACGCTTTTTTGTGCTACGTATAATAAGCATGCTAGTTTAGAGCTAGTGCTACTTAGTAGCATACAATTAGCACGTGTATACGAAAAGAGCATGCTTCTGAATAAGCACGCTACTTAAGAGGCCGGGGAACGCCGCTCGCAACTTCTATTCGAACCGCAAATATAAATTTGCCGGTATTTTGCTATCTCTATTTGGCTGATGACACATGATCGCGTGCAAGCGCGATAGCAATATGAGCGAGCGTACAGAATTTGTTATACATTTATTCCAAGTTCCGTGAATACCAAAAATGATGAATGAGTGCTAACATTTAATTTTGGGAAAGTATTTTGAAAAAATAATTATCCAGGAACCTTGATAAATACAAGTCATCATCATATCATCGCATCATTTTATTTTATTTTATTTTTATTTTGAAAAACATACAGTAACAAAAAATAAAATCATATGCTGGAAATATTCTCGAATTACAAATTATTTTCGTATTACGTTTGTATGGGCAATTCGCCCTCCGGAGCCACCTTAATTAATATTTGTAAATCATTTAATAGTATCTAGATGTTTGAAAATAATCAAAACTGTTCCGTCTTCCGAAATATAAATTTATTGAAATCACCTATTTCATATATTTTATTCATTTTAACTTCCAATGAGCAAGTGTACCATCGACCAAACAGCCTATAGACGCCTCATAAAGGGGGAACACTTTCAGACAACACACTCAGACTAATAGGTCTTATATAATATCCACGCCCACTAATGTCGAATTAGTAAAGACCTGCAGATCTGTGACCTGTTAACGTCTCTGCGCTCGTTTACTACAAAAATTGTAATGGCTCCACGTACAATAAAGTGGTGTGGCAAAAAGAGTCAAACCTCACATTTTAAAGCAGATGGTATAGCATTTCACCGGTAAGATACGTAAATTTTATAAGTGGTGCGTAAGTAGTGCGTGAGTGGTGCGTGAGTGGTGCGTGAGTGGTTCGCGGTTGCGCATAAGTTGTGCGTTGGTGCGTAAGTGGTTCGCGAGTGGTTCGTGAGTTGTGCGTAAGTTGTGTGGAAGTGGTGCGTAAGTGGTTCGTGAGTTGTGCGTAAGTGGTTCATGAGTTGTGCGTAAGTTGTGCGGAAGTGGTGCGGAAGTGGTGCGTAAGTAGTGCGTGAGTGGTGCGTGAGTGGTTCGTGAGTTGTGCGTAAGTGGTCCGTAAATGGTTCGCGGTTGCGCATAAGTTGTGCGTTGGTGCGTAAGTGGTTCGCGAGTGGTTCGTGAGTTGTGCGTAAGTGGTTCGTGAGTTGTGCGTAAGTGGTGCGAAAGTGGTTTGTGAGTGGTGCGTAAGTGGTCTGTGAGTGGTGCGTAAGTAGTTCGTAAGTGTATCGTGAGTTGTGCGTAAATTGTGTGGAAGTGGTTTGTGAGTTATGCGTAAGTGTTTCGTGAGTTGTGCGTAAGTGGTTCGTGAGTTGTGCGTAAGTTGTGTGGAAGTGGTGCGTAAGTTGTGCGTAAGTGGTTCGTGAGTTGTGCGTAAGTTGTGTGGAAGTGGTGCGTAAGTTGTGTGGAAGTGGTGCGTAAGTGGTTCGTGAGTGGTGCGTGAGTTGTGCGAGAGTGGTTCGTGGTCAAAACTTATTAAGTCCACTGAGGTAGTAGTCGTCGCAAGAGAATCGAAAGCTGTTAATAAAATAATTAGTAGTTCAAATTATGTGCGAGTTAGGTACCTACTGTTGTGAATGAAACGAGCACTTGATGAGAACTGACACTTTATTATTATTAAAATACCCACTTACTTAGCAATATTATATAAAAATCACATCATCTTTCCCTTTTATTTTTTAAGGCGCTGTCAGCTCTTAAAATCAAAACACAAATCGAGAGGTTGGCTCTCCTCAGTCGTCACCCCTCACGTCAGTTATGCCCACTTCGGCCGGGTGGCGCTCCCGTCGCGGTTTTCATTATTTTCGCGCGCTTGTCATAGCATGTCACGGATGCCCTCGGATGACAAAACACGGTAACTCAAAATTTGTGAAATTGATAGAATAACGTAAGTGAGTAAATCACGTACCTACCAAAGTCTCTTACATGAGTAGGTAATTGACAAAATACCTATTGTAAATCGCATATCGTGTGCAAATCCATTTTAATACTTAATATTATAAATGCGAAAGTGTGATTGTTAATTGAATTGCCCGTCAATCACGCCGCAACGGAGCAATGGTTCGACGTTATTTTTGGCGTGGGTATAGTTGAGGGAGAGTGACTTTTTATCCCGAAAAATTAAGGAGTTCCCGCGGGAATAAAAAAAACTTCAACCACGCGGACGAAGTCGCGGGCATTAGCTAGCCCAGCATACTAATATCCATACAAAATATAATAAATGCGAAAGTGTGTCTGTCTGTCTGCTACGCTTGCACGGCCCAACTACTCAAACGATTTTGATGAAATTTGGTACAAAGATAGATTGCATCCCGGAGAAGGACATAGGCTACCCGGAACCATTATCCTGGAAAATTAAACAGTTACCGCGGGAGTCAAAAAATCTTAATCCATGTGGACGAAGTCGAGGGCATCATCTAGAGTTACATAAGTATCTTATTTACATAAACTACTTACGTGAGTTAATTACAAGTATAATTGTGGCATAAATCAATATCATACGTATATACAATGTACTTACCGACTAAGAGTCTGATATTCATTTTTTGTCAGAAACAAGAAATACAGATGTTATTTCAAAAATTTAAATAGCAAAAAGATGTTGGAAATTGATCATTGAAATCAATTTCTAGTCTTTTGCAGACATATATAGTATTATTTACAGTGTTTGAAAAATACTCAAAAATAAAAAACGAAGAAAATCATACAATTTTGGTGTCATGATTTTTTATCTTTACATACAGAATTATCTATATGGTAGAACTTCGTAAGAGCCAAAACCGCAAATTAGCCAATTTATGTAAAATTTCAAATTTGTACGTTGTTTCCGTACTCTAAAATTATAAGTTTGATTGACAATATTATGTCCGAAGCAAAACCTATTATATTAATTATCTGGACTTAGGTTGGGTGAAACTAAACAAATTAACTTTTTAAAAATCCCACTCAATCAAAATTAAAAATAAATCTCGGGAACGGCAAATTTTCAACTCAAGGAAACGGGAATAAAATTGGCCGATTCCCGGGAATTCCCGAGAATCGGGATTTTTTTAAAAATAGTTATTGCTACTTTTATGTACCTTATATCCAGTTTTTTTAAAATTAAATACAAGTTAGCCCTTGACTGCGATCTCACCTGATGGTAAGTGATGATGCAGTCTAAGATGGTAGCGGGCTAACCTGTTTGGGGTATGGCAGTTATATTAAACCCTAGTCCATATCCCTAATCGGTTTCTACACGACATCCTACCGGAACGCTAAATAGCTTGGCTGCACGTCTTTGGCGGTAGGGTGGTAATTGGTACTAGCCACGGCTGAAGCCTCCTACCAGGCCAGACCAGAGAAAATTCAGAATATTTAAATTCTTGAAATACAATGCAAGAAAATATTGTTGCCGTGAATTCATTACGGTCCTTTAAGTAACTCTTTCGAAATTGTCAGTCAATTGAACAAATTGGTACTCAATGGATTTCTAAAGGTTTGTACACGGTTAAGCTTTTACGGCCCCGAGTTTTGCATTGGAAACGAGTATTGTATATATTAAATTATTCACGTGTAACAATGGCGCTGACATCTGGTGAAATAACAAGGCGGCATATAGAGAAATTAAAGAGGGACTCTTAAAAGTTCAAACAATAATATATAAGAAAATAACACTTGGAGCTCGTAAAATCTAGAACAAGAAAAATATCCGAGGTGAGATAAAATATCAGAAAGGGAGAATCGAAGAAGACAAAACGCAAAAAAAAATTGTTACTTATAATCATTCTTACAATGTGATTTAACATACTATACATTGGTTGGAAGTTCTACTTATATTTTATAGATGACATTTTACATAATTTAAGTACAAAATAAAGAATAAAGAGTTTAAAATACTCAAAAGTACCTACTACGACTATTATAGTTTTATGGTAAGAAAGTACAATAATTCTTAACATTGTGATCAGTGCCCTTACTTTTCCTTTGAGTAATTGTCAAGGTTCCACTGACAAATTGTCCTCTCAAAAAATTCTCCAAAAAGTTTGGACAGATGGATGTATGGATGTATGAATGGATGTATGGATGTTTGTTACTCAATCACGCCCCAACGGCTGAACGGATCTGGCCGAAATTTGGCACAGATATAGATTGTAGTCTGGAATAGCACATAGGCTACTTTTTATCCCGAAAAATTAAAGAGTTCTCGCGGGAACCACAAAACTTCGATCCACGCGTACGAAGTCGCGGGCATCGGCTAGTATTGCATAAATACTTATAATATTGACAATTTATCATTAATATAAGTTATTGTTATGTTATATTTAAATGTATATTTTTTATCGTAAACTAACTTACTTGCAAAAACAAAAATAAAAAGCATTGTCTATTTCAGAAGTTATATAATAAATTATGACATAAATTTGCCTTTACGTTAGTCAAAAGAACTAAAATTATCAAATTTTGATAGTGTTTCTGTTATTTTATGTTTGCTGTCCTATTTTTGTGATTGGCATGATTGGTAAGACTAGTAAAACACTTCTGTGAATCTTATCTAAAGTTGTTTTTTTAAGTGCCTTTTGTGAGATAAAGTTTAGTTACTCAATGGAATAATTCTCCGTCACTTAATTTTAAAATGATTGTTTTTTTTACTATAATTTAACATAATATTTGTAAACAGTGCTACTGCTCATAAAGATAAATAACTAAGAAACACAAATGTATCAATAAAATAACAAACAAAACATGAAGAAAAAAAAACATCGATTTTATTTCATGTACAATTTTACAAAAATACGCCCAATTCCCAAATTCACTCTGCTGGGGATTAAACCCGGTACATCCCACGTTAAGACAATAGTGCTCAGCACTGCGCGAGTGAGATACCTAGTCAATAGGGCATGCTCCCTATAATTCCTGGTACCAAAAATTCCCGGTACTTCTGGATAATTTTCAGTCCCGGTTCTCCACACCATAAAACCGGTACTTTTGATACTTTTGAGACTCGAAGTACATACATTCTGTCGATTCTTCTCTAATTAAGTGTGGATATTTCTGCATGTAACAATAATTTAATTCACTATACTGTATTTTATGCTCACAAATTCGAGGTATTAGTTTAAAAACCCCTATTTTTACTTTGGCTATAACGATTATTTTACTGCCACTTCGTACAGTTTCGTATGTTAGTCTTTCTGGTAAGTATTATTTACCAGCAGAGAAGAGCTTTTTTGAAGATCAATGAATTGATGGATCTGTCACTGGAATAAAATTTGTTCAGCCATAATAAATTACAGTAGATTATGCTATATTCTGTTAATTGTATCGTTACTTTCATAAATTTCACATGAAGATTGACAGGAAAATATTGATAGACTGTAATATAAAATATACCTCATAAGCCCGAGGCTACTAAATTTTGATTTTTGACTCCATTGTCAATTATACCAATAGCAGAGGGAAAGAAAATATGGATATCCGTATCCATAATTCCCTAAGATGCTCAGGAGTTCTCCATACAATGTTATGTAAAAACCAAGACTGTGAACAGTCCAATCTTTATGTATGGATGTGAATCCTGGACAGTAACGCAGCAGTAACGAGGCTCTTTATGGCTTATAGGAAACGTCTTTAGAAAATCCTAGGGTCCTCGATCCTAGGATCCTCCATACGTACGGGGAGGACGGTGAATGGATACCAAAAATACTAAGAGGTACCATATCCAATATAATTGTAGAGACCAAATCAGCGTGCGGCAAAACCAAAAAACGGCACAGAATAGGAGAGAGTAACATCTTCACGAGATTCTCTTGGGAATACTGAGTATGGGTTGGAAAATATTGTTGATTTAGATTAACATTTGTAATTCTTTGAGGTGAGGTTACTACGTACGCCTGTCTATAAAAAAAGACCCGTAAAGAATCACTTTGTTGTCCGTGTATCCAAGCCTCAAGGCTTGTTTCTCATAAACTGCTTGATGTAGTAAATTTATATTTGCACTGGCTTCTAATTGCTATAAAAGTAGTTACATATGAGCGTATCACGATAAAAAAAATTTCAACTTTTCAAAGTGTATTTTCATACAAGACGCAATCTCTGTAAAACCTATGAACTACAATAAAACTTTGAAATTTGTAACGAAGCGAGTTATGGTACAAGTACATGAAAAAATCATGAATTTACAGTCCTGTGTGAAATATTATGCGATAAATTTTTTTATAATGCCTAATGAATAGTAATATTCAGTATATTCCTGTGTGAAATATTATGCGATAAATTTTTGTATAACGCCTAATGAACAGTAATATTTGGTCTATTTCATACTTTCTGTAATGTCTTAGCCGTGTTTTTGTGATAATTTAAAGTAGTATCGAAAGTATCGAAAGTCCCGGGAATTCCCGGTTCCGTGCCAATATCGGTCCAAAATTTCCCGGTACTCAAACACAGCACCGAATGCATGCCCTAGTAGTCAGGGAGAATTATAATAAACAAGTTAAGAGATCAACTTGTTCTCAAATATTTCTCAAGAGATAAGTTAAAAAAATACTCTGTACACAAAAACGGGAAATCACAAAAAAACCAACGACGTATTTCCCGGAAATTTCTAACTCCCGGGTCCCAGAAACGAAACCCTAAGGGTATCTAATATCCAATCAATTAGTAATAAAACTTGCAATAGGCACTTATTTGAAGTATTTGAGACACTAGGTCCTTACTCAGCAAGCTTTCGATATAATAATATTATCTGGTCGGTCTGGTCCAATGAGAGCGGACGAGTAGGCAGTAGCAAGCTGAAGTGGCAATGCTTGATTTTCAGTTTTCCTTTCTGTCTTACCACTGTTTTGTTATTTTCCATTCATATCAAAAATTGCACTGGAGGCATACTACTATCGCTTAAATCCGTATTGTTTTAATATTGTTGACGTTCGTGTTTTTAGAATTATAATCCTTATTTTAGGACCTTCAAGGTACGTGACATAAAACTGACATTTTTAAGTAATACTGCTTTAAGCGATGGCAGTGAACCCTCTGACAGTAATTGGATGTTTGACAACTTACCTACTTCTTGGAAATATTAAAAGACGTCATTGTTACAACCAGCAGGAGTTTTTTTTTTAAATAGTGAAGCGACGTGCCTTTTTATGCGATATTTCGCAACTCGTATGTCAATCTAGTAATTACTAGTACGATTTTAATTTTGAAAATAGTTTTCAAAATAATTACGAAGCTGCAACACAAGCTCACTTGATTGTCATTTAAGTAGCGTCATCTTTGGCGTTGGATGGTTTCTATGACCTGCCTTATTGATGTTGCCAAATAATAAAATATACATTTACAGCATTGCTTCACCAAAAATATTTATTTTAATACATAAAAAAGACATTTAGACGCCTGGGTATGTTTATAAAACAATACAAAAAGTTGTAATATCAATGTGTCAAATCGATTAAAACTTCTTCGTAAATGAAGTCGATTGTTGTCAAAAATCGAATGGATAGCGCATTACGGCATCATTATTTCGAGCTGTCAAAAGTTTGGTCAGAGAACACATATTCATACTTTATTTGATTATGTATTTTTAGTTATATAAAAGAAGATAGCTCACGAAAGTTGTAATATCCACGTCTTCTGTCAATTCATGTTGAATAAACATTAGTCTTATTCATGTTATGTTTGAAAACCATTTTAAAATATCGATTTAAACGCTGGAGCAAAGGAGCACAGATCCATCGTCTGTGAAGTTCTTTCGAACACTGGCGGAGGTGAAAATGAGCTAGCGCTTCTCGAAAAACCGGAATACAATGGAAAACAGAAAATATGTGTACATTTTAATAAATATTAATAAATCAATGGATGTCATTTAGAATTTGGAATTTAATGATATATTTTTCAAGTAAATTGAGGTTTTCAATTTGGAGATGTGTTGATTTGAAAACTGAAATAAGAGGTATGTTTGAATTTATTTTTTATGCAGCGAAGTTGTTTAAATCGTGTTTTGGGATAAAACAATATCTGAGTTAAGGTCTTGAAAACATCATATATTTTTTTCAATCTTTCATATGCCACCATTTAATGGATACACTGCTTTGGAGACCCCCCCCCTGACCACACACAGCGCCTTAAGTATTACATGTAGTTTTATTTTAATTTTATGATAGGCATATGTATTTATATTTAAATAATACGCACCTAATCCTATCTTATACATTTTTAATATCCTATATTAATACTATTCATGCACTTACTATTTATTCACTACTTACAATCTCATCATTTCATATGTTTTAAATTCATGCGAGCTTTGACAGCCGCCGGTCTGCGTGTTGTCAGTTTATTTGCATATTTATCATCAATGGTTGGTGAATTCTCACTATCATAGACCGTGGGGGGTTCCGCGGTAGTAGTAGCAGTGGAACGAATTTGCTGAGGAGTACTATGATCGTCACTTTCCGCGCTACTCCACTTATCCTCCTCCTTAGGCGTTGCGCAAACTTCGGTTGGAGGTATACCAAGCAAGTGACGTCTATTTCGTCTATATCGCCTCCCGGACACGTTGTCCTGAACGAAATACGAGCGCGGTTGAGGCGCCGTACCTTGCACTACAGCATGTTTACGTCTGCCTTCGTCGATCATAACAACACCCTGCCCGGGCACCAGCTCGGGCAAGGGTCGCGAATGTTGATCGTAATAAGTTTTACTTTTAGCCTGCTTAAACAAGATGCTTTGGTAATCTGCGGTATTATCACGGCAGGGCCTTAAGGACTGCTCATGCGCCGGTAGCCTGGTATTTAATCTGCGCCCCATGAGCAGTTCAGCCGGAGAACTTAACCCGTCGCGTGGGCACGCTCTAAAGTTCAACAAACCCAAATAAAAATCAGATCCTGAGTTAGTCGCTTTAATTAATATGTTTTTAATTGTTTGTACGCTTTTTTCACTTCGGCCATTAGCTTGAGGATAGTTGGGTGACGTAGTGACATGCGCAAAACCCCATTTGGACCGGAAATCGGCAAATTCCTTTGAGGTGTAAGCTGGACCTCCGTCCGTCACCAGCTGGACTGGAATTCCGTGCCTAGCGAATTGATCCTTCATAGCTCGTATTACCGCCTTACTTCCTATACTACTCAGCGCGCTAACCTCAATAAAGTTTGAAAAATAATCTACGAGAATCAAAAAGTATTTATTCCGATATTGAAAAATATCCGAGCCTACCTTCGACCATGGAATATCCGGTATCTCGTGTGGTATCATGGGCTCGCGCGAGGGTCGCGGCTTGAGTTCCACGCACGTCGCACACCGGCGCACCGCACGCTCCACGTCGCGCGACATGCCCGGCCAAAACATTACCTCTCGAGCACGTCGCTTGCACCGGTCGATGCCCATGTGGCCCTCATGAACGCGGTTTATCATTTCTGCACGAAGGCCTCGAGGTATATACACCAAGTTGTCTTTTAAAATAATGTTATCTATGTATTCGAAACATTCTCTATAAGACCATAATTGCCGCACACATTCATCGACACTATACTTATTTACTGGCCATCCATCTTTTATGTACTTGATAATACTTTGGCATTCTTCGTCCGAGTCAATATATTCTTTAATTAATTTAATTTTTTCATCAGTAAATCGAACATTATTAATAACAAAACACGACTGCTCCTCTATTTCAACCGAGACGTTATTTTTCATCAATTCCGGTAGCGGAGCGCGCGACAGTGTGTCCGCAACGAACATATATTTGCCCGGCTTGTACACTACCTTAAAGTTGTAACCTTGAATTCTTAACATCATGCGCTGCAACCGCGCAGGTACCGCATCCAACGATTTATTAAATAAGGCTTCTAGAGGCTTATGATCCGTTTCGACTGTGATGTCACCTCGGCCAAACAGATATTGATGAAATCGCTCTAGAGCGAATACAATGGCAAGCAACTCCTTTTCAATTTGCGCATACCTAGTTTGCGTGTCAGTGAGAGTGGAGGACGCAAACTCGACGGGGCGGCCCGCCTGCAGCAGCACGGCGCCGAGTGCGCGCGAGCTCGCGTCCACGGACAGCAGCACGGGCTCGCGCGGCGAGTACAGCGCCAGCACGGGCGCCGCGCACAACTTCTGCTTCAACTCGCGCACGGCCTTCTCGTGCGCCTCTTCCCAACACCACACTACGTCTTTTTTCAATAAGCCGCGCAGAGGTGATGCTATTTCAGAATAATTCGTAATAAATTTAGACAAATAGTTGACCATACCGAGGAACCGCTCTAAAGCAGACCTATTTTGCGGGGTAGGCATATCCTCGATAGCCTTAAGCTTACTTTTGTCGATCGCCATGCCCTCCGAGCTGAACGTGTGCCCTAAATAACTCACTTCCTGAACCCTAAACTCACACTTTTCTCTATTAAATTTTATACCTACTTGCCTTGCCCTTTCTAATAAACATTTTAGCCTTTCATCGTGCTGCGCCATAGTCGTTCCCCATACGATGATATCGTCCACGAACGAATCTACACCCTCCAGATCTTCCAGAAGTTGCCGCACTCGAGCATGGAATACCTCCGAGGCGCAATTAATTCCGTAAGGTAAGCGTAAAAATTGATAACGTCCGAAGGGTGTTCCAAACGTACATAAATCCGCACTTTCATTATCAATCTGAATCATCCAATATCCCGATCTAGCATCTAACTTGCTAAAATATCGTGCGCCCTGCAACTTGGCAGCTATTTCCGTGAGCGTCGGCAGCGGGTAGTGCGCGCGTCGCACCGCCCGGTTTAGCGGCCGCGGATCGAGACATACACGTAAACTACCATTTTTCTTCGCTACTACTACTATCGCGTTCACCCATTCGGTAGGATGCGACACCTTCCTTATAACACCCATACCTTCCATACGCTCTAATTCTACTTTTAACTTATCACGAACGCCAATAGGTATTTTTCTGACCGGACAGACCGACGGTTGTACCCCAGAATCAATAATGATCTTATACTCACCCGGTAACTTACCTAACCCTTTAAATAAATCAGCATACATATCTATATTTATAGTGTACACACGTTTCACAATACCTAATTTCTCACAAGCATATTTGCCTAACACGCTCTCACAATCATTTCTACAAATGCAAAAATTGAGATTATACAGACAATTTTTATATATCCAGGAAATATAACACGAACCCAGTATCGGTATTTCATTACCACAAAAAGATTGAGCCTTAACGTTGTTTTGATGCAAGGATGACAACTGCAAACCTAATTGTTTATATTTTTCCAAGGACATAACGTTTAGGTCCGATCCGGTATCGAGTTTAAATTTCTCTTTTTTAACACTATTATATAATTGCAAAATTTCATACCATCTGTTATTGTCCTTACAAGTTAAGTCACCGTCGATCGTAGAGATCATGTATAATTCTTCATCTGTATCACTATTTTCCACTATTTGATACACATTTTTTCGTGGATTTAGAGCACACAATTTTTTAAAATGGCCTACTGAACCACACGAGAAACACACAGCCCTGCGAGCCGGGCAGTAATTATCACCATCGCACTGAAACGCGCCACATTTTTTACAAGACCGCGATCGCGCCGCATCCGCTGAGAATCCCTGCGCGGGCCGCGCTAGGCCGCGGGCCGCAGCGCTCCGAGCGCCGCCGCCGCCGCCGCGCGCCCAGCCGCGCCCACGCTGCGCCCGCGGCGCCCAGCCGCCCGCTCGGCCGCCTGTCCGCGCGCCCCGTATGACGTCCACTGCCGTTGATGATGACGCGCACGCCTCATCAGCTTTCGCCTTGGCGCCCTCGATGTTCTGCTTCTCTTCAATTGACATCTCATTAGCCCGGCATATTTTCAAGGCACTTTGTAAAGTTAGCTCTTCTGCCCTTAGTAATCTGTCCCGTACTTTGCTATCCGCTACGCCGCAAACTATTCTATCGCGGATAAGGCCCTCCTCTAAGTGCTCGAACTCACAGTGTTCCGATAAAAGTTTCAAAGTCGTCACGTACTCGTCGATCGACTCACCGGATTCTTGATTTCGCGTAAAAAACTTGAAGCGAACCATAGTGGTATTCTGCTTAGTGCCAAAATGTTCGTTAAATTTTTTCACCAAAGTTTCGATATCTTCACGACTCTCATCCTTTGCATATTTAAAGGTCGTATAAATGTCATAACCCTCCGGTCCTATCAAATTGACCAACAGACTGGCTTGGACATCCGTTGACTCCTTGTGAACACCGGCCGCTTTTAAAAAGACGTAAAACTGCTGCCGCCATTTTCGCCACGCAGTTGCACGGCACGCCGGCCCTCCTTCTAAGCATAATTCCGACGGCGGCCGCGCGTGTTCCATCGTCACTATTTATTTAAAACTTATGCACACTGCATCCAAAACTTATCTCACAATTATACACTGCTTCTATTCTCCGTAATTATTATTTTAAACTTCAACCGCTGTCACCATGTTGTGAATGAAACGAGCACTTGATGAGAACTGACACTTTATTATTATTAAAATACCCACTTACTTAGCAATATTATATAAAAATCACATCACCTACTATTTATTTCATTTATACACCATGATAATATAGAGAAAAACTCAGCTTAACAAAACCTACCGAGTTATTTAAATGTTTAGAGTATAACGATAATTAATTATCGATAAATAAATATTACCCATCCCTATATTTGATTCATGATTTTGTGACCTTGAGTAGACCAATCGGTGATTACTACCCCGCGCCCGCTTACCTCAGTCATTTGACTGAATTGTTTGCATCAGTGTATTATCTATGGTTTGCATTACGACTGATTACGAGTGCATAGTGAATAGTCGTCTAGAGGCTGTTTGGTCGATGAAGTGTACCTACCTACTACTAGGACTACGTAAGTATTGTTGTAATATAAGCATTGAAAATAGAAAGAGTACACTAAAATTCTACATCAATGAATATAAGTATAGTAAGTACACAAACTACGTACGTACTACGTAATTTAAGTATAGTAAAGACAAAATGAGAAATAAAATAGGTAGATACCTATGCTGATCTATTCAGCGGAGTGGTAGATTCACTTGACGATTCAAAAGTACTCGTTTATTTATTTGAATAAAAAACATTTGAATTTTAAATTTTGAAAATTTTTGGACGTACACAGCAGCGTTCTGCTGCCAGACCGGATCTTACATGACGTGCCCGGCATCCTGCAACCTCTTTGACGCCATGCCGGATAAAAGCCCATACACAATCCAGCGTAGACTTAGCAGCCGGTGCAGCTTGCAGTGAGTGAGGAAATCAACGATGTTTTAGGTGAAAACACAGGAAATCGTTTCAGTTAAACTTCTATGGATCAAAATATAATAATTAAATACGGCTCAAAAGAGCTGGAATCTAGAGCCCGTAAAGCTTGTTATCTATGTCAACCAACGATGTCAATGTCAACCTTATGTCAACCAACCACTACTTTCTTTCATTGATTGTCAACCACCGATGTCAACGTCAATTTTTTTTTTTTTTATTTAACTGGTTTAACGGCTCTGGATTCCAGTCCTTCTGAGCCTAAAGTTCACAGAACAATATAAACATAAAATATTACCCTAGGCGGGTTGAAGTTACAATAGCAAATTAACAAGTCTCACTATCACTCTATAGTCTATCTTTTAGCTTTGGTCACAAAAAGTCAAAAAATTACAAATAAGTTTGAAAAGTTTACATCGGTTCACTGTTTGTTGTTTTCATTGTTTTTATAAATCTTGAGCACCAGAAATAAAGGAATATAATGGCCGGAAGAACTTTTTATCAGCTAATAAACTTTGAAGAGTATCAGGAACTTTGCCATCGTTAATATCTTGAATGGAGCTAATGAGTAGTAATCTATTTAGACCAAATTGACGGCATTGAAAAACAAGATGATTTAAGTCGCCATTCGTTTCGCCACAATATTCACAATCTGCATTTTCTTTCATTCCCAAGCGATGTAGGTGGGTGGCCACTCTGCTATGTCCAAATCTCATTCGGTTTATAGTCGTAATGAATTTTCTATTATTAATCCCTTTTTTATTATACCAAGGAGTGGCTGGCGGGCTTTTTTGTATTTCATAGTACCAAATTCCTTTGGACTTGCTTATTTCTTCCCAATATGACTTCCATAAAGATTTCAAATCATTGCTTAACAAGGCATATATATCTGTGAATGGTATTTCCAGCATTGAGGAGTGATCTAAACATGTTGATGAGTGTACATCTCTAGTAGCAACATCTGCTACCTCATTCCCAGTTATCCCAGAGTGTGAAGGGACCCACATAAAGGTAACAATCTTCTTTCTTTTATTAAGATTGTATAGCATATTTCTTATATTATATATAATGTAATTTTTTTTGTAATCTATTTTATTAGATTCAATAGCTAGTATAACACTTTTCGAATCAGTTACAATGAGAAACTGTGAATTCACAATATTATTAATGTACAAGAGAGATAAGTATATTGCATAACATTCTGCTGTAAAAATAGAGCATAAATTATGAATTTTAAAAGTTTTAGATATTTTCTTTTGTGAGTCATAAAAAGCTGAAGAAGTATGCTCTTCAGATTTTGAACCATCTGTATAAATTGTATAAAAGTGATTATCAGCTAAATATCTTAACATTTCCACTTGAGAATTCACTTTTTCTTGACATATAGTAACATTGACATTCATTAAAGCATCATATTCTAATTTATATAAAGGCCATGGTTTGCTTTTATACATATTTTTGGTTTGGGTCTGTGAGTATAAAACAATCCTTAGAATGTCTGGTAATCGACCAGATAAAAGCATATTTACATCAATGTAGCTATCATCAAAGTTAGCAACTTCATAGGGAAGTATTTTTCCTAAAACTAAACTATTTTTTGAACTTATTAATTTAACACAAAATCGTTCAGCAATTTCAAGTCTTCTTATTAAAAGTGGAGGAATACAACTTTCTACTTCCATTACATGAATTGGTGTAGAGCACATAGCCCCAGTTATTATACGCAAGGCTTTATTCTGAATTATGTCTAATTTCTTTAAAACCAATTTATTAGCATTTAAATATGCTAATGTGCTGTAATCAAAATGACTTCTAACTATACTTTTATAAAGCATTGATAACAACTGTGGGTCAGCTCCCCAATGCACACCTGCTAACGATTTTAAAACATTCAGACTCCTAAAGGCATTTTTACATAGATTATTTACATGTCCTTGGAAAGTTAACTTCTGATCAAGCAATATTCCTAAAAATTTTTTTTCCAATAACCAAGGTAATCTTGTGTTATTATATTTTACAAAGTTATCACATGAATTATTTTTTTTGGAGAAAATTAGAGCTCCGCTTTTACTAGGACTGATATTTAATTTTAACTTATTTGAATAATAATCATGGACTTGTTCCAATGCTAAATTTAAATTATTTACAGCTATATTTACATCTTTATTTACAGTATATACAAGGAGATCATCAGCAAATTGCAGAAAGTTTATATTTCTATCTGTAATGTATTTACTTATTAAACATGTATATATATTATATAGCAAGGGAGATATAGTAGCACCCTGCATAGTGCCTTTGTATACATTTCTAGGACCATGTATAATGTTATTAAATTTAACATACATAGTTCGGTCATATAGAAAATTAAAAATCCATTTACATACTTTTCCAGGAATACCAATCTCACACAGAATATTGACCAGTATGGAAGGATCTACATTATCAAATGCACCTTGTATATCAAGAAATGCACAAACTGTGGTTGCATGACTGGCAAATGAATGATTTATATCTGAAATCAAAGAGGCAAAACTGTCTGCTGCACTTTTTCCTTTCCGGAAACCAAATTGCTGTTCAGGTAAAATATTATTTGCTTCTATGTAATAGTCTAATCTGTTTTTTAACATGTATTCAAATAATTTCCCTACACAAGAGGAAAGTGAAATTGGTCTGTAGGAGTTAAAGTCATGTTCTGATTTATCAGGTTTCAAAATAGGTATCACACATTGCGTTTTCCAAGACTTTGGAATACATTGATTGTCCCAAAGCAAATTGAAGATTTTTAAGAGAGTTTTTTGTCCATTAACATGCATGTTGCTAATAAGTTTGTATGGAATATCATCTAACCCCGGAGTGGAATCTCTCCTTGATTGGATGGCTGCAGTAAATTCATGCCAAGTAAATGCTTTCAATAGAAAAGAACTACTGTCACTACCTATATGATTAAATATTGAATTTAAATTTATAATATTGCTTTCTTTTTCAGATGGTACTACTGTGGGTGCATATTTATCTAAGAAAGAAGGAATCCAATCATCATTTTTTGATGGCTTATGTACAGGTATCCTCTTAAATCTCCTAATATAATTCCAGATATAACTTATTGGAGTATATCTATTAAATGAATCACAAATTCGTCTCCAACTTGCTTTCTTTTTTTCACTGATTAATCTCTTTTTAAAGGCATCAATTTTTTTATATTCTATGTAACTTTCTATTGTCGGGTTTAATTTATAAAATCTTAAAGCATTTTTACTTTTCTTTACAGCTTCCAAACAGTCTGCGTCCCACCAAGGAACTGGTTTTCTCATAACAAACATATTAGGTTTGGTAATTAAAGGTACACAATCTCTCCTTATTTCTAGAAGTAAAGTGCAAAAGTTTTCATAAGTAGCCAACAGATTAGATGTATCAATTGTGAAGTTTTCAAACGTTTTTTTTGTTTCAGCCTGGAACTTTGACCAGTCTGCTTTTTTATAATTAAAATGTTCACACGGTTCTCCTACATCATACTTTTCAACACAAGTATATAAGTCGACTATGGTTGGGTAGTGATAACTACCCATAGGATCATCATATACATGCCAATCACATAAAGGAACTATAGAAGGACTAACACATGAAACATCAATAGAAGATTGATTAAAATTAATACTTCCTACTGTAGTTGGAGATCCGTTATTTAATATACAAAGATCGCATTCATCCAACATGTTATAAATATCAGTGCCTCTAGTTTTTGTTGTAAGACATCCAAAAGCAATATGATGAGCATTTAAGTCACCCGAAAGAAGAAGTGGCTTAGGTAAACTGTTTATAATTTGTTTTAATCTTCGGACCTTAAAGCGACCCCCACTGGGTGGAGCATAAACACATAAAATGGACATATTGCCTAGGCTTGTAGTAAGGGTTATAGCTACTGACTGCATATAATCATAGAACGGTGTAGGGACAACAAAATATTTGAAACTATTTTTAATTAAAATTGCTACTCCACCACGTCCATTTTTTCCATTCTGATTAATGAAATTGTAGTTAGGAATGTTGATAGCTCTATTTTCTCGCAGCCATGTTTCATTTAACAAGCAAATATCTATATCGTTCTTAACTAGGTAATTAATAAGCAAAGGTTTTTTATTATTAATAGATTGTATATTAAATTGTGAAATTCTAATAAATTGTTTATCCATTGTTTTTAAGATTATTAATAAGCATTTCTTTTACAACTGATGTAGTAAGTTTACGGCCTGAGTTACCCATGGCCACCAATGCTCCAATAAGTGCTTTCAAGATAGTATCATTTGTTATAATTTGTTCAATAAGAGTTTCATTAGTATTAGTTGTGGTATTAGTTTGGGCAGTTTCTGTCTTTGATTTCTGTACTTTAGGAGTGTTATTAGGTTTAACTTGTGATTTATCTACTGTAACTGTATCTATTTTTGTTTGTTTATTCATTGCAGGGAAGTTTTCATTATAGTTGTTAAATAAATTTTGTATTTGTTTTGTTTGTAAAACTTTTGAATAAGAAGATTTATTATATTTTTCCTCCATTTTTTGTTTTTTTATCGGACAGTCTCTAGATATTGCAACGTGAGAGCCACCACAATTTATGCATTTAATTACCGCATTTTCCTCACATTCAGTGTAGCGATGCTCCTCTGCACATATAGAACATCGCTGCACTGACTTACAAATTCTTGCTCCGTGATTAAATTTGAAGCATTTATAACATTGTAAGAGCGGGGCAACATACTGATGCACCCTATATTGGAACAAGTCCAGATGTACATATTCAGGTAAGTTGGTTGATAGGAAAGTTATACTTACTGAACTAAACGGTTTAATTTGACCATTAACTTTCTTGGTGAAGCGACGCACAGCGACAACCTCATATTTTGATGATAGTTTTTTGAATAATTCCTCGTTACTTATACTTATGGGAACATATCTGAGTACCCCAATCGTTTCCACCGCACTTGCTGGTATGAATGCCTTATATTCGTATTTATCCAGGAAATTTTCATTTTTTAAAAAATCATTGGCGTTGATTGCTCGCGCGAACACCACCCCAACTTTAGATGCGTTTATTCGTCTTATATTAATTACTCCTTTAATTTCATTTTTAAAAACTCCCGCCAACATTAAGGGATTGGTATTGCCTAGTTTGACTCCTTCTTTACGACTCTCAATAAAAACCGTGTATTCAGCCATTCCTACTGATTCAGGGAAAACTCTTTTATAATTTAATTTGTGGTATGGCTTGTAAAAATCGACATTTTCCTGCTGCTGGTCTTGACTACGCCTCGGCGGTTTCCTTTTCCCGCCCGCGTCGTTATCCATGCCTGTGTTCAAACCGTCACTATCGGACGGCATTTTTCTTTATTTATTAATGAAAATTAGTTAATTTTCCTGTAGAAGTCGAAAACAAAAGAAGTATTTTAAAATTTCAATTTAAAATACGCGCTTCTTGTTTCCCGCCAAAAACAAGACCTGTCAACGTCAAGTGACGTCAACTGCAAAGGAGCAATCAGGCATCAGCAATCAGCAAAGGAAGTGAAAGGAAGCAAAGTTCGTCGAATTTTGTAATTTTTTATAATAATTTAATAAAAATAAATTATCATGAATTAGAATTCCAAAACTCTAGTAAGCCCATTGTATAATAATGTCTTCGACAACCTCAAGAATCGTTTTAGGATTATCTTGCGCTGTAACAATAGGAATTGTGAGCTATGTCCACATAAAACAACAGACAGATAGGTATTTATATTGTTATCCTACTATTTAGATTCTGTCGAATCATTTGATTCGACAAAACACAAGATAAATAAATATTTATTCTTTCTCTTTCTTTGACAGGCTATAGTTGGTTTATTAAAGGCTGTCTGGTATAGATAGCTTTCACTCCTGTATAACTCAATTAAAGTTCCACAAACTTATCTGACCCGGTGACAGCGTCGCTAGTGAATATGAAAAGTAAAATAAAAGCAAAAACTAAACAGGGACAAAGATTAGATCCAATTTTGGCCACTGGGCCAGATAAATTTGGCGGACAATAACTTCAATGTCACTTCGGTGTACAGGCTTAAGACCTTTGGAACATAAATGATTCAATGGCTGTCGTTGCATATGCAAATCTACACTAATGAAAAGACATTAGTGTAGAGACTCAGCTTAGAAAAGATTTCATTTATTTTCATCCATTATTATTTTCCTAGTTTATTCTACTCAAGAATCATTTAATTAAAGATATAATATTACATACATTAACATTATAATATTATCAACTTACAGTTATTTAATGTGCAAATTTATTTTATTTTATCACAGGAGCACTACAAAAAAAGAGTTCACAAAAAATTGTAGGCAAAAATAATATAGTATGTAATGTAAATAATACTTGAATATTTTTAGAGAAAAGATGCATGAAGGTGTGATTCGGGATAAGGAGAGGCAACAGAGAAGAAAAATTGAAAATGTGTACATACTGGAAAAGCAGAATGAATTGACAAAAAATTTGAAAAAAGACTTAGAAAACTCTTAAGAATAATAAAATGTATATGGATGCTAAAACTATTTATTACAATACATTAATTTAGTAGGTTTTAGAACTATTTCTTTTCTTTAAGCCAACTGTCTAAAATAACATTGTTAAGGTCCAAGTGTTTTCCTGTGGGCGCCTTCTTGTCTGTTCCATCAATGAATCCATCAAGATTAAGTTTTTGACTGGCAACAGCTGCTAGACATTCAAATGTCTTTGGTTCCCAAGCAGCTAAGTCAGACAATGACTTCCGATCTAGCATGACATTGGCTCGTTCCAAACCCTCTCTCAAAGAGAATGCTGTAATGTTATGTTGTTCACATGCTGCTGTTATACGGGTGTCCCAAAGATCTTTCATATCTTGTTTCTTTAATCGTCGAGCTTTCGTAGCGTATGTTAAAGCACGATGTACGTTGCGGACTGCCACTGAATAACAATTTCTGCGACGACCAATAAAGTGTGCTGCTAACCTAAAAATTTTCCTCTTCCTCCAAAACTCATCTGGCCCGCGAACTCGTAACAGATTAACAACAGTAAGAAAGACCATCACCTGCAATACGAGTTAATTTTTGTATAATGTTTATTGAACGATGCATACAACGCAACTATTATTTAATTACATACATACGTGTTGCTACGGTTTCCTTAGTAATAACTGATCACCGAATGGGCAAAATGAATATTACTGTTGCTATTAAACGAATTACGATTAATTATTAAATTTCTATTATTTAAAGTCGTTTTGAACTCATTTTGATTGGGATATTGGGATTTGGGATTATATTATTCATTTGTTACTTGATAAAACCATTTTTTTTTATTTAACTGGTTTAACGGCTCTGGATTCCAGGATAAAACCATTGATTCATTTGGATCACAGATTAAGTACCTACTAGTTGATGAAAATGAAATCAATAATCAAATCATGAATCACTCAATCACATGAATGATGAAATGAATAGGACTTCAGTCATAGAAAAACTAACAGTCATAGATCTACTTACTCATCAGACATCAGTAGACCGCTCAGGACGTAGACAGAGAGAGGTATATAGACCAAGCCATATCTCCTTTTCACTCCCACATGAAAGAGATGCAGTGTTGGGATGTTACACAAAATAGAATGAGAAAAAATATGTTTTTTTTCTATCCCTTGCTGCGTGTCACGGGTTTAGTTTGTTTTGTTCATAGCACTTATTGTGCTTGATGCATTGCAGCATTTTACCTATTATTATTTATTACCAATCCCTTTCGGTTACACGCTGGCATTGATTCTACTTTCTAGAGGTTTAGTCTATGAGGTAGACCGTGGAAATTGATAACCAGAGACAAGTAACCAGAGACAAGTTAACCAGAGAAGTAACACAGATAATTGATGGCAATTTTTTTTTATTTAACTGGTTTAACGGCTCTGGATTCTAGTCCTTCTGAATAATTGATGTCTTTTTTTTATTTAACTGGTTTAATGGCTCTGAATAATTGATGTCCCGTAGTAATGGCCACAGATTTCTAGGGTGACAATTATTGATTACCATAGACTAACATGTCCTCTACACCGCAAAGACAAGTAACAGAGAAAGAGATGTAGACATGGCGTCAGCGTATACAGTATACGACAGCGATATTCTTAATGGTAAATAAGTATTTTTTTGGTTATTTCTATACTTTGTAGCATTTATGCGAGTATTTACAAATACAAACTGTTTTTATCTGTTACAATCAGGTAAAAATAAGGTCAAAATTGGTAACTTACGTATTAGGCTAAGTTTTCGTATTTACGTTCAGTTCGGCTTTTGCAGCCTAGCACACAGCAATACACCATCGTCTATAAGTTAAACCACTGTTTTCGTGAGCACAGTTACCACTTTGTCCAATTCTGATTTCGTACGAATATGGGCGAATAACAAAAATGACACAGGATTGTCTGGCCTAAACTTTTTTTTTTTTTTTTTTATCCACTACAAGCTAGCCCTTGACTACGATCTCACCTGATGGTAAGTGATGACGCAGTCTAAGATGGTAGCGGGCTAACCTGTTAGGGGCATGGCAGTTATATTAAACCCATACCCCTTCGGTTTCTACACGGCGTCGTACCGGAACGCTAAATCGCTTGGCGGCACGTCTTCGCCGGTAGGGTGGCAACTAGCCACGGCCGAAACCTCCCACCAGGCCAGACCAGGGAAAATTCAGAAATTATAAATTCCCAAATTGACCCTGCCGGGGATCGAACCCAGGACCTCCGCACGTTAAGGCAACAGCGCTACACACTGCGCCACGGAGGTCGTCAAAACTGTAGGATGAGTCAAAAAAAAAAGTGATACGCTGAGCAAGACAAGAAAATATTTTCTCGCTCTGTCTTTCCTTGGTATTAGCGTATAATATAATAGTCATTTAGCTCACCGGATTATTATTACATTATCTCCTCTTCCTATATATTTACTACTTAAGTAGCACGTGTAGTACGGCCTATGATCTACTTAGCGGTTTGCCCCTTGGTTTTCCCAGTGACTGCCCTCTTTCGGCTGCACTCTATGACTGGCTCCGGATCGTTATCGTTGTACATTAAAGGTCCTTGTACACAATACATAGATTTAGGATTGGTAGATCCTAAATCTATGTATTATGCTGTGTGCACTCCTACCAATCTTAAATCCTAATCTTAAATCTATGGCATAAATCACAATATTAATATCCACTGCATAACCAAAATGACATGTCCAAGTTCAGTATGGAGGGTGGTTTTTTATTCTGAGTGTCAATGAACCAGAACCAAACTGCCATCACGTGAAAGAGGAAAAAATATAACATTAAAAGCCATTTAAATAATAATTTTAGAAAACCCCGTTTTTTTAAAAATTAATTATGAAAAATATCGTTTGTAGAAAATATTTTTGATCGATGGCAACATTAAAACTTTTTCTAATTTATAGATCTATCAAATCTGGTACCTGCAGGGCGACCGTATAATTCTGTGTCAATCATTGTTTACAGTATCAATTATTGTGATTGGTTGAATTTATGGCATTCTTGCTGCGTCAATGGATTTTGTCCAATAGTGGAAGAGTGATAACCAATCAGAGGTGATTGCGATCGTTGCACTGTTGCTGTCATTTTTAGCCGGTCGATCTGCTGTTACTGTCACTTTAATGTTATTTTGACCTGCCAAAGACCAAAGTTCAAAAATTCAAAATGCGCCATTGTCAGATGTCACTTTTGCCAGAGACTTTTGCGTCCATTCACCATTGAATGATTGAATTGTGTTTTTGTGGGACTTTGCTCGCGTTCGCTTTGTTGACAACACGTGTTAGTGAGGTTTTTGTGTAATTTTAACTGTACGTGAAAACAATAGTTGGTGTCTGGGTGTGAGTATTTAGAATAAGTGTTGGTGGTAGTAGGTGAAGGGAATATGGAGGCTGATCCTCCGCCAAAACCCCCCGATCCCGGGGAACATGTAACCGTCACGACGGCTCCTTTTGAGAGCCAGCAGTCCACTCCGATGGACTCCGATACAACCCATCGCGGTACCAAGCGACCTAACTCGGTAAATGATGAAGCTGCAAATACATCAATTCCTAAAAAAACGGTTACAGACCCAGGATCGACGAATCCTTCAATCCAATCGGTATATATACATCCATTACTATCAGACTCCCCAAAAACATACCTAATCAATGACAAAGGTCCTTACGTAGTCTATGTATCCCGTGAAGTGCCTGATCCTTCAGCCGGCACTTCTATTAGAGCGATCAAATTTGGCCACTTCCTATACAAGAACAAGATAGGGTCGGTTCTCACCGACGGCGTTAAAAATGTTGGACGAAATAAAGTATCGGTAGAGTTCTCATGTGGTCAAGCTGCCAATGAATTCTTGGTCAACCCTATACTTGGCATGTGTAAGTTTACAGCATCTATCCCCACATTTAATGTCACCCGCATGGGATTAGTAAGAGGTGTACCAGTTGACTGGCATTTGGATGAATTTGTTGAGTCTTTGGAGCTCCCTGCAGGATGTGGAGAGGTCTTGAAAGCTCGACGCTTAAACCGTAAAGACATAACAGATGGTATTGTGACCTGGGTTCCAACCCAATCAGTTGTCCTGACATTTAGAGGACAAACTTTGCCACCTAGAATATACTCATACCACACATCTCTCCCGGTTGAAACTTACCGTCTCCCTACCATTCAGTGTTTAAATTGCTGCCGGTTTGGTCATATTAAAAACCAGTGCAGATCAAAACCCCGCTGCTTTAAATGCTCCCAGTCCCATACAGGAGAATCCTGTGAATGGCCTATTGAGAACGCAACATGCTTACTCTGTTGTGGTAAACACATGGCCACAAATAAAAACTGCCCTGAACATTCCCGGCAGCAATCAATAAAAATTGTCATGTCCGATGAAAATCTTTCATATCAAGATGCGTCTTCTCGTTTCCCCCCTGTACACCCCACCTATGCAGAAATGACTAGAACAACTCCTACACCTTCCCCTCAGCCTCACATTCCTAACCTAACCAGACCACGTCCTACACAAACCCCTACTAGATCACACAAACAGACAATTTTCCGCAATCCTCGGCCCAGACCCCAGCCCACAAAGGGGTATGATAGACAAGCCCATCAAGACATTACTCACAACATACCCTCGTCCACTCCCAATGGTTGCGCTCTGAATACAGAACGTGATCACACATACACTACATCATCTAAAGATAACAACATCACTCTTCTATCAAATTCTCTTAACAATATCCTAGAAAATATAAGTCAAAACCCTCTACCGTCCAACGTTGCCGAAATTATTATCAAAATCGCTTCAATCTTAAGCAATGGCGTTCCTGGAGATACTCCAATGGAATAGTCAAAGTATTCGCCGCAAAAAACATGAACTTATTCATCTCATAAGTGAACACAAGCCCGCTGTCATTGCCATCTCTGAGACATGGCTCTTGCCTGACTCCCGCTTCAGGGTGACAGGCTTTGCCTGCCTTAGGGATGACAGAGATGACGGATATGCAGGTAGTGCCATTCTTATTAGGCGCTCCCTCACATACTCTTCTATCTCTCTCCCGCCTCACTCCCAACAGTTTAATGCTGTTGCTGTGAGAGCCCTTGATATCTCCTTTCTATCACTTTATATACCTCACCCTCATGCTTCCCTTATCCCTGAATTAAAATCTATTCTGTCCTCTCTTCCTCCTCCAGTCCTTGTGATGGGTGATTTTAACTCTCACCACACCTCATGGGGTTCCCACTCTTGTGATGGATTCTCCTCCCTCTTGTTGGATGTTTTTGATGAATTAAATGTATGTATCCTGAATGATGGATCTCCAACAAGAAGAGTATACCCTCACCAAAACCCTCAAACTGCAGTCGACCTATCTCTTTGTTCTCCCTCTATGGCCTCCCTTACCTCTTGGAAAACTCTTTCAAGCTCCCATGGAAGTGATCACTTCCCTATTTTAATCTCCATAGCTCAAAGATCTGTTCCACAGTACAATCCTAACCCTCTTCTTAAACATAAGCTTAATAAAGCCAACTGGCCTGCTTTTGCAGAATCAGTTGATCATCTCATTGATAACCTTCCAGATGAAGAAATTTCAGTGCTTTGCTACGATAATTTTGTCAAAATTTTAAAAGACTCAGCTGACCTCCACATACCACTCAAAACTACTAAACGTGATTTTATGTCATCTCCACCCTGGTGGGATGAAGAATGTACTAACTTAATAAACAAACGTAAAGATGCAGAAGTTTCCTACACAATGTTAATGTCTCATGAAAACTTCTTGGAATACCAGCGCTCAGATGCAAAAGTCAAAAGGATGATAACAAAAAAGAAAAAGTCAGGATGGACAACCTTTTGTGAATCTCTGGACCCTCGGTCTCCATCCACTCTGGTATGGGACCGAATGAAAAGGTACAGGCAATCTGTCTCCTCCAATGATCCAACCTCTAACGACGCATCTATTTGGTTGGATGCTTTTGCCGATAAACTAGCCCCATCATTTGCCCCATGTGAGTATTCCTTTCCTCATTCAACCTCTCTTCCCTCTTCGGATACCATGGATGCCCCTTTTAGTTTCACGGAGTTGAAATGTGCCCTATCTGACTTAAAAGATTCAACTCCGGGTGAAGATGGTATTCCATATTCCTTCATCACAAAACTTAACGATAAAGCGAAACACTATTTCCTTAATTTAATAAATAGGTTTCTAGAAACAGGAATCGTCCCGGAACCTTGGAAAACTCAAGTTGTAATCCCCATAAGGAAACCTGGTAAGGATCCTTCTGATCCTAACTCTTATCGACCCATAGCCCTATCTTCAACCTTAGCCAAGATTATGGAGCACTTGATTAAAAACCGCTTGGAATGGATAATGGAAAGCAGAGGTTTACTTGCTAAGTCCCAGTTTGGCTTTAGAAAGGGTCTTGGTACAACCGACAGCCTTGGAGTCCTCTCGACAGACATTCGGATAGCCCTTGCAAAGGGGGAGTTCCTTGTGGGAGTATTTCTGGATATCGCAGCTGCGTATGATAATGTTCTTCTCCCGGTACTCAGGCAAAAACTGCAACATCTGAGCATCCCGCCGAGACTAACTCAAATCATGCTCAACCTTCTCTCATCTAGGACTATTCTAGTGAGAACCCATTCCACAAGTCTTCCCCCCAGAATGGTCTGGAAAGGCCTCCCTCAGGGCTCTGTTTTGAGCCCACTGCTCTATAATATCTACACCTTCGACCTTGAATTGTGTGTCGAGAGTTTCTGCAACATCCTGCAATATGCAGATGACATAGTTCTATACACAAGCTCCAACTCCATGGATGAAATTTCCTCTCGGTTGAACTCTGCTTTGTATTATCTGGGTCAGTGGTTATCAGATAATGGTCTCACTTTGTCAATCGATAAGTGCAAGGCAGTCATCTTCACTAGAAGAAGACAAATTCCAATGCCTAACATTCTCTTCGAGGACCAACACATTTCTCTTGCATGCAAAGCAAAATTTCTCGGTGTTCTTCTAGACTCTAGATTGAATGGTGTAGCTCACTCTGACTATATTAGCCGTAAATGCGAAAGCAACGTCAATATTCTGCGCGCTCTGTCAGGAGTCTGGTGGGGTGCCCACCCCTACACTCAAAAGTTGTTATACAATGCCATAATCCGTAGTCATATGGACTATGGTTTATTTATTTTAGACCCTATGAATAAGTCAGCTTCGGAAAAACTAAATAAAATACAATATAAATGCCTAAGGATAATCCTTGGTGCCATGAAATCATCCCCCACCAATGTATTGCAGGTTGAATGTGTTGACCCTCCTATTCTTCTACGGGCTCAATATCTCAGTGATCGTTTTATCTGTAAAGTTTTGCAACTCTCCTCCCATCCTTTACTTGACAGACTTCAAAAGCTATCCATAACACTAAATTCAAATCAAACCCACCCATGTCTTTTAAAAAGTTTTCTTAAATATACGCAACTGCCTCATCCACTCTACTCTTCTCCCAAGCTTCCTTTGTTCTCCACCACTTTTGCAGGATTGACACATGAACCTCTGATTGCTAACCTAGATCTCCATAAAAATACAATAGAAGCAGATTCTAAATTTAATGAAATACTTCAAAGCAACTGGACTGATTGTTTAGCTGTGTTTACAGATGCCTCCAAACTATCCAATAATGGCTGCGTTGGTGCTGCTTGCTGGATTCCCAAATATAAAATAACCCTTCAATACAAATGCCCACCTGAAACATCAGTATTCACAGGAGAGTCTATAGCTATTTTAGAAGCCATCCTTTTTATAGAGTCCCATAATATAAAACAATCACTTATACTGACAGACTCCTTAAGCTGTATCCAAGCACTTAAAGGAAATCCCTTCAAAAGCAAAGCACTTATTTCCACCATCTTCCAAATTAAAGAAACCCTATACTCTTGCCATCAAAAAGGCCTATTTGTCACATTGGCTTGGATCCCAGGTCACAGTGGTATAAAAGGTAATGAGAATGCAGATGCCTTTGCAAAACTTGCTACTGAGACGGGTTCTCTGACCCACTTTAAAAACCACCCTCAGGATCTGCGTGCTCTTGCTAAAACCGACCTTACAGATTCTTGGAATACCTTGTGGATTGCATCAAAATCGATTAAAGGTAAATACTATTCTTCTGTTCAATCTGATATTCCCCGAAGACCCTGGTTCTTTTTTCATCAAAATATGGTTCGCTGGGTTGCTTCAACCATCACTCGACTCCGTATCGGTCATGCTTGCACCCCAGTCCACCTGGCCAAATTAAGAATTAAAGATCACTCTATGTGCGAATGTGGCTTAGATGAAGGCACACCCTCTCATATCCTCTTCTCTTGTCCCAAACTTCTATTTAAACTGTATGATGTTCTTCCTTCTAAGATCCCCCGTCCCTTAAGTGTTGAATGTCTCTTAATGTTGGTGTTTACTCCATATGTAAAATTTCTGTGTAAATATATAAAATCTAACAAAATAAAATTGTAAATACATATATTAATTTATTGTAAATACATGTGTATAGTCTATGTAAGTAAAATTCTTATTGTGTTGTTGTAGGTATTTAACTACTAATATCATAACCCCTTCTATTGCATCACAAAACAGACTGGAATAATCCAGAACTTGCATCAAGAAACAACCGGTCAACCTCCTTTGTGTTTTCTCCAAGCAACGTGTCATTGGCGAAGTAAATTGTGCTGTCTTGGCATAAATAAAAGCCATAAATCAAACTAAGAAGAAGAAGAAGTGTTTTTGTGATTTTCATTTTTCAGTGAATTGGCTTAACGCAAAGGATTGTTTATTTTACACTCCAATTTAAAATTGTAAGTGCGCAAGGTAGACCAAGGTAGACCACCTTGCGCATTTACAACCTCAATGTAAGTGTAGTAGTAATTCATCATTTTTTACGTGTTTTTAAAGTATGTACTTTTAAAAAGCAGTGATAGCCCAGTGGGACTCGCTTTATGTGTTTGTGGCAACTAAATATCACTTGATTAGTGGTGAAGGAAAGCATCATGAGGAAACATCAACGGTGTGTGAAGTCTGCCAACCCACAATTGGCCAGTGTAGTGAGCTATGGTTAAATCCATCTTATTCTGAGAGCAGACCTGTGCTCAGTGTTGGACCTTAAAAAGGGGTTGAAACAGACTTTAAAAAGAACTGATTTAAGTTTAAGCCTTAAAGACCTAATAAAACAATAAAATATGTTTCTCTTTTTTATTATTATTAATTTGTTTTTTAGGTAACTGATGAAGATCGAATTTGCCATGCATAAACCTTTTGGAAAAGAATTAAACAACAGGAATGAGGGTTACATTGGTGGGCAACAATTTGGTCATGAAGCAATTTGCATATCTTGTGGGATGTCCATCCATAGAAGATCAGGCAGAAGCTCATGCTCCTTACTAGGAGGACATCCTGAAAGAGCTCAAATTATGGCCAACATCAACTCCCGTTAGGTATATTCATATATATTATTTACTATGCTAATCATATTGTACTCTATAATGTTTTTCCCTCTGGGTAAATCTGTGATCAGTTTAACTTTCGTGGATTTGTTCTAGAGTGCTTTAATGTGATCACTTTGTTCATAGTGATTGTATTATTTTCTTTACTTTAATATCAAGATTAAACATAAATTCCATTTTAGGTCCCTGCAAATGCTCGAACATGTAATGCCTGCTGGCAAAGCACTCATTGCCAAGTTCAGCAACTAGTGGCACAACCAAGTACTCAAGATGTTGAAAGAGGATCTAGCCCTATGACTGAACCTGTCAGTGCTCCTAGCTCTGAGCCTGTCAGTGCCCCTAGCTCAGAACTGGATGGAACAGGCCGAACCAGAATGAGTAGAGAAATATCAATTTGGATGGTTACCAGCGAACTTCGGATACATCTAATCATTGTGTTGTTCCAGAGTGTGGTAACTCAGAAAGATTGAGATTACCTGCATTTATAAAAAAAACAAAATGTATCATACATATTTTGATGTCTCAATATTGTTTTTTATATAAATATATTATATTATTATAGCACATTATAAAAATAATATTATAAGCCTTTATTACTGAATTTGTACATGGTATATACACAAATTGTTGTTAATCATATTTTCTTACAAATAGATTAAATAAATTAAGACACTAGTAAATACACTGTTTTATTTATTCAGTTTGCCCGTGGGCATAGTCATCTGACATGGGCGACCTCTTTTCCTTTTTCCTGTCCTTGGGATAAGCACATTAGTTGTGATTATTAATATTCAATTTCGAGAAACTACCCATTTTCCACTACATAGTGCATACAATATTATAAGATTCGTCGTCGTCGTCGTCAACCGATGGACGTCCACTGCTGGACATAGGTCTCCTGTGGGGTCCTCCACAAGCCACGGTCTTGCGCCGCCTGGATCCAACGACTCCCTGCGACTGTCTTGATGTCGTCCGTCCGACATATTATAAGATTAATAAATAATAATTGAGTATTTCAATCATTCGTAAATACCAACAATAAATCACCAATAAAATATTAAGATAAACAAAACTGACAGTTGACATTTATTTTTATTTAACTGGTTTAACGGCTCTGGATTCCAGTCCTTCTGAGTGACAGTTGACAATGACGTACGTGAAAAAGACAATCAAGTTTTTTTACTGTTTTTTTTTTAATTAATTGATAAGATTCAGACAAAGATCTAAAAAAGCAACAAAATAAAATAATATTTTTCTCGAAATTGGGGTCCTCTAAAAATGTGTAAATTATGCTATAAGCCATATTTTAGGATCTCTATTCACGTGTATTAAAATCATCTTGGTTCATGTTCAAGGCCCAATTTTGGACAAGTCCTTTGCGATTTCTTGTTATAGTAAAAAATGGCAATGAAAAAAAAAGCAGCCGACTCGTTCGTTTCAATGTTAAATATTTAATCAATTAACATCTACAAATTAAATAAACAGATATTACAAAACGATCTTGTTAAAATAAAAAGGCTATAAACTATGGAGTCACTTTATGTTTATAAATTATTTGTCTTGGCTAATTGTATCAATGTCTTCATATGAACCACTAGAGACCTCAAAGTTGTCATTAACCGGCATTATATTTCTAATATTGAAAGTCCTTTTGAAACGATCGCTGCAGTATTTAGATACAAACGATTTCTTTTTCTTAGGAGCGCTCTTAGTGTATTTTAACAGAAACACCTAGAAATAATATTATTTAATGAATAAAGTCTTCTTATGTCAATACCTACTTAAATAGTGAAACATACCTACCATACCTACCGTCTCTGTCTGTCTGCTACGCTTTTACGGCTCATCCGTTCAACCGATTTTGATGAAATTTGGTACAGGGGTAGGTTGTATCCCGGGGAAGGACATAAGCTTTTTATCCCGGAAAATTAAAGTTCCCGCGGAAATCAAAAAAACTTAATCCACGCGTACGAAATCGCAGGAATTATCTAGTTGGATAATAATGTGCCATTTCATAGCTATCGTACCACTGGCCATTAATAGGTAGGTGGCCCCTGGTGGTATGGTGGGTATAAAACGATATCATTAGTACTTCCTAACAGGTTGATGCTCAGATCCTTCCGCATAAGACTCGACGTGAACGATATCGACTCTCAATTTAGGTAAAACTCAAGTTCTATAGTACTCGTACATGTGATAATAACCGGGACCGAATCTTTACGTCGAGGCACTTTGGGAAAGCAAAAAAGGCCAAATTTGGACCACCAAAATCACTCAACTTAAGAGGTGCAATTAACACACTCTTTGAAATGTGGATTGTTGTGGTGTGACGCAACAAAAGGCGACCAGAGTCATACGACCAATTCATATACCTTAAGACAGTAGGTAAGTATGTAGCTAAGTTGTGTCGCTCAAGCACAATGCAATTGACTCAGTCAGTACTTCTGATTGCGTTCATATATACAATACACCAAACACAATAGGTAGTCTTACGGTAGGTATCACGACTTTTTATATCAAATTAGCCCTATGTGTTATTCCAGACTATAAACTATCTCTGTGCCAAATTACAACCAGATCCTTTCAACCGTTCTGGCGTGATTGAGTAACAAACATCCACCCATCCATCCAAATTTTCGCATTTATAATATTAATAGATTATATCTATTAATATTATAAATGCGAAAATTTTGGTATACTAATTTATAAATTAGTATTTCTACATGTCTTATACCTACCTGTATTAGAAAGATAATTATTTATGCAAAAATTCACCTGCAACACGGTAATAATGAAGAACATAAGAATATGAGCACCCATGGACACGATGATGATACGATGCACCATATCTTTGCACCCCTCCGTGTTGATCGACTCAGTGCCCAGCTCTTCTAGAAAACTCGATACGCAGGAACCGCTTTTACAACAACTAAACAAAGTAATTATTTAATTATTATTATTCATGCATCTACCGAAAATTAAAATGTCTAGACTCTAGGTATTGCACAATAATTAAGAGAGTTACCTCAATGGAACACTATCAGTTTCTTCCTTCGAATCATTTACTGATCTCGTATCCCTTGAATTTGGTGGACTCCATTCGTAATCGCGAACTTTGTCATGCCAATCATGTTTGAACCAATCTTTATAAGAATGTAACTAAAATGATCTTTTGTATTGTTTTATGGTAATACGTTTCCCATGAAGTAGCAAGATCCTTTTCCATACTTACTCAACCGATCTCGGTTGAATTTTTAAGTATGGAAAAGCACCTTGATTTAATATATCCAACGCTGAAATAGTTAGTTTGATAAAGTTACACATATTTTATTTTTGGTGGATCAATCGAGTAGGTACTACACACTAGTGACTAGACTCTAGTCTAGCAGTAACTAGTTGGGTTCTAGCCTAACTCAAACTACAGCTTCGGAATGCGCTTCTCATATAATAATATTATACCACGACAACCCAGCATTAACTATGTCTGCTACTTTATTTTAGAAATACTTACACCGCAACATCCCAGGGACCATTGGAGGCTATCAATAAAACGTTTATGCTTTGCCGTTGTTCGATACATCTTCATGCTTGTAGTTATGGGATTCGTAGCAGCTTCATAGCTGTTACAAATACTTTGGACACAAAAAACTACACCGACTGTATTTACAAGTATTATCCAATAAAAGCAGAACCGCAATCGACAGCATAAGAATTTGGCTTTAGCGCTGTAAGATAAGAAATTTAAATCTTATTAAGCAACTAGCTGATGCCTGCGACTAGGTCCGCGTGGATTTTAAATTCCCGCGGGAACTCCTTAGTTTTCCGGGATAAAAAGTAGCCTATGTGTCATTCCAGAGTATAATCTATCTCTGTGCCAAATTTCATCCAGATACGTTCAGCCGTTCGGGCGTGATTGTGTAACAAACATCCATCCATACATCCATCCAAACTTTCGCATTTATAATATTATATTAAGAAGTAAGATAAGATAACCACTTTTTCAAACGAAAGGCAAGCACATGCAATATAGCAACCCTGTCATGGGGCTACGTTTATTCCAATAGGTATTATAGGTACCTATTGTGTCTCCAAGAATTCCTATCATACAGGAATTCTATACCGGACCTATGCCAAAGGTCCAAGTTTGTATATCAAAAGGTGAAGGTACCAATTTTGAATGAATTCTGATTGTTTGATTTTCATGGCTGAGTTGAGAAGTTCATCTTCATCACTTCAACCTATTGCCGGGTAACTATACAGAGTGAGTATCTTCTCGTGAGAAGGGCTTGGCCATAGTCCACCACGCTGGTCAAATGCAGATTGGCTGCCTTCACACATCAATGAGAACATTATGAAGAACTCTCGAGCATGTAAGTTTCTTGACGATGTTTTCCTTCACCGTTAAAGTTGATTTCTTAAACGCACAATGCTCCGAAAAGTTAGAGGTGCGTGCATGAGGATCGAAACCCCAACCACCGGAATAGGAAGCCGGGCATCTAAACCACTAGGCTATTTCGCTTATACTGATGCACTAGTTAAGCAGTGTAACATTTTAGATTTTTTTTATTAAATGACGATAAAAAATCCAAATCTTATGTGCTTGATCTCTTGATTTTTATCTCATACAAATTTTTAGGTTGTAAATGTATAAGATACAACCACACGGCTTCACTACAATGCAAACAGATAGTCTACCTTACCTATAAAGTCAGCTCAAGATTCTAAGTGTGAGTTTTATAGAGCGAACTTTGACTTTGCTTAGACGTAAGAGATGGTTAAAACGAGACAAATTTATGTTACTCCCATGTCCATCTCGTTTTAACTCTTAACGTTTAAGTCTGAGCCAAGTCAAAGTACGCTCTATAGACCTCAGCATAAGAGTACCTACTTGTTTCAATTTCGCACAATTTGAAAAAAATTGTTAAACCTAAGTTGTTTACTTATTAAAATAAATTGTTTACGCAACTCGATCTTTTCGCCTTTGGCAACAGCATAAATAATGTAGAGATTAACTGGCAGCAGTATTATTCCTAAGAGAAGTACCAGCGCATTCACCACATCTGTACCAGTTAATATTAATACGTCTCCAATACCTGACGATATTCAAAAAATAAATGATTTAGAATAAATACCTACATCGGTAGGTTAGCATTTTTAAATAATATTATGCTTGTTAAACGGACTAATATTTATTTTATTCGAAAATTACTTTTGGAGTCATTATTATTGTTCCTTATCTCGCAACGTGACCTTAATTTATCGAAACATGATAAAGTTTAAAGCGATTTACTGTAGTACGTACCTACTAACATACTCTTTACAATTATATCATTGTACCACCCAGATACTAGATAGACTAGTATTCTTATTTACTTTGAATATGTAAATTTCGATCAAACCCTAACAAAATTGTTTTCAAAAGAAAACGAACAAACTGACTGACTTACAGCTTATCAAGAAGAGCTTTATAATTTTAAAATAAACCCCCCCGCCTCACTGAGCTACTATTTTGAGAAATTCCATTCGAGCTAAGCCGAAGGGATCGGTTAGTACTTAATGCCCTATCGAACTAAGTATAATATTTAAAAATTAAAACATACCACAAAATAGAAGCAAGGACCAACATATCGAAAATATGGATATAATCCATAATATGCAAGCAGCCCAAACAAACAAAGGGTGGTTTGGCTTGTCATCGCCCATTGCCCATCAAAATTATTTTTGTTTTTGCTTGGGCAAATTCGATCTCAGATACGATCTTAGAATGTTTTCAAGAATTGATTATGAATTATAGAACGAGGACGTGAAACTAGGAACAATGTTTAGTTATACTTTATACATCCATACGAGTAATATCATAGACAAAAAATATCTCTTCTTCTTATTTTGTTCTATGGCCTCAAAATTAACTCAAGGAATATTAATGACAAGCAAATGACGTCAAACAGTCAGTGCGGAATATATTTAAATATTATAATTCTATATGAAAGTTGAAATTAAAAAATTATGGTAGAATCCTATTTTACATCTGTTTTTAATGCTCATAGAACGCCCCCTAAGTCTATGGCTTTTATTATAGTTTCACCTGTCCCGACATCTGTCTGAAATCAAATTTTGCATCTTCCCGGTTTCCAAATGAGCTGAAATTATTATATGTCATGGAGCTGATCTGATGATGCGCCGGAAGGGAATTCTGTAATAAAACGATGTAAGCCCATCGTTTGGGGTCGTTTGATTCGTCTTGACAAGCACTCTGTCCTAGATGATATCCAGGGTCTGATCATGGAGCTAGAAGTTAGCACCATGAAAGCTTGTTTTAAAAAAAACAATTATACTTGTTAACACACCTAACACCTAATAAAACAACTTTATTTGTAATAGACTGTTTTATTGAACAATTATATATTAAATAAAAATAAAAATAATGTACCTAATAAATGTACATAATATATCAAAATAGTTACATTTTTATCGTATATTAAAATAAATCAGTACAAAAATATAGTGTATTATAAAGTAAAGGTACAAGAGAGTATTTTCTTATCTTGATAAAGAAGTATAAGTAACTAACTAGGTAAGTTATTTTATTTATATACTTATTATGTTTATATAAATTACACAACAGTTTCATTTTCCTTAAATAAAAAATAAAAATATATTGCAAAAACATTTTAGAAAACGCACATGATGCTAATTAATATTTCCAAATTATATTAGTTTACAAAATCACAAGAGATAATATAAATTATTTACAAAACTTTTCTTGTTTATTAAATGGCAATCTACAAACTATAGCCCCATTCCGAAAAAGCTGCATCAATCATTGTTACCAACTCAACTGTTGTGATTGGCTGAATTTGCCATATTGTTACTGCGGTAATGGATTGCGGCCAATACCTAAAGAGTGTCAGCCAATCAGAGGTGATTGCAATCGTCAAACTGTAGCAATCATTTTTACATGGGTAAGTTCCGATATACACTGCGAGCACTGTTCAGTGCTCTTACTGGGGATAAATTTGTTCCGTTATGGACTGATAATATACTGCCGCAGTATCCTAGGGAAATATATGACGTCATAAATCGTCGCCATTTTTGTACTGTGAGCACTGACGTTTTCGAGGCAAGGTGCTCTCAGTGATGACTGCGTTCCATTTTAAAAAGTAACCAGTATAGCTAACTATAAAGGAATAGCTTTGCATTATTCTAATTGAAGTTACACCTTACAGGGCTCGCAGTGCATATCAGAACATACCAACATAACGGGGCCCCTATTCACTGTCAACTTGCGTTACATCTCCCATTTTCTTTATCGTAGGAGCAACGTTGAACTCACAGCCCGTGCTAACGAGCACATCCTCTACGGTCACCCCGTCGGCCAATTCCGTTAAAGTGAGGCCCTTTTCTTTGTCCACTTCGAATACGCACTAAAACAAGGGATAGATCAATAATTATTCATTATCTTATATGAAGAACAGCTCTTGTTCTAGGATTTAAAAAACAGAATATTATAATAATTGTTTTCGTACATAAATAAAAATCCACTGATCTAAAATGGCATGTCTCCACGCTAGTCGTATCATGAATAAAATAACGCCGGATTCTAACCAATATTTAAAAATACAGAGTCAGTCAGAATAACAGAATATTGAATATGGACTGAAAAAAGATTTTAAAAAATTATTATGTATTCTGTAGTAATTTTACGTTTTATTGAAAAGATATGCTAATAATACAGGTCAACATGTCAATAATTTACAGGTATCATTGAACGGTATATAAGTAAGTTCGTTTTGCCTTGTTATTATTAAGTACAATGATCGTCTTGCGTTTGTTGCAAACATTTTTTTAAATTTATGTTTAAGGCCCAGACTAAAAATAATATCATTGAAATGTAATATGGTGATAACCTAAAAAGATAACTTAAGATCATTCATGCATTTCTTAAAAGCCATGTTAAAAATATAAATATAATATTATTTTAGTATCCGTGACCTTCTTAGAGGTTCTAAGCCAAACCTCGAAAATACTGAAAGATTGCGAGTGTTTTTACAATTATTGTTGGTCATATAAATAGGTATGGCCAACTAGAATATTAAAACAAGGAAACTAATGTCCATGTTTCGTCATTCGCAATCTATCAACGTAAAATAAATGCTATCGGCAACGACCTCAATTCACTTAGACGGGCCCTGTCAAACAAAGAATGTGGACTTATTTTACTAACGCCATCTAGTCTGAAAAGCGGGACAGCGCTATGGCGGGGACAAGGACAGGCTTATACAGGTGAGGGGCATGCACCACAAGTCGGACGCCCAACTTTTTTCGATGAAAGGGCCCATCTAGTACCTACATAATATATATATTATATCGATGGCTATTGGTAAAACTTCTGTACCTTTTCAGTGATAATCATGTCGACGCAATTTTTCCCAGTCAACGGCAGCGTACATTCGGGCAAAATCTTATGGGCGCCATTTTTCGCAGCGTGTTCCATGGTGACGATTACTTTCGTCCTCGGTGCAGATACTAGGTCCATGGCACCTCCCATGCCTTTCACCATTTTACCCTAGAAATGTTTTTTGACGTGAATACGTCTTTAAAATTGCTTCCATAGGGACGCCGGACGCAATGGGGGCTATCGCGCGTGAATTTGCCACTAGAGGCGCTGGTGTCGCGTGAGGTCCAATAATATTCACTTTTCACTGGTTTTGGCGGGCTTCGTGACATAAATTATAATTTCTTTAATTTACCTGTTGAAAAGTGATCTCCTTCGTGAAATTATCGCAAATATAGATTATTTAGGGATTAATGTGAACGTTTTGAAGGCGGAATTAAGAAAAAGAGGCGCATAAATAAGCGCAAAAATTTCTTGTTTTGACGTTGTTGAGCTCTTTCTGCACGTTTTCTTTTAATTTCCTTTCTCTCTTCTGTCTTGACCAGGTAGGTACGACTTTTGGCTTTAATTTAGGAGATGAATAATTATGAATAATCTTTGGGTAACACATAATCCTCGGGGTTTAAATGTTTTTTACAAACACGAGAATTTTTTGTCGGGGTATTATTAGTTATTCCTGCAAATCGCCACTAGCCACTGTTTTATCTTTTGGAAACATGTGTCCTCTTTTTTCCGAACAAAACGGAACTGCACAACATTGCGGCATAGCTACTCGATATGATGATAGATAGTTATCTATTTAACTAAACTAATACCTATTATATAGAGGAAAGATTTGTTTGTTTGTTTGTAATGGATAAACTCAAAAACTACTAAACCGATTTTAAAAATTCTTTCACCTTTAGAAAGCTACATTATCAGCGAGTAACATAGGATATATTTTATTTTCAAAAAATTAGAGATCCTTACGAAAATTGCAATAATGTGAACTAAGTCGGAAAAAATCGTCTCTTCTGAGAGCTTACGCGGCGTGCGCTGCGTAAATACTTAAAGTTACACGAAAACAATGTATGGTGGAATTGTTCCTCTTAAAAAGTTCTAAAAAAAGTCAGCGATAGCATACATCTATCTTTTAAGGTCGACTCACAATAACCATTTTTATGATTTTCAAATTTGGTCTAAACCAATGCTTTACTTGCGAAGGTGTTTTTACCGACATAGTATTAATCCTTATCAAAATAAATATATTAATCATCTCAAGTATTTAACTAAGATAGAAATTGTCCTTTACACCATTTAATTTAGATGAATAGCTTATGAGATATCATAGAAATAATGAGGACGGGGCGTACTCTTACAATGTAATATTAAAATGTAACCTGCCCACTGCCCACTGGCTATATTGGATAGGTATATATTAGGATTATTAGTGCTACCCGTGCGAAGTCGGGGCGGATCGCTAGTAACTAATAAACTTAATGAGATTCAAGATTTAAAACTTTGTTTCGGCGCCAATCTTATAAAGTCGCCTTTGACAGCTATTACCTCTGGACCTTAGTCAACAGTGGCGCCAACTGGTGAGCAAAGAAACGATAGTCCCCATTCAAAAAAAACAATTGATAACAAAATCGGGGGATACAGTTTAGTGTTGCAGCTACATAATTATCTATCATCCCCATCCAAATTTCAGTTACACCACTGGTTATCCAGTGGTGTAATTGAAATTTGGATAAAGAATCAAAGAATTTATTACGCTAAGTAAGGACTGTAACAAATCGCGCGCGGCGATGGAGGGAGCCCGCCATTTTGAAGGTCATTCTGCTGCATATCGAGATTTCCATTTAGTTTAACTTTCGACTCGGTGAAGCTACGATGTTCATTCAAATTTCAATCGTCAGCTCTCGTCAAAATCTACGTGTAAACCCAGAGGACTCCTTAAGATTATGACACACATTTATATAGAAACTATTACCCGTTTACGAGACGTATTCACGTACAAGAAACGGCCCGCACGTTTTCGGTTATATAGATACTTTGACGACCTTCTTGGCGCAATGTTGTGAGCGCTGTTGTTTTAACGTGGGAGGTCCCGGGTTCGATCCCCGGCAGAGTCAATTTGGGAATCTATAATTTCTGATTTTTCTCTGGGCTGGCCTGATGGGAGGCCTCGGCCGTGGCTAGTTACCACCCTACTGGCAAAGACGTGCCGCCAAGCGATTTAGCGTTCCGGTACGATGCCGTGTAGATTAGGGGTATGAGTTTAATATACTTAATCTCTTTAAGACCCAATCTGTACCCATATTCTTGCAAATAAAATATTATTATTTATTATTATTATTTATATCTGCCATACCCCTAACAGGTGAGCCCGCTACCATCTTAGACTGCATCATGTCTTACCATCAGGTGAGATCGATTTAAAAAAAGAAGGGCTAACTTGTACCTATTTGATAAAAAGAAACTTACGGGAATCATCCAGTTGGCCAAATCACCAAATCGCGAGACTTGCATGGCCCCGAGTATCGTGAGGTCAATGTGTCCGCCCCTTATCATAGCGAAGCTGTCGTCCGATGAGAAAAAAGAAGCACCTGCAAAATGCATTATGAAAATAAAATCGATAATAATATTATTATTTTAAAGATTGGGTTGTAATTTATTAAATCCTTTCCAAGTGAACGTACCTGAATACTTCAAGTCTTTCCGATTATATTCTCAGAGTCTTAGGAATTAGGAATGTGGTATTTCAACATAACTTTATCGTGGCATGACTTAAATTATGGCAAAAACTGCATTGGAATTTGCTAATCAATTTAGAAGTTAAAATCGAATACACGGAAACGGAATACATATTATATTTTTGAATATATTAATAATTATCAGTAACAGTATTTATTTATTATTATTTGTACTCATTATTTTGCAGACTATACAGATAAGTAATAAATATAACTAATATTTATTCATGTTTATAACTTTGTATTTTGAAGCAAATTAATAGACACGGTAGTCGGAGTTTATAGTCATTGTAGGTACAATAGTGACGCCACACAAAACTGGTATCTGCTACGCATGATTGCATAGGATTGTTTACTTCGTTGTGGAATGTCACCCCAGTCTAAAGCGGACTGGTACTAAAGCGATCATTTACATTTTAAATGTTTCAATATATTCGACAACAGTCCAGGGGAGATCAAGCAGACTTTTCTAAAGGATGCGTTTTCACTTGGGATGAGCGAAGATACATAAAGATTCAGATACATAGCGGAGACAGTGTTGAATGTTGATCCACCAAGCTTTATATTATATTGGCATTAAACCATTTTCCATCAGAGATGGAAGGTTAAATACATTGTACATGATTTGTGAAGGGATAGCAAAATATTGACAGTAGTTTTACAGTCGACATTGCAACGCTGGGATCATCATCAAATTGGTACAGTACTACCACTTTTTGTTAGGTACGCCGATGTACCTGTGTAGAAAACTCATTTTTGAAAATATCTCAGCCAATCATAGCGCGCGTTCGTCCTGCTATTGGTTGTTGCCCATACGCGCTATGCTCGAAGTCCGCTGAATCACAGAATACATAACAGGCTGCCGATAGCACGACGAAATTGAACGAGATAGTACGAGTCTCTGTTGTTCTTGTGTTCAAAATCTTAACGTCAAGCAATAAAGTCTGTATTTTATTGGTGATCATATTCGGTTTTAGTCGCATTTTGCCGGTGCGACTCATAATAGTATTTTACTGTATAATTATTACGTAATAATGATAAATACAGAAACAGAGATAGGCAAGTAAACAAAGAGAAAGATAATGCAAAGCTATTGCAAGGTTGTAAATTTAAACTGAGGAATACTGAATACAAGTATATGTAATGTTTGTTGAACATAATCTAAGGAGTTATGAAAGTACACGTAGGATGGGGCCATGAAAATGATTTTTTGTAATGAAAAAAGTTATCAGCTTACATTTAGACCTACCTTCCTACCTAGGTAGGTATTTCTACTAAATCACTATGTATGCTGATAATAATTATTCAGTAATCAGCTAATTGATATTTAATTACGAATTAATTTGAATTCAGTTGGCTACCTTAACTGTTTAACCATGGAAGCTTCAAATAATTATAGATAGGTAAATTCACTTACCAGGAAGAACGGTGACGGTCTCCTTGCCAGCATTAATAAGATCGGCGTCAATTTCCTTCTCGCTAGGGAACGGTCCCAGACCGAGTATACCGTTTTCAGACTGCAACAGAATTTTTACATTTTTCGGGACATAGTTGCTAGCAAGCATCGGCATCCCTAAAATTAAATAAACACTTGTACACAACTTGTACACACAAAAACCTGCATCTCGGGGCCCCCGCTCTTCCTCCTCGGTATTCAAACAAGTAACAATATTTTTTTAAAATACAAAGTCACCATGCATTGTTCTGTATATGTGTGTGTGTTTAGAGTATATTTCATTTATCTCAGTACCAAATAAAATTTGAATTTTAAGAGATTTTCGGTATCCTCGTACACAAACTTAATATTTTCGTGAAATGTTGAAAATTCCAAATTATAATCTTACCGATTCCTAAGTTCGCATGCATGCCATCTTTGAATTCTAACGCCGCTCTTCTTATTATTCTTTCCCTCATAGCATCTGAAGGTTTGTTTCCTTTGCTCTCTTTCGGCTGATTGGTTGTCCTTCTTTCAATGCGTTTTTCATATTTCCCACCCAAAATAATTCGATGTACATAAATTGACGGAACATGCACAGCATCTGGTTCAATTTCATCGACAATTTCTTCAACTTCTGCAATCGTGACCCTTGCAGCTTTACAAATGGCTGGATTGAAGTTACGAGCGCTTTTTCGGAAAATCAAATTGCCATACTTATCCGCTTTCCATGCTTTGACTAGCGCAAAATCACCCGTGATGGCTTCTTCCATTATATAATTATTCCCATTGAATTGTTGGACATTCCTAGCGGAACTCGCTATGTCTATCTACAAAAAATTCGAATGTGGTAATTTTTAGGAGGAGTCATTCATCGCAAAAGTGCGGTGCATTTTTCGGATGTAGAACCAAACTTGAGATGTTGAAAATCGAGGGCTATCAATTAAAATTGCCAAGAGTTTATTTAAGCTTAACGAAAAACAACCGTGTTTACAAACCTAAGATCTAAAATAAGAGCCATATTACAAGCAAATATTAAAAAATTATTAATATAGCTGCATATTATTATTTTTTATACCTTTCCATCCTTAGTGTACTTGATAGGAGCACCACCCTCATGAATCAAAGTTCCATAACCAGTTGGAGTAAAAAAGGCAGGTATACCTGCACCCCCAGCTCTTATCCTTTCAGCTAGTGTGCCTTGAGGAGTCAATTCCACCTATGTTAAACAAAAAAAAAATTCTTTTATAAAGGTGGTTAATAGGTTTTAAATGCCAGATATAAAATATATAAACTAAAATATTTTTATCAATATCATCTATGAATTTTATTAAATAGCTCTAGAGAGTACCTTTAATATTAGTTATTAAACAGTAGATATAATAAATTATATACATACTTCTAATTCTCCATTTAAGTATTGTCTCTCAAATTCTGCATTTTCTCCAACATATGATGCAATCATTCTTTTAACTTGTTTCTTCTTAAGTAATACACCTAAACCATAATCATCAACACCTGAGAGAAAAACAAGATATGAGTTTCAGAAATGATACATTAGTAAGCACTAAAATAAACATGCAAAATGCATATCCACACTGATATTATAAACGCGAAACTGTCTGTCTGTCTGTCTACTATGCTTTCACGGCACATTTGTTCAACTGATTTTGATGAAAATTTGTAGAGGGATAGTTTGATACCCTTGATCCACACGGGCGAAGTCGCGGGCATCATCTAGTATGGAAATGTGGTAACGTTTCCATATAATATGCATTAATACAAAAATAATGCAGAGAAAGAGATGTTGCCAAGCATAGGGACATGTTTTTCATATTAAGAATATGGTTGTTCTTGTTTTTTGGTTATGAAATTGAAATGAAATATTCATTTCATGTAGGACAGCCTGTGCCACTTATGATAATATTATGTCAGGACTCCACCGGTTCAGAAAGCAGATTTCGGTCAGAAATTACCGGCATCATCTAGTACATATTCAGAAAAAGTATATAAGTTTATATCCCACCTGCATTATTTGAGACAACAGTGAGTCCCGTAACTGGCTTATTATTTAAGGCTTTAATAAGATTCTCAGGTATGCCACATAGTCCAAATCCACCAACCAACAGTTTAGAGCCATCCTTAATATCTTTTACTGCTTCATTTATGTCACTGTAGATTTTGTTTCTGTTTATTGTACTGTATGATGTGCATGTTATCTAAGATAAATGATATTTTTTAACAGGGCATGATATTCAACAGTTATTTTATTTTAGATACATCGGCAGATAGATAGATATTATGCTTTCACAAACTTGTTGTAAGTTTAAGAATTTTAAAAATACTTTTATTTACAAAGAAAACAACAACGGGTTGGTATAGAATACAGGCTGGGCACTTAGGTTCCATTGGGTTAACATAGCAGGAGCCGGAAGGCTCTATTTCTTTTTCCCTCTCAGTAAACTCCTAGCTAGCTGGTTTTGTAGTTTTTGTTTTCAAATTTTAACCCTACTAGTAAAAATGTAGGTAAAATTATTGAATTTAAACACCTAAAATTCAGTATTGGCATTTCCTCAGCCACTGCTGGATATTCAAATACATACTTGAGCATCCAGAAATCCTTAGTTGTTTTCTTAACCACATATTTATATTTTTATATTAAACTCTTCATTTGTACCACACATAACATAATGCTTTTTTTTTTTTATGAACACATAACACAATGGACTTCTCCCCTTCACTCAGCTTCACCTACTCCACCTTCGTCTCACTGCGGAGTTCACTCTACTCGGCCTCGTAAGCTTACTTCATTCAGCACCTCCTTTCTTGAGCTTGTGGTTTCACACTTTACAAAACACTCTAGGGCTAGGTGTGCTAATTCAGTTTTGGGACAGATCCACATTTTTATAGAATATTGTTACTAATACATTTGTATAGCATAATATTGCATTTTTATAAAAAGTTTGTGCAGGAAAATTGTTTATAAACCGAAATTTTGTGAAATTATTTTTCGGACTTCCGGCAAATAAAATTTATATTGGGGGTTTCATCTTGACCCCCTAGACCCCTCCAGAGACATGACAACTCCCGATCAAGGTAGCAACTAGCACGTTTCAAAACACTATCGTAACTCTACAAGACAATTATTAATAAGTCTACATTAGCTTTTAAGAGATTTGATTATTATGGTATTCACTATAATCGTAGGTACCTGTCAGTAGTTCAGTACCTATTGAATTACACAATTACTAAATAATAATAAAAAAACATACGCGCCGAATTGAAAACCTCCTCCTTTTTTGGAAGTCGGTTAAAAATATCTAAATAACTCTTTTAAAGCTTACCTTCGAAACTGTATACAGTTTTGAATCTAATTTTAAAAGTCTTCGAGTAACACCGGTAGTAATTAAAAGTTTGTGAGTAATGCCCATAGTTCTAGATTCTTTTTAATATTTTGTACCTGTGAATTGTGTTACACTATCGCCTATATTTTTATTTCCACGCGGCAAATGGCAATGTAATTAATAATTATTACTAATAAAGAGACATAATCGTAACTTATTCCTCAATTTCTTTTTAAAGTCAAAGTGTTTTTAAACAAAGAACTCACTAGTACTCTGTAACCACCATGGAACTAATAAGTACTACGTACAACTGGAATGCGTACTACAAACTTATTTAACTTATTTTTAATCAAATTTAATCCTTATGTCACGGACATAAGGACCACTACACACGCAGTATAAAAATGAATCCGAGTGAGACATCCACAACATACCGCGGTGTCCCTTTCTAACAGTGGTCTTTGTGTTGCTATTTCACATTTAACATTATACTTCAAATTTGGTACGTTTATAAAAGAAATCTGAAAAATGGTTATACTATCGAATTAGTCACCTCCTATCCTCCGATTAAAATTTCAAGCATTTGTTTTCGTGTTGAAGGGGGCAATCGTAGTAGTAATAAAAATAAAAACGTTGCAACCATGGAATTATTATGTACTATGATGGTTGCAACACAAACGGCCATTTTGATGAATCTTACGATAGACGAAATTTCGGGTGACATAAATTTAGGTACCAAGAAACACGAATTATAACAGGATAGATATTTTTTTCATATTTCAGATTACCAAAAAATGATACATTGCGTGAAAAGTGGTTAAGCATTATACCTGGTGGTAACAGAAAAGTGACCCAAAATTCTGTAATATGCAGCAAACATTTCATGCCAGAGGATTATATTCCTAATTTATCACGGCCCGTTTTAAAAGAAAATGCTCTTCCCTCACGATTCCTCTTGGTAAGCAAGATCAATTTTATTTTTATCTTGAATAGGTACGTTTACAGATAATGATAAAAATCCAGCCCGTAACTGTTCTACTACTGGGCAAGGGCCTCTTCTCACTAGGAGAATGCATGAGCATTAATCACCACGCTTGCTCACTGCAGGTTGGTGATTTCAGACTGTCAAGTCCAGGTTTCCTTACGATGTTTCCTTCACCGTATGTGCTGTATCACCGTACTTCAACAGAATGAAATTAAAAACATTTTCAAACATGGAGACTGGCATAGTGATGAGATGAGTTCAGGAGCGACAAAGAGTTAAAAATATTTTTTGTATGAAAAATTTGAGCATGTTGATAATTTTATATACCCAGTATGTTCGAAAAGTCAAATATGTATGGCTCGAAAAGCCAAATATGTATGGTTCGAGAAGTCAATTTATGTTTCGCTTTACAGCAATACCAGTTTTATTGAATTTTTAACCTATTATATATTAACTATAAATATTTTAAAATTATTTGCTGATTTTTATTTCTTCATAGAGGTATATTTATATCCCGTATATTGAAGTATCCCAAAATTCAAAAATAGCGTCGTCACTCTTGTGGAAAAGGGACACAAGGGTCAGTATGGTATCTCTCACTCGGCACACTTTATTAACAAGAGCTCATTCCGGTTGTACGTAGTACTTATTAGTTCCATGGTAACCACCGACCAGAAAAAGAAGTCTGTAACTTCTTATCAGTTCATGTTTGATAGTTATCGATCTTAGATGTCACCACAGATCAGTATTAGTTACGATGTCACTTGACATTTTAAGTTTATTTCACCGACCAGAAAAAAAAGGTTTAGCACAATACACCACCGACCAGAAAAAAAAGTTTACAATATTCAATCACAGTATTCAATGTACTCTGTGACTAACAATGTACTCTGTGGTTTACACTAACACCACAGAACTCTTAAACTCTCCTTAAACTCCTAGTTCACAGCACAGATTTATTTATTTACTAGCTGATGCCCGCGACTTCGTACGCGTGGATCGAGGTTTTGTGGTTCCCGCGGGAACTCTTTAATTTTCCGGGATAAAAAGTAGCCTATGTGTTATTCCAGACTATAATCTATCTCTGTGCCAAATTTCATCCAGATCCGTTCAGCTGTTGGGGCGTGATTGAGTAACAAACATCCATCCATACATCCATACATCCATACCGACATCCATACATCCAAACTTTCGCATTTATAATATTAAAGTAAGATTTTCTTTATTATGTCTGTGGTTCACATTGAGCACCAGAGATAAGCTGTTTTTTTTTGTTCCGTGCAAGTAACAACATAAAGGCATGGAACTAATAAGTACTACGTACGTACAATATTACGTACGTACGTAGTACGTACGTTATAGTACATAATAATTCCATGCATATAGGATAGTGAGCACAGACATGTGAAGTGACTACCACAGAGTACATTGAATACTTTGATTTTATATTGATATATTTTTTAATGTTACTTTGATTTATTACGATGATTTGTTACCGTAAGATTGTAAAAACCGTTAGATTGTCGACAGCAAACCCTACCGGCAAAGACGTGCCGCCAAGCGATTTAGCGTTCCGGTATCGCTCGGTTCGGGTTCCGGTATCGGTACGTGAGATCGCAGTCAAGGGCTAGCTTGTAGTGGATAAAAAAAAAACTTTATGATATTAACAAATTAAAAAGTCACATTCACTGCCTTCACCTTGTATTATCATCCATAAAACATCCACTTAGATAAATGTAATAATTACAACAAAAAAATCTATGATTTCGCGGCAAACTGCAATACCAACTTTATTTTTCTCCGTATATCAAGAAGGAATTTAAAAAAAAAAGTAGTACCATAGCATAGACATCGATCTGTGAGTTAATGTTAGGCATGGAACTAATAAGTACTAATTAGTTCCATGATGTTAGGATACGATGGGTAACATTGACATTCAACTAGATGACATATATGTTTTGGGTGTTGATAGTAACCATAGACTAAAAATTTTGGATAACTGGGTTATCCGAATGAGGACATCACGCATACCGTAAAGAGGATAGTACGGCAATTATTTAAAAAAAATACTTTAATCCCTAGACCCTAGTCCCTAAATGCTAAAGTCCGCCTACGCTTTATTATGTCTGTGGCCTAGAGCTGTGGCTGTGGCCTACGCTAAGCTATAATGACACCTTTTTAGAGCATGAGAGGTGAAAATAGTAGATTAGTAGCCTAGGGCTGTAAGGCATCAATTGCAGCCCGAGATATTTAGGCGAGGGCGCCTATAGTTCGAGGGTGCAATTGATGCTTACACCCGAGCTAACTACTCTGCTTTACATCTCGATTGTGAGGTAAGTAGAAAAAAACCGGCATTACAAGAATAAAACATTTACAAGAACAAAAGCAAACAATATATTTTAAAGTAAAAGTTTTCTATTACCGCCTTTTTTCATCTTTTTTTTTTATTTTATTTTTCAAGAACGAAATTGAGCTTCGCCGTTCGATATTTCGCCTTTTTTCATCTTTTTTTTAAATTTTTTTTTTCAAGAACGAAATTGAACTTCGCCGTTCGATATTTAAAATTGATGACTATAATACCCATACGAAGACAAGGCTGAATAGCGAAGCGACCTCTTTTGTCATTGGGCTGAATGCATGATGAATATTGCCAGTATGATGGTTAGATGTACGCGAACTTTTTGAAAGAGTGAAGAGTTTTTTTTTTAATTACTTACCGCCCTAGGGTTTTTCTAACTACATTATTACCCTAGAGCGCTAATCGGTCACCTACAAGCCCCATTTGGGGGTAATAAGGACCTACTTACCGAATATGAGAGATGTAAAACTATTTTACTTCGCATTCGCTGAGCCCCTTTGAAATAAAGGTTTTTAACTTTTTTAAAAGGCCATCGGCTTACATAATATTATGTTTAAATATGAAGTAATTACGATCACTGTTTCAGAAGTACAGACGGACGGAAGGACGGACGGACGGATGGAGCGACGGACAAGTTTATCAGTAGGTACCTACTCACTTAATGAATATTACTTTGTTGTTTGAAATACATAAGTAAACGTTTTTGTGTTTTTTATTCATATCAAAAATCAAATCAAAAATCAAAAATCTTTATTTGGAACATATTAATAATGGTTTACAATAGTTGGCAACGGTGGCACTGCAATAGTGTAAACTGTGCTGCAGATGCCACCGCCCACCTCCGAGTTACAATGCACATATTAATAATAATGTTCCTCTTACATGCAATTATAAAAAGTTAGAAAAGAGAGAGGAATGTAATGAGTGTGTGTGTGTGTGTGTGTGTGTGTGTGTGTGTGTGTGTGTGTGTGTGTGTGTGTGTGTGTGCGTGTATGTGTATGTGTGTGCGTGTTTGTGTGTGTAGACAAGAGAATATAAATTACTGTTTATGTTTATTGAGAAATGTTAATGATTGTTTTAGCACATTAATTTAGGTAATAACTCTTCGGTTTGGTCATAATTCATTTGCAGTAGCCATGTGGAAATTTTTGTTTTAGCAATGTATTTAGTCAAGGGGTAGATGTTTAAATGCTTGTTGATTATATTGTACAAGAAGTAAGCTAGAAATGAATGTTGGTGTTTGAAGAAAGATGTTCGGGGCCTATATTTGGTTGGAAAAACTATATCGCTTCTGCGTTTATTAGTCTGGAATGTAGGATCAAATACCAGCGAAGAATGTGTCCTGAGGGTAATAGATAAGAGGAACAACTGTCGAACTGTAAGTACTTTGCTAGTGGCATATAGTAAGTGAGTCGGAAAACGATAGTGTTTATGATACATGACTTTGAGAACTGACCTCTGAGCCCTTTCAAGGTGAATTAAGTGGGTTTTGCCAATACCTCCCCACACAGAAATGCAGTACGACAATATAGATTGACACAGAGCGAAATAGATAGTCCGTAGTAAGTCAGGTTTGAGTACATTCCTTAATTTCTTAAACACCCATATAAGTTTTCTTACACGCCCTGTTAATTGGTTGATTTGTGGAACCCATGACAGATGTTCATCAAGAATGATTCCTAGATATTTGATATGCTGTACGCGTTCAATCTGTGGACAATCACATGTTTCCGAAGAAGTGTCATTACAGTTATGTGCTCGGATTATGTAATTTGATCCAGGTGGTAAATTTGTTCTTTTTGAAATTGAAAAAGCTAGGTGCTTGGTTTTACTTGCGTTGAGTGTTAGCAGATTAAGCTTGAGCCAATGGATAACAGTCTGAAAACCCTCTTGTGCCAGTGAGTAGACTTCATCCCAACTCTCTCCTTGAAATACAATAGCCGTATCATCCGCGAATGTAAATATTTTTCCGTTCTTTAACTGGATTTGGCACAGATCGTTTATGTAGATCAAGAAGAGAGTTGGCCCTAGGATGCTTCCCTGAGGGACTCCGTACTCCACAGAGGTATCATCGCTAAGGTTATTTTCGATCCTAATCTGCTGAACTCTGTCGGATAGGTAACTCTTAAAAAGATTTAAAGCTGTACCGCGGATTCCAATTGATTCCAGTTTGTCTAAAAGGGAAGGGACAGAAACGGTATCGAAGGCTTTGGCAAGGTCTAAGAATATTGCCAAGCACTTATTTTTCCGATCCAGATTATTTGAGATAACATCGACGAGTTTGGTGACTGCATCTTCCGTTGACCTGCCAGCTCTGAATCCGTATTGGTTATTTGATATTATTTCAAATTGATTCAGAAATTTGTTAAGTCTATTGTTTATCAGCTTTTCAAAAATTTTGGATAGGGCTGGCAGGACAGAAATCGGACGGTAATTACTTACAATATTTCTATCCCCCCCTTTGAATATTGGATGAATTATTGCTCTTTTTAATGCTTTAGGGAAGATACCCCTAACGATACATATATTAAAAATGTATGTTAATACGGGAATTATTTTATGTCTTATCTTTTTTAACAGAAATGATGGTATACTATCCCAACCCGCGGCACAATCGTTTTTCAAATTTAGTATTAAGGTTTCTATTTCTGATTCGTCTGTGGGCAACAAAACAATAGAATTGGCACGGCTTGAGGAGTTATTAACGTTATGTACAGTATTATTATTTGCAGACGAAACAGATATAATATTCTCAGCGAGGGTTTTACCAACATTCACGAAATAAGAGTTTACTGCATTAACAGATTTTAAGGGTGTGCTTTCTACCGTAAGAAGTTCACTTGAGGAATGGTTTTTATGAGAAATATCAGCAATTCTCCTAATATACTGCCACGTCTTGGCAGAGTTTTTACCACATTTTTGAATTTCAGATTGTTCATACTGTTGTTTAAGCTTTTTTATTAAATTATTGCAAAAATTCCTATATCTCTTATAGGTAATCTTTAGGATTTCATTGTTGGGGGATCTACGAGCTCTGTAATGAAGTTTGTCGCGGTTGCGTATGCACTTTACTAAGCCCGGGGTAATCCAAGGTTTTAGCGGTCTATGTTTACCTTTTATAGTAATTTGAACAGTATGTTCTTGTATTTTATGTGATATAGTAGAAATTAAGGTTTCAACTAAATACTCAGGATCTTGTGACTCATAGATCCATGAAAATTCTGTATTATCTAGGTCCAGAGCTACCAGGTCCCAGTTGGTTTTAGTTTGGGTATGTATAGTTTTTGTTCGTGGGCGGCCTGTATTCATGCAGAGCAGTATAGGTAAGTGGTCAGTAATATGTGTATCAAGAACGAAAATAGTCGGTTGAGATGGTGATTTTAGCAGAATATGATCCAGGCAATTTAATTCACGGGTGGGATGGGTATGCCCTGGTAAAAAACCCAGTTCCGAAATTAAATTTAGATAGCGAGACGCATTATTGCTCAAACTATTGCTAAGTTTTATATCGATATTAATGTCGCCTGAAATAACGATGTTATTGACATTTTTCAATGACGAACAGGTTTGTTCTAAAGAGTTCAAAAAACTATCAATATTATGAAATGAAGGTGATCGATAAAGTGCAATGATGGCCAGCTCACATTTATTTTTAATTATTAGACAGTTGGCACCCTCAAACGCCGGCTCTTCGACTATATAATTCAGGTTTTTTCGTAAATAAACAACTAGACCGTCGTTTTGGTTACGATTTATCATGGATTATTTATTTTATGGTACAACGTATAATCGGAAAGTTGCGGAAGGCTTTTACTAGGATTTAGCCAGCATTCGGAAAAAATAATAATATCACAGTCAAATTTTAACCTATGTTGTAACGTTTCGAATTGTGATATATTTTTGTAAATATATTAAGTCATAATATTAAGTAAGTATATAATTAAAAAACAATTTGTTTAAAGTTTAAAACATTATTTATATTTCATATTTTAGGTATTTGCTACCTAGCAACAATAAAACAGACACACATTCTTACATCCTTAATTTTAATTTCTTATTTTTGTTGACGATACCTACATTTTATACATAAGTACTAAGTACTAAGAATAACATAGCCCAGGCAACAAAGCATATAATATATTAACATACCTACATTATTATAGTCCGTTTAAATTTTAAAATTCACGCCAAAACGTTCGCCGGTGTCATGGCGTCTTTTTTGACGTCACTATTATTTTTACCAATGTACTCTGTGCAGTGTGCAGTACAATAATCTATGGTGCAGTAAACAATTTGTGATTGTCAAAGCTTTATAGCTTTGCGAATTCAATGAGTGAATGACGTCACAAACCATTGTGACGTCATTCGCTTCTTGCTGCTTCTTGGCGTTTAATCCATTATGGCGGATTGCTGTATTTTATAGTTTTATTTTATCGAAATAAATAGCAATCTCACTCGAAATAGAAAAATAAATAGGTTTTTTATAATCCATGAATCCTATTTCATGAGATGAATTCATAATTTCATTAATTATTGGTTACTGTCATCATGCCTACTGTATGAAACATTTAAGTAAGTTGATTGCCGCGAGACTTCTTTTTTCTTTTGATACTTACTTAAATTAAATAGGTAGGTACATGTGCATTTCATAAATTTTCTGAGTATTATTCTATGCAACAGGCTGTGCCTAAGGTTATGGCGGGATTTTGCTTAAGCTATTGGCGAGGAGCTTAATTTTTAAATATCACATTCATTTATGGGAAAATGAAAAAAAAAAGAACACCATTTTAAGTACCTACCTGTCTAACTAAACTAACCTCCTCCGTAGGTACTTTTAAATGTCTTGTTCACTCATCTTAGTTTAAAACTCCTCTTGCTCTCCTCGGCTAAGGGAATCGAAAGTGCACCCATGTTTATGCACCTATTACATTTTAATATTCTCACATTCTGCATACATGGCTCGCCTCCATTGAAAATAGCCATCATGACCAAATTTCATTAAGGAGGACACTATTATGTATTTGTACTAGAAATACATAACTAAGTAATGTATCAGAGTATTTTTAGGCTTTGTTGCCTGGACCTTCCTTTAGCTCAATAAATATCCACTTAGTTATCTAAGTAATTAATAATGACTGTATCATTTGTTACTATTTATTGCTTTTTCATCATCATACCCTTTTTAAATAATAATTAATCCAGGTAGGTAGGTATTTTTTAATAATGAATGAAGATAGATAGGCTAGGTAATACTACCTACCTATAAATATTACACTCTACTCAAAAAGGGCTCTGAAGTCTGATCTCTTGTTCTGCTAACAAAATACCAAATCATTTTTTATCTAATGTGAAATGTCAAGTAAGTACTAATTAAATTAGAATATCTCTAACTGAGTCTTCCAGATCTCGCGTCAGTGATGACTCCCCATAACTCAATTATGAATTCATCAGTAAATCCAAATTCTTGTAAGTCACTATTGTCAATAGCTTCAGCAAGCTGCATCGAATTCGCTTTCCCATCTGAAAGATCCCACATTTGGGTTGCTAGCTCTGTGTCATTTATTCCCATAAATGATTCCAATAAACCGTTTATTTTGTCTATGCCAGCCTTAGATTTCTCATCGTGCTGTAATGTTAAAAAAATATAATGTAAGTTTTTACGTACATAATTAAAGTTCAACTATCTAGCGAGTTGAAAATATTATCAACCACTTACTTATGGTACAAGTTGCGACTTCTCCGCGTGGGTTTGGGTAAGTAATAGGTATAGGTACCTGAGTCAACATCTGTGGAAATGTTACTGACAAATGGACAGATAGACAGACACACCTATGCATTTATAATTTTGAGAATTCTGATAAGCCTTGCAATTTCAAAAATATTACCTAAGTCAAGTAACCTTTAAGTTAAGTAAGTCCTTTTAAGTACCTAGTTATAATGTTTATTTACAAAATAATTCAGTGCATAAGTACCTCATTTTCAATAGTGGCTTGACCGTTCGCCTTAAATCTGAGAGTTTCTTTTCCAGATCCATAATTTTGCTTCTTGCTTGACCTTGCACTGCCAGTTTTGGGCCCGATACTCCCAAAACCACTTTTTAATGGTTCCACGAGTCTAATCGTGAATGTAGTTCCTTTGGGTATATCTTTCAGCAGTTTTGCTACTTCGTAATGTCTCTTACCGACTACGTTTTCACCGTTTAATCGTTCAATATGGTCTCCAACCTGAAATTACAAAAAGCGTGAGGAGTTTAATAGGATAATAATTTATTTCCTACAGAATTGTTAACAAGGGGAAAGACCGTTAAGCATAGGGCAACATGAATATACCCGACCGGCAAATGGCCAAGTCACAAGTGCCTTAGTATCTTTCATTTCCAATCAGTTGATGACTGATAAAACTAATCAAATGACATTTCCGTTCTTTGCCAACTAGTTACCGCTCTCCCTTTAGCGTCGTAAGTACAAACTTTTCACTTATGTAGGTAGGTATATTATCACAATATTATATTTGTGAGCGTTTTCGTCGCTTGGTACGAGTAATATTGTAGTCGGTGTACTCCGATTCTTGCACATACCTATATGTAACTTCACTAAGAAAGACTCGTTCTACCCCAGCGTATTAAACAGTCGTCACTTTGGTTTGAGTTGCAACGGCGACAGCATAGCAAACAACTACAAAATACCTACAAATCTTCCTTTCTTTCTACTCCAAATATTTTTTGGCAATCATTTTTAACTGGTTGGCAAAATATTAACGTTTTGGTTTGCAATAAATGTGTCTGTCAGGCAATAGGTATATGACATTGGTTTGCTGTTCATGGTTTGCAAAAAAATATAAATTGGTTGGCAATTAATGTCAAATGGTTTGCTCTAAAACTATTTTTAAAGCCAATTAAATACATGAGCTGCACTATAGGAAGCTAGACCTTAATTAAATTGAGGTAAGCAGAAAATTTTAAATGTGATTGGCAAACAAAATTCTATTTGTTAGGCATTAAATGGGCGCAACTTTTTTATTATGATTTAACAATCTTAGGTATATTTTTGCTTTACCAATTAAGTACTTATTATTTCATTTCATTTTTTTTACTTCATTTTTTATTACTATCGGTTTACTAACCTAAGTGGATAATTATGGTCAACCTTAATCTAACCTTTTGACAAATATAGTACCTACTTATTAATCAAGATTTAATTTACAAGTAGGTACTTAATATGTAGGTACTTGCTGATGCCCGCGACTTCATCCGCGTGGATTAAGTTTTTTAATTCCCGGGGGAACTTATCAAAAAACCTTAATTTTTCGGGATAAAAAGTAGCCTAGGTATGTCCTTTCCTGGGATGTAGCTCACTTTTATCAAAATCTGTTGAAAAGGTGGGCCGTTAAAGCGTAGCAGACGGACAGAAAGACGAAAATACAAATGACAATACACAGTGTGTATATGCGAATATTATATATGCGAAAGTGTGTATTACACACTTTCGCATATATAATTATTTGTATAAATTAGTATTGATGTTAGACTTTATCTACTAGACCACTTAATACCTATCCCTGGTAGATTGAGATTCCGTTATCCGTACTATAGGTATCTGTAGGTAGCGTATAAACTTTTTTCCAGTAATCTCGTTAGGCTGGCTATCAGGTACAGAACACTGAGCAATAAAACCTATTTGATGGCATAATATGATAGTGTCCAGTTCTTCATTAGTGTTCTTGCTTTGTTTTTGTAATAGAGTAGGTACACCCAAAGAGGAACGAGGAACAACAGGTTTCACCACCTGTCTTAAAAATAAGTCAAGCTGTGCCGGAGTACCTATGCGTAAGGTGGAAAATTTTGTATTTCTTGCCTCAGGTATGCTAGTAGATCTCATTAGTTGAACCACAAAGTACGTAGTTGAACCCTTCAAACATTAATTAATACAACTAGTTAGGTAGTAGGTATGGGTAGGTACTCTCAATCCGTAGGTTTTAGGCAGGTTCGAGACACAATGGCTTCGTTTTACTTAAGTATAACTTCTACATTAAGTTAATTAATGTCTGGGAATTTATTTTAATTTAGAACACGAAACCACGTAGAGACAAAAGTTACTCGTACCAGTCGGTAGTCTCGGTACAATGGTGATACATATCATTATTGTAACGACACATTAGACTGTGCCTAGGGCTGACCAAATCTCAGCAGAAATAACAATTTCTGTATTCAAGTCTGACAACCATGCGAATCGACTGTTGAACGAAATCTATCTGCCAATCAACAAATAAAGTTAACACTACTACTACATAATATTATAGGTACATCAACGCAAGTTTAGAGGGAAGAAACCCTGCAGACGTAGCCTGAACACGTTCCTTTTAAACCAGTTAAAAACCGGTTAACAAAAATTTCTCAAACCAGGAGAATCGATGCGCGAGAAGTAGAAAAGCCCTAATATAGGTCATAGTAATCAGATAATGCATTCAGTGGACAATACTCACATAATATTATAGATATATATGAAACAAACAGCGTAGTTACCTCTATGTGTGGTATTCGGGACACAATTGATCCTTCCTTTATTCGCTTAATGAATGCGTATCCTGCGCCGTTGTCGGTGATAGTTAAGCCTAGTGCGTCTTCAGTTTTCATTATTTCTATTTCCTTTGGCCGACCTTTCCTATGTGCAAATATAAAGTCTTCTAATCCGATCTGGCCACCAAGTAACTTTTTCATATCCACTTTGTGAGTATTCAATGTGCAGAACAATATCTGAAACCATAAACATAACGATTTATGTAACTCAGCTAGGACTTATTATCATTTAGTTACCTAATTACCTAGGTACGAATATGCGTCTCTACACACCTATAAATAGCGTGCCCAATCGTCATTTTCTTCGTTTTACTTGCCTACTCACTAAATGAATGCTTATTTGTTGCTTTGTAGGTAATTAAATAGACAGGCGGGTATCAATTTAACGTGCGATAAATTAAAAAACTATGGCCATTAACATAGCGCCGAATTTTTCTAGGTAAATATGAGGTAAATCTACAATGATTTTCAATTAGGTAAGTGCCTACTTAGGTTGGGAAAATTAGTTTTTACTTTCTATCTTTATAATTTAAGCATTTGTCTGCAGTTGTTTGCCTAGCTATGTACCTAATGTTTAGTTTGTTATGGTGACTAATAATTCTGTCCGCTCAAGCTTAGCAGACCTTCCGTCCGGTCCTTGACCTACGAAGTACGAACAGTGGGTCATTGCATAGTCATAGTGATGCTACCGAATTCCATACAAACTAGTGGTTTGGGTTTGGATTCGAGTCCAGGGTTTGCGCCTCGCCCTGACGAGAGACAACTTCGCATTTAAAACCTCGGACACAGAATTAAGAAGAAACCAAATTTCGAATCGATGCGAAACCTGCGGAAGTTGCTCACATTCTACATCAACTATAAAACAGCTGATAATCTTCAAACGGGCTGAAAATAATATTATAGTTTATGAAGAATGAGATTTGATATGACAATATTATATTAGGTACTTTTGGTCAATTACAATGGTTACATGTGAATTTAGCAGCGATTCGCTGTAAGCGATGTTCAAATCATAACACACGAGACTGCACCCCCTGGGCCGATTTACTTCCGGGCCGCGCAGCCGTGCGTGCTTCCGCAGTGACAGTTAGGAGCCAAATAAATGGATGCGTACGCTATCTACCATATTTGATAACTTTTAAATACTCATCTGGATTCTATAGGTACCATTCTCTATCCAATCACTTATTTTACTTTTGGCAGCTCGATTCAATGATGTTCTAATGCGTTACTGATTCGTTTTTTGATAACAATCGACTTTCTTTATGAAGATGTTTTTATCGATTTGACACATTGTTTTATAAACATACTTACCCAAGCGTATAAAGGACTAAGTATATTATTGTAGGCATGTAATAAAATAATACATTTATAAATAATATATTTAGGTGCTTATTAGGACTATCAAGAAAGCTATTGCTACAGCTCCGTGATTATTATGAAAAGGAAAGTCGTACTTGTAATTACTAGATGTAATTAATATATATGTCACCGTAAGATTGCAAAAACCGTTAGATTATAATCTAACTAGCGAAATTGTAAACTGTCGACAGATTGTGAACCGTTCAATGTTCTGACTTCAATTTTTGAAATATTTATTGTATTTACGTTTTTTTGTCTCTTTCTGGTAGGTTAGGGTTCGACATAAAAAATCGGGTAGTGCCCTTAGCCCGTATCGGGTTAATATACCTAACAGATTACAATCTACCGAAAAATACTGCGTTAAATTGTAATTTGTCGACAGTTTACAATTTCACTAGTTAGATTACAATTTAAGGGTTTTTGCAATCTTACGGTGACATATGTACCTATACGAGTTACGAAATATTGGATAAAAGGGCACGTCGTTCACTATTGTAAAAAACAATACCTCAATAATTATGAAATATTGCATTCTTTGTCGATAATTTAAAATAATTTTTAAATAATAATTTTAACAATTTATTTAATTAATTTAATTAACCATGACACCAGGCAACCATTAACACATGCTTATGTCAGAAGTAAAATAAATGGTTGGACAGAATAACTAGATTGAAGACTTAAATCATGCTTAGATCAGAGTCACAATACCTACCTCGGGTTCCAATTTTCCAAACCTATACCTATACCCAGAGGTTTGGAACCTGAGATATGTGAATATCATGACTCTCACCCGTGGTATGTGAATAATAATATCAATGTGAATCACATTCATCATTCATGTATAATATTATACCTATTATGTGAATTTTTCCTCGAGTGAGTGCCGTGACTCGTGAGTGTGAAGTGTGAACTGTGAAATGCAACACAAGCATAGATAATACACTAGTTATACCGGATAAACACAAGTAACTAAGGAACCTGCGTCCTCTTCTCTGCCTACTGCCTAGTGCCTAGTATACTACGTAATCGTATACTAAATAAAACATCGATATAAGTAGGTATGTGTTCGTCTTACTTCAAAGATAATGTTACTAAGCCTTCCGTGGGGTTGGTAGATAATATAGGTACTATATACTACCTAGTACGTACCTACCTGGTAACAGAGCACTTGATCGGATTCAATTCGCATAGGGGAAAATGGTCTGTATCGATAAAAACCGGTCACGTGCGAGTCAGACTCGCGCACATAGAGTTCCGTAGTCCGTACTAGTGATGTGCCGGATATCCGTATCCGTATCTGCGGATATCCGCGGGTGAAGAAAGATCCGTATCCGTTACTTTTTTGACGGATCTTTTACCTTATTAATTTTCAATACAAAGATGAAATTCTATACATAAGTGATCAGGTAGGTAGCAATGAAAAACTATTAAATTGCATTCAGATATTTTTTTTATTTCTTAAAATCAAATATTTGGCACATTTAAGTTGCAAACATTTATCGCAGTAAGTTTCGTATTTAAAAAGTTAAAATCCGTATCCCGTATCCGTGGATATACATTTTTAACGATCCGGCACATCACTAGTCCATACCACCACACAATACAAATTATTTTAGTAAATAACAAGAAATATGTCATTACCTACTCATGACAACACGAAATCAGCTGTATCATAAATCATAACTGGCTAACGGCGCTAAATATAATATAATATAATATATTATATAATAATTATATTATACTAGCTGTGCCCCCGCGACTTCGTCCGCGCGTCGTAACTAACTATTTTCTCACCGTTTAAACCTTCCGGACACCACAAACATTTCAAAACCAAAATCAACTAAATCAGCCCAGCCGTTCTCGAGTTTTAGTGAGACAAACGAACAGCAATTGTCTTTATATATATAAAAGATAATATATTAAGGTAAAAGCACTAATAGATGACACATTAAGGAGCCCGCGAACTTTGCTCTTCTCTTAATCCACGTTTTAGATTCTAGGTTAACGGGAAGGTTGGAACGGACCACAGGTATACATATTGGTTTTGATTAATTGGCGAGTGTCAAAACTAAGAAATAAGTTTTTAGACATTTTAGCCGGTGTAATTGGTATTATGAATTTGAAGAAGGTGCCATTTTACCAGTGACCTTTGCAGCTCGCGAGTCGCGTCGCTCGCCGTCACGGTCAACCTATTTACTTAATATCATGCTGTTAGTGTTACGTAGGTAACAGGTACCTAGTTACCTAAATTTTGGCTATTTTAACTTAATTAAGTAATGCCTAGGAGAGATAGAGTACTGTCGTGCAATTATTAGTAGGTACTTAAATTGTATCTACTATAACTAAGGTAAAGGCACTTACAGATGATACTTTAAGTTTAAGGAGCCCGTGAACTTTACTTCTTCTAATTGCAATAGACAATAACCATCATTTATATGGGCCCATTCTCCATTATAGAAACTTTAATATTCCTCATTTTTTTTAAACAAAATTTCAATTTTATTTACTCAATCTGGTCAAAATCAACAATTGATATTTTTTGTCGTTTTAGTTAGTTTGATTCCCAGCTCAGGCAAGCTTTTTAAAAATGTTTGAATGCAGATATTCTTATATACGATTATGTTTTAAATCGGTCAAATGCGATTCAGACTCGCAAACAAAGGGTTCAGTACCAGTTACCACCACACATAAATATAAATTATTTTAGTAAATAACAAGAAAGATCTCTTAACAACACGTAATCAGCTGCGAAACAACCGACTTACATAGGGTGCTCTAAACTGGTAGCGCCTCACAAACAATTTAACACCCTATGAATACGGAAGCCTAATTAAGGGTTATCAGATTTTTTCCTGGCTATGAGACCTATGGCTTATTATGGCTATTTTTCATTTGCTGTGAGACCTGGCTCCTTAACAAATTTCATGATTCCAGGTCAATGGGAACTACGCTATAGGTTTTGATTTATTGGCGAGTGTCAAAATATGCAAAATATGTGCGGCATAAACGGCCGTAGGTACCTTTTGATTGCGTTAACTTAGAAGCTTGATGTTTTTACAGATCCAAGGGACCGTAGACCTAAGTATGTGATATTAATTTCAACTTGATATCTACACGCGTCCCCGAGAAAATAAAAGGGTGGTTGACAGACAGACAGATTACACAGACGGAGAGAAAGAAAGACAGTTGGACAACGAAGTGATCTTTTATGGGTTCCTTTTTCCTGTTGAGGTACGGAACACTAATAATTTCATATACTAATATTATAAATGCGAAAGTTTATTTTTTTGTTTGCATGCCCTTCAATCACGCCGCGACAGAGCAATCTATCGACGTGAATTTTTGCATGGCTATATATAGTTCAGGACCTGGAGAGTGAGTGACTACTTTTTATCCCGGAGAATTAAGGAGTTCCCGTGGGAATTTAAAAAGTACCATAAATTTTGTCCCGCATTAATTTAACCAACTTCAACTAAAACCAGTAATGTATCTGACTGCAGTCTGCACCACTTTAGCACACGACTTTAGTTTGCTTTTTCACATGGGTAAAATACAAAACACTCAGCCCCTGTCTACTACTAGCAAGTACTAGTTATTATTCTGTGCTACTAGTGATTGGCTTTTACAGAAAAGATTTCAATAAAATAGATTTTAGTAATTATTATTTTATAGCGGTTACTACTTCCTACTTACTCGATTTTAAGATAAGAGAGTGATTCAACAGAATTGAGAATGGCAGTAAATATTATTAAGTACATCGTTATGCTTAAGTAGTTCCTAATCGAAATTTATTGTTATAATAAATACCTACGTACCTACGTTTATACCTACTACCTATGCCTACTGCTGACTATTTGCTCAGTAAGTATATATATTATTTAGAAAACATATGCGGGTAATGGTAGATGATTTTCAATTGTTATGCATACAATTACGACGTATTGTTTAACGAATTTGTTACTCATTGTGAATGACACTAGCTAACTTAATCAATGTCAGTAAAGGCAAACATGAGGTAGGTACTTAGATAGGTATTACATAATATTACCTACCTGCTACATATTTTACTGAATTACGTAAATAGGTAACTAATAACAGCTATCACTTCGCCAGAACATGAAAAAATTACTAGACCACTAGACCATAGCATGTGCAAGTCCTTGACCACTCAAGAATTGTGCTAGGGTAAATAATAATAATAATAATCACATTCTAAGATAAATCAATAGGTACCTACTCACAAACTTATCTGAGCCGGTGACAGCGTCGCTAGTAGATATGAAAAATAAAATTTAAATACTTAGCAGACATAAAAATTAGTTCTGATTTTGGCCACCGGGTTATTGCTGATTAAAATCACATCAATCGAGCTAGTCACAGACTCACATTACACATACCTACCTACGGGATTATAATATTATGTACAATTGGGTATTTGACTACTAGTGAAATAAATTATTTTATAGTGATTATTAAATAAAGGATCTCCCAAAAGTCGTAATATCCACGTCCCCTGATAGTTTTATTTTGAATAACCATTTTAAACTATCGATTAAAGTAAAAAAAGTGCGTCGAACTTGGATGACGTCATAACTTAAAATTTCATACAAAGTCCATACTAAGCACGCGTTTTGACGTTTGAAAAAAAGTTGCTGATTTGACTAGTTGTCAAATACCCAATTTCAAAGATAAATATTTTTTAAAGTTTATCTACATTCTACACTCTGTATTATAAGTTACAACTACCGTGACATTACCGTGGTATTCTTATACGAGACCATATTAATACCTAGCTGTAGAATGGATCAGTCATCAGACCCTGTTTACCTATGTCTTAAAAACCTCCATTACACGTAAAAACTAACTTTTATATACGTATTTATAATCATATTATCATGTATTGTCAAACGTCAGCAACTGAGGTCGGTAGGTATACCTACCTACCTACCTAGTTGTGTACCTACTGGGTAGACGTGTGGTAGACGTACGATTATAATACGTGGCTGTTAGCGAGCGCGGTGCGAATCCGCTATAATGTAGATAATTGCTTTTAAATATTTCTCGGATTATTGAATGAGACTGTTTTATTAAGTAGGACCTACATTTTTTACGTAGATCTGTAAGTACCTACTTACTTATAAAAAATTACAAAATGGGCGTTTCTGTGATCGCATAAAAATTAACAAAATAAAGTAGTTCTGAAATCTCCTAAGTCCTAATAGGTATGTAACTTAATTTAGTAAATAACACCGTTTGACGTAATATTAAGATGCTCTTTTTTTCCTTACAAAGGTTACACTATTACTTGGCCTCTTTTTAATTAATTCATAAAGACCACGATGAATAAATAGTTCGGAGATGGCGGGCGGAACTCCTCAATTGATTCCAGTATCATAATAAATAGCTCAATGAAACGTTGCTTTCTTTTAATACAAAACAAGGTAAACTCACCCGAGCGAAGCCGCTGGGTTTGGTGAAAAATAAAATTATTCAGGGTTCATAACTCATATTAGGTACGTTAGCCCTGTCCTGCTATATTGACGTGCGTCTGACGTGCCTTTTTTCTTATCGCGGTTTAGTTCTAGCGAGGACGGACAAACAATGTGGGTATTGAACTATAAATAGACATTGTGCAACGATCATACACTAAACACCTAGTTCATTGACGATCTCTTGTAGTCCTTGTAGAATAACTGGGTGGGACCAATTAAAACTATACTTAAAAGGGAACAGAAAAACAATCGACAGGGGTTATGTAGGATCAGACATACAGATATTATATTCAATTCTAATTGAGACGCTTTTTATACATTAAGTACCTAGGTAGGTATATCAAAAACAAACCGCTTGCTTGATCATTATCGTAAGCTATGTCTACCAAGTACCTACCAAGTAAAAAATGGTTGATACCTGTATCTAAGTACCAGGTAACCAGGTACCACCGGTTCTTTGTAGGTAGGGATAGGATGCCTAAAAATCCAACACGTAAAACGATAGCCAAAAATGTCACTTGTTGTTTATAAACGCATATTATTATTTGTGATTTGTTTGTCCTTCTTTCTCCTAAATATCCAAATAAAAATCAATGAGCGTTTTAAGGGTTTTATGCCAAAATCCCTATTATCGGCCCACTTTTCCGATGATCGAACAACGCGCCGGCCAGCAACTTGCACCATGCAAGTTGCTGGCCGGTTTAGTTGCTAAAATTATGAATTTACTATGTTTTATTTACTTACTGGATGATGCCCGCGACTGCGTTAAGTTTTTTGATTCCCACGGGAACTCCTTAATTTTCCGGGATAAAAAGTCTAAGCCTATGTCCTTCCCGGGCTGCAATCTGCAACCTACCTCTGTACCAAATTTCAACTAAACAGGTTGAAAAGATGGGCCGCGAAAGCGTAGCAGACAGACAGACACACTTTCGCATTTATAATATTAGTATAGATTACTGTTTTATTTACTTACTTACCTAACGGATTTTTATTACCTAAGTGATCATCCTTCTCTACATTCACAGACCATAATAGGTATATATTATTTACTACTCTATGTTACCGTAAGATTGCAAAAACCGTTAGATTGTAATCTAACTAGCGAAATTGTAAACTGTCGACAGATTGTGAGCCGTTCAATGTTCTGAGGTTTTGAATGGAATGTTTTGAAATATTCATTGTATTTACGTTTTCTTGTCTCTTTCTTGTAGGTTAGGTTAGGGTTCGACATAAATAATCAGGCAGTGCCCACTTAGGTTTTATCGGGTTAATATACCTAACAGATTACAATCTACCGAAAAATAATGCGTTAAATTATAATCTATCGACAGTTTACAATTTCGCTAGTTAGATTACAATCTAACGGTTTTTGCATTCTTACAGTGACATCTATATTATTCTAGATCTAGCCTCTAGGTACTCGATTCTATTATCTATAGCATCCCTCGCTACGCTCTGGATGAAATTATCGTTTTTATGAAAAATCTACTATTGTTTTGGGATGCATCAATGGCTGCTTACGACGAAATGCGAGTTATAATTGTTTTCCACCTACTGAGGTAGGTACTTACCTAACTTTAAAAGCATTAAAGACGCTAATAAAGTTATTATACTAATAACAATAATTATTATCATTAACGCCTTATCAGATGTATCATGTATCTAGGTGTATTTGTTAGGTAAACATACCAAACGCTTTATGATAAAGATATAATATATGCTTTTAACTTTTTAACACCAATCATGGAGGAATAGGTAAAAGGTTCGGGGTTGCTATAGAATAGGTGAGGCACATCGATATATGTATATGTAGGCACTAGATGGGCCCTTTCATAGAAAAACGCCGGGCGTCCGAGATGCGGAACACGTTCCGCATCTGTCTTTGTTCCCGTCGTAGCGCTGTCACAGCGCTGTCACGATCGCTCGTCGTGCGGATAATTTGTTATTATTAGGTTAACATCTAAAGTTTAATTAGTTTGGCACTGTATGATTTTAATTTTAAGGTAAGTGTTTCAATTCACAATTATACATTTCCAAAAAACGTTATTTAATCTTCCTATTTAATATTTTTATCCATTACGCAATCATTTAATTTCCGCGGCAAACTGTATATTTTTTTTTTACTAACTGGCCTTACGGCTATGACCTCTATTATCTATGACCGAGTCATACGTTTTCAAGTTTTTATTCAAGATATGTTGCAAGCAAGTTCCCGCTTTTCAGACTAGATGGCGTTAATGGCGTTGCTAAAAATACGCCCACATTTTTTGTTTGACAGGGCCCGTCTATGTAAATTGAGGTCGTTGAGGTCGTTGGTGAGGCATAATTTAAATTATATGAGGATGAAGGGAGATGAAGCGATCCAGTGACCCATTTCAAATTTCACGGCGCGTTTTTTTTAAACGTTTTTCCAAAGAAAGCTTTTTTAGCTTACGTTTTGTGTATTACCAAATCGAACCTAGGTAGGTACACGGTCTGAGGCCGAATGTAAATATTTATGTTCAACCCGTAAGCCGTAAGACTGAGGTAAATAAAAATAAATAAAATAATAGTAGATTGTTCATCAAAGGACTAAAATGAGCCATTTCATACGAGATGTTTAGCTTACCGAGCGTAGCGAGGTATGCTATAGAATCGAGTAGAATGGCTTTTAGTCCCGTGGTAAACACTACTTTTCACTTCGATTGCGAGAAAATAAAATAAATAATGACTTTTAAATTATTTATTTGCCTTACTGTTACATTTTCATATTAGGAGTAAGATCTTTATTTTGACTTGATGATAACAACAAATAAATAGTCACATTCACTTTACCTACCTTCACCTTGTACTTATTGTGCATCGAATTTTGAAATATATTAATTATATTTGAAAAAAAATGAAAATGAAAATATTTATTTCAGCTTAACTGTAAAGTTATTACAAATATATACTTATTTATACATTTTTTACATTTTACAGGTCACAAATTAATATTTTGCTATCAACTACACTAAGCGCAGCTTGTTGTTGTAGTTGACTGCTTACCCTCTTGTCACAATATTTTCTGTGTTAACATAATATCGGTCTTTTGTTTTCGATTGTTAATAGGTTACTTATAAATTGTTCTTAATCTAGTGTTAGTAGGGTTAGTTTATTAAATGAATATAATACATACATATTATAATATAATATATACATCGTAGAAGTGTTTACGTGCATGTTAGCAATTAGCATGTGTGAGTGTGTGCGTGAGTAATATTTATGAGTGTGTGTATGTTTGTGATTGTGAGTAGCAACATCTTGATTGGTTAAATGATAGTTTTTATAAATTTTTCAGTTTCCGTGTAATTTAGATTGGCTAGAAATTTGGAGGTTAACGTCTTAACTTGTTTTTTACTTAAAGAATATATTTGAATTTCTCTGTTCACTTTATTATAGAGATATGGGCCTATGAATTTAGAAAATTTATCATCCAATTATCATCCATTTAAATAAATTTAATAATTACAACTAGAAAACCTATGATTTCGCGGCAAAATGCAATACCAAAAAATACAGTATGTAGTACCTACCATAGACATAGATCTGTAGGATAATGGTAGGATACGATACATTGACATTCAACTAAGTGACATAAATTTTTTGTCTGTTGATAGTAACCATAGACTAAAAATGTTGGATAACTAAAAATGTTGTTGTTTGACGACCTCCGTGGCGCAGTGTGTAGCGCTTTTGCCTTAAAGTGCGGAGGTCTCGGGTTTGATCCCCGGCAGGGTCAATTTAGGAATTTATAATTCCTGAATTTTCCCTGGTCTGGCCTGGTGGGAGGCTTCGGCCGTGGCTAGTTACCACCCTACCGGAAAAGACGTGCCGCCAAGCGATTTAGCGTTCCGGTACGATGCCGTGTAGAAACCGAAGGGGTGTGGGTTTAATATAACTGCCATGCCCCTAACAGGTTAGCCCGCTACCATCTTAGACTGCATCATCACTTACCATCAGGTGTGATCGCAGTCAAGGGCTAACTTGTAGTGGATAAAAAAAAAAAATAATAATAACCGAATGAGGATATCACGCATACCGATATGAGGATAGTACGGCAATTATTTAAAAAAAAAATACTTTAATCCTAATGCTAACTTTAGTCCGCCTACGCTAAGCTATACTGCTATAATGACATCTGTGTAGAGCATGAGAGGTGAAAAATCGTTAATCATCCCATGTATTCGAAAAGGACGACATGGTTCGCCTTTAAGTGCACGCAAAGGTGGTGTTTTCTATAAGAAACTTTTAGCGGGCAGAAATGAGTTTTTAAACCTCTTTATTTCAAAAAGTGCGCTGCAATAGGCATGATGACTGATTTCGAAAAATGGTCAGATTATGTTCGGAAGTATCTATACTATTTCGAAAAAATATCTTATTTCAGCAGAAAAATAAGGTTATAATATTGGCATTGGAATTTAAATTTTAAAATTCACGCCAAAGCGCTCCCGGTGTCATGGCGTCGTTTGTGACGTCACTATTATTTTTACCAATGTACTCTGTGCAGTGTGCAGTAAGCAATAGTGTGATTGTCAAAGCTCGAAAACAAACCATTGTGACGTCTTTCGCTTCTTGGTGTTTTAACCAATATGGCGGATTGCTGTATTTTATAATTTTATTTTATCAAAATAAATAGCAATCTTTTTTTATAATCCATGAATCCTATTTCATTAGATAAATTCATAATTTCATTGATTCTTGGTTACTGTCATCATGCCTATTATCTTTGCCGCGCACTTTTTGAATTTGGAACATCATAGTGTTCAGCGCCAAAGAAATTGAACGCAAATATTGTTTGAATAAAGACTGGCTGGTACGACGGCCCATAGCATAGCCGTCTTATCTCCTGGAGATAGAGACGGCTATGCCCATTGTTGAGCCGCCCGGCTGAATTTAAAAAAAAGAAATCAAATTAAAAACGCACGAACTACAGCCCGCGTTTTCGTAAATTTTCACAGATTGTTAGAAATTCATGGTTTTGTTTGTTTTATTATTAAATAGGTACTATTTAATTTCAATTTAGTTGTTACTCTGTTTTATTAAATAATAATATTACAATAAAATATGTGGCGCCTTTTATTTTCTCATACAGGATGATGAAAAGTAGAGTGTATCTATCATTCGGCCGCAAAATTTTTTGGCTCGGGCGACATACTTTGAATCCCTCGCTACGTTCAGGATTCTACTAAAGAATCCCTCGCTACGCTCGGAATTCTACTCTAGAATCCCTCACTTCGCTCTGGATTCAAAAAAGCGCCCTCGCCGTAAAAATATTATTTTGCTCCCTTAAAATAGTTACAATCTACTATTATTTGCTGACAAAGGATAAATTTGACCAAACATGTTTTGTCGGTTTTTTGATTCCCGCAGGAATTCCTTAATCTTCCGGGATAAAAAGTACCCTAGGTATGTGTTAATGCTAATCCAGACTATAATCTATCATTGTGCCAAATTTCATCCAGATCCGTTCTGCCGTTCTAGCGTAATTGAGTAACAAACGCCATGCATCCATCCATCCATTATTGCAATATTAGTATAGATAGAAGTTATAGAAGTATAGTTTACTTCTTGCGTGAAGACGAAAAACTTGAATAGGATTGCTTGTACAGTTATAGCGCCGATAATTAGTTTGCCACATTTCAGTAAGAATTCGTGCAATATTTTTATATGTAGGTACGTAGATAAGTAAGTACTTAGTACTTACCTACTATATGATGCGGTAAAACAAGAATTATTTATTGTATTATTACATAATATTGTATTTGTGGTTTTAACTAATTCAATGCAGCAATTTATTTTTACACACTTATATTATAGCCTACTGAGGCAGGCCTTGCATTTTAATTCTAACGCATTACGCAGGTATAGGTAGGTACATTGGAAAGCGTTAAAATAAGAGATTCGGAACTCGTACACGTTTCTCTACGTCAATGATACACTTTGATATAGAGAATGGTGATGATGGTGGAAGTGTTTTAACTTTTATATACATATATGAAAATTTAAGGCAGCTCGTATAGCCAATTTTATTTTGTCTATTAGCTCTACCAGAGAGAGATCTCGCTCTAGACTCTAGAGACAACTCTTTGTTGGAACCAATTTTTCCAATAACACTAATAATGGTTCCACAGTGGAAGACTTCCACTTCCAAGCACTATTATTTACGAGTGAGCCATGTGATTTGTGATGATGCAGTCTAAGATGGTAGCGGGCTAACTGGAAAGGGGTATGTCAGTTATAACCCTTGACCCTGAGGGGTCGGTTTAAGCACGGCCGGGGCATCACAATAGCCAGTTTGACTTCGGGGCTTTTTAATACACCTACATATAATAGGAGTATTAAAAATTGGTCACATGGTCCAGATGTCTTGGTCGACTGGACTGAACATCCCGAATGGATATTGGATAACGAATCGGTTATCGGGTATTATAAATGCGAAAGTGTGTGTGTTTGTTGGTTTGTCCTTCAATCACGTTGCAACAGAGCAACGGATCGACGTGATTTTTTGTATGGGTAGGTATAGTGGAGGACCTGGAGAGTGTCATAGGCTACTTTTTATCCCAGAAAATGAAGGAGTTCCTGTAATTTAAAAAAAACTTATTCCACGCGGACCAAGTAGCGGGCATCAGCTACCTACTTTACGAATATGCCAGGAATCAAACCCATGGAACTCCCACGGTAATGTACCGATTTCACTCGCGACTGTTACTATTTTATCTAACTACCTACCTACCTACTATGAAAAATCCAGTTTTGTGTGGATTCATGGCCTAGATTAAGTCTAGAGAATATTATGAGATTTGAGACCTACTTAATTAGCATTTATAGAATTTTAATATACCTGCCGATGTTAGCATTTTACCTACGCTTCACAAAAATAAGTAAGTAGATAAATTGTAAATACTTCCTAAGAAGGTATAACTACTTATGCAAGTAGTTATTCAAGCATTATTCAAGGATATCCACCACCGGGTGGATCATGATGATCTATTTGAAACATCAAAATATAGATAACCCACTTATTTATTCATTTACATTTCTTTAACGTCAATAATTTGTCGGCTCGGAATTCGAATCTACGCCCCTTTGGAGCCACCATTCACCACCATTTCATTAGTAGGTAAGCACTGAGTCATCGGGGCTCGATATTCATTAGTTAGGTATGTGGTAAGTACATATTTAAACAATGGAAAAAAAAACGCGCATAATGAGAGACATTCTTAATTACCGCGAGAGCAAGTTCGTAATTTGTTTAATATGATGTAATGATGAGACTTACGTCGTCCGGAGGGAAGTCGTAACATTCCGCTATTTTCTGATATAGCTCGTGAACGTTTGAAAATCCGGAAATAAGGCCAAGCGGACTTCCTTGTGCTTGTTGACAGTGAAACACTAACTGCGACTTTTGAGCTCCATTGTTATTGTCCAGGCCGTTATTCGGGTGGTTTTGTATCTCCTCCGCTGGAGCGGGTGGCACTGGGGGCGCGGAATATTTTGGCGCCTTCTTTTTAAATAACGACATCACGGAATAGGTAATAACACTATACTAAATAAAATATACAAAGGTTTGTTTGATATTAAAGTTAACGCACACCCATTCCACTTGCCTACAGAAATTATTCACCACACAGTCGCTTAACTTGCGACAACTTCGAATGACAATAACTACGCGTCATAACGCGATAAGTTATCACTCAATGACGATGTAGGATAAGATTGTGGAAACTCTAGTGTTGTGGGTTCTTCATATCATAAGCGATGTTAATGTAAAAAGTAATGAGGACAAACGTTCAAACGACTCAACACCGGCTGCCCGACTGAGAAGGGAGGTCAGTGAGGACTGAGGTGAGAGGTCTGAGGCCTAATCTACAAGAGGGAAAGAGAGCGATGATGCCGCTTATTTCAAATCGCACGTCCGCGTCATCAACTTTGTATGACATTCCGCTGTAGCGTTCTATACTTTTACTCTGAATCTCTACTAAATAGTAAAATCCCGATTGTAGGACCTACCTATCACAATTTTTCGGAAAAGGTAGATATATCATACCTACTAAGTCTTATTCCGTAAGTTAACTTATTTCCTAGATCCATAGTGATAAAACTTTTTAGTTTGGTAAGTAGATACCAATCTGTACGAATCTCTTTTCAACCGACTTTCACGAAATCTGGTACAGAGATAGGTTCCACTGGCTTACCGCGAAAGGACATATTACATATCTAGGCTTTGTTTGTTGAAATGTTGTTGTTTGTAAATCCTAAAATTTGGGAACCATTATCATCGACAACAGTATTAGAACTACATTGACATAAGGACTATCTTGGGTAAAAATGAAATATGAACTGTAAACCTAAAGTTAATAAAACTAATTTTTTAAGATATTCGAAATAACCCCAATATATGTATATCGGAATTACTCTTGTTAAAAAAAATACGAACAACATTTTTGAATATTTGTATTTAATTTAACTGAGCATTTATATTGAATCTCCTAGTATAGATCAATAGGTCATCTATTTAGACAAACAATAAAAAATAAATTAGTAAATAAAATAAGTAAAAATTAGTAAGGATTTAAATTAGATAAATTAATTCAACGACGTTAAGCTTCCTGTCATCTCATCAAATTTCTATCGGAATTCCTCGATGCACCTAAAACATAACTTGACATCTGAGACATAATCCAGTATATAATAAAAAACACCAACTATAAGAATTTGAAATAAAATACATAATATAAGATTTAATTTTTTTTTTATTCACTTAAATCAATAGGTCTACGATGAGGCAACAGCTTTTTTAGGTGTGGGTTTGCCTTCTTTGAAACCATTACGGAACCTCCTTCTTACAATCTTGAGGTGACGCATGCGGCCAGTGCCAGTGGTCTTCCTCCTCTTAGCCTTCACAGACCAGTGATCTGTAATCAATTAACATAATATAATTTATCCTAACATTATAAATGCGAAAATTTTGATGGATGGATGGATGTATGTTACTAAATCACACCAGAACAGCTGAACGGATCTGAATGAAATTTGGCACAGAGATAGATTATAGTCTGGAATAACGTATAGGTCTGGGAAAGAACATACCTACTAAGGCTACCTTATATTCCGGAAAATTTAAGAGTTCCCCCCACAGGAACCACAAACCTCAATCTACACGGACGAAGACGCAGTCATCAGCTAGTATATTATAATACAACAAGATCTCTCGATCTGAGGAGATCTTGTATCTAACCTTTTTCATTCCCCTTACTGAAACTTTAATATCTCAAATTTTATTGACTATCAGATAGGTCAAGTTGGTAAATTCTACTTTGAGTTCAGTACTAATGTACCGTTAAACATCTTCGTCTTCGATCTTGTTTTGAACGAAAGCAAGACACTCGTTCACAACACCAGTATCTGAGCACTCAGATTACTCCATTACTACTTTTTTATTTTTACAAAATAAACAGGAAAATTAGGTCAACCCAATGGTGATATTACCAAGGTATTACTTTGATTCACATTGATTTTATATAGTTTAATATAATTAATATTTTATTGACAAAGAAGTTATGTTAGGCCAGTTAGATAAAAGAGGGTTCAAAGATGTGTATGAATTGTCCTGCGAGACAAAAAATTAAGAATTTTTGCCTTATTTACATAATTCATAATTATAATATACCTACCCTCACAAGAAAATATTATTTTGGTTAATATCTTCTCAATCAAGGTAGGCAGGCAGGTTTTATATAAAGCATTGCATGGCAATTTTATTATTATAAGTCTAAATCCATTATTTAATTCATAGAATTAAATATTCAGTAACTATGTACATTCCCTTCCATTTGCAGAGTCCAAGGAGATCACACAATTGGAATCCCTTGAGAAAATTTGAAGAAAAAATAATTTTTAGGACTTAGGCATAATAGAAAAATAATGAGCCACACAAAATACAGACTAAAATTCACTGCTGATATCCATACTAATATTATAAATGCGAAAGTGTGTCTGTCTGTCTGTCTGTCTGTCTGTCTGCTACGCTTTCACGGCCCACCTGTTGAACCGATTTTGATGAAATTTGGTACAGGGGTAGATGGTATCCCGGGGAAGGACATAGGCTACTTTTTATCCCGGAAAAATAAAGAGTTCCCGCGGGAATAAAAAAAAACTGTCTCTTCACCCGATTTTGATAAAATTTGGTACAGGGGTAGATGGTTTCCCGGGGAAGGACATAGGCTACTTTTTATCCCGGAAAATTAAAGAGTTCCCGCGGGAATCAAAAATCTTAATCCACGCGGACGAAGTCGCGGGAATCATCTAGTACTTAATAAGTACATTGTATTTGTGTCATATAGAAAGAAAATTAGATTTTAAAACGCCTTATTTACGATTTAAATGTAAACAAGTTTTAAATATGTAAGTATGTATTAATAAATATGTTTTGGGTGACTTCGATCATTCTTTCCCTGGACTCTTCATTTGGTAACTATACTCACAAGATCGCAATTTAGCCGCTGGGTATCCACACTGAGCGCATTTTGATTTTTGGATGTGATAAGAGGATCTTCCACATCTTCTGCATAATGTGTGTGTCTTATTTCGGCGTTTACCGAAGCTTGATGTTCCCTTCGTCTGAAATATTCACCACATATAGGTTATAAAAACACTCACTTGTATTTCAATAAATATTGTAATTGCTTGGTTAAATAGAGCATTTTAAGTCACTAGAGGCGTAAATTTGAGTAAACTAATAAATATTATCACAGATTTAAACAGATATAATATGAAATTTTAAAATAACTCTACCATTTTTACAAAATATGACAACGAAAGGAACACACACAGAGAAAGAAAGAATTAAGAAACAAAGAGATTAACCACTATTGAAAGAAACTTCAAAAATGTTGCTATTACAAAAATCGAGACTGCTGAGTGCTGCGCTGCTACAATGGGGTTGCCGTGCCAAAGAGGCAAAATTGCCGTATCTATACTAATTACAAATATTATAATAATGAGAAAATTTGGATGGATGGATTACTGAATCACGCCAGAACGAGTGAACGGATCTGGATGAAATTTGGCACAATGATAGATTATAGTCTGGAATAACACAGGCTATCCCGGAAAATTAAAGAGTTTCCGCGGGAACCAAAAACCTCAATCCACCTGGACGTAGTCGCAAGCATAAGCTAGTTTTAATTATTTATTTATTTATTTATTTAATAATATTAATCTTATAAAATATATACGAAGTTGCGTTGCAAGCAGTGCCACAAAAACCACAGTCGGTTTTACTGTGCACCGTGTTAATGTACGAGTAGGTAATTATATTTAATATTAATAAAATAATTTATTTTTTATTTTATTTTATTTTTTTAATAATTATTTTGAATATTTAATTAAATCAATATTATCCAATAAATTTACCTTCAACTAGCAAATTGATCGTAAAAGTGTCAAAAATAATAATTTTTAATTTTTCAGATAAAAAGGTTTGTTACTCATGCCAGTTGTTTTGTTCTTCTATATTTTTATTTAATAACATTTAACGGATCAGTCTCGCAATCCAGAGAGGTAGTAGCTTATAGCGTGCCATTGTCTTTGGCATCGTGCCCATTTAGATGGTGTATATTTTTTGTAAAAATAAAATATCTAAAGTCGGCTAATTGCGTGCAATTCTGACGTTTCTTAATGATAACATAGAATGTAGATAACCCATCTCCCACAATAAAGATAATAAATTCAATTAAAATAAAAAAGAAGCTTAGGATTTTAAAGATTAAGTGTATAAAGGCGTAAGTTTATAATAAATTGTTAATTAATACAGCGCTAATCACATTTTAAATGACAAACATTATAAAATATCAATGTCGCAACAATTAATGTCGAAGAAAAAAATTATTAACTGGCCAGACGGAGGTAGAGCCTTTTTCACAAAAAAAAATCAAATTATTATTTCCTAGGCATTTGTCAGCCGTCATCCATTTAATCATGTCATTCGGCTTTCAGCTTGAATGTTCAAATATTTTCTGTTACTTTCTATTGCAGTGTAGCTGTTGTTGTTTTGTAAAGTTTATTGTTATTTTCTCTTTATTAGACTTTTAGTTTTTATTTTTTTTGTAAATATTTTACTTAGTGTAAATAACTAATCTTATTATTTATTTAAATTATGTATTATGTATAGCTGTGAACATAAAATATTCATAACATTTGTCACTTGTAATTAAAATGGTGCTTTATTAATTAATTAACAATTTAATACAAACTCACTTTTATAAATTTAATCTTATAATAATAATAAATTCTTAATTGTTATTTGAATTTGCCTATTTTTGTGGGAACTGTTTTATCTATGGTATCACAAAGAAACGTCAGGATTTCTAATATAAAACTACAAAGGTAAAGGTATCGGGTACAAAAATACTAGGTATCGAACCGAAAGTATCGATACTACTCAGGTATCGATACTTTTTGCGGATCCTTATTATAGGTCTCTGGTGCCGAGTGCGAACCCCAGTAAAATATTGTGTAAGTCTTTGGTGCGAGCATAGAATAAGATTATATTGAAGTACATCTATATAATATGTTAACCTATCGCTTTCGCGCTGTACGCTGTACGCTGATAGCAAATCTAAAAATTCTAGACCACAGATTTGTAAAGGGAAGCAGATTCAATATAATGAAAAAATAGCGTGGCAATTTCAAACACACGGAAACATTATGCACACTTAGATAAAAACTTGCTGCATAAAACAATATAATAATATTATGTAGGGTTAAGTCGTGTGAAAAAAAAACGACCTATTACCTATAATTTGGTACCTGACGACCTCCGTGGCGCAGTGTGTAGCGCTGTTGCCTTAACGTGCGGAGGTCCTGGGTCCAATCCCCGGCAGGGTCAATTTGGGAATTTATAATTTGAATTTTCTGAATTTTCCCTGGTCTGGCCTGGTGGGAGACTTCGGCCGTGGCTAGTTACCACCCTACCGGCAAAGACGTGCCGCCAAGCGATTTAGCGTTCCGGTACGATGCCGTGTAGAAACCGAAGGGGTATAGGTTTAATATAACTGCCATGCCCCTTACAGGTTAGCCCGCTACCATCTTAGACTGCATCATCACTTACCATCAGGTGAGATCGTAGTCAAGGGATAGCTTGTAGTGGATAAAAAAAAAAACATTAATTTGTAAGGGCTTTTATTAACAAAAATGTAGTAACAAAAATGAAAATTGTAATTTCATATAGCTTTTGCCCGCAGCTTCGCTTACGTTAAATTCAATTTTCATACAAATTTCAAATCCCTGTTTTACGATGGGATGAATTTTGCAAAAATACTTTATCAGCATCGGCTCCTACCATTTAACCGATTTGTAGTTGGCTAAGGCCTGCCTCGATAGGATAGAGGCCTGTGCTAGATATCTGTTCAGGGCTTGGGTCCGCAATGGTAATCACCACCACGTGCGAGACCACAGATCACGTTTCCGTGATCTGTGTGCGAGACCCTAGTCATGGTGTCTGGCCAGTGGTTCTCGCGTCGTTCTCGCTCTGCGTCGACGCGCAGAGCGAGATATTATTTAGAGAACGATACCAACGGCTATCGTGTAAATACCGCCAACTTTTAATTCAAAGTTCCTATTGACATTAATTTCTTGGCAGTAAGCCAAATAAATGTTGTAAAAAGGAATCTTTGTTCCAAAAATTAGGTTAGAAGGTTAAATAAAAAAATTACAACAGGTTAAACGCGCATGTTTTAACGCGCGCATTATTTACGCGCACGCCATAGGTCTTCTAAAATAATGTCTTGTCTTATCTACGCACAGCACGCATTAAAATTAAAAACACGTCATAATTAAAAAACACGACTGCCCTGCCAAAAAACGAACTAAAAAGTTAAAAACATTAATTACCTTTGGAATCTTATTCACATTTTTATTAAATGATATTTTTTTGTGAATCACTGGATATTGAACTATAGTGTTATGTATTTTTGGAATCTACTCGTCATTTTCTAGATGATGATTATATAGTTAATCTTATTAAATTTTTTTTCAACTTTAGTCTTTAATGCGGGGCCATGGTCACCCCATCATTTTTTTTTTAAATTTTACTAGCCTATGTCACCCGGAATAAGCTAGGGATTCTAACGATACCTCATTTATCAAAATCGGTTCAGGCGTATGGAAGTTTTAGTGGAATATACCCTGAAAACAATATACTCCTTTTTTCAGGCAGTCGTTTAACAAGATAGGAACCACCGACCAGATAGGAACATAGACATTTTTGCTTTGAGAGAAAAGGACACAGATTCCCATACACTTGTCTATGTGCGTGTGAAATATAAGTTATGTCTGCTTTTCTTTATTATGTCTGTGTTCTAGACTTCTTTTTCTAGTCGGTGTTTTAGACCTAGGAGTGCGAGTGATTTTCGTTCCACTGACCAGGGACAAGTTAACCAGAGACCCGCTCTTTTTTGACAGATGTTTCATGTTTATCCAATGTTTATCTGATGAGTGATGTTTAATGTTTATTGTTTGAGTTTGACTGTTGACTTGACAGAGTAACTAGTAACTACTTTGTTGCGTTTGCTCATTGCTGCATTGCTGGTACTTCGTTTTACGGGCCGGTTTTACGTAAAATATTGTTACGTTTTTAAAACTAAAACAATATAACAATTCTTAAAAGTAAGTAAGTTTTAAGCTTTATATTACATTTAGAATCTATAGCAGGGCTTCCCAAACTTATTTTAACTGTGACGCCCTTGGGAAGTTGCCATATTTTTGCGACGCCCTGGTCTTCTTGCCATACATTTACCTACTAGTAACTAGTTGTAGTTCTAGCCTACTAACAATTTGTCAGAAAAACTCCAAATAGCATCTAAATATTTATTAGAAAATAAAGAACATAACATAAAAACAAAAATGAAAGCAAACAAAAAAGACAAAAAGCAAGCACACCCTTTTTTATCTCTTTTTGTTTGGTATTAATGAGAAGGATGTGCTTGCTTTTCTGAGCATAGTTTCTCAAAACGAGGCTCAAGTTTCGAAATTGCCACTCTCGTCTCGGTCTCTAAATTTATTTTCGATCTGTACTTGTTCTTAATTACTGCAACTGCAGAGAAACCTGTCTCGCACATGTATGATGTCGCAAATGGTAATAAAACCCTCAATGCTGCAGTGCTGATGGAACGATATTCTTGATAAACTGAGCTCCAAAATTCAAGTAGCTTATCCTTGTTGTATTGGAGCTTAACGACGCATCCCAAATCACAATGCGGCGCCGGGCGCGGCGGGCGGTCGCATCGACACAGACGGCCAACCTAAGTATTTAGATCGCCTCACGACGCCCCTGGGATAGTACCGCGGCGCCCTAGGGCGTCGCGACGCACAGTTAGGGAAGCCCTGATCTATAGGTTGAATAAATAGCATAATTCGAATTTAACCTATAATGTTACTTGTCTCTGGCATAATTTAACACCCGTGACTTTAGTGTGTATTTATTTAGATTGTGAAAAATACAAAAGGAAAGTTTGATTTACTGTACCTGCTTACCTACATAGTACAAAAAACTATTAAAACTTTGTCAAGATCTGTGCCGACTGCCGAGTCATGATATGGTAATATTGACAATTAAAGATATATTTCTGCATTTCTAATATTATTAGTATGAGAGGACTTATTGTGGGCAAGTTAGCTAAATTCAAATGATAACTCTGATGAGCCTTTATTGGGCTAATCATCTGCCTTAATCCTTGACCAAATATACATTTAAACATAACAATGTTTTCAGCTTACTCAGCTGCTCTAACCTTTGAAAATAGAATAAATCTGATGTCTAAACTTATATACACATTTAAAATTGCAGAATCGGCAGGTTCAAACTGGTTAGAAAGTTGTGAAACTTTCCTAGTGTGAGAAGCACTATAATAAAAATTACAAAGATCTGTACTTAATAGGTATATGAAATCTATTTACCACATAGATTATCATAACTCATTCATATTATTTGTAATCTGTAGAAATCATGCTTAAATACATTTTTTTTATTAAAATAAATCTATCAATTTATTTAAAAAATATATCAGATTCAAATTTCCTTTTTAGATATAAATATGGAACTGTTAGATGTAATGAAAAATTTAACTATAAAACATACAGAAACTGAGAGTGAACAAAAGTTATTCAAATCAGTAGCTGCTGACATTGATGATGTACCCACAGAAATTGTCATAGCTGAATATACAGATAAGACTTTATTGATCATATCACAATTCCAAAAACTTGGGAGTATGTTGATGATCCAAAGAGATCAAGTGCATAGCCCATTAGGTGTAGACAATATTTTTACAACAAAAGTTATTTTTGGTGCCACAGGAGAAGACCAACAGGTGGCTGCAAGATACTTGGCTGAGGAGATTAATATAATAAAACCACTTTGTATATTCATAAGTCTCAAGTCATATGACATTGAGACAGTAAAAGCCTGCAAGGATATCATTTTAGACATTACAAGGGAAGAATAATAATATGTCAAGTACAACTGTGGAGAAATTCAAATCTGTAACTAAATTGTATGGGCAGTTGGTCATTGGCCCTCCTGGCGCAGGCAAGACAACATACTGCTGTGAAATGTCTAAGCTTCTTCGGAAAGTTGGAAGAAAATCAGTTCTCATCAATTTGGATCCAGCTAATGATTGTATTTCTTATGATCCTGCCATAGATATAAGAAATCTGATTGTTCTTGAAGATGTCATGGACCAATATGATCTAGGCCCAAATGGTGCTCTAGTCTATTGTATGGAATATCTTGAGAAAAATATAGATTGGTTACTGGATCAAATAAAAGGAGAACATTCTACAAATTTTATTTTTGATCTGCCTGGTCAAGTGGAACTTTACAGTCATCATGATTCTCTGGCAAAAATTTTTTCTAAATTAGCCAATGATAAGCAACTACAGCTATGTGTTGTACATTTGATTGACTCTCACCACTGTTCTGATGCTGGAAAGTTTATTTCAGCCTTAATATTGTCTCTGAATGCAATGCTGAAGATTGGTTTACCACATGTCAACTTGCTCACGAAAATTGATTTATTAAAGAAACATGATGATAAATTGCAATTTGGCATAGATTTTTATACAGAGGTGCTAGATTTGAACTATCTACTTGAGAATTTAGAGGTCGACAAGTTTACAAGTAAATATACAAAACTGAATAAGGCTTTGATATCAATAATTGAAGATTATAGTTTAGTAACATTTCAGCTTGCTGATCTCTTTCAGGAACAAAGTCTAATTAATGTCAAAAACCTCATAGATAAAGCAAATGGATATGTTTTTAAATCTGATGAAGGCAGACCTATTAATAGCATGTTAGCCTGTGCTATGGGTGTTAATAAGTTTGATAATGATTTTGAATAAAATACCAATATTCTAATGATTGTTTCAATAAAATGGTGACTGTTTATTTTTCGTTATCGTATTTTTATTAGGTTTGACTCCCGACTCTGGTCAGCTTTTAAAAAAATGTTTGAATGCAGTTAATATTATCTACATACTAATATAAGTTTGGATGGATGTTTGGTACTCAATCACGCCAGAACTGCTGAACAAATCTGGATGATATTTGGCACAGTGATAGATCATAGTCTGGAATAAAACATAGGCTACTTTTATTCCGGAAAATTAACTAAAGTTCCCGCGGGGACGAAAACATCAAAACGCGGACGAAGTCGCGGGCATCAGCTTGTATAAAAAAATTAAAGAAATAAGAATGTTTCTTTTGAATGACATTTGATATCTCTATATTTATAAGTGCCTGCTTTAGCGGCATTATGTAGTTGTTGCCGCCTATGGGCACAGGCCCTAAGTGCGATTTACATCAAACGAATCGCATTTTACATGCGGTCGGAACATAATATTTTATCTACCCATACCTACATATTAAGTCGCGTAATGAAAAGACATGCGGCGGCATACGGCAGCAGCCGAACGTGTTCCTTGGTTACTGGTACTTTTCTTTACCTACCGCTTGTAAAATGCGCTGCGATACGATTCGATGCGGCGCGTTTGATGTGAATCGCACTTAGGGCCTGCGTCCATAGGCGGCACGGTCGATTTTCATGCGACTAATATAAGTAAATATAGTGACAATAAAATTCAATGATCAACCATCTAAGACCTAGGTACTAGATATGTACTATACTTTATTATACACCACAAATGGGTACAAAAACACTATGCACTAGCGAGTAGCGGTAAGATAGGCACTGAAATTTTAATTTTATATTTATGGGAATAAGTTATATTTCGACTCGTCGCGGGAAAAATCCCCTGCCGTGCCGCACACGTGGCTATAGGTTTGCACAATAATTGATGGTGCAAATGCAAACGTGTATGGGTGACGTATATAGGACGATGTAAGAGCATAAAATAATAAGATTCAGTACTATGCCGTCACTTGTAAGCTGTCCAAATGAGTGCTGGTGAGAATTCAAAAGTGCAGGTAGAGTGAGTACATTTTGGTCATATATTTTTGTACGGCATTTTTACCATCGATAGATCCATGAAAAATAATAAGCGCGCAGTGCCGTAAAAAAATGGTTCGTCACAAAGTCGGTAAATTTTTTGATTTTCTGACAATTTCCAGGGTAAATTTGGTCATTTCATTCTGTACGGCATCAGTTTCATACTGTTTCAATACAGCTTCTAATCCATTATTCCGCAACGCCGTACAAAAATTATGGATCTATCGATGGTAAAAATGCTGTACAAAAATATATGACCAAAATGTACTCACTCTACCTGTACTTTTGAATTCTCACCAGCACTTAGTTGGACAGCTTACAAGTGACGGCATAGTGCTGAATCTTATTATTTTATGCTCATATATCGTCCTATAGGTATACGTCACGGGTGGTTCAAATGACCCATCCATTTTTTGGACATGGGCCTGTAGTCTATTTGCACCCTATGGGGCGCAGGGGCCCATAAAATCCACGCGATGTGCAGACGGCGATTCGCCGCGGATAGCCCGGTTATTGCTGGACTACTGCCTACTATATAAAAACAGCTGCTCCAGTGTCTTGTGTATACCCTACAGCGAAATTGTAGAGAAAAAACCTTAACTTTTTCATAGTTACGATACGCCTTTATAATATTTTTGCTTTATTTACAGATGTCAAGCCATTCTAGCAAGCAATCGTTATATGAAAAGCTTTTAGAGGCTGAGAACAGACTAGACCAATTGCTGCGTAACGATAGTACTATTAAACCAGTTCAAGTTCAACTTTTGCATCAGTACAATGATATCAAGGATGCAACACAAGTAGTCATAAGTCACATAGCAAATATTGAAGGCACATCCATATCTGAAATACATAAGCGAATGAATTTACAAGATTGAAATAAAACAAAAATTAATAATGGAACGTTTTATTTGAAGACAAATACAACTCTTTACAATTTAAATTCATCCAATATTTTTTTGTGTTCATTAACTAAAATAGTAACATGAACATTTTTTTACCTTAATAATATTATTACATTTAGCAGGTTATGTAGTTAAGTTATAAGTGTTTTCAAAAAAGCCACAGTTCCATGTTGCTACTTCAATTATTACGAAAAAAGTGTTATGTATTACATGACAAATACTTCCTAATACATTTATATAGGTGACAATATTTAAGAGACTATTGTCAGCAAACGAGTTTCAAAATGGAGTAAAAGGTATTACACTGTTGAATATTCTAAAACTATAGTGAATAAAGTTTTAAGAGAAAAAAATAAAATCTACTTCCATCTCGGAAACACAGCTAAGATTATTACATTTTAAAATATGTGACAAAGTACATAATATTTAAGCCGAACCGGCACTTTAACGTAAAAGGCATTTTTTTTATCGTTAATTTTACTTGCATACAGTAAATAGTTAAATATTTATAAGTGCCCTTTGGTTCGAAATCGACTAATATAAAATGTCGACCTTCCCCTTGAATTATAAACCAAACCTCTAACATGTTTTAATTGTTGTTACACATAATTCTTAAACAAATCAAAAAATACACTGATGTTAAAATTCTAAACGCTAAACATCGTGTTTATTAATAAGCATATAAGCAGTATAAGTTTATATATAGTGTTTACTGCAGTAGGCAGCCGTTTGCTTATAACATTGAGCTCAGACAGTGCCTGGCTCCGGCCATCCTGTGGCCGAAAACTATACAAAATAGTCAGATGCATTACATTATACTTTGTTTGGCAATCACTGGGACACTACTCGCGCCCACTGTGAGCTGTGCTCACTCTGATCATATCATCATTGTTAAAATCAATTAATGTTATTGTGGCGACATCTTGTTGTCATGTTTCAGCCAGGGTATAAGCAAATTGTAAAGTCTTCATTTAGTTCCATTCTACTGGTGTCGACAGTTCGTGCATTGACGAACGATTCTGTTATTGAAATGGAATGTAACATTACGTCCTAAGCGCGAGATTTGCGACAGTGCGATGCATACCTTTCAATTACTTCGTGGACGCGGAATATAGTTGGTGATATTACCATTTTTTATCTGATTGCTAGCAATGAACATTCACATCAAATAGCGCCGCTTTGCATTGTTACTTGAGTTGCACCACATCAAGGCAAATAGTTCACGTAGGTCGAAGTACCATGATACAATTCGACAGTTTACTACCGATCGAGTATATCAAGACTTTGTCTTAATAAAATTGTTGTTAGTCATTCCAGCTTAATTTAAGTGTAACAATATAACAAATTTACAAAAATACATATAAAGTGAAGAACATTCGCAGTTTTGACATTCCTAAAATGCATAATATAAATATATCACTAATAAATCTACGATATTCTATCCAAATAATACCCTATAGGATGTGGAAAGCTCAATACCCGAATGTTCATTCAGTTTTATTAAACGTCTATCATTAGACTTAAATCTATGAGTTTCAGACTCGTTTCAGGCAGTCCCAGACTAATTTTCAAAGCACCACCGTCATTCAATAAATGCAATTTCTATTCTATTCTTATCATTCTTCCTACCACTATGGTATAAAATATCCGACTTACCACACGCTCAAAATAGTTCAATGATATATTCATTTCAAGGATCCCTGGCAAGTTAACAATAGGCCTGAAGTGCACCACTCGGTGATGTACATCAGACCTATTGTTTTGCTATTACAGAAATGTCAATATTATTCTCCAGATTGAAATATCTAAATAATTGGCATCGCGAATAAATGTATCGCAGAGGTCTTCAATGAAAGCAGTGTATACCTACCAATGTCGGATATTTCAGAATACTCACTCATTCAATAAAGCCTAAATATACAACAATGAATCCTAAAAACAAGTCTGAACACGATTGGTTTAGCCTACTAAATCAGTTCTGCTATAAATTAGTTTCACGGCAAAACTCATTATAGTCTCGTCCAAATAAATCAGGGATTCCATAGGCCAAACCAACGTAAGGAATAAAAATTATAATTTGGTAAATTGTAAATATACTATGTGTAAATAAATAATGCTGACTCAGTACGTTATATGCTAAACTAACACATTTTTTACTAAGTCATCTCAAAATTCAATAAAACATGACATAGCAATCAACATGTTGATTTTAATATATATTTTCTAATTTATCACTTGTCGGATAACAGATGTTCAGCGTTATTTTACCATTAGATATTATACTGTACTACTTAAAGTAGCTTAATCAACTCTGGCTGTTTTGTTATTTGCTCTACGATTTGGAACTTGGTTTTTAATAAATATTATTATGCTCATAGTTACATATCACAAAATATCCAGAGAGACCATTCGTCGTCTCAATTAGGGATAGAAGCGAAAATAATCGCTTCAAATTAGGTGTCATTTTGTCTTGCATATTACAATTAACTGAGCACTCATGGTGCCAATTCAATTAATACAAAATCAGTCTCACAATTGGGAAGTCTCTTAGATGTTTAGGCACGTATACACTGTGGCCGAGACATCTACTGACAGCCACCAAAATCTCATCAAACATTTTATTTGTTTTCAAAATTATTGTATTGACGATGCATGAAACTTCAGAAAACTCGTGCGAAAAATATTTCTGAATAATATTTCGATGTTGTTGACTTCGAAATCATATTTAAAAATGTGTTGCAGCTAGTGAATACAGAAAATAATTGTTTACCAAGCAAAAATGACAGTTAAAGTTATTGAAATAAAAGGCCTATTACACTAAAATTTTTCAAGGACCCTTACCCTGAATCAAAGTAGTGTGATAAGATTGAGGGTGAAAAGGTCCCTCTTAGGGACATCGGGTTGTCCCGGGTCTGCCGACCGGGCAATGTAATAACACTTAGGGTGGTAAGGGAGCTCAGTCGTCGCACGACCAGCGTAGAGTAGTGTTTCTCCGGCTCGCGCGAGAATTTTGATGTTAATTTAGTTTACTTTGTGCCACTTTAATCGTTCATATTGAGTTAGGGCCCGATAGTCAGTGCAGTGTAATAGCAACGCCCTAATAGGGGCCACGCCCACTCTTGCCACAGCGCCCTTGATAAGTGTAGTGTAATAGGCCCATAAGTTACACTAGTGTGCATTAATTTGCAACTGCCAGTCCTTTTGGCTTTTTATTTTTATTAAATTGATTTGATACTAAGCGTGAATACATTAGAAGTTGCCAATCAATACATACTAATGGAATGTTACAACCGATATTCACTAGCAAAATAAGAAGTTATTTCTAGAAACAAGCTTTCCTTAAAGAATTTTAAAATAAAATAGCTAAGAAATCGTAACATTGTAATGTATTATGAAGAAATAAAATAACTGACACAGAAACAATAATAAGATAAAGGCCACGATTACACTTGTTAGTTTTTACGTAAGTAGAGCACGTAAGTAACTTACTTATCTAACATATCAATACGATACACGACTTATAAGACAGTGTTTATATTTCGTAAGCTTCACAAGTGAATTACTTTAGGGGGTAAAACTTACAAGTGTAATCATAGCCAAATAAATAGATTAATTTACCTTTGGAATTAAAGGAACATTTAATTAGTAACTGGTGCATCACCTTGGCCAATGTGCTCTTGTTCAGAATTAGGGCTAGATTCCGTCACCTAAAAAGATGGATGTTATTAAAGAATAGTTGATGGGTTTATTGGAAAATGGAAATCTAGTGGGATTGGTGGAGGATCATGTGCACACCGGAAATAGGAAAGCTGTAACATCCTTATTGTGTTAGTGTACGGGCTGTCGAAATTATTCTGCAGTCACCTTGTTCTTATCTAGTGGTCCATTCGATTCCAAGCTCTGAGCTACATCAGTCTTCTGGTTGGAGCTCTTTTTTTTACCTTTCCCTAAATTCTTCTTTATGTTTTTTCCAGTCTTAGTTTTCTGAGGTTGGGTTCCTGTAAAATTAAATGTACTCTTTTATGATGGCATTTTTTCCTTCTTTTTTAAAGGCACTAAGGTACTCTTAAAAGCGGGTACCTTCACCGTCATTTTCGGGCTGAGAGTTATCTTCGTGGGGACTGCCGTCGTCAACCGGCGGACTCAATTCGTCGGGTCGAACGGTTTTACTGTAACAAAAATAAACGTGTTGGGTTATACCAATTATAAGTACCTATCACAATAATTAACAAAACCCTTTTCAACCGACTTCAAAAAAGGAGGAGGTTCTCAATTCGACTGTTTTTTTATGTATGTAATGTAATATGTATATTACGCAAGCATTCCGCCAATTATGAACCAATTTTGATGATTCTTTTTTGTTTGATAGATCATTCTTCAGAGGTAGTGCTATATAAATTTTATCGAAATTTAGCGCTTTTTGAGAAAATCAACAAAAACTATTTATTACTTTTTAGTTTAAGTTGGTACCTACTTATAGGTGTAGTTTTGAAGTAGGTTTTTGTTCTTTTTTTTTAAATTAATTATTACACTCAAACACAAGAAATTATGTGTGTATTAATTACAAGGCGTTTTATGAAACGGCCAGAATTCCATTCTTGTTAAAGGATATATTCAGCAATTGTAGATTGTTAATCAAGGGGAGAAAGTAACCCATTTATAACCGAGGTACTCTTGTACATACAAGTACTTGTATGTACAAGGGTAGCAAGGGCATACATAGTGTGACCAATGGATATTTTTCCTGAGTTAAATATCTACTTTTCATATTGAATACGAGGAAAGTAAATATACAAAAATAAAATTGGCAGTCATAGGAACTGCCGATAGAAGTGAAAAAGATTTTTATTAAATTAAAATTATTAAAATATAAACCTTAATACTAAGGCATTAAAGTTTAATTTCGAATGTAGTATATTTATATGTAAGACCTTTTGTCTTCGTAACCACATGAGCATGTCGCTGTGCCAAAAAGTGCTCAACGCGCCTAAACAAGTTTTCACTTCTATATTAATTGAATGAAAATGTTAGAATGTGCGATGGAGAGGAAAACTTGGTTACCCCGCCGCGTTAAAGTAATATGGTACCCATTGAGAGTGATGGTGGCCGGCTTGGCGGGTTGGTCCAGTGTGCGCGGGCGGCGGGCGCGCGCCGCTCCGCGCGTCGCCGTGGCCGCGCCGCGCCCGCGGCCGCGCCCCCGACCGCCGCGCCACCCGCGCCCGCCGTACGCGTTTCGCGGCGTCGGCGTGTAGCCCACGTAGCTCACCTGCCCACATGACCACGGTCATTTTATTTTATTTTATTTTGTACAGAAAACTTAATTGAAATTATTAAAAAATACGACTGCTCTGCCCGCTGCCGTCCGCCTTGAATTAATTACCTTTGGAATCTTATTCACATTTTTATTAAATGATATTTTTTTGTGAATCACTGGATATTGTACTATAGTTATATATTTTTGGAATCTACTCATCATTTTCTAGATGATGATTATATAGTTAATCTTATTTTCAAATATTTTTTTTCAACTTTAGTCTTTAATGCGGGACCATGGTCACCCCATCAATTTTTTTTTAATTTTACTAGCCTATGTCACCTGGAATAAGCTATATTATAAGAGATAGCTGCACTTTTTGTAACTATCGTCTGAAAAGCTGATTCAGTATTAGGTGGGTGTAGGGCTCTCCACTGATGTCAAAAGTGAAAGTTTGCCCGCATATGGATTTCGCTAGATATGGCTGCTTAAAAACGGTTTATCGTTACCGAAAATGAACCATACTTAGAAAAGCTGATTCTTGTACAGTATTAAAGTATGCGCAATATCTATTCAAACAATATAAGAACTGACGCTATTTATCGGGCCTTTCACTATATATCACCTCTCAAAGACGTTATGAACATACATACTGTAAAAAAATATAAGCAATTATTGTCGTCACGTTGATTGCTATTAAAAATTATGAAGGCGTAAGAATTTATTTAACATCTATCTAGTGAAAGGCCCGATAAATAGCGTCAGTCGTCTGCCGGCTGCACTAGTATAACGATAAACATGCATAAATTAGTGGGTAGTGGGTGGGTTACCTGTGGGTATCTCTGCGCGCGGGGATGTGTGGGGTAGGAGCCGTCGCCCCACTGCCCCACCACGACGCCGGCGATCTCGAGTCTTGCGCCGCGCCCGCGCCCACCACGCCACGCCATCGGATCGCCCACCACGCCCACGAGCGGCAGCGGAGGCATCGCGAACTCCACCTCTAGACCCTCCAGAATGGCCTTGCGCATCCTTTCCACCTGACCAACAAAAACACCTACAATATCGGAAGTCAAACAGATAACTATAGTGTGGGCCATCAAAGAATGCGTTTTTGACAATTCGTCAGATGATCAGGGTTGTTTGAAGTGGACGATATAATATGCGGCAATAGTAGTTTGTGATATAAAAGCGGTAAGTAGGTTCTTACACACAAGTTGACTCATGTGTTCGCCCGTGTATCACACAATATTTGTGAGAGCACTTGAAAATAAAAGTCGAGTAGGTAGGTAATCACTAGAAAATGGTTTCTCACGCCCATACTTATTTCGATCGATTTTTGCGGCTATTAATAGCGCGATTTTTTTCCAGCAAATGTATTGAAAAATATATTTATTCTTATCGGCATAATGTGACAAAAATGTTACACCCATTAATATTTTGGTTTGATAATGGGAACTTTATTATATTGTGTGTGTATGAGATTACTCAAACACACACAAGTGTGCGAGTGAAGTGCGAGTTGTCGTAAAGCTGCGCCAGGTGCTTGCAGTGCGCGGCGCGGTACAGGTTGCGCTGCAGCAGCTTGCCGTCGAAGTAGAGCGCGAAGTGCGAGTGTGCGCGCTCACCTTGACGACGGTGTCGAGGTGGTTGTCGCAGAGCTGCGCCAGGTGCTTGCAGTGCGCGGCGCGGTACAGGTTGCGCTGCAGCAGCTTGCCGTCGAAGTAGAGCGCGAAGTGCGAGTGTGCGCGCTCACCTTGACGACGGTGTCGAGGTGGTTGTCGCAGAGCTGCGCCAGGTGCTTGCAGTGCGCGGCGCGGTACAGGTTGCGCTGCAGCAGCTTGCCGTCGAAGTAGAGCGCGAAGTGCGAGTGTGCGCGCTCACCTTGACGACGGTGTCGAGGTGGTTGTCGCAGAGCTGCGCCAGGTGCTTGCAGTGCGCGGCGCGGTACAGGTTGCGCTGCAGCAGCTTGCCGTCGAAGTAGAGCGCGAAGTGCGAGTGTGCGCGCTCACCTTGACGACGGTGTCGAGGTGGTTGTCGCAGAGCTGCGCCAGGTGCTTGCAGTGCGCGGCGCGGTACAGGTTGCGCTGCAGCAGCTTGCCGTCGAAGTAGAGCGCGAAGTGCGAGTGTGCGCGCTCACCTTGACGACGGTGTCGAGGTGGTTGTCGCAGAGCTGCGCCAGGTGCTTGCAGTGCGCGACGCGGTACAGGTTGCGCTGCAGCAGCTTGCCGTCGAAGTAGAGCGCGAAGTGCGAGTGTGCGCGCTCACCTTGACGACGGTGTCGAGGTGGTTGTCGCAGAGCTGCGCCAGGTGCTTGCAGTGCGCGGCGCGGTACAGGTTGCGCTGCAGCAGCTTGCCGTCGAAGTAGAGCCAAGGCGCGGCCACCAGCCACGGCACGGGCGCGCCGCACGCATCGTTCGCCATCAGCGCCGCCTCCGCGCCCGCCATCACCAGCGCCGCCAGCTGCACGCCGCGCGAGCTCATGCCGTTCACCTGCGAACAAACACACAAACATCGACTCCACTCACTGCCAACTACCAATCTACCGAGACTGTATCCATGGCATGGTCGTTTTTTTTTTATTCCACTCCAAGCTTGCCCTTGACTGCGATCTCACCTGATGGTAAGTGACGATGCACTCTAAGATGGTAACGGGCTAACCTGTTAGGAGTATGACAGTTAGATTAAACCCATACCCCTGGTCGGTTTCTTAAACGCTTAATCGCCTGGCGGTACGTCTTTATCGGTAGGATGATAACTAGCAATTATTGTCGTCACGTTGATTGCTATTAAAAATTATGAAGGCCTAAGAATTTATTTAACAGCACTCAACGTGACGACATATTAATTGCTAATATTTTATTATAGTATGTATGTTCATAACGTCTTTGAGAGGTGATATCTAGTGAAAGGCCCGATGAATAGCGTCAGTTTAAATACTGTTTACATAGGAACTGCGCATACTTTAATAATGTACAAGAATCAGCTTTTCTAGTTATGGTTAATTTTTGGTAACCATAAACTGTCTTTAAACGGTCATCTAGTAAAAGGCCTATCCGCATGCAGGCAGACTTTCACTATCGTCATCAGTCGAGAGCCCCACCTAATACTGAATCAGGTTTTCTGGCGATAGTTACCAAAAGTGCAGCTATCTCTTAGTCTATACTCAAGAGCGAGATGAATGTCGTTTGAACAACGATAATCAATGTTTGGCGTTACGTGAAACATTAGTTTTTACCCTCGACGAAACGGAGACGGTATAATTATGTGTTTGCCCTAAGAGGTTGTGTGTTTGTTTGTTTGTGCACTTTTTAGTTACCTTTTCCTGGAAAACTACTGGACCGATTAATATGCGATTTTTGCATTAGATATGTATAGCTTGTGAGAAGGTTCCAGGTTTTAGGACCATAGACAATCAAGCTGAGCTGTAGTCTATGATTTAAATTTTTCAATAATTATGTTACTATTTTTCTCAAAAGTACTGGGCCGATTGAGATGAGGTTTTTTGCATTAGATATGTATAGCTTGTGAGAAGGTTCCAGGTTTTAGGACCATAGACAATCAAGCTGAGCTGCAATCGTGATTTGTTAAGTGGTCATAGGAACTCCTTAAGTTCTCATCATAAACCCGTCGTGTTTAGACTCTTTTGATTTGTCTTGACTAGCATTTTGTACCTAGATGCTGCCCAGGGTCTTATGATGGAGCCAGGAAGTCGTCATGGGAACTCTTGAAGTTCTCATCGTAAACCCGTTGTATTTGGACTCTTTTGATTTGCCTTGACGATCGCTTTGTACCTAGATGCTGCCCAGGGTCTCATGATGGAGCCAGGAGGTGGTCATGGGAACTCCTTAAGTTCTCATCGTAAACCCGTCGTATTTGGACTCTTTTGATTTGTCTTGACAAGCACTTTTAACCTAGATGCTGCCCAGGGACTCGTGATGGAGCCAGGAAGTGGTCACAGGAACTCCTTAAGTGATCACATTTTTTTATTACAATTTTTATCAGAATATTAAAATTTAACATTGTTTGACACCTCTACTCATTACTAAGCACAAGTGTTATCTCGGAATGAGAAGGGTTTGGCCATAGTCCACCACGCTGGTCAAAAAAAACTACTGAGTCGGCAAATATGCAGGTTTGTGTTTTAGATATACTTTTGCTCAGTTCTAATTGTTGTTTCAAAGTTATAAAGGTCATAATGGAGATCTGCAGTTCGTCGTGGGTTTTTTAAAATTTTTAATTTTATTACTTGTACTATAAGCAGTGTAAAGATGGTGGGTTGGGAAAAGAAAGATATGCATCCTTCTCTCACTTTAATTACACCTTCCTCCAACTGCTATCTTAATTTTTATTTTTATTCAACAACATACTAAAACTTACAGTCATCTCTTGCAAATGGAGTGCATTCATGAGATCATTTGAGAAAGCTGTAGCCAGGAATGCGTCCAACTCTTGTCGTCTCAAGATTTGTATCTGCGACGTCATAACGAACCTGAAATTAATTTCCATTATTCAATTAAGTATAATGGAGAATTTTCATGATGTTGTGAATATCATATTTAACACAACGGAAGTAAAATATAGATTAAAACTAATAAATCAGTGTTTTTTTTAAATCTATCAATAAATGACTGAGAAATTAATTATTAAGATTGCTATATATCTAACTCAAGTGAGAAATTTTGTGAGTGAGTTTCAATACCTAGCCAAGATTTAATACTTCAAAATTATCTTCACACATAAATTAAGTGCTTTTAATTCAATTAAGTCACGTTAAGTCCATTTATTTCTTTTATTCGGCTTTATAAAGTTGGTTGATAGGGCGGTGTGACGTCACACCATCCCACTTGCAAGCGCAACTTTAAAGTTCCATAACTTTTTCATTTGTTGAGATATTTTAATGATTCTTTAATATTTTTTTCTTAATTTTCATTGCATTTTTAATCATACATGATACAATTATAATCATTTGGTCGGTTTATTTGGTTCAGATTATTTGGTAGTTGCACCCTGTGGTTTTAACTTAAATATACATGGATACACACTCACTCACTCACATACACACACACACGTGCTATCACCCTGCATGATTAAAAAAAATTAATCTGTATATTTAATGTTATTGTACAATTTCGAAGAGCTAGGCCTTCTGGCTCAGGTATTCTTAGCTTAATAGAAGGCCTCAGGCACAATGATTTCTTAATCATTTTTTTTGGAAATAAATAGGAAAAAAATCTTCATTTTAATTTTTAATTTTTCAATGATTGTTATTATTAATTTGTGAATATAAATTATATGTACCTTAAAACTGTGGCTAAAATAAGAAGATGCTGTGGCACATATGACGTGTTTAACATGAGTGGAGTATCAGAGCGCATACATGATAGGAATGCACGCATTCGGCGACATTTATCATCTTGAGCCGTTCTGAAAAGAGACAAATTTATTAAGTTTACACAATATTTTACATCGAATCAGTTATGCTCGCCATTGACGGTAAGGCATTTTACAAACGACTTAGTGAAAAAATGCATGTCATTTTTTAAGCAATCGACTTGAGCTAAGAATTTCTGTGGTTTGGCAAAAATTGATCACTTGAATGAGATGTCGACACTGGCGAGCATAAATAATAATTCTTTTTTTAACTAAGCAAATCAATCGGCTAAAAACATAGCATTATTTTAAACTTTTGTGCCCTTGGATGGATAAGCTATTGGTGTTAATTTCGAAACTCTTCGAAATGACGACCTCCGTGGCGCAGTGTTCAGCGCTGTTGTCTTAACGTGCGGAGGTCCTGGGTTCGATCCCCGGCAGGGTCAATTTGGGAATTTATAATTTCTGAATTTTCGCTGATCTGGCCTGGTGGGAGGATTCGGCCGTGTCTAGTTACCACCCTATCGGCAAAGACGTGCCGCCAAGCGATTGAACGTTCCGGTACGATGCCGTGTAGAAACCGAATAGGGGTATGAGTTTTAATATAACTGCCAAGCCCCTATCAGGTTAGCCCACTACCATCTTAGACGGCATCATCACTTACCATCAGGTGAGATCGCAGTTAAGGGCTAACTTGAAGGGATTAAAAAACAAAAAAAAACTCACCCAAACCAAAGTCTTTGTACTGTGGGCACGGGCCAATCAAGCATGACGCCGGGCACAAGCTCTGGACTCTTTCCAGGATTTACTCGTGAATAGATCCATTCAGCCACGTGCACCGTGCATCGCTCGTTCGTGGTTGAGGTGCTGGCTGTACCTTCATCTGAAATATTGCATTATATATACATACATATACATAATATATTTGGTATTTATTTGGTATTATGGTTGCATCATGTATTTCCTATCAGGCGATACCCACATAATATAACCACAATAAAAACACAAAAGTAAATGGAAATGTTCACAACATAGCACTCGGGAACAGCATATTTTTTTTATAGCTATGTAACAGCATATTAAAATACCTTTAGCTTTTTGAGCCATGAAGCGATGGTGGTGCACGTTGTACAAGATGGCGTAAACATTTTGCCTGACGGGGCGGAAGAAGTGATGTATGGATGGTATTTCCCGGTGGTTGTCGTCTTCCATCAGCACGGGCAGGGCGAGCTGGCGGTGCGTGAGGATGGAGAGCATCTGAGGGTGCATGAGGCCGCGCGTGTGGCGCTCGGCGCACGTGCGCAACACTTCCGACGGAGCGGGCGGGCAGCCGTCGTCGTGGAGCGGCCTGCTCCCGCTTGCCGTTGCCTGCAATAGGGATGATGACAAACTCCATCATATCAGCAACTCTTCATCCACTTCTAGTATGGAAGTTGTATGAAATACACAGTTGTGAGTTGTGACGTCATCAAATTTCAACGCACTTTTTTCTTTAATCTATACTAGATGATTCCCGCGACTCCGTCCGCGTGGATTAAGATTTTGATTCCGCGGGAACTCTTTAATTTTCCGGGATAAAAAGTAGCCTATGTCATTCCACAGGATACCATCTACCCCTGTACCAAATTTCATTTTAAATTTCATCAAAATCAGTTGAACAGGTGGGCCGTGAAAGTGTAGCAGGCCGACAGACAGACACACTTTCACATTTATAATATTAGTATGGATTTTAAAATGGTTATCAAACTTAAAACTAACCGAGGATGTGAATTTTAGGTCTTTTGGAAGGCCCTCTATTCAATAATCAGTTAGAAATAATTTATTTTTGATATAGGCATCATCCCTAAGGCACCATACTTCACAGTGCTAGACAGTCTCACTACTCCAGCACACGATTTCCTTCGCGAAAACCACTGGCCAACAAATTAATTTTTATTCAAAGCACAAATTTCACTAGTATTTCCCCACGAAATTCAAGATTTATAAGTACACTAGATTATGCCCGCGACTTCGTCCGCATGGATTGTTTTTTTTTATCCAGAAACTCTTAATTTTCCGGGATAAAAAGTACTGTCTCTGTACCAAATTTCATCAAAATCGTTTGAGTAGTTGAGACAGGAAAGCGTAGTAGAAAGACAGACATACTTTCGCATTTCTAATATTAGTATGGATTTTATTAGGAACGCAAGTGCAAAATTTTATGATTTTAGACCTGCCAGATTAAACTTTGAGTTTTCAGTTTAAGTGGATCAAATATTTCTTTGATGCGGAGGGTATGGGTTGGAGTAGGTCACCGAAATATCTAACACTAGCTTATGCCCGCGATTTCGTACGCGTGGATCGGGGTTTTGTGGTTCTTCTCTCTCTTTAATTTTCCGGGGTAAAAAGTAGCCTATTTTCTATTCCAGACTATAATCTATATCTGGGCCAAATTTCATCCAGATCCGTTCTGGCATGATTGAGTAACAAACATCCATTTGAGGTTTTTTGGTTCCCGCGGGAACTCTTTAATTTTCCGGGATAATAAGTAGCCTATGTGCTATTCCATACTATAATCTATCTCTGTGCCAAATTTCATCCGTTCAGCCGTTGTGACGTGATAGAGTAACAAACAACCAAACTTTCGGATTTATAATATTAGTATAGATTTGAGAAAAGTCATGGTTTCTGTAATGTTGCCAATATGTACCACAATCAGACAAACGGCTAGTAAATAAAATGAATCAAATCTGTGTTAATAGAACACAAGCAGACCTGTTTGTTGGCAGGTTTCCCAGCGCTGGCCTCAGACTTGGCGGGCTGGGCGGGCTGGGCTTGCGGCGCGGGCCTGGCCGCGTCCCCGGCGTCCAGGGCCATCGCCGCGACGCCGCTACTCAAGTCGTGACAATGCTCCTCCATGCTAATGTCGGCGTTAATCGACGCATTCGCTGTAGCCAATTTGTAATCTTCCAAGCCTTTTTGCTGTAATTCATTCAGTTTTGAAAACTTCCAAGTGCTTTATTCTCGCAAAACAATATATAATAAACTAATAGGGTAAATAATATAGACCTCGAAGTTTTTACTACAAGAGAAATGTAGCCCCCCCCCCCCCCCCCCCATACAATGGAGTTGTTTTATTCTCGTTTCAATTTTTAATCAATGAAACTCAATTATGTAGAAATGTTTGAGTAACTTAACTTTTTTATGTGTATTTAATTAGGCTCTATGATTTATATACAAATCTAGAGGCGCTTTTATTATTTAAAACTTATAATCTGAATAATGATTTTCATGTCTATACTTACACAACGAAAATCATAGAACTTTTATGTTACCTTCCAATTTTCAATTCCAACTCCATTGCACCCCTTTTAGGGTGGGTTAGACTCAAACCCGTTTCTTAGCTGATGTCTACACTAAACAAAGAATCTACCTTCCAAATTTCATGTGTATTTCATTTCATGTATGCTTTATAGCTCCTGAGATATCGTGATTAGTCAGTCAGTGTGTCAGTGAGTGAGTGAGTGAGTGAGTTAATGAGTGGTATTTCGCTTTTATATATATGTACCTACTAGCGAATGCCCGCGACTTCGTTTGCGTGGTTTGAGGGTTTTTGGTTACCGCGGGAACTCTTTAATTTACTACAGCTACAATTTTTACAGATGTGGTTGTACAGTCTATATATCTACAACATTTCATTGAGTTTGATTGAATAATATTCAAATAAGAACTAAACTTTGTTTGTATGGCGTGCGCTTGGGAGGGCTAGAAGTACACTTCTTTATTGACCAATAGTTATCAGTTTTTCACCATCACCTACCTATTTGTTGGAAAATTCTATTTTTTTTTAGACTTTTGACTTTGATTAATCTATAAAAATAAACCATAAAGAAATAATAAGATGAAAGGATAAGAATAAATAAGATATAAAATTATAAAACAGAAAGTAATAAATAGCAAAACCCGGCACATGGAAATTTTTTGTTGAAATTTTGTGAGTAACATGCAAGTTATGTTTTGCCAATGAATGCCAATGTGAATGTTGATGTAAAAGGCGTGGATGACCTCAGCGATTAAGTTGATTGTTTTAAAAGTCACTGACCTCATGCTCTGAAGACTCAGTTGCTAGTTTTGATGTATCCATATCTGTAGACGAAGACTGAGGGCTAGTTTCTGATCTTTGTTTCTTGTTGTTTTTCGGACGACGACCTAGAATGTTACAATTGGTACATACATTATTACTTTAATTACCGTAGGTGCTGTTTCCTTACTTTAATAAAATTGTTTGTGTCCTCACCAGAAGCAGTCCGGTATTTGAGGAAGCCATCTTTGGTGCCATTTAGGTAGTATTGAACAGCTTGTTTTAATTTGGCAGCACGGAGGTCATTTAGATCACCAAATATTTCAATGCAAGCAGCATCAACATCGGATGTTGGTAAATCTCGCACAAATTGTCCGACAGTCTTGATTAGGGTTTCAGGAGGAACCTGTTGCTGCAAATTAATTAACTTAACTGATTAAATAGTAAGTGTATAAGTGCATACACATATGTGGACTGATATCAAGCGAGTCGCAAGGGGCTGCTGGGTTCAGGCGGCGCAAAACCATGGAGTATCTTACCTAGGGCCCTATGTCCGGCACTGGATCTCTATCGCTTGACAATGACAATTGCTTTTTTAATCGACTACAAGTTAGCCCTTGACTGCGATCGCACCTGATGGTAAGTGATGATGCAGTCTAAGATGGTAGTTGGCTAACCTGTTAGGGGTATGGCATACCCTTAATCGGTTTCTACACGGCATCGTGCCGGAACGCTAAATCGCTTGGCGGCACGTCTTTGCCGGTAGGGTGATAACTAGCCACGGCCAAAACCTCCCACAAGGCGAGAAGATTTCAATTGAGAAGATCACCTGAAAGCTACTTCTCAACTCACATACCTATCAAACTTGCAGCAAAAAAAATACCTATAGCTAGATTTAAATGGAACTTTTTTAAACTTAAGTAGAAAAACGTTGAATTAAAAGTAATTTTCTTAGTTGAAACTTGAAACACAATGAATTTTTTTAATGAACTTACCTTCTTTTGAGTAATACCCAATCGTTTATAAAAATCAGTAAGGCTCTGTTCAGATAAAATAACTCCACCTAGGAGTGCAGCCATAAGACAAAGACGATCCTGTGGAACATCTAATAGCTTGGGCAGCTCATGTACCATGTACTCTTTGGTTTCCAGGGATGACTGAGGACAAAAGGGTGGTTTTCAATTCATATATATATATAATATGTCTATTCTTATAAGTTTTATTTTAATTGCTTACTACTTACTCTGTATGTAAGTTTCAGTTGTGATGAACTAAAGTATCTTGGTGGCTGGAACACCAAATACTCCCCCGAGCAGCCCACTAGACCAGCATAAGTCTTTTCTCTGCACAAACCAACAACTTCCTGGCAATGATCATCAGAGGACACCATCTATATCAGGAAAAAATTGCTGTCAAACCTGATAATTGCTGACAAAATTCAAATAATCACAAAATACACATTACATACAATTGGGATGTTGAGGTATCTCAGAGCAGTTCTTAGACAAGAATGTAATCCTGTTGGGGGCACCCACCAAACCTTAGGGGGTGGAGTACCTTTTGTAACAATGTGACGCAAAACCTGTGAAATGAGATATATTATTAAATTTTTGATGCTAATACAATTCTATCTAAATCTTAAACTTTACAAGTCAACATGCAGTAAACATAGTGCCTAGCTCTGTGGAACATGATCTCTACACTAAAAACACTGTATTGCTATCCCTGTCATAATGCTCCCTGCAGAAAAAGCCAGCACTAGATTTCATCCTGTTAATTTTTTTTTTTAGATAACATGTGGAATAGAATTAGCTGTAATTTTAGTATAGTTTGTATATTGTGTTATTAAGTAGTCTACATTCTGTAATAAATAGAATAATTTGTATGTAACCAAACTGTATCTATGCTAGCTGTTCATATAAAGGTCACTTACAGAGTTTACTCTCTGCCTATAAGTTGATTGAGTTTGTATCCAGTGCTGTGGCAATGCTGGTGGTGTAGGGTGGGCGCCATTGAAACATACACATAGTGAGACTTGATGTTCTGCCAAAGCTTGTGCAAGTGTCGTGAGGAATTGCACACAGCGGGCCCATTGGCCTCCACATGCCCAATCTACCCCGAGAAAGAAAATAATCAATCTTATTTTCATGTAGTGACATTTAGTACAATAAAAACAAAAATTCTTTTAAAACAGATAAATTCTTTGGTAGATTTACAAATTTTCTGTTAGTTTTTTGACATCAGAGGGCTAAATATGGTAACTTGTATAACAAATAAGGGTGAGCTTTTTATAATTACTTAATCAGGAATGCTTATTAAATAATAATAAATAATAGTAGAAGATGAAAAAGAATTAAATTTATTTTTAATAAATTAATATTCATAAATAACAGTTAGTAAATACTTTAACTATTAAATAAACTGTAACTAAAATCTTAAATTATTTTATCCTCATCAAAACCAGTGGAGGCATTGAGAATGAAATTGATATCAACAAAGTAGAAAATAATCATAAGTCATGAATGCAAGTCAAAAAATGTTTTTTCAATTATTATGGAACTTCATCTGGGTGGATTAAGTTTTTTTAACTCCTGCAGGAACTTTTTAATTTTTCAGGATAAAAAGATCTCTATATCAAATTTCATCGAAATCAGTTGAAAAGATGGACCGTGAAAGCTTAGCAGACAAAGAGACACTTTCACATTTATAAATATTAGTATGGATATATGTACATATCCATACTAATATTACTTAAAAGTACTTTTAGCGTTGACCTGGACTGTAACATTACCAAACTTACAACTAAACTAAGTTATTATTATTGAATTTATATATTTATTCTACATAATATATTGTTGCCACAAAGCGGCCCCCTCAATTCAAAGCTCCCTAGGCTCCCTTATTTCCCTTTACAGATATGGATCTATCATATCATATTATATTAAAAGGAAAGGGGAAAATCGTCAATCTCTTCTTTCTGCACAAGATCATGAAACCCTATCACTCAAATCTTTTGATGTTAATGCTATCAGTTATTAAATAAAAACAATAATTTAAAGAAGTGATAATATGATCCCCAAATTTGCCATCTTAAATCCCTAAATCTAAATAGTTTAAGCTATGTAAAATAATAAAATAAGTAGGTGGTAATAGGTATGTACATAGACAGATACCAAGTACATACCTATTTTGTATATTGACAGTCCAGCGGATATATGTTTTAGGTGATAAAAATCAAACACTTGTCACAAAAGATACTAAATAATAATTTTATTGCACATTTTTTGATGTTTCCAGTGCTACCAGATTTTTATAGAAAATAAGTAATGCTGGGCACCTGACTAACTAGGTACAGTAATCACAGGTAACTTTATAAATGTGTCAAACATTGCGAGCCAACAGCTTAATTTAAAAATAGAGAAGCAGGAACTGGTTCATTGACCCATTCACAAGACATAACTGAGCCACATCACATTACTATTACCTTCTCCTCTGTTCAATAATTTATTTTACTTTTGGTAGCTCGAGTCAATGATGTTCTAATGTGTTACTATTAGACTATTGATAACAATTGACTTTCTATAGGAAGAAGTTTTAATCGTTGATATTAATTTTTGCTCATTATATTTTACTGTTTTTTTAAATATATCCAAGCATTTAAATGACTAAGTATATTAATGTATGTATTAAAATAAATCATATTTTATGTAAAACAGTAAATGTAATATGTATCAGGCAAACCATCCATTCTCAAAGATGTGTGGTGCAAGAACTATCAAGAGCTTGTGTTGCAGCTTCGTGACTATTTTGAAAATGAAATTCATACCAGTGAGTATACGAGTTACCAAATATTGTATAAAAAGGAGTGTCGCTTCACTATTGTAAAAATAAATTTCATCTATGAAGTATAGCATTTTTTTGTCGATGGTAGTCTGTCAATAATTATTATGATTCAAATAAACTTCATAGGCGTGCCTATGTCAAGATTAAATGAAATGGTTGGACAGAGAATATAAATATTGTAGCATTATTTTACAATTTGACATTAGCATGTCAAAACGTTTTGTCCAATTAAAAATTCGAAGGTCTCCTCAATCAAATCGAATTTACCTGAAAAATAGCCGCCATAAAGCCGATCAAGGCATCCTTCTGCGTCGAGTACTAATCGAAAGCCACCAGGATGGGTTCTGGCGATACGAAACAAATCAACACCTACTCCTTCGTTTTCTAAAAATATTTGTAAATCTTGTATGCCCATGGTTATCGGCTACTTTACTATCCTCTAAAACTTCGATCGAACAGGTTCGTCTCGCTAAAATATGGGTAATCTGTAAAATTCAAAGTTCATTTTATAAGAATATATTCTAAAGTACACTGTAAAGGACGTAATTTTTCATTAGACAACGTACAATGTTCAGATTTTATACAAAAAACATGCAAAAAATGAAATACCTAGCCGGCACGTTTTGGATGGTAATTATTTCAACTTTCATAGAATCTTCACATCGATAACTACGGCATGAGTGAAATTAAAATGCAATGCTTCATAAAATGGTTAGAATTAACAATACGCACCTTAATTTAAAAAACCATGCCAACAAGGAATTACGGCAGCCAAAAGTTGGAAACGGAAGCCATTTGTAATTTGTAAATTTTCTAATCCATTCTTGGCCAGAGACAAGTTAACCAGAGATTCCTGGCCATAGATGAATTAGATGAGCCATAGATCATAGAGTAGGATGAATTGGACTACCTGATTTGGCTGGCTATACTGGCTCTGGATTTCAGTCCTTCTGAGTTCGGAGTCTGAGCTTGTGTGGTCTAGTTTTTTTTTAATTAACTAGTTTAACGGCTCTGGATTCTAGTTCTTCTGAGCCTTCTGTGGTCTAGTTTTTTTTTTTATTTAACTAGTTTAACGGCTCTGGATTCTAGTCCTTCTGAGCCTTCTGTGGTCTAGACGTGCTATAAATACACAGAGTCATAACACAGAGTAGCGAGTACATTAAAATTCTCATTAAAATTAGTTCGGACCACAGATCACGGAAACAAGGGAGATATGCCTATGAATCAAATTGTTTTGAAACCTGCTGTCTCCAGTTTATCCCTACCTATCCCTACTACCTGCTACCAATACAAGCAACTAAATAAATACAATAGACAGGAAGTCTCACTCACACACACACATACCGATAGATCAGTGCATGAGGCACGAACAAATATACACTTTATTGTTTACCAAACAGGGTTCAATTTCAATCACCGTGCATCTTACTCACACAAACGTAAAACGTTGTCGATGTGCTGTGCAAAATTCAAATATGATACAATTAGTGGTTGACTAAAATGGATCTATCGATGCTAAATTTCTTAATATTTGGGTTTTTGACAATGACTACCAAAAATAAGATGTAAAAAATCATCTCATATTAGATTATTTTTAACCGACTTTCCGAAAAAAGGACGAGGTGAAGGAAGAGTGACATTAAATATATCAATAAATGAGTAATGAGTATCTACGTAAATTGACATTATATTAATTCACCTAGTATATTTTTTATACGTTTCGTCAGCTAAGTAAGTCGAGTACTTACATTAAAAAAAATAGTAATAATTATGACTAAAAATATAGTTATAATGAATTTTACTCACGATAGTTTAAACGTTAAAATAGCAATTATTGTTTATTAAGTTATAATTAAGGTACTATTAATTATTTAAAACTATCTAAACAATAACTAAATATTTAATTATTAAACGATCATCGTTTGGTCGTTAAAATATCGACAACTGCATTGTACTCGTACCTGCATCGTCACATCTCTAGTTCACGGCACGCCGACAGCGGCCGAACTACGAAATTTGATCTATCGTGCTAGTGAAAGAATCGGTAAAGAACACTTAACCATTGCGTCGTAAGACTGGCCGATTCATTGATAGATTTCTACTAAGCAAGCAATGGTTTTTGTTCATAATGAGATATAGACTTCTCACTTTATTACATTATGATACCACTAAATAATGTTTTATTGATTTTAATGGAAAATTACAACAATTTATTTGTACTTACGTGTGAAATGAGATGCCATCTTTCATGTAATTCACTTTGCAGCTTGAATTTTTACAAACAACCACTGAACAACGCGGCATTTTGTTAAAAACCGAGAGAAGTGAACCAATCTTTGAATGACATGCGACTAAAGACAAAAACGGCCATCAGGCCTATTTTGTGCCTGATGAGTTCGCAAGCAACACGCCCCCTTAGCACATCTCCCTTGTTTCCGTGATCTGTGGTTCGGACCTTCGGAGTTCCTTTCATTGGGCGTTGTAAATGAAAAAATAATAAATGGACTATTGTTTTAGATTTATTAATTAAACAGAAATGTTTTATCAGTATTGGTAATTGCAAATAACAAATGCAGGCCGATGTGATCTTTTCGAAACCTCAAAAGATGCTTTAAAAAAGCAAACGTTCATAAAGTGAACAGAAATTTTATAAATTGATTTTTACGGTAAAAATAACAATGCCCGAACAAAGCAACGATTATCGTGTTGTGGTATTTGGTGCAGGCGGCGTAGGAAAGAGTTCTTTGGTTTTGCGCTTTGTAAAAGGTACATTTAGAGAATCGTACATACCAACGATTGAAGACACATACCGACAAGTAAGTAAATACCTACAATTGATTGTTGTTTTATATCTATAATTTGTAATTCCTGTTATGATCAGGCCGTGATGATGCGGTGTGGCGTGGAACAGTGACCTTTATCCTATTCAACTTATAAATAATAATACCCTCTCGACCACCCCCATGATGACCTTTGTAGTGGTAAAAAATACTCAAAGGCTAATACATCTATTGCAATATAAAAGTCACTTTTTAACTTTTTCCTAATACTTTTAAAGATGCTAATTTTTAGTATGTAATATGTATGTAGTATATTATATATGTATGTACCTAAATATTTAGTAATATTTTTGGAGGCTATGGTCCTTTTAGATTTTTAACAATAAAAGTAAACCAAAATTATTTTAATCATAAGTTGTTTACCTTAGTTTCATTGAAACTTTGCATCTTTATAGTAATTTGTTTATTTATTCTACATCTGGGCTTAGGTGCATACATATTGTATAAAGATTATTGGTGAAAGCAGACATTAAGTTCTTAAGTCTTACAACATGTTCAGTAAAATTTATAATTGATGTCCTCAACCTGTATTACCATTATGTACTGTTAGCGGTTGTGAATAATAGGAGCTCATTTGACTTTGAATTGGGTTTAGGAAGTATTTCTTTTAGAAGTTTAGATCGTTTGGTGGTATTTGGGTCATTCTTGATCTGTTAGTGAAAGTGTAAGCATTATTGTCACCAGTAATTTGTGATTGGTATTCCGGGTTAACTAAACCGCCTTACAAGTATTGAACACATAAAATAACTGAACATGGAATTATACAATATGAAGCATCATCTGTGTGTATTATTTCTACGAGTATCCTGCCTGCGGGTAACGGTACTTATATTGGGAATTATTGCCAAGTTTAACTTTTCTGTAACATTGGCTACAGGCCAAAAACACTTAATTTTTTCTTGAATTGCAGTATTTGATGTGTAGACTATACATATATATGTAAGACTAGCTGATGCCCACAACTTTGTGTGGAATAAGTTTTTTCAATTCCCACATCAACTCCTAAATTTTCCAGGATAAAAATTAGCCTATGTCACTCTCCAAGTCCTCAACTATACCCATGCTAAAAATCACATTGACCAGTGGCTTTGTTGCAGTGTGATTTAAAGACAAACCAACAAACAAACACATTTTTGCATTCATAATTCCTTCATAGTTACTGATTCTGTAAGCTGTTTAACAGAAAAACCACCTAACAAGAAATTTGTATTAAATTGGCACCACCTACTACCCCTTTTTAACTTCAAATTCAGATGCTTTTTATTGAAATAAACTTTTTATGTGCTTCTGAATCATCAAGTGAGTGACTTTTATACATATTTTGTTTTTAGGTCATAAGCAGCAACAAAACAATATGTACCCTCCAAATCACTGACACTACAGGTTCCCACCAGTTTCCAGCCATGCAGAGATTATCAATAAGCAAGGCAAGTTCTGAAAACATAAAATCTGATAAAGAAACTTTATTATTATTATTAAAGCCTACCTCTAAAGCTATATATATTATGTATACATATTTTCTTCTTATAATTTTTTTTTTCTTTTTTTTTCTTTTTTTTTTTAATATTTAAAAGAAACTTTAGTAATGATAAATTATATTAAATTGACCTTTAGTTGCCCATTGAAGGTCGATTTCTGGCTAAAGCTGAAGGTATTGGTGTTTTAAGTGATCAGAATAGGTCTTGCCATTTGGGGTGAATGACCTGAAACATTATCATTATGACTGTGAAATTCCTGTATTTTGGGATTATGATCCTGAATTTACCGGCGGGCTAACCTGTTAGAGGCATGGCAGTTATACCAAACCTATATCCCTAATCTGTTCCTATGACATTGTACCGGAATGCTAAATCGCTTGGCGGCACGTCTTTGCCGGAATTAGCCACGGCCGAAGCCTCCCACCAGACCAGACCAGAGTAAATTCAAAAATTATAAATTCCCAAATTGACCCTGCCAGGGATTGAACAGGGGTCAATCCCTGAAATCCCGCAAAATTGCACTACCTATTATGATCATTGGTTATTATTAGTCAAGAAGTCAGTATATTGACAAATACTTACATTTTATTAAGGAGCATTAGTTTTGAACCAGGCAATCAATCTTTAAATCAAGAGTGAATAGGCATCTTCTAGGCGAGCGCATCCCATCTTAGTCAAGATTCATGATCATGATTGTGGTCAAGCATAAGTCTATAATGAATTTAAAAAAAAGGCAGTCAATACGACCCTGTAAATACTATGCTAAGGGATTTAGTGTTCTTATACAATACCAAAATATGGAAGCTAAGTAACTTACTTACTTAGTAAGTAATTTAGTAGTGCTACAAGTCAACTAGTATTTTTTAATGGTAATACTAGATGATTCTAACAACTTCCTCTAGAGTGGATTTAAGTTCTTGTGGTAAATCTTTAATTTTCTGGGATAAAAGTCTTTGTCCTTCCCTGGGATGTAAACTACCTCTGTACCAAATTTCGCCAAAATCGGTTGAAATTATGGGCCGGGCAAGCGTAGCAGACAGATCGACGGATAGATATACTTTCGCATTTATAATATTAAGTAGGGAATTGAACAACTTTTTTAATTCAAATGAAAAAATTTTGAGTCATCAACGCAATAACATGTTACATGCTGCTTACAGCCTAAATCTTTGTAGTAAGAAATCTTTTTGTAATTTCAGGGTCATGCATTTATCCTCGTGTATTCAGTCAGCAGCAGGCAATCATTGGAAGAGCTGAAGCCAATATGGCAGACAATCAAAGAGATCAAAGGAGCGGAGCTGCCCAACATTCCAGTGATGCTTGCGGGTAACAAGTGTGATGAGAGTCCTGAGATCAGAGAGGTGTCTGCTGCTGAGGGACAGGCACAGGCTCAAACTTGGGGAGTATCATTCATGGAGACATCGGCTAAAACTAACCACAATGTTACCCAACTTTTCCAGGTAAATTGTTTTAACTACTGAACATGGCTTGTATTCATGCAGTTCTGTGCCAGACCTTACTCTGGTTGTGCCAGATTTGCTGTTATTTGGCTATGAAATGCCGTTCTGGCATGATTGAGTAACAAAATCCATCCATCCAAACTTTTTGCGATATTGCTCTACACATCATACTAATATTACTAGTGGTTCGCCCCGAACTGAGACCTCGCGGCGCCATCTATTGACATCTTTGTCAAGTTCTGTTAAAAATACTGAAGCTCATTAAAAATTAAATAATTTCGTTTCCTTATAATATTTATCTAATTTTAGTATTCGTTTGTTCAAGTACAGGATATAATTCAAATAATTGATCAAGTTTCAGGCTTCAGAAAATTTAGAGTTCTGAGGTCAACTTTTTGACGTTAGAAAATCTCCACTTTAAAAACCCGCCATTTTGTCAATTTTAGGGGAAAAATTAAAAAAAAAATTTTTTGGACTCTATTACTAATTATATTTTAAATGATATACCGCAACCCTATGTAACGCTATTAAAAATATTTTACTACGCATTCGCTTCTATGAGAGCCCCCCTGAAATAAAGATTTTTATAGCTTTTTCAGCCATATTCGGCTGGAGGCCATCGGTTTACACATTGCTGAAGTAATTACGCTCAGTAATTCAGAAGTTATAAGGCTCTGACAGACGGACGGATGGACTGACGGACAAGTGCAAATCCACTCAAGTAGACTCAGAGACCTTCGCTTTGCTCGAACAATAAATACGAAAGTGTGTTGGTTTGTCCTTCAATCACGCCACAACAGCGCAACGGATCAACGTGATTTTTGGCATAGTTATAGTTGAGGACTTGGAGAGTGACATAGGCTACTTTTTATCCCGGAAAATTAAGGAGTTCCTGCGGGAATCAAAAAAACTTAAACCACGCGGACTAAGTCGCGGGCATCAGCTAGTTGATATATGAATAAATATGATGGAGAATTTGTTGATATTGACATATTATATCAATTTTCATTACATTACAGGAACTTCTGAACATGGAAAAGAACAGAAATGTTTCCTTGCAAGTTGACTGCAAAGGGAAGAAGAAAAAAGAAAAGGTTGTTAAAGATGGCGGAGAAGCATCTGCTAGTGGAAGGGAGAAATGCCTTGTCATGTAATAACAAGTTATTTATTATCCCACCAACTTTTAGTGTCAAGTAATAAACAACATTGCATAAACAATGACAATATAATAACGATGTTCCGATGATGAGTTAGTCTAGAATCTAAATATAAGAGTACACCAGTAGTAGGTAGTAGTCATGTTTAAGGGCATGCTATTTCATTTTATATTTACCGGCTGGGCATACTCAAATGGGAGATTTGCGACTTTTAGAAAAAAGTTTTTTGCAAATATGTGATCAAGTTAACTAGACGTCAATTTTATTATTTTACTAGCTGATGCCCGCGACTTCGTCCGCTTGGTTAAAGTTTTTTTGATTCCCGCAGGAACTCCTTAATTTTCCGGGATAAAAAGTAGCCTATGTCACTCTCCAGGTCCTCAACTATACCCATGCCAAAAATCCCGTCAATCCGTTGCTCCGTTGCGGCGATTGCAGGACAAACCAACAAACCAACAAACAAACACACTTTCGCATTTATAATATTAGTATGATAATTTTTTATGTATATAATTTTTGGGACAAAGTTGTTCTGAAAATTATGTTTACATGTTTAAGATAAGTTGGTAATTTTAAAATAATTATAATAATTTAACTATGTTTGAATAAAGATGAAAATGATGGAGAGTGGTAAACCGATATGTAGATTAAGATCTATAAATAAAATAGATTAATGGAAGGAAATGCGCGCGAAAAGGGAAATCTTTTTAATATTGAATTTGTCACAACAGCTTTAACATTAGCCATGAGCATTTCTGGATTCTGCTATTTATCGTGATGTAATAAGAAGTATTCGGCTTAGTAAAAACAAGCTGATTTTTATGCGAATCGAAATTTGGAATATGGATAGCAGTTTGAAACAAAAAATATTTCAATTTTGCTTTTGCACCATATAAGTTGTTGCTTTGGTATTTGCGTCTGATGTTGGTTATTACTTGTGCTAAATTGATTTTACTGTAATTTGATTCTAGTCATGAAATCCAATATTCCTATGGAATTAACTGATTTACTTTATTGCATTTTATTAAGTATTATTAATTATTATAAGTAGTTAGTACTACTACTACTACGCCTATTACTATATTGTTTAATTACTGTGATTGATCATAAAATCACAAATCATCATTGTCGAAATGTATATTTTGCTAAATAATAAGAATGACTTTATTTACACTAGTTGCATATTACATAAATTATAATAATTAATAACGACTGACATGACAAAGCTAAATGCATATTATTACCGCAGCCCGCATCGCAATTGCTACCAACATTTTTTTTAATAAGCAATTTTTTAGGCTTAGCAATATGCTATGAATAGCTACAGCAGTAGTCAACTAGATGGGATCGAGCTTTTATTTAAGCTACGATTGGGGCGGGCTTCTTTTGTCGCCATTGATTATACCAATACTATTAGGTACATACAGTGCTCTCTTTTTTACCATATTCCTCCGGAGTTGCGCATTTCTTTGCAAAGGAAAAATACGTAATTTTGACGTGATAACGTCTTATAAATCTATGAACACCGGCTGCACGCACTAAAAAGTGTCACGTTACGCCTGAGCCTGAGCGTGCAAGTGAGAGCGCGGAATAAGCGCGCGATAGAGAAGCACGATCGCGTGACGTCAGAGCTAGCAGTTCGAATAGTTCTGCTAACTGGAACGCCGCCACGCGAGAGCGCGAGAGAAGGTATCACGTAAAACTATCGTCCGTAAACCGACTTTACAGACAACCGTAATAGGGATGATGCCTATATCAAAAATTAATTAATTCTAACTGATTATTAAATAGAGGGTCTTCTAAAAGACTTAAAATTCACATCCTCGGTTAGTTTTAAGTTTGATAACCATTTAAAAAAATAGATTAAAGAAAAAAAGTGCGCTGAAATTTGATGACGTCACTATTGTGAATTTCATACCACTTCCATACTAGAAGCGCGTTTTTAAGTTTGATAAAGAGTTGCTGATTTGATTGTGTTGTCATCATCCCTATTCTTTTGCAAGCTTTTTGCGTTGAAATGCGGCAAGCGTTAATGTGCAAGTCTTGAGAAACCCTCAGTGATTCGGGCATGTTAATGTGAAAATACAACGAAATGAAGTCTTTACGGCTTTGTTGTTATTCAATTGTACGCTGATATTTAAATAGTCGTGTTGTAAATTATTCATCATCGTCATCGATCGTCATTGTGTCTAACAGGCTTCTCATGAAAGTGTTACTCATAATATGAAAACAAATATTGGTGTATCATTTGCTAGGCAATTAAAACCATGTTTAATTTGAGTCAAGAAGTGGCGCGATGGTGAGAATGCCTGCCTGCCATATTATTCTAATTATATTTTATTTTTAATTTCAAATAAATACAAGTGCAAAGTCAAAAACCAAATATTCGAAGTGCATAGCATTGTTAAAGTTTTGAACGTCAATAATGTAGTTTTTAGGGTAAGAGCGGGTATTACCGGCCACCTAAGGGCAAAAAAGAATAACTCACTAAATAATTAACTTATCTTTATTAAACTTTTAAAAAAATGACTTAAATTGAGATCAATAGTAATTGTATTTTTGGTAAAATCAACATAAGAAAAAAAATGTCTTTGACCGGCGTAAGACTCCATGGAGGGGAAATTCCAGTCAGCACGGTTCTAATGCCGGTCAGCGTAGTTTTATCCCGGTCAACGTAGTTTAATGCTGGTCAGCGAAGCCTAAGCCCGGTCAGGCTTTCTGACACATATATCACACATGTAATTTTCAGGTGTGTCACTACCCGGTACCCGTACATTCAGCATGTGCCCACAACCCACAAATAACACATCTGTACCAGAGCTCATTGTTTCTCCCGTAATCATCGCATAGAACACACTTGTTTTCCAAATCGTAATTTTCTTCAATATCTGTGTCATCATCTTTACGCAAGTCAGTCATCTCTACATCAGAATCTGAACTGCTGCTATAGTTATTTTTCTCCTGAAGAATTCTTTTTTTAACTATGTGGGCTGTTTTTTTCTTTCCTTTTGGGTTCACTTTGCTTTGCTCCCTTGCATTTGCACTTTGCTTCTTAGTGGCTTTTTTAGTAATATTACTCTTCAGATTCTTTCTTGTCTCAGATTTAGTTTTTATTTCTGTTTTTTTCTGTTTTCTTTCTTCTTTTTTTAGATTTTTTCTTGCCTCCGATTTCGTTTTCGTTTCAATTTTTTTCAGTTTTCTTTCTTCTTTTTTAATCAATGTTTCTTTAAAGGGGGTACCTGTTAAGTAAGTGGCATGTTGTTTCTTGTTACTATTCTTCTTTTCTATGCTTTTCTTGGGTACTGGCATCTTTATCTTTAGGCTTGGGTATCTTTAGCATTTGTCGAACAATTAGAAGAAGAGACAGACGGAAAATTATACGTGCATGTAGTTCTTGATAATGCAGTGCTGGAAGAATCAATCCAGGCAGAAGAGCTAGCTAGAGTTGTCTTTACTGCAGTAATAGGTAAGCCAATGAAAGAAGAGCTAGCTATGGCAGAAGATGTCTCGGATGCTGAAGTAGATGGGTCGAAGATGGTTAAACTAGCTGTACGAGTTTATGTATTTATCGAGTTTGAAAGGCCAGTGATGATGGATCTCGCTGTGTAAATCGATATTTGTTCTGCCGAAGTAGAGGGACCAATGGTGACGGAGCTAGTTTTCTGGGTCTTGACTGTAGAGATAGATGCTGTAGCAAAAGTTACTGATGAAAAAGTCTCGTTATTCATTTTTTCTAATGCAAGGTTGGATAGACTTTCTACCATCAAAAACGAGTTGGATGGGCAATCATGTGTGGCCTCATTTAGATGAGGCCACACATGACTGACAGAGACTGAGAGAGACTGTTACAGACAGTTTCAGTATTGGAGATTTCATTTTGTTGGTTGGTTATAAGTTGAGATTCAGGAGTTTTGTTGTCTATTTCACGATGTTCTGAAGAATGTAGAATAAAATCATCAGGAATGTTGCAGATAGAGATTTCATTTTGTCGGTCGGGTATAAGTTGTGTTTCAGGAGTTTTATTGTCTTGCTTACGACGTTCTGTAGAATGTAGAATTAAATCGTCGTTGTTAAGAAACTCTGCAGCTAGAAAATCTTCTTTGGTAAATATATCAGGGTTAAAAGGATATATATTCCTGCAGCTTTAAACCCTGCTTCTGCTTTGGGGATTGTTGCAATTTTTTGAAATGCTTTTCTGAACAATGAAGCAATATCGTTTGGAGTGATCTTGCGGCCTAAGTTTGACTTCATGAAATAGTTACATTCAGCCTTATAAGCCGTTTTAAAAGGTCCATAAATTGGTACGTCCATCGGTTGGATTCTGTGTGATCCGTGTGGTGGGAGAGACAGCATTACGATGTTGTTTGATTTGCAGAACTCATAAGCTTTTAGTGATCCTATATGGCTCGAATGATTGTCAAGAATGAGAAGAATAGGATCTTTTTCCGAAGGTTTCGTATGATTCGCAAAGTGCTTCAACCAGTCCATAAATAAATTTTCATTTATCCAACCATTTTTTGAACAGCGGTAGAGTGCACCTCATGGCCCATCTGCTTCTAGTGCTACAGAATGTCTCTGACGGGGATAAATAAGCATGGGTGGGACAAATATCCCCGTTGCACTCATTGCACAGACAGCTGTAATTGTTTGCCCTCTTTCACCACTGGTTATCGACCCGACACGCTTTTGGCCTTTCTCTGCCACAATTTTTCCCGGATCTTGCACAGAGGTGATTCCTGTCTCGTTGACATTAAAAATATTTCTAGGAGGAAAATTGAATTTCTCTATCAAGTCTCCCAAGAGCTTAAAAAATATATCAACTTCATCCTTATTAAATGCAATCGCTCTATTTAAACTCGTTCCTTCTGCTTTGCGGACAGATAAATTGTTTCGCTTCATGAAGCCTTTAAGCCAGTCTTTGCCGGCCATTTGAGTAGCATTATTAAAGTTATTAGGCACATTATTTTTTACTACCTATTCATCCGCCATTCTCTTTATTTCACTTGCTGTGCACCCGTAAAATATCTTTGCTAATAGCTTGATTTGATCAACCATGTCTTTTTCTTGAATTTGATTAAACACGGTTTTTCTGCCGCATTTTGTCATCTGCATATTGTTTTTTTTTAGCCTTTCTTGCAATGTTGAAACGTTTCTTTTGCAGTTTTTCTAATTGGTTTTCCTGCTGCAACCAATCGAAAAGCGTGACCTAGGGTACTTTCATCCCATTTTACTTTCCCGCGCCTTCAACCAAAATTGATTAAAAATATTATATACTTAATACTAATTTAATACTACATGACTATAGTATATTGCAGTCAACGAAACTGGCATCATCCGAAGAAAAATACAGTTATCACTTATAAAGGTGACCGGCATTACCCGACAAACGGTTTTTTAGAAAACTATAGGGGGTAACTCCGGTCAGCATGACCGGCATTAGGCGACAGGAGGTATTATTTTAAATCATATTTTTTTACAAAATAAACAAATCATCGGTGAAAAATAAGAACAATTATGAAAAAGTCGATCAGTTAGCACTCTGGAAATTAATTAAGTATTGTTTTAATGTTATAAATTAAAGACGTACCTTTTACTTTCAACGGACGAAAAATTCTAACAAAATGGCGCGAAAACGGACAACGTGCACTCCGGCTCAGCGTGTAATCGGAACTGAGCGGGTGTCGGCGGGGCGACGACAGGAATGATCACGCCACCTTGTTTACATGTGTCTGTGCATGTAGCGAGCCGTTTTGTATGTAATAGTAAAGTGACCGGTATTATCTCCTGACTGGCAATACCCGCTCTTACTAAACAATATTAAATTTTGAATCAACCAGATAATAATATAGACGCAATGATGTATTAATTATAATCTCGACAATTAGTTTATATTTTGCTAATAAAGCTCTGCATTATCTTAAATCTGATGACAATTCAGAGCTTTATTAATGAATTACGTAAATAATGTTATTTCGAAGTGTGCACACGTACAAAAGATAAGAATAGTAATCATGTTTAAGTAGGCACAAAATTAAAACTGAAGTATCGATATTTCGATTTATTTGCATGGAAAAATCCTCGACTGCCTCGTTGGTCTAGTGGTTGGCATGTGCGACTGCGGCCGACTAGGTCCCGGGTTCGAGTCCCGAGTCGGGCCATAATTGAGCAATGGTTTTTCCGACTAGAAATTCTCAGTACTAGCCCGGACTTAGGAATTTGGCGGTGTTTCACCCCCGTGCCTAGAAGAGCACGTTAAGCCGTCGGTCCCGGTTATTATCACTAACATAATAATAGTCGTTAAAGCCCACCAACCCGCATTGGAGCAGCGTGGTGGGTCTAAGCTCTTTTCTCCTATAAGAGTGGAAGCCTGTGCCCAGCCGTGGGACGTTAATGGGCTGTAGAGGTAGTGGTGGACATGGAAAAAATATGCAACAGCTGTGTAAGCAGTCTCCCGGAACATGTCTAGGGCTTTTGTAATAGTACGTGCACGAGGGGAAGCCATTTCTACTGGATTGGTAAATTGGTAAACTGATTGCAGATAGTTGTGTGAGATCTTCGAAATAACACTGGATGAGCAATATCGTAGTCTTTACCAAAGAGATTAAAGCATCGCGTAAAGCTTGTTTTGTATTTTGTTTAATATCAAAGGAACGAATTAGATGTCAATGCGAGATTTTTATCCAATGTGCCAAAAGTAAATTTTGTATGCCTGAGGAAACAAACCTAGTAAGTACGAAAGACCATAGAGCAGTTTGAATTGAGTGTGTGAGTTCCTTTTCTTTTGTAAGTAGTTTTTGTATGATTTACATTATTCCCCATTTTAAACCCACAATATAATATTACGATGTAGGTATATTGTGGATTAACTGCTCCATATAATAGAAATAGATCTATTTCCGTGTAAAATATTTACACGGACGTCTCGTCTTCTAGTCCGACTTTCACAGAAGCATCAACAAACTGCTCCTATAATGGCAACAATGAATAGATCGGTTAAATAGTTTTTATATTTTTCATACAAATAGTTTCATAGTAGCACTATAGACCTACATATTTGTAAACTGACTAAAGGTCTTCTCACACCTATCAACGCGGAACCGGCTTGAGCCGTATACATAAAGCTCTGACTGGCTCAAGGTGCATCCGGGTCGATATATATGGGGGGGACCCTTAGTCAGTCTATGCTATGGAAACTTGGCCAAACTATCATGCAATTTGTTAAAACTGTATATGGGCGGCGTTAATCACCTAACATCGGGTAACTTGGCCTACCCTTTAGCTAGTTCCTTTTATTTAGTTTTTTAATGTAGTCTAATAATTAGTAATAATCTCGTGTTGACATGTAGAGGAAAAAAAAACTCTTCAGCGGTATTATTTTAATCATAATAAATAGTATAAAACATTAAAATTAAAGTAGCTGTCGCTAGTATTATTGCACTTTATTTAATATCGTTCACTTACATATCCAATTAGAATTGTCCATAGTTAATAATACTTTATCTAGTCGATTGTAATCCTATCGTATGAAAATCATAGTGAGGTTATCCTTAGGAAACTAATATTATAGGAAAGTTATTTGTATAGAATTGTTTAGTTAAGCCATTAAATTATTGCATCATTATAGTACTAGCAGATTGTCGGCACTTAAAAACATATTATTATACTTAACTAAATCATTAGATTATCAACGAAGATCTGATTCTACCGAAATTTTTTAGGGAAGACACCAGAAGAATTAAAACAAGCAGGAATTATTCTGTGATATATATGGAAATTGTACGCGTTTTTTTCGCGAACTATTTCATGAATTCTACGTAAAAATGACGCTATGTTACGCAGTGAAGCCTTTTGCTGATTTGATTATAAACTTCGCGAGTGACGTCACAGACTGCTAGTATATAATTATGTATATCAATAAATTTGCAATCTAATATTTATAAGATCTGCTTACACCGCGAAATAATCACACAATAATCTTAAATAACTCATAATAATAATAAATAAATAGTTTATTATCTGAATTATGCTATCAAAGCTTCGAATACAAAAACAGGTTTTTTATATACAGTTAATTAAAAATAGTGTTTTACTTTTTGATAAGAACAAGAACAAGGAAAACAAACCAACTGATAGTATATTATCTTTATAATTTACAAACGTCGAGTTGCAATACAATATAACAATACTAGCCACTATATAACTGCACTGCAAGCCTTGATACCCACCAATTTATTTGCTACGAAAACATTCACAAACGTAGATTTTAAAATAAGAAAGTTTGTTACATTGTTGAAACTGGACCAAAGTGTTGTTTGATGTTAATTAATGTATTTTTAACTTATATATTTATTTGTTTGAAGGATCCGTGTTACATTATTGTAGTTAATTACACTATTGGCCTTTTCTTAAATGCTATTTCTGACTCTGTAACAAAGGGGTTTATTTTGGTAACATGAAATAAAGATTAAGTGGACGTATTTAAATATAATTTTAGTCTATTTTATTTATGCATTGTTTTTAGGAATATAAGATTAAACTTTTAATTGTACAAAAAGTAAACCCCTTCTGTATAATAATAGCTTTCTATTATTTAAATAATTCATTATTATTATTATAATAAATTACGACTTTTGTATAAACATAGCCAAAGTAATTTCAATTTTACGAAAACTATAAATGCTTCCTCTTTTCAAAACATTACTTAATTTATTAAACTTCTCTTAATAAACTTTCAATTTCCATGCAACGTTTAATATATTCTACAACGGCACATCGAATTTACCATACTAGTTATAAAAAAAATATATACTAGAAGTTTATCATTTAAAAAAATATCTCAATCAGCTAATTCTATGTCCTCATTTTGATGTTTTTGATGTACCGTATCCCGTCGCGTGGCACCGACGAGTACCACTCGCTATGATACCTACTAATTGGACCCAGAATTTACGCCATCATACGCGGTTGTGATACCGTATCTATAGGTATTTATATAACAACTAGCTGATGCCCGCGACTTCGTCCGCGTGGTTAAAGTTTTTTTGTTTCACGCTGGAACTTAATTTTTCGGGATAAAAAGTAGCCTATGTCACTCTCCAGGTCCTCAACTATACCCATGCCAAAAATCATGTCGATCCGTTGCGGCGTGATTGAAGGATAAACCAACAAACCAATTAACCAATAAACAAACACACTTTCGCATTTATAATATCAGTATGATCAATTGCTGTTCGTTTGTCTCGCTAAAACTCGAGAACGGCTGGGCCGATTTAGCTGATTTTAGTCTTGAAATGTTTGTCGTAGTCCAGGGAAGGTTTAAACGGTGAGAAAATATTGAAAAATTAGTTGCGCGGACGTAGTCGCGGGCATCAGCTAGATGATAGTCTATCGGTAGTGTATTTTGATACGATACGGCGCGGCGGTGATATAAGATACGTGATACGCGCCGTTCCATCTCGAGGTGGGTTTTGCCCAAAGGTGATTATTATGAAAGGGGAAAGAACTTCGAAGATCGCAGGAAAATTTGCGGCGAACAATAATAGAACTTTACACCGATACCCATACCCTGACACAATACGACATGGTCAAAATTGGACGAGTTTTATGTGACGATATCATGATATGGCTGGTGATACAATAATATGGTCCAAATGGTCAATGCTTATGATACAAATACTCGATACGGTACGCCTGATCAAGATAGTCAAAATGATCAAATGTTGACCTAGCCTTAGCTGTTTAACTTTACTAAAGAAAATAACGGTTCAAGAGTATATTGAATTTATTGTACAAGTTTCTTATGGGGTAGAACATTAGAAGTATAGTAACTTAGGAGCTTTACAACTAATCACTTCTATACTATACATTATATTCTCTTAAAACTCTTTAATATTCCGCAAATAGAAATTAGTAAGTAAATAGAACACCAAAGTGAATTTTAAGATCATAAGAGTGCCCAATTAATATTTATGGCAATAATATTGAAGTAGATGACTAAATAATATCTAGTAAATCATTATAGTGGGTTATAGTACTAAATACATATTATACATAATGTCAGTGGTTAAAAATACAGTGGAAACTCTAAACGAATTCCAAAGGAAAGCATGTATTCTTTCGTTATAAAGCATGAATTTAAAGGCAACTTAATGTAACGTTTATACTTTGCAATGAAGGTTAATACACAGAAATTGCTTCTTTAATAGGAACCTCGTGTGATAACGTTTTCCCCATGGCTGTAAAGTGTGTTGCAGTATTATGTACCTACTTGATCATACAAAGAAGATGCACAAAACCTGATGACAGCAAAATTGCAGTTATAACTCAAATCTAAATTATATTAAATAACTATATAAAATATAAGCATATGAATAGAAGAGATTTTAAAACATAACTCTAGTATTGAATAAGTTTTCAGTTTTCACCAGTCACCATTTTCTTAATTCACAGCCTATATATTTAAAATGATTCAAAATATATTAATAATTGCTACATACCGTTTTTAAAATCAAGACAACAAATAAATTACTATCCCTATTATCTATTTATATTATTTAGAAACAACATTTCCGATACTTGTTTTTATAAAATTAGAATTTGGGTAAGGCCGTAGATTTTGCCACTTTTTTCATAATCAAGAAAAGTTCTCTAATTTTGTACGCTTAGTTTGTTATTTTTTTCAGGTGACATATTTTTATCTTGTAGCATTATGCCTCACAACACATTTTTGTTTATAATTTAACTACAGTGGGTGTAATTTTATTTTAAAATGAATTTAAATGTATAGGATGACATAAAAGTTTCATATAAAAAGTTATTGTCCATAAACTGTGACACGAAAACAATGGACTACATTACAGACCTTGTAATCAGTTATACATAAATTCTTATACGTATAGAAAGTACTTTGGTAGAGCTACTTATTTCAATGTAACATTGAGTTTAAGCGCCATTTGTTTATTCCTTATCCTAGTTTTAAAACATGTCTTCAATTTTAACACTTGTATGTTACTTTTTTATGTTACCAGTTTTGAGAGTAATCCAGTCTTTAACATAAGAATGGGGTAATTGTGGTAATTTAGGTTGGCAACACCAAACAGCCACTTTAGAAAAAAAAACAAGCGCCATTTTGTTGTCTTTGGATTGTGTCTAGAAGCGCACTGTGTGAATTTCGTCACCTAAAATAAAAAGTGTTTTCTGCGATTTTGGAAGGTAAGTAGACATTTGTTTATGTTCAAAATACTATTCACGTTTGCGCCAACGCTAACATTGATCGAGAAAGCATGTTTTGGCATGAAAATCTGTTTTATTTTCATATTATAACCTAATCAATCCAATATTATGTTACTTTTACGTGGCTTTTATGATACTTTTATCTTGCCGGTAACATAAGTTTCTATGTGACGTAACTTAAGTAATTGTAAAGTCTTGTTTACATCGCTAATCTTATAAAAATGAGAAAAATCTGCACCATTGCCTAAAAGTGCTTGTAAAAATTGCTTGTGTACACATTAAAATAATTTAGGAATTATCAAAATATTCAGATTGAAGAAAGAGAAGAAGATGAGATTAGAGAAATTATGCAGACTCAAGAAAGAGAAGAAGACGAAAGTGGAGAAAATATGCAGACTGATTTTATTTTTAACATAAATGACACAATTATAGTTAGATATTATCTAAGAAAAACATGGAAACATTATATAGGAGTTGTTGAGAGTATAGTATTCAAGGACGGATTAAATTATTATCAAGTAAAATTTTTGAAAACTATCAAAGATTTGTTTAATTCTTTGAAGTTTACATTCCAAAGAAAATTAGATATCGATATCGTAACCAATAATAATATCGTCAAGAAAGTAAATTTGGTACAAAAGGAAGAAGCTTCTAAAGAATATTACCTGGAAGACGGTTGCGATCTAGTTTTCTTCACATAAATTAACACTATATTTTTTTTTCTTGAAAATAAAGTGTTTTGTTAAAAATAAGCACTTTCCTTTGGTCTGTCATATGTTATAATATAACTTCCCAGAATACGTTCGAACTTCGAATGGTGTAATAATACAATACATGATGTGTTTTATTAAGTACTTTTATTATTAATTAAAAAACTCCAAACTTTTGTCTGATGATGTCTTAATTATTTTTCTGTTTTCTCCGAACGTCTAACAATTTTTTAGCTTTTTTTATCGTTGAACTGTTTACAAATTTTAACTGTTTACAACCGTTTTTAAACAGTCCAGAAATTCGGGCATTTTTTTATCCATATTCCTACTATGACATACAATGTCGCTTCAAAGAGTGCGATATGAAACCACCCTTACAAAATTATGTGTTACTTTTGAGTTAATTTTATGTTGCCGTAACATAGAAGTGTCTATGTTACTCTATGTTACAAAGTGGCGAAATCTACGGCCTTACCCATTTACATCATCCAGTAAGTCCTTCTGATTGTATGTAGGGTAGACGGATAGCGACATTAAGGAATGTTAAAAGCTCTGATCGTTCCCTACGGAATGGAAATAAGTAGTTGTATATATTGATGTTTTGTTATGCTGTTATTTATTATGAGGTTGCGAATGTTTGTTGACCAATAGCGTTTTAGATTGTAATTAGGTACTTTTAACGAGAGTTAAGCCTCGTATCCACCAGGCAACAATTGACGCGCAACTTGTGACGCTCAGTTGTGCTACGTTTCCAGCTGGTCCCTACGGCTGCGACCCTACGCGCGGCTTGTTTTTGTTACCGTGACATGCAGTAGTGGTGGGTCGTTATCGTATTTTTGACGGACGAAACGCAACCGTTTTCCTGGCGACGAAAACGGTTGCAGGAAACGGTTGTCGTTGCAACTAGTTTTGAAGACGGCTTAAAAACCATCTTCAAACCAGTTGCAACAACGTGTGTGGTTAAATCAATTCATTCTCGACTGTATGTCATGGGCATAGAGCTCACTTTTGATTGTAAGAACTGTTTTTACAACGAACGTGGAACGAGGACGACTACGTTCGCGACGACGTGTGTCGTTGAATCAATTCATTCTCGACTGTATGTCATTGGCATAAAGTTCACTTTTGATTGTAAGAACTGTTTTGTGAAAAAACGTGGAACGAGGACGACTACGTTCGCGACGACGTGTGTCGAAGACTGGTTTGTGCAACGAAGACTGTTTTACCCAGGACGTAAAAACGGTTTCAACGTTGCAGAACAGAAAACGGTCTTTAGAAACGGTTCGTCGTCGCAACGCCCACCACTAACATGCAGTAAGCAGTTGATCATCAAATGTTGCCAAGTGTAGACGTGACGCCCCTCTTTATGCGGTGATGTTTATAAAATTATAAACACAGCCGCTGAAATCAACACTAGTTCCTCTGACGACATGTTGTCGACGACTGGTCGTGCATGGACAGACAACTAAAGTTGTTGTTCTTTGATGTGTGGCTTTTGTTTGTTTGTGCCAGCACAGCACGCCAATGTCGTGTTGCTTGTACAACTAAAGTTGCTCGTTGCCGATCAACATGATGGACAACATGTCGCGCTTCAAATGTTGCCTAGTGGATACCAGGCTTTAGAATTAGCTTCTTACTTAAGTCAAGTACTTGGTATCCTTTTTTTTATAAAATATTTCTTCTTGTGTATTATGAACTGAATGTTTTCAAATCTTATTATTTATTACACTTCCCACTAAGCATCACAAAAATAATAATAAAAAAACATTATTACGAATTTTGAGTTTATTTACAAGACACATTAACACAAAGCAAACTTAAAGCTTAAAAAACTAGAGTAGTAGTAACCATAGTACTTAATTTTTTTTTAAATTATACATTAGTATCACAGATTAAATATTACAGCTAATGAAAGTATGTCTAAAACATGTTATTTCAGACAACCTGCAAGAATCAAAGTATGACGAAATCTTGGAGAACCCATCTGATTTATCAGTAATCAAAAGATGGCGTACCGATACCGATAGAACATGTCCTTATAATGAAACCTATTCATTGGTCTAAGACCTATAAAGCATACTTTGCCTTTGCTCAGACTTTACTTAGAGTTAAAACGAGATGGACTTATGTGAGTTACATAAATCTGTCTCGTTTAACCATGTCTTAAGTCTAAGTAAAGTTAAAGTTCGGTCTATAGATCTCAGCATAAGTGTGAGATCTATAGAGCATACTTTGACTTGTCTCAGACTTTACTCAGAGTTAAAACGAGATGGACTTATGTGAGTTACATAAATCTGTCTCGTTTTAACCATGTCTTCTAAACAAAGTCAAAGTTCGCTGTATAGATCTCACACTAAGTCATCTGCAGTAGGCCTTTAGCTTTAGCTTTATTTAAGGTACAAAACAAGATACAAGCAGATACTAAAATCTAAAACAGTTATCAAAGTGACTTGAAGTCTAATAAAAATATAAAATTGTGTTGTGCTATCAATTACATAATTATCATGATTAGATATCCTAGGACTTAAAACTTATCCAGTGCGCTTTCCATTGCCTGCAAAGTTAGGCAAGCGACCTGTACTAGCAGATCTGGACATCTTAGGCTTGTATGTTACAGGTAAAGAAGTCTGACTTGGACCATTACTTACACTTACTATGTTTGCAGATTGCGTTGTATTTAGGGCCTTCGAGAAAACATCTAGCAGCCTTGATAAAGTTTCTCCACTGATTCTATCAGTACTTTCTTTTCTATGTACATCTGTTGAGGTACTGCTAACAAAGGCTTTAGGTAAAGATCTCTTTCGTTGCTTCAATCCAATACTTACTATGCCCAAGAGATTTAAATTAAAAGGAATATTTAAAATAAAATTAAAAACTATCATTAGTAATAAAAATATGATTAACGCATTAAAGGTTATCATCAAAATCCCATACATAATTTTATCAAAAGGGAACCATAATCCACCTGTAACAAAAACAAAAGGAATTAACTTATTAGTCAATATTTTCAGAGGTTCTTTAATCACATGAGGCTGGAATAGTTCCCACAGGATTTTTAGAACCTGTGGCTGCCTTGTATTAAGATATTGCAGCTAATTCTGTAGAACACTAACTCTATTATGATAACAGCTATAAGTTTATTGCTATCACACACACCGCAAGATTTATTCCTGTCAACTAATTTTGTTTTAGAGATTGTGTACAACACAATTGGCCACATAGTTGTGCAAATCTTACCAGTTACTCCATGGGTTATAGTTTTTACAGTTTCGCTGATAGCTATCATAGGTTCTGTCAAAACCACACTAAACATTCTGACACCAATTTTGAGTGGATTCATATGTTTTAAGAATATCAATGGATCAGGTGGTGGTACTTCACATGTAGAACTCCAAATAAGCCATTTGCATGTATTCATTGCTGTTATGAATCTGTCTAGTTCTTGCTTTTCAGCCTCCTGCAAAATAGTAAATATAAAACAATAAATTCATCACTAATTAACCTTTTAAATAAAAATAAAGTGAGTACTTAAGAGGTCTCAGTACGCACGACCGAAGTTGCCGGCGCACGTGGGTAACCTGTTTGCCATTTCACATAACATTGTGTCAGAAAGAGATAGACTCAGTGTAGCGCATACTGTGCTTCCGTGCTACCATCCCACTCCCGCTCCGTTTTGGGCGAGGCGTGATAATTTTCACCGAAATCAAGCGCGCGAAAAGGGTTGAACAGTCGTTTGGGAAACCTGTTTGTTTGTAAAAACTACTACTAAATGTATGTTTACAAAGTAAAGTTATTTCAACTAATGAATTATAAATAATATATGTTTCTTGATAAATTGTTTTATGATTTTCATACTCTTAATCTTATTTATTTGCGCCCAAAGTGGACAAATTTAGTGTGAACATAGGACTCTTTCGAGGCTTGTAACTTTGAAATCAATATTTCTTTCAATATTTTATATATCAATAAACCTAGATAATGACGAGACAAATCGAAATAATACTTAGTTTTGAGCGTACAATATCAAAATATAATGTAGTAATTACGAGTTTACATTTGTATGAAGAAGGTACCGGCTGGAGTCCCCTGTAAACTTATATTGTTAAAGCTAAAGTATCTGTCTCTGTAAATAACATTATCAAGTTGAGTGATTATACTTGCCTTGTATGACACAAAAACTTCATACACATAAAATCCAACAAATATAAGTATTATTATATGTTTATGGGATATATGGTGCATCAGCCACACTGTTGATCCTATGACTGCCAGAATACTAGTTGTCCAAACAATATACATCTGAAAAAATAATATAAAATTGTTTCAGATATAAAATTTATATTTTTGTTGTATATTTACTTTTTTTTCACATTTAAGTACAGATGTAAGGTATTTCAGAAAATATTCATTTTCCGTGTAAAGACAGCCTCCTTTATGTGGGCTTGCTATAACACTGGAGTATTACTTTTTCACAATTTTCTTAAAACTTACCTTATACTCTACCATATAAAATTGTATATATTCAGTCCATGCCATGACAATTTTTTCAGTTATTGTAGATTTGTATATAGATTCTTCCACATATCCCATTGACCGTCTGAACATATCATCGGAGAGTGCTGTATTAGAAGTAATATAATCTTCCAGTATATTCCAACGCTCAGGGCTGTATCTCATTTGCAAAGAAATATCAATACTGCCATCTTCATTTTTCTGGGTGTATCAAGGAAATTACATTATAATGTTATTATTATTATTAAACAACTTTATTGCATACAAAAGACACATAATAAAAGTACAGACAAAAGGTGACATCAATAAAGTGATCTCTGCCAGGCAACCTACACAATGTTGTCCAAAATCATAACCAATATCTTATCTGAGATATAATCATATATTTAATAGCAGGAGCACATGATGCTATGTTCCCTCTACAAGAGGGATGATATTATGTTCTCCGATGATATGTTCATATATTGGTTATGACTTTGGACAACATTGTGTAGGTTGCCTGGCAGAGATCACTTTAGTGTTGTCACCTTTTGTCTGTACTTTCATTATATGTCTTTTGTATCATGTGTTGCGAAGTTGAAGTGGCAATATATTTTGAAGAAACGATATACATTGGGGTTCCAAAGAGATATGACAAAATGATACATAACAAAAAAACTAATAAAGTATGGATTGGTGTGGATAGTGTGCCTACCTTTATTATTCCTCCTTTTAATATAATCGCCAGAATTCGTTTGTAAAACCATTCACCTGTACCAATGTTGTTTATTTGCACCTTTTTGGTAGGTACACTTTTAAGGTCAGGTGGTATATCGCCATCATCGTGTTTCATTGAATTTGTGTCACTCACATAGTCCCAAGGATCGGGACCTACTTGACCATTGCATTTAATCCATCCGATATGTAATAATAAAATAAACACTGTAAGAATCGTTTTACACCACATTGTGTATTGTGATTTGAATTTTGAAGCACCGTGTCGTGCCTACAGCTATTTTTATTGGGATTCACTACATCACATCAATCAAATGTTCTTGATGACGACTGACGAGAAGTAAAACTAGTCAAATCTCTGTGTGCTCTGGTGCTATTGACGAATTAAGAAAACAATAAAATAAGCATTGTTTAGGAAACGTTGGAACCCGAACCGTTGGAAACAGAGACAAGCAGGAGACAAGTAACCTAGAGGTGACGAGGTTGGAAACAGTGTAATAACTATGTTGGAAACAGTGTTGCCACCTTGGTTTTTCAAAAAGAGCAGTCGGACAAGTTAAAAAGAGCTAGATTTAGCAAATGCAATCAAAAGAGGTGCTAGAAAGGGAAAAAAACATAAATACCAATGCAAAGGATTAAAAATTGTTTATTCGAAACGTATTAATTTAGAAAAATCTAATTATAATTAAGTTGGTAATGAAATTGTTAAAAATCAGAGTCCAGAGAGATTACGATGAACAAATTGTAACTACATCCTAAATTAGTCGGTTTATATGTAGAAACAAACTTGGGGAATTCCCCAGCAAAGAAGCAGAAAAAGTAGGTAGGGTTACCAATGTTACCATAGCAAAACTAAAAATATACCCAATTAGTTATCATAAAGTGTGAACTGACGAAATCTATACTACATGACGCGCATTGTTTCATAACTTGGTAATCGCGGTGCGAAGTCTTCGTCTCGCTTGAAAAGGGCTAGATTGCTCTTTTCGGGCTAAATCATGAAAAAGCGAGTTTACCTACAGTAAAATGTGCTAGATCTAGCCCGAAAAGGGCTAAGGTGGCAACACTGGTTGGAAACATAGTATCTTCGGTATTACCGTACGATTTACGTGGTATTACAAAGTACAATTTTTTTTTTACGGCTCTGGATACAAGTCCTTTAAGGTCTACAAAGTACAAAGCAAATTAGACACCAATGACCAACATTTTTAGTATTAACATCCATGGAGGTAGGAATTAATTTGGTAAGTAGTTCTGTGACTTTGATTTTTTAATAATATGTAAAATTAAAGTTCTGTGACAACTCTGTGGTCACCACATTTTTTTTATTTTTTTTCTGGTTTAACAGCTGATTCTAGTCTTTGCAACGTAGAAAGAGATATAGACATGGCGTCAGCGTATGCAACAGAGATAGTTTTTCATTTCTCATTAGAGCTGTTATGAGCTACTGGCGGTAAATGATTCGTGAGCCCAAACACGAGTTAGCGAGAATTCAACTCGAGTCAACCCGAACTTAGCACAACTCGAGTTAGTAAGTCGAGTTGACACATCACACATCTCTATCGAGTATCGTGAATCGTCTCTGTTTGTCTCTGGCTCTGGTTAACTTGTCTAATGTCAGGTCTCTGTTCTGTTTGCAATTTGCAAAATTCAAAGAGGGATATTATAATAATAATTAGGGGAAAATTGAAAATTCAAATTGCAAACTGTGATTGCAAATACCTACTTCTTTTTTTGGTCGGTGAAATACAAAAATAAAAAGGAAATAAATAAATAATAAATTAAAGGGAGGTTAGAGTGATTTTAGAGGCGTAAACATAATATATTTAATAAATTATTTTATAATTTATAGTTACCAAAGTGGTAAAACTGAAAAGAAATGATAACTTAGAAATAATTCTATTTTATGTGTAGGCTAAAAACTTTTAAGTTAAGTATCTTATAATAATCTTAGAATAATACAACAGCTGTGTTTTCGGAGTTTCCTATTTAATTTTAATTTCCAAATCTTTAAACATTCTGCAAGAAGAGAAATGTCTTCGATAGATTTTGATCCATCAATAAAATTGTGCTTGAAATATTTACATTCAAGCGCATCTGACTCCACGGAACAATTGCGTGTAACTCTTGACGATATGATAAGACAGACGTATGGGAACTCGAAGACGCTGGGCAATGTTTTGCCGAAGAAATACTTAAATGAAGAGAAGATGGAGTCGCCGTCGCGCTCTAAACATAAGCACGAGAAGAGTTCAAGTAATGCAAAGACTATTGCTATTCCACAGCAAAGTCCTCAACAAATACAGATTCCTGAGAGAGAGAATGACGATGGATCTGTAATGGATGGTGAACTTGAATTTGATTTTCTGCAGGAAGACCTGACATGCGTTGTTTGCAGGCAAATAGCAGTGCAGGCAGGAAACCGTTTGGTTGAGTGTGATGCTTGTCATGCGTTGTATCACCAGGTATTTATATGTGTTAATTAGCTGATGCCTGTGACTTTGTCCACGTGGATATAGGTTTTTTGGTTCCCGTGGGAACCCCTTTATTTTACAGGATAAAAAGTGTACTATGTGTTATTCCAGACTGTAATCTTTCTCTGTTCTAAATCAGATCCGTTTAGCCGTTCTCGAGTGATTGAGTAACAAACAACCATCCATCGATCCATATATCTATCCATCCACCCAAACTTTCGCATTTATAATATTAGTATAGAAAAGGAGTTGGCAACCTGCGGCTCGCAAGCCACATGCAGCTCTTTGGATGTGAAGCTGAGGCTCTTTAGTTCCATAAGCAAAATATTATTTATTTTATTAAAAAAACAAGTGCAGAAGTTGGCATTTGGAGTGCTGACTGAGCAAGCGTTCTCTTGCATGAATACCTATAATTAAAAGTAAAGTAAGAAGCCAACTAACAAATGAAAATTTAGACTCGTGTTTGAAATTTAAAACAACAAGTTATGAGCCAAATATATCCAAACTTTCTAAAATCATGCAAAGCCAACACTCCCATTGAATTTGTTTGCTCAAATGTCTGTTATTGTTTTTTTTATTTTGAAGTACAAGTTACCTTGTTTATTAAAGTTTAAATTTTCTACTTGATTAACCATGCAAAGCCATCGCTGCCATTTAATTGTTTGCTTAATTGTTTGTTACTGAAGTACAAGTTAGTGTTGTAAGTAAATGTTTAATTGTTTTAATGTTTTACTTAAATAATAAGTGATTATCTTGAATACCATATATAATATATTATGTAATTTGGTGTGAACACTACTTATGTATGAATAAATAGATATTTTTCTTATGAATAAAAATAGATTAGTTTTTTTATCAAAAACTTAATTTATGCAAGTACTATTTATTGTTGGCAATAAAAAATTATGTGGCTCTTTGAAATTTTGTTAATTGTAATTTTTGACTCTTCCGACACAAAAGGTTGCCGACCCCTGGTATAGAAGTATGAATGAAAACATAATTAATGTTTATTTCATTAAAATTATCTCTTTACAGGATTGTCACAAACCAGTCATAAGTGATAATGACATGGCATCTGGCTGGCAATGTGCTTCATGTCTCTCATCTCAAGGATTTGCTCAGGGCTACTCGAGTAAATCATCAGCATCAAAATCACCTACTCAACTATCAGGATCTACAACACCTGTTAAAATATCTTCAAGCAGTTCATCATCCTCATCACCTTCTAAAGTTGTGACCCCAAACATTAATATAATATCAGCTGATAAGAGAATTCAGATCATGAAAAAGAAGGCAGCAAAACAACATGAGAAGAAGAAAAGCAAATGATATTTTTAAATATTAACTTACTTACATATGAAATAAAATATATCATAATATGCAATGTACATTAATCTATCACTGCTAATTTTAATAACATACTTCCTTTAATATTTGGGAATGTGTACTTAATTATAAAGATTTTTAAGAAATTTTAATCAGTAAGTCTCTATGCAGTAAGTACATATAAAAAATAAAGAATAAGTTATAATATGTGTTTGCATTTTAATGTAAATTATCATTGATCATATTAGATAGCCTTATAATTTCCGAGTTATTAATAGTACATTACTGCTCAGGCCGGAAATAAAGGAATTCACGGCTGAGTAATATTGGAAGGACGAGACGAAGCCGAGGACTTTCCAAGTGATTTTAAAACCTTAATTTACTATGTAAGACTTGTCCGAGACGAAAGCAACGGGCGTGGCGCGTCGCGCTCGGATGCCGCCTATCCTAATTCCGCCTTTGGCCAGCACGGTGGACTAAGGCTAAACCCTTCTTATATTTTATAATTAATTAAGTACAAACATGTTTGTAAAATCGAAGACCTTAATAATTTAATTGTAGAGTAGGTACCTACCATAATCCGTAGTCTGTATGCTACTCTTAAAGACAATATGATTACAATACTATTATATTAAATGCGAAAGTGTGTCTGTCTGTCTATCTGCTACGTTTTCACGACCCAGCTGTTCAACCGATTTTGACGAAATTTGGTACAGACTACAGAGCTTGCATTCAGGGGAAGGATACTATAGGATAAGCTTTTTTATCCCGGAAAATGAAAGAATCCCGACGGGGTTAAAAAATCAATTCGATATTTTGTCTGAGGTACCGACACGTGTCTCTAGGCCAGAGCCACTATAAAAATTAACTATTACTTTATTAGGTCTATTAGAGCTACCTATACGGTTGCTCTATTTAAATGTTTTGAGGGGAGGGGTAGGCGGATTTACAGTCAAAATCAAAAGATGTTTAATTCAATGGAATTTCCAAATATCATAAAACAATTACTTATGTACCTACCTACTTACTTACTATTTTTTTCACCTCAGTATTTATTTCACGTAGGACAACTTGTGTCACAGACACGTCAAGACTATCACCGGTTCGGAAAGATGTTCTACTGAGAAGAGCCGGCAAGAAACTCAGCAGTTGCTCTTTTCTCAAAAAAGAAAGAGGTTACAATATTTAAGCATTACAATACATAGGTACGTAACGTTACAAGTATTACCCTGACTTGTGTCACTGGATGCGAGGCCGGTTGTTTTATGCATATGCAACTTTGTCATTAATAAAATCATCGATAGTATATAGCCTTGACTTAACAAATGCTGTTTAACACATTCTTGTGTGCCAAACACATGTGTATTGTGAAGGCACCGTAAGAACACCAATCTCTTTAAATTTTTCACGAAGTGATTCGCGTGATGCGTTTATAAATAGAACGGATGGCTCTTTTCTGCAATATAAAAATTTATTGGATATCAGCTGCTCTGCCCCACAATAAAATGCCGTACGAGTTACGACATAACTCTGGAAGTAAGCAAAGTAGACAAGCCTAGCGCCCTAGCCGTTTTTGATATCGGTAGACGGTAAACTGTGTAATTTAAATATTAGCAGATCTACGCAATTAGTTAGGTACCTAAGTAAAAGGTCTTCAAGTTTGTTACGAATAGGCAGAAGGACAGGCAGAGGCCAGGCACGGTTTGACAGCCTATACAAACTTGATCGATCAGTCAGTCAGGGCAAGTCATTCTAAGTATAAGTATGTACCTATAGGAGTAGATTTAGAAAGGCGAAACTAAAGTAAACACGGCATCGATATAGAACATCGCAGTTCATTTTTTGTTGCTTTTACAACTGAAATACAAGCCAAGAGCTACACTGAACAGTTTCCGTTGTTTTTCCGACTCCAATTGTAACCAATAGCGTGTATAGCGCGCTGTGATTGGTCGAAATCCGTGCGGGGGCGGATTGGGATAAACGGGATGCTGCAATGATTTCAGGAACTTGACTTTATCTCCTATGATATGGAGTTGAGGTTTACACGCTATGGATACAAACCAATGTAGCAACGCCTACCGTCTTAGTGTTTCGAAATAAACACTCGAGCTTTGGATAGTTTCAGGGTGGAGTGTTGTGTGGGTGGACGAAATTGTTAATTATGTTTTGTGATACTATATATGATAGTTTTTCTTTATAGATTGGATTATTGAAGTTTTTTAATGACAGAACTCTTGAGTTTTCAGCGTTTGTCTAAAAAGGGTAATCGCTTATAGGGCTGGTACCTACACGTTTCTTGTTCTTTAGTTATAAATTAGGTATAATTAGAAAAGAGTTAACAGCGAGGAGGATTTAAACCCCAGTAGATACATAATGAATAACGGTCGGGCTAGGGTCCCGAAGTGCGCTCGTTGTAGAAACCACGGTCTTATTTCGAGTCTTCGCGGTCACAAAAAAGCCTGCGCATATCGAGACTGTCAGTGCCCTAAATGTGGACTGATTAAAGAACGGCAGAGGATAATGGCTGCTCAGGTGAGATATAGACTATTCTCTTTTAATTTTTTTTTCTATATGAGACCTGACTAGTAACTGTGCTAGTAAGTCTTATCAATTTTTATTTATAATCTAAGTACTTCCGCTGTCCGCGTGGATTAAGGTTTTTTGAATTCCGCGGTAAGTACCTCTTCTACTAACTACCTACAACTAACTCTTTTTCTTTAATTTCCTACGAAACAAGCCTAGCCTATGTTATTTCCCGTGATTAACCTATGTATGTATCACGCCAAAATGGGTTGAAAAGATGGGCCGTGAAAGCGTAACAGACAGACTGTTTTGTGGATACTTTCTTCCACACCGTTCTATGGAAATGTTGGCCTACATAAAAGGTCCTTATGTTGGCAGTGGCGGACTATGGGCGAAGGGCGGGGCGGAAGTGAAAAATCCTCCATATAACTACCTAGGTACCTAGTCAAATCAGGCTGAAATATTTTCAGTAAGACACAGTTTGTAGAAAATAATACAAAATTTTAGCTCTCTCGTTTATATTATTAAATATTGTGTTGCCGTGTCTCTGAAGTTCAGCAGGTATCTACCTACGTAGTTAGCTGTTAGGAATCTGGATGCTGGTAATACCTATTATGAATGCTTACAACTGTTCGGGGTCTAGCTGCTAATTTCCTCTTTTTCGGCGCCGCGAGTTCGCTGTCCGAGTTCGAGACCATAAAAGAAAGAAACCAGACTAGGCCTCATTCTGTAATGCCGCCACAGGCGTCCTAAATTCTTCAGTCTGGTCGTCGTTGCTTGCTGGCTCTTTTCAGTAGAATCCGTACGAATGACTGTAGACTAAACTGATTGATTCTTTCACTCTGCTCTCTATTCATTTCCTCTCAAATTTTTCTCTGCTCCAGCAGAGACCTACCTACTTTTGTGAAAGCCAATCTTAATGATTTTTAGGTTCCGCAGTCAACAAGGAACCCTTATAGTTTCGCCATGGTCCGCCTGTCCGTCCGCGGCTTAGCTCAGACACTGTTTGTACCTATAGTTAGTAGGTAATTAGGTATCTACCTACTAGAAAGCTGTAATTTGGCATGAGTAATTACAAATACATACTTATCTAGTATAATATTATAAATGCGAAAGTGTCTCTCTCTGTCTGTCTGTATCCCGGGGAAGGACATAGGCTACTTTTTTCCCGGAAAACAAAAGTGTTCCCGCGGGAATACAAAAAACTTAATCAACGCGGCGAAGTCGCGGGCATCATCTAGTATAAAATAATAATCACGCCGACAAAAAGAGATAAAACAAAATTTTGAAAAACATACTTACATATTTATAGTAAAGCGAGGATGAATTTTATTTCTATATCCCATGGTGTTTTCCCATTTTGCGATTCAGGGATCCGTTTGCGAAATATATGAAGCTAAAGTGCTAATTTTTGTGAGATTACTTGTGAAAAAATTCATGGAAATAGTAAACCTATTATATTACGAACTTAAAAAGGAAACCTATAATATTAGGGATTAAAGTATGAAATTGCCGATTTGTCCTGAAAAATTGAAATGAATTTCATTTTAAATCTAACATATTTATTTAATCGAAATAATTAAAATTATTATCTATACATTGCTGTCATCTAATAGCAAGGTCATTTATGCCTTTGCGAAAGAACTCTGGTGATCTAGATTCGACAAACTGTGTGAAAGCATTTTGTACTGCCTCCTGAAAAGAAAACTTTTTATGACGTAGAAAATTGTCCAAATCACGAAAAAAATGGTAGTCCGTTGGAGCAAGGTCTGGCGAATACGGAGGGTGACGAATGGTTTTAAATTGCAGTTCCTGTAGAGTTAAAACGGTTTTTTGTGCTGTATGAGGTCTCACGTTATCATGGAGCAGTAATGGTGAAGATCGATTCATGAGTCGGGGCTGTTCACTGCTAGTTTTGCTATCATTGTTCGGAGTTCGGCACAGTAGACATCTGCCGTTAATGCTTGACCAGATCGGAGAAAGCTTTAGTGAATAACACCATTCTGAGACCACCAAACAGTTACCATTACCTTCTTATTGCTGAGCTTTGCTTTAGGACACTGCTGCGGCGTTTGACCTGGGGTCAGCCATTGCATTTTTCGCTTACGGTTAGTTATTGTAAAGAATCCACTTTTCTTCACATGTCACAATACGATCCAATATTCCTTCATTAACCGACTTCTTTCTGTATCGATTCAACAAGGCAACACAAGTTTCAACACGCGTTTCTTTCTGCAGATCAGTCAAATCATGAGGCACCCATTTTTCATATTTTTTTATTTTATTGATTTGACGCAAATGAGTCAATATTGTTGGTAAGGTAACGTTAAACCATGCCGCTAATTCCTGGGTAGTTTGGCTCGGATCGGCTTTCACCATCTCTTTCAATTCATTGTTATTCACCTGTGTGGACGGTCTTCCACGTGGTTCGTTCTTAAATCAAAGTTTCCATCACGAAAGCGTGTAAACCAAAATAGCACGGTGCGTTCTTAGCAGACCCCTCTCCAAACGCAACATTGATATTGCGAGCTGTTTCTGCCGCGTTAGTTCCGCGTTGGAACTCGTATTCAAAAATCCCTCGAATTTTAGTACCTATCCATCTTTCTTGATTAAGCTGAATAAAAAAAAACAACTGAAAGTCGATAAGTAATCGAATGTTGCACATTTTTTAAAAGAAGACCTAAGTATATAGGTACCATGTGAAAAAAGTTTCACTCAAAAATCTCAGGTTCTATGTCAATTCGAAGTACCTATTACAATAAAACGGCAATTTCATACTTTAACCCCTATTATAATGTAATAGGTAGCTGTTTACCACCGTTTAAAATGTGGCAACTACTACAATACTGAATCAGCCTTCCTAGCGATAGTTACCAAAAGTACAGGTATCTCTTAATCTATACGGAACCCTACTCTGCGATTGGCCATTTATAGTACTGAGATCAAAATATGACCAAGTTCTTTGCTAGGCTTTTGTTGGCCTGGCGACATTTTGAATCCGAAATTGAATAATATTTTTGACAGGAAATTGGCCATATTTTCACATGAAAATGTTTTTTCTGGGATTATGTGCTTAACGGATAGGTACCTTACCTAACTCAGGAATAACATGCAACGTAAGCGTTAATGTGTTTTAATGTAGTGTAATCGAGCCCTGCTAATGTGGTGTCGGGGTTTATTTAAACAAGTGGCACGTGTTTACGGTAGACGCCGGATGAGCATCGATCGGTTTGTTCAGTAATGCATCGCTGTCGATGTCCTACCACTTTCAACCGGAATCTGTGTGATATTTCTTTTTGAAAACGTAGAAGCTGCGTTTAATCTGATTAAAATCGGATAAACATTTTTATAAGTTGCAAAACCTAACATTATATTACTAGCTGATTCCCGCGACTTCGTCCGCGTAGATTTAGGTTTTCCGGAATAAAAAGTAGCCCATGTGTTATTCCTGACTATAATCTATCTCTGTGCCAAATTTCATTCAGATCCGATCAGCCATTCTGGCGCTATTGAGTAACAAACATCCATCCATCCAAACTTTCGCGTTTATAGTATTAGTATAGATTTTTTAAATTACTTAGCATAAACCTAGCTAATTTTACTTAATGTACTCAACGAAATCACTTCGTATTTTTCTTGTTTTAGTTCAATTTGATTAGAATACGTATTCCGTTGCAGTCCCAATTTGATTTCTAGGGATTGAGTTTTGTTTTCGTTTCCAATGAAGCGACGACCGCCCCGGGTGCGATGGTGCCGGCTGAAGTCCCCTGGGTGACCGTTTACCAAACAAACATTTGTCTGTTTGTCATTGATTTTCTGCTAAATTAATTTATATATCAGTTTACCGATCACTCAATGTCTGAGGGTCAACGACTCGATGTACTTAATATCTACCTTATTGTATCTACATTTTAAGTTTTCATATTTGTTGTCTGTTTCTTTTTTGTTTTTGTCAGTGGTATACAATAAAAAATATACATGCATGCACAAACATACCTATCTATTACTTATGGCTATATACCTACTGAGCACTGTAGGTACCTATATTAATTAAAATTCAAATTCAAAATGTTTTTATTCAAATAGACTTTTTACAAGTGCTTATGAATAGTCGAATGAATCTACCACAGGTTCGGAATGCCGTTCCTACCGAGAAGAACCAGCAAGAAACTCGGTGGTTGCTCTTTTGAAAAAATAAAATATATTTACAATTGCATTAGTCTAAGGATACATAAGTAACAGCAGTCCAGGGCATTGCTGGAGCGAGTCAAATCCATGCACTTTTATCATTTATATAATCTTCGACAGTATAATACTTAAGCTTTATTCAGGAGCATTTTTTAATGGTTTTCTTAAACTTGTGTAAAGGCAAGTTTATAGTATTATAAACATTCAGTATTCTATTCTTTAACAAAATTCCACTACCTGTTAGTGGAATTTTGTTAAAGAATAGAATGCTCATTCCCACGAACGACCTTCGGACTTTTTCGAGGCGGAGCGATGGAGTCACGAGCCTATGGCGGTTTCTAGTTGGCCTATCGTGCAGATCGCATATTCTTTTGTAATTCTGAATGTGCTGTTTTACGAAGATCAGATTACTGTAATTATGATAATATACCTACCTAATATTTGACCGAGCGAAGCGGCTTGAAGTCTTTGAGTAGGTACTGTATACTAATTTGCAAATTGTACGTCTGTCCGTCCGTCTATCAGAGAGTCCTTGTCACTTCCGAGTTTATATTGATAGGTTGTATGACGTATCCCGGTAAAGGAAAATTCAAGAGTTACCTACCGCGGGAATAAAAAAAACAATCCACGCGGTCAAACTCGTGGGCATTATTTAGTATCTATTATAAAAATAGGTAGAGGTCACAAACTCATAGTTTAGTAAAGATTTGGTGATCAGGTCGCCTTGAAAAGACAACAAGCTGCCGAGGACAAGATAGCATTGCATTTAGCGTCCGTACAGAGCGGAACTGCGCTGGAGTCGTTGCCGCCGGGCCGGATCTATGGCATGCGGGTCACCGGGCCCTGTCCCAGCCCCGGACCTGAACCAGACTCTGCTGCAGACGATCAAACTGTGAGTTTACACGATATCTTTCCGGCTCATACAAATAACAGAGTTGATTTTGCCATGAGTCCTACTCCTGAGGTAGTACCTATGTAATAGGTAGTTTATTTGCCAAGAAATAAAAATTAAACGTGCGACAACTTGCCAATGATGTCTCATAGAGTCTGTGTCACAAAAGTGGTCCAGCGGCGATTAGTGGAACTAATACATACATTTTACATTAAAAATTGCATAAAAATGGAGTTGCGACTGCAGCGCAAGGGAATTCCTTTCGTGACACGAACTTTAATTATAACTTTTCTACTGTCAAATCCTTGTTCTATTTAAGCTGGGTGTTATTTTCAGCCAATACACATCGATAGCGAGACAAGCGATTCTCTTCCTGATTGCTGCAGTGCACCTCCTGATTCCGCCGGCACCGCTGTCGCTAGCATTGCTTCTAGAGCGTGGTATGTGTATAAAATAGAGTGAAAGTCAATACTTAGTAATATTATAAATGAGAAAGTGTGTCTGTTTGTCGGTCTGCTACGCTTAACATAACGGCCCATCCTTTCAACCGATTTTGATGAAATTTGGTAGGTATATGTTAAGAATTAAAATAAACTTACTTAATCCTCGGGAACGAAGTCGCGGGCATCATCTAGTATTTAAATATTTCTAATTTATGTTCTTGTTGGGATTTTGCTCTGAAATCTTTAAATACTTAATTTACATATTATGTAAGGTAGGTACCTACTTACTTAGGTACCTAAATTATTTTTTCTCTAGTCATTACTACAGTAAGAAACTTTCCTCTTAGAAAAAAGATTGAATGTTATTGGGATGCGCTAGCCGAAGATACTTATCAGTCTTCTGGGTTACCACATTCCGTCATCGGCTACATGCACCGAGTATTACTACAAGATACATCATAATTTTTCAAGAAAAATTTTGGAAATCCTGTAAACTAAGTAGGAGTACTTAATCAAAATTAGTTTTCTGAAGGATTTGAAAAGAAACAAGCAAGATGTAACTACCTACTACGAAAAAGTTGTTTATTTTAATCATAAAGAAACTAATAAACACTTAAGTATTAAACAGGCTTCCATTTTGGGCAGTCAAGGCCACTTATTATGTCTGTGGTCGAGGCAAAGATTTTTTATTTTTTAATTAACTGGCTTTACGGCTCTGGGTTCCAGCCCTTCTGAGTTTTTGAGGCAAAGAAAGAGAACAACACCACAGACAATACAATTAGGATACTATCATAGTTAAACCATATAATGACCCATTGAGTACATTATAATATCTTATAATCCAGTACAGGAGTGAATGAGGAAAGTGGCAGCGTCAGCTCCGCGGGGCTGGAGATGCTGAGGAAGCTGTTCCCGGGCAAGAAGCGCTCCGTCCTGGAGCTGGTGCTGCGACGCTGTAACCACGACCTGCTGCGCGCCGTCGAGCATTGCAATGCCATTAATGTAAAGTGCCTCATTAATTGTTTGTTTGTATGTACAATTTTTTTATGGTTGAGATGACTAAGTTATTTATTTTGATAAGGATTGATACTATGTTGGTAACATCTTCGCAAGTAAAACGTTGTTTTAGACCAAATTTGAATTCAACCTTAAAAGATAGATTTATATGATATCGCGGACTTTTTTTTTAGAACTTTTTGAGAGGAACTATTCCACCATACATTGTTTTCTGTAAATCCTTAACTAATTACGCAGCGCACGCCACATAAGCTCTCAGATGAGATGATTTTTTTCGACTTCATCACATTATAATTGCAATTTTCGTAGGGATCTCTAATTGTTTTGAAAATAAAATATAGCCTAGGTATGTTACTCGCTAATAAAGTAGTTTTCTGAATTTTTAAAATTAATCGGTTGAGTAGTTTTTGAGTCTGTCCCTAACAAACAATCAATCAAATCTTTCCTCTTTACTCACGAGTTGAATGCACAGTAAATGTATGTGTCACCATACATAAGCTCTGCATTCAACTTGCGCGCCTACTGTACCTATATATCTATTTACCTAGGTACCAGAATCATAGATATATTTTAATGATCCTTTTTTATTATCTTAAAGTAATGTATTTTTGATAGGTACAAAAATGTGGTCTCATCTTGGGATTTGGAGGTGGAACTTTTATGCAATACTTGCACCCACAAGTGCGATAGATTTTATTTGTGTGACATTGCGATATGCAATGGTTTTTATCGTTTTTTACAGGCTCAGCGTGACAAATCAAATTCAAGCCTCGGTTCAAGCAGTTCCAGATTTGAAACCTCCGTTTCCAGTACCGAAGAGTTCGAGTCACGCTGGTCTGCATTTCGTCCAGTGGGGCCCAGAGCTCCCCTGTTACCGACGCTAGTGATGGGTCGAGTGTGCGGGTCTGAGTGGCTGGTGCCTTTACCAGCGTTGCCTGCGCTGTCTGCACCGTTGCTATTGCCCTTACAACATCCACACACCCCGCCTTCTTGCGCCCCTGATTGCAGGCAGTGTAATAGTCATCACTAAGCGACGTGTCATAAATATTGGTGTTAGATTAGTAAAGATTAATATTAATTATTAGATTCCTATCTAAATAACGTAAACAGATTTTTACGTTAGTAATTTTATTTATCTACAGTCTACACTCTACACCTTTACGAGTAGGATCTGTCACCGCTAAATCGAAGAATTCGCCGTAAGCATTGCCGGGTAGTTACAGCTAGGTAATGGTTAATGTTTTGTTGCCAAAAAAAGATGTATAAATAAATTAATAAATATTTCGGTACTTACCTTATATAAGTGTAATTTATCTGCAATTGTACATACCTACCTGTACTTACATAATTAATTTTAATTTTGTTAAATGATTAAGAAATTAAAATTTAAATGTGATATTGAAACCATCATTAGATATGTTTTTCAATTATTTTTGCTTTTCGTGATAAATCTCGTTTATAAATCTAAGTTTAGCCTACTTAGTGACTGACGGGGTTCGAACTGGGCACGCGCGCGCTATTCTCATTCTGAGAGGAGACATTATAATTGTCATGAATAAATTTTTCAATATTCGAGGAATACCTATTTATGAAAACAAAACTAACAAATTAGCGACCAGATTATTACAAAGCTAAGTTACTCAGTAAACCAAACACCACCATTCCCCATGCACCGGAGGCTATTATCACGGACAATAACAAATTCGTGACAATACTCGAAATGAAGATGGAGATCGCTGGTATAACACATTAAATAAACATGGGATCTTATGAGATGTTTTCAGGCAACAAAAGTACCTAGGTAGGTTAAGTAAAGAAAAATTGAAAACGAAATAGGTAACTAAATTGTGTGAAACTTCTTGGGGTTTCTGAGGAATTGCGACCCTGCATTGATTGGCATTTGGAAAGCGTGTAATTGCAGACCCCCGACTACTTAGGTCGTATTGACATCAACCGAGTTGCAGGGAGAGCCGGATTCAGACTGCACGTGGCACTAGACCGCAGTCCGCGGCCCTTTGAAGCCGCGGCGCTACAAGAGACCTATCCTATATGTACCTAATATTATATCCCGTTGTGAACGTCTATCGGTTGACACTTAACGACAACGTATACCTACTAGTAATACGTGCGCAAGTTGAATGCAGAGCTTATGTAGGTATGTTTCTACATACATAAGCTCTGCATTCAACTTGCGCGCGAACTATAGATAGGTAGTTGGTGTACGTCTATCTAAAGAAAATATTGGCAGACCATTTCATGTTTAGCTGTTATGGTAAATGTTGGTAACAAGATAGAGATCACGTACCTACTGCAGGTACGTACAGGTTACGTACACAACATAAAACAGTCTTAAAATTACATATTATTAGTGCGGTACACTACATTAAGGTCACAATGTCGCAGTATTGAAAACTTTATTTAAATTTCTTATTTACTGATACCGAGTAGGCAACGTGTTTAAATTTACATGGTGCACTGTGCACATAGAGTTTACATTTCTGGGCAATGTACGCTCTTTACGATTCTGAACGATTACTCCGTGTTTTACTTGAATACGAAGACAATGGATTATTTGTTTTACTCAGTAATAATTCTTTGTTTGATTTACATTATTTGTGACATGAACTACGTTTTACGGGCTTGTTTTACAGTGTTCAGTGGTCGGCTCTGTAATAATAGATACACTTTGCGTGACGTTACTACTGTTTACGGTAAGTTATTAAATGATTAGTTTTTTCAGTTATTGTACTTACTTATTGTAAGTAGGAAGGTACATACTTATCTTACTCTACACATTTAGGAAGGACTTGTCCATTGACTAAAATCTCAAAAATGAAAACCATTTTTATTCATCAGAAATGGCTAGCAAACCAATCAATCATTTTGACGCACAGTTGGTTTTTAGAGTAGACATCACCTTGTATTTCATATAGCAGTTAAATATAATTAATTATGTACCTATCTACTAAATGGGTAAAGCCTCTTTATATTATTCTCAGGAGTTTGTACCTTCCAAGACTGTGATGTGGGGTTCAAAAGTATTCGGATGGCGAGGCTGATTCGTGAAATCGATTTTGCAAGATATCATTTCTACGATAGAACTGGAATTTACCATCGCAGTAGGCAATTAGGAATACGGTCTTTACAAGGGGCTACGTTTACAATATCAATAGAACCTGTGCCCTTGTTTGTGCCCTATAAAATAAACACAAAGGTAAAAACAAACATTATTAGTGACATTTTATTTTATGATTTTTTCCTTAGCCTTCGTTGTTCTTCTACCGGTACCATCCAGTTTCTAACGTTTATCTGACGAATACAGATTTAATAAATGTTGTATAGGAACTTCAAATGGGCACCTACTATCTAAACAGACTTCAAATCGTAAGCATGGTGAAGGTTAAATTAAGCATACTTGAAACTTTTATTGCCTACTGCCACAATATGTGCAATTTTATAAAATAAATTAATATGTGTAAAATAATTATTAGTGGTTTTTGTTTCTTTCAACGGTCTCGCTCTCGTCCTTGTTCGGTACTTTTCAAAACCAAATTTGGTAACCGCTGGGCCGTGCCGCGGCCACTCCGGCAGAATTACTATTTTTAAATTTTACGATTATTGTTTTTTAGGGTACCGTACACAGAGTGTGCCATGTGCCGGGACCCTATCACTAAGCCTGCGCGTTCTGTCCCTCTGTCTGTGTCTGTCTTTCAGCGGGCAGTAGGTATCACATGAATCGTATGAATAAGAATGAATGATTATATTGTTGTACACCCTTTTATTGTACACCACAATAAAATAAAAAAACCGGTCAAGTGCGAGTCGGGTCACTAAGGGTTCCGTACCATTTAAAAATTTACATTTTTGAGGAACATAATATGGCGATTTAGAAAAATCAGTAGGACAAACTTAGTAATAATAATTCTTTACCTACTTGACGCTTTCTTTGGCATATTTAGTTGCTGTTGTAAAAAAGTCGAATCAGATTATTAGAAGATTTCTCATTTTCCCGTGGCTCAATTTCAATCAGGAATATCAGAATTTAGTTTCCGTGGCCAAAAGAAAAATCTGCGGCTTGACTTATAATTTCCAATTTTAAATTGTCGGCTAAGGTTTACTTGGCGATAGTGAAACAGGCCCTTAACTAAAAGGTCTTTTCATAATTTTAAAATTTGCAGTTGACATTCTGGGACCAGAGAAGTATATTCTTCGAACACGAAGTGGTAACGCTACATGACGACAAGGTGCGATGCCTGCTGGTCTCTCGACAATATGGTGTTGGCACCAGCAAGGAAACTATATCTGGGCTGTTGAAAGGTTTGCCTGGTTCAGATGCAAGATTGAAATGCCCTGAATATATAAAAAGTTGGTTGCAAAGTATGAATAGGTCAAGTTTTAAGTTAAGGAATGCTAACTGAAAATATCGAAGGACACGCAGAGCAATTCTCATAATAATTTAAGTGTTATATTTTAAGTTAGAATTAGTAAAACTGTACTAGTACTGCAATAAAGGCTCATTTTATTTTTTTATTTTATTTTAACTGAAAATATGGTTTTTCTTTTCACTATTTGACGTAAGAATACCTGTACATATTGTTAGAAAGAAAATGAGAAAAGAGCTTATAGGTATTATTCTACCTTACCTTATATTTTCTACCTTTGTTACCGCTTTATGCACTCCACAACTACAATTGACATGCCTATCTACAGTTTGGAATACTTACTAAAAAACAAGGAGACTAGGGAGTACCTAGGGACTTAGTTTGAGTTGTTAACTGTTATCAAGTATAATCACGCCTCATGATTCGTCTTTACATGGTCTTTACCAAGTGATGAAAATTTAAGATGCCGCCATGCCTCATCGTATACCTCTTCCTAGATACCTATAAATAAAAATTACTTAAACTTAAAAATAATGGTTTCTTAATTATTTTCCCCTGTAACTATCTAAATTAAGGTTAATTAAGAACTATAGTAGGTATAATAATTAGTCATAGTCATAGTCATTTATTTATTAAATATCGGTACACTGTAGGTACCTACACTTATTTTCGTCTAAAAATTACTTAAAAAGCATGATGGTGATAATGGGTAACGTTATCTTAAAACTAAAGCTATACGAGGGTTGCAAACGCGCCCTGGTCTGAGAAGAGCCCACAACAAACTCAGCCGGTTTTTTTTTATTTTTAATTAATAATTAAATTTAATTCTTAATTATAGTCTAGATAAGTACGCGTATATACTATGGTACCTATAATACCAATGAATCAGCTGACTTTTGGTAGCTAATTCCTTTATCTTCTTGCGTATTCTTCTATCGTAATAATTTTGGACTAAAATTGATTAGATTACTTAAGTAATTATATAATATTTAATATCTCTATCAAAAAGATCAAGATGACCCGAAGTACTGACTGCAGCTATGATACCTATACCTACCTACCTGCTTGATGGTAATCGGTACCTAAGGGGAAATCTCTGAATGACATAGTAAATACGCAACATGAAAAATTGAAACAAGATGGTTATTGGTTAGCTTATTGCACAATGAATTTACTAGTTTTTAAGCGTAGCGTCAACATTGAGAACTAACAGGGTTATTGGTTAATAACATAAAGTATGAATGAACTTGAACTAGACCGAAGCGCGCCGTTGCGCGTTGGTAGAATAGATATTTTAGTATTCTACGATAAGCCGGTTGTAACGTCATCACTCATCGCCATATTTTTATACCCTTATCAATCCCGATAATTGTTATTCATTACGCATTGCTCCAGCAGTCAGCAGTACAGTATACAATCGCTAGATAAAACACTTAACACAACACAGTGAAAAATTCGCTGAAAAAATTATAGACAGTTAATAGTTAATCTGATATCTGAGCAATGAGTTGTGCAATAGCTGCAACTGTTGTCGCGTTGTTATACATTTTCTGGGATGTCAACTACTTTCTTCGTATGGCTTTCACAGTTCTATTTGGGAGAATTTTTCAGAAGAAAAGCAGGATCAATGACGTGACTACTATTTACGGTAAAATTGCACTTAGTTTATGTTGTAGGCTGTAGCCAATAGTCATGTAAATTAATAGATGGGACCCTTTAGAGGAAACTCTTTCAAGGTACGAAAGTATTATGTTCAATTTATATAGATCGCATGCCATGTGAGTAATATATAGCACATTACAAAAACTTAAGTCCTTAGACCTTGACCCTAGTAATTGAGCAAAAACAATTGTGTGTTTTTCCACCTGCCTATGAAACTGGGCTGGCCTGTTTTTGTAACTAGGTAAATTATTTATATATTACAGGTTTATGCACTACGCAAGATGTGGATTTCTTGCTCAACCATTTGAACAATGCCCGTTACGTGCGTGAGTTAGACTTTGCAAGGGTTCATTTCTATGTTAGAACAAGACTCTCCACTTATATAAAATCAGCTGGTGGTCATATTCTTCAGGGCGCTACCAGCATACGATATAGACGGACCATACCCATATTCAGCGCATACAAGATAGAAACGAAGGTAAACAAATTCATCTTATTATTTTGATTTGTTTCTATTTTTATGAAATGCACAGGAACTAAGCGATAAAGCTTCAGCTTGCCCTACAAGTCTATAGTGTCTATATTATTATGTCGCCGCCAAATCGTTGAATTCAACGTATTACAAAACGGCTAGTCGTAATACAAAACAGCGCCGTTTTTGTAAACTGGCGGCTCGTCGTTCAGCCGGATTGTAGTTCCGATGCGTTCTTCAATACAGTTGCCGTCATTCAGCCGTATTCTAATATAGTTGCAAATGTGAGCATGCCAACGAAATTAATGGGCTACGCTAAAAAACTAGATTATAGAAAGCTTAGAGCAGATAATTTAACAAACAGTAACTTAATATAATAGCTTAAACAGCAAACTATAATAATAAGTAAGAACAGAGTAAGTATAGTTATTATTAAATGTCAAAAATATTTTTAAGCCAAGTATAACGTTAATAACAAATTAATTTAACAAAATAATATTAAACAAGATACAATAAAATCTAAATTAAAAACTAAACAAAAATATCATCTATGCCGCTGCAATGAGGCAATGTTCCCAGAACGCTGGCTGCGTTACCCCGCTTTGAGAAGTCCCTAGTTTTGTCACGATTGAAAAAGTCGTTCAAGCTAATAAAATGTAGGTACTGTAAATTAATGATTCTTCTATGTTTAATTAAAGTTTTGAAGCGCTTTGATTTCCAATGGTAAAATATTAAATATTCGTATTATACTCGTATATGTACTGTTTTAATGCGTTTTAGATGTTAGAAAACAGACTAATACGATTGTATGGGGAAACCGCCCTCCCGTATCGTCTTAGGCGTTTCAGATTCAATATATTATTATCAAAATCAAATAGATACTGGTCGTTATGAATCGTATATTCTTTTTGCAGTTGGTATATTGGGAAGATAAAGAGCTTTTCATTGAACACAAGTTTGTTACGTTTGATGGATTTGTACGTGCCATAGTATTGTCGCGGCAGAACCTTGTCAACGTAGACGCAGAAACACTCCTAAAGGACCTCCCTGGTGCTGAATTAAAGCCTGAATGCCCTCAAGAAATCAAGCATTGGCTGCAGGCCATTGCAGCATCCAGTGTGAAGCTTAGAAATAGGGATTAGCTATCTTAAATTAAGTTATTATTTTAGATTTTTGGTGTCCACTAGCAATAAAAAGTATCACTATCTGTTGGTACACTACAGTATTTTAGGTACGTTTAAAATTATTTGCTACGAGTACGAGTGATACGCCAGTAACATGCTAGAGCTTTCTTCTGTAAGTTTTGCTACATATACCTACATAATATAGGGTTCACATAGTTAGGTAATTTTCTTTTTGCTGTCGGCTGTCGCCAAAGTTTATGATAAATACCTACTTAACATCTCATTTTTATTTTGGCTTTACATTATCACAGTGTTAGTAGATACCAATACAATGACATTATATATTTACAGATTTAAACTACTGAAGTTCATAAAATATATGTTCCTAAAAGAATTAATTTTCCTAAAGGAATAAAACGGTTAAGTGCGAGTCACACTCGCGCACAAACGATTCCGTACAACCACACAATATAAATTATTTTCGAAAATAACAAGTTCTTACTTGTTATTTTCATAACACGCAATCAGCTGCGAAATAACTGGTTTACATAATATGGGTGTCACCGTAAGATTGTGAAAACCGTTAGATTATAATCTATCTAGCGAGATTGTAAACTATCGAAAGGTTACAATTTATCGCATTATTTTTCGGTAGATTGTAATCTTTAAGTTATATTAACCCGATAAAACCTAGGTGATCTAGGGCACTACCTGGTTGTTTATGTCGAATAACCTACCCTGACTAACCTAACCTACAAGAAAAAGACAAGAAAACGTAAATACAATAAATATTTCAAAAATTGACAGTTGAACGGTTCACAATCTGTCGACAGTTTACAATATCCACCACCACCACCACTACAGCCCATTAACGTCCCACTGCTGGGCACAGGCCTCCACTCTCATAGGAGAGACGGAATTAGAGCTTAGACCCACCACGCTGATCCAATACGGGTTGCCGGGCTTTAACGACTATTATCATGTTAGTGATAATAACCGGGACCGACGGCTTAACGTGCTAAAATAATATAGTCATAATATTATGCACGAACATTGTACGTACGTCCGGCCGCCTGGCTTGCCGCAGTAGGATATACTATAGGTACATATATATAGCAAGAGTCAAGACAAGTAAGTAGGTAGGTCTTGGCTATTTCATCACGTGGCCGTCTTCAACCGCAACTAAGCATTACAGTCATACATTCGACAAGTTAAACACGTGTTAAGTGGTTCTTATACTTAATGTATATCAACATTAAATAAAACATTTGATATAATATAAATAAATAAACAAATATGTATTGTATAATAGTAACGATTGTGGCATTGTTGTACATTTTCTGGGACGTCAACTACTTTCTCCGGGTCGCTTTCACTATAGCAATTGGGAGATTATTCCAAAAGAAAACCGGCCTCAAAGACGCGACAGTTATTTACGGTGAGTAAACAGAAATAGTATGAAGATATTTTTATAATATTTATAATATTATAAAAATATTAATTAATTTAGATATAATATTTCTTTAGGCTAAGTTAGATATATTAATATTGTAACTGCACCATCGTATTAGGGATTCCTGTAAAGATGATGTAAGAAGTGAATAAAATAAATCTATATATGTAACAAAAAAAAAAAAACCGACTTCAAAAACCACAAACACTAAAAAGTAAAAAATAATTTAATTTAATAAGTATACAAGAGTTAATGTAGTTCTATAATAACATTTTTTGGAGTCTATATTGAAATAAATGAATTAATAAAACCAGTCAAGTACAAGAGAGACTTACTTAGCGAGGGTTCAGAGGCTTGGAAAGAAACATGATAGGTATCTCTAAATATTTATTTGGTAAAATTAATCTACTTTCGCCAAAGGAAATTCCTTTTAGGCAATTGCCACCGCTAAACTTTAAGATTTCTGAAAACGGTGCCATTTTTATTAAATAAAATATCTTTGTTAATGTAAGAGGACAAAGGTATTTTCATTTTTGAATAGGTAGGTACTTTTTCCTTTTCTTTAGGGTTTATTTTAAATATTTTGGTTAGGAACCCTAAAATGGTTATTTATAAGTTTTGATCAACTATGACATCAGTGAACCTACAGCTACCTACTAAATAAATATTTACTTGTTTTTAAACATTAGGTAGCAACTAGCATATTTTTTTAAGTAGGTAAGTATGGTATTTGACGACCTCCGTGGAGCAGTGTTGAGCGCTGTTGTCTTACTCTTAATGTGCGGAGGTCCCGGGTTCGATTTCCGGCTGGGTCAATTTAGGAATTTAGGCTTCGGCTGAGGCCTAAACCTAACCTAATTACCACCCTACCGGCAAAGACGTGCCCCCAAGCAATTTAGCGTTCCGGTGCGATGCCGTGTAGAAACTGAATAGGGGTATGGGTTTAAATACCGTTTAATATAACTGCCATGCCCCTAACAGGTTAGCCCGCTACCATCTTAGACTACAATCTGTATCATCACTTACCATCAGGTGAGATCGCAGTCAAGGGCTAACTTGTAGTGGATAAAAAAAATAGGAATAATAAAAATAACCTACTAACTTAGTAAATATTGCACGATACAGGTTTTTGTACAACCCAAGATGTGGATATATTTCTGAGACACATGAACAATGCCCGCTACGTTCGAGAACTCGACTTCGCGAGGTTCCACTTCTACGATCGAACAGGCATCTATGCCAATATTAAAGCAGTTGACGGTCACGTACTGCAAGGCGCTTCCAGTATACGGTATAGGCGGACTATACCTATATTCAGTGCCTACAAAGTGGAAACAAAGGTAAACAATACAAAACTTATAATAATGAATAAACTTAAACTATACAATAAACTTGGAGGAATAAACCTTTGAACTTTGCAGAGGTATAAGAATACAATAGTAAAACAAAATTAATACTTACGATACTATAGAGAGCTAAATTATCTTATCGTATCCTATGGTCGTAGATACCTCTCTGTACATGTATGTACATGTAGTGATAGGCAACTTATGTAGGTATATGTTTAATTTTAAGGTTTTCTTCTTTACCACATAATTTGCCAGTTCTGTATAACACAATCTCTAAACTAAACTAAAATGACAGCTTTAAATCTAGTTGTGTTCCTTTCGGCAGGGAGTATTATGAAAGGGTTCGAAATATTTATAATTTCTGTTATTTTAGTTTAGTTTAGACATGTTGCACTGTAGAATCAGTCCCAAGTTTTCGTGTAAGTACAGGAAATTCGTGAGTGCCATGTAAGAGTACATTTCAAACGCCTTGGATGAATTCCTCCAAGGTTCAATCCCATACTTAACGGATATTTTTGAATTTTGATAGATATAAATAATTAATGCAAACTTACTTATTTATTAAGAGTAGATAGGTACTTTATTAACTTTAAACACTAAGTATTTCTATAATTGTTTCAGTTGGCGTATTGGGATGATAAGTCTCTTTTCATTGAACAAAAGTTTGTGACATTCGATGGATTTGTACGTGCCATAGTGTTATCTCGGCAGAATCTTATTAACGTGGACGCAGACACGCTCTTAAAGAACATCCCTGGGGCTGAAGTAAAGCCTGAATGCCCTGAGGAAATCAACCATTGGCTAGAAGCCATTGAAATATCCAGCGCTAGACTTAGGAAGAAGGATTAGTCTGCAGTTTAAAGTTATTTACTTACTTAAATAATAAAAAATAGGAATAATATTTGTAAGTGCCCTAAGTTATAATAATAAACTTATTTTATATCTATCAATATGTTATATAGAATATTATAAATATCTACCTATACAACGTTCTTATTTAATTACCTACGTAGCAGATACCTATTCAATAGAAATTTTTATGCTAAATATGTTACATTATAACAAATGCAGCATGATGAAAATTACACCAGGGCGAGGGTATTAAGTAAATAGCGCCCAGAGTTTTATTTTCAACGCGCAGAGTATACAATGTTTTACAATACATTTGATACTAAAAACAGGAAAAAGTTAAATCCATACTTACTATGACAATCTATAACAATGTCAAACAACAACATAGTCAACAATAAACCCAATGAATATGTGTAAAGAACACATAATATCTGTCCGTCCTTTGGATACGTGAATTTTTTTATGGCAGTAGTCGGCTCGGTCTAGTCGGATCGGCTTCCACCATCTCTTTCAATTCATTGTTATTCACCTGTGTGGTCTTCGTGTCTTCCACGTGGTTCGTTCTTCAAATCAAAGTTTCCATCATGAAAGCGTTTAAACCAAAATCGCATGGTGCGTTCATTAGCAGTCCCCTCTCCAAACGCAACATTGATATTGCGAGCTGTTTCTGCCGCGTTAGTTCCGCGTCGGAACTCGTATTAAAAAATCACTCGAATTATCCATCTTTCTTGTTTAAGCTGAATAAAAAAAACAACTGAAAGTCGATAATAGAAAAAAGTTTCACTCAAAAATCTCAAACCGTGAAGGTTCTATGTCGATTCGAAGTACCTACCTATTACAATAAAACGGCAATTTCATACTTTAAACCCTATTATTATTACGAAGTTAAAAGGAAAACTATCACAGCAGGGTTAGAAGTTAACGAGTAATAGTCGACCAACCTATTTAAAATGTCCGCCAGTTGTAAAGGGCACTATGGAACCCTACATTGTGCGTGGCCCGACACGCATTTGACCGGTTTTTAATATTATTTTTATCGTACCTACTACGACTCAGTAACTGCTTTATAATAGGTGATACCTCTAACTTGGACAAAGATGGCGGCATCGAACCAGTTGTGGTACCTACCTATAATTAAATTGTATTACCGCACCAGTGCGAAAATGATTATTACCGCACTCCTTTGTAGGTACAAGAAATTAATTTACGATCAAATTACTAAATGACTTAATTTCTTAAATTTGCGTTAACCTAAATAATATATTGACTGAACCTACCTACCTACTACTTACTACGTAACTAAAACATATTGGGCACATGGTAGGCGCCGTATTAATTGTTTTATTTTAAAATATATTGATATTTTATGATTTTTATATTACACCGTAACAAGTTGTTTTTGTTACCTGTGTTCTATTATTTGTTTGAGTGTAATAAAGTGTTTTACTTACTTACTGATATTTTATTATTCGCCCGTACTTATATTATATTATAATTAATATGAAAAATATTTAATAGATAATATACTAAATAGACAAAAAAGTACGGGCGCCGTATTTGCATCCCTGTCATGTACATAATATTATTGTCTTGGACAGCTTGGTTACGTTGTACCTTATAAAATATAAAAGTATCTAAAATTCAACGAATTGCCACAGAATAACTTAAATACACAGGCATTATAATCCAGTATTATATTACCTAAAATAGAACTACGCTGTATGTATATCTACGGCGCTTACTTCCAGCTTGCCAGCTTTTATGCATATCAAGTTACTGGTAAAACAACTTGTACGTCATTATGAACACCAGTATAAGGATTATGTGATTCTTTGGTTCATATCTATTTCATTTTGCTAAAATATTTATCTTTATGGGTAAGTATTTATTTATTAAATTTTTTCTATCCTTATCATAATATTATATTTTTTTAAATTTTTTTAAAACTAAAATTTACATACTTACTTACTTATAACGTGTTTCACCGACCATATCACGAACAGTGACCTCTATAATTCTCTCACCTGAAAATTAGGGTTTGCAATGAAATATAGTACATTACAGGCCGGAAAAAAGAAATTCACGGCTGAGTAATATTGGAAGGACGAGGCGATGCCGAGGACTTCCCAATTGATTTTGAAAAGACTAGGCGTCAGCCGATGACTTTTTAAGTAAACGAGGCTAGAGAACTTTTCTCTTATTTGCTAGGAAACAATAAACGAATTAATTCAATAAACAATGGTTTAATACATATTATTATCGTAAAAGTGAGGTTTGAGTAATCGGCAATATTAACATTTTACTCATAAATCATAAATATGCTAAAAGGACAATTTCCGAAAAAAAAATTCGCTGTTTTCAGTATACCTACCACTGAATGAAACCATAGGATTTTTCAAATTTATATTTCGAATTTACGGGTGATAACAGGTTTTCAATTATTCCACACTATCCGTCTTACGCACCATCCATTTTTTGTCAAAACGTCTACGTAAGTTTAGTCTTTCTTTTTAGTACAATTATTAATAAATAAAATGGGGTTCACTCGGTAGCAAAAAATTATATAAAAATCTAGATGGCCAAGAGGACGACTCTCTAGATTTTTAAAATTTATTATAACAAAGTGGCCATTTCTGTCATAATCTCTAAACTAAACTAAAATTACAGCCTTAAATCTAGTTCTGTCCCTTTCCACAGGGAGTATTATAAAAGGGCTAGCAAAGAGGAAAGCAATATTTTTAATGCTGTTATTTTAGTTCTGAGATTGTGAGATACAGAATCGGCCCCAATATCTCAACCATAGACTTAGAATGTCTCAACGAAAAAAATTTACATTATTAAACACCTTATTATCGTCCTCCGGACTCTTTTGGAAATTGCTGGCGTGCGGCTTTAAAAGAGCTAATGTACTTATTACCTAGTAGCTTTGTTCAACATTATTTGTTCAGGTTAGTCTAAGTATAGTAAATATTAATACGTAAGTATATCTGTCTGAAGTTATGTTTTGGTACATTGATATTTTATACAGTAGATCAACAGCAATAGAGTGAATAAAACAAAACACAAGCTTATAATATTTTTTTTGCCAGCCGTAGTTACTTTTCACCTCAACTTTGATGCAAAGCGATGTGTTTAGTTTAGAAATACAAAAACAAGACCACACACATGAAAAACTAAATCTAATACAGCCGCCTTGACTCATCTTGATGGTTTATGTAAGTTCCTAGTACCAGCCACCAGGTCTGATTCACACTTTTAGGATAATTTCTGTTTTATATTCCAAGTCGATAGAAGTTACTTACTGAAATATATTATGCATGTGTGACAAACAGACGGATGGCTGGACATAGTCCATAGCTTTTACCGTTTTGATGGTAAGGAACTATGTGAGATAAGCGTTTTTAATAATTAATAATAATTAGCTACTTTAATAATGTTGTCTGAAAGAGATTGCTTTAGTAATTTGCACCGTTCTGTTTTATCATTTAATCTTGTTTGTTTGATGGTTTTTTCTTAATTATGGTGTGCGCAATAAAGATTTTATCTATCCATCTATCTATCTTTAATATGGATACCAACTTACTACTCAAAGAATAATTTAATGCATTTAAATACTTGTCAAATATGCTAAAATGCAGGTATCAAAATTATTCGGTTGCACTACATTATTAACAGTGGCGCTAAGCCGCCGTGTGTGTCTTGTCGCGTAACAATAATAAAATATCCATTAGCCGTAGTGGCTTCGGAAACGGTGATATTTGTTTTCTTAGGCTAAAAAAGAGACCGCTAATTATTGGGACCGGTACATCATTTTTTTAATAAAAAATACCTAAAGAATCTAAATATGGACATGTGATAAGGATATAGATTTTTTCACGGTAGTTTAAGCGGTTGTTATAGTTGTTTTAGTTCTACTATACCTATGTCCTATATCTAGTATTAAATAATATGAATAATGAAAATAAACTAGTGGTTCACCCCGAACTGAGACCTTGCGGCGCCATCTATTGACATAAATGTGAAGTTTTGTTAAAAATACTGAAGCTCATTAAAAATTAAATAATTCCGTTTCCTTACCGTTAATATTTATCTAATTTTAGTATTTGTTGTTCAAGTACAGGATATAATTCAAATAATTGATCAAGTTTCAGGGTAAGCGTTTCAGAAAATTTAGAGTTCTGAGGTCAACTTTGGACGTTAGTTAAAATCTCCACTTTGAAAGGCCCCCATTTCGTCAATTTTGGGAGAAAAATTAAAAAAATATATTTTTGGACTCTATTCCTAATTATCTTTAAAATGACATACCGCATCCCTATGTAACTTTATAAAAAATAAATATTTTACTTCGCATTCACTTCTATGAGAGCCCCCCTGAAATAAAGATTTTTATAACTTTTTCAGCCATATTCGGCGGGAGGCCATTGGTTTACATATTATATTTAAAGCTGAAGTAATTACGTTCAGTAATTCAGAAGTTATAATGCTCTGACAGACGGACGGACGGACGGACGGACCATAAGTGCCAATTCACTCAAGTAGACTCAGAGACCTTCGCTTCGCTCGGTCAAATAGAGTACCTACCTCTACCTAGCCTGTAGGTTTTCTGTCAGTCAGGACAAAGCTTTTACTAAAAATTTAAGAATTACCTAGGTGCTTAGTGCTTACGAACTTGAACAAAGACTTGTTTCTTTGTGATTAGTTATGTAAATATGTAAAGTTCTAAAGACTACAATTACACATCATAAATTTTCTTTGAAGAGTATAATGATTGTAAACAGTAATGGAAATTGGGTATCGTTTTATCGAATGTCAGTTCAAATACTCGTACGTAATGATCTCGATATTAATGACTTTCTAGGAGGGAAACAGATGTAAAGCATGGTTTTATTACAAGCGTAGTTTAGGTTCTATTGACACCCGAATTTTGTTACATAGTTACTAAGCTGTTTTTATGGGTCTGGACTTCTAGTGTAAACTTAGATAAGCATAGAAACACAGGCATTCAATGTAAGTACCTGAGTATTTATACATAATTGGAGAAAAATAAACAGTTCGTATTGTAAAACTGAATTAAGTAAACTTACCTATTGTCTATTCTATACGATGTCACAATAATTAAGCAATTAAATTATTGCTACGAATTGCCTGAAGTAACTCCATTGTGCTGATTTAACAAGAACTTTATAAGCAAGAGTTTGCAAATAATATCTCCAGATAACTATTTAATTAATCAAAAATCAAAATCTTGCTATAAAAATTAGTGTCTGTCATTTAAAAATTTCCTTTCGTTTTCCAGTAAGCATCAGCAGATGATCAGCAGTCAAAATTAACCTAAATCTCTCTTACTTTTCAGGATGATTTGGTTGCCTCAGGCTTTCTTGCCAATTGAAATATTATTGCAAATTTTAATTGAAACATTTCTCGATTCGTCGTATTGTGTAGTAATTGTTTCAAAAGAATTATTGCATGTATCAGTGTCACATAGTTATATGCACATTTTTGGTAATAATGACAGTCTTGTTGACCTTATGCTTAACGCTTCTGAAGCAGGCTGTTCCGATTACATCGTGCAAATAAATGATCCAAAGGAGTTTATCATCGCCTTTGATAAGGTCGTGCATTTGGGAAACACTAGAAGAAGTGATAGAAGAGTTGTAATATTACCCCCAACACATATTGGCGAAGAAAACATAACTTCATATGATTTAGTTGAATTATTATCTATGCGAGAAACATCTTTTATAGCAAATGTGCTGCTAATTGTACCCACAGAAAAGAATTCAAATTGCGAGACTTATAATTTAATCACACACCGGTTTGTTGGGGCTTCTAACAACACGGATCCGATATTATTAGACAGATGGAATTCATGCACGACCCAATTTGAAAATAATGTTAATTTATTCCCGCATGACATGTCTAATTTACAAGGCAAAATTGTTAGAGTAGCTGGGTTTACTTACAAACCGTATGTTCTCCTAGATCTTGATACTAATTTAGCGCCACTGGGACGTGATGGTATGGAAATGAGGGTAGTTGATGAATTTTGCAGGTAATTGAAAGCATGATTTGCTAAAGAATCAACTGAATAATATTCAATGTAAATAACGCAATAGATCTTGACCTATGCCATAGGACGATTTAGATGAAAACTAAGTACTTACCTATCTCGCGTTTTCAATGAGTTGAATCTTTTAAATACCTATAGGATAGTTAAGATTTAAAATTGATAATAAATAAAATAAATATTAATTTTGTGTGTAGATGGATAAATTGTACCGTAGAAATGGTAAGGGATGATGAACATGAATGGGGCGAAATTTACGACAATCTTACAGGTATCGGTGTGTTAGGGAATGTCTTCGAAGACAGAGCCGATCTAGGTATTAGTACGTATTTGAATAATTCAATTTTAATTTTGAGATTTTTTATAGAGATTAATTCTTATCTTTTATCTTATCTTATTTATCAGCTGCACTTTATTCTTGGTATGAAGAATACATTGTTATGGATTTTTCCGCCCCTATTATAAGGACTGCTATAACGTGTATAGCCCCTTCACCGAGGTTAGTGTGTTTTGTGGTGTAGTTGTTTACAAAATACACACACAAATTATATAGGCATAACTGGGCAAACTAATGTTTCAGCCTTCTGGCGAGCTGGGAAATGCCACTACTGCCTTTTAATATGTATATGTGGATTGGAATATTTTTTACCTTCTTATACGAATCCGTTGCTCTTGCAATTGCAAAAGGATTATCTACAGACGAAGTTTTTCTTACAACGTTTGGAATTATGTTAACGCAGGTATAAAGTTTTAATTATTTAAAAAATATTTATACTTTGAAAGTAGGTATCTCAATGTAGTACCTGCAAGTATAATGTGAGCAAGCAATGCTTATAAGTTTTTAGGGTTCCGTACCTTAAGAGGAAAAAAGGAACCCTTATAGGATTACTTCGTTATTAGTCGGTCTGTCTGTCAATCCCTTGTTTCTCAAGAACGCATGGAGGTATCAAGTCGAAATTAATACCAAATACTTAGATCTACGGTCCCTTTGAGCTGTAAAATCAAGCTTCTACGTCAACGCAATCAAGATACGGCCGTTTATGCCGCATATTTTGACACTCGCCTGCATAAATAAACACCCATAGGGTAATTCCCGTTGACCAGAATCATGTAATTTGTCAAGAAGCAACGTCTTTAAATAGCACAAGTATAGGAAAAAATCCGAATTAGGGTTTTGTACTCATATGGCGTCGAATTATTTTAGGCGCTACCAGTTTAGCGCCATTTGTAAGCCAGTTATCTCACAGCAGATTAGGTACGTGTTGTTATGACATCTTTCTTGTTATTTACTAAAATAATTTATATTGTGTGGTGGTACGGAACCCTTTGTGCGCGAGTCTGACTCGCATGGACTCGCACTTGACCGGATTTTTTACCTAGTTATAGCTGCTTCCAGCTTCACTAAGATTTAGTTGTACGAGCTTACCTACAAAGTTATGGGGAACCTGTGGTAAGTAACATAACATTGTCCAGAATTTGTAATTAGGTAAGTATTACTAAAGGTTAATAAGTCGACTTGGGTCTGCAATGTGCCTGTCTGCTGTCCCGTACGAATACTAATAGAATGACCTTTGCTCCTGCTAACTTCATGATGTTATTGTGAAATAACTATTGTTGGTACTCAACTTTGTCTAGGTACCTAATGTATCTACATACAGATCAGAAGTGAAGTTTACAAGTGTAGTTAGGATCAACGAAAAATTCAAAATTCTTTATTTGCAGAAATTTACAATGAGATGTTAATTGTTAGTTTTCCAGTAGAAATGTTTCACCTTATCAGGCACGCAAAATTTCATATTTTTATATTATCTGTCATCCTCATCCTCATCCTCTTCGTATTAGCATGAGAACAGTGTACCTGAGCATTCTCGATTCCAGTCACGGCCTGAATCCAGCTTCACATCCTGGCGTATACGCAGCGTCGTTGGATGGATGATGATGACGGGCTTGGTCATCGATAATGCCTATGGAGGCGGTCTCGCTGCTACCTTCACCGTGCCGAAGTATGAGAAATCAATAGACACTATACAGGATATTGTCGATAGGCAATTGGAGTGGGGCGCTACGCATGATGCTTGGATATTCTCTCTTATGCTCTCGCAAGAGGTGAATGCTTATTATACTGCTTCTTCACCCGTGTCTTTCATATTTGCCAAGGGTCGGCGTGTATGTAAGGGTATTTTAAACCAATCCAACAGGCTAGGTACACATTGAAACATTGTAAATAATAAGTACAAGGAAATTCAAGCTTGGGTAGGTACGTGTTCTAACCTGGCTTCTAGAAGTTGTGTTATGTCATCATCATGATTTTAAAGCCGTCGTCGACTCACTGCTAGGCTTAAGTATCCCCTGATATGTGTTTGAGACTACTTCACTGGATAATAATTGCGGATTACCAAACTTTAATACACTTTTGAGAACAAGAAAACGTCAATATTATATTTTTTTTACTATATCTACATAATATTTTGTTTGAGTTTTCCCACTCAAGAGCGATAAAAATATTATTATCGTGCATTTATTAAATAACAAAGAAGTGCGGTAATCATCATTTTTGCACTAGTGCGGTAATATTATTTTATATTATTTTATTGTACTTACCAAGTGTCTAGTGATAGGACGATAAAGTATATTATACTAGCTGATGCCCGCGACTTCGTCCGCGTGGATTGAGGTAGGGCGTACCTAAGTATTGAAAATTAAAATTTCAGTGGTATTTACTATTACTTAAATATTAAAGTTTGCGCCTCGAGTTTTCATTAGAAGAAAAATGGGATTGCGCCTAAATAAAAAAACTGCAGATAAAAAAAGACTAAGTAGTGCTGTAAAAACTTACAGGCTATAATATTAAGTTTACTGACTGTAGTCTGTAGGTACCTAAGTGTATTTTTTGAGCTATTATTTTAGAGCTTTGATAAATTTTTGAAAACCTTACACTTTCTCCAATCAAATTCATCTTTTATGTTCACAGCCTTTGATAAAGCAATTGCTGAGCTTATTTCACACGTATCCGGCAGAGGAATTGAAGCGGCAGAGTTTTAGAAAGAGCATGGCTTTTAGCATTGAAATGTTACCTGCAGGTAGGTATAAATTAATTTATTATGTAATATTTCGGTAACAAATTTTCATAGGGGCATAAATTGTTAAACCGCTAACTTCCTACCTTGGCTCTGGTCTGCTGACTGCTCCTGGAGTTTCTTGACTGAAAACCCAATTAAATTTTTACTGGGATTCAGAACCTTGTAATAATCAGCTGATTAAGCTAGACCCTACGCACCTTACCTACGTACCTACAGCTACAACGAGTGATCTATATGATGCATCAACTACGGTCTACGCTTAGATACCTTTTGTACAGCTTAAACTGAAAGCTTACTGAAAGTTTCGATTGTTTTCATTTTCAGGCTACTTTGCAATTGGAGAATATATAACGAAAGAAGCCTCTTTGGACTACACAATAATGATAGATAAATTTTACTATGAACAATGTGTCGTGATGTTGCGTAAAAGTTCGCCTTTCACGGATAAAATGAACGTACACATTGGCCGCCTTCATGAATCTGGGCTGATGCTCGCATGGGAGACTCAGGTTTATAAGTTTTTCCTACTGAGCAATTATAATTGGGTATTTGACAACTAGTCAAAACAGCAACTTTTTTTCAAACGTCAAAACGCGTGCTTAGTAGGTATGGGATATTGAATACCTATAGTGACGTGAGACGTCATCAAAGTTCGACGCACTTTTTTAATTTATATTAATCGATAGTTTAAAATAGTTATTCAACATAAAACTAACGCTAGGAGACGTGGGTGCTGGATATTACGACTTTTGGGAGATCCTCTATTTAATAATCCACTAAGTACCACTGCTGGGCACAGGCCTCCAGGCCAGGCTCTCACAGGAGAGAGGGAATTAGAGCTTAGATCCACCACGCTGCTCCAATGCGGGTTGGCGAGCTATTATTGTGATCCGCACTCGACTATGCTAACCGCTAGACCAAATCAACAAAAAATAATTTATTTCAATAATTGTCAAATACCCAATTGGTCATTGCCTAAAAATATATTCTTTTAATCTTTAGCAAGTAATTAGTACGATAAAATAATATTAAAAACTCTTTTTAACCGACTTCCAAAAAAGGAGGAGGCTCTCAATTTGGCGCGTATATTTTTAAAAAAATGTATTTGATAAATCAATACCCAATGCTCGTTTTAAAACTTTATTCCTCACGATAATGTAATATTCTTAGAGTACCTAATTTAATTCTCTTCTACCATCTTTTATAGTCCGTTTTTTCACTCGCGCCTTTTTATCCATCGGCGGGAAGCGCCCTGATTGGCCCCCAGAATCCCCTCTTTTTTAATTATTTTTATTTTGCGGCCCTGTATTCAAGTTTTTTATGGCCTTATATTTATTGCAAATGTCGTACCACAGAATATAAAACTAGAAAATCATGACATGTATGTTCTTACTAACTAACTAGATGTACCTATTTTGATTTGATTACATTCATTATAATCTCGCGCGTTTTTTTAGTTTGCTAATATGGAAAATGTCATTTTGAAATCTTTTACTCACAAATGTATCGTAAAATGTTGTTTTACACGTGCACATTGAAAATTAAATTCTTGGCGCTATTAATTAATGCCCTCGGTTGGTTTGGACCCTCAGTCTCGGTAGCTATACGCTCGGGTATTGAGTGCGTACAACAGAACCTACAGTTTGCGCTTCGACTGTAATTTTCATCATGCTGCACTTGTAGCATAAATAACTATATATAGCGTCGACATATAAATGGGAGATATTTTTCAGGTAGCTTTGCGGTATTTGGATTTTAAAGTGCAATTGGAAGTTAAACTATCACGTTCAAAGAGAGATGTTGAAAATATTGAATCGTTGGGCTTAAGACATGTTATGGTTGGTATTCTATTTATTTATCTTGTTATAAAGATGTCTAGGTAGGTCCACAACGAAACCACTGGCCCTGCGACGACCGGCCGCCAATGGTGGCAGTTGGCACAATTTCAAACACAGAACAGGGAATCTACTGATTCAAAGTTGCAAGGCGGGCCCACTAGGGCGGCACGACTTGACTGTCAACGCGCAAGTGTTGACTGATGACCCGCATTACGAAATTTAAAACTGTCCCCGCAAGTGCAACCAACCGCAGGCAGGATTGGATTGCTAAGCGAGACCCGGGCTTGGCGGCTCTTGTGTATTTCTATTTAGTAAACACACAGAAACCGCCAAGCCCGACAAGTTAAACACTGTTTACCTTTAGGTTCGATCCACGGATATTTACAATAGAGATCGGAGCCATACTATGCCTACTCAAAAATCTTAATTATTCTAAGTAATCTTTTATCATTGCAGGGAATATTCTTCCTTTATGGGTCAGGTGTCATCATATCTTTGCTCGTATTTATAATGGAGATTTTCGTGCACAGGAAGAGTACAAATACATTCACACCATAGCCATGAATTTGAATCGTAGTTTATGAACGGTCTGCTTTAACGTAGTTTCTTACCTAAATAGATATTTTAAAATCATAAATATCCTACTCATCCACTGAGTAGGTACGAGCATCTACCTACACCTGCCTATACCTACACCTGCCTATACCTCATAGGCACATGTAAGCAAAACTCACTAAAAATCACAGAGGCAACGTGCGTAGTAACGCACGTTGCCTCTGTGATTTTTAGTGAGTTTTGCTTTCTTACATATGTATCTACCTACTTATAGCTTAAGTACCAAGGATCCTATCTCACTTTGTAAAGACTCGATGACATTGAGTGAGTTTACTAGCTCTAGATACTTATTAAACGAGGAAAAAAACAAAAACAAAACACCTACCCCTTTAGCTAAGTAGGTAGTTGGCTACTTAGCGAGTGGAATGTTTTGTGGGTTATCAGTTTATCACTCATCAGTCTCTATCGCACAAGCCGACTCGCCCGCTTTTAAACTCACGCTAGTGGCTAGTGCACTCGCTTAATGTTCTCGAGCCTTAAGTATTAAGGCTAAGAATATAGTAAAGTACCCAATAAGTATCTGTACTGTTTTTTCCTGTGACTTCTTCGCTGGGATGTGTTTTGTACGCTATTTTAAATTTAAGTAATTTGTAAACTGTTTAAGCCTCAATTTAATAATTATATAAAATTAAAATTAAATAAAGAATTACTTTTTCTGTAAGTTTTAATTCTACTCCGTAGAACGTAAGGGACTATGAATTCTATGCATATTAAGATGCGTGATTCCAACAAAGTGCTCGAACATCCTGGATAAGACACGAGCTAATGTGACCAAATCTTATACTGCCTAATTACCTATGCCCAACAAACTGTTACGGGATAGACAAACTTGGGAGAAGGAATCAAGGGACTCATGCGAAAGATTCATGAAACAGCTAGGTATTATTTTAAGCCTGAGTATGTATCATCATTATAATCTTGCCTCTCTTAATATTTAATATTATGTTACCCTCATCAATTGTACACGCAATAATGCTGCTAACAAACTTAAATTGAACGCATTCGTTTGGTTCTGTAATATTGGTAGAAGTGGTTGTCAAATAAATGCCTTAGGGATACCAGCACCAAAAGTCTTTGCCACAAAATATACCTTTACTTTTACTTAAATATAAAAAGGAAAAGTGTGGGAAAAAGAAAGTAATAAACAAAAAATTCGAGTGGTCTACGGGTTCGAGTCTTTTATGAGTTCAGACCTCCCAATAAAATGTAGACGTAAAATAGGACATTTCTTTTACATTGTTATTTAATATTTTACGGTCTTTTTACGCTTGAATCATTTTATTCTGTCTCAAACAGAACTAAATTCTAAACTAAAAACAAACAGAACAGAATTCTAAAGATGTCACTATAGCATAACTTGTGCAAAGAAAAAGTGTTAATTTTATTTCGCCTTTTTAATTGACAATATTAGTATTTAGTATTCATGGTTTCATTGTCATGACGAGATTGAAGGATGAACCAACAAACAAACCCACTTTTGCATTTATAATCATACTAATACTATAAATGCGAAAGTGTGTGTGAATGTCCTTCAATCACGCCGCAACGTAGCAAGGGATTTACATAATTTTTGGCATGGGTATACTACTTTTTATCCCGAAAAATTAAGGAGTTCCCATGGGAACAAAAAAATATTGGCAGTGATTGACTGCTGATAGAAGTAAAAACGAATACTTACCTAATTTTTTTAAAATTACATATAGAAATTTATTTATTTTTAATATATTTTTTTAATTATAACTAAGGCATTAAAGTTTAATTTCGAATGTAGTTTATTTATACTTAAGACCTTTTGTCTTCGTAACAACGTGAGTATGTCGGTGACGGTGACGCGAATCCACAAGTTTACCCTCTAACAAAACTTAAATCACGCGGACGAAGTCACGGGCCTCAGTTAGTATTAGTATTAAGTCTGACAGAAGATTTTCTGAAATAAGAAAATAAATGTCACTAAATCGCAGAAGAACTGTATTCTAAATTATTCTAATTACTTTTACTTAAATATAAAAAGGAAAAGTGTGGGAAAAAGAAAGTAATAAACAAAAAATTCGAGTGGTCTACGGGTTCGAGTCTTTTATGAGTTCAGACCTCCCAATAAAATGTAGACGTAAAATAGGACATTTCTTTTACATTGTTATTTAATATTTTACGGTCTTTTTACGCTTGAATCATTTTATTCTGTCTCAAACAGAACTAAATTCTAAACTAAAAACAAACAGAACAGAATTCTAAAGATGTCACTATAGCATAACTTGTGCAAAGAAAAAGTGTTAATTTTATTTCGCCTTTTTAATTGACAATATTAGTATTTAGTATTCATGGTTTCATGGTCATGACGAGATTGAAGGATGAACCAACAAACAAACCCACTTTTGCATTTATAATCATACTAATACTATAAATGCGAAAGTGTGTGTGTTTGTCCTTCAATCACGCCGCAACGTAGCAAGGGATTTAAAATAAATTTATGAAATACAATATACTCTTAATAATGCATAGCCGCAATTTACTTTAAAAAAACTTCACAATATTTCAAACTGGTTTAACATTGAAATGAGCAAGTTATTTTGTAGTCAATAAGGGTAACATAAGCTTTTTACTTGGCCGCACTTTGAAACATCGCTGCCAACATTGAAAACAAATTCCAAAATTGATGTTCGCTGATTCGCTGATTCGCTGTGGCACGGTATCGCGGGAAAATCGATCGATACTTTGTACTCTTGTGTGAACTTGTGAAGTGTGCGAGACGTGTCTCCAAAAGTTCAGGGTTTAAATTGATTCTGTTGCGTTTGTAATGTTTTTATAAATTTAATTTGTCGTCAAATATTTTGATACGCTATCGTGTTACAATGGCTACGTACAAAACGTTTTATTTTGCTTTCCTCGTCGTGGCATCTGCTGAATTTGTCTGGAAACATCACAACAATGAAGAACTACCCGTGGTTTTAGAAGAAGTTCACGAAAAATGTTCCAATATTACAAGAGTGTACGCTTTATCGGAGCCCTCTGTGAGAAATGTACCTCTGTATGTTATTGAGTTTTCTGATAATCCTGGATTCCACCAGCCATGTGAGTTTATTAAAAAATGTCGTAATAACTTAACATTTTTTTTGTTAAGTATATTTTAAGATGAGAATCCTTTAAAATAATATTCTATACTTACCTTCCTATTATATTTAAATAAAAATAATATGTTTAATAATGAGAAATGTAATAATGATTGTAGTTGTATGTATATTTTTATTGTGTAGACAAACCAGAAGTAAAATACGTGGGAAATATACACGGAAACGAAGTGTTGGGAAGAGAATTACTGTTAGGCCTAGCGCACTACCTTTGCGACCAGTATAATAACCATGACCGCCACATAAGAGCACTGATTCATAACACACGCATACATCTACTGCCCTCAATGAACCCTGATGGATGGCAATTGTCTACAGATAATGTAAGTTTTATTATTTCCTTCATGAGGTACAGTATTTCGTAACTAGCTGATGCCCACAATTTCGTCTGCGTTTTTGGTTCCACATGGAACTCTTTATTTTTCTGGGATAAAAAGTAGCCTATGTGCTATTCCAGACTATAATCTATCTCTGTGCCTAATTTCATCCAGATCCGTTCAGCCATTCTGGCGTGATTGAGTAACAAACATCCATCCAAACACTCATTTATAATACATAATATAAATATATAATAAAATAAAATAAAATATATAATTTAATTTATTTTTTCTATGATAATATTAGTATAGATATAAAAGAAATCACGTAGCTAGAAAATATAATCTATCTATCTGTTATGTTTTAACGGCCCATCTGCTTGACCAATTTTGATAAAATTTAATAAAGATGTAGTTTGCTTTCCGGAGACAGACATTCCTGAAGGCTTTTTGTGTACTGGAAAATTAGAGAGTTCTCATGTGATTAAAATCTATCTGGAAGAAATTGGAAAGAGCGGGCATCATACAGTATTAAAAAAAACTAAATCCATTCAGATAAGTTGCAGGCATTGTGTAATACTCACTGAATAAAATTAATGTTGCTCTAAGAAATATATTCAAGTAGGTTTTAGGTGACTGCCTCGTTGGTCTAGCGGTTAGCATAGTCGACTGCGGATCACGAGGTCCTGGGTTCGATTCCCGGTCGGGCAAAAAAAATTGGTATTGGGGTTTTCAATTCAGAAATTCTCAGTGTCAGCCCGGAGTTGGAAGTTGGCGGTGTCTCACCCCCGTGCCTCGGAGAGCACGTTAAGCCGTCGGTCCCGGTTATTATCACTAACATGATAATAGTCGTTAAAGCCCGCCAACCCGCATTGGAGCAGCGTGGTGGGTCTAAGCTCTAATTCCCTCTCTCCTTTGAGAGTGGAGGCCTGTGCCCAGCAGTGGGACGTTACTAGGCTGTAGTGAGGTTTTAGGTACTATATCTTTTTGACATATTTTAGGGAGCTCAAGACTTTCTCATTGGGCGTAACAACAACCACTCCGTGGATTTGAACAGAAATTTCCCAGATTTGGATGCCATTACCTTTGAGTTTGAACGTCAGGGTATAAGTCATAACAACCATTTACTCAAGGATTTGACTCGTCTTGCTGCTCCAGTAAGTATATTATGCAAATTTAGTTTAAATATGAACTAGGTGTTAACTTTTTGTAGTGTCCACTAATACAATAGAAAATAAAGTGTGCTGCATGTGCAAACCTTGTATTTCTTAATTTTAGAAATAACTTAGCTAAAATTGATTGCATTTTATAAATTTTATAGGCCTTTTAAAATTTTTTTCATTGCATTTCGTGAAGGAATATTCTTAGCGCTCATATCAAGCACAAGGTTCAAAGATTTATCTTAACCTTCATCACCGAGGGGCAAGAGCTGGTAAAACCTAAATATTTTAATATTGTTTCATGAATTTTCGAAGCATAACTTTATAACAAATTTTTGGACGGGGCCTGCATGCTTGGACGAAACCAGGATTCGTCCAAAGGGCCAGTGCAGTTTTACCCAAGGAGTTTTGTCAAGTTTTGCCCCTCGACTTTGGTCAGGATCTTCCCGACAGCTTTTATAATAGTAATATTACCTACCTACAAGATTATTGACACTATGTAATAGTTGGAACCAGAAACACGTGCTGTGATGCGATGGATCATGTCCACCCCATTTGTACTGAGCGCGGCAATGCACGGCGGTGACTTGGTTGCGAATTATCCCTACGACGAGAGCCGGAGTGGTGCTCCCGTCTCCGAGTATTCCGCGAGCCCTGACGATGACACCTTCAGGTACCATTATAATCTCTCTCTCTGTCTCTCTCTGCGTCGCATTCCTCATTACTGAGGGTCGTGACCCCTGAAATTAATCAAATAATGGTAGGAGTTTTGCTTGAGATAATAATGCGGTGGGTTCCCGCGTTCTTCTGCATACGACTCGACTAAGAATATTTCTACTCTGGTTTTTGTAACGACTATTATCAGATGTTAGTGATAATATACAGGACCGACGGCTTAACGTGCTCTCCGAGGCACGGAGGAAACGGAAATGCCAAATTTGAACGTCCAAATTTGGTTACCCATCCAGTTACCGACTTGGGTCAACGTTGCTTGACAAACGCAATCGACTGATTTGCGTTATTCCAACTAGGCCATTCGCCCCTTTTAACTGACTTAGGTACATATACATGATATTTTTTGGGGAAATAGAAATTTTGGTACCTACGAAAATTCGTAAAAAATATTGGGTTAGGTTAGGGGTATTTCCGCATTGTATCGGGAGTCCCAGCACAGCCGACCTCACGAGTTTTTTCTTTTTTTAACAATTGCCATATTTCTAGTAAAGAGCGTACCTATCATGTAGGTACAAACCGAAAATAAAAAGTCAAACGACCGCGACATTTTACCAATCCGTATGCGCCGAATAAAGCCACTTGCACAAAGGACATTATTTTATACTGATTTAGTTAAATTTTGTAATGTGTCACATAAAAGTGTGTTAGTGACACTTTTTGGCAAGAGAATAATTAATACGGTTCGCAAAAAGGGATAGCGTTAAAAAATTTAACTAAATCAATATAAGAGTCCCTGTGCCAGTGGGCCTGGGTTAAAAGTAGACCTACAATATTGTAGACCTTACTGCGAGTATGTCTACTGTCTAGATAATATCAGTAGGAACCAGTCGGGCTACCATTGTTACAGCAAAATGTTTAGTAATAGTACCTAATCAATAATAATTAGGTAGGTAGGCAGGTACAATCAGATAATGCACTAGCGTGGTATGCTTTAAAAAGCTACTTGCAGTAGTAATTGTTGATATAGGTATATATTATAAGTAGATATAATATATCAGAATACTTGTGACTTATGCCTCGCATAACGTTTCAGCGAAAAAATGAAACCATGTTCTGTTTTACGTACCTAGGTACTTTTCTGTCACAACACTCGTTTTTTAATTGAATTACGATTAGGTACCTAGGTGGTAATATTTAATTAGTGCCACTGGGTCAACTTTTATTAATTGAATAAATTCTAAGATTATGATTCTATTCTGTTGATTATATATTTATAATGCTATCTACCTAACTAGGTAAATACTAAATAGGTACCTTACTATACTAAAAATATAGTTTAGATGCTATTTAATTGCTGACTCTCAAGGTTAACATTAACACTAGGTACCTATATAATAGCTTTGTGTTTTTATTAAATTTTTTTCACTAGGAAGTTTTTGTAGAGGTGTGATAATATTACATCGTACTAATTACTATGTTTTACCTATTGTGTGATAATATGACGTAACAATTCATATAATATATTCAATACGTAGGCTTAGCGTAGGTTATATTATAAATTTCACTGTAAGATTTTAAAAACCGTTAGATTAGCGATATTGTAAACTCATAAACTGTCGACAGATTACAATTTAACGCATTGTTTTTCGGTCGATTGTAATCTGTTAGGTATATTACCTGATAAAACCTAAGTGGGCACTACCTGATTATTTATGTTGAAACCTAACCTAACCTACAAGAAAGAGACAAAAAAACGTAAATACAATGAATATTTCAAAAATTGACACTCAGAACATTGAACGGTTCAAAATCTGTCGACAGTTTACACTAGTATCGCTAGTTAGATTACAATCTAACGGTTTTTACAATCTTACGGTGACATAAATATGGCCAATACTGCTGACAATGGGCGTTCCTGAAAAGGAACGTAACTAGGTACCTAGGTAGGTAGTATCTACTTAATAAGGAGAACTGAAGATGACACAGCAGTAGTTCGGGTGGCAATATGCACTGCAACCACAGATCACGGAAACAAGGGAGATGTGCTAAGGGGGCGTGTTGCGTGCGAACTCATCAGGCACAAAATAGGCCTGATGGCCGTTTTTGTCTTTAGTCGCATGTCATTCAAAGATTGGTTCACTTCTCTCGGTTTTTAACAAAATGCCGCGTTGTTCAGTGGTTGTTTGTAAAAATTCAAGCTGCAAAGTGAATTACATGAAAGATGGCATCTCATTTCACACGTAAGTACAAATAAATTGTTGTAATTTTCCATTAAAATCAATAAAACATTATTTAGTGGTATCATAATGTAATAGAGTGACAAGTCTATATCTCATTATGAACAAAAACCATTGCTTGCTTAGTAGAAATCTATCAATGAATCGGCCAGTCTTACGACGCAATGGTTAAGTGTTCTTTACCGATTCTTTCACTAGCACGATAGATCAAATTTCGTAGTTCGGCCGCTGTCAGCGTGCCGTGAACTAGAGATGTGACGATGCAGGTACGAGTACAATGCAGTTGTCGATATTTTAGCGACCAAACGATGATCTGTGATACAATAATTAATAGTACCTTAATTATAACTTAGTAAACAATTATTGCTATTTTAACGTTTAAACTATCGTGAGTAAAATTCATTATAACTATATTTTTAGTCATAATTATTACTATTTTTTTAAATGTAAGTACTCGACTTACTTAGCTGACGAAACGTATAAAAAATATACTAGGTGAATTAATATAATGTCAATTTACGTAGATACTCATTACTCATTTATTGATATATTTAATGTCACTCTTTAATATTAATATTTAAGATATCCGAAGGATGCAGAAAGAAAAGAAAAGTGGATAAATGCTACAGGAAGAGGTCCAAGCTGGTTTCCGACGAAAAATAGCACAATATGCTCGTATCACTTTGAGCCAAAGTGCTTTCAACCATTGAAGATGGTTCGTCGGCTCTTCGAATGGTCAATCCCAACATTGAACTTGCGTTTTGTGTTGACTGTAAGTTAATAATACCCACTAGATGATGCCCGTGACTTCGTCCGCCTGGATTAAGTTTGTTTTAATTTCGCGGGAACTCCTTAATTTCCGGGATAAAATAGTCTAGTAATTTCTGAGTGAAGTAGGTACAAATTCTGTACTTACGGGACATGGCTGTTTCGGTAAGTACTTGCACCAGATTGCGAAACGGGAGGAAACAGCCATCTGTCACGAGTGTGGTACTCCAGAGGACACAGCGCACCATACCCTAGTGGAAAATGTTATGGAGCTGAAGGAGGCTGCGGAACGGGAACGAGAGCTGGACCCTAACGCTCCACTGATCCGCAGAAGACGACAGGGGGGAAGAAGGCGACGCTTCGCTCGCCTTTTCCCGCCTTAGTATAGGTGTCTAGGACCCTATGGTCGGTTCAGCGTCGTGATGTCTCAGTAGCCTTGGGACCCTGAGACCTCTCTTTGTAGACGCGGACTGTGCTGCTGGTTTTTTAGTGGGTATTCTGCTTCCATCTGTGAGTCCCACATACCCGCCTTGTGCGGGATGCGTAAATGCATTTTTCCAGCAAAAAAAAAGTACAAATTCTGTGTCTAGTTGGGACGTTTGGGTGATATTTTCGTCGCCCAAGGGTGGTTAAAGTATATTTAATAACGAGGAAGTAAGAGCCACTTTACGAGCAAAGGTCTTGTAAAATAATTTTTCGATTAATGTGTACTTAAAATTCACCCAAACAAACAAACAACCAAACAAACTTGAAGAAAAAAGTGTTGTAATGTGCACAAAAAGAACCTCGTCCTTTTTTCGGAAAGTCGGTTAAAAATAATCTAATATGAGATGATTTTTTACATCTTATTTTTGGTACACAAGTAAAATATCACTTTTCATAATCGGTAGTCATTGTCAAAAACCCAAATATTAAGAAATTTAGCATCGATAGATCCATTTTAGTCAACCACTAATTGTATCATATTTGAATTTTGCACAGCACATCGACAACGTTTTACGTTTGTGTGAGTAAGATGCACGGTGATTGAAATTGAACCCTGTTTGGTAAACAATAAAGTGTATATTTGTTCGTGCCTCATGCACTGATCTATCGGTATGCGTGTGTTGAGTGAGACTTCTTGTCTATTGTATTTATTTAGTTGCTTGTATTGGTAGCAGGTAGTAGGGATAGGTAGGGATAAACTGGAGACAGCAGGTTTCAATACAATTTGATACATAGGCATATCTCCCTCACTATTGTTCAGCTCGTCCTAAAAATAGAGTGCGATTAGCTTTAACCGATATGATTTGACGACCTCCGTGGCGCAGTCTTGAGCGCTGTTGTCTTAACGTACGGAGGTCCCGGGTTCGTGGCTTCGGCCGTGGCTAGTTACCACCCTACCGGCAAAGACGTGCCGCCAAGCTATTTAGCGCTTCGCTACGATGCTGTGTAGAAACCGACAAGGGGTATGGGTGCCATACCCCTAACAGGTTAACCCGCTACCATCTAAGACTTACCATCAGGTGATATCGCCATCAAGGGCTAAGTTATCTATACCTACTAATATTATAAAGAGGTTAGTTTGTGAGGTTGTAGGGGGTAATCTCTGGATCTACTGAACCGATTTTGAAAATTCTGGTCGAATGCCCCGAAGTCGCGGGCACCTGATAGCAGGGATAAAAAAAGAGTGCGATTAGCTTTAACCGATAGTTTATTTTACCAGAGAGTTAGCAATGGCGTACGCGAGCGCGCACGCAGACATGGCGTCCGCGAGCCGCGCGGGATGTCGTGTCAGCAGTGACGACCCCGCCGCGTACAACTTCGGCAAGCAGGGCGGCGTCACCAACGGCGCCGCGTGGTACAGCTTGAAGGGAGGTATGTAATGGCATGGCGAATGATTTTATTGGTAACTTGGTATAATAGAAGTACGGTAATAGTACATTACATCGCGAGACCGGGAAGTACGCGTTTTCTGGTCGAATGTTAGTTAGGCTATATACGAGACCAGACTCTCCCGGTCGAGGTGTGTATAGTGCTTTGCTAAAAAATGAAACAAGTGACTTTTTTTTAAATATATTATATTATGTAATTAAAAGAAAGTAAATAAAAAAGCAACCTACTTAATAAATATTAAAAGTTAAATTAGTTATATTTATACTTTTTTTTTTTCCGCTGTGAGTGCTGAACGCGTAATACGGTAGAGTTCCAAATTTAAACTATTTAGGTCAAAGAATATTATAACAAGTTACAAGATATTCAGGAAGAAAGATTCCAAATTCAAACTTATGATATGTAATGAAAATACATACATTCTTTACTGGCCTAGGCCGGGAAGTTTAACTTTCGAACTTATTAAGTTCGAAGTTGGTATAATAGAAGTACGGTAATAGTACATTACATCGCGAGACCGGGAAGTACGCGTTTTCTGGTCGAATGTTAGTTAGGCTATATACGAGACCAGACTCTCCCGGTCGAGGTGTGTATAGTGCTTTGCTAAAAAATGAAACAAGTGACTTTTTTTTAAATATATTATATTATGTAATTAAAAGAAAGTAAATAAAAAAGCAAACTACTTAATAAATATTAAAAGTTAAATTAGTTATATTTATACTTTTTTTTTTTTGCGCTGTGAGTGCTGAACGCGTAATACGGTAGAGTTCCAAATTTAAACTATTTAGGTCAAAGAATATTATAACAAGTTACAAGATATTCAGGAAGAAAGATTCCAAATTCAAACTTATGATATGTAATGAAAATACATACATTCTTTACTGGCCTAGGCCGGGAAGTTTAACTTTCGAACTTATTTACAGGGTATGAAATGTGCACATTTCATATCATTTTTTAGAAATATACATTTTCGCACTATAGCGGTAGGTAATACAATTTAGTTATTTATAGGAACCACAACTGTTTCGATGCCGCCAGCTTTGGGAAGGGAGGTATGTAATGGCATGAGAGTCATTTTATTGCTAACTTGGTATAATAGGAGTGCGGTAATAATCATTTTCGCTCTAGTGCGGTAATACAATTTAATTATAGGTGCCAAACTGTTTCGATGCCACCATCTTTGTCCAGGTAGGTACCAATTTTATAGTAGTTACCGAGTCGTATATTAGCCGCAGCGTAACTTGAACTATGCGTAGAAACACATTTCGGGTGTCAAACGAACTGCGGTATGTGGAGCGCCGCGAGGGGCCGCGCGTTACCATACCCCTCGCTCTCCGCGCATGCTCCGCTCGGTCCTGTAGTACGCATGCGCACCTGCTTACCTGCGCAGACGATCGCCATTTATAGTCAACTTACCGGACGCGATTTATAGGTACTGGGAGAGGGAATATAGGAGCGCGATTGATTACAGAAACAAACGCAAGCGACGTACTTAATATGTGGAGAAGAAAAAAGACGCACGCAGATGTCATAGTCATAATTTCAAAAGGAATCTGTTTTACTTATAAAGGTTTATCAACTCGTAGATTTTGCACCTTCCTATATTTTTTCTTTGGTAATCCTATAGGTACATAATGATTTTTTTACCGATCCATTGTTCTCGCTGTTGTTTGAGATGCGGCCAGGTCATTGCCATTTTAAATGCTAAGACACAGAGTATTCGAATATAATATAGGTAATTGATTTTTCTGACGATTAAATTGATGGATAATGAATAAGAATTATTATTGTAAGTTGTTACAGAACTTCCCACTAACATTTATAAGCCTGTATTTGAGAAAAAGTATTAAAATCATTAAAATATAATACCTACTTACATTATTTTATATTTTTTATCTCGTCACACTAGGTAAATGCTGTGATGAAAATGCTTCGTTACGCTTGGATAAATTAAATCAATTACCTATCTAAAGGCAGGCATAATTTAAAGGATATGGCCAAAATGTACCTATGGAACGAAAACCCAACATTTAAAATAATCGATAAGAACAAACTATGCGCCGATAACTTCCTTATAATGAACGACATATCTATATCTGCTCCAAAGTAAAATTGTAACCCACAATTCTATGGGGATGTTTTTAATCTGCCTTCGATGGCTCATTGTATTTTACACAATGACTAACAATGATGTTCAGACCGACTATTAAAGGCCGAACCGCTTGTTGTCTATTAATAGATATCTTTGAATTTCGAATTCACCAAAAAATGCGGAAGAAGTTATCGATATGTATTGTGCGGTGCTTAAGGTGCTGAGTGAGAGTATCACACAGTACATAATGTTATTTAAATACGTGAGCAATTACTTGAGAATGCTTTAGTATAAGTACCTACATTATTGCAATGGCTCACGTATCTTTATAAATAGCTAGTGGGGTAAGGTTGCTTTAGTCGTACTGCCGCTTAAGTCGTACTCCAGTAATAATTCGTCTTTTTTATAACTAGTGACATCTAGTACATTCATCCAGAAGTATTTAGTCGTGCGAGTAAACAAACCAAAGTAGGCGACCGGCCGACGTCTGTGACGAAAAATATTTGAAAAAGTAAGTTTTTTTGCCGTTTTCATTAAAATTTTTGACTCATACGTAAGCTATTTCAAGGAGGAATATGATGGTGATGTTATATTTTCGATTCATGTCTATTTTTGTAATAATCCAGCACAGCATTTAGGCACACGAAATTAGTAGAAAGTTTTTAGGTTAGAACGAAATTTGGTTTAAAACTATGAAAGTCTCGTTCGCCTAAGTCGTACCTGTGGACGATTCCTTAATCGTACCGGTACGACTTAGGCATTCATGGGAATAATTTGCAATTTTGAAGTGAAAACTTCTTTAGGCGCGTTGAGCACTTTTTGGTACCTAGGGGGTAAAAATATGGAACGGTGTCGGTCACGCGACACCATTCTTCTTAAGACAAAAGGTTTTAAGCATAAAAATACAGTACATTCGTAATTAAACTTTAATGCCTTTGTTTTAAGGTTTATATTAATTAAAAGTGATGTGTAACCGTGACAGACACCTCGCGTTGTTACGAAGACAAAAGGTCTTAAATATAAATATAGTACATTCGTAGTTAAACTTTAATACCTTAGTTTTAAGGTTTATATTTTAATTAACTAAATAGTCTTGTTTTTCTCAAGAATTTATAATTTGGTTTTTACAAGAATTTATATATTTTTTTTTTTGAGAATTTATAATTTTGTTATCTAAATGTATAATTACATTTAAGCTCTACTTTGAGACTGAGAATTTGACTTGATCTTAAACAAGTACCAGTTTGTAGTTTTTGATTTTCTATTGATCTCTTGTCTATAGACTTTATTGAATAACGTATATTCTGGCTGATGTTTTATTCTAAGTACGACTTAGGCTATAGGTGGTACGAGTTAAGCGACCAGGCGCCTTAATCGTACCGAAGGTACTTTTTCGAAAAAAAAATATTTAATTTTTTTTATACAAGCTAATTGTATTTTGTGAATGCTGATTAACAGTTAAATAAATAAAGATTCCCTGGGCTAAAAAATGCTTTTATTATTTAAATTAATTCAAGAGTTACAGCAATTCTCCCTTAGGGGGTACGACTTGAGCAACCTTACCCTGGATGCTTTATTCTGGAAGCGGTGCAGTCAAGTCTGGGGTTCTATCCCTGGGCTCACACCTCCAAGTTTTAGAATATACTTAATTATTTTTGGGACGATAAAACGGAAGGACCTGGCCTGGAAAAATTGTACGTGACAAAAAAACGAATTCCACTTACGAAATGCGCACATTTGTATTATTTATGCGATGGTAACTATGTTCTTACGGGATGTTCAATGACAATTGTCACGCAGTGTTTTATTCAATTCAATCCACAGAATAAATAATAGTTCATACGGTGAAGGAAAACATTGTGAGGAAACCTGCTCGGGCTGCTTGGAACCCTATAGTTGTCCGTATTTTTTTTCAGTCTGCCAATCCGCATTTGACCAGGGTGGTGTACTATGGCCTAAGCCGTTCTCATTCTTGAAGAGAACCGTGCTCTGTAGTAGGCCGGCGATGTGTTGATGAACAAGATGATTATGCTTCATACTGTAATAACCCGTAATAGTTACTAGGACTGAATGAGATAACTTGTCGCCGCCTGCGCCTATAAACAGGAAACGTTGAATGTTATAATTGCTTGTACACTCGTGACATTTTTATGCGGTTAGCCATGAGATGTGAACGGACATCGTAATGCTCGTTTGCTACTAATACTATTGTGAATATTTCCAAGTTTCGATTATTGATATCTGAGGCCCGATTGTCTAAGGAAATAGTGAAGAAACTTGAAATTTAATTCGCTATAATACGCCACAGTAGGTAGGTAGGTATAGTGAATCTATGTGGTCTTCCAAATTATTCTCATTTTACAATTTATTCTTGAGAATAATTTGCAAGATTTATGTGGTGTGGTGAATATTGCAAGATACACATTGTACCACGAAGATTTACCTACTGTGGCTAATTATAGCGAATTAAATTTCAAGTTTCTTCATTATCAAGGACGCAAAGTAACGCCTGCTTCTATCCATTAAAAGGAATAATAATAATTTGAGACCTTAAAACGTATTTCTCGAACTGTGTACCTAAGGAGTTCATATGTCACCGTAAGATTGCAAAAACAGTAGATTGTAATCTAACTAGCGAAATTGTAAACTATACATTAATAATCAGGTAGGCTTTATGGGGTTACCTGCATATACCTAAGAGATTACAATCTAACGGTTTTTGCAATCTTACGGTGACACATGTACATGCTTTTTGACGTGCAGGCATCTATGAACTCCTTAAACAGGGGGCATACTATCATCGCTTAAAGTAGTAATATTTTAATATTGTTGACGTTCGTGTTTTAGAATTATAATTCTTATATTAGGGACATCAAGGTACGTGACATAAATCTGTCATTTAGATGGTAACCCCGAAAAACGATAATGATTTTCTTATACATTTGGGGGGCTGAATGCTGATAATGGTACTTGCAGTAAATTCGTATAAAGCTTTTAGTAACCAATTTCGGACTTTTTGTTAAAAGAAAAAGTAGTAGTAATTTTGTTGAAAGACAAAGTAGTGGTAAAGTGAAGAGTCCCGACATATAAGAGGCACACGTTGTCCTACATCAAATAAAATTTTAATGCAGTCTCACGTAATGGGAAGTGATGATGCAGTCTGAGATGAAAGTAGTTTAACTTGGAAGAGGTGTGACATTATAATTAAACCATTAAACAGTTTCCACACGGCATCGCGGAACGAAAATGGAGTGATTTTAGAAATTAATACTTAGTTCAATATGAGTTCAATAATACCTACACCTACACACCAATAGTACCTACACCTAAGTATGTGGTACACTATAAATACCATTACTCATTATTTCCACATTGCCAACAATTATTGTTTAATTTAGTCATTGTACTCATATCTACCGTATATTATTTATATTAACTATTAACCCAATGTTTAAGATTTAGTAACTACCTACTTATATTACCTACTTATCAAGTAAGTATAAGGTGCTTAGAGCGCAGATTATATAGGTACCTACATAACTACTACATAGTTCTACAGTAAAAAATATTTGCGGCACCATTTTTTCATTTCAGTAATTTTAGGTTAAAACTGTAAAAGCAAAATATATAAATATGACTCCTTTAATTATTAAGCCTATAAAGCTTCTTCCATGAGAAAGTCTTTCGGATTTCAGTACGCCCTAAAAATAAGTTAATACTAATATTGAAGAAAATATTGGCGACTCGAGGGTCATAATCACCATCATTTCCTTGTCCTGAGTTTTCTTTATCCAGCCACTATCCGCCACACTTTCTTGTATCGCAAGATGGACTGCCGTAAATTAATTTTTTTTGGTTCACGCGGTACTTAATTCTTTAATTTTCTGGGAAAAAAAGGAGCCTATGTGTTATTTCAGGCTATAATCTATCTTTGTGCCAAATTTCATTCAGATACGTTCAGCCGTTCTGGCGTGATTGAGTAACAAACATCCATTCATCCATCAAACTTCCGCATTTATAATAGTACAGCTACCAAGAAATAACAAGGCTTCCATTTCAGGTATGCAAGATTTCAACTACTTGGCAACTAACGCGTTCGAAATCACACTGGAGCTGGGCTGCCAAAAATATACACCTGAGAGGGAACTGGAGAATGAGTGGATCCGAAACAAGGATGCTCTGCTGGCGTTCATATGGAAGGCGCACACGGGCGTCAAGGGCATCGTTAGCGACAACTCCGGGTTCATCCAGAACGCCATAATATCCGTTGTCAACATCACTGGACCTGTGCCACGGCCTATACGACACGACATCACGACTGGTAAGATATTTATGTTAACTTGAGGCTTTGAAGTGTTATTTTTGTGTTTTTGAAGTGAAACTTCTTTAGAATCGTTGTGATTTGAAAATTCAATGAAGCGACACCAAAAAGAGACAAACATGTAAAATCAAAATCAAAATCCGAAAAAATCAGCGCTGTATGGTTAGTACTTGCACTGAACATACAGCATTATGCTGAACCTGGGCCATTTTTTGGGTTGTGCCACACGTGATATAGTTCATCCCTGCGCCTCATCGGTGTTGTTTAGATTTTAGATCTTGTTTAGATCGTTGAGGTGCAGAGGTCTACCTCTTTAGGTATGCTTGTTGTGTATGGCACAATTTGGAAATAAATGTTTTTTCTTTCTTTTCTTTTTTCTGTTTATAGAACTAGCTGATGCGATGTTATATTTATCTCATTATCTCGTAGGCTACTTTTCTGAAGTACCACTTCTGCCGTGTTTCACACACACAATTTTTATAACTAGGGGATATGTTTTTCATGTCGTCTCATCTTTGCATAATATTTAAGATTTAACAGGTTATAATAATTGTTTATTAGCACCAGTTTACCTAGCATCAAAATTATTGTGGAACATGAATATTATCGTTAGTTGAAATTTAGCTAGAGGATCGTTAAAGGCTTACCAAAAAATCCAAGGTTTGATTATGTTGGTCGATATTATCGATCAGCTTTTATCAAGTGTTTTAACTACGAGGTGACAACAGGTAGGAAGCTACACATCGATATAATTTAACAACCTACGCCTACGCTCACTGTCTCATATCGCCACTACTACAGAAATATTGTTGAAGAAGATACTGTTGGAGATTATGTAAATAAACAAAATAAGAAGAAATAATAAAAAAGTGTGGATTTGACCAGCAGCTCCAGCTTAGCAATGCTTGGAACTACAGTTATTTATGCACCTACTAAAATTATTATAATGTTTTCGTTTCATCGAATTTTTAAATTACAACGGTGCTAAAGAAGTTTCACTTCAATATATTTTCTACAATATATGCGAAGGGTTATTAACTTAATATTGACGAAATGAAGAGGCTTGCGCTGGCTCATGAATGAAGTGATATGACAAGGCATCGATCGATCTGTTTCTGTTTCACAATCATGTGTATCCTGTTGCGGTTGCTGATATCAAACGAGTAAACGGTATATTGTCTGACCAATCAATATGCATTGAACAATAGGTACTTAGCTGGATACAAGTTAACAATTTTTTTTTATCCACCACTAGTTAGTCCTTGACTGCGATTTCGCTAGCGGGCTAACCTTTTAGGGCATGGCACTTGGCAGTTATATTTAACCCATACACCTAATTTATATCTACACGGCACCGTACCAGAACGCAAAATCGCTTATAGTGGCACGTTTTGACCGGTAAGGGCTGAGCCTCCCACCCAGACTAAGGAAAATTCAGAAATTATAAATTCCCAAATTGACCCTGCCGGGGATCGAACCCGAGACATCCACGGGTTAAGACAACAGCCCAACACTGCGCTAAGAAGGCGCAGTATCATGTTTTCAATTAAATTTAATTCAGAACATAAAATTGAAACACTTATTTTAGGACACGTGACATTTAGATTGGTAGAAAAGTGATGCAATCTGTTACACACGATTGCTTTTCAATTGCTATTATTTAAATCAGTTGTAGGAATTATGCATATAAATGTCACCGTAAAATTGCAAAAACCGTTAGATTACAATCTAACGCGTTTTAGGTATCTCGATAGATTAGATTGTAAACTGTCGAAAGATTGTGAATCGTTCAATGTGCTGAGTGTACATTTTTGAAATATTCATTGTATTTACGTTTTCTTGTTTCTTTCTTGTAGGTTAGGTTAGGGTTCGACATAAATAATTTAATTAATCAAGTAGTGCCCGGCCGCACGGCACTTAAGTTTTATCGGGTTAATATACCTAACAGATTACAATCTACCGAAAAATAATCTGTGGACAGTTTACAATCTCGCTAGTTAGATTACAATCTAACTGTTTTGCAATTAGACCCAATTAAGAATTATTCACCCAACTGTTTCATTGGATACCAATAGAAACCAAATAAAGGGTCACATCGTGTTCCCAAAAAGTTCTTTCGTAATTTGAAGTGACATCATGTAAGTACCACTTAATTCTTATCCTAGCAATTCACATTTGAACGTTGGTGTCCTTAATCAAACCGAAGACATCGACAATCGATCTCCTGATCACGTACGTTTTGTACAGCTCATATTAAAAGCACCGAGTCCTGACGTGAGAATAATGGAAATATGTTAATAATACTAGTTTGAGGTTCACACCTGGGATGGGTGTACCTAGCTCTGGTGGATTTTCTGAAAATCTTTTCTTAGCGGTGGTTAACGTTATAAAAAAGTTACATACGAAATCTCAAGCTACCAGGCTACGTATTTTAGCAAAACCACGATCGCTTAGTTATATAAGTTGGTCGGCAATCGGAATTTTTTGTACGCCACGGTACTTCCAGATTACTTTTTACGGATGCGGAACACACGGGTGACAGGTGGTCGATACGCCTGCTTACCTTCCCCGATTGTTTGTTGCCCTGCTCCTTAAATGCCAACGAAAGGTTAAAAATTGTTTCAGAGTCTCAGAGAATACGAGTAGGTACTTAGGTTACTAACAATTAATTAATTCAGTATGTTGTGATGAATTAATTAATTGTTATATACCTAATAAAATATCAAAAAAGTAATTTCAAATATTATAAATAATCATCATAATAAGTAATCATACTAATATAATAAATGCGAAAGGTGTTTGTGTGGTTGTTTGTTGGTTTGTCCTTCAATCACGCCGCAACGGAGCAACGGATCGACGTATTTTTTGGCATGGGTATAGTTGAAGACGTGGAGAGTGAAACAGGTATTTTAGCCCTGAAAATTAAGGAGTTCCCGCGGCAATCAAAAAAATCTTAAACCATGTGGACGAAGTCGCGGGCTTCAGCTAGTAATTATTAAACCAATATCACATTTTACACAGACTATTTATTTGTTTCAAGAATACAGTGTTACATTGGCCTTAATTATTATTGTCCGGAATGTCAACAAGACGTATTGTCTCGTGCATGGAATAAATGGTCGTTTGCATTCGGTTTAATTCAATTAGAAGTGAAGTAACAGTGTCTCATGCTGAGATCTGTAGAGCGTACTTTGACTTGGCTTAGACTTTAGTTAGAGTTAAAACGAGATGGACTTATGTGAGTAACACTCGAGTAACATAAATCTGTCTCGTTTTAACCTGAATTTTATTTAAATGAATGTCTAAGCAAAAAGTCAAAGTTCTCTCTATAGATCTCACACAGTATGTTTTGCGGGTTCTTTGTCATTGCGTTCCGAGATTTGGTTTCAGCCTATGGATTATTAATTGATTGAAAAAAGGAAAAATATAATTGCCACTTATAGGTCACTCAGTTTTTTTAGTATACCTACTTACCTACTTCCTCATTGAAAGCTTTGTCTGTTATGTTATGTGTAGACCGTATGTACATGTACACTACAATACGAATTTCATTGCAATAAGTACCTATTACAAGTCATTTTAGTGGAGTTAATTTATTTATTAAAACTCTGTACATTATAAGACTGTAGTTAGGTACTATTAAGAAATAGATTTATAATCTTATCTATCTTAAACATCTTTTTTTGATTTATCATTATAGGCTGCCTCGTTGGTCTAGTGGTTGGCATGTTTAACTCCGGCCGACGAGGTCTCGGGTTCGAGTCCCGGGTCGGGTCATAATTGGGTATTGGGTTTTTCTGAGTCGAAATTCTCAGTTCTAGTCCGGAGTTAGGAAGTTGGCGGTGTTTCACCCCCGTGCCTTAGAGAGTTCCATGAGCCGTCGGTCCCGGTTATTATTACTAACATGATAATAGTCGTTAAATCCCGCCAACCGGCATTGGAGCAGCGTGGTGGGTCTAAGATCTAAGTCCCTCTCTCCTACGAGAGTGGAGGCCTGTGCCCAGCAGTGGGACGTTAATGGGCTGTAGTGATAGGCTTACGTTACGCTACAGTCACGCCAAATGAAAAGCAAGGAGGTGTAAGTTGGCAGGCTTAAGTACCTAGAATCCTATTCACTATTGTTTTAAAGGTTGGTCGTCTATAATGAAGAGTGGCTTCATCTATACTAATATTATAAATACGAAAGTTTGGATGGATGGATGGATAGATGGATGGATGTTTGTTACTCAATCACGCCAGAACAACTGGACGGATCTGCATAAAATTTGGCACAGCGATAGATTATAGTCAGGAATAGCACATAGGGTACTTTTTATCCTGCGGGAATCAAAAAAACCTCAATCCACGCGGACAAAGTCGCGTCAGCTAGTTTATTTTCATATAGTCTCCATGCACTTAATGACTTGATTTTAAAGTTATGTATTAATATTTTATCATCAGGAGCGTATGGCGACTACTACCGTCTTCTGACCCCGGGCCACTACGAGGTGACCGCGAATAAGCCGGGATACTTCCCAGTATCGCGGGTAGTCACCGTACCCCGGCATCAGACGTCCGCCAAAATTCTTAACTTCAAACTTGAGGTAAGTTTTGACGACCTCCATAGCGCAGTGTTGAGCGCTGTTGTATTAACGTGCGGAGGTTCCTGGTTCAATCCCCGGCAGAGTCCCATTTGGGAATTTATAATTTTCCCTTGTCTGGCCTGGTGGGAGGCTTCGGCCGTGGCTAGTTACCACCCTACCGGCTAAGACGTGCCGCCAAGCGATTTAGCGTACCGGTACGATGCCGTGTAGAAACCGAATAGGGGTATGGGTTTAATATAACTGCCATGCCCCTAACAGGTTAGCACGCTACCATTATAGACTGCATCATCGCTTACTACCAGGTGAGATCGCATTCAAGGGCTAACTTGTAGTGGATTAAAAAAAATCGGTATCGATCGATAGACATCCACAGCTGGACATAGGGCTCTTGTAAAGACATCCACACGCCGAGACAGCTTCCTATGGCTCGCTTGATGTCGTCTGTCTATCTAGTGGGGGTTTGTCAACGTTGGATTTCCCTTGCGAGCTCAAAGCATATCTTACTTATAATATTATAAATATGAAAGGTTGGATGGTTGTATGGATGTTTGTTACTCAATCACGCGCCAACGGCTGAACGGATCTGGCTGAAATTTGGCACAGAGATAGATTATAGTCTGGAATAGCAAATAGACTATACAAATATTATTTATCCGTCTGAGGAATTCCTTAGATACCTTGTTCTATTCCTAGTTCTAAGCATCCATACTAATATAATAAATGCGAAAGTGTATCTGTCTGTCTCTGTCGCTTTCAAGGCTCATTTATTCAACCGATTTTGATGAAATTTGGTATAGCGATAGGTTACATAGGAAGGACATCTTTCAAGGCTTTCAGACTTTTTATACAGGAAAATTAAGTAGTTTCCGCGGGAAACAAAAACCTTAAACCGCAGACGAAGTCGCGGGCATTCGCTAGTACCTAATATTAAGTAACTTTGTAGATGATGCCTGCGACGTCGTCCGCGTGGATTAAGTTTTCTTTGATTTCCGGGGAACTCGTTAATTTTCCTGTATAAAAAGTCTGAAAGCCTATGTCCTTCCTATGTAACCGCTATACCAAATTTCATCAAAATCGGTTGAATAAATGAGCCTTGAAAGCGACAGAGACAGACAGATACACTTTCGCATTTATTATGTTAGTATGGATGCTTAGAACTAGGAATAGAACAAGGTATCTAAGGAATTAATTAATAAATAATATTTGTAGCTTGCTTTATTGGTTCGAGTGTTAATATCGAGTTTATATCGATTGTTAAATATTGGCCATTTCTGATGATCTTAAAAAACAGGAAAATAATGGCTGATATTACAATAATATTTTATTATTGGGAATTCCGAATCGCGTACTTATCGGTAATCGTCAAATTATCCATGACCTTGATGAAATTGATAGCTTTGGTTTCCCCAAATGTCTGTGGGTTATCCGTCAATTACCCATGTTATGACAGCAATACCTACGGTGCTATCAAATGTGTTTAAGGTACTACATATATTACCTAAAATTTGTTTGTCTGACGATTAAAATTATATTTTTCTTATCTGTTTTTGCCTGGTGGGAGGCTTCGGCCCTGGCTAGTTACCACTTTACTGGCAAAGACGTGCCGCTAAGCGATTTAGCGTTCCGGTACGATGCCGTATAGAAACCGAAGGGTATGGGTTTAATATTATAACTGCCATGCCCCTAACAGGTTAGCCCGCTCGCTACCATCTTAGACTGCATCATCACTTACCATCAGGTGAGATCGCAGTCAAGGGCTAGCTTGTAGTGGATTAAAAAAAAACATTAAAAATTTTGAAACACGATTTATTCAAATCAAAAATACTTACTGTATTAGGTAATGACGACGACACAGGACAGTTATCAGTTTTATGAGATATAAAAGATGGATGAGACGATTTGATGCTTCATCGAGGCAGTATAAAATATGAAGCTAATTTTGGTGTTACCCGATGGGAACTCACCCTATTAACTGTCTAATTCGGCCCTGATTTATTATGCCCTATCTTAAAATTGAGGCTTATATCATTTTAAGATTGCGTGTGAGTAGCTAAAAATATCTTATGTGCTCACTGGTTACGTATCAAAGTAATTGAAGATGCGAAATGTCACGCTACACCCCGGGCATAAGCTCTGACGTCATTGAGTGGGAACCGAACCAATCCCTCTGACGTCAATTGAGTTCTCAATTTGTTCAGTTGTGGGCGTGTGCTTCAATTTTGATAGCCGAGCATTAAATTCGCATTCTAAGGTTACGAACACACCGCCGCAACTTGAATATCACTTCGTACATACCATCAAATCTTATATTTTGAAGAAAATATGTTTGTCTGATCGTTACCTTTGTGTTGAGTTGAAACTTTGTACGTCTCCTGTCAGGCGACGTTTGGTGTGGTGACACAGGTGGTGATATGAGATATCTCTGCTTATTATACAGTATACTATAAATAAAATAAAATAATACTATAACAATGGCACAATATCTCGTAAAATAAAAGAGTTCCTTAGAGATTTTTGATTAAATTTAATCCACGCGGACGAAGTCTCTATCCCCCGTGGTTGGAGGGTTCAATTCTGCTTCCTGCTTTAGGGTGTTCAGGCCTAATGAACACCGTGGGATGATTAATACGATGTGATAATTCTCTTTACAGCCTACGACAAGCTGGTTCGACGACTACACGACATTCGGCCTTTACCCGCACGGGCTGCGCGAAGGACAGCCGCGTATCTACAAACGATCCATTTACCAGCAGATCACGGACTCGCTTTTAAACAACAAAGATGTTAAACAACATTAAACGGAGCTAATCCCGGGATACACTTCACAGATTACTCATACTTTCTCAAAGATAATTGCCTTTATCTTAAAGGCACACGAAGTATCTAAGTATCGTGGCAGGACTTTAGTGGCTAGTATGTACATGTGAAATACAAAATATCCCGACCCACTTATAAAACTCGTATTTTTAATGAAGTCTTACTTGTCTCAACAATTAAGGACGATTCACATCAAACGCGTCGCATCTAATCGCAGCACATTTTGACATTATAGTAAAGGTAATTAAAGTGTCAACACATACGTATTAAAGTCCATATTTGCATGAAACGCGTATACCAAGGAACACGCGCTGATTTTTCTTTCGTTAATAGAGTTGTGTCGTGTAGACCGGGGCTTAAGAAATTCTCTACTGACAACCTTTTACGAAAAATCAATACATTTAAATAATGATCAAAATAAAATATCCTTAAATAAATCTTTAGTTAAATATGCATTACAATATTTTTATTTATTGATGTACATAAAGATTATCTAGGTTAATAAATAAATTGCAATTGGATGATCGAATGTATTTATTCAATAGGTACAGTTCTTGCATTGGTTATAATATGTATAGAAAAAAAAAGAATATCTGAATATAGATACTCTAATATGGGCATCAGCCACACAAAGATTACAGCTTTATTGCTCTCATGTGTGGGACCGACTTAACACCCAATACTTACCACATAAATATTGTTATTTTCCACGAAGGTTTTGAAAGAAATGTGTATTTAGCACATAATATTTTCAGTCACTATTTTTAATCTACCTACCTAATCAATATTTTGGTGAATAGATGTGTCATAGCTTAATATTAATTTTAGCGGAAATTGCCTCCTAGGTTGAATTTTATTCAAACAATTTTTATTAGGTACATGTTTATATTAGGTATAATATTTAGAAAATATTTGTATGCGAAAATGGATGAGATGATAAGTTTGTAGCACGAAATGACAGTAGTATTTTAATTGTATAGTTAATTGTGATAGTTACCATTTATTTTTATTTCATTTTATTGTACAGTTAATCTTTATCACAACCATAATCTAGTCTTAAAAATATGACTTGTATGAAAGGACAAATCATAATTTTTTAACTATGTGAAAATTTATGCATTATCCTCAGGAATAACAAAAATTGTTGGGCTTACATATTATTATTAAATTATTAATAAAAATTAATCATTTAAAAGAAACCTACCCAAACTCAACCTGCAAAATAAATGATTAAAACTACATTTCCATTTAAAACTAGATTTCCATTGTATAATCGAATGATTGTAACCTACATGTTTTAAAATTTTTCATGGTTGAAATTTGTGCGTTTCAATGAATTTAATTTTGTATTGTAGTAATAGCGTGTTTATAAATAATAATTTCTTGATAGTATTTCTTGTTTTAAATACTTCTCTGGTGTACAAAACTTTCATGAATAAAATACCTAATTATGCAAATCGATTTTGAGTTTGTATTTCAACTTTACATAGACCTAAGTACCTACCTGCTGTCATATTGTATACAAAGTCATATTGTGAAAAAAGATGAGTCGATCATTTTCCCAACATAATGTTGCGTCGCGCTGAAAAATAAAATGATCTCGTATCCACCAATCTAGTTCTGATTAATAAGTATACAATTTAAGATTAATAATGGTATATTATTGAAAAAAAATTTATCCACTATAAGCTAGCCCTTGACTGCGATCACACCTGATGGTAAGTGATGATGCAGTCTAAGATGGTAGCGGGCGAACCTGTTAGGGGCATTATACATTTGCGTACAAATATTTGCCAACCTGTATATTTTCATAGAAAATGGCGATATCTTCAACAATACAATACGGCTTTATCCCATCGGGTAAAGCCTCATTTAATTTAAAAGGCCTCGGCCAGTGCCTCGTCCTTTTAAATTCGAAGTCCTCAGCTTCGCCTCATCTTTCCAATAGTTATTACTCGGCCGTCAATTGCTTTATTTCCGACCTGTAGGGCGATTGTGTAAAACCTGCATCAATCATTCAATATCAATTGTTGTGATTGGCTGAATTTATGGTAATCTTGTAGCGTCAATGGATTTTGTCCAATAGTGGAAGAGTGTTATCCAATCAGCTGTTGTGATTGCGATCACTGTAGCTGTCATTTTTAGCCGGTCGCCCTGCTGGACAGTGATGTACCTACTATTGTTGCTGTAAAATGAATTTAAGGAATTATTATTATTTGTGTACCTATAACGCAGCAGCAGGCCGCAACCATCGATGTACTTAGTTAGCGGGCAAGGAATAGCACAGAAAATAAGAAGCATTTTTGTTACAGAATAATATTTTATTATTTTACATTTTATATCACTCAAGCTTCCTCAGATATACTTACTTGTCTAGAATATGTATTAAGTACATTTAAATGAGCATAAGAAACTAGCGGGACGGATACATTTTGAACATCAAGGAAAATTCAAAAAATTAGGTAGGTACTTATTAGGGTCACTAGCAACTACTACATAAAAAAAAATTGTATTGAAGTATCATCTAAAATCAGTGAAAGCGTCTTCTAAAGATTTAATATCTATTGCAAAAAAAGTTGTTAATACTGATATAATTAGGTAAAATTTACACATTAGTTTTTCATTAAAACATTTTCTTATTCGTTCATTCGCTATACAATTATTATTCTATAATATTATGTAAGTACATAGTACAATACATAGATTATACATAGTACAAAATATCTATAGTACGCGCGCCAGTTTAATGCAGAGCTAATGTATGTGTCACCATACATTAGCTCTGCATTCTACTCGCGCGCGAACTATATAAGTTTTGATTTGAGTGCAGTTCCAGAAGTTATGATCATTAGGCACTGAGTTAAGGCTTAGGTAAGCTTAGTAGATTTTTGTATCTAAGTTATAATGTCTATGTTTAGAAGCACCTTGCTACTTTTTTAATGACAACATTAACATCGTACCTTAATGTTGGTAGGTAAATGACTTAAGTATATAATTATTATTTAACATCATTGGTTAGGGTGCAACAATGTTACTATTATTACCAAGAAACCTATAACAGTAAATAGCACAATATTATTTAAATCTAGTTATCGCTGATCCTCAAAATAAAAGTTATACATTGTTAATAGTAGGTACCTAAAGAGATTTTACAAATACTTTTTATTGTATATTTATACTTATAATTTTATTAATTAATTCTAAGGGACGGATTCGTTGCATTCTTCACGTATTGAGTAAACAAAAATATTTTGCAGAAAAATAAAAATTCATAAAACTTTGGTCCTTAAAATAAAATAGTTGTATGGAAATTAAATGGCACAAGTTGAACTATTATATTTTAAGTTGAAGGTAAACTGTCACTTTTAGACGTGAAGGTCCACCATGTGAGGTATTATTATTTACTGCTTTGATAATACCTAAAAATAGTATTCTATGTTCTTAAAAACTACGATGCAATATCACAAGAAATGTACATATTATAGATTAAAGAAAAATATAATAGGTAGGTATTTTATTGAATAGTTGGCGTCCTTATCTCTAGGGTGTACTTTTTATCTTTAATAAAAAAAACCGGTCAAGTGCGATCCAGACTCGCGCACAAAGGGTTCCGTACCACCACACAATATAAATTAGTTTTACTAAATAATTATCAACAAAAATGTCATACCAACACGTTATCAGCTGTGAAAAACTGCATTACATAACTAATATGGGGCTGAACTGGTAGCGCCTGACAAACAATTCGACGCCAAATGAGATTTTCCGTTTTTCCTATACTTGTGCTGTAAGACCTTGCTTCTTGCCAAATTTCATGATTCTAGGTCAGGTAAGTATGTATTAAGCTTAGAATTAGACTAATGTAGAGAAATATCTCTGTCTTTTGTGTGCAAACTCTAAGTAGGTACGATATACTGATTTCAGCCTCAGACTTAGAGTAAATGCTATACTTTATCTCTTGGTGTTACTTACGTACACACGACGAGAGATTTTCGAATATACCTAGATTTTGGGTACACTATGATTCTACCTAGAACACCTTGCTTTTAAGTTTAATTATATATACATACTTATTTATCACTTGTATTGCAATGACGTAGAATTTTCACAAGAAGCGCCATTAGTGAAATCGTTTTTCGTCTGAAAAAGAAATAATTATTATAAGGTTTTATGGTTACGATGGAAATGCATTGTATCCCTTTCCTGAATGCAGAAATATGAGTAAATATAAATTAAAGTTTAGTTTACCTAGGCATTTACTAAATGCTATAATTTAAGTACGAACATAGGATTAAGTATGCAATAGATTTTATTTATTTATTATTTTTGTACAAAATATCGTCTTAAAAACTAATAGAAAAAAGTGGACAAAGGTAAAGCTTATCTCTAAAAAGAAATCTCTTCCAGCCTTCCTTGAAAGTGAGTAAGTTGAAATTGTGAAGTGGAATAGGTACAAAAATAATGTACTATATTGAAATTATTAAATTATAACAATATAATATTATACTTAATAAATAACTTCATAAACTTAATACTTATTTACTTATATTATAAAAACGACATACTATTATACACAAACTAAATACATATATACAATACATAAACATAAACACACAAAAAATAAATAAATATATATTTGCTATATAATACATACTATATAATTCTATTTTCCACTAGATTGAAAGCATAGGTGACACCCAGGGCACTCTGGACTGGCTTCACTTAGATATTTCGACGACCTCCGTGGCGCAGTGTGTAGCGCTGTTGCCTTAATGTGCGGAGGTCCTGGGTTTGAATTTTCCTTGGTCTGGTCTGGTGAGAGGCTTCGGCCGTGGCTAGTTACCACCAGCAAAGACGTGCCGCCAAGCGATTTAGCGTTCCGGTGCGATGCCGTGTAGAAACCGAAGGGGTATGGGTTTAATATAACTGCCATGCCCCTAACAGGTTAGCCCGCTACCATCTTAGACTGCATCATCACTCAGGTGAGATCGCAGTCAAGGGCTAGCTTGTAGTAGATTAAAAAAATATATATTCAGCTCAATTTAGCTCTACAAGCTGTAGAACCGACGCGTACCAATGTAATATTATGCATATCCATAGAAAACTGTATGGGCAAAACCTGAATCAAGCTGAATAATAATACCTAGTATTAGGATCTATTATCTACTATTAGAACTGCCTCGTTGGTCTAGTGGTCAGCATGTTCGACTACGGATGACGAAGTCCCGGGTTCGATTCCCGGGTCGGGCCATAATAATTAAGTAAGTAGCTCAGAGTTGGGAAGTTAGTGATGTTTCACCCCCGTGCGAGCTATTGCGCCTGATCACTCTCAGGTTGTGTAGGATTTGCCGTCTCTTCAGGATATGAGAGTAAGTGAATAGAGAGTGCACCTGTGTTTGTGCACATTCTTGTGCACACAGACACACATCTTCCGCACAAATGGCTGATATCTGTGGAGATAGGTCGCCGCGGTCGAAATGTCGGGAGGACTATGTTAGTATGATCTAGGATAATACATTTGTGTAAAAAAAATCGTACCTGTAATCAGTGCCTATTTCGATGCATGCCGGAGTGTCGACTCCCCGGCCTCGACTGGACTATGGCGTAGTGGTCGCTGTTGTCCGACACTGACCTAGTTTAACCAGAACTATATTTCAAATATTATATTTACTGTATGGTGGGATATCTTAAATACGACCCTTATATTATCTCGTGCACACACTTCGAGATTTGACGTAGTAGGATAAAGCTTATTTCTTATGTCGTCGTCTTTCTCGTCAACCGATATACGTCCACTGCAGAACATAAAATGTAGGTCTTTGGGGGCTTTAAAATGCCGCAGTGACGTGCGGGAGTTAGCGTGACTAATAGTGGTGGGCGTTGCGACGACGAACCGTTTCTAAAGACCGTTTTCTGTTCTGCGACGGTGAAACCGTTTTTACGTCCTGGGTAAAACAGTCTTCGTTGCACAAACCAGTCTTCGACACACGTCGTCGCGAACGTAGTCGTCCTCGTTCCACGTTTTTTCACAAAACAGTTCTTACAATCAAAAGTGAACTTTATGCCAATGACATACAGTCGAGAATGAATTGATTCAACGACACACGTCGTCGCGAACGTAGTCGTCCTCGTTCCACGTTCGTTGTAAAAACAGTTCTTACAATCAAAAGTGAACTTTATGCCCATGACATAGTCGAGAATGAATTGATTGAACCACACACGTTGTTGCAACTGGTTTGAAGATGGTTTTTAAGCCGTCTTCAAAACTAGTTGCAACGACAACCGTTTTCTGCAACCGTTTTCGTCGCCAGGAAAACGGTTGCATTTCGTCCGTCAAAAATACGATAACGACCCACCACTAGTGACTAATATTTTTCTCCGATGGGTATGTAACTATGTAACTATGTAGGTATACCTTTAAAAAATGCATACCTTTGCATTTGCAGTATACATTATGCTATTGATATTATTAATTGAGGCCCGTTACTGAAATAAATAATCTTGAACCTACCTACGGTCTTTCAGATTTCAGTTTACCCTATAACTGCTGAGCCATTGAGACTTACTAGGATTAACCCCTTAATTCTTAATGTAGATTAGTACATAAAACAAACATAAATTGGTATTATTAATTTAAATATTAGGTTCTTCTTTGGTTGATTTAGTATCGTGCTATGAAAGTTAATTTACTAAATAAACAATAGTATATTATTTTATTAAACATGTAACAGGTAGTATAATATGAAAAAGAAAAGAACGTTGACTTTACAGTTGAACTACAGTTATGGACCCCTTTTTAACCAACTTCAAAAAATAATCAGGTTCTCAACTAAAAAAATAAAAGATACAGTCGATGTTTTTTTGTATGTAGGTATGTTACGCGCAAATTATGAATCAATTTTGAGGATTCCTTTTTTTGTTTGGTACTTCATACTTCAGAGGTGGTCCAATATAAATTTTATCGAAATTGATTTAGTGCTTTTTGAGAAAATCAACAAAAAGCAAAATATATACCCAGATAATGTTTTCTACTTTTTAGTTTAAGTTCGTACTTCTAGGTATAGTTTGGAAGTCCGTTTTTGTTTTTGGTGAAAGCGAATAATTATCTATTAAACTATATGTATCTACTATAAATTTTTACTAACTAAAAAGTTTATTTTTATAGACGCGTGATATTTAAAATTTTATATATTTACTTATTCATTCATGTAGGGAGGTAGCACAGATCACCGTGATCTGTGGGAGGTAGGTACCCATCTACGTCATGTATTTTGTACACCTTTTAGTTGTAAGGTGTTAAAAAAACTAGTAGGTATAGGTACATCTTCAGAACCAGTAGTCTGAAGGGACGTTACCTCGCGGAGTGTATGGTGGAGGATGGGTACCGGCTGCCGTACTGACTCCCGTGCCAGCTGCGGTAAGGGTCATAGTCCTCCACCACTGAGGGGTCCTTCTCTATCACCTGTGAGTACATGAACGTGCTGTTACCGAAAACCTACACCTTATGTGATTGGCGAAGGACTCTACCATGAATTTTTTTATTAGTACACCTTTTATTTTATAGTTTATTTTATCCACGTAAAATGAATGCGTACTTAGTAGTAGCAATAGGTAGTATTTTAAGAAAAGTGTTCAACTTGGTCGGATATTTCTTAGTTCTTAGGCAGGAACTTTTCGTACCTGCCGCGGTATTAGTACATAATATTTACTTGATTGGCCTACACCGCTATAGCCGATCCTTATTACCTTAATGCAAGTGAATATTAAGAGTTATAAGATAACTGTATACGTAGAAGAGAAACAAAAAAATATTTTTTGTCTGGGATTTGTTTATTTTAAATAAAATGTACGTCTGTTACATAATTATGGCAAAATCATAGTAGAGTCCGAAGGGCGCAGGAACACAGTGTTTACAGTTAGTTAGTGACAAAGGTGTGGGTTTAGACGGTAACGATATTAAAACACACAATGAAGTAAGATAATCGATAATAAAATATAGGTATGATGAATAATATTAATTGACACAATAAGTATTTCAAACGGTTAAAAATATGACATCACACATACAATATTAAACGTGTATAAATTATTGTCTTATATAGAATACAATTAGTTAAATAAATTAATAGATAAATTAATGTTGTTTTAGTTATTTCAATGATGTTTTATCGTTTTGTTGATTTGAGGGTAGGTACTTATAGAATTAAAAAAATGAATTTTTAATTCGGTCATCTTACGATCTTACTTCCCATATCAGGTATAACAGCCTCAAAGTACCTTATACCATAATTAAAACTATAACAATCAGAAAAGATCATGATTCACGACCTATATCTAAGTATCGTAGATCTTTATTACCATATGTTTGAATTGTGAATCATCGTTCTATCGTACTTATAAGCTGAATATAAAAGCTAAGAGTTCAGTACTCACGTCAGTCCTCGCACAAGAGCAGGTCATGGCGGTGCAAAGGAAACAGTTGATGAGCAACATGACTAGGAACATGACTCCGAGAGCGATCGCCAGATATAGCAGCCATAACGGGCGCACGCCGCTCTCCGTGCAGGCTAATGCAGCAACTAAGCAGAAACATTTTTTTTAGGGAGTCTGAGATGTATAACTTTTCAAGTAAACGTTAGATTATTGTGAGCTAATATTATAATATGTACCTGCTAGTACTATGAAAAGGAAACACTGGTTAACCACATAATAATTATTTATTTATTTACACGAACAAGGCAGCAGGCGCCATTACCAAGTGAGTATAGGTACCATAGACCAGTGTTGCCACCGTAGACCATGCTGGCAGTGAGACCATGTTCAGCTCGTTTTTAGTTTCCATCTAACAGTACCTACCTAGGTAACCTAGGTATTAGGTATGTCCTTTATGGAGGTGTCAATTTCGATCATATTTCAATAGATAGTTAATCTCCATCTCAAATGACAGATAAATTAACTTGGAAAGTTAAAACTTTCAGCTCTGAGAGGTATTTTTAACAGTGTGGTTAATTTTTCCGAGGCAGTTGTTAAACACCTTTCCCCGAAGGTTTCCCGTCCAAACAAAGTGACAGGATTTCGCAGAGTCGGGTAATAGTAATCACTATCTCAGATGGAGTGTCCAGACTATCTAAGCTATTAAGATATTATAAATTGCCAAGTAGATCCAGCGGCAAACTGAAACCGGGGCATCTCATTTATTAGCGCTATCCACTGCGTTAGGTGAACCGCCAAATCTATCATAAGGGTGCCTGTCCATTGAAGCGGAGCGGAGATTCCAATCGGATTGATGATCGATGGCGCGATAACTATATCGAGTCACCTCAGAGAATTATTGGTATTGATCCGTTTGACACATCTCCGCTCCGTTTCAGGGGACAGGCAGCCTAATTCCTGTTTGCCCGTGTACCCATTTGGTTTGGTTTGGTCTGGCATTATGGTTGGAAAACTTAAAATATGTCGATACATTACCAGCACTATCATTAGGGTCAAGCACGAATAGTCCAGTGGAAGCCATAACAGCTCCCTCTTCATCCGCTGGCTCGATGCGTCCCTCCGTCTTGCAGTCTGATGGCATACAGCTGCCTAGTAAAATAAAATAAAAGTATTGAATTAAAGATATTATTATTTATATATTATTATATACTTTATAATATAACAGCGTCATCATCGTCCTCAAATTGTGGACATCCAATATGGGCGTTAATAATATGAGTATCAACTGTGCTAACTACGCACTACGCTTAACTAATATTGCATATTACGCCGTCACTATTCTATATTACCATAGGTATCATTTCTATAACGTCATTGTACATTACCATAACTTTCCCACCATAAATAATTCGGGTAAGTATTGCTTACAAAGGCCAGATCTATAAAAATAATATTCTCCTTCAGAGATAACGTAGGTACAGTAGGTACCTAAAGGGATTACCTTTAAAGCTTCATCAAAATCTTGGAAAAAGGTTTCTTTGATCCTTGACGTATGAAAGAATTAATATTAAACGAGAAGGAGGCCAAGAGGGTTTTATATCGTCTTTAAACATTTGTGAATTCGAACCTCTTGTCGATATCTACTTTTTTGTGATTGTACAGACTGCAGAGTATAGTTACATTACATACAATATTGCATAATAAACTGTGCTAATATTATAAATGCGAAAGTGTATTTTATTGTAGGTATGCATTAGGTACGTGGCAATAGTTTAAATGGAGTTGAGTGTCATTTTATTTCGAAGAGTACCCAGGCACACGAGTATAATATCCGGTGACCCAGGATTTCAAAAATCTCAATCTACACGGATGAAGTTGTATCTTTTATAAGATAAACTAGATGATGCCCGCGATTTCGTCCGCGTGGATTAAGTTTTTTTTAATCCCGCGGGAACTCTTTAATTTTCCGGGATAAAAATTATGCCTATGTGTTATTTCAGACTATTAATTATCTATCCCTGAGTCTAATTTCATCCAGATCCGTTCCGTCGTTCTGGCGTGATTGAGTAGCAAACATTCATGATCCATCCATCCACCCATCAAAACTTTCGCATTTATAATATTAGTATAGATTTATAAAAGTGTAAACCCGCATACCTTTACAGATTCCAATTTCGCATTGGAAGTTGATTTGCGAAGAGTTTGGGAATTTAAACATGGAAGCTATTGCCAACTCCGCCGCACCGTTCTCCGTTTTCAATGCCACCGATTGCTCTGGCACAGGACATCTAGGAAACGATAATAAAGATTAAAAAATAAGTGTAAGTATTTACCAACACATCTAAAATACCTTGTCCTACACCTATTTTACCACTGAGGAACGAGTGGCCTGGTTGTGACAACACATTATCTGTCTATTGCGATTGTTAAGCAACGTTGACCCAAGTTGGTAACTGGATGGGTGACCAAATTTGGGCTTTTCGTTCCCTCCGTGCCTCGGAGAGCACGTTAAGCCAGCTCTTGGTCTCGGTTATCGTTACAAAACCTAAGAGTTTAAATACTCTTAGTCGAGTCGTATGCGGAAGGACGTGGGAGCCCACCGCATTATTATCCCAAGAAAACTCCTACCATTATGTGATTAATGAAAAGGGGTCACGACCCTCAGCAATGAGGAATACTACGTATTATATATATAGTATACGCCTATTTAGAGAGCTATTTTATATGTCTGTCTGTTTGACTGAACTAATCTTCGGAACTAACGTCCTTCTGTCTAATTTTTATGAATCCTTAACAAGCGACTATAGCTAATTTAGGCTACTTTTTAAATGTGGAAAATTGGTGGAAATTCGGTCATTGACACTCAAGCATTTTGTATTATCCACTTATTCATGACGTTTTTTTGAAAATAGAAGTTTTAGATCGATAGGCACTCTAATTCACAAAGTAGATCCTACATCCTTCCAAGGTTTGATGAAAATAACCGAGTTATTATGCTAAAACAGTCTACTGTTTCCACCTGCCTTACAAACGAACCATTGATAAAATATTTTAAAATTTTCTTTGAAATTAAAATAATGACCTTGACAATAATTAAGTAAAACAAAAATAAGTAGGTAGGTATGTAGGCAAAATAAAACAAATGCGGAGTAAGACGGTAAGTACCTATTCTGTGGTAAGAGTAATAAACCAGAACACAGTAATTACTACAATTATGCTATCCTTCGGTGATGAGAATAATCTGCGGAATTTTATAAAACTATTTTTAAGAAATGTCACATTATACCAGCATTAAACATAATAAACATGATATAAAAATATCACAAAGCGAAACGTAGAAAGATATGCGCCTGCGCATTTTAAAGTCCAGCCTTTGTCACATACCCTCGTTTGTCCAGAAGATCTACTGTATGGTTGCGCATGCTGAAGGCGAAGCAATTTCTCATACGTATCCCGTGAGTGCCTGGAATTTTAATTTTTTAAATTATTTTAGGATCGTAATGTGAGTTGTTTCTAACAGCAGGGTAAGCTCATGGAGGGCAAGAAAGTGTCATTGAATATTCATTTATTTAATGATCTTTTAAAAAGTGACACTGGCTTTTGATAATGATATTTATTTTCTCATAAAATTGATACTTAAATGAAAACTAAAGAACGGGAAGTTTAAAATTGTGATGCAGTTGTTAACGCTCATCTCCATATAAAATAAATTCAATCAATCAACCATAAATATCTAATGTTGTTGACAAATTAAAAAAATAGTTAAAATTAAATCATAATATTATCTTTAAATTAGGATTACGTTTTGTCTTTGACACCCATGGAAGTAAGGGTAGGTACCTACACCACAGAATACTAATTTGCCCATACGCTTTACCATATTATAGGCACAGGATATAGTACATTATGTTATAGTTATCTACCCTTACTGCCACGTTGACACCAGGGTCGGATAAATAAGTGATAACACTGCCGTACACTTAATATTGAATTTCACCGTGACTCCCATTAAAAGTGATACCATAGATATATGATGTAACTGATACTCTAAAATAACAATATCAGGCCTGGTTTTAAAAGGAATTTTGATTATTCTTAATTCTTACCATCAGGTTTGCTCAATTCTGCGCGAAGCGTGTAGGGCATACCGAAAGCTGCATTCAGCACCTTACGTCCATCTGAGTTCAACATCCTTAGCGATACTGTCAGTGTTTCGTTTCTGTAAAATTAATTACACCTTTAATGGTAAATATTCTAAATTTATTTGAAATGAAAGCAATTCATCAAATAATATTAGGTGCTGTTATATTGGTTTGGGGGTCTGTGTTAGAAATACTTTTCCAAGGTATAAAACCTATTAAATCTATGAACCTCTTTAAAATAGACCCTGGTTGCATTTAGGAAGCTCTCAGAAACATGCTAGGACATCACGTACGATTATTGCCGTCTAAGTATATTTACGAATCCCAGGTTCCCCACCAAATTCTTCCGATAAAATTTAGTAGAACAAGGGAATGTAGAATCTTCCGCAATAAGATGTAAGTACATCTATACGGATACAATTTTAAGAACTTGTGAATTGCTTTAAAAGCTACACATTTTCGCTGTATCAAAGACAATAGAACACGATATCATCTCTATGCATAAACGACTTAATTCGGACTGACCTCGAGTTACTAATGCCGGCCTTGCCACACGTGATGACGTAGATCTTGTCTTCCGCCAGCTCCAGCGTTCGATGCACGCGGACCGCCAGCGGCAGAGATCGCTCGTCTGTTCTCTATTAATAAAGGGGCAAAATGAAATAAGGCTTTTTCTTAAAAGATCCCTTTTCACGAGACTTCCCCTATTCTCCTTTAACTATTCATACAAGAATATGGCTTCTTGATCTACTCATTGCGTTGATCAATGACATTTGAATACAAAAAATTCATGGGAAATAAAATCCAAGCGCGTGGAAAGGCAGTGGAACATAAACATTTTTAATACCTGCCAGTGCGTCTGGCTCTTACTATGAACGCTAAATCGGGTGGCGGTATCTAGTACTTGTACTACTTTGGTATGGTGGAAACTAACCGCGGCCAACCCACCATCATCAGACCAGAGTCCAGAAGTTCGTCAATTTAGCAATAATTAGATCCCATATTGACAATCCGGAAATCCAAATAAGATCTACCTACCCATGCAATGGGATAGTAGAGTACAGCGCACACCACTACCAGATTAGCCCTTTGTATCGAACTTTTGTTTTGTTCTATGAAATAGGTAGGTACCTACAAGATAATTCTTAAATTTTTAAAACCATGGTACACACTTAACCACATTTATGTAACGGTGCTTCATATGGATGCTGCAAACTATTCTAAGCAATAACAGATATTGTAAAAGTAGAACGAGTAATAAATAAAGTTTGGTATATAAACACTGACTATTAAATCTGAGCGTATTGTATGGAATGTAGGTTAACATTCCGCGAACAACATGGTAATACGGATGCCGTTTCAGATACTAAAATGCACTAAGTTCGTAAAATACCTATTAGCTCACTATAAAAATGCTTTTACCAAATTTTATTCCGTACTACATTTTCATTTCACTGGCGAATATGGCTAACAATAAATAGTTAATGAGTATTTAGAAACCTAAAGAACAAAATATGAGTTTAAACCTTTACCACTGAACGACGTCCATATAGGCGATAACGCCTATACAGTCAACAGTTTTAGACGAAATTTGGTACAGATCCGATCAAGGTTGCATCCCGGGGAGGACGTAAGCTCCCGGAAAATCAAAAAGTTCGAACGTCATTTTTTGTTGAGTTCTTCGTGCGTACAGGACACTGTAAATTGGAATTGATGCGAATCCTATCGAAACTATTACACCGATTACTATAAATAAAACGAAACTTACGTAGTTCCAGAAAACCCCGCAGTAATCTGGCGAGCCCGCCGCAGCCGTGAGGCTTATGTCGAAAGTGACTGATTCCGTACCATTCCCTAGCACCATACATGATGGCGTTCTGAAATGAAAATTGCTTATTTAGTTGGTAGGTATCTGGGTTCACGGACACGGACGAAAAGCGGAAAAATGTTATGTAAAACTCGTATTGAATCCGGTGTCCTTCATGCTTTCGATAAAACAAAACACTAGGTGCCTACCTATATCTATGTCGGAATGTAGAACTTTCCATAACACATGCGCTTTTTTCATAAAAGTTTCAGTTTGTATTCCAAGAACATATGTCTGTAAAAAAGATCCTTAGTAAGTCCTACCTACATAACTAGATTCGTATTCAATATCGATTCAAGAACTGCTATTGCGTTACAACTGTAATCTATGTTTACGATAACAGAATTAAATTACGACTCCATCAATCAATCATCTATCAAACTTATTTTCGTAACAAGCAACATAATTAATCTATACTATAATAGCATGGCTATTCTTATAAGGTCTACAAACATAATAGCCCGAGAGTTCACGCGAAACTTTTTGGAGGTGTTTAATAACAGCTGAAGATTCCTTTACCTTCCTCGTATTTGATAAAAACGACTAGCCAGCAAGACAAGCAGCAGTTTTAAGTTATTTTCGAAAAATTGCGAATCGAAACTTGTATCAAGCCATAATAAGTGGTCTTGTTTCAATGCTAGAATATTGATTTAAATATCAATACTGAATATCCAATCCAGTCTCGTCTGCAATAATATCTAAATCACCTTTTAAACCTTTTATATGTGTATAATTCTCGGAACACAAGGTTTAATTATGTGTAACAAGTTTAAGATAAATCACCTGAACTCTCTTGCATGCGCGACCCCATTGAAAGGCTGACTGAAGTTGATCCTGATTGACATGACACCGGTCTTGCATGTCGCAGTCACTACAGGTGTGAAGTCGCCGCTGCTCTCCGTGTTCTGTAACCAAGGCATGATAGAGTCTATTAGCCTGCCCATATATGTAGGAGAAAGTATCTAATTATTTTGGATAGCTGGACGTATTTTCTGGAAAAAAAACGTTCCAATCCACAATCAAGTCAAAGTTGAGATAGGTACTATTAAAAACAGTCTTTCTATAGCTGGTAAATTACATGTCGCATCGCAAAAGGAATACCTATTCTGATTATATCCTTGATATTTCTGTTAATCATAGATAAAGTTTTTTGCAAGGGTATGATACATGTACTGCGGTGGCGACCTGGCTTCGCGAGATGGCGCGAGACTTACGTGGTACAGTTTCACGTATTCCTAGAGCAATCCGGAGTGGCGAAGGAGCCTGCTGATCAATCTCATAGGTCCTGCTATATTTATTTTTTCTATGGGTCCTGCTGACTACAGCGCGTTACTTACGGGAAAGCCTAAAGCGTAGAAAGATGATATCGAGTGTTTGTCAAAGAAATTCGAAGAGCAATGACTAGGCCGAACGTAACTCTAGCGAGGGCCAAATTTTTCATATGATGCTAAAATTCGTCGGAATCCATCGATCAGTTGGTACTGGTAGGAACTTGACTGTGGTGAATGTTCTTATAACAATTTGTAAGTAATATTATGCGAAATTACATTAATATAAATACCCAAATATTTACATGGATAAATAGAATATTGGAATGAAATATTCCAAAACATTCCATGACCAAGTGAGGTAGGAAAATGAGCGGAATATACATATAGAATATTAGTAATATTCAGCGTAAATCTAGATAACAAATTACTGGTATTACGATCCGACGTTTCGGGATGATCTATAGACTTTTGGGAGTTGAGACTTGGGGCCCAAGTAATTTTCCGCTTCCAATAACAACAGAATCACATGATCGATACTTTTCGAAAACCACAAATTCGCCCACTGACCGATTTAAGTCACGAACGTATTAAATTGTAGTTTCAAAATTGAGAACCGTAGCTGACCGCTGCTGAGCTGCTGGCAATGTCTGCTTAATTTACGTTAACTTTGATGTCTCATACAACTAGCAGAGGATTTCCACCTACTTTGAAGAATGCAGCTACAGCAAGAATGATATTCGTTGTAATAGGGAATATGCATGTATTTTTTTTATTTTTTTAAACTATTCTATAGGTGATTATATAACCGGAAAAAAATATAACACTTGCAAAATTTTATTAAATAAGCTAAAAAATAATAATTAAAACTACTATCATTTTCGGACGACTTAAACGCCCCCATTTTGGCGCGCTCGTTGTGACGTCACCGTGCACATGAATAAATTAACAACGAAGTGTTTGAGTGAAGTAAAGCGTAAAAGATTAACTTATTGTGATGGAAGAGCACCCAAAAGCTTATTATAATTAATGTATTGTCCCTATGTGCAAAAATAATATTAAAACTGCACCTGACAAGATATATTTTCATATGCCCAAAGATACAAATACATACCTAGGTATAAGGAAAAAGTGGTGTAAGGTCAATGAATATAATATCATTGTGTAAGGTGATGAGGAGAGAAAATGTATCGTGCTTGAGTACCTAGTTTATATCGTTGTGAAGATTATTTCGACGTGAGTATTAAATATGTATGTACCTACCTACCTACCAGAAATCTTTTTCATTAGGAATCGCAAACAATTTAAACAATAAACTAACCTAAAAAATTAATTACATGTTCATAAAACTATTCTGATTCCCAATTATAAATGTTACAAAATATATTATGGTTTTTATTGATCAACAGCTGACTACGAGTGTAGATTTTGATCACAAAACGTTATAAGTTTATAACTAGGTTTTTTTGTTTGCACTGTTTAAAGTTCTATTGGAAAATAATTTCTCAGTTGCCTTGACGAAAACAACCTAGTTTGTTAAAGTTCATAAAGATGTTCTCAACATTTAACGTTCCTAATACCTACATATTATCTTTGATTATATTATAATACTAGCGCCCGCGATTTCGTCCGCGCGGTTTTGGGTTCCCGCGAGAACTCTTTAATTTATAGTTTACTACCAATAGTTGTTTATTGTGGCGAGTCTTTTTTCACAAGAAATCACTGCTTTCAGTTAATAATTCCCAAAAACACTAATAATTTATCATAAACAGCGGCAAAACAATGCGAATAACCTTCAATAATCATACAAAACAAACGACCTGTTAACAGTCGACACAGACTACAGAGTGGATGATGACGTCATGTTTCGTTCCGCCAATAGCGTTGCGTTTTGGAAATTTGAGCGGGAACTTGAAAAATACTACTTTTAAATAATTAAATTTATTAATAGAAACACGATAATTTGTAAAAATAATCATCTGTATATATTTATTTAGCAATAAAGATTACACATAAATTTTTTTGTCCATTTCTAAATCACATGCATATTCCCCATTGTCTTCGAACTGCAGATGACCGATCTGATGCGGCTGAATCTGCCACACTTCAATCATTATATATTTTTTTCGGGTCTTCTGGCCTTTGTGTGTAAGTTCTCTACACCTCGAGTTATTGGTATAGGTAACTTTGAAATGTAATCCTAATCAGAAATGCCCTAAAAGGCAAATTGCAGTCGAACGCAGAATACGAAGCACGTCGTGTAAGGACCATTTTACGATACTATATAGTCTGTAGTAGGTAGGTACTTTAAGGTCGCGACTCGGGCCCTGAGGGCGACGAGAGCGCACGATCCCATCTACACGACCCAGCTTGATAGCTTCCTAACATTACTCAAAGCCAAGTACAACTATTACGCCATTACGTACCATGGAAATGAGTTACATGTACTTAGACCCTACTCGGAATTATCTTTTCCGTGAATAACTCCCTTCCTTTATTACATTTGTTCAACCAGTGTTGTGTAAATTACTGTTAATAAATTGGCATGTGTTTTATCTATAAATATTAATATTATTCCGAATAAAAATCTACCCCAAAAGAGTGAAATTGGGGTAGGGAACTTTCATGAAGGTTATAAATTTTTGAAGTACCAGACATGAAAATCGGCAGTAAGGTTATTAGTTTTAAATAGCTAATAAAAAACTGCTTAAGGCATAAGTAGACCTTTTGCAATCTCAAATCTCATAGGAAACCAAAAATTGTACGCGGACGAAGTCGCGGGCAACCTTTAGTATAATATATAATAGGTATGTGGTGGGTATACTGATAGATATAGTATACCCGCCTATACGCCTACCTACCTACGCACCCACTAGATTATTTGAGAAGTAACTAATCAGGAAAAACATTCTGATACTTTTGAAATTGTTTACTGGTACGTCCTATAATGTTTAAAAGCTTGCTCAGATACCAATCTGACATCTTATGAATGTTTGATTTGTCCAAAGAATCTACGTAATTAAGTACCTAGGTAGATACGAAAATGTTTGAACAATCGAGGAGATTTACTAAGTAACTTGTCGAGAATTGACCTGTTTCTAAGAGGCCAAACGTCCGTTGACCTCAGCCTGGTAGGACAGTATCAGTACCTCTATGTGGGTAGTATACCTACAGTCAATTATTTAATCATTTTTTAGTTAGCTAAAATGTAGCCTTCATTTTTTGGACACACTCGTAATCTACACCATGATATTAGTTGGATTTTTTGTCCTCAAGCAGAATTAGGATTGTAAAAAAGTTCAATTACCTAGCCAGCTAATTTAAGGAAAACAATAGTCTAGTTCTCCCAGTTTGTTAAGCTGTGCGTTAAGTCTCGAAAACAGGTAAAATCTTATCAGTCATTATTAAGCAAGAGAAAGATCATTTTGTATTGTAGGTATTACTTTTTAAAATTATGAAGGTGACGACACCCGTAATACAAGTTATATAGTAGGCGGGTGTCTAAGCAAGGGAATTTATAATTACTGAATTTTCCCTGGTCTGGCCTGGTGGGAGGCTTCGGCCGTGGCTAGTTACCACCCTACCGGCAAAGACGTGCCGCCAAGCGATCTAGCGTTCCAGTACGATGCCGTGTAGAAACCGAATAGGGGGTTATGTAAGTTACGTATGTACGCTACTTACGTCAAAACTTACAAGTGTAAACGAGGCCTTATTATTTACCTGTAGAGATGTTCTATTTGAGCATCAGCCAATTGGCTTGAGCTGCTTTAAACTGACACACGTTCATTAAGCTAATGTTTAAGATCATTAGTTGGTAAGTACCTATAGTATAGGTACTTACAATAGTTATCGATTGTGATTTGCGAATAGTATAGGTCCTATACTATTCGCAAATCACAATCGATAACTTGAACAAAAGTTAAACCTTCAAGGCTATATTTGCAATCAGTAAGTAAAGGTATTGGTATTTCGAACCAATTTAAATGGTAGAAAATAAAATAATGCTCCTTAACTTTATAGTTTGTACCTTATCCACTTTTAGAACATCGATTGAAAAAGCAGGTGTTCACGTATTATTATCACTTTTAGTTACATCTATTACATTTACTGCATACCTATAGGCAATTATAGGATACAGTAATGTCACCTTTTTCAAGGAAATTTGTTATTTTCTGCCTTTAGGTTAAAAAATTCCTTAAATATAAGTAATTTATATTATGATCTCTAAACTAAAATATTAAAAGCATAATAAATATAATTACACTTCGGTACAATTTAACCATAATTGTTCCATTATGTAAGTAGGTAGTAGTAAGGTTCCTCAATAGCATTCATCTAACGGTTACTGTTTAATGCATTTAAAATCACAATGAGCCGAAAAAGGGTTATACCAACATAACTGGTCCGTCGTTAGTAAGGCGGAAGTTACGAGTACATTCTATGAAGAGCGTCAAAGAGTTTGTGCAATCCATTAATACGTGTAGGTACGCAATCTTTTGTGTGACTTTGCTAAGGAAACCACCATTGATTAGTATTATTGTCATAGAGTTAAAACTAGATTCTATTCTATGGCTAAACGGCCAGGGACCGGACTATCCATTTTTTTAATGATTCTATTATCGAACGATTGCGAACATAATACAATTTTAGAATTCAAAGTTTATTCTCAACTCCGTGAGTTGCCACAGGGAAGATTAATTTATGTGGATATTAAATTCATAAATAAATAGGTTTGTGGAACAAAGAAACTATAACTATACGTTATTAAACCGTTAAAATATATAGAGCCGTTTGTTGTTAATGTTATTATTATTGCTTTCTTTATACATCCGTTTTGCTATGAGCAATTAGTAACGTTGATTTGGCTAAAATTTTTAATAGAAATAAAAAAACCTTGATTTACACATAGGCTACAATTATCTCGGAAAATTAAAAAGTTAAATCCTTAATCTACGCGGACGAATCATCAAGGTAGGAGGAACATATCGATACCACATTTTGTTATATGGATTCAAATCGTAAAAGAAGGAAGAAGGTTTAATGACATCTACCTATATGAAAATTACTTATTATAATATTATGAGACCTCTCGATATATATGGTCTAACTTATAACGATCAAACAATAAACTCATATTATTGTAATCAAATATTTTAACAAAGAAAGAAAAAGTATGTAATAACTAATGTAAAAAAATGGAAATATTTAATATAGCTTTTCATAGGATTGTGTGGAAAGCAAAGTGGTATGCTACATTTGGCTTGAATCTATTAATGGTATGTTACATAAGATGAACGATAACTTTATCCTTACATGGATCTTATTTGACGTAACCGGTGAACCAACCGGTTTGATTGGCACCAATATTTTATGTGACTTCGTCATATTGACCGATTTCGAATGACTTTACGCCTAGAATAAAGATTTACGTCTTAGTGACTTGTCAATTAAAGGAGCAGCAAGCTTACACAGAATCGTAACATAAGTTTTCAGGGGATTGTGCTTGGCTGAATAGTTAATAGAATTAACCTACTCCAGAAATGGTTAAAAGCATCAAGTAATTTTCGAGCCTTCGGGAGAAAGGTTTGATAGTCTTAAACTTTTTGATTTTATAATATTCTTGCCAAAGATCTAGATGTAGTGATTTTCTTATACTTATCTACTCGAATATTACCTACATAAAAATTTTGTAAACGATTTTGATTCAATGTTTTTTTAATGGTTGTGAATGACAAACCTAAAATGAATACACACTATGTACGAAATTTCTAAATTGTGGGTAGTTAACTAGTTAGGTACTTATTTCTGCGAAGTAAATACGATTTTAGAGATGTTAATTGTCTTTTGCGCGTACAAATTTGTAATTTCCCACGGACACATTGTTGGAAACCTCTAAGCGAAGTTTGTGAATAGGAAGTGGTCAATGATGATTGCCGTGTATGAATCGGAGGCGAATGGATTGATGGAACTAATGGCATGCCATTATTTTGTCTTTTAACTCATTCCTGTATAGAAATCGCTGAAATGACAACAAACTGATTCTCTCATGTTAGTTAAAGGTAACGTAATTTTGTCTAAGCAGGTACATACTCCCAGTTTTTCCGTGTTTTGCACTAAACTAAAAAAAAGTACAACTAGCATTTGCCCAGAGAATTGGGAATCTGCTCACCTATTAGTGATTTTGCTCATGGATACAGGTTTATCTATATATATAAAAAAAAAAGCGAAAGGTCACTGACTGACTGATCATCACGATATCTCAGGAACTATAAAACATACAGACTTGAAATTTGGAAGGTAGGTTCCTTCTATGGTGTAAACGTCAGCTAATAAACGGTTTTGGGAAAAATCACCCCTAAGGGGTTGAAATGGGGGTTGGAAGTTTGTATGAAAGTCCTTTGTTTTTGAAGTTAGACACATGAAAATTAGCATTTAAGTTATAAGTTTAAAATAGTAAAAATCTGTATAATTTTTTTTCCGAAAATCTACCCCAAAGAGGGTTAAATGGGGGTTGGAAGTTTGCATGATGGTTCTAAGTGTTTGAAGTTACAGACTAGAAAATCGGGATTTAGGTTATCAGTTTTAAATTATAATAACCTGTATAAGTACTTTTTCGAAAATCTACCCCAAAGAGGGTGAAATGGGGGTTGGAAGTTTGTATGAAAGTTCTATGTTTTTGAAGTTAGATACTTGAAAATCGGGATTTAATAATAACAACCTGTATAACCTTCACCGATCATGATGAAATTTGGAACAGAAATAGCTTACACCCTGGAGTCGCATATTCCGTCTTTATTTACCTATGCCTATGATTTTATACTTTTTATCCCAAAAAAGCACACGGGAACCTTTCCCACGGGATAAAACACTAACTACGAAGTCGCGATATTTATCTACTAGCGGTAGGACTTTTGTGGATAGGCCTCTTGCAGCGGGAAAATTTCATAATCTTATAGGAAGTCAGAAATTGTACGCGGACGAAGTCGCGGGCGACCGCTAGTGAATAGATAAAAATTACCCTAAGTTCGTTTCATGAAATAATGCAGGCTGGAGGTATCGATTTTATTAAGTCGATCTGCGCTAGAAATTAACTAAATCACCTTACTTTAGGGTAGTTTTTGGTGGTCAACGACCTCAATTTACATAGACGGACCCTTGTCAAGCAAAAAATGTGAACTTATTAATTTACTAACGCCATCTAGTCTGAAAAGCGAGACAGCGCTATGGCGGTGACAAGGACAGGCTTATACAGGTGTGGAGCGCGCTCCACAGGTCGGACGCCCAATTTTTTTCTATGAAAGGGCCCATCTAGTACCTACATATACCTATATCGATGTTGGTGGTCGATGTATCTCATAATCTCATAGCTTGACGCTTAATTTTTTAATGTTGTTACAAAAGGTGTAAGCCTAATACGATACGTTTAGTTGCGATATAAGATTCGATGCGATGGAAGATTCTTTTTGTAAACATAATTATTTACACGTAAAATCTAGATTTTGAGACAACAAAAGCAATCTGAGATTTTACCAAGGACGTCCCGTCCTGGTTGCTTTGTTATTGCAATTAGGTACATATTGTCTTTTTCGAAATAAAACTAAAGTAGGTCCCTAAATGTAATGTGGTGTAAATAGGACAGGTAAGCAACGCCAAAATTAACAATATCTTGTAATTTAGTTCGTGTTGAATTATCTGATCATAAATAAATCAAAACGAAGAAAAACTCGAATCACTTGAACGGATCAGCTTTGTTTTAAACAATGGTAATTGAACGTTTTATGTTCCCCGATGACCCTACTGATGAAGTTAATTTTATTATGCTGTCCTTGTTAGTCAGCGTATAATTACGAAACAGCAGTATCTGATAGATGAAAGGATAGGTAGAGTAAGGCGAATCTAACTTGGTCGAGGTGCAGTGCACGATGACCAAAGTAAAATAATGATCTTTATTATGATTGAAATAAGGGATATAATAAAAGTGCTTGCAAGGCCGATTGTGCTTCCGTGAATATCGTTATCATAGATCGACCCGCGCTAATCAGAGCGTTTCATGAACAGCACACACCTAGTGTTTTAGTCAAGACCGAGTGATGCAAAAATGTTGCGTAAATGGACCTACCTAAAGGAAAATGAGTAGATATTTCCGAGTTGCAATCTTAATATCTGTTTCGGATCTCGATGTGATGGTTGTTTTCGTTTTTGCACTACAACACAACCATAGTAGTCGGAGCTATGCCACATCCCAATTTTTAATTTTCTACTCAGACAATGTGCTTATTTTCATTTACACGACTAAATATGTTAATTCCTGAAGACTAAACATCTTTTGGTCGTGGAGAGGACACAATCTGTATCAATAGTTTAACATAACAAATAACAAGGTTCTCATGCTGACTCGAAATCCATACATAAAATCTGTTAATTCAAAACATCGTTACCGTGACAAATAAAGTGGTGTTAAGGCCCTGTGTAGCGTAAAAGGGGGTTTTTAAAAGCAGTGTGTCCATCAAACGGTGACATAATGTATGTTTGTAAAAATAATTTGCTGTTTTCAAGACCTTTAAGCAGCCAATTCACATCTAAAAACACAATTTAAAAAAAATCGCTGCATTGAAATTTATTTTAAACATACCTCTTAGTACTTTTTAAAGCAATTTTTCTCTTTATTGAAACTAATAATTTGCTCTAGAAATAAAATATAAAATTTACATTTTTAAATAAAACACGTCGGATTAATTTGTAATGAACAGTAAATATTTTTTTTTTACAAAATATGATTTCTTGCATTTTTTGCGTCATGCGCTTGCTCGATTTCACCCCCCGCGCGCCTGTATTTTGATCTCGTGAGCTCACAGCGCCTTAAGGAAGATGTGGCCTCGGTTGGTGTCGCGGAGGCCGCTAAGCACGCGGTCGTAAATACTTAAGTAGTTACTAAGTTACTTATTACGTGATCGTCTGTTTACTAGTTATTACAAGCATTTTAACGAGTGAATGTTGTTTGAATAAAGAACAGATATTTTGTAGCCAAACTATTTCTATTGTAGTTTTTACCGTATTCACTTTCTGAACTTTCCAAATCTGGGTTGTGAACCCTTGCACTTTTTATCAATATTGTAGAATTTGTCTTGCGTCTTTATTTTCTTTTGTGATTTGTCAGAATAAAGTTTCGCTATAGTAGGACTTATCGATAAAATTGGTCCTTATATTAGGTACTCGATACAAATAATTGATCGATGAATTAAACTTAAAACTATTTTCTACTAACATATTATACCCACGGACAAAACGCCTTATTCATACTAATATTATTAATGCGAAAGTGTGTCTGTATGAGTGCTACGCTTTCACGGCCCATCTGTTCAACCGATTTTGATGAAGTTTGGTACTGGGATAGGTTGTATCCCGTGGAAGGACATAGACTCCGTTTTATCCCGAAAAATTAAGGAGTTCCCGCGGGAATTGAAAAAACTTAATCCACGCGGAGGACGAAGCCGCGGGCATCATTTAGTTTACAATATTTATTTGAATAAAATACAAGGATTAGCACAATTTGTAAAGGCGAAATACGTTGTAGCAATTTATATCTACGTTGTACTTTTGTGTGTTATTTATTAGGCTTTATTAGCGTGACAGGCTGAGATTCCGGCTGGGTGTTTAACAATGTCAAGTCGGTACACAGTTTTTCAGCACAAATTTTGTAACGTTTTTAGTACTAAAAAAATTCTACATCAATGGTTTTTAGTAAACAAACGTTCCATAAATAACTTCAATAAATACGAAAAGTAATTTGTAACAAAATTCGGTTCTGAAATGAATTACGTGAACTACCATTTCGTAGTTAATGGTCAAAAGTCAAAAAGAAGACAAATTACTATAAAGTCATATTTCATATCTTTCATTAGTCATAGTCATATTTGGAGCAGCAATAAACACAATTATGTAAGTATGACTTTTTTTTCGATGAATACTTAAATATTACAATAATAATATAACTGCTAGGATTGGATCGAACAATGATATCAAGAAAAAGAAAGGTGATGAAGGTTTCGACGTTAAAAATGTTATATGTCATACTGTTCACACTACTTGAGTATGAACTTTTACATGAAATAGAAAATGAACTAACTAATGGAATGGTAGCTATAAGTGACGTAAGGTATCCAGACTTGAAGTTAAAAAAAGAGATTATCTAACTAGAGCCTTAAATAATTTAAGTAGGTATAAATGTAGTTACCTACAATACAATCAGCATTTTTTAATCCACTACAAGTTTGCCCTTGACAGCGATGGGGCATGGCAGTTATATTTAAAAACCATACCCCTATCGATTTCTACACGGCATCGTACCGGATCGCTTAATCGCTTGGCGGTACGTCTTTGCCGGTAGGGTGGTAACTAGCCACGGCTGAAGCCTCCCATTAGGCCTGACCAAGGAAAATTCAGAAATTATAAATTCCCAAATTAACCCTGCCGGGGATCGAATGCGGGACCTCCGCACGTTAAGACAACAGCGCTCAACACTGCGCCAGGGAGGTCGTCAAAATGTATTGTGCAATAATAATTAAAATATTATATTATGGTGTGGATAAACGGGTTTTGAGTGGTTCTGTGAAGCATCACTGAGCCGTATGCCATCCGTAACCAATAACCATGCCATTGTCTATGAATGTTCACGCCCGCACGGACGGCTGCAATGGAGGAAGACATTAGTGTCCTTATCATTTTCAATGTTTCAAAAATAAAATAATAAAGACTGATGTAAATGTTTGTTTCTGCAAAATAAAGAAGTTGTATTGTATTGTAAAAAGATTAGCACTACTAACCCATTGATATTGATCACTCGCTGATGCCCGCGACTTCGTCCGCGTGGAATAAGTTCTGTTTGAAATTTTGAAATTCAAAAATTGCTAAATTCACATTCATCAAACGCTCGAAGCTAAAATAGTCGTTAAATTTTCTGAAATTTTCCAATTTTCTGCGCAATTTTCTTTATTTTTCTTTCCGTAAGAACCTTCTACAAAGTAATAGAAAACTTTAAGATGAATGAAATCGGTAAAGTCGTTCTCAAGGTATGGCGTGACCAAGGGAAACATTCATTCATTCATTAGAGGGGTTCATTATTATATAATATGTATATACTTAGATAGATATTTTATTCAACTTTAAATATTAAATCATTTTTATTTTTACAGTGTTTTCAATACATGCATACAAACAACAATATGAATATTGAATATTTAACCACCACCTGAAAGTATACTTAAACATAATTTATAACAGGTGTAATAAGTCATTTTTAGGAAAATTGATTTCCCTAAATAAGGATTGTATACTCGTACCTATTGTGGGTCAGATATTTTCTTAATTATATATTGTCATACTCCTAAAAGTCGTTATACCTTTATGAAAAGACGTTTAGCATCACAATAATTTTAATTAACTCTCTAGTATGGTACCTAACATCAATTGCATTGTACATAATATAATCGGCACAGTTAGTGTCGCCTTGAATATATTGTTATGCGATGCACACGCTCGTACCTACAGCGTGTTTAGTACCTTGATGTCACCATGAAATGCGATTTTTACGCCTGCAACTGTTCGGTTGGAACTTCACATTAGGTATAAAATTTGTCGTTACTTTTATGACAACCTAAGTCCCTTGTTGTTAGTATAGACAACTGTCTATAGATATACATAGTTTTTTTTATCCACTACAAGCTAGCCCTTGACTGCAATCTTACCTGATGGTAAGTAATGATGCAGTCTAAGATGGTAGCGGGCTAACCTGTTAGGGGCATGGCAGTTATATTAAACCCATACCCCTTCGGTTTCTACACGGCATCGTACCGGAACGCTTAATCGCTTGGCGGCACGTCTTTGCCGGTAGGGTGGTAACTAGCCACGGCCGAAGCCTCCCACCAGACCAGACCAGGGAACATTCAGAAATTATAAATTCCTAAATTGACCCTGCCGGGGATCGAACCCAGGACCTCCGCATGTTAAGGCAACGGAGGTCGTCAAAACAGTACCTAGTGCACATCAGCAGTAGGTGTCCCTTTCATAATAGAATATTGCTCTGACAGAGGATGACCTATTATACAGTAGATAGGTAAATACTCGTATTATGACTATCCTAGGTAAACTATAAATAAGGAGATTTAATCATCATGTTGTTAGCGTTGTACACATTTGCCAGAATAAAATTAGCATTAAAAAGAACATTTCAGATTCAGATTCATTTATTTGCATTTAACATGAACAATACAATATTGACATGTCACCCCGTTAGGGCATATAGGTATGCATTTTGAGTGAAAGGGGTACTTCGAAGTTATTATTTTATTTCTATAATATAATATTATTTCTCTTTAGGTTCTTAATAAATCTTTTTGTCAAATAAATTAATCTATATGTCATGAAAACGTAGTTGCTTAATTGCTGAAGTAAAAAAAAATATGCTCGCATAGTTAAGCCTTAGGAATCAATTGTGTATAAAAAAAGTGGCAATTGGCTGCAATGCATCCCCTGTAGCATGGCGATAGTTAGGTATATAGACTACCTGCATAGGAGACAACATAACCCAGGCACTGGCACGCCTGCTACCGATGGCATATTATTTTAATAATTAAATAAACAAATTATTATTTATTTATGTTCAAAATACAATTGAATTACATTGGGGCTGGAACCTCCTTTTAAGTTTATTTAAATACCTGTATCAGGAGATTCCGCTCTTCTATAACATTCAGATTTTCAAAATTCTATTAAATACATAGGTACCTATTTATAACTGATCATTAATTATTAACATTAATTGCACAAACATTTTATTTTTAATCTTAAATTATTATTAACAGTTATTATGGTTAGATAACATAATTAATTAAAAATGTGTCAGCGCTACATCTTCTCCGGTTTTTTCATTTCCAACACTTTAATTTTCGCCTCTCCATGCCGATGTAATTAAGCCCACCGTATAGTTTAATTATTATGAAGAGCTGAAGTTCAGTAAGCGCACGGGCACCGCTACTTTGTTTTCAATAGCGTTTAAAGGGTTGAAAGTTGAAACACATCAATAATATACTGAAATGAAATGAAATGATTTATTTATTTAATGTAGGACAACTTGTGACACTTATGATACGTCAAGACTCTACCACCGGTTCGGAAAGCCGAACTGAGAAGAGCCGGCAAGAAACTCAGCAGTAGCTCATTTTCTTAAAAAAGAAAAAGGTTACAATAATTAACAATACAACACATACATTACGTTACACGGACTTGTGGGTCACTCGATGCGAGCCCGGTTGCTTCCATGCAACTTTGTCATTCAGAAAATCATCGATAGTGTAATAACCTCGACTTAACAAATGCTTTTTAACACAGTCTTTAAATTTGTGTAATGGCAAATCTAGAAACTCTTTGGAAACCATGTTATAAAAGCTATATATTTTATATAGTAAATATTCTACTATCAATAAGGATAAACGGACGTATAATACAATTGAATAAGTACAAGTGCAAGTATTTAAAAGGCGAAGTTGCAGTCGCCTTGATGCTTGTATTAATATCTTGATTTAAATGCAGTGCACGCGACGTATGACATCTTTTGTACCATTCGTTTACTGAGTACCTACCTCTTCCATACTAATATTATAAACTAGCTGATGCCCGCGACTTCGTCCGCGTGGAATAAGTTTTTTTCTATTCCCGCGGGAACTCCTCAATTTTCCGGGATAAACAGTAGCCTAAGTCACTCTCCAGGTCCTCAACTATACCCATGCCAAAAATCAAGTCGATCCGTTGCTCCGTCGCAGTATGATTGAAGGACAAACCAACAAACAAACTGACTTTCGCATTTATAATATTAGTATGATGCGAAAGTGAGTCTGTCTGTCTGCTACGCTTTCACGGCCCATCTGCTCCGCTTTTGATGAAATTTGGTACAGGGGTAGATTGTATCCCGAGGAAGAACATAGGCTAATTTTTATCCCGGAAAATTAAAGAGCTCCCGTGGGAATCAAAAAATCTTAATCCACGCGGACGAAGTCGCGGGATTCATCTAGTACAACTACTGAGGTACAACTAAGGTACGAAACCTTATTTATCTGTAGCAATTAGAGATTATATCTTCAATGCTTATCATATCATACTAATATTATAAATGCGAAAGTGTGTTTGTTTGTTGGTTTATTGGTTTGTTGGTTTATCCTTCAATCACGCCGCAACGGAGCAACGGATGAACGTGATTTTTGGCATGGGTACAGCTGTTGAGGACCTGGAGAGTGACGTAGTACTTTTTATCCCGGAAAAATAAGAAGTTCCTGCGGGAATCAAAAAAAACTTAAACAACGCGGACGAAGTCGCGGGCATCAGCTAGTATTGAATAATGGTATATTAATAAGTGCTCATCTAACGTGTGAAAAGCCGAATAAGTACGCTACGTTAATACTGCAGTCCTATAGGTCTCTCGTAGCAATGTCTGTGCCCAGTATTTCTTCCGGTATAATTGAATGTTATTTGCCTAAGCCTAGAAGACAGACTTTATGAAGGTTTACCTTAAATAACCAAACTTACTTAAAACATTTATTATTCCTTATTAATGTCCAATTTGTCGAAAACCTCGCTCGCTTTTTAACAAGCTAATTTTCTTTACCTAAGTATAATATTCAGCCTGTTTCCATTATCAGAAGTTAACTCACAGATATGGCTTACTGGAAGAGAATACCTCAAGCCTAAGTTTGGCTATGTAGGTATAAGCACATTGTTTTTACCTGCTCTTATATGCTGACTTGAAAAAATAGTTTTCCTACTTACTTTTTTAGGGTTCCGTACCTCAGGAGGTCTGTCTGTCAACCCCCTTTTTCTCGGGAACGCGTAGGTATCAATTTGAAAATAATATCAAATACTAATGTCTACGGTCTCTTGGAGCTGTAAAAAAATCAAGCTTCTAGGATAGCGGAATCAAAAGATACGACCGTTTATGCCGCATAATTTATTTTGACACTGACACATATTTTGACACTCGCCAATAAATCTAAACCTCTATGGTACTTTCCGTTGACCATGAAAATTGGCAAGAATCAAAGTCTCACAGCACAAGTATGGGGAAAATCCAAAAATCGTCAATTAGGGTTCCGTAGGGGTGTTGAATTGTTTGTCAGGCGCTACCAGTTTAACGCCATATGCAAACCAGTTATTCCACAAGTGATGTGTTGGTGTAATGTTCGGGTGGTCAGAAGGGGTTTTTGAAATTACAATAGCAGCAGCGACGATTACTTAATATTTATTTCACACGAAGTTTATACTATTTACACTTGCAAAGACTTTTTAATATTATAGTATAAGACTAGTTGACACTATAGCAAAGACTCGTTGGTAAGAACTTTCGGTAGGAACTGTTGGCATGGAACTTTCGGTAAGGACTGATTACAAATCGGGGTGGAGGCTGCTAAAAACTTCAATAATACAAATAACATTAACATTGGGAAATGTAAACAAACAATCTTGTGGACTCTACACTAGTTAGTAATTACTAATTAGTGGTAATTTCTAAATGTGAATATCTCTAATTGAAGTACACTCGTTTAAAATAATATTATGCTTCAAAAATGTACACTCAACTACGAATTATTATATAAAATATGCAAATATTACATTATGACATCTTTCTTGTTATTTACTTAATCATTTGGTGGTACGGACTACGGAACTCTTTGTGCACTATTCTGACTCGCAATAGACCGGTTTTTTTACTAAAAATAACTTTATAACATTTTCAAATAAACTTGCGTGAATGCATTTACGGTTGAGTATATTATCTATTTTAATAGCAAATGGTTACAATAATAATTCGTGTGTATGTATTTAACCTTCATTCACGACCATAAAAGAATAGTTCATAAAATTGTTTGCGAATTTAAATAATAATATAAAACTGATTCATTACTGAAGCAGTCAACCTGCTATGTATGCTACGTGAGTCAATATGTTACTTGAGTCACAGTTGGTTTCCATGAATGATAGTAATACGGGTGTTAGTTCTTTGTAAATACATGTTTTTATGTAAGAGAAATATTAATCGAGCATTAAAAGTTATACTTTACTTAAATGCCACACATTTTGATACAGAATGTATACTTATACGGCGGCCTGCGAGACATGGAAGGCAAGAAAAGATCTCACGCACAAAATTCAAGTATTCATCTATCGCTGTCTTCGCTATATTCTGAGGATATTTTGGCCGGAAATTATTTCCAACATAGACCTATGGAAACTATGTCATGAACAACCAGTAGATCTTCAAATCCGACGCCGAAAATGGAACTGGATCGGGCATACACTGCGTCGAGCACCTGAGCATATACACAAGCAGGCGTTGGATTGGAACCCGCAAGGTCAAAGAAAACGCGGGCGGCGAAACAGACTTGGCGGCGTAATATACTTGATGAGGCGAAAAAGATCGGCCTTACGTGGGGCTAAAGCATAAGACGTCCGACAGATCGGCTTGGAAAAGAGTAGTGTCTGCCCTCTGGCCCGAAGGGGGGACATAGGACTTAATGATGAGGTATACTTATTAAAAGAGCTATTCTGAATATTATAAAAAAAATACGGGGTGCATTTCTATTCCTCTCCAGGCCCTCCTTTACGTACGATTATAAATATTTAAATCGGTCTACCATGACGGTGTGCTTTGATAAGCGCGGCGCCTTCTTTGCCACAAAGTGCCGTGCGGCGGCAGCGCGAAGCTGCAGCGCTGCGGCCGCCAAAGATAACTTCCCGAGGAAACCTGCATTTCTGAGATATCTTTACTATGTTCTTAAAGGTGTATGTCACTACGCACTTGGCCAGCGTGATGGATCAAACCAAAAACTTTTCATTCTGAGAAGAGACTCGTGCTCCAGCTTGCTGTGGCACTAACTGCCATAGCCATCGATATACATGTAGGTACTACATAGATGAGCCCTTTCATTGAAAAAAGTTGGGCGTCCAAACTTTAGAGCACGCTCCTAACCTGTATATAGCCCTGCCCTTGTCCCCGCCATAGCGCTGTCCCGCATTTCAGACTAGATGGCGTTAGTAAAATAGGTCCACATTCTTTGTTTGACAGGGCCCGTCTATGTAAATTGAGGTCGTTGGCCATAGCTCATAACGAGTGCAGTTTGGTGTGTGAACAGTGAGCACCGGGATGAGCCCAACGGGCATTGCGCAAGGGAGGCACCGATGCGTTCTTTATGTGATCTCGGAGCCTCCCAATGCAAGCAAATGGTGGCCACCGAGAGGTTCCCCAGAAGTTGGGTATAGTGGCCGGGGAATGGTTTTGAATAGCATCTCTTAATTTGCAACATTTACATCAACATTCAATACTGCGAATGGTTCAACTTTCAAGCATTAGTGATTATTATTTATTTATTGGGGCGTGCGTAGGTGGCGGTAGCCTTGCCAACACGCCTTGTGATCTGGCATTGGTCTGTATGTCTGTAACTGCGCCTTATACGGAGCAGTTGTACAATGCTTTGTATTTAGGGTATGACTGCATCAAGAATTTTAGTTATACAGTGTGTGTTAGTGTCCTATGTCCCCCCAGTGGGGCAGAGTGCGTCTACAGTGTTGCGCCATCTCGAGCGGTTAGAAGCTACCCTCTTGACCTCATCCCACGTCATCCCTATCCTCGCGACCTCCGCCAGAACCGTACGCCGCCAAATTTGTTTGGGTCGTATAACTATACAGTATACAGTTAAAATAGTCGAAGTCAAAAGTCCCCCAAAACAGCCTATAAGTTTAAGTAAAAACTAGTGGTTTAGGCTGTTTTGGGGCTGTTTTGGTTATCCAACTCTTATCTTCTTAATGGGGAAGAGATATATTTTGTCTATTTCCAAAGTTTAACTTTCGACATTTAATTGATAAAACCCAGTGGTAGATTCATTTTTGACGATTCCCAAGCACTTGTAAAAGTTTATTTGAATAAAAAACATTTGAATTTAGATTTTTTTGTGTTCAGGAAAATGAAAACTTACGACGGAATACGCAAAACTAGGGCAAAGGATACTAGATAAGTATAAAATGATCGATAGATTGTCAAGATTATTCCATTCATGTGCTGCTACACCCTGAAGCTTTTATTAACGTCTATTCCTAAAGCTTGGTAAAGTAATCACCTGTTTTTGGTAACATATAGGTACTAAAATTCTACATCAATGGTGGTAACAGAAAATTAACTGCGTAGTTCCACCCAGTTATATTTAAAAGATCGTTGGCGCAGTCAAAACCTGTAACTATAATATTAATTAGTATTTTCTTAAGATTTATGTATGTTGTTCTGGTTTCTAAAATATCTTTAACTTACTGAAGAAAAATATAATACACAGAAAGTGCAGTCTAAATAGACCTTCAGTTTCAAGCTTCTCGTATTTCTTTCGCTCTTTTGATTTTAAATTACTTTATTATATTATTGTACTTAACATGTTTTGTACAGTCTGATTATATCTCAGTACCAGGTAATTCTACAAATATTTGAACTTAATTTTCTACCTTATAAAGCATCATTATATAACAATGGCTGGAAGATACGAGGTTATAAATATTTAAACAACTGCGTAGGTGACTACGTCCTATTCATTAAGTATATGGAATATTAATAATAGCTTAGGAATGTGTCTAAAGTCTAGTGTTTAGTCTATTATCTACACTTTGCGTTATTATTCAATCAATTTTATTAAGTATTGTTATTATTAATTTGTCATTAGCATTATACTTCTGCTCTAACAGCTAACAGATAATTAAATATTTATTGGTGTGTATCAATCTATACTATAATTTTATAAATTCGAAAGTTTGGATGGATGGATGGATGCTTGTTACTCAATCACGTCGGAACGGCTGAACGGATCTGAATGAAATTTGGCAATACGACATATAGGCTATTTGTTATCCTGGAGAATTAAAAGAGGTCCCGAGGGAAGCAACAAAATCTAAATCCACGCGGACAAAGTCGCGGGTATCAGCTAGTAAAATATAAAGTTCTGAAAAAATACTGAAAATGTATTCCTATGTTAAACATAGTCAGATTTCTTTTCAATCATCATAATCGTTGTGTTTTCTTCGAAATGCAGTTTGGCGGTCATCACACGGAAAGCTTCTATATCTAAGGCCTTTCTATTCTTTTAATTTTTGATAACTAAGCCCTGACCACTTTGGTCTTTGGCAAAGCTCTCTTGTCTGCAATCTTTCCTTCCAATTTTTTTTTCATGGTAGCCGATAAAATAAATTCGGGACCGACTGAATTTGAGAAAGCTATTTATGTTGTCTTGAAAATAATTCTATGTAGAGTCAAACAGACACAAATGTACCTACCTAAATATATTATCATCTTGATTGTTCTGTTGCTAAAGTAAAAAGAAGCGAACCTGTACATCGTTACGATGTTATGCGTAAGTTCTTATCTAGGTTAGGCATTATGACATGCTGTATGGCGTATTTGTACATGTGATTCCAATGAATGAAGAAACATTGTAAAGTTATTTATGTCTATAATCGTTTCTGAAGTTAGCACCTAAAAAACTTTAATGAAATTGTATTTAGTCCTGCTTTATGCTCAGATGTATCTAAAAACTTAATATTACAAATTTTACAATTGATTGCCCTTGTAGACAACAAACAATGATACTATACGTCATGCCGTCCTAGAAATATTTTTATTATTAGTTACTTGTCACAATAATTTTTTCGCTGGTTTCCGGGGCCTTTTAAAAATATCTTGTCCAAAAAATAAAGGAAGATATTCTCGGAATATGCAAATGCTTAAAAACTGGGAAATTAAAGATTTATAGCACCGGTTGAAGTCTTGTTACAACTGCAAAAAACAGCTACGTTTTTCCAACATGAATAATTAGTTGCCATGTTTTGTTCTTTTTAAGTTTTTATAAATAGTTTTATAATGGTTATTCAAATTAGTTTATTATAAGCACCTGACTCTACCTCTTTCTCCTAAAATATTAAGTATTTAAATCCAAAAATATAGTTACGAGTTCTGCAGTGCATAGGTTAAGTTTTTGTTCGTATTCTTAAATGTCACAGGAGTGTGATGACATCACAAAGCTCTTTTTTTAGGTTTCTGGGTAATGGTAACCTTAAAATAGGGCGCCATAGGAACCTGTTCTTTATATAGAGTGATCTAAAGAGTGAGATCATCCGCACCCCTACATCTGTCATTATTAGGCGCGTAGGAATGGTTAGTAAGAAAATCAACAGATGTTACCTGCGCAAGCGCCGTGGCCAACAGCGTGCACACGAAAGCACATCTCCTGATTAGGCAAAACATGTTGCACAAGTTTTCTTTCAATTGTCACAAACTTTAGGGCTTAGGAATTAAAGGCACGCGCGGTCAAAGTATCATGGCGGCCGATCGCTGCGCGGAACGGAGCGGCACTGCCTCCACAAGTCGCGTTACGAGAACAACAAACTTTACTTTCTGCGAGCGGCCGCGTTCACAATTACGTGCACTATCAGCAATAACTTGACACAATTTTCAAAGCCCGCCTCAAGCTTCATATTTTTAACCTGCGCTTATCACCACGCTTTTTGGCACCTTATTTGCATAGATTATTGCATCGTTATGAATGTTCTTATCAACTTCACGCCATTATCTCTATCATTGTAGAGTATATTCCCTTGTAAGAATTATTTATTTTGCACCGATGTTAGCGCTTGACATCTAAATAATATGAATGTCCTTATCGACTATGAAAAATATCATTCTTCTTTTATTCTCCTTGTGATTTTTTTAAATTGTGGTCTTATACTTATTAGTATTTCAGATGACACATTGTTTGGTCCTGTCATGTGAGTGCTTCCTAGTACTGTTATTACTCATTGCAGGCTGCAGCCCAGCCCATTTGATTCGCTAGTGTGTAACTGAACAGTTTTTTAACTTCGAACTAAAAACTGAATTGCAATGACTCTTCTTCCTATTTCCTTTTTCTGCTTCTGTAGTTTGTCAAATGTATCCTTAAGATTCTCAATCATTATGACAAAATCTGAAATTTCGATAGGTTTTTGCAATATTAAAAAGTTTTTAACTGATTCCAATTTCCAATATTGGAAGTTATCATATATCTCAATTGTGAACAAGCGTCATCAACGCAATGTTGCGTCGGCGCACTGGCGGCCGTTACGACATACGCCCACACTTGTACGCTATATGCCATAAACACACATGCACATTCTCAGGTAATAGGCCGTAGGCACAGGCTGGTCTTTCCCAGAACCGAGTATCCTTAAAACAGCTGCCCGAATTTGTGTCATTTTTATTGACCTGCCTAGACTTTGTCTAATCACTATAAATCATTAATATGTGTTGGGTTGCAAGTTACACATGCAGATGTAAATATAGGTTGGTAGGTATACTTACAAAAAGGCTCAGTATAATATTTGGGATCTAATCTATGTTTTCGGAGTAAAAATCTTTGAAAGACTTTTTTATTGCGAGCTCTTCCAAAATCTTCATTTTTCTACATTTAAGCCAGAATTTCCTTCTCAGTATTATTTCGTAAATCGTATGGTCTTTTTCTGAACCTCTGCTTCGATAATTTTATCATTGTAGGAGGCATCTATAAGAATTAACTAGTGGTTCGCCCCGAACTGAGACCTCGCGGCGCCATCTATTGACATAAATGTGAAGTTCTGTTAAAAATACTGACGCTAATTAAAAATTAAATAATTTCGTTTCTTTACAATATTTATCTAATTTTAGTATTTGTTGTTCAAGTACAGGATATAATTGAAATAATTGATCAAGTTTCAGGCTCATCCTTTCAGAAAATTTAGAGTTCTGAGGTCATCTTTGGACGTTAGAAAATCACCACTTTGAAAGCCCCCCATTTCGTCAATTTTGGGGGAAAAATTAAAAAAAATATATTTTCCGACTCTATTCCTAATTATCTTTAAAATGATATACCGCAACCCTATGTAACTTTATAAAAAATATTTTACTTCGCATTCGCTTCTATGAGAGCCCCCCTGAAATAAAGATTTTTATTATTTTTTAAGCCATATTCGGCGGGAGGCCATTGGGTTACATATTATATTTAAAGCTGAAGTAATTGCGTTCAGTAATTCAGAAGTTATAATGCTCTGACAGACGGACGGACGGACGGACGGACGGACGGACAAGTGCCAATTCACCCAAGTAGACTCAGAGACCTTCGCTTCGCTCGGTCAATAAATAACTCAGAGACCTTCGCTTCGCTCGGTCAATAATCGAAGTAAATGGAAGCATAGACGTACAACTACGTCTGTGCTTTTATAAAATAAAGCTTCTTATAAAAATAGCTTTATTTTCCTCAGGATATCTTTTCCTTATCCATTATTTTATTGTGTTATATGTTATATTATGTATATATTTCTATGGGCCTAGTTGCCTGATGTAAACAAATAAATAAATAAATTATCCTGTTCCTTATTCTTATACAGGTATATGTATGCACGCAACTTTTTCACGGGTAATCCGCATAGCTAATTTTGAAGAAATTTAGTACATACATAGTCGGAGACATAGGCATATTTTTATCCCAGGAAATCAGCTTAAAAAGCTTTCACTGAAATTAAAAAAAATACCTTAAATCCACGCAGAAGAAATCTTGGGTTATTTGAGCATTCCCATTATCCCCATAGCTTGCTGAGCCACAGTGGCTCAGCAACTATACGTTTATCAAACCTTACCTGGAACTACATTTCAACGCCATAAGCTACGCCAAAGTTATATTTGCTTATCTATTTTATTGTTACATAATTACTGCTCGAGACATATTTTGGCTTTAGAAGACTTCAACGCGCTCGAAACTATGCAAAACTTTTGACTGATGTTACCAAGTTAGATTTCCATAAGAGCAAAGCTTATAGCATATTCAAATGTTAAGTGAAGCAACAGCGTGGACTCCATGGTTAAATAAGGTGAAGTTACACTAATTATCAGTTAATTAATGCTAATATTATTGGCTGTATGTACAAAGAGGTTAAATTATAGGTAGTAACTTAAAGTGGTAGAGCAATGGCAGTCTCATTAAATATGTTGACCAATGAAAAGTTAAAAGTAGTAGATAAGTAGTATTAGTGGTAGGTAAGTAGATAGTAGGCAAAATGCTGGATACTTGACTCGAATTATTTTTAAATAAACCCGAGGTTGAATACTTTATTCAAGTCTCTGAAGTTTTGGTTTAATCTTGTAGGCATAACGTCAGGCATGAAACTCTGTCAAATGTTAGTACGAGTCAGTGTGCTTATAGTGACATAATAAATTATTAGCCTGGCCTGGTGGGAGGCTTCGGCTGTGGCTAGTTACCACCCTACCGGCAGAGACGTGCCGCCAAGCGATTTAGCGTTCCGGTACGATGCCGTGTAGAAACCGAAGGGGTATGGGTTTAATATAACTGCCATGCCCCTAACAGGTTAGCCCGCTACCATAATAGACTGCATCATCACTTACCATCAGGTGAGATCGTAGTCAAGGGCTAGCTTGTAGTGGATTAAAAAAAAAAAAAAAAAAAGCATTGGTTTTAGTAGTGACAAAACTAACGTTAAGAGCAGCGCCACCTATGAACGATGAAAAGCAGCAGAATAATTTAGTTCCCCGATAGTACATTTATGTGTATAGAGGTCTCGACTGTCGCTCAGCACGTTGCCGCCCAAAATCAATAACCCCACGGCGTGCGCTGTCCAGCCGATTTTCACTTCAGTCTCTCAGAAGGCACCCCCATTTACATTCATTTTCCTACCCGTTAACGCGCAACCAGTGCTCCGTAAGGCGATTCTCATCTTTGTCGGATTTACCCTCTTAAATCTGTGAGTAAAACCTTTATCCATTAAAACAACGTTCCTAAATGCTTGAGCTATAATTTCTTTCATAAAACGCCATGAAATTAATAAAGCCGAAATTCAGTAGTATATTGTACCGGGAGTTTAAATGGGTATGTGGGGCGGGTGAAGAATGAATGCTGAGTCGAATATCGGTCACAAGGCACATTTACTAGTTACAACGGAGAATAGCTATATACGGAGACGGATACGGAGATATATTCGAATGGCTGTTTAGTTACACGTCTTTTTAATTGCACGTATATTTTATTTATTACTACGAGTATTTACTGAGTTAAATTGATCGAATAGCGATTAACGTAGGTATTATGTATATTTAAATAAAAAAATTAGCATTTGAAACAATTTTATTTCTTTTACGAAAAGTATGGTCTTTGTTTGGTAAAATACAATAAATTAGAACTGTAAAATGGAAAATGAATTATGTTAACTTAATAGACTATAGTATGTGCTGAAATAAAAACTTATTAGGTACACAATTTTCTGGGTAACTTACATCTTATAGGATTTCATGACAGTAGGATTTCAAATTACTCCTCGGGAGGAAAACTCAAATCTCTTTACGAAACGTCAAATCGGTTAAACATATTATGGGTCAGGAAAACGCAGCAGACATGCAGACAGACAGATAGACAGGCAAATTAAATTTCGCAGGTATAAAATATTTTAGTATGGATTTAAGTCACTTTTAAAGTGGAAAGTACCTATTATTTCTGGCCTCAAACATCCTTAGTTATTTCACTGCTACCTTAATATGTTACAGTAGCTGATACTTGCGGACTTCGTCCGTGTGTATAAAGGGTTTTGGTTTCCGCGGGTACTCTTTATTTTCTGGGATAAAAAGTAGCCTATGTGTTATTCCAGGCTTAAATCTATCTCTGTGCTCATCCAAATCCGTTCAGCCGTTTTGACGTGATTGAGTATCAAACATCCATCTATCCACCCATCCATCCAAACTTGCGCATTTATAATATTACTAAGTATAGATACTATACAGGGTGGCCCAAATAGTGACGTCCAAAGAAAAAATTTAGATTTCTCGTACCTAGACCTATCAGAAAATACCCCATGTATGTTCAGCGATATTTGGTAGTTTTCGAGTTACAATTTTTTAGTTCAATAATAGTATACCTAATCAAATTTTAAGTTCAGAAATTACCGCCTTACCACATTTGAAGTCCAATTTATCACAATACTGCCAAATTTTTTAACTAATAAGGGAAGCTTAGGAACCCTAAAAGTTTTTGAAATTAGTCGGAAGTGACGTAGACAGGTTTAAGTATTTTTAATCTTAAGTTGAAAATTCGTCTCTACTTCTGTCGAACGTAAACTTTTCACTTTCGACCAAAAATTTTCCAACTTGGGTTAATTTTTTGATGGTAATTATTTTATGCAAAGTAGCACACTTCATAGCAAGCATGTTCAATAAAAAAATGTTCTTTAAAAAACACTAAATAAAAAGAAAATAAATTTAACACTCACTCCCTCAGAAATCTCACGAAAAATCTTTAAAAAATTACAACTCGAAAACTACCAATAATCGCTGAACATACATGGGGTATTTTCTGATAGGTCTAGGTACGAAAAATCTAATGTTTTTCTTTGGACGTCACTATTTGGGCCACCCTGTTTATGTATTCAATGTTATTATTTCCCTTCAAGCAAAGGGTGCAACCTTCGCGGTCATTCGGCAAATGATGAATGCTACAATTTAATACAGCATTACACGCAAACTTACCATTTTTCCTTCAGAATAACAAATGCTTCTCTAACTTCACTAACTATTATTATTTTTGTTCCCAAACATTTCCGTGATTTGACACGAATTTAATTTTAAATATAACAAAACAATATTTTCATTTGGAACGTGTACTTTAGTAACACTTCTAGGTGATGTCGTTGTTTACCTAAAATAAATAACTATTTCATTATATAAAGTCTTCTTTAGGGCGGGGAAATTGTTGATACTACTCGTAAATAAAAAATTCTCAATGCCGAACTATTAATCCCTTGGGGGTGGTAAGTGTCTACTTATAACAAGATTGGTCGGTGATTTGATCGCTTGACCATATTCAATTATGTAACAGTGTTATTTGGGCTTTACGTGTGTTTTGTCCATTTTTTATAAAAATTACTAGACACCTGATTTTTGTAACGAAATAAATATAGCTTGTGAATCTTATAGGATATAACTTATTATATAATACTGATCCAAAATTGGTTTAAACCAAGCACGGGGCGCGATTCCATTATCTAACCTTGTTAACTTCATTTCGTAAAAATCCTGAAAATCAAAATCAAGAACATATTTTCATGTTTGCACCACCGTCCTTATAAATAACCACGTGATTTACCAAAATAAAAATATTTGGAGAGTTAATTAAACGAGAACCTCTGGTTTTAAGGGTCTTGGTTAGTAATTATTTGGATCACTAAGAATCATTAAGATTCGTTTTAAGGTTTTGACACACTTGAAATCTGAATGACATGACGTGGATACGATATTAAAGCAATTATTAATGCTTCAGCAATTTCCTCTGTGGATCAAAGTGGATAAAATAACGTAATAGGAAATGAGAAATGTTTTCCTTCATATTAGAGAATTGTGTGCCGCACCTTCGACGATCGTGAGATCGATTCTTCCGCGGGACGTAACGGAATTGGCAGAAATCCAGAAGATGGCAGGCGTTGTTTGTCGACTGTTCTGCCTTTGAATATTTATAAAGACAACATCATTGCTAAATAATTTGTTTAGGATCGGCGCCTACAAAGGGAAAGGGAATCGAAATGCCGCAAAGCTGAAGCCATATTATAACGCGTATTAAACATTGTATTTTTTTACAATCGTTTTTTATTCATTAATGTTACAAAGTAGCTATGGTAAACCAGGAGTTAAAGTGTTTAAATCAAAGCAAAGTTCTGGCACGCGACCTGATGGTTAGATTAGAATATAAAATTATATCCAAATTATTTATGGTTGATTGGATTATGGAGAGATGTACCGACCATCATAAGCGAGTAGATCAAGGGAGACGCTGGAAGCAAGCGGCACAAGACAGTGTAATGTAGAGATCCATGCAACTTTGTCCAGCAGTGGACGTCTATCGGTTGAGACGACGACGACGAGGTCTTACTTACTGACGTATTGTGTTATATAACACAAGCACAATAGTCTACCTAGATTTATTTGGCTGTTCCTCACGCAATTTCTCGATAACCTACGGTATTGTAGAACCTACCTATAAAACTGAGGGTAGCAAAATGCAATAGTTAGGATATAATTATATCGTTTCTTTCAGCCAATTGGTTGTATCAGGTTTAGAGGTTCGAAGATTTTTACTTTAATTGTATTATTGATTTGACAGATTATTGCTTTTTCGTATAATTTAAACTAGTGGTTCGCCCCGAACTAAGACCTCGCGGCGCCATCTATTGACATAAATGTGAAGTTCTGTTAAAATACTGAATCTCATTAAAAATTAAATAATTCCGTTTCCTTACAATATTTATCTAATTTTAGTATTTGTTGTTCAAGTACAGGATATAATTGAAATAATTGATCAAGTTTCAGGCTCATCCTTTCAGAAAATTTAGAGTTCTGAGGTCATCTTTGGACGTTAGTCACCACTTTGAAAGCCCCCCATTTCGTCAATTTTGGGGGAAAAATAAAAAAAAAAATATTTTTGGACTCTATTCCTAATTATCTTTAAAATGATATACCGCAACCCTATGTTACTTTATAAAAAATATTTTACTTCGCATTCGCTTCGATGAGAGCCCCCCTGAAATAAAGATTTTAATTATTTTTTAAGCCATATTCGGCGGGAGGCCATTGGTTTACATATTATATTTAAAGCTGAAGTAATTGCGTTCAGTAATTCAGAAGTTATAATGCTCTGACAGACGGACGGACGGACAGACGGACAAGTGCCAATTCACCCAAGTAGACTCAGAGACCTTCGCTTCGCTCGATCAACTATAGTAACAAAGAAAATCCACATTCAACTAAATTTAAAGTGAAAATATTTTTCATGTCATTACTGGAAAACTTTATTCAAGAAACCCACGTTTTCGCCGCATTGTGTTTTATTATGGCATGCTCACCGTAATCAAAGACTAAACGTGATGACTCTAATATAGTAGTAGGTAAAACAAAACCAAACAGGTAAACTTTTGAAATAAAAAGCTACATAGCTTGTATTCAAAGATTTTGTATTTATAATGAAAATGTTTTCATTGTTTTGTAGAAATCTTCATTTGCGTTTTAAGTAATATCGCCTAAGAATAAGATCCCTGTGTAGAACGACCTTCACCGAGCTGGTTAATAGATGAAACCTACTTTTTATTTTTATTTAATACTAGCTGACCCGGCGAACTTCGTACCGCCTTAGTATGCCAAATTAAATGTATATTTTTCAATATTTCTGAGAGATTTTCTTAATATTTTTTTCCGTAAGAACCTTCTCCTAATAATAACAAATACAACAAAAAAAGAATTAGTGAAATCGGTCCAGCCATTCACGCGTGATGCCGTGACCAAGGAAAACGGGTTTCATTTTTATATATATAGACTAGCTGACCCGGCGAACTTCGTACCGCCTTAGTATGCCAAATTAAATGTATATTTTTCAATATTTCTGAGAGATTTTCTTAATATTTTTTTCCGTAAGAACCTTCTCCTAATAATAACAAATACAACAAAAAAAGAATTAGTGAAATCGGTCCAGCCATTCACGCGTGATGCCGTGACCAAGGAAAACGGGTTTCATTTTTATATATATAGACTAGATAAATACCTACGCCTAAAATAGGTTGACTATCAAAATCCGGTCCACTGACTGATACTCTGCAATTTTGTATTGAACTTTTGTTAACCGTTGACACAAATTTATTATCTTACAACTTGTGTGTATAAAAAACCTGAAAGTGTCTTCGATGCTTTCATTCTTTGAATAAATCGAGGCCAAGAGTCAACTTGAAAACTGAAGCGAAGGCATTCCCACCTAAGAAGTAGCATTTTGTCAGTTGAGTATTGAAAAGCTTCTTACTGTTGCCCTTTTATGAAACGGCGTTCATGCGAAATACTCGTATGTGCTACTGCTATAGATGTTAGTTTTTGCTGAAAATCTTCATACAACGAACTAACTATATGATAGGATAGAAGCAGGCTTTTTTTTTTTTGTTCAACTACAAGTTAGCCCTTGACTGCGATCACACCTGATGGTAAGTGATGATGCAGTCTAAGATGGTAGCGGGCTAACCTGTTAGTGGCATGGCAGTTATATTAAACCCGCACCCCTTCGGTTTCTACACGGCATCATACCGGAACGCTAAAACGCTTGGCGGCACGTCTTTGCCGGTAGGGTGGTAACTAGCCACGGCCGAAGCCTCCCACCAGGCCATACCAGGGAAGATTCAGAAAGTATAAATTCCTAAATTGACCCTGCCGGGGATCGAACCCGGGACCTCCGCACGTTAAGGCAACAGCGCTACACACTGCGCCACGGAGGTCGTCAAATCGTTACTTTACGGAAGTCCATGATAATGAAGGAGCTAGAAGTTTAACGCGCTATAATCTGCGACAATAGATAAATCTGTGTGGTACAGTGTGTATCCCGATTGACGATGCACAATTGTGAAGTGACGATTTCTTGAAGATGCACCGGTATCGGAGTGAAACGTACGTTGAGAGTATTTTGGAAGATTTCTGTGGTGTGGTTGAATATCGCGGGCTTTAAGTGCGGGATAGTCCTCTATTCTTTTAGAGACGGAATAGTCTTCTAGTTCCTTCATTATAATATGATAGGAATTTTCAAAAGAAGGTCATCTACCTATCTATCATCGTTTTTTAACCGAAATCTGATTGGGCATAGAGCATGCACCTGTCTCATTATTTCAAGTTACAGTTAAGTATTTTTTATAGGTATATGTTGATGAGGTTTGATTTCGTCCCTTTTGGAGTATATATTTAAGATTCAAACTACGTTACGGACAGCAATGAAAAGAAGATATGAATTTGAAGAAGTTGAATTATTGCAATGCAATTGAGTGCAGGCAGCGCGACGACGTCGTGACGCGGGTTTTTGGCTGCAAGCCATAATTCGCACCTCGGTCAATAAGGTTAAAGCTGGATTGATAGTACCAGTTCACTCGTGACTTCGTTAGAAGAGTGCGGTTACGATCCAGTGCCAATAAAATATATAAGATGATGCTCGCGACTTCGTCTGCGAAGATTTTTTTCTTTTTTTTTTTCTTTTTTTTGATCCCCGCGGGGACTTTGTCCTTCCCCGGAATGTTATCTACCGCTGTACCAAAAATTTCATTAAAATCGGTTGAATATATGGGCCATGAAAGCGTACCAGACAGACAGACAGACATACACAGTTTCGCATTTATTTTATTATTTTTGTTTTTTATTTTTGTCGTGTCTACCAATATGTCGTAAACCAATCAGTCTATAATGTGATTCCATACGTCATGTAGCTAGACTCTCATCATTGAACGATTCTCTTATACACTACGGGCAGATATTATAAAACGCACGCGCGAATCGCCTCAGCGTATGAGAAAAACGTTTCGTCGTGTCGAGCAGGTCTGTGTTGCACCATATAAATGTTCACACACCGGTGGGCGCTGATGTACTGTCTTATCCTGACTGCAGTGTAGGTAAACACAGTACAAGGCAAAAACTCGCACCCATACGCCGTACAACATTGCTTAGCATGCGAGATCCAGAATAATTTCCTACCTTAGGTCTATACTGCCTCGTAGGTCTATTGGTTAATGGCACGTTCGAATGCGGCCGACGAGGTCCTGGGTTCGAGTCCCGGGTCGGGCCATGATTGAGTATTGGGTTTTCTGACTAGAAATTCTCAGTACCAGCCCGGAGTTAGGAAGTTGGTGGTGTTTCACCCCCGTACCTTGGAGAGCACGTTAAGCCGTCGGTCCCGGTTATTATCACTAACATTATAATAGTCGTTAAAGCCCGCCAACCCGCATTGGAGCAGCGTGGTGGGTCTAAGCTCTAATTTCCTCTCTCCTATGAGAGTGGAGGCCTGTGCCCAGCAGTGGGACGTTAATGGGCTGTAGTGGTGGTGGTGGTGGCTACCTACCTTAGGCTTTTAGCCCGGAAAATAAAAAAAACAACCACAATTCACGCGGGTGAAGTAGCTACAATCTAGTACAATGTTATATTATATGAAAGTCCTTATTTTACTGTCGATGTCAGCCTATAAATGTAGGTCTCGACTGCCGTAAGGTCTCATGTATCATTAATCTTTATCACCTATAAAAAGGGCGACTGAAATAAAAGTTTTAGGAATGTCACCTTTACCTAATCTATCTCTAGATAGATAAAACCTCGGAAATGGAAGTCAGTGAGTAAAAAGGAAGTTAAACTGTGTGTGGTCGTAAGTCGTAACGAACCGACGTCGACGGCACGGGGCTATTGGCTGGGGGCCAAAGTTATGCCCAGGGAATATAATTTATTGCGTAAATTAGTCGACGAAACCCTCGAAAGATATTTGAAAATGTGTAAAATCAAATTATCCTTTGATTAAACTGCCGTTTAAATTCATTCAGGCCTCGGGATTTGTTCAATAGTAAGCAATCCATCCAACAAGGGTTTGAAACGAAGCTCTCACTAAGTGAAATCGATACAAATTGGTTTCAAGCTAAGTATATAATTTTAGATAAAGTAGAAGATGCCTAGAGATTTCGTCCGCGTGGATTCATTTTTGATGTGAAAACTTCTTTAGCCGAGTTGAGTACTTTTTCGTTTTCACTTCTATCGGCAGTCCCTACGACTGCAAATTTTTTTTTGTATTCCCGCGGACAGTCCTTAATTTTTCAGGATAAAGAGGTAACTGTATCCATGAAAAAAAAAAAACGGTGATTCGTTCGTTGCTCTGTTGCGGCGTGAATGAAGGACAAACCACCAAATCAAAAATGAACAAACAAATATACTTTCGCATTTATAATATTAGTATGAACTTATGAAGTATGATGATGGTATATTATTAATAGGTTTTGTTTATAGCTACTAGCAAAAGTATTTTGTTCTAACTCGATGAAAAGTTATATAATGTTGTTCTACGACATACGCTTTGGAATAGTCGAATGGTAATAGGCAGTTCTGTATAGAATACGTATCGAAGTATGATGTGGTGCAAAGAAGTTATTTATCTAAAACAGAATGGGAAAAACTTATGCGTGTACCACTAACCAAAATACAGTTATGAGCAAGATAAAACTCATATGTTTGGAATGTACCTAAGCAGTTGTTTATAAAATTGTTCGGAGAGTAAGTTTTAAGAGTGGTTCTGGAACAAGTCCCAAAGATAAAATCAATAAGTAATTTAATAAATGTTATGTATTGTTGCAGATCTTCGTCCTCTTCCCTCTGCCACGGCGCGCTCTGTTCGGTCCATACTTTTAAATTCACTTGAGAGTGAATATTTCGAAGTAAGTCCTAGTCTGTTATTTCATTCCCTTTGACAGAACATTGCTAATTCTAGTAGGTATGCAAAATCGTTATAAAATGAATATTGAATATGCTAAATATCGTCTTTGTATTGAAAATTTATGTTTTTTAATTATTGCTCGTCAGGCATTTCAGGAAAATATGATTTTTAAATAGGTATACAGCAAGAGTCGACTTTTACTAGGTATTGTAAATAAATAAATAAAATATGCTTATGCCATAAGTATGAAAGAAAATAGAGCAGGGTAATATAATAAGTAAGTTTGTAAACGTATAGTTCGCGCGCGAGTTGAATGCAGAGTGAATGTATGGTGATTGGTGACACATACGCGCTGTTATTAGTTACTAGATGATGCCCGCGACTTCGTCACTCGAAACTCTTTAATTTTACGGTATCCGGATAAAAGTAGCTTATGTCCTTTCCCGGGATACAATCTACCCCTGTACCAAATTTCATCAAAATCGGTTAAGCAGATGGGCCGTGAAAGCGTAACAGCCAGACACACTTTCGCATTTATAACATTAAATAGTATGGATTTGGCACTTGGCTTTATAAAATCACAGTAAGCCGGGAAAAAAATATACTTATTGTAAGTAGGTTTGCCTGCTCTTAAAATATGTTTAGGTTTATGCAGGTACGTCAGAGATACAAAATATGCGATTGACATGCATATCAAGCTTACATATTAAATACTTATCATCACTTGTATCTATCAGTTATTCATTACTATTACTCTAAGCAATCTATTTTCTACTACATAATTGCGGTGTTAGGCAAATTCACATTTAAAAAAAACAACTTTTAAGCTTCTCTTTAACAAGGAAATTAATGGGAACAGCGAATACCTAAGAATTCAGGTTACGAAAGTGTTTGAAATGTTGCAATACCAGCAACCATCGCATTTGATGATGAAAATGAAGCGATCCTATCCCTAGCGAAATATCCCTCTCAAATGATCCTAAAACCATAGAATAGGTAGGTACCTACATGCTAAAACTCAGGAAGTTAATAAACTGTATTCGCTTTCAATGAACAGATTTACACGAAGGCGTTACATACCGAAATTAATTAAGGCACACTTTATACACCGTAAAGACGTGGCATGTAATTTCAAAATGCCTAGTGTTACGTCGTGTCTTCACTGTGTTAATGTGTATCCGCGACACGTCGTTGCTCCTCACCGAAATGTAATACCTAAGTACCTTAATAGAATTGTAAAGTCTGTGCAAATGTTTCGGTTTAATTTTCTGTATACAGGGATCATTCAAAAATACTATCCTGTTTTTACAAGGTTTGTCTATGTTTTGTCTTGCCTGGGAAAAACAGACACTTCTTACTTACATTAGCGTACCTACTTGTAACCGGCGCGCGGCGGCGAGGTTTTTTGAAACTTAGAATCTGCGATTGAAAATTGCACGTTACAACGCCCGTGCCCGTTGATGTAGAATTTTAATGCCCGTGTATAGGTACTAAAATTCTACATCAATACCCTTGCCAGTCAAACCGATTTTGTGAGGCTTTCAACTGGCATTTGATACCACTAAACTGTAACGAGTTACACAACGCAACAGCATCGTAGCAGTACCTTATCCCTTGTGAATTAGTATTAGGTATAGGCGTGCTTTGTATTTAAAAGGAATCTTTTTTGTGTTACGCTAGGAGCGGTCAAAATAGATCGTTCGGGGTGTCCTGGGATCTGTGGCCCGCAGGCCGCGACCACATCAACCCTGTCTTTCTCAAGCTTCCGGAATTCTTTCACTTCCAATGTCAATTACCTGAAAAGAAGGTAAGACTCATCCAAAAAAAGCTGTTACAAATAATAATATATATTTTATAAATACCCAAGTACCCTAAGAGTCATAACACGACAACGTATATAAATGTCACTCAGTGCAGCCTAATAAGATAAGACATGTTCAAAAAATGTTCAGGAAATTTGATGTATGGCGTAGAAAATCCATGCAGAAGTTAGGAAGTTTATACCGAAAACTTAATATTTATGACTGAATATTTTCTCGATTTCTTTTTAAAATAATAGTAGGTAGTAGGTATATTTACACTCAAAACCGAAATATCAAAATAAATAATCATGCAGAACATTGATATTTAAATCTATCAAGTCTCAACTGTGTTTACGCGATAATCCTACCTTCCTGCTTTAACAATAGTAGCACAGAAAAACTTACTTCCTTTTTAATTTTTTCAATCTGAATTTCTAAAATCTGATATTTATAAAATACGTTTAACTTATGATACTTTATCGTACTGTAAAGTTTAGTCACCTGAGGAATTATTGTTGGGGTCCACTAGCTTTATTGCCTAGACTAATTTATCTATGTTGGCATGTATAATATTATGTCATATGGCAGTATGGTGTTAATTATAGGTACCGCATGTAGTCACATGGGTAGGTAAAATCAGCCAAAAGCCTCATAGAAAGCCTATGTTTGCGCTTCTAAATGATATACTGTGCTTGATATGATGTATTTAATCGGCTACAAATACCAGAGTTTTATAATTACATATTTAGTTTGAAAAAAGAGAATATGCGTAACGATTATAGTTGCCATAAATTGCGAATGACATTGCGATAAGGCCGATTTCAAATTGACAATTTTGATACGTGGACCAATCAGGGCCCACGTCTTTTTAAGCGCTCCTTAGACGCTTCAACAGCCTATATTATGAAGAATAATAATGTGTCACTCTGTATAACCCGCGTCAAGAAGCATACCTAGAAGGTGACTGGCACATGACACTTTTACATAAATCTTAATAATATTATAACCATGACGTAAAGTTACGCTCTCGAGTTATGACTCCTCTAACCTGCTGCACGTCTTTTATAAGCATACAGAAGTTTTGTGAAATGTATTTTATATTTTCATATTAAATATTTGCACATAAACTTAAGTTTTTTGTAAGTTTTTGTAAGTCGGATGCGTTTACTCATTTCTTTACCTCTGCAATCTAACAGTAAACTCTATCTGACATAATACTTAGAAGAAAATGACTACTAATTTTTAATTTGTATTGAGGTTTTCATATTTAATATTACATATGAGTTTCTGTAATTTTTCGTAATTGATGGCTTTTAACAGACGCTGACATTTTTTTTTCAAGTTATAGAATCGAACTCCAATAGACTACGTACCTACGTACCTACACTATCTGTTTTTAACATTTTAAAACCTATTTTACTATAACATAGCTTACTTTTTACTATTATATTTGATAGATAAAAATAATGTCGTTGTGTTTAATTTTTAAATTTGTAATGACGATGTCCGTACTTAGTCTGGAATTACTTTGGCTACTACCGCTTGAGCATTTATAGCATCTAGTCTATTATCTAGAAGGCAGAGACTTATAAACCTCAAGCGTCATTACGACAGCTATGAATTGCACAATTGCTTCATTCGGACGCCTGAGCTGCAATCGAGCGTCTCTACAAAAGCGTGAGCTACTAAAAATCTGATCAATCAAAATTAACCGGTCGCTCAAGCGATAGTAGACCGTGATCCTTAGCTAACGACACAGCAAACCGCCAAAAGCTTAACAATGCTTTCCTCACCCGCACTAAATCCTACCTCCCAGTTCCCACTTCATCTCAATTTATAACTGTCAAAGAGTAAGCTTAATAATAGGATCCACTTTTGAATATCAAGAGTTGATCCAAGTTACATGAAGCTCAAGTTTGGCTTCATATAGGCCTGGATAGACAAACAGTGTGACGATCCCCACATTGAAAGAGTGCACAATTTACAAGGACAATATTCCTTGTATTACAAATTGGGTGTAGGAGCCAGTAACTGTGTGGAGTGTGGACTCCATCATACAGCAAAATTCAAGAGATATGTTGCGCGTCGCTTTGTCTATTCAAGTCTTATTATTATGATTTCTAGGGCGTAAACACGACGATGAAGTCTTCGGAGGATGGACACCACGTAGCGTGTTCCTATTACGTTCTTCTACAAATGACTGTTTAAAGATCGTTTTGAAGGAACCAGAAGTTAATTCGCTATAATCCGCGACAACAGGAAAATCTATGTGGTACTGTGATTTTTTTTTTCTTCACCACACACAAAAAAAACACCGTACCACATAGATTTTCCTGTTGTCGCGGATTATAGCAAATTAAACTTCTGGTTCCTTCATTATGATGGACTTCCGCAAAGTAACGCCTGGTTCTATCCAATAAAGATCGTTTGTCGCTATTTTCCGGGTTTTCTTGTAGACCGATAGACACTAAGAACGCTAATTTTGGTTCTCCGAAGACTTTAGTTGGTTGCGTGGGTTAAGCCTTATCCTTTCACGTCCCTCCGTAGCATACCGTGTAGCACTCATCAGCTGTCAACTTTACATAAACGCCCTGATCGTACCTGCCGTTAATTTGCCAAATAATAAGCAGTTCCATCATCAGTGCATGGCGCTTATTTACCTCGTCTCTGTTGTCATTCCATGTGCTTAAAAGTCAAAATAGGTAAGTAATATATAAAAGGAGTTGTATCGTTTTTTTAACAGCCTAAAGTAGGTATTTGGCTGAAAGTGTGAAGTAAATCTAGGATCGTAAATAAAATTCAGCTAAAGTTTGTTACACAAATAATAAAACGCGCGTTCAAGCGACAGGGTGTTATGGAGCGTATCCACTTTGCTTCCCTAACGAATTGTGCTGTACATGACATTTGAAACTGGAACGTGATAACTTGCTTTGAGATTATTTAGGTGTTAAAAATAAATAAAAACTGTATATAAAACCTAGATTATTCGAACCAAAATAAAAGGGTTACTTATTCATAAAAAGTAACAGTATACAGTGTACATATACAATATACATACTTCACAGATACTCGAACAGTCTTCAATAAACTCATCAAAATGCTATTTACGTAACCCTTATACATAATTTGGAGTCTCGGTCTTTTGGAGGCTTTAATTTACATTTTAATGAAATCTATTTAGATTATGGCACTATTAAAGCAGCTTTATAAATAGAGTTCCATTGAAATAATGAGAGAGAATCGTTCGGGGTATTGAGTTTGTAAAGACAGTTGAAATAGTATCATACCGGATCCACACTCCATGAGATGAGGCGAGGCTGGTCCAGTGCGAGGGTATGATCCAGTTCCGCTGTGTCTCATATGATTTCCACTCGGCATTAAGTCATAGGAAATAAAGTGAGCGTGATGCGATGATGGAAGCCATCTGAATAAATAGAGAGTGTAGATTAGTGATTTTCGCTCATCAGGCGTGCTCCGAAAAGTGTGGATCCGGGTTAAGAAAGCAATGAGTAGCTACATTGTGTGTGTCGGTTCTTTCCCCTGTCCTGTCCCGGCGGCTGTGGCGTAGTTCAGCAGAGGCGTTGCGCAGATTCAGCTCGGGGGACCTGCAGTCCGAGTGCGATGAGGGTGAGGTGGACCCCTACACCGGGCAGCCGGCGACCACCAGCCAACCCAAGCCGCAGAATCAGAGGCCGACCTCCCAGGGTAAGGACAGATTTTTTTAACATTATGTACTTATTTGTGTAAATATCCGCTTACCTACGCGGTATGCACGATTAATTAACTAGGTATATAATTATGAACTACCTGGAATCAGGCGCTGCGGTTTGTACTGTGAGCCTATAAATAGAAAGGTTTGGGTTTAATGCCCCGAAAAAGCTTCAAAAATTTGTGGTCTATATGTAAAGTTTTTCAAAAAATGTTTCGATATTTTACTGCTGTAGTGCTTCCTTAAGATGCAGTCTAGATAAGGTAGAACTAGAAGGAGCGTAAGATAATCGAGGAGTTTAATTTATGTTTCTCTGGATATTAGGTGACGTGTAATGTTGTTTTGAAGTATTATAGACTGTATCCCAACTTCCAAGTGATTTAAGGCAGCAACCATTTTATAGCTTATTTTATTGGTTCTGTTCGTCCAACTTTGCCACTTTTGTATACTAAGTAGTCCCTGGTTTATAGCGACGGGAGGCAGTATCGGCAGCGCGTCCACGTCGTCAATGCCGCCCGCCCCCAGCGCAGGCAGTGCCGGGGTAGGAGGCGACCTGTCTCTGAACCTGCGTGGTGGTTCCCGAGGCACTTCAGCGCCATCCTCACCGGCGAAGTCACGGGAGTCTTTACTGCAACGCGTGCAGTCGCTTACGGGCGCCGCTCGGGATCAGGGAGCTAACTTATTAGGTAATTATTGGTTTTTCAGGGGGTCTACTTACACGTAAAACAACAGAAACGTGACGATTAGCACAGTTCAATGGGAGTAGTACGAAACACCGAGTAAACGAAAGAACGACCTCCCTGGTGCAGTGATGCGCGCTGTTGCCTTAATGTACGTAGGTCCCGGGTTCGATTCCCGGCAGGGTCAATTTGGAAACTATCATTTCTGAATTTTCTCTGGTCTGGTCTGGTGGGAGGCTTCCGCAGGAGGCTTTGGCTACCGGCAAAGTCGTACCGCTATAAAAAATATTTTACTTCGCATTCGCTTCTATGAAAGCCCCCCTGAAATAAAGATTTTTAAAACTTTTTAAGCCATATTCGGCTGGAGGCCATCGGTATACATAAGTATTATTTTTCATGTATATATTCGATATGTAGTATGAACGTAATAAAAAACAGTATTATATTTAAATTTGAAGTAATTAAGTTCAGTAATTCAGAAGTTATAAGGCTCTGACAGACGGAGGGACGGACGGACGGACGGACCGATGGACGGACAAGTGCAAATTCACTCAAGTAGACTCAGAGACCTTCGCTTCGCTCGCTCAATTATGATTTCTAACAGACATCCATATAAGTACATGATTTTAGTAGATTCTTACACAACCTAAAGTGGAACTTATTTTCTCATAATGAAACCAGGAATTATGTTAAATCGTGATAGTTCTCGATAGGCGCCATTATGTCTAGACTAGACGCTTCCATTTCTCCCTGTATAAAGGAAAGCAACGCCGGAAAATGGATAAATAAACACACTTCTTACTCTTCAGTACAAAGAGCATCAAATTTTGATTATATTATTGAGGTCTGAGTCCAGCAGTGGACTGAAACAGGCTGTAGATGATGATGATATCTTACACGCACATGAAGACATTCAATACTCGCTCATAAACCATGTGGAATAGTTTCACTAACCGTGCATTTACCTATCCGTTAAATATTGCGGTTGACGAATGCTCGCACACAAAATTGTACCCCAAGTCCCGACTTGCGAAGCGTTGTGCGAATTGTACAAATGTGTATTATACTTTTATGACAATGTGTCTCTAATTAAGTTAAATTATTATTATGTTGAACATACCCGTACTGTTCTGTTCATATTTCTTAAGTTATGTCATGTATGTTTTGTGAGCTAAACCCACGTAGATAAGTAAGATGTTCTTGACTTCATTTTGCATCCATTTCGTTGAGAGTCGAGACTTGAACTAAAAGGGCAATTTCGTATTTTAAGTGTTATTCAGAAAATGAAGCAATATCTCTGGAATGGAACGTTTTTGTCAGTTTAATGAGTTCTATTTTTACGGGTTGGTAGGTATGAAGCTAAATGGGTCTTTTCCCAGTTTCCAGTTGAAGATACTCATTAAGTGTAAATGAGTAGATTCAAAATTAAAGAGACATAAATCAGAACTGAATTTATTAAAGCTATTTCGTACAAATTTTCGCCCGAGGTTTCATAAATGCGTATAATATAACTTTACTGTTACTGAACTCTTAATCCTTATAGGGCTGCTGGAAGAAAACTCTTCAAGAGATAAGTTGTCCTTGTAGGTACATGTCCTTTAAATTTTTATGTTTAGTTTTTAATTTTGGTACTAAATATATAAATAATGTAAAAATCTGTGTCGTCGCTTAGTCTAATTGTTCATACAAAATTGCACTTTCGAGTAATGCGTATATTAAACAGCTGAATCGCGAGAGACCACGAGTATACTGAATTCGAATTGTAGATTGAAGCCAGAAATATTACAAAAGCACGCGTTTTAGGATCTACTGAGAACAGAGCTGTATACGAATTGTCTCGTAATGTGTGATCAGTATTACTAAATATAGGCTGGGCACACGTAGGCTACTATCGTCGAGTGAAGTCTAACAATGCTGCTCCACAGCTGCAGCTGCAGAGCTAAAATTCTCAAATAATAAAAATAAGGATAGGAAGGAAGCTTTGGAAGAAAAATAAGGTTCTCCTCTCCGCTTCTTATATCGGTATTTTCAAATTAAAAGTCATTAGGGATCTTCTAGGCAAGTGACCACCAACTTGGCCTTAGACAGTAGAAGCTAGCTAGCTATCACTCTTTCTTCTCTTGTGCCACTTTACGCCAATCGTGTTTTTTGTGGGCTTGCAGGTCTTTGCGCATTTCACCAAATCAGCGAAACCTGGGGTGTTAAAAAGGGTGTTTTTCTTGTGGTTAACTTTATTATGTTGTTCAACATAGGCTTTAATTAATTATTTTATATATTTAATTATTTAATACCTTGAAAGAACATCTATTTGTATGAAATAGGAAGCGTCACTTCAGTGGCATCGGTTGGACGAGGCTACAATCGAGACCGCTGCGTGACGCTGCTGGTAGTAGACGATCAGAACACCGACTGGTCAAAGTACTTCCGTGGTCGTCGACTGCCTGGAGAATGGGACATCCGGGTTGAACAGGCCGAATTTAAGGTAAGAATATTATTCTATGACTATTTTCAAATGCGAGCAGCAAACTTTTGCCTCACAATCTAATGTGATTACTTTCATTGTTGCTAAGGCGTTAGCCGGATTTGAGCATTTGAGCATATTAGGCAAGTTTTAATAACGTTATAGTAAGTTAGATAAGCCCTGGCTAATGACCAGTTACCAGACTAGTTCTCGTCTAACTACTTCTTGGGACTCTATCCTCATATATATACATCATGCATAGAGAAAGTACTGCTGTTACTCAAATACATACGCGGAATTATAATTTAGAATTTTCGGCTCTATGATGACCATCGTAAATTCATCACACATCCAGTAAGATTCCGGCCATTTTACTAACCTTGAATCTTCTTTAATTTACATTGTTAATGACTTTGTTTACTCCATTTTCTTCCTATTGTGCTAGAACTTAATCCAATTTGATGCCAATATTCGCTGCGCCGGAGATGTAGTTACAAACGGCCGTTGCGTCATACTGCTGGTAGCACATTACTGTTAAGTCTACGTTATATAATCTACTTATTCCAGCGCTTGCATCATATCCAGGTAGCTAGGTATTAAACAATCGATAGGTATACGTTAATAGCGACGTGGATTTTAGATCTTCATTGGGTTAACTTAGATGCCTAATATTTCAGTAAATAATTTCGTCAATATCATCATTCCGATCCTTTTTAAACTCTACCTACTAAATTAATAACTGTTAATGAACTGTAGTTACCACACATGAAAGTGAAATTTAATTTTTGTTTATGAATACAATAATTATCGTGCTTGCTCGTGGAGTAACTAATAATTCATATGAATTAATCCATAAAAAAATAGGTATATGTAGAAATTCAACTTTAACCTTACCATTCCCATACATATTTTGGGTATTATAAATTACTAGTAAAAAAATTTGATGAGTTTATAACCATTGAAAGATGTTAATAATGGTGTAAGGGAGCAAATCCTATGGACTGTAGAATTATATTATAACTTTTCCCTCTCTGAAGTTATTGTCATTTATGGGAAGGAGTTTAGGAGCTGTGTGTGATTAAAGTTCAACCAAGTATTTGCTTAATTCCAACTGACAGGAATTATTCGAATTGCATTTCCTCAATATATTATAGGCTCGGCTGGAATGAAAACATTGCATAATTAAGTAAGTACGAGGTGCCGAGTTCAACAGATGGCTTAATGATATTAGGGTACTCAATAAGCCTCAATCCGGAAAGCTCGTTTCGGCTAAATATTTTACGAGTATTCGTATTCTTACCGTTTTAAATGGCTAGCACCATTTGTTAAACAAAAATTGGGTTTCCTTTTATATTACGAGATGAGATTTACTTAAAGCTTTCAAGTAACTCGATGGATTTTCTCCCAAGCTTGAACGATTTTTTCGATACAGTTTGAAACGGAATGAAAAGAACAAGGACGCAAATGAATTTTCTTCATAATGAATAGTTTGATAAAATGAAAATGAAAGGACACACCTCGGACTCCAACTCAAAACAATGCAAAAGCGTGGGGTACTTAATTGTTAAGAAACTTTCAAGATTGTTAAAGCAACACTTAAGGCGAGTCACCTGCAAGATTTTAGGAGGTGAGGTGTGGGGTGCCGCCCGCGCGTCTCGCGGTACATTTCTCGTAGAGACTGGCGGGGAAGCGGGCAGCGCGGTATATTCTGAAACCGCTTGGCAACGTTCAAGTTCTGGGATTAATTTGAATTAAATAGATATAGGACTTCAGTTTGAAATAAATTTTAGCAGGTTCTCATTAATACTTCAAGAGGAATTTATCCATATAAAAATGATGAGCAAAGTCGAAAATTTTATTAATAAAAAATTCGTTTTAAACTTTTAATTTAGCCTGTTTCAAGATTTTTTTTGATCGAGTAAAGTACATCCTATCGTGTAACAAATTAGCACATTCTTTAGACAATATCTTTAAGTGTATCGGATATTTTTTGTAAGACCGTTATTTAATATTAAATACCGAAAAAATTTGATCTAGCAAACCAGTTTTCACCGCTGAGCTGAGGTGACTCGCCTTAAATTTACCGTCTAACATGGAATACACTTCACTGATTTTGCTTGGAACTACGTGGAAACTATTTGACGGGATCGTTGAAAACTTTGAATTTTAACTATGTACCTACTACTTACTACTACTAACTTTAGTCTTCATGCCTTTCATCACAGATACATGAAATTAGTGCTATAGACTACGGACGCAAAGATATATATATATATTTTCTAGATAAACACTATACACAGCGAATAAGTTTTTAGAATTTTCTAAGTTACTAATATAATATAGCCTCAGAAAATAATGATTTTCTGATTCCTAAGTAGGTGTAGGTTTTTAAGTATTATATTAATAATTGACTACATCGGCATCCTGTGGTGGGTTTTAAATAATAAAGTTAGTTGTCATCCTACTACGTCTTTCATTGTCACAAGATGGTGACAGCGTTAAAACTGCGTTAAAGCTGGTAGGCACAGCTTTTCCAGTATAAATACCAATTCCATTTACCCTAGTGTAATCGTAGTCCAGTGGCTTGCATAGAGTTCGGAAACAGGGTAAGCATTGGCTAGGTAGATAATTTGACTAGAGTAAGAAGTGCTTTTATGCCTCTAGTCATGCAAGTCACTGTCCTAGTTATGTCATCGAAAAAATAATGTACAAGGCTTTTAGAGCAAATTGTTATACGGAAGTTTTTACAGGAGCTGTCGGTAACGGCGAGCGGCGAGGGCTCTAATGTCTCGATGTCGGTCTACCGCAGCGGAACTAAAGTTACCCGCTGCTTCAAGTAAGTTGGGGATAATGGGCAATGACCTTCTATACAAATGGACAAATCGTGGCATACAAAAACAGAGCCCAAACATGGCACACGCTTCTAATTCACCCTATTTTGCTTCGACTGCTCCATCTATACATTGCCGCTGACATTCAAGTCCTGTAAACTGACCTCTGTGTTTAAGCCGCAATGTAAATCGATTAATCACTCGAAGCTTAATAAGGCGATTTTAGAAGCAGACTGGAACAAAAAGGGAATGGAGTAGTGTAGCGCTATTAATTTTTGTTATTTCTGAAAGATTTTTCGTTTTTGTAAATATGTACCTAACTATTATATTAGCCCAGTCGAATTAGATCAAAAGAGGGGCTGACACGGAAAAAATTTTGGTACTTATCAATTTTTCTAGGATCGATATTTTTCGATTTAGATACGAAAAGAGAGGAGAATTTCTGTTTATTGAATAACTCGTTTATTTTCAATTTTACACGAAAAATGGTTATAACCAAAGTTATTTGAAATTAAATTTCCTACAATTTTAGTCCTTATCAATTTTTCCCTTGGATCGATATTTTTTGATTTAGATCCGAAAAGAGAGGAGAATTTTTGTTTATTGAATAACTTGTGATCTCGTGTACAGGAAATCTAAAAGAACAGCCAATACAGATTGCGCAACTTACCCTATGTAATTTATATTTGATCGAGTAAAGATAAAAAATATAACCTTCGAGGCATGTAATATAATTTTAAATATTTCTTGTGTTTTCAATAGTTTTACTACGTATTTTACACTTTTTTGCATATTATCTTACGTAAATAAAATTAACTTATCGATGGTACGTCACACCATCATTTTTCTGCGTCGTTAATGTATTATTTCGGCACTTTTTGAACGCGCACTTAGGCATCCTGACAGCTTCGCAGTGAACATGCGACTAATGAAAAAAGTGTGCTTATAACGAGTTTAAGCACACTTACTTGGTCCCTTGTTATGCGCGCCAGTGCGATGTCCTTGTGTATAGAAGGTCATTGATAATGGGTATTCATTATGGAGTAGGCAGTTACATCCGCCAGTCGATACTTTATGCAAAAACAAATAGTTTTTGCATAAAGTATCTAGGTACGATTTATTGTGCCGAATGCTGCATAATCATTATTATTTTCGACTAGTAGTAATAGTAGGTAGATAGTAAAAAACAGAAATGAGAAGGATTCTTGAGTTGGCACGCCTGTACTCTATTCTAAAATTTTATGCCGTTTTTCATAACGTCGTTTTCTTTACTGCGTAAAGAATCAGTGAGCGTTCAAAACATGGGACAGTTTAGGGAATAAGATCAGAACATATTATTATTATTAATTTACTAGATGATGCCCGCGACTTTGTCCGCCTGGATTAATGTTTTTTGATTCCCGCGGGAACTCTTTAATTTTTCGGGATAAAAAGAAGCCTATGTCCTTCCCAGGGATACAAACTGTCCCTATACCAAATTTCATCAAAATCGGTTGATCGGCCGTGAAAACGGGGCAGACAGACAGACACACTTTCGCATTTATAATATTAGTATGGATACTAATCAACCTTAGTAGGTACTTACCAACTTTCGTGTTCTAGCATATTATAATATGATAATAATTGATATCATCAAAGACGATCTTGTCGATGCCTCCAGAAACTGCCACTAAGTAATTATTACAATTAACTTTTCGATTGCCCCTTGGGCTTTCAGCTGAACACAAGATCTTGAATAGGTCATTTGCTGTCAGGAAATTTTAATGTGTGTATGTAATAGATTGATCCATCATTGATGGATACTATAGCTAAACCTTCTGTCCACCAGACCTGACTTCGTTCTGGTGCGGCAGAATGTTCGGGACGCCGGAGCCGACCACCGCGCATTGCTCCTCGGTCTCAAGTATGGTGGAGTGCCTTCCATTAATAGCCTCAACTCCATCTACCACTTCCAGGTAAATTACAAGACACATACAAGGTTAATTGTAGTTCTGCGTAGTCAGAGCGATACATTGTGAGAGCTTGTCAAGCACTTTCCCACAGGAAATTACATCAATCCTTAGATCCTTGAGAGGGACGTATTAAAATGAAAAAACAAACGAATCGATGAAATTCTGAGTTTTTACATTGCAAATACGATTGATCGACGTGAGAGCTCACCACGCGAAATGTAAGCGAACGTCAAAGTAAAATGAACATTAAATGCATTGTTTTAGAGCTCATTTCATCATTTCGTGTATTTATTCACAACCAGCGCTCCAAACGCTGAATTTGTGACTTTAAAGCAAGAGCTTTTGGGTCCATTTTACTTTGACGTTCGCTTACACTTGGCGTGGTGAGCTCTCACGTCGATCAATCGTATTTGCAATGTAAAAACTCAGAGTAAGCGTAAAGTTCGTATTGTTTTATTTGTTGCCCATAATTTTGAGCGTACAAGACAGTCCTTACTCTTTTCTTCTAAATAAACACATGAATGAGTCCATAATCCAAATTGTAGGTACATGTATTACGTTTGGATTATGGACTTATTAGTGATGAACCTATCTTACATACAGCTGTAAATCTTGTTTACGTTTTTCTAGATACCTTAAACTTTTTCGAGGATTTTTAATGGTTTCATGGTACCTACTTACGTAAAGGGATAAGTCATAAAGTGTCTTCACCTGAATAATCATGCGTACCATATTTATTCATCAATTTTGTATGTTGGAATGTAGGAGTCATTATTTGTGCATAGGTAGGTAAGTATGCCTATCCAGTTAAAAATACAGTCTAAGTAGCTACATATATAAAATGTGCAAGCCTCATAAATCAGCACACATATGGCAGCGGATGATATTGTTAAAAGTAGAAAAAGTAGGCTGATTTACATAGTGATAAATTAAATTGTGGTTCCCCGGGGTACGGTAAAATGTCAGTTACGCTTACGAGCTGTGTGTATGTAGATTAGCCCTAGCCGTTTGATAAATTGACTCGACATTTATTGTACTTTTTTGCTGCCTATAAATTCTAATACGGCATTATGTCGTTTATTTCGAAAGGTTATCATACTTATTTATGAAAAATTTAAATTATGTTCTGATACGAAGGTATTATACCTACTTCGGTTCAAATTTTCGTCGAGGTGACGTTCTATGAAAATGACTTTAAATTAAAAAAAATAAACCCAATCGCTCGCTAGTTTAACTTGAATTTAAAATATTAATATCGGTATTTTGTTATTGTTATAACGTCAACGTGGGATGGGTAGGTATTCATCCAAGGATAGGTACATACAGTTCAGAATGCAGAGTAAATGTAGGTACTTATGCGTCACCATACATTTACTCTGCATTCAACTCGCGCGCGAGCTATATTTGAGTTTTTTTTATAAATCTTAAAATTATTAGTTAAAGCAATTTCATCGGCGCCTTAACCTTTTTTTTGTTTAAGGATCGGCCATGGGTGTTCGGACATTTACTTCAACTTCAGCGGCGCCTCGGAAGGGAGAACTTTCCACTCATCGAGCAAACCTACTACCACAACTACGCAGACATGGTGAGTCTTTGCACATTTGCTATGTCTCTTTCAGGAGGTGCAGTCGAGTGTCGACGTCTTCTCACAGCCTTAGTATTGAAATTGTTAAGGCGCCATTTCAATGGTTGGCCGGGCTATATCAATGTATGCGCCACAAAATATAATATTTTGTGTCGCATAAAATCCGTTCTTGCAGATAAGTACGAACAGCCCGCAAATGAATAGATAATACAGCTATATAACAGTTGTTCACTATTTACCTTTAAGTAACGTTTTACAATACAATTACCTAAATACAATACAATCAAATATATTACAATACAATACATCTATTTAACCAAATACATTTGGACTATACGGTAAAGGCTGAAAGTTGAAACTAACAATACCCGCGAAACTTTTGAAAATAAAGGAACGTTATAGTAGGTACTTATCGCAGAACGTGCGACTGAAACATGCCCAAAGCGGATTCCTAGAGTTGTAATGAGAATGAAAATGTATACCTAAAAGCTTTCATGCTCTGAAGCGCGCATTTCTATCGCGTGCCGTCGCGTCGCGTACGTTTCACGAGTTATGACTGAGCACGCATGCCACGCAAACTAACTCGCCAGCGCAAGCTGTGCTTGTTGTGTTGTAATTCCACCTAGCAAATACCAAAATAATATTTTAAAACTTTTCTGTTTGGCAATAAGTCTACATAAAGAGTAAGACGTTATAAATCGACATTATGTTTTGGGCGTACAAAATCGTACCTAAGTTAAGTAAGGTTATCTTCCGTTCGTTCTTCGTTTGTACCTATGGGTAACACCATAGAAAAAATAGTGGGTAACACTGACTTGGGATGTGCTGCATATGTTTGTAATCTCGTACCACATGTTTCACGAGATTATAGCATTTAAAAATACTATATGAACACTATTAAAAATAAAAGATTTCTTGGTTTTTCAAAGTCTTTAATGTAATTTAGGTACTTAAATCACTATTTCTGTTAATTTACAAGATTTAACTTATCCATAAATATAACTTAAAATAAATAATATGAAATAACGCCAAATTCACTTCTATCCAATTCATATAAAACAACAATTTGGAACCGCTTAAATATTTCCAAAATATAACAATTATATTGGTAATGATTTTCAGTAAATTCGTCACTATAGTCTGAAATAATTTCATCGAACCGAGTCGTTCTCACATAGAAATAGTCATAGCCAAACGCTTGCTGTCCAATTTTCTTCTAATTATTAAGTTTATTAGTCATGACTAGCCAGAACTTTAATTCACAATCTTGCGATTAGTTCTAAAGTTAAATACTTATTGGTTTAGTCCTGGTACGAACTTATTATACTACGTGAACTAAAGCTCTGATTTCGGATAGCGGTGGCTAAAACCACATTTAGTTTCAATAGACAACGTTTCAATGAGGTCCATATTCACCGCTATCCTGGGCCCGTAGTAATAAACTGACATCAGCTATGAACAGATTCTCAAGCACAAAATGGCCGATACTTGAGAACGCGTTCTTATCTGATGTCGGTTTATTAGTACGTGCCATAGAATACTAGAGCCTAACCTACAAGATGTTAGGATGAAGATTTTGGCTTAATAACTTATAGTGTTTCTATAAATTAGTAGTAACAATCATAAGGTAACCGGAATTTCAATGGAGTCGTGTCGAGATATACAAAATGTTTTGTTACAAAATAGTATTTAGTTTTGATGTTCGTCGTTTGATGAATCAAGTCATGGTGCCGTTGAAATGTTGCTTCTGCAGGCATCTCGTGAGAGCTGGCGCTCTGGAATAAACAACAATAAAATGTATTGATTTAGTAAGGCTACCTCAAGCTCATGTGCTTGAAGCCAGGGCGAAGGTGATTGCTATTTACCTTATCTCACTATTAGGAAAATATAATTGAATTACATTTCGGTTGAATATTACAAGTAGGTATTATTGAGGCGATAGTTTATTTTACGGAAGAATCGCCTACAGTGGCGGTAATGGATCAAGTTATAATTTTGACGGGATTATTTCAATTAATATAAATGCAAAAGTTTGGATGGATGGATGGATGTTTGTTATTCAATCACGCCATGCTGAACGGATCTGGATGAAATTTGGCACAGAGATAGATTATAGTTTGGGATAACACATAGGCTAAGTTTTATCCTGGAAAATCAGAGTTGCCGCGGGAATTAAAAAAACCTCAATCCACGCGGACGAAGTCGCGTGCTTCAGCTAGTTTAGAAACATTTATAGGTATGTTTTGACGATCTCCGTGGCGCAGTGTGTAGCGCTATTGCCTTCGCGTGCGGAGTTCCCGGGTTCGATTCCCGGCAGGGTCAATTTGGGAATTTATAATTTCTGAATTTTCCCTGGTCTGGCCTGGTGGGAGGCTTTGGCCGTGGCTAGTTACCACCCTACCGGCAAAGACGTGCCGCCAAGCGATTTAGCGTTCCGGTATGATGCCATGTAGAAACCGAATAGGGGTATGGGTTTAATATAACTGCCATGCCCCTAACAGGTTAGCCCGCTACCATCTTAGACTGCATCATCACTTACCATCAGGTGAGATCGCAGTCAAGGGCTAACTTGTAGTGGATAAATAAATAAATAATAAATAATAAGTAATGTTTGATGAAAAATTTTAATAGGACTAGCTGAAGCCCGCGCCTACGCTCGCGTGGATCGAGGTTTTTTAGCTCCCATCACGGGAACTATTTTTTTTAATTGTGAGATTGGCTTGCGCTTGACGACAATCATGCTTAGTGCAAAGCAATGATGAGGTCTAGGTTGGAACGCGCTTGCCTAGAAGATGCCTATTCACTCTTGCCTTGAAGGTACCTAAGTTATACGTGGCAGAAAACACGTGCGCTGGGAGGGTGTTCCACACCCTAGCGGTTCGGATCAGAAAAGTATATCCGAACTCCTTAGTTTGCCGGGATAAAAAGTATTATTCCAGACTATAATCTATCTCTGTGCCAAATTTCATCCAGATCCGTTCAACCGTTCGGGAGTTATTGAATAACAAACATCCATCCATACATCCATCCATCCAAACTTTCGCACTTATAATATTAGTATAGATTACCTTGTCCATCGGCAGCGTCGCGCGCGGTCGTGCAGGCAAATGCCGTGTCGCTCGAAGCACTCGGCCGCGCTGCGTCCGGTCACGCAAGTGTTCGGCGATTTTGTACTACGCCTGTTCATGTGAACCTGAAAAAGGACAATTAGTTTACATTTTATTTATGATTTACTAGCTGGGTCAGTTAGCCACCGACAGTGGCAGACTCAAAGTGGGGCGGTGGGGGCGGTCCGCCCAGGACCTCGGATCTTGAACGTTGACAAACCCCTGCCCCCCGATTGTGTAAGATAATCCTTATCGTTTGTCAAACGTATTAATCCGACCTGTATAAGGAGTCAGATAGAGCCTGCACGTCAAAAAGCATATATGAACTCCTTAAACAGTTCGAGTAATACGTTATAAGCTGTCGAATGATTACGATTTGCTTGGTCAATTCGGCCTCTGATTTAGTAATTCGCAAACATCATGCGAAAGTGTATTTTGTTTGTTTTGGTTTGTCCTTTAATCACGCCGTAACAGAGTAACGGATCGACGTGATTTTTGGCATGGGTATAGTCGAGGACCTGAAGAGTGACAAAGGCGCGGTGACGCGGGAATAAAAACTCAAACCACGAGGACAAAGTCGCGGACATCAGCTAGTATAGATAAATTAGACCCAGTTTGTAGTTAGAGGCCCCTTAGTATTGTTTATCAAAAATTAATGTAACATTTTCGTGTTCGCTTCGCTCGCGCTTACATTCCCTACCCTAGTTCATATTTGTGCTCATTCTACACAACTAATGCAAGTTTCAGTCGAGTATTTCAGTAGGTATGCGGTTACTAATTTTCTGTTTGCTTTCATTATTATTCGGGTCTCTACGCTTCCAGGCTCCACTCCAAAATCCCAAAGAGAAATGCAATTAACGAAACCGGGGACCTCATTTATCACTAAATGAGGTTTCCGGCGTTGGTATCTAATTCCGGCTTAATTCGATTGATCGTACTATAAGCATTCGATAGAATAGAATAGAATAGAATATTCTTTATTTGCATAATGTGTGTAGGTATACATAAGATGTTAGTTCTGATAAAATAGTCCAGCACATTAGCCGTATCGGCGTACAAATATTATAAATAGGCAATTAATTATAGTTACAGTTACAATAATAATATTACAAAATAGATTGATTTTAATATTACATTCATCTGAGTTACACTTGCAATTATAATATTACAACATATAAATTAGATTTTAATAATTATACAATGACAGGATGAATGTCAATAACTATAAAATAAAAGAATGTAAAAATGTCACAAGTGTTTTTTATCATGTTGAAAAAATTCTTCCAAGGTGTAATTTTTTTCCCCTTGTAACCATTTCTTGAGTTTCAATGAAAAGTGTTTTGTCGTGCTTGATTTTATGTCAGATGGTAACTTATTAAATTTTTTTATTGCCATTGCATAACAGTTTCTGTTAAACAGGGCTGTTTGTGGTGTTTTTGTAAGAATAAGTTTGTCTGGGTATCTCAGAGATCGCAATTGGTACATGTCACGCATGGTTTTGAAGAGATGCATATTCAATTTTACGAATTTTGAAACTTCTAAAATGTACATGCATGGCAGAGGCAGAACCTTAAATTTAATAAACGCCGGCTTACATGATTCATGTGAAGGATAGCTCTAATACATTTTTTTTGACAATAAAAGCTTTATTTACTGCTGTCGAATTTCCCAAAATTAAAAGGCCATAGCGGAGAACTGAAGAGACATATCGATGACATTAGCGTCAAAGTAAAATAATCCATAATAGCATTGATTTTAAGTCACAAATTCTAATTTGTAATCGTATTGTATACGTAAATGTATATGAATGCATACACGAAATTAAGCTCTAAATAAATGCAGTTTACTTTGACGCTAATGTCATAGAATTCTTATACGATCAATCGAATTAAAACTTAGGGTAGGGGTAATCACTGACGTGGTAGGTCGGCGACTTAGCCCTAGCATTTCTTAAGAATCCAATTAATTGATCAATCAGTCTCTTTGGGATCATCGCTGGACATAGGCAAACCCAGAGCGTGCGTCCACACATGGTCTTCTGATTTCTCTATATCACCTATTTCCACTACCTTCGGACTGGAGCTGGAGGTAGTCGTCCGTCCCAATTACTGAAAATATTTTCTTGGTCAGGGTCCGACTAAGAAAAGATTTTCAGAAATTACACTTGGGATATATATAAATTGGTAAAACCTGTTATTTCATAAATATAAATTATCAGTAAACTTTTCGTATCTTTATGCCTGATTATTAGAACCCTGTTAAATTAAATGGTAAATGGGATAAGTAAGTACGTAAAATGGACTGGCAGTATTTAAAGGTTTTATAAACGAAGGATTAAGAAAACGTGACTCGTTTTCCAAAAAACCGGCTTTACAGGATGGCGAAGTAAAATAGAATTACATGAGGCACGTATCCTAATAAACTTCGTTTGACTCAAGCGTCATCTTCCTTTCTAGGGCCCTTATGATGATATACTTTCCCTTATTCTGTATAATATAATTTATATTACTTTGTAAGGAAAATATCTTCTGCTTATTATAATTGTTCTTTTAAGGGTTGCTATGTTATGTAATTAAATTGAAAATTCGTCAAAACCTTTTTCAGCACGCTTTTCCAGTATTTAAACCACTGTTAGGAACCACTATCACGACAGTATAATATCGTATCAGTAGGTATGAATCATTTAATAAATAAGAAATATGGCTATCTTTGAAGTGAAAACTTCTTTAGGCGCGTTGAGCACTTTTTGGTAGGGGGTAAAAATGTGGAAACGCGTGATCGACACCGTGACCGACACCTCGCGTTGATACGAAGACAAAAGGTCTTAAATATAAATATAGTACATTCGTAATTAAACTTTAATGTCTTAGTTTTAAGGTTTATATTTTAAACATTTTTTTTAATTAAAAAATAATTCGTTATCTCTTCTATCGGCAGTCCCTATGACTACCAATTTTTTTTAAAAGTACCTATTTACAACTTATTAGGATTCTCACCTTGCACGTGCAGCCTTGTTTGTAGAGCAATCGGAACCCCTTCCGTTGTCGTGGAGTGACTTCGCGCCATTTGTTCACGTACCCGCACAGCTGTATGTGCGCCTGCAGCTGCACTACGCGACCTGCACATTAATTACAAGTCCTTAAGTTTCAAAGTTTCCATAGTTCTATAAGAAAAACTATATATCCAATGAGCTTGATGTTTGTCGTAAACGGTTGATATCACTCGTCGTCACAAAGGTGACTGTCACCTAGTTACCCCAGCGTCTCATTAAAGTAGCGTATGCTGACTTTCTCTGGACATCAGGACTACAAAGAGGAGTCAAAATATTCTCATCAATTGGACTCTTGGCTCTTTGGGAATGATCCTAAGACTAGTCAAACCAAGTCCAAGTACCAAGTCTTCAAAGTGGTTAAACAATATATAAGGTGGTGGACAGGGCTTAGTTATCCAAAGTTAAAAGATGCGACTTGATACGTTGAAGGACAAATGTAGCGATAAACGCGTGAAGATTTCCATTCCAATGTGTCGCAGGGAACTATAGGGCAAAAAAGTGGGATTGGTTAGGTAAATCCAATGCTTCAGTATTATGATCGCAATCACCCTTAAGCATTTTCAAGCTCAAATTGAGGACGCGTTGTCTACGCTACATTTCTCCCTGGACGTTAATTACCGCTAACCAGAAGAACGACTAAAGCGATTCAGCTGCTTTTAAGAAATTGGGTTAGATTCTGTCTCCATTTCGCACCCTAACAACACAACTTATGTTTTGTTAAAAAAAAAGATACGCGCCGACTTGAGAACCTCCTCCTTTTTTGGAAGTCGGTTAAATATTAGCGTCAAAAGAATGATAATTTATGTTCCGTATAAAAATACCATAGTAACACTACGACAACACAAGTTGGTAGTCACTTATAAAAATACTGCTAATGATTTCGCGAGAATATGGACATTCTTAACATTTTTATACTTGTAAAATGTTGTAGCATTATATAATTATAAAATTACGAAAGAAAAATGCTGTGTACCTATAAAATTCATTAAGGCTTGTAGGTACTATATGGGTTCCGTAGCTAGTTTGGTTTCATTTTTAATGGATCAATAACAAGAGGGATCTCTGTCTCTACGACTAATTAAAATAATATTTTAGGTTATAAGACATTATTAGATACAAAAAACTTTCCAGAATTGGTGGCTCATTATCGATTTCCGTTTAAAATAAAATCTTATGTTGCAGTATAATTATATTACATTTTGTTATTAAATAACAGGACATATTGCAGTTTTTTGATTAATCCCTATGGCTTCGATTAGTAACAACTAATAAATAATTTCAACTATAACAAGACATGATTAATACGATCGGAAAAAATCGTCTGCAGTCTGCACGATATAATTGATTAAGTGTAGAGTTAATTATTACTTTTTAATTGTAATTCAAGGTTGTTAGCTGGACATTTGTGTAATGAATATGCAATACCTGTGATAACATAGGTCTCTCTAGGCTGAAGTGTGACTCCGCATAATGAATCCAGTGAAGGTGTCAGTAGGCGACCTGATTTGAGCGCTACTGTAGCTTTTGGCGTTGCCTGTAAAGAGACATTGCGTTTAGATAGATGGATGATAGATAGATGATAGATATATGATATATAGATGATAGATAGATGAATAATTGGATGAAAAAATACACAGTAAAGTTAACTAAAAACTACGTACTTATACAAAGGCGGCCTTATTGCTTACTGAGCAATAATTAATTTAGATTATGTTTTCCGACTTTTAGCAAATTTCAAGACCCAAATATACATCCACGTCAAAGGTTTGTGACTGCTTTTCTACCTAAAGGATGATAGGTACTGGATTCCGGGAGACGTGTGTGAAGTCAATAATGTTCAACTACTCAACTGTCATAGTTCACGATGCTCTGGTGGCAAGGAGTGAATTTACATATTGAGCTTGTGGACGTTTAAGCAAAAGTTAATGGCTTAGTTATGTAAATAAGGCGGTCCTATTGGTGGACTTCACACTCGATTCTCGCTAGCCAGTCCGATATCGTCGTCGTCGTCTCAACCTATAGACGTCCACTGCTGGACAAAGGTCTCCTGCATGGATCGCCACGGAGCACGGTCTTGTGCCGCTTGTTTCCAGCGGCTCCCAGCTGCACGCTTGAAATTATCCGTCCACCTAGTGGGAGGTCGTCCAACACTGCGCTTCCCGATGCGAGGCCGCCATTCGAGCACTTTAGGACCCCAACGCCTATGTGTTCTACGAACTATGTGCCCCGCCCATTGCCACTTAAGCTTGGCGACTCTTCGAGCTATGTCGGTTACTCAGGTTCGCCTACGGATCTCCTCATTTCTGATTTGATCACGCAGGTATACTCCGAGCATAGCTCTCTCCTTTGCCCGCTGAGTGACCCTGAGCCTTTTTATGAGGCCGATATGATCCTAAACATAATGTTATTATTATATTATTACAGTATTACCAAATAGGTCAAACTCAAACTTTTTCAATTACTTCTGTCGTTTGTATGTTTTGGGCATCTGTTTGGGACTGTTAGCAGTTTTTCTGTTCAAATCAACAACAGCCACTATTTTCTAGGCAGTGATCAATAGGACAAGTTCTATTTAAGACACCTTATTTTCTGATAGCAACTTATAAAATTAACCTTTCAGTAATAAATACCTATTCAGGCGAATAAATTAACTTACTTTGAATATATTTCGGATTTTCACTTTGTAGGCGTCGTAGAACTCACTTCCTCTGAATAATTTTTGTACTCGACCGACTATTACTGCAAAATAAAAAAAAAGAGTTGATCTTTTATCTATAAGTAAGTATAGTTAATAATTCACCAATTGCAATTTATCTTTCAAAATAAATTACGATTAACTTTGACTTATAGCCTTTGATATCATACTAATATTATTAATATTATTCTCCTTCAATCACGCCACAGCAGAGGAGCAGCAATGGAGTGATTTTTTTCATGGGTATAGTTGAGGTCTGGGAGTGTGCCTACAGCCTACTTTTATTCCGGAAAATTCAGAAGTTCCCGCAGGAATGAAAAAACTTTTCATTTTTTATTATTATAAGGTACTAAAATTCTACATCAATGATCATAATAATAAAATTTGTTACAGTTCTGGTGGGTAGCATTGCGAAAAACCACGTAGGTTTAAATTTCATGCTCTTCCGTCAAGTATCAAAATTTTATACTAAACTAACTTAAACCACGCGGACGAAGTCACGGGCATTTGCTGGTTCCAATATACGGTCGTTACAGCTTAAAGAATGAAAATAACTGTGACAATAGGTATGTGTGACTATTTGTACTTACCAAAATCACTATTGCAAAAGTGTGTCTGTGGATGTTCAAGTGAACAGGTGCAAGCATCAGCGACGCTCCAGCTTCCTGCCACCAGGGCCAAAGTCAGCAGTCTTGTGAGCATTCTTCCTTAAAATTTGTATCTGTAAAAAAATTACTTTATGAGTTTTGACTTTTTGAGTACCTACGAACTTTGGGGTAGGTAGATAATAAAATTAAGAATACATAAAAATAAATATTGAATGAATTAAGTAATGAGGAAACTTTCTCGGCACATAAATCAGAAAAAGAACTGAGAAATAAAGCAACTTAACGACATTTTGAGATTTGGGAGTAAAATGCGCTGCGCAGTATACTCTATAATAATATTTTTTGTTGGATCTTAGATCCAACCAGAGATGAAAATTATTTATTGAAACTTAAAGTTGATAAGAAGTAAGCGATAAAAATACAACATAGCATCAGCTTTGAATTAATACCTTTAATTAAAATTTTAGAGCAATACATGGGCCGTGGCATGTTTGTTTTGCTACTGCAATAAAAATAGCGGTACCAACAATTTCGTCGGAAACGTTTGAAGGCAGGATACCAATGCAACGTGAAAATAAAAGGAACAACAAAATTAGACCAAATTATCAAATTAGGGTTTCAAATTGGGCTCATTATTACTTCAAATTGTTCTTACAACGGTTATTTTGTTGTAAAGATTCGTTACAATGATCACGATCCGGGTGGGCGGTTTCCAAACTGCATTGTAATTAGAGGCAGACGAAACCAGTTCTGCCATTCACTAAAAACAAATCAACTGATCCGATATCATCTCCATTGAGGTATTTTCGGCCAATGAATACGTGAATACATCGTTAACTATTGTACTGATGCATTCATTATGATATATCGTCATGATTAAATTTCCGTTTTTATCGGACAATCGGTTTATTATGTGATCTGGATCATTGGTTTAATATTTTACGACGACATTGTCTCTTTTTTGCGTTTGGATCTAACTTGCATATTATAAATACAGCAGGTCAAAGGCTCCAAATGTATCAAAGCTGTTGTACATTATTGAATTATACCAAAAGTGAACATATAGTTTAATGCCTCTTAAACGTATGTTCTTATAACAGATTTAAAGCCGAAATCAAGAATATCCTCTGTAATATTTCAATTATGGTGAGCTGTGTTTTCATAAAGTTTAAATATCGTTTGAACGCCATATAATTTAAGCTTATTGCGAGAATGTTAGCTTATAAGACTTGAACAGACCACCCTCGGGTAAACAAGTTTAAATCCGTTTCGCATCAAAACAAAGGAGTTAGTAGGTATCTTGCTTCTTACAGTAAACGCCTAGCACTTAAGAGGCAAAGGATTATAAAATTGACCTGTAAGTTCACAGGAATATTTAATGCTCGTGCTGTGGGCTTTAATAATAAAACGCTACAAGTGTTAATCCGTTTCGCATCAAAACAAAGGAATAAGTCTTGCTTCTTACAGTAAGCGCATAGCACTGGAGAGGCAAATGATTATAAAAATTAACCTTTAAGTTCACAGGAATATTTAGTGCGCATGAGAGGTTTTATAATTATAAAACATCAAAATGTTACCATATTTTAATTTTACAACCATTAACATGTTATTTACATTTAGGTATATCAATATAACAAAAATAGCAAAATAATTAATGGTTTTAATAAAATTAATACTTCCTGCCAATTAAAACAAATATTTTATCATTAACTTAATGGATCTGCAATGTCCTCGAACAAATTGTAATCGAAGAATATAGTATGTGTTTTAATGTCCTTAATGCAATTGTACGTTACGATGCCCTTTTTACTTAAAAGCTTTTCTTATAATGACTTGACAATGAATAATGGCTCCCTGTAAGCGACCACAGAAAAGTTTTAAAAGCGCAAACGAGCAAATAGATTACGTTCCTTGCGAGTGTTGAAGTTTATCCGATTTGTTCGCATTATGTCACGGACATATATTTACATATCCATATTTATCTCGACCACTTCTTCTAAAGACATCAAATATGCTCAGGTTTATTTTTTGTCCCAGTACCTGAGAGGGTTTTGTAATTACGTATGCATTCTCACGTGTTGAAATAAAGATGTCGTCTCGTTTTGCTGAGGAATAAATATTTGCGTTTTTTCGTTTATTTTTTATTAACAAAAGCAACGTGCACCTTTTTAGATTATATCAGGTAACAATTTAAAAAGACGATTTAAACCTCTCAAAAATCTATGAATCGTCAAGATGTCGTGAGATCGGGAATGGGACGAGGGATTAACATTTTGTTATAGAGATCATTCACAATATCAGATTTAATCAGATTATCTATATTAATATTATAAAGAGGAAAGGTTTGTTTGTTTTTAATGGATAAACTCAAAAACTACTCAAGCGATTTTAAAAATTCTTTTCGATCCAATATAAGTATTTTAACAATTATTATTTAGTAAAAGAGCAACTATACCAGTTTCTTGCAGTTTCATCTGGATAGAATGGTTTTCCGAAACTGTGATAGATTCATTTAATGATTAATGAATTTAACATTGAGATTAATAATTGCAATATAAATGTGATTCAATATACACAACAAACTGGAATGAACAGAAATTAAAATCTATTCATGCATTGGGGCTGATTCTGTAGTGCACAATCTCTAAACTAAACTAAAATTAGAGCATTACAAATATTGCTAACTCTTTCATAATACTTCCTACGGAAAGGGACAGAACTAGATTTAAAGCTGCCATTTTAGTTTAGTTTAGAGATTGTGTTATACAGAATCAGCCCCATTATCTAATTTATTTCTAACTGACAGTAATACTGGCAGTGTGGTCTAATATCTTTCACATTAGTGAAAATATCTACATTAGCTGTTTATAATCACCCTATCCAAACCGAGAAAATGGTGTGATAAATTGTATAGCTATACTGTATCGTATTAGGCGCCAGGCGCCAAACATTTCTTAATCGATAAATCCTGTCTATATTGACTTTGTACGTAATGTGGACTTTCTCTCATACAGTCTGTAATGGCTGTGTTATTTTCAAATACTCTTCTCACAGTATTAGAGAACAATAACAAAGGCAAAGCTATTAAGTACGGAAAGTGCGTGGGTGAACAGTTGTACTACAGACTATAGAAGGAAATGCATTAAACATGTTATAAAACATTAATGGCTACTACTGTTAATTCTCTCCGTTTATTCAAACCTAAAGCAAGCTTCATACTTGCTTGAAACTTATATATAGCTAATTGAATAAATCAAATATACGTTCCTACAACAGAGCTATACTACGACTGTGAAAAAATATGTATTTGAATACAACTTTATATTGGAAGACTTTGGGATAGCTAAGTAATGATGTTGCACAAACTTGCAAAGATTTTACGTACTTATAAGAAACTATATTCCTAACGTAGAACTGACAACAAAGTCGATATGGAGGAAAAATATAAAGTACCATGTACCAAAATGGTCAAACAGGAACAGGCATCGCTTCGGTCTATCCGTCTGCCCGTTCCTCTGTAACTCCTGCTTCTTTCAGTTCCTAAGTTTGCATTTAATCACGGAATGTTATCCACGCGTTTATTAATGTTTCATTGTTTAAAATGCATAGTTGTACTTTAACCTTAGTAAACATATGCATACGTGCATCATTCTTGAAATTGTGGGCGGTATATAAAATAGTTGATTTCTTAAAAAATAAAGCAAATTCTAATTTCATGTGGATACATTTTCAGCGAGAGTTATTTGCGTCAGGGCGTCACAACAATACCTCGTTTGTTAGGCTTCACCGAGGAAAGATTGAGGTCGAAAATGTTTGGTCTTTATCGAAAGGTTGTATTTCTACATGGAGAAACAGTAGAAACAATACGAGTATTCCGGAATGCTACTATTTAAGTACTTTTTACTTAAAATCTATATTATAGATTATATTTTATGGTGGAGTATAGTGATATAAAAATATGTTGTTGATGGCTTAAAAAAATGCAAAAATGAATTCACATTTTATGTAAATTCATTTTCATTAAATAATTATAAGTGCCCCCTTTAATATACACAGTCATGTTTTTCTTTCTTTTCTTTTTGTGAAATCAACATCATAAGGTAATACCTGAAATTCAGCGCCAGCAATAGCTTCAAATTATTAATGTACAGATTGAATAGTGTGGAAAATTAACAGTTGATGGGTTTACAAAAAACAGCACTTCATTCTTCTTTGGTTTAATTATGCTGGAATAAATGGAGTATATAATATAAAAGTTATGCCATATCAGAATGTATTTTATTAAGGTTATGTTAAGATCTTTGTATGTCATGGTTTATGATAACTCGCTTTATTTTTAATGCAGACACGCAATGCATACCTAATATAAACCGTAAATATAAACGAAAGTGAGATTGAAAGCATGTTGACAACGTGTACCCATTAAAATTTGCATATTCATACGATTTCATACTTGCTTATTTTAGTAATCGTAAGTAATTTATTGCATAAAGTTTGTTGAAATAAAGCTTTTAAAAATAATAGTACATTATGGTACTAGTGTGTAATGTTGGTGATTACCGCTGAGGCGCCATTGAGACCCGAGCCGTTAGGTGAGGGTCTTAAGATAGCCGAGGACGGTAATCATAAATACACTCGTGTATCATACGACGTTTTTCAACACACTTGTGAAGAAAATGATACCAAAAAACAAATTTATAAGTAGATAAATTAAAATAAAAAAAATACAACTCACTTGTGAATAATAGTAATGAAAAAGTCACAGTTTGATTATAGGTGTCATTATGTGCCTAAATGCGGTGAAAGTGTTGAAAAAATTATAGTTTCGTTTAAGTGTCATATTTCATAATATTTGGGAGTGTTTCATAACTTCGCAAAAAGTAATGGGTTGGCAAATAATCCGCTAAGTATTTAAAACTATTTATCTTTGAGTTTATCCTTTAAATCTGCTTATAACAGTAATTACCTATTTATCTAAGTAAGGCCGTCAACAATTTAGGCCTTCAACTACGAGTAAAAAATAAGTACCTACGGTCGGTTAAGTTGCTATGGTAACTGCTCTTCATTTGGGGCACGTTCCTATCCGAATCCTGACACTGCGATTTATATCTAGCCGACCAACATCCGACCAACTGTGAAGATGTCACGATTCCTTACGTAACCCTTTTTTTCACAAATAATACGGTCATTTGGTAGTTTTACCTGGAAGTTTTTACAGAACAGAAGCTTTTTCTTGCAACCAAGTTGCGATAAACACGATTAATAGGTCAAAAACCCTTTCTCTAACAACTAATCTTGTGATTAGAATAAGATCCGGAATAGCCCTCCCGTTAGATTATTGTCGCTGATTATTTTAATTTACAACTTTTTGTATTTCCACCCACCGCCCCCCCCCCCCCCCCCCATAAATTGAAACCGATAGAAAAAACATTATTTCCTATAAATTAATCAAAAATTATTATAGTTTTGCAACATTTAAAAATGCAGCCTGAATACATCCGCAATTTTATGCTAGTTGCATGTAATAGTGTATAATATCCATTACAAAGTAATTTTATAGGTGAGATGCCAGGTTCTAATAATACACACGGCATAGTGATGTATTTAAAAATACTTTGTTAGAGTTCTGTATCCATAATAAAGATTCCTGCAATGAAATGATGTACAGAAATGATGAATAATCATAATCATCATTCTGATTGAAGTCCACCATTGGACATTAAAAGCACTGGCTGTCAAATTGAATAGCTCAATCAAAGGATATAAGTACTTCCTTTTATAAAATATAAACTTACTCTGTTCTCATAGTTTGGACTACGCCATTGTTTCTCCTGTCGCGTAATATAATCCGATTTTTTAAATGAGTTCCAATACAAAAATTATGTATATTGATATTAATAATCCTAGTATTGAGACTGCAAATGCAAATATTTAGTATAATTTTGTAAAAATCATTGATAATAATTATTGTGACTTACGTGTTTTCTCTAGCTTGCTCGAGGAACAAATAAATATAGCTTTCCGTAAGTTTTGTTTTAAATATAAATACTCCATAGATAACAGAAACAATTCCCTACTCAGTGAAATACCCTTTAGATTAAAGGAGTAGGGACATCACTATTATGAATCGTAGAACATTCTGCGGTTTGGTCAAGTACCTAATGCATTTTCTGAATTGTGGTTACAACACAATAGTTATGTACCTATACGATGTGGCTTATTGTTTAATAATAGCGCTGATAATAATTAAACTTTATTAATTAACCACGATGAATGTGAATTAGCAATTATCTCGGCTCGTTAACAATGACCGGGTTAAATCACACCTATAAATGAACCTGTCGGGTTTACTTTGTTTGCTTTTTATTTATTACTAGCTGATGCCCGCGACTTCGTACGCGTGTATCGAGGTTTTGTGGTTCCCGCGGGAACTCTTTAATTTTCCGGGATAAAAAGTAGCCTATGTGTTATTCGAGACTATAATCTATCTCTGTGCCAAATTTTATCCAGATCCGTTCAGCTGTTGGGGCGTGATTGAGTAACAAACATCCATCCATACATCCATACCGACATCCATACATCCAAACTTTCGCATTTATAATATTAAGTAAGAAGTAAGATTATTGCCACTGTAGGTTCAGGGTAAATAAAATTGTAAACATTTGCTTACGAAGTTTTTTATTGTTATCATTTTATATTGGATAGATGCAGGCGTTACTTTGCGGAAGATCATGATAATGAACGAACCAGAAGTTTAATTCACTATATTCCGCGACAATAGGTCGCTATATGATACATATACATATGATATTCCGCGACAATAGGTCGCTATATGATACAGTGTGTACAGTGGGCTGGATACATACTGTACCACATAGATTTATTGTCGCGGACTATAGCGACTAAACTTCAAATTCGTTCATTGATATCATTTAATTACAGATACTTATGATAGCTGGTGTAGAAAGTTACAATAAATAGCTATCAGATAACTTCTTTAGCTGTTAACAGGTATCTATATAATTATGTACAATTACTATTAATTACATTATTTACGCATTAAGTAAAATGCAGGCACCTAGTCAAGTACTTTTATCAATCTTCTACCCAATTCTATCTACTGTAAAACGATTTTCCGATTATTATTAATTACATTCGTCTGCTTGGTTTGAGGTTTTTTGGTTCCCGCGGGAACCCTTTAATTTTCCGTGATAAAAAGTCTATGTGCTATTCCAGACTATAATCTATCTCTGTGCCAAATTTCAGTGAGATCCGTTCAGCTGTTGGGGCGTGATTGAGTAACAAACATCCTTACATCCATACATCCATCCAAACTTTTGCATTTATAATATTAGTAAGATTAAGTAAAATGTAGATACCTAGTCAAGTACTTTTAACAATCTTCTGTCTATCCTATCCATACTAATATTATAAATGCAAAAGTATGTCTGTCTGTCTGCTACGCTTTCGCGGCCCAGGTTTTCAACTGAAATTGATGCAATTTGGTATATAGGTAGGCTACAGCCCGGGAAAGGACATAGGCTACTTTTACTCAAAGTTACCGCGGGAATCAAAAAACCTTAATCCACGCGGACGAAGTCGCGGGCATCATCTAGTCTATAAAACGATTTTCCTACGCTATGTTCCGATTCTCGAAACTCAATGAAACATGAAGTAAAACTTCGCTCTCGTCTTCTTTGTCTCAAAAACTGCATTTACTTACGCTAAAATATCTTCAAGAATTATAACGTTGTATTTTATTAATTTTCTGCATATTGCGGTGTCCGATTCAAACTCAATATAGCGTTTGTTTAATTATTTTTTTTTGTATGTTACTACGAGCTGTTCTGTGTAGTAGCTGAATAAATCATCATTTATTTATTTTCTATATTCATTTAGTATTTCAGTACCAGTATTAGGAGCCTACATAACTAAATAGTGAGAGCAAAGTCTCAAATCGTCTTGCATATTTTATAAACATTTAAATAAACAAGCGCTAATGATCACTGACGGGACGGGCGGCGTCACATCTGTCGGTATCACGTCAGATTGGGCGACGTTCTGCGTAAATTTAGCAGCCAAACTCGTGTTCCATATACGTGACACTTCAATCATTGCACTTAACAAATCTATCAATCTCAAACTGTATGCTATTAATCAGCATATTTAAACGCTGCAATGTATCCTGGGTCGTCTGTCCGTCGTCAAGTTTAAACGTTTCTTTATAATACGTCATTTAAATTGTTTATGACATTAAATTCACTAGGTGATCTAAGTTTACAAGTAAAACATCTCGTTTATAGCATTTCCCTCCAAATCCCAAGTGTAACGACAAAGTGCAGTTAAAAGCACCTCAGGAATTGGATTGTGAATCATGATGCACAACCAGTTTTGCCTAAAGAATTCTGTAGCTTCTAAGATAACCCAACATAATTGAAACCCACCCCTGAATAAAATTTGACTATACGTCAATGATAAAGTGTTTAATCTAGTTTTTTTGATGACTTAATGCCAATGCAATACAATTTTATATTCCTTTATTTAACTCTGCACGAGAGCGAAAGCAATTGGTTTATGATGAACAAATAAGGAAAGTATGTTAAGAGCACTGGTTACGAGTGTCATTTTCATATGATGTTGATCAATTTTTCGGTGCCGGCTTTGAGATTTACAACATCACTACACTACCCATAATTATGCCATATAAAGTGTTTTTTTTCCGTAGAAAAACACTTTTTATACAGAGTTAGGTAAATCACGCTGCAGTGGAGCAACGGATTGATGTGATATTTTGTAAAGCCTTAAAAAGTTACTACGGCTTCTTTTCCGGAAATTTTCCGGAAACGAGACCGGAACCGGAAAATCTGAAAAAACCTACATTTACGCAGTCAAAGTCAGGACTCACGAGCGTTAGTTCGTTTTCAAGTTTTAGTAAATTTCTTTTTAAATTAAATCATATCAACCTCGTTGCATGATGCATCCAATGATCCAATGTTATGCCCGTCCGCATTTGCCAAATAAGTGCTAATCTCAAAAACTCCAAATCAAATCTCAAAAAAAAAAAACAGCAATCACGAAGGTTCCTAAGAAAGCAATGTTTTGTACACATGGCGAGCTAGAGTACCTAATAAAAGAAAAAAAATACACAAAGTCGCGAGTATGCGCTTGTTTGTAATTGTAATGCTGTGTAAGTGGATTATACCTTTCAGTTTTAATCTTATTTCACTTGATAGCATGATATGCGCATTCCTCGCTTATGACAGTCGAGTTGCAGAGTTGTAATACTTTTTATTGCATCAGATAGCAAAACACGATACTTGTAATTATTACCATGGGACGGACAGTCTTGCCAATTTGATGATTATAATAATCCCTTGGAACCTTGGAACAAGAAAACAGGAACAATGGGAAAACATTTAAATTGCACGTTTGAATGTTATGATTATGACAATGGGAGTTGAAGAGTTGTGATAACTTTGTTGCAACTGAATTTTGATAGTTACATACCTACGTTAAATTGCCTGCTATTTTTATCGCATAAAAAGCAAAATTGTCATACAAATGATGTCTACATAAATACAATAAAATCCTATAAACTCTTATAGGTTTTTATTGTTTTTATGTGGATGGAGATCTCATTATGTTGATTATTTAAATCTATAGTCCCAGATTCTTATATGAAATCGGATAGAATCACTCTTCAGTAACCAACTACAATAAACGTGATCTTTTGTAACGACCGTAAAATACTCTATGTTGTATTATAGTGTGTGATAACAATTATTATAATCTACGTAGGTGCTATCAAGATGTAGGTACGTGCATAATGTTTACATCAATAATCAATTTAGAGATCGTATCTTATCTGATTCTGTTTAATTGTTATAATCTCAATTTAATATAACTTGCTAGGTTCAGTAGTTTGGTGGGCTTGGGATTTCACTTTCTTCGTAAGAAAGAAATACCTGATGCCGAAATTACTATAATATAACTAATATAAACTTTTGAGTCTATAATATAAGTTTATTCAGAGCTTTTTTGAATAAACAAATTCTTGAAGGTACCACTGTTTAGAGACATATGAATTTCTTTATAAATGTATACATATTTATGTTTATTTACCTATAATTTAAAAAAAATTACATATAACAAGGTAACTTATGAGGAAAAGCTTGGAATTATAAAAGAAAGTTGAGGTATGTTAAGAGTCTTGATACTTTGCCAAATGACATGCTTTTAAAACAAAGTATACTACCTATCCTGTGCTTGTATAGTTAAATTACATCTGCCAGAAGTGTCGTCTTTGCATATATTACGCAAGCTCGTTGACATACAAGCAAGGAAAACTTTAACAAACATTGCAGTGCCATATTTAAAATCTATACGTATATTTGGGTAAAATATTCACGTTTGTGCGAGATTGTTGGAGCCATGAGATTTGACAAAAGTACCTGCAGAAATCTGTCTGTTTTATGCAATGTTTAGTCAAGCAATGAGAAAATATTACAAGCGTACTTGACGTTCGGCCAACTCACGTAGTCTTGTGATGTTTCGGTCCTCCAAGTTTTCTCGTACCTGCCTCGGTAGGTACACTTTAATCCACAATATATAACACTATTGTAGTTAATGTCACTTTATTATCCTTATCACTATAATTTTTAACGCATTAATTTGCATATTAAATCCTATTAAAATAAAACACCTAGTCGATTTGCAGTTTTTTATTACAAAATAAATCTTTTGTATTAGGTTTTTTTAAACACTAATATTTGTCACTCAAGTGACTTGTAAATCGTCTGTAACATCACGTCCACACGTAGCAAGTTCAACCACTATTTGCGGCCTAAAATTCGCACGACTGTAGTATTTAAATTGTTTATGTTTACCTCCCTTTAACCACAGCGAGTTGTTTAACCAATTACCAAGAAAAGTGATATACCATATAAACAACCTGTTTGTCAAAAAACAATTTTGTGACTCATGCCGGGCCCTCTATTCTCTAAGAGGCAGTGAACTGCTGACCCGCGTTGTAACAACTAACAACAAACTACTTACTCGTTCAAGTGAACTCGACCGCCCACGTATGCACTCTCCTAAACATATAAAGCGACTAGCTGATGCCCGCGATTTCATCCGCATGCATTGAGGTTTTGTGGTTCCTGCAGGAACTCTTTAATATTCCGGGATGAAAAGCCTATGTGTTTTTCCAGACTATAATCTATATCCTTGTGACAAATTTCATCCAGATCCGTTCAGCTGATCTGGCGTGATTGAGTAACAAGCACCCTTCCAGCCATACATCCATGCATCCAAACTTTCGCATTTATAAAATTAGTATAGATAGAGCCATCGTCAGGACAAAATAAATAAGCTACCTTGATAGGTATCAAGCGGTTAGATATCAAACAGCATCGGCAGTAAAAGGATTACCTCAGGTAAGCTTTTTTTTTGCGTACAAAAACCGGCAGTTGTACTCAACGACCTTAATTTACATAGACGGGCTCTGTCAAATAAAGAATGTGAACCTATTTTACTAATGCCATCAAGTATGAAAAGCGGGACAGCGCTATGGCGGGGACAAAGACAGGCTTATACAGGTGTGGAGCGCATTCTACAGGTCGAACGCCCAATTTTTTTCTATGAAAGGGCCCATCTAGTACCTACACATACATCAATGCTTGTACCACACAATAGGTAATACTACGTTGTAGTTGTACTTTGAGCTAAAGTGTTTGTAGCAAGAGTAGGGCAAGTCATGTAATAAATTATTTTAAAAGCGTGGTATACCCACTCCACATGCGCGCTAGCAATAAACAACATATTTTTATAAGTAATAATTTATTATATTGATCTAAAATTTTTACGATTATGTACCTAATTTATCAAGACATGACAGACACAGTAAAGACAAGAATAATCGCTCGCTACGCTACCTAATCTTGTTATGAAATGATTCCAATTTGTTGCAAATTGGAATAGCTCTATGTCGATTTAAAAATTGTTTTGTTTTTAAATCTAAACTAACTGTGTTTTGTAAGAATTGATTAATTATTTGCTCTATATTTAGGTTCTACAAAATTTCATTTTAAATTGATACGCATCGATAATAACTTTAAAATCACTTAAATATAATAACAGGACAAGCAAATATAATAAATAATTACACAATAGTTTACACGCCCCATTTATTATAATAGCTCTACACTGATAACATCATAACGATATGATTCGTAGCGCATCGATTTATGTGAAGCGATCGGCTGATAACCTTAGCCAATAAATCGTTATAAAACTTCTGAGGCAGCCGAAATAGTTATAAAGATTTAGAGGCTTTCATCTACTGAGGATTGGTATACGTTATTGATATGGCCACCATGAATTGTTGTATTACTGTACACTAGTTCAATAAACGTATGTAGTTACTAAGGTACCTATATCAAGTTAGTTATAATAAAAAACAGTTTTCGCTCTCAGAGTCTCAGCAATGCAATTTCTGAAGGCCACCATGCATTTCTGCGTTATAAATTTTTTGTTACACTATACAAGTTGATGAGTGATCTCACCTGATGGTAACTGGTAAGCGATCATACAGTCTAAGATGGTAGTGGATTAACCAGTTGTATTAATTCATATTATATTACCAAATAAACCCAAACCCCTAAATCAGTTTCTATTCTACACGGCAACGTACCGAAACGCAAAATCGCTTGGCGGCACGTCTTTGCCGGTAAAGCGGTAACCTAATCGGATATAAAAAAATACAAATTCCCAAATACCCCTGCCGGGAAGACCTACTCGCCACTGCGGCAGTGAGGTCGTCAAAACACAATATCTCCATAATTTTTGCGGCAAAGTTTATTTTCGCACGCAAATCGCAACACAAAATAAGGTTGTTGCTTGTTATCACTTATCGATGAAACAAAACGTGACTAAAATAATGAAATAGTTGCATTTAAGTTAAATAGCAATTTAAAAATCAAAGCGATCGGATTACATGCAAATCAGCGCGCGCTCGTGTCAACTTGTTATTGTCAGCGGAGAAAGTAGCAAAAGACTGCTGCGAAACTTATTGCGAAAAATAAATCCGTATTTACTCGAAAGTTGCGACATTATGCATCCTGAATAACGAACGGCTTACATATTATTATAGTTACAAATGTGGTTACAAATAAGGTAAGTAGATATCTACCGTTTCGACTTTTCATTTATATACATATATCACTTAATATCTACTAATTAGGTATCATAATCAACTCGTCGGTCGATTACGACAGGTTCTGAACAAAGGTCATAGGTCTCATATAATTAGCGCCACCAATGATCAACTATGTTATTTGTCTTTATTTCCTGCATCATCTGCATGCCTTAAAAAGGATTAATATCAAAATGAAATAAAAAAATACGCGCCGAATTGAGAACCTCCTCCTTTTTTGGAAGTCGGTTAAAAATAAATTAATAACAACAATGCACGCGACTTCGTCAACGTGGTTCAAGTTCTTTTTTATTCCCGGGAACTCCTTAATTTTCCGGAATAAAAAGAAGCCTTAGATATCATTCCCCAGTCCTCAACTATACTCATGCAATCACGTCGATCCGTTGCTCTGTTGCAGCCTGCAGGGCGATTAAAGACTACCCAACAAAATAATAACCTGTAAAAGTTAAAATAATAATTGCATTGCCTATTTTTAAATAATACATGACAAGCAGCTATAGCGTGAAAATCACGTGTACAATTATTTTAGGTTAATAATGCAAATTATTACGCTGGTGAAAACACGTGCAATTAAAAGCGACTATTATAATACGAGTAATGTTCTATAAATATGTATGAGCTACAGTGAGTCATGACATCGCGTTCGCAATGGTGTTCATGTTTTACATGACGGCAGGTAGGTAGGTAGGTATACATACCAATTTTTTATTATTCTATAGCAAGAAAAAATCGTTCCAAAAAACCGACTTCCAACGCCAATGTAAAGTAAAAAATTATTTTGATTTATACCCACTATGTTGACATCGGGCGAGCCTGATGCGTCAACTTTGCTTATCCTTGTTATACCCGCCCGAGTTCAACATAGTGGGTAGAAATCAAAATGTTTTTTTTTTACTTTACAGTGGCGTTGAAAGTCGGTTTTTTGGAAATAATTTTTATTTTTAACTTTTTAGTGTCAGGGTTGAGGATTTGGAGTCAGAATTTTGTATGGGACCACCTCGAGAGCTTCCTCTAACGACTGAAAGAAACATTTTTCAAATCGGCTTAGAAACCACGGAGATATGCAGTAACACACATAAAAAAAAAAAAAAAAATACGCGCCACCATTGAAGTATAATACGCTAGTACATAATTCTTCAATAGGCTTTACCTGCAGGGGATCCCGGCCCCATTTTATATACATAAGTACTTAGGTTGATCGAATCAGTTTCTATGTCATCGTACTGACCTTTTTAAAAAGCTTCATCATCATTTCAACCCATTGTGCATAGGTGAGCACCAGTCTCCTTAAAAAACGTTTGGCCACCGTCCCCCACGCTGACTAAGTGCAGAATGGCAGACTTTACACACCTTTGAGAACATTATGAAGTACTCTCGAGCATGCATTACCGCTAAAGCAAGCGATATGCCAGTTGGTAATACGGTATCGCCGTATTAATTTGTAGATTGACCTAGGCGGGTAACAATCGAGATTCTCCATTTATAAAACTTATTAACAACTGGTACAGTTCTCAACCAGTTGTTGAGTGTTTTTTTTGTGTCTAATTGTGAAAACCTGTTATTAGCTATAATAGTTACCTAATTTTAAGACTATTTAGAACAATAAGCTGTTAGTTTGCCTCAAGAAATAAAATACCAGCGTATTCAACTTAACTGCATCTACCAGAGAGGGTTACAAAATATTCGACGTACATAGAACAAGAAAAAAAAAAGAGATTTCTCGCTAGGATAATCTAATAAGAACCCAAAAAGGTTTTCGAAGAGCCGAGAAAAATATTGGATAATGATAATTCTCGGGCTTCAAAAATAAGATTTTCTTTTGTTACTCTAAAACATAAAAGATTCTTAAATCCTAGGATTACCTTATATTATGCACGAGCCTAATATATTATCCTTCTGACATGAGAGGCTTTGACAACCACAGATTACATTTAGGCGTGGAACACACTAACAGATAGAACCTGGCCAGAACATTTCGTTTTTGTCTGGAGTTAGCTCACAGCTATTTTCCAAAGATAGTAGGTAGGCTTTAAAGAGTAAAATTAAATCTAAAACTAGTAGCCTCTTTACAGCCTATTTATACTACTAGCAATTTTATGGAGAGTCACTTGATCTGCAATAATCGTTAATTAATTAATTAAATACTCGTTTACTTCATAGTACATGTACACACAATATTTGATCGACACATTACATTCTAATATAATTAAAAGGTTTCTATGTATTTCTAATGATTAAACATGTAGGTCCATTTATGGTTGTCCTAGCATTTTCCGAGCCCTGCATCAGTTACACGTCTGAAGCTTAGATCAGATAACATTACGTTTCAGATACACACGTCAATTTGTTGAAAGGTCACAACTCACAGCGCATGCGCATAAATAAGCATTATAAAGTTTACTCGATAAATTAGCCATCAGTCCGGACGCGGCCTTAGAAATTGCATTTAAAGGTGATTGTACACTGTCGCAAGATTAGCAGAAGAACGTAGAAGTGGTAAAATCCGTTTAACTCGTATTTTTCAACACTGAAAATTCATGAAATGTCAGCATTAGCAAGAGTTCACTGTAGTGGGCGCATCGAAAATGCTATGCTGGCGTAAACTCTGCTCACGCATTTCTGCAAACGATGCTGCTAAAGTCAAAGCTGAAAAAACACGATTTCTATATTATCTTGTGGGTAAGGACTGAAACAGTAACCGAATTTTGAAACTGTTATAAACCAAAAACACTTTAAATAACAGAAACGATACTGTAACCTAATCAATCTGTAACCCTTTATTTCTGTAAATAAGTGTTTTTATCTGTAACCCTAATTGGTGCTTGCCCTAACAAATTACACGGTGTGACAACGCGGTCTTCTCATTTCATTGGACTTCACACACTGACACAACATTAGCCATGTTTTTCCTAAAACAATTGCAACACACAAAACATCTGTACCTAACACTTTCATCTGTGTTACAGATTCATTTCTGTTACAGAAATATAAGTGTTTTGGGTTAACAGACTGAAATACATTGAAAACGGTTACAGATTTGATTCTGTCATGAATTCAACCTGTAACACTTATAATTCTGTCACCTTTATGCATATGCAGGGCGACCGCGTAACTTCTGCATCAATCATTGTTATAGTATCAATTATTGTGATTGGTTGAATTTACGGTTTGGTATGGTACATCAATGGATTTTGTGCAATAGTGGAAGAGTGTTAACCAATCAGAGGCGATTGCGATGGTTACACTGTAGCTGTCAGTTTTAGCCGGTAGCCCTGCTGTTTTCAGTCCCTGCTTGCGGGTCGTGCGGCAGTGTGCGATCGCTTTAACTTTGCACGCTGCACCTATGCGTCAACATTGACTTTCGCGGCCAACAGCCTTTCCAATACCGATGCGCTAATAGCTATGGCCTGTAAATCGTACAAGATTTCTCCTATGGATAGATATTAATAGATTAAACGTTCTTATTAGTAGTAAAGTCTTATTAAATTACTAGATGATGATGATGCCCGATTAGTATTTGTATGGATTCTGTTAAATGATTCTGTTCAGTATAGTACCTACTGTTGCAGCGGCAGAAATGCACTGAAAGCGGAAACGGAAACAATCGTATTGAAATTTTAATTAAATATTATTGAATGGCGAAAACCGGATATTTAAAATGATTGTATTGGCCTTGGAGAGCCTCAAAATAACTTGCCCTTGGTTGCGATCTCACCTGATGGTAAGTGAAGATGCAGTCTAAGACGGTAGCGGACTAGCCTGTTAGGGGTATGGCAGTTATATTAAACCCATACCCCTAATCGGTTTCGTACCGGAACGGTATATCGCTTGGCGGTACGTCTTTGCAGGTAGGGTGGTAACTAGCCACAACTAGCCACGGCCGAAGGCTTCCACCAGGCCAGACCAGGGAAAATTCAGAAATTATAAATTTCCAAATTGACCCTGCCGGGGATCGAACCCAGGACCTCCGCACGTTAAGACAACAGCGCTTGATACCGCGCAGGGAGGTCGCCAAAACCTACCTACCTACACTTATGAAACTTACTATAGCAATAAATTAATTAAACTACGTAGTTCATAGAAAATGAAAATAGGAGCAAATTATTATACCCAATACTCAATTTATTCCTTCCATGTTGTGACATACAAGTATAAATCTCTTCTAGTTACGTCATGTTTTGGCTGCTGGATCGGAGAACTTAATTTTTCTTTGACCCGCTTCCCGTGATGTTTTGTTTGTGATTGTTCTTTTTTTGAGTTATTGACCCAACTGAAATACATTTTCTACAAATGCAAACTACAGTGATCTGCATATTATTCTAAGCTCCATACGTACCTACTATAAACGACGATTTTTTTTATTGTATCATAAAAATGTTATAGCTGTCACAGACTCACAGTAACATTGATTAATTATAGCACCAAATCATAAAACTAGATCATCAAAGTCTCCATACCATATTAAGAAAGAAGGCATGTTGATGTGACTACATAAATATAAATTGCAAAAGAGCCTATCATTACCAATTTTTTTTGGTTTTTAAACATATTAATTCCGAGCGTAAAACGATGATAAAAAATAATTATATTTTAATGAATACATAATTCAATAATAAATTATTCTATGATTATTATTTTCTATTAGGTAAAACATGTTGGCAGGTTCATCATCAATAATGATAGATTAATATGAAGAGATAATGATTCATTATCTCTTCGAAAATATTTTGCGCATTTTTCACTATTTTGAGGTTTCTTTTAAAAGTAGTTGAGAAATACAGGTTGTATCAAGTTTACTACAATACGTATAAGAAGACGACACATGTTTGCAATGTTCACTGTGATCTACGAAACCCTCACTTCTCAGATAATATGGTCTCCCCTCTCTTACAGGAATTCGAATGCTTATTATAAAACTACGAGTACCTGCTAGCTGCCCACAACTTGATGCCCGTCCGCGTGGATTAAGTTTTTAAATTCCCGGGGTAACTCCATAATTTTCCGGGATAAAAAGCCAATGTCACTTTCCAGGTCGTCAACCTGCAACCCATGCAAAAAATCACGTCGATCCGTTGTCCTTCCCCGGATGTAACCTACCTCTATACCAAATTTCATCAAAATTGGTTGAAAAGATGGGCAGTTAAAGCGTAGCAGACGAACAGATTGATAGACAGACAGACAGACACACTTTGGCATTTATAATATTGGTATGGGGTTTGGGGTTTTCCACGGAATTTCACAATAATATAAAATTTTTTTGCCTCTATATGGATTCTATTTACGACTGGGTGAAAAGCATGCTAAGTAAGGATATAACTAAATTTTACAATTTTTCTGCTTCATTTCGTACTATACAACGCAGAAAAAAGCAATATCGAAGCATGCTACATCACACGTATCTAATAATTTCGTAGAAATTCCCTTTATCGCGCGGCGCGTGAACATCTGCGTCACTCTGAACCTCGCTGAATGGAACCCGATGGACCATGATTCATTGCCATATATTTTTAGTATATTGCGGTATTCGTGTAATTTACTACAAAATACGATCATTCCCACGCCAGTTTATATTTAATTAGTATGATAAAAACTTACAAATACGACTGTGTGATGGTATTTTCGATACAAATTAAATAGTTTGAATTGAGCTGTGACTCATTTACTTTGATATCGCGTGTTTTATGTTCGGTTTTTAATTTATATTGCTTACATTTACAAAACTATTAAAAATCCTTTTTGTGTTTATTTTAATTGCTCAGTATGGTCTGTCTCTGTGGTATTGTTTTTAATTTTAATTTTAGGTACTTACCTATTTTATATCGTTCATAAACAAATCGTGTGATGTCACGCTAAGCTATTTGTATCTATAAGGTATTCTCCTGCATATTTTTGGTATTACCTACTCCTGTAACAACAACAAAAATCTGCTTCTAAATAATTTTACTTCAAAATTCCATAAATATTCTCGCTCCTGTATTTTAACTGCTTTATTAACATATTGTTTTCCGAGATGATTATCTCCTTCCTCTCCACATAGCTAGCATTCAAGTGCCATCCTCGTAGAAAATATTGCAATAATGCGGATTTGAACAAAAGAATATTTTATTTTTTCCTTATCGTCTGGGAGTAGTGGTTCGCCCTGAAATACTTGGGCGAAATAAAAATAAAATCGTGCCCTATCGTGTCTGAGTGCCCTCTATCTGCTGGAAGTATCGTTCGCTTTTCACATCTTTTATTCATGGGGTCCCGCTCTCACAGGTTCCCGCATTGTCTACGTGTCTGCAATTATGAAATTTATGCTTTGAGCCTTTAGGCAGATCACATTAATGGATCGGCTGAGTCATCAGCAGGCGTGCACGAATAATCAAGGCTGTCCACTTGCTGTACACAGTGGACTGGTGCTGATTTATTAGACTTGCAATCAAGTTTGATCGATGTGTCTGGCAAATTATCGCAGCTACTAAAAAAACTGTACCTTCATTCCAATAGAAACAATAGTTCAAATTAAACATTAGGAGCAATGAGCTCGAGTACAGTTCTTCAAAACTGCCTCCTCATTATCTTCTGTAAGATTTCATATACAAAAAGTGTGATTGAGTGAGTTGAGAAGTTGAACTACATTCTCACGACATAATAAATTTATTCGACAAGACATTATTAAAGTACCTACAGAGAAATAATAATTATTGACATAAAAATAATAATTTCGAAGCACCCCTGTCACTCAAACTGCATATACCCTAACGGGGTGACATGTCAATTATTGTATTGTTCATGTTAAATGCAAATAAATGAATCTGAATCTGAATCTGAAGTTAGAAGATCCATTCATCGGTAGCAAAATGAAAATTGTTGCTCTTATATTAACCTCATGGAAAAGTAATTTTGGTTTCAAAACTTTTGGGAATACTATTTTTGGCTTGTTAGGCAATTTCTTGTAGTTTGTTTCATTCCCATAATTTATTCAGTAATTAAATATCTATATGAAGTTTATGAAATCTATAAATTACTTGCGATTTTAAAATAAATATGAAATGCTTGCAATATTTCTTAGATATTATCTCTGAGCTTTTATAAGGAGTAAATCTGACGAATTGAGGTTTGGCATTAATCGCTTGGCAGTGCTGCAACAGGTATATTTAGCAAGTGGACTAGAGGTAACTCCCATACTTGGAAGCCTTTAGATCTTTTATTAGTGTCATCTCCATCCATACATCACGAGATTAATCATGACATTTATAAGCTTATGAAGCTTGAAAAGCCAATTAAATGCTACATGTCTAGCTAGCAAGTCGGATTTTTCGTATATTGCTTTAGCATATAGGTACCTACCCATTAAACGGAGATTTAAATAGAATTTCTTAAATAATAATAATAATTAATCATCATACTTCATCCATACTAATATTATAAATGCGAAAGTGTGCTTGTTTGTTGGTTTGTTGGTTTATTGGTTTGTTGATTTGTCCTTCAATCACGCCGCAACGGAGCAACGGATCAACGTGATTTTTGACATGGGTATAGTTGAGGACATGGAGAGTGATATAGGCTTTCTATCCCGGAAAATTAAGGAGTTCCCACGGGAATCAAAAAAAACTTGAACCACGCGGACGCGGGCATCAGCTAGTAGGTAATAAATACTTAAATTCAATAATAATAATTAACAATAAATGTACTATGTGTTACTAAATTATTTTGTTCGTAGCAGGAGCCTTCTTATTTAATGAAGTAGTTATAAAAGCAATAAAGCTTAGCATATTATAATTATCTGAATGCCATGCAAAGTTTGAGCTTATACAAACACCTATTACATATTCATGAAACTTAAATTTACCTGTTAGGTAATTAAAACAAACAACTTATCTTATTATAGCTACAGCAAACCTTGATGATGTATTAAGTTTTATTAAATCGTGGTAGTTTTATTACATGTAACCACTTGTAAAGTTGTAAACTTTGTATTATATTGTCTATGGCCATAAATCAGACATTTAACAATCCAGCCCGCTGTCAATGTCAATAAACTACTGTTCGCTGTGTATGTACCTACTTACAATGTGAATATTGCGTAACATCATTGATGTATAATTTTAGTTCCTATCGTAACATGGATTGACCGAATAGGTACTTATCCTCGTTTCAATTGATAGTGGTTCAGTATTACTTTGCGCATAAGACACGAGAAAGAAATGCGCCACGAAAACGTCCCGAATGATCCTTCCTGGTGCCTGGTGGGAGGCTTCGGCCGTGGTTGATTACCACGCTACGGGCAAAGACATGCCGCCAAGCGATTGAGCGTTGCGGTACGATGTAGAACTGAATAGGGGTATGTGTTTAATATAACTGCCATGCCCCTAACAGGTTAGCCCGCTAACATCTTCGACTGTATCATCACTTACCATCAGGTGAGATCGCAGTCATGGGCTAACTTGTTGTGAATTAAAAAAAACGCTTCTGATGAGTTGCTAGCTCCTAATTCTATTTTTACAAAATAGCGACAAAGCTTTGCGATGTGAGGTATTATTTTAATTCTGTTTTCTTTAGTCAAATACCACCTTATCCTCCTTGTAAGTTCAACTGAATGCACTCATGCAAAACATGTCCGCATTTCAATGAATTTAAGCAGAAAACGTCCTTGTAAAGTCCATTGCCATGTCATCGACTTGGACAATTTGTCACAGAAATGTAGTTCAACTATATTCGTGAAAGGATTTGTGACTTGTGTCGCTCAACTGCGACTGACGCTTTAATAAAACTTGTTAATACTTCTGGTTGTCTCTTAAGCACTCGGATTTACTTAATAGTAGAGAATTAGTATGCAAGTGATAACATACCCAAAATGTAAACAAAAGTTAGTAGGAAATACGAAAAGGTCTGGAAAGTATTAATTTAAAACGAAAATCACACGTATAGTATTCCACCATCAGTCAATACGGTTTTAAATATTTTATTCTTAGCTAAGTAATATACAAAATAATTTCACATATTTTTATGCAGGCAAAATTAAAATTTGCAATGCCAACGTATTAAGCATATATCCATTTTAAATTGGAATGCTTACGTAACGTCTAAATTAAGACCGATGACTTCGAAATGTTCCGACATAAACTGGACTTTACGACCGGCAAAGTCTTTAAAACGAAGTTTAGGTTATGAAAGAATGCTCAAAACAATTCGAAATACGTTCGCACATAAAACCAGGTGGGTTTCAAAATAAAAACCAGCGTACGGCCTTCTCCATTCGTCATTTTATTTTATTTATTACAGTCGCAAAGAAAAGTGAGTGCGACCAGTCTGGGACGGACGCGACCTCACCTGTACAAAACGCCGATTTCAAGAAGTATTGCCTTTTGTTATGGGACCCGCCTGCGAGGTGCTTACGACGCCTTTTATTGAGTTTCTGACTTAATGTGACGGCTGCGAACGCGGTGGCAACCTTTGTTAATGCATTTGTTTCTGAATGCCTCTCAAGTATAAAATAAGACATTACTTTTCAACTGCACATTCCCTTTAAGTGTGTTCATTTATTGAAAGGGGTTTTCTGACAACAGCTTGTGTTAAATCAGGGAAATGGGTTTCCATGTCAAGCGTTTTGTACAGAATTTCCTTTTTCCCCAGCGGAAGTCTACTCGTTTCCATATCCATTGAGTTATTGTTGAACCGGATTCCCGCTTTCCGAAGTGTCACATTTTCATAGTGCATTAGCACAGTTTCACCAATTCGCAACGCTGCCGTGGAAGGGAGTAGTTACAACACGTGCCGTTTAGATGTTCGCTAAATGAGTGTTGTCGTACTTCGTGACAGGGCTCTCTGTTATATGCCCTTCATATGGTGATGGACAGCTTTGTATTGCGTTGGCAAGACATACAGTTTTGATGGCATAAACTGCAAAAGCTTTTTTTTTATCCACTACAAGCTAGCCCTTGACTGCGATGTCACCTGATGGTAAGTGACGATGCAGTCTAAGATGATAGCGGACTAACCTGTTAGGGGAATGCCTATTCGGTTTCTACACGACATCGTACCTGAACGCTAAATCGCTTGGCGGCACGTCTTTGCCGGTAGGGTGGTGACTAGCCACGGCCGAAATCTCCCACCAGGCCAGGTCAGAGAACATTCACAAATTATTAATTCCCAAATTGATCTTGCCGGAGATCGAACTCAGGACCTCCGCACGTTAAGACAACAGCGCTCAACACTGCGCCACTGGGGTCGTCAAGCTGTATTTATGTGACCATAAACCTGTAGCTTCCTCTAGCTTAGTAAGTACCTATAGCCTTTGTTTGAAATCGGAAAATAGTATTGCGTATATACCGTGACAAACTTTCATAAGCCATGCCAGAGTCTATAAATATCTCATAAGTACAAACCGTGTTCCTATAGGTGTCGATAGTAATTTTAATAATTTCATCGGTGTTTTACTTTCTCCCGAGCAAAACAGGATGAGGAGAGACTTGCACCTGTAGGCACAGTGAAAACAATTAATAATTCGACACAGCAAGCGCCGCTCATTCCCAACTGGTTTGAGCGTCGTGAAACATCGTAAATTATACCAAATCTCTACCTATAGCATATTGTTCTGGAATTTAATTAAATTCGTCGGGTATTTTTGTGAGTTGTTCGCTTTGTTTTCTAGATTAATCCAACATAGGTCTATCTCAAAATACGAGTTCTAAATATGCTATTAACTGGTCAGTAAAGCATAGAAATAGCTAGAAAAAAACGCAGTAAAAAGTATTCAAACGTATAATTTTTTACTGCGTTAGTACTTAGTACGTAAGTAGTAAGTACTAATAGTCAATGTAAATCCGTCAAGTACTTCGATGGCTTACATAATATTTACATAGAGGTATTAGTTATATATTTTGTATCATTAGCCACTAGCGTTGGTAGCGAGAAATAGGTACACAAAGTTCGGGTTCGGTACTCAATGACAATTGAAAACCCATCAAGTACTTTGTTTACATCTTATTTATATTATATCGCCTTCTATAACGTCGCGTGCAGTGCGCGAATCTATTCTGTATCTCTCTCTACGACGTAATGGACACGACCTCGACCTAATTCGCAGACGGACACCTCGTTAAATATTGGGAACAGTCAATATTTCGGACAATAATTGAGGTGAATGAGGCGTTGTCCACAAATAAAACTTACGCTCACTTAATAAATATTATTTAACTAGATGATGCCCGCGACTTCGTACGCGTGGTTTAAGATTTTTGATTCCCGCAGGAACTCTTTACTTTTCCGAGATACAAATGATCCCTGTACCAAATTTCAGCAAATTGGTTGAACAGATGGGCCGTGAAAGCGTAACAGACAAACAGACACACTTTCGCATTTAAAATATTACTATGGATCTTGCTGGTTCTTCTCGGTAGGAATGGCATTCCGAACCAGTGGTAGATTCACTTGACGATTCAGTACTTGTAAAAGTTTATTTGAATAAAAATCATTTTGAATTTGAATTTGAATTAATTTGTAAAAAAACACCGCAATCCACGACTGCAATATTTTTTTATTATATTTGAGTAATTTTTTTTATTTATTTATCAACATAATCTAAAAAAATATTTATTTTTATAAATTAAAATCTAAATTAAATCTAAACTAACTATTTGAGTTAATAAATCAACCTTAATGATAAATATATAAATAAATCTTAAATGATAAAGTGAATTGACAAATTACGAGTAGATATTTCTTTAACGACAAGTTGACAAGCGAAATAAATCCGCAAGTCACTATTTGTTTTGCTTTTTCGATCTTAGGTACACTTTTTGTTACATAAATTACAGCTGAATCTCGGATTTCAAAACAAGCTGAATATAGAAACTTAAGCAAAAAATGTGAATCTACCTACCATAATTTTAATTCATCACGAGAGATTAAAGTTAAGAATATAGCAGTATCAAAATGCGCGGAGCGGCGTCAGAAACTAGACTCACAATTAATATGTATAATTTATTCTCTCACGTAATGCTCAGTCATGTCTGCTGGGTAACTTCTACTTGATGAAATAAGTCCACGTGACTCACTAGTATAAACTGCACATACCAGCGTGAAAGGATAAAACGTCGCTCCCCTTCGACGCGGACCTTTCACCCAAGCTTTTGTCCCGTCCTGTCCTACTATATTCTCGCTAAGCCGTACGTACTGCCAAATGATTTAGCGTTTCTATATAATATCAATGGCACGTAAATCTACCAATTTCCTCCAGGTTTCCGTGCTTTCATCATGGACTACATAGTCTCTACTATATGGCTACCGAGAGACTAGAAAAATAAATTAAATCTATTCCAAAGCCACAAACAATATAAATATTAATTCGTATAAATTTTCTGCAAGGTATGCTAATGACGAATGAAATGTATGGCGGAGGCACGGCGTGTCCAGTTGGCACCTGGCTAATGTACGGTAATCTCTTCACGTCTGTCCTGTGTCAAGGACGGGCTCCGATTATCACTTGGCCGGACTTGGCGTAAAACTTGCTAATGTCCTGTATCTAATTGTCACATTGGATCATTCTTTCTCGCAAGTTTTAAACTGTTTGGTGTATCGTGATTAAATACAAGTATCTATACATGATCTATACCATTACGGTATAGATATTATTTTGGGAGTTTTTTTATCGATAAATATTAGTCCATGTGTATTTAGATTGGAAAATCCTCTGTAAAATTCTTTGATTATCCGGGATAAAAATCCTGTGTCCCTGTCATGCAACCCATATTATCTGTAACAAATTTCGCCAACATCGGTTGAACAGATGGATCAGAAAACTTAGCAGACGGACAGACGGACAGTCACACGCTTTTGCAATCATTACAATGGAATTTATAGTTTACTTGTGCTTGCTAGATATTTTCTTATCTCTCTCTTATCTATATTATAAATAAATGCGTTAGGTATGATTTTAGAAAGATAAAAACTTAGTGCTCAGTGTGTGTATAATTTATTGTAATATTATGTAGGTGAGTATTTCTCCGGACTACGACTGTTCAATTCCACAGGCACTTGATTTGATTAGGCCTTATCGTAGTTCTTGCTAACGCTTGAATCTAATTGTATTTTACTTACTGAATCACCGTATCACAGTTTTGTTAGTCATTTTGATTTGACGAAGTAACATTAAACTCTCCGGCTTCGCTCGGGTGCTCCTACCTGTTGTTGTGAATTGCACGGGTATAGACGGCCCTGTATACATATAAACCTTCATCGTGAAATGCTAACGTTACATAATAAATAACGTTAATAACGATAAATTAACGAAAACCGCTTTGAAAAATGTAGAATTTAGGAGTAAATATACAGATCACAGAATTTTTCTGTGATATAGACCATAGCGTCCCTATTCGAATACTCTGTGCTATTAGTTAGAGATAAAGAAGATGATTGAAATTCACATCAAACATAAAAGCCTTCAAAAAATTGTCAGTAGAAAGCCAAGCTAGAAAAAAAACGGCCGTCTACTTTGCTTTTTTAGATTTTTAATAAAAAGGTATCTTTCCTATAGCAGATTGTATTTCATAAGTTACGAATTAATCACAATCTCGCAAAAAAGTGAGGCAAAAATCACATTCACGCATTAAAATGCTCTAGTCATTGTACTAGGAAGTTAACAATGATATTAAACCATTAAAGCACAAACTCATAAATCACTTTATTTAATGTACCAGCTGACGCAAAATCTCAATGGATGCGTTCAATGATTCATGTAACGAATTATTATTATACGGTTAGTTTGTTCGGCAGATTAATCTTAGACGTGCTATGAATGACAGTTTACAGTACGAAGAATTCAGAACACCAATCCCATAGATTCATGTGAATCACTTCACCATTATTATCTTTTATTATTGGTTGAAGACAAGTTGAAGAGGAAAATCCACATACAAATTTGGAACAGGAAAACATACAGGAAAATGGTTTAATCTGAAAATTGTTAATATCACGCAATATGATATAACTACCAAAATAATTCGAACTGTAATATGAATATCGGCACTGTGCAGTGTTCATTTTAAAAGGAAAATACTATACTACTTTTAAATATTGGAATGTAGGTTTTTATGATGAATAAATTCCTCTTCGACGACTGTGCTTTTTATTTTATTTTCAGCAGTAACAAGTGTACTGTTTCGTTAATCCTTGACATTAAAATAATAATGTAACACGTTTTAAAAATTGACTGCTGAAGGGCGTCTGAACGTGTCGCCAACACAATTTTTTATTCGCTTATGCATACGAAATACTACTGATAATTTTTTTAATGGTTGAAACACATTAAAAATGCTCCTGAAAAAAGCTTATTATACTGGCGAAGATTATATAAATGATAAAAGCGCATGGATTTGACTCGCTCCAGCAATGCTCAGGACTGCTGTTACTTATGACTATCTTGAGATTAATGCAATTGTAAATATACTTTATATATTTTTTCAAAAGAGCAACCACCGAGTTTCTTGCTGGTTCTTCTCGGTAGGAACGGCATTCCGAACCAGTGGTAGATTCATTCGACTATTCATAAGCACTTGTAAAAAGTCTATTTGAATAAAAAACATTTGAATTTTGAATATTTTGAATTAGCACCCTATATCGCGCCACGTAATTGAAGTGAAATGAAATCACAGGATATTTATGAACAAAATTACTTCGGGTCGAGATGTTTTGAGAAGTCTTAACATGGCCACCCCTGGAGCTAAAGCTTAAGCATAGCTGAGGCCTTACCCCATAAAAGCGTAAGTGCAGGACTGAGTGTCAATAGACTTAAATAATCTGAAGCTTATAATACCAGGCAAGGGGGATGAGAAAATGCAGTGAAATCAGACCCCACTTATGAGCTATACATAGCATCAGGTATATTAAGTGTCATTGTAATAGAATTTTTATTCATGTGCATAGCAAAGATACTAAAATTTAAGGCATAGTAAGGCACCATAGATTGAGGATTGGTCTCCTACCAATCCTATATAAGGCATATGGAACATCGTGACAGCTCTTTGACTGCTCATGTCAGATAACACGCGTCTCGATATGCCTCGAGAGTCGAGATCGAGAAACCGTGCCAGTTTATCTAGAAATGGGAATGTTTACTGACGTAGAACTGCGCAGGATCGTTTAAATCTATTAATACCATAGTTATAGTTATCATAGCAAAATTGAAAGTACAGGTTTATCATTATTTTTTCCTATTTCTCTACAAAGTATGTCTGTCTTTTTATCTATGCCTGAAACCGTACCTTCTTCGTGCTTTTGAAAGTAAGAACTAAGATAGCACGCTTTAGTGATATTATATTTTGTATAGGTAGGTGCATTTAGACATTTACTGGTAATCGGACAAAACCTAACATTGAAGCAACAAGTATGACTTCATAGCCCGCTGCACCTTGTGCATTTGCGGTGTACGTACAATAGTTAAAACGATTGATGTTTCGATAGAATAGGTACGAGTACCTACCAGCTACCTATTTCAATTTATGGCGCCATTGAATACTTAGTACGAACGATCGTTACCCCAGTTCTATACGGACAGCCGCCATGTAGAATGATGTTGCTAAATGCATCGTTTGGAGGTTTGTTAATGAGTCTCATTGATTTTAATGAAAATTTATCACTTTCGAAAATTGTATTTAATAGATAACAAGCGTTCGATGATAAATTGATGCGCATTTCAAAATTAAATTCATTCTCTACCTTACACTGTTATTTGCAGCAATCGACATGTCAGCATTATAGACTATTAGGTTGTCAAATAGTTCCTATTTTGTGATAGCCTAGATAACTGCATCATTAATTTCTACATTATCCCAAAAAAATGTACTCTTTTAATATTAAGTGCTATCGCTTAGAATCCTGAATATCAATCCATTATAATACGTTTGCGTGGATGATACTTCTGAAACATAATCTTATGTTATCGCAAAGTCTATTGTGGTTAGTAAAGTCGACAGAGGTTAGCGAGGAGCTATTTATCTTGTTAATCTTATGCACGGTTTGCTAAAGTCGGACATATTGGTTGCATCGCCTGTGTTTCGCTTATCTCACATTTGATGCAAGGTTACCAGAACAATAGGATATGCTGATGTCAATACAGTTAAGAATTATGGATATGCGGTTGTTTGACGATATATAGGTACTCCGCGCGCATATTGTATGCGGATGTGTTGTTACAAATGCATAGCTTTTTCATGGGTGTGGCATATTGCTCTGCTGCGGCTATTCAGTTATTTTCCTTTAACAATCTACATAATATATTGCAGAAAAATTAACAAAAGGCTTACCAAAAACAGTTTCTCTTTCTCAATTTTCCGAACCGGTGTTAAGTATTGTCCTAACTTATCATAAGTGATACAAGTTTTCCTACGTGAAATAGACAAATTTTTTTTTTTTTTTATGCACTACAAGCTAGCCCTTGACTGCGATCACACCTGATGGTAAGTGATGATGCAGTCTAAGATGGTAGCGGGCTAACCTGTTAGGGCCATGGCAGTTATATTAAACCCACACCACTTCGGTTTCTACACGGCATCGTACCGGAACGCTAAATCGCTTGGCGGCACGTCTTTGCCGGTAGGGTGGTAACTAGCCACGGCCGAAGCCTCCCACCAGACCAGACCAGGGAACATTCAGAAATTATAAATTCCCAAATTGACCCTGCCGGGGATCGAACCCTGAACCTCCGCACGTTAAGGTAACAACGCTACACACTGCGCCACGGAGGTCGTCAAAAAATTAATTTAATTAATTAATAATTAATTAAAAATTAAATTTAACACCTATATAAATCCATGTGTTTATCTGTTAAAACATACTATGCATTACTATAGTCCTAAAATACTTTTTGGCATCTGTTTGTTCTGAGTAAACATGATTCTATTTTAATCCATAAATAAATATAATTAATTGTATTATGTAGCTTAGCTTGACGTCTTGGCTCAACGGCCAAAATTGAATTGGTGGCTAATTTCCGCTAATTTGATACCAGTTTGATTGTAGGTGGTGTGTTGGTGGCACCGCCCCACATTCCGGCTAATCAGTGCCATAAACTATCCAACACAACCTTAGAATTATGATAGCAAATATTTTGATACATAAATCTTCTAAAACACGTTACGACACCACGACATTTTGTGCACAACAGACGTCTCGAATTACCTTTTTGGAGTAGAGTTTACCTCAAGAAATGCTTCTCTTCATTCAAAATCTTAATTTAAATTCTTAACATAAATGGGCGTTTCGCTCTCATTCATTTCTAAGTGTGTCCCCGGCATAATCTTGGCTCTTGGGTGGGATAACATTCTTCCGAAGTCTTCAATTTTGTATATTATGTAAAATAAAACAAGAAGATCCGATCATGTAAATGTTACTGCCTCGTTGAAATCGAATCACAGACAATAAAAACCATGTCGGCTTTCAATAAAATTGATATCGCAATGACTTTTTTCTCCCACTAACATGAGAACGCGAAACTGGATAATATGGTTTTATTTAGATTATTGTGTGAATAAGTACCATTTCTGACTATATAAGTATAAGTACCATGACTGCCTCGTTGGTCTAGCGGTTAGCATAGTCGACTGCGGATCACGAGGGGTTCGTGTTCGATTCCCGGTCGGGCAAAAAAAAATTGGTATTGGGTTTTTCAATTCAGAAATTCTCAGTGCCAACCCGGAGTTGGAAGTTGGCGGTGTTTCACCCCCGTGCCTCGAAGAGCACGTTAAGCCGTCGGTCCCGGTTGTTATTATCACTAACATGATAATAGTCGTTAAAGCCCGCCAACCCGCATTGGAGCAGCGTGGTGGGTCTAAGCTCTAATTCCCTCTCTCCTATGAGAGTGGAGGCCTGTGCCCAGCAGTGGGACGTTAATAGGCTGTAGTGGTGGAAGTACCATTTCAAGATAAATAAAGTTTTTACATTTTAGTTTTTGGTTAGTTACATATCAAAATGGTAATAAGGAATCCTTATATCTTAATAGGTATAGTCCCACATAATTATCTGACCAGGTGAAATCATCGCTAGTAAATATGAAAAATAAAACAAAAATAAAAACTAAACAGTCATAAAAATTCCAATTTTGGCCACCGGGTCAGATAATTTGGTGAGACTGTATGTGCTTCTTCATCCGCATGTCCGTTACAGTTACAGCTGTCAGTAACATTATCTTTTTGACAGAAACCAAAATAGATACCAACCTACTGCAGTTTTGGAATTTCTAGAACACAATGTCTGCGAATTTGTCCGCATACCAGAAGCCTGTGAAATGTTTAGTATAGATGGGCAGAGGCAATCACTCAATATCCCGTCTGTTCAAAATAATGTTAAGGAATGTTTTTGTTGAACGATCAAGCTCGTTATTTTATTCTAAAAAGGCACGTGCCTTTTTTAGACAGATACAAAAATTTCGGGCAAAACTTATAATTGGTTTGTATAAAAGTTATAATGATGCGAGTTATGTGGCCCGACCGAATTTTCCGAGTAGGTAGATAGGATATTATTCGAGTTAGGTAGGTACCTAATGTTAGAAGTCTGCAGTTAAAAAGCGTTCATTCTATATTTATTCTTCAATCAAAATACAATACAAACACATTAAAATCTGGTGTTACTAAAACCATGAATATAATCTTATCTTACTTAATATTATACTCGTAAATGTGGATGTTGGAGTTTGGATGGATGGATGTATGGATGTATGGATGTATGGATGGATGTATGGATGTTTGTTACTGAATCACGCGTCAACGGCTGAACGGATCTGGCTGAAATTTGGCACAGAGATAGATTATAGTCTGGAATAGCACATAGGCTACTTATTATCCCGGACAATCAAGGAGTTCCCGCGGGTACCAAAAAACCTCAATCCACGCAGACGAAGTCGCAGGCATTCGCTAGTTAAAGTATAAAACCATGAATGATTTAATCTCCTATACGTATCTGTGATATAAGCAATAAGATTGGTATTGTGTCCTTGTGTACCCTTATACCTACGCCACGGTAAAGAGATTAAGGTGTAATTGCTCAAGGAAAAATATTTCTTAGTCATTGCAAATAATTGTGCATTTAATATGAAGTGTGCCTAATATAATGAGCGTATTCATCGGAATATATGGGCCAAGTATGCGAACAGTGCGTAAAAGCAATCTGAGTCGTGATCTAATTATAGTGCAGTGGTTCGTCGCGACAGGCAATGCTCAATGAATTTAATTATTACATCCATTACGCGTAATTATTTACATTGTTGTAGTAAATCACTGTTATATGTGCATTTAAATGTTTTATCGTGGCTAATATGTTAATAGATAATATATTATATAGTGGACAGATGTACGGGTACTATAATATAGTGTATACGGGAATTACTTAAAGTGTATTTCCGTGGGTAAGGACACAAAGCAAAAGCCCACGATCAGCGATAAGTGCTTATTACTATTAGCGTTTAACTTCGATCACATCTGGCAGCAATATAATCGAGAAGCAGTCTAACATGGCCATAGGCTAAAATAGCTACATGCAAAGCCCATCCCAGCACACCATAACGGAGGAAATAATTCAGCCGGGAATCGAACACAGAACTTTCTATTAGGTAACAACTTTGTAACACTAGAAACAGATGACTCTTACACAAATATTATATTATATAGTTTTACATTTGTATGTCTATTATCTGGTTATTTTTTTCTACCATAATTGAATTTTATTTATACACATTTATAATACAAACATTTGCTTATACGCTTCCCACGACAATTTTAGATAAGCATACATCAATAATAATTAATCGTGAATAGCAATAGATAAAGAAAACAAACCGATAAACACTCCAAACTTTAAGTGCATTTCTTTTTATAACATATCATAAAGATAAGTAAGAATAAGTAGGTATATTCCGTATTGAATTATATATAAAACGTGTGAAAACACGGTCACGATCGAATGAATGGAGGTTTTAACCCGACTACGGCAAAGCCAAAAGGTAAGGTTATGATTTTATCAGTCTATTTATGTATGTAGGTATGTTCCACCGTAGCGTCTATACTACTGGGCCGATTTTGATGAATGAGGTGTTAATCGATTCGTTTTTAGTCCGGTTAAAAAAATATTTTCTATATATAATGGTTTGGAATCATAAATATACTCTGTCTCTACATTTTATACTTGAAACAAAATCGATATGACGGATGTTACATCCAAAAAAGCGGGGGGGTCTCAAAATTTGATTTTGCTAATGTATCGAGTGGGATGTCAAATGAAAGAGGAGAAAAATCTGAGTGCATACATTTTTTAAACCTATTTATTTTGTTTAGAATAGATATAAGAAATGGTAAATTGGTAATGGAAATGGTAAAAAAATTGAGACAAAGAAATATGCTTCAAAAATGTTGTCCGATTCCTTTCGCTTAGGAGTTTAAAAGTGATAATAAGCAAGACACATATTTTATACGTTAACACGTAATCCTACGTCAAGGATGAAAAATAAATTTTATCCAACTTTGGCTACCGACTGCCCACCGTATTATGAGACGCATTTAGTCGAGTGATTAGCACGGTTTCATCGCGTACCTAATATCTTTGAATCCCTCTCGTATACACGTACAAGACATCCGTATTGGTATGTCTGTTTAGATCATTATCACCTGGCCTTGACTTTAATTTAAGCTTAGATAGATTGTAAGGATGACTAAGTCGATGACTCCTAATTCTCAGGAATCGATATCTGTGAATAGATCTTGATAATGAGATTACGACAGCTTCTTATTTCGGAGTTCAATATGTTCATTCCCTCGACTTTGTCCATGTGGATTTAAGTGTTTGAGAGATTTCGTTGGGATTTCACAAGATCTCTCTTCAGTGCAATCTTTAGGCAGTGGCTTAAATGCTGTGTATTAACCAGTCAGTCACGGTACTGTTATACCTTTCTATATAATATAATCTATTTACAATCATAATACATTTTATATAGAGATATATTCTATAAAATAGTCCTCGTCATGATACTGAATTTAAATGAAATACAGGCGTTATAGACAGACAATAAGACAAACATGCTTCTTAAAATTGTGTATTAACTATTAGTAGGCTTATTCGTGTTGTGTTATCCATAAAGTAAATAGCAGATAAATACTTCTTTAATTTTGGTATAACAAACATCAAATTAAGTACAGTTTGCTACCAAATTTTTTGTAAAAATTACATCATCAAAAAAATACCGTAACGAGTTACGACTGAGAAAACGGCTGCAACTTGCTAACGACTGTCAGTATTTAATAAAACAATTAAGCGGGGATCATAAATCATATACACAATTTGTGAACGTAATTTAGCGAGTTTGTGAGAGAAGCTTTTTTTAAAACACTTAATGCACCTCCTTGTCGAATCATCGGACGGTTGGGCTTAATTGAATCGTTGCAGCTAACCCGTTTTTAGAAAGTTTTGGCTGAATGCCAGCGGCCGTTGTTCTGTATCGAACACTTGCATGGATTTTTGGTTCAGCCGTAAGGTCAAGGTTATTGAAGTCTTTATGTGATTGATTAGCGCTTCTTTCATTTCTCATGTATAAGTCATACTTTTATTTGCGTTAGTGGAGTTGTGACTTGTGAATTGTGATGTAACAACCTTGTAGCGAAAGGACAACAAATCGGAGCCACTTTTCCTTTTGGTCAATTTCTCCATTAATTCTAGGTGTAAGTATATGCAAATAATAATTATACCGTTGTAGATACTAGATAAGTTATAAAATCATTTTTTTTATATAGATAAGATACATTCATTAAAAATATTAAATGATTTGAAGAAACTGTATATTCTCAACCCGCATTGTAGCAGCATGGTGGGTCTAAGCTCTAATTATATATGAGAGTGGAGGCCTGTCCCCAGCAGTGGGACGTTAATGGGCTGTAGTGGTAGTGGTGGTGGTATATTCTCAAAAACATTAACAGAAACGCTTTCGCTACATTAGTAACAGTGCAAGACACTTGTAGTATAATAATTTATAAACTGTCTTAAATAGCGAAAGAGAACTAGGAAGTTGTACTTAGGTACTGGTATGAAGATGTGCCAAATAGTAAATTTAACCTAGTGATAACTCTGGTCATAATCCAGCTGCTTTATGATCATGAGAAGATTAGTAGTAAATAAACCATTCACCACTACAAATAAAGGTTCCTAATCCTGAGCCAAAAATACTGAATAGATGCAAGTGTGTATATGTTTTTAGAACGTTATCGGATTGAAATTCTTGCCATCAAATGCTAATTGCTAAAACATAATGTACGAGTTTGAATGTACAGAAACTTAAGACGATAACTGTCCGTGGGATTGATTTAACCTTCTGGAACATTCAAAATTCTTAAATTATGATCAAATTAAAGCACATTAATGCGTTTCTTTATAAAAAGCATAAATACTTAAAATTATCAAGCCTAATATTCTGAATTCTGATATATTATCGATATGAGGCACAAGACTTTTTGATGGAGTAGAAAAACATTTACTAATAAACATTCAATAATATAATTAATTAGAACAAAACTAACCAAAAAGATAAAAAAAATTGGCAATCATAGGCTACTGCCGATACAAGTAAAAACTTATAACTCAGAATTTTAGTATTAGAATTTGAAATTTCATAATATTTAAATTAAAATTATCAACATCAATCTGGTTTTCACATCTATTGACACTCCGAGCAACAATTATTTACATTTTTATATATGGTTTATTTAATATTCAAATATATTACGGGTTGTATAAGATCATGACAAAATACAATTAAATAAATATAATTTAATTGATATTTCAATTAATCATCAAAACAGTTAATCATCAGTTAATATACAATCATATTAAATAATGTTGCACAATACGTCACAGCACGTCGGTGACGCGAATCCATAAGATTTTCCCCTACCAAAAAGTGCTCAACGCGGCTAAAGAAGTTTTCACTTCAAAAACCGGATTCCGGCAAAATAATTAACAATATGCTGCAGGTAATGTGTTTACGTATTCCTTATCAGATCACGAGATAAAATTTGGAGGTAAATGCGTAATATGAAGAGTAAACTGGCCCATAAAAGTATGCAAATAAACAGTCTACTGTGCTAACCTTACACAACCTTGGCCGACTAGACCTGGATTGTATTTTCCACAGGATGTTTACACAGCGCATTATTTCAATGAAAACTGACGCATTTAGATCTCATAAATTTAGCAATTTGCTAAAACAAGAGGTACGGTTCATAACACTGTTAAATCCAAAGTTTATTATTACCTGTAATTTATTACACACATTCAACTTCTGTGAGTAAGTTCGTTGAAGTTATGTAAACAGTGCTAATCGCTTTAACGACCTTGGATGCGGTAGCGAAAAACAGATGAAGTAATAACTCCAAAAGCATGTTAGAATCATCCTCTAATGATTACATCATGTTGAATGAATGAAATGATTACATTTTTGCCCCACGGAAAGCTGTCTGCTGTTACGTCTACAACTGTAATGACATTCCGTTCAATTTCGCTAATTCGTTTCGTCGCTCACATTTGCTGTGTGAAATGTGCGTCCCAGTACGACGCACCTATTTATATAAGTATATTATTGTAGTCAACAGAAACCTTTCAAAAGATTAATGCGCATTGTTGAGCGCTGTTGTATTAATGTGCGGCAGTCCCGGGTTCGATCCCCGGCAGGGTAAATTTGGGAATTTATAATTTCTGAATTTTCACTTGTCTGGTCTGGTGGGAGGCTTCGGTCGTGGCTTGTTATCACCCTACCGGCAAAGACGTGCCGCCAAGCGATTTAGCGGTCCGGTATGAAGCCGTGTAGAAAGAGAAACCGATTAGGGGTATTGGGTTTAATTTAACTGCCCCTAACAGGTTAGATCGCTACCATCTTCTGCATCTTCACTTACCATCAGATGAGATCGCAGTCAAGGACTAACTTGTAGTGAATAAAAAAAGTTTTTATCATAAATTAAATTAGATTTTCAAACTAATTATGCTCATTTTGTGCATTATAATATTATAAACCATGTTGCAGCGACTTTGGGTAATAGGCTATTTTGACTTTTTATAACATTGTATTTTATAACCAAAACAAACGTCAAAGTCGGTAATAAATATTAAAAGGAATCGAGAAAAATAAAGCAGAATACGAAACGACTACCAGCTCCAATTCGTTTTATTAATGAACCGTATAGTAAACGTGCTGTACAGAAAAAAAAATGTTCAACATTTAATCCGACTAATGTTTATTTATGTGACTGCATCTACATTATGGTTTGGTGTGACGTCTTTCCCGAAATCATTGCTCACATTTTATTTCGGGAGAACTTTATTATGCTTACCTAAAGGATAACATTTGTTATTTAAACATGGGTAGGTAGGTATATCGAATCGGTATATTGATTAGGGCTTCCAATACCGGTATTGGTGACACTATAACAACGAAACAGTGACTATTGCATATGTTTCTTGGTAAATGCCACTGTTTTTATTCGGCTAAGTTTAAAACTTGTATCTTAAGTACATAAGCTCAATAAGAGCACTGTTATTGCTTAAAACCAGTGAAAAAAAGTCAGAGGAAAAAATAGTGTTTGAATTTAGAACCCTGTGGCCTGGCATTTCTATTTCATTGACTCACGAAACGTTCAGAAATCTGTTTTATAACGAATGCAATATTTTATTATGATTTATTTTTTCTTTTAAATAATAACTATTGAATTTTTAATTAATTTGTGTTTTAACTCAACTATGTATTTTTACGAGTGAAAAATTCTTCATTGAATTTAAGCAAAACAGTGCTCTTTTGAAAATATTTTTTATGGAAAAACAGTTTTTTATGGTGCAGTTTCCTTCAGAAAAGACTAGTTTTAAGTTAAAAACATTCTATCCCATTTTAAGTTTTTCCCAATACCGGGATCCCGGGATCCCCGTATTAAAAAAATCTTTCCGGTATTGAAAAAAACCGGTAGGTATTCGAAAGCCCTAATATTGATTTATTCACGAAGTCATCATTAAAAAGCTGGACAAAAACGTTTGGCTATTATAGAGGAAGGAGAACTTCATAAATTACGTCTAGTCTTGTAAATAATTACTGTGTATCTATACTAATATTATAAATGCGAAAGTTTGGATGGATCGATAGATGTTTGTCTCTCAATCACGCCAGAACGGCTGAATGGTTCTGGATGAAATTTGGCACAGAGATAGATTATAGTCTGGAATAACACATAGGCTACTTTTTATCCCGGAAAATTAAAAAGTTCCCGCGGGAACTATAAAAACTCAATCCACGCGGACGAAGTCGCGGGCATCAGCTATACCTTAGGTGTAATCCTTTTTACTTGAGTATGTTTAGCAAGAATTTTGCATACGTTATTATTCAAGCTAAGCCGAAGTTACGAATTTTAGTAAGATTATTTAACTATAATTCAGCATGTAGGTAGGTACATTTTGTAGTAAAACCATAAATAGGAGATTTTATTGGTGTAGCTTTGTAATTAACTACAAGAATTCTATTGAATTATTGTATTACTAGCGGTAGGTACCTACTTAACCTCTTATGAAATTGATTACCATATTAATAAAAGCGCATACCTATTCAAGCAAAACTAATAGGAAAAATTGTTGTTGTATGAGTGTCAGTTCCAGAATCAGGTCACTTAATGATGTCAAAGACCTTTTCATCGTGAAAAGACTGCAGTATTAATGTTTTATGGATGTATATCATGTAAATAACACTATTTTGGTGTGCAATTGCAAAAGATTTGGCAAACCAACGTGACCGGCAAATCATTCTGGCCTCAAGTAAAAGTGGAAAGGACAATTGCCAAAATGGTAAAATAAGATAAGATATTTATTTATTGCAAAAATACACGTGAAGAGTTCTTACAATATTTTTGGAAACAGTGTACCTATCTATCTACTACCAAATAATATCTGGCGTGCAATTATTAGCAGTTTACAGCATAATAATTATTATCTACTTAAATTATTCTTATTGCAATTAGACAATTTTATTTTAACACAGCGCAGTACCACAAATCTTCATTAATTATAGTTAATAAGAATAAATCATACAGTTATTCCTGAAATATAATTACATATAAGTATCAAATAAAAAGCTTTATTTTGAAATATCTCGGAAAAATACGAATTCAAACAAGTAGGTAGGTATGTTGTTGATATTCAAAGGAAAATTTACGTTGACGGAACAAATTACAACATCGATAACAAAATATTTTTTGGTCTAAATTACTACGATCGACATAGGTAAGATTGTATTTGGAAAAAGATTTGCACTTTAAAAGGCATGCCAACTTGTCACGAAAAACTGCGCAGCGAATTATAAAATAAACGTAATGTGAGAATTAAAATGCAAACGTCGTAATGCCCTGAATTCGTCGTGATTACAAAATAAGACGTGGTTGACGTTGAATGTCTAAAGGATTTCCGTATCTATTTAAATAATTACTACCACCAACATTACAGCCCATTGACGTCCCTCTGCTGGGCACAGGCCTCCAATCTCATAGGAGAGAGGGAATTAGAGCTTAGACCCACCACGCTGCTCCAATACGGGTTGGCGGGCTAAATAATTACTATCCACACAAATATTATAAATGCGAAAGAGTGTCCTTCTGTCCGTCCACTTGTCTTCCTGTCTGTCTGTCAGTTACCTCTTCACGGACGATTCGTTTAACCAATTTTGCACAAATTTGCTGCGGCGGTAGCTTATATCCCCTTAGACGAAATAGGCTACCGCTTTTATCCCGGAAGATAAGATCAGTTCCCGATGATTTGAACCTAAATCCACGAAGATGAAGTCACGGGCAGCATCTAGTTCCAAAAAAAATGGCAGTCATAGGGACTGCCGATAGAAGCGAAAACAATTTTTTTAAAAAATTAAAATTATTAAATAATAAACCTTAACAATAAGACTTTAAAGTTTAATTTCGAATGTAGTATATTTATATGTTCGCGAGCATGTCGCTGTTCGCGAGCACGTCGGTTACGCGAGCATGTCTGTCACGGTCACGCGAATATACATTTTTACCCCCTACCAAAAAGTGCTCAACGCGCCTAAAGAAGTTTTCACTTCAATAAGCAAAATTGTATAATTAATTATATAAAAAATAAAATAAAATAGCCTTTTATCACAGAGCTTTTTCACACTTTTAGTTTTTACAGATTAATATAAATAAATAAAGTCTCTTAGTTTTGTGTGCCTCGCGGCAAAGGCCTCCTCCAGCTCTCTCCAGTGTTTGCGATTTAGTGCCACCCTTCTCCAGAATGGACCAGCTGTCAGCTTCAGTTCGTCTTCCCAACGTCTTTGCTGCCGGCCCTTGTTTCTTTTCCCATCCCGTGGGTACCACTGTGTTATCAGGTAACAGGTTACTCCTTTTTCCGTAGGGTTCTCGGAGCATGTGACCAGTCCACCTCCACTTCAGCTGTACTTTCCAAAAAAGGAAGAGGTTCTCAATTCGGCGCGTTTTTTTTTAAAAATTATATTTTACTTTACATTGGCGTTGAAAGTCGGTTTTTTGGAAAGAATTTTTATTTTCTTTCTAGTATTCACACTAGGTTCTCAACGTATTTTTAGGTGTTAAACTTTTTGTACGGTACATCTTATACGGTCTTGGCCAGTCCTAATTAAAGATTGTGAAGTGTTAATGGACAATATTTATTTATTGCCCAGTATTTATAGAGGGTTATACTTAGAGTTAGACTATAGCTGGTACTGAAAGCACAGATCGATCGCATGCTTCATGGCGGTGGCGGCGCGCGCTGACTCGTTCACAATGCACAATCCCGGGATGATTTTAATCGTGATTCAACTGTCGGGCATGCTTTTGGATCACAAAACTTTCAACAGAGCTCTTGAGTATGCACTCAAAACCCTAACCGTATTTCCATTGCAGCTTTTATTGAAGTCTTTTCAGAATTTAATTTTGCGAGACGCTACAATGTTGGCAGATTCCCTTTGGATTTTAAAATGCCGATGGAGCTTAAATTGAGGCTAAATTATTAAGCAATTTCATTCGTTACTTGTAAAACAGGTACCTAACTAATATCTTAATTTTGTGACTAAGAAAATAACAAATAATACCATCTGGCCTCGGCTCTTTTTATGGAAACTACTCAGTTCCTTAATGAGATTTGAATATACGAGCGGGTAAGAATCAGTAATAAATAACCGCCGAATTGTTTTCCCTCCTAAATTCAATATGTCGTCGTTGATCGTAGGTCTTGTGTTAGTTGTCTTTACGCTAAGCTTTCAATCTAAACATTAAACTGCCACTTCGAAGTCGCTTCGATTAATATTTTTAATAACTAACTGTAAAATTATGCACATCTATTAGTCCACTATGCTCTTATTAGCGTGGTATAAGATGGTCTAAAGTGCATAAGGCTATGTTCACACTTGGTATAAAGTTAGCGGCGCACAGTCTGCCAGCCAACTCCGAGACGCAAATTGGTGACCAATCCGTAACTTTGTTGCTACAGTCATCATTGTAGCTGAAAAAACTGACGTACTGAACTGCACTATAGGCTCCTGAAGTAGCTGTTGTTCGAATGCTCATATCGCAGTTGATTGGATTGAATAGCGCGTATTTGCATTTTGTAGCGAAATTCGCTACGAATTGCGATTGAACGATTCGGACGTTAGCCGCTAACGACTTAACGTCCTGAACTGCATTCAAATTGTCTTGTTTATATTCTGCTCAAAATAGTATTAGGCTCTAAGTTTTGGAGCCTAACCGCAAACTATGAGCCTAATGTGAACCTAGCATAAGTTAGGCATCTCGTATTACCGTTACCGGCGAAGTGGCGCCGGCCTTACGCTAGTTCTTGTGTACTCGCAGAATAACTCATATTCCACATTGTAAGCGATATTTGACACACTACCACACCTAAATATTAATTATTATTAAATGTTCCGTGGTCAAAGTTCGTCTATACAACTATTATGGCTAACGGTCAGACAAAATTAATCATTTACTTTCCCATGCTTTCATTTAATTGAAAACGTGGAATGGATCATACGACTAGGTAAGTATTTTCCCAGACGTAGATTGTGAGTTGTGATACTTGCGAGTTAGCACACCAGACGTTGCTTATAATTATAGAGTACTAGACGATTCCCACGACACCGTCCGGGTGGATTAAAATTTTTTGATTCCCGCGGGAACTCTTTAACTTTCCGGGATAAAACGTAGCCTATGTCCTTTCCCGAGATACAAACTAATAACTCTCCCTATATCAAATTTCATCGAAATCGGTTGAACAGATGGTCCGTAAAAGCGTAGCAGACTGATGAAAAAAAAAAACACTTTCGCATTTATAATATTAAGTATGGAAGTATGGATTTTCTTACCACTTCTAGCGGTGTGTATGAGAATTTCCTGAGAAGCTCATGTGTAAGCGCAGCTTATGTCATTTGATCAGTTGTACTATACCTGTAAGAGAATACAATAGATTAAAATTATTTAAAACTAGTTTTTTTTTACCACTACAAGTTAGATGACCGCGACTTCATCTGTGTGGAATAAGTTTATTTGATTCGGCAACAAAAATTCGCGGCAACTCTTTAATTTTCCGGGATAAAATTTGCTTAAGTGTTTATTTAGGATCTCCGTAACATATTTCAGCAAAATAGGTAACCAGTCGTCGTGGCGTGAATGAGTAACGAAAATACAAATTTACAAACATCGAAACTTTTACATTATTTTAGAGTATATTATTGGGGAAAAAAGGCCTTTCACATCTACCGCACTCAATCGATAGTAGGTTAGGTCTGATTACTGAGCCCTAAAAAAATTATAAGTCAGTTGGACGTTCACCTGCGGGCTGCGAAAAGTCTTAGAACTCTAAGCCCACGGAATAAAGGATTTCTGTGCCTAAACCATAGTAAACATTGTAAAATGTATTCATTATGTATTAAGCAAGTAGAAATTATATTATAGATCTGTGCAATACTGAATTAATCCATAGAATGTTGATGGTTAAATAGAGTTATTTTACGTTTGTGTACCTACAATCTACATAATTGGTATGGATACATAATGACTAAATAATGTTAGGCATTATCTAAAACTTAAACGCATATGGTCATATTATGTATGTATCAGAGTATAGGCGCCGGCCATTCAAGATATAGGTATATCCTAGATTTGCGTGGGATGAAATCATCGGGTGAGATACCTACGTCACAGATGCAGCCTCAAGATTTACCTGATTTAGATTATGTGCGTATTTACGTGATGGGATTCTGCGAAGAGGTATATTTGTATGCATATGCATTGAAATGAGAACCTTCTACTTTTTTAAGACGGGTGAAATGAACTTTTTATTTATTAAGATACTTACAATGAAGAACCTAAACCAATCAATTAAATCATTATGGTTCCTCAACCAATGCGCTATATCTTCGGCTCAACTAAGTATGTACCTAATTACCTATATCTTAATCAATCAATCAATCAATCAATTTATTTGTTTTCGCAATTACATAGCATTCTATTTTTACATACATTAAAACAGTAACAATAAAGGGACTGGTGCTTGAGCTAGGTAATTGATCATTATATACAATAGTTATTTACTATTGAGGTAGATATACGGAAATAACATACCTAAGTATTATAATAAAATTCTGCGTAGGTACCTACGTGATTTTATAAAAAGTATTCTTAACTTAAGTGTTATGCTCGAATATCTTGTTTTAAAGGCAATAGTTTCTTTAATGTTAAAAATATCTCTATTATTCATTCGAATGAAGATCGACGATAGAAACCTATTAGGTACGTACTCGCTAATCGCTATCTAAATACACGTAGTTAGCCACTACCCACATTGTGAACGCACGATGTTGCATTCTTCATATTAAGAGAAGAATGTGTACTGTTTGTTACGCTTCAATGCTTTGAGAACAACAAGCGAGCTCCATATACCTACCTACCTAGGAACAATGAGTTACGCCTTAGAATAGAGGATACCATGCATACAGGAAACAAAATTTTTGTAAACATGTTTGGTTTTTTTTAAATAATTGGTAGGTGAAAATTTTACAAAAATCTAGTAATTATCGCTAACAATGTGTGTTAATCCGAGAAAAAAAATGCTCTGTAATAATTGTTGTAAATCGTTCTCGTGTCGTTACACCTAATTGAAGGAATTACTTACAAATACTAAACATTTTATAATAATACGAAGTTGTCCCCAAGAAGTTGACTTTGGTAAGTAATTTTTACGAAAATTTTATTTTTGTTTCACTACTTAAGTACTTACTTTATAGCGTTGTCCTCTTCACAGTATACCTACCTATAGTACCTACTTAAGCGTAATAAGATAATCTTAAAACGATATCACAGAAGAATGAACCTACAAGGTAAAAGCAAGTCCAGCACCAGTTTGTCTAACTATTAAACTTCTCAGGTTTTGTCCTTGGCTTGAAGTAAGGTTACAGGTGGAGTAACTTTTGTGAAACATTGCTGCTCTTAAATACAAAAACTCTCTGGTTACGAGTAGATCACAGACATTCTTACAACCATGAGGAATGCAATTATTTTCATATATTTTTTTTTACGTTTAACTTTTTACCTTATTCGACAAAATACCAATGTATTTTAACAAGTTCAAACAGTTTGCCAGACAGTTTTGAAATTCACGTAATAATTAATGTTCTAAAGTCAAGCCGTACCGGTAAAAGAAAGTTCCCTTTCATATTGCTTTACAGTTTCGATTAAACGGGAAACTTGATAGAATTGCTTCTGATTTATGGTTTTATTTACGACATAACTTACATAATATATAAATACATTTAAGTACGTCTACTTATATATAAATGACATCAATATATTAGATCACAGTATGACATAATTGATATGTTCATTTGCATTAAATATAAAGGAAAATAACTACAGATAAAAATTTAACAATCTTAGGTCTTGTTTCAAGTCACTGGAGGGCCTGTTTCACAATCGCCAAGTAAACCTTACCTGACTAATAAATTTGATTTTCTGACAGCTGTTGGATACTTAAAAAAATCAAATTTATTTGTCAGATAAGGTTTACCTGACGATTGTGAAGCAGACCCTTATGGACTTTACTTTACATCTAGCACTCAAATGGAAAGCTTTTTCCAAAATGTATACGATCTAAACGTAACTATAAATCGTATAATCGTAAGATATAAATCTTATCTAAATTCTTTTATGAGTCTAATTCTAGACAACAATATAATATTGTCTATAATAATGTTTTTTTAACGATAGGCACTATAGGCGGGCAGTTAGAATGTTTTTTCCTACTTAGTTACCCGTCCCGGTTTCGTACGAGTAGCCAAAATATCCACATTTTTTTAAATATTTTTGGGAGATACAATAATTAAATCACTGGCATTATTTTTAGATAAGAATATTTTCACATTTATTTCTTTAAAACCAGCAAAGCTCGATTTTTTTAGATCAAAAGCGCCATTTTTGTTTTTTTTTATTTTCATCGTCGTTCGGCCAATTTTAAATAGATATCTACAATGGAAGAATCCCTTTATTAGGAAATGGTATATCCATTGATGAAAAGTTGAAAACCGCATAAAATCCATACATCAATTTCTGAAATTAGCGCAGACAAACTATAACAATTGAAGTAGTGATCAAACTAGTAACTGCCATTTTACATTCAAAATAACTCTTTTTTTTTTATCCACTACAAGTTAGCCCTTGACTGCGATCTCACCTGATGGTAAGTGATGATGCAGTCTAAGAAGGTAGCGGGCTAACCTGTTAGGGGCATGGCAGTTATATTAACCCATACCCCTATTCTAACTATACCTATATACCCTATCTCTTACCTTCGGAAGCGATCTATCAAGTACCATGCCTTTATTATGACAATATTTTATTCTTGATAGAAAATTAATTATTGTTTGTATAATACAGACCAGTAGCGGCGATTGAATAACAATGGACTCTAAATGGTCGTGTTCCAATTCTGCGTTAGGTCACAGTAAGTTAGGTACAGATGTAATAAATACCACAGGTAGGAATTCTTGGAAATGTCTACGACTAGGTTTAAATAAAAAAGGTTAGACATAATACTATCGCATTACATGTTCCATTATACTATTGAATACAGAATAGACTACAGTAGGCACTAGGCCTTTCACGTAGGTATTTCACGTTTTCGGCTACTGGCTAGGTATGCCTTAAATAGGCATTAGACAATACCTAAGTACCTAATGATACTTAGGTATCTATTTATGAAACGCGCTAAAACTCAGCGAAGGCGAAGAAAGGTGAACTAAGAGGTATACATATAATATTTTTTGCATCGAATTTTTTTAAATTGTGTTTTGAGATGCGTATTATATGACTTGAAACCACGGCTTGAAACGGTCATGAAAACATCATATTTTTGTAAAGCATAATTAGATTAATTACACATTTTTTAACACGCAATAAATAAAGCCCTACTTGAAAATGTAGAAGGCTAATTATTTACATAGCAAAACTAGTAATTTAATCTCTTAAGGTTGACTCACAATAACCTTTTTTATGATTTTCAAATTTTGTCTAAACCAATGCTTTACTTACGAAGGTGCTTTTACCGACATAGTATTAATCCTTATCAAAATAAATATGTTAGTCAACTCAAGTATTTAATTCAGATACAAATTGTCCTTTACACCACTTCATTTAGATGAATATCTTATGAGATATCATATAAATAATGTAACGTGCAAGCACCGAGTAGTAAACCTATGGTCTGTGCGTGCAAGGGAAAATGGCGCGACTGCGGCCGGCACTCATATTAAATAGTGCTGGCGGCAGTGGCAGGTGTATTGGGTGTATTAAAACCTGCCCACTGCCCACTGGCTATATTGAGTAAAGACTATTAGGATTATTACTGCTACCCGTGCGAAGCCGGGGCGGATCCCTAGTAGATTAATATTTATATTGTAACCCACTCAATGAAACTTCAGTTTTAATACTAATCAATATAGGCTACTTGTTTTTAGGGTTCCGTACCAAAATGGTAAAATGGAACCCTTATTTTAAATGGTTTTTATTATTCATACAATTTATCAGTACTTATTTACTATTCTCACGTGCGTCACAGTATATTGCACGTGTTACAAAGCAAACGTAAGGCGTAATTTTCGAAGTAGTTAATGTACTGTATACATTATATATGCATATGTCACCGTAAGATTGTAAAAACCGTTAGATTGTAATATAACGTTTTTATCTCGATAGATTGTAAACTGTCGGCAGATTGTGAACCGTA